>JAZDUH010000085.1:3275000-4622500 GCA_036419115.1 Scarus forsteni | reverse complement strand
GCATGCTAGCGGTAGCTACCATTAGCTTACCCTCATATGTCTTTTCTTCGCAGCTTCATTCTGTTGTAGAGCTTCCAAAACTCTCCTGTGCTTCTCAAGGGGTATTTCTTCTTACCACCTGCAGCCTTCTTCTGCTTTCCTTTTTTACTCGGTTTGTGACAAAAAGCCATAGATTGTTGTGTTGCACTCAAAATGACGTCACAGCAGTGACAGCTCAGCTGTTTACAGTGACACTGCACCCCACTGAGCAGGCGACTGGGGCTAATAAGCAGCATATGGCGAGTAGAGTAGAGTCGAGTAGAGTCGAGTAGAGTAGAGTAGGGCTAATGGAAAAGGGCCATTAGGGTTCTCCTGACAGCTTGAGGTGTGTGGCACTCAGTGGTTGAAGGCGCGGTCATCTATATTTGTGGGGATGCAGGATATTATCAGTATGATGATATATTAGTCTTAAAAGTTATTTATCGTATTGGCTGATATTGCAATCTTTGCCAATATATACAGCCGACTTATCAGCCAAAATTTCGGCCATGCATATCAGCTATGTAGCAGCAAAGAACCCAAATGAACCATAATTCTTCACCTTATTATCACTACATGGGGACATTTAACCCTTTCATGCATGAATTTATTAAATCACATTGGAATGATTTTTAAAATATGTGTTTTTGCTTTTAAACAAGCTAAAAATTATGGGCAGTTTATTAATATGTTATATTTTGAGTGAGTTAAAAATGAATAATAATTAAATGGAACCTATTATAAATCAGCAACCACATATTTGTTACAACAGCAAAAGTATACAAAATAAAATGCAAAATAGAAATTATATTTAATATTGCAGTTTAATTAAACTATTAACATTTGACTTTCAATAAAAAAAATACTAAAATAAATAAAAAATATTAAATTAGGTGAAATCTGAATAGAGGCATAATACACAGAATATACTTTTTACTGCATAATGTCCTCTGGAGATTAATTTTTGCTCATCTGCATAAAAGTGTTCCTTACATCTCATTGAATTGGAGTACATTTTTTCCTGACTAATTCTTTGAGAACAGAAGGATTTAACACTTAATCCTGAGGGGTGTGGTGCATATCCCTCTTTGTTGGACATTTTGGATTTCAGATGTAATATCTCAAAAATTAACAAAAAGACACAAAGATCATATTTTTATGATACTTGAGGATGTAGTTTTGGTGTTTACCACCTGATAGTTGGGACATGGTTAGCCTAAATGGTCTAAAATATAAAATAAATAACTGTCCACTGTAGGTGACACTGTGCATGAAAGGGTTAAAGTAAAAAGTTTGATCCTTTTAGGAGTTAATGTTGCTTTTCTTGTGTCACACCTGTTTCTCAAAAAAAAATAATGTCATATTTAAAGCAACAAGCCAATATTCATCACTTTTAAATATATTTTTGGTGCTTTTTATGGCTTTTGAAAGGGGCTCAGAGAGATTAGAAGAGGAAAATACTTTAATCTGGGTTTGCAGAAGTATTTATGTAAAGTTATTTACCACTCCGCCAAACCAGCACCCCATAACGTAGAGACTTTCAGCTATGAACAAAAAGTGTCGATATAATACAGAAATATCTCCTTTTTGGATGTTGGTAAAAATCTAATATCGTGCATCCCTTATACTTTTTCTAAACAGCGCATATTTATGGTGCAAACCCATGCAAAGAGCCAAAGAAAGATGGATTATGACTTTTAATTATTCATAGGTGTGTTTTGGGTGTAACATGAATCGGTCTACCAGTGTCAGCCCTCATTACCTTTAAAAGATACATATGTGCACCTGCCCGTTGGCTTCTTGTTACTTAAACAGATTACCCCAGTCATTCCAGTTGGATCTTCTAACCAACACTTGTGCCACTTAACACAAAAGTAGACACAGGGCACTGTATGAAATATGTTTAAGCTTAAATAAAAGTTATATTTCCGTGAAGTATTCCCACAACATCAGATATTATAAAACAGAGGAACCGTCTGCAATATACACCAAAACCACACAAAGCGACATGATTGGACAGCTTTTTGTGACCTCACCACTTAATGAACATAGGCTGTAAACATTTTTCTGCCAAGGATTCAACCAGAGAATCTGAATGTGTAAATTGCCCTGGATAGTCTACAATGATATTAAGCTTTTGCTTGGCATACTGTATGTTCTGCATACCTTTCTGATGGTTTCTGATTTTGGAGGGATGCTTCAGAGAAGTATAATCTGAGCATTCAAATATTTCATACAATGACCTGTTTGTGTTCTGTGTGTTACAGTGACACAATCAAAAGAGAAGAACCAAAAGAGCCAGCTGACATAAAGACCAAACTGTGATATCTGCCATGTAAATATTAATATGCCAGCTCGAGGGCACAAATATGAGGGTTTGATTCATGTTACACCCAAAGCACACCTATCCTTTTCTGTGCTCTGCACCTGGTTTTGCACTGAGATTGTGGCCTGTCTTGATATAAAATGTAGATGGACACACCCTGAAGTGGCATGCATGCCCTTTAAGCTGCCATAATGAGAGCCTTATGTAGACTTTATTCACAGAACTGTAGCATTGTCTTTAACTTTAGTGTTGATATGGATACTTCTACAGTATATTTGAACAACTTTATATTTTGTGTTTCAACAAAATGCTTGGCATTCAACTTAATTTTTATAATTTAGAGTTAACTTAAAGGTGCAATGTGTGTAGAAACTGGCATTTTAGCGACATCTAGTGGTTCAGATTTTGGAATGGGCCCGTCCGTTACATCACTAAGTGACAAGAGCTGGTGAAGACCAAAAAGGATCGTGAACATGGCATCATTTACAACAGTTATCAAGTAAGGGTTTTTTTCATTCATTGCTATAACTGTTATTTTAATAGATTATAGGTCAGTTAAAATGCCACATGCCATCCAGGCAGATTTCAGGACTGGCATTTCGCTCTTTTGTCCCCAAAACCCACCCGTAGACAACATAGCCGATCGTTATGTCAGCCTCCACAGACTGTGGTACATAAATAAAAGAAGCTTTTTGAAACTTGATTAAAAAAAACAAAAGTTTCATGGGGATGATTGTACACCTATCTTAACAGACTTTAAATACAAATAGAAAAATTATATCCTATATTTTCCGTTTCTGTTCAATTCAATGCTTCCAACTTCTACACACTGCACCTTTAAGATATTTTTTCTCATTGTGCATAATGAAAAACATTTTCCTCCTATAATTATCCTTCCTTATGCCTGACCCCAGTTTCTCCTTACACAGAAGCTACTGCCAACAATGTCAATAAATAACTATAACATACATGAATTAAGTTCTGCATTGGAATCTGTGAAATAAAACCTACTTTGTTCCTTTATCAAATTCAACGTCAACACAAAGAATCTGATATGGCCTTTAAAATGAACAACTAACTCCACAAAGTGATTCTAAACGAGGAGGACAAGGAACAACAGTTTTGTTTTTGTACGTTTTTCTATCTCTTTCTCTTCTCTTATAAAAAAGCTACATCAAACGTCACTACAGTACGTATGGAGACACAGAGCTGAAACATTAGACCTGATCTGAAGGCACGTGGCAAAGGGGAAGAAGAAGGAGGAGGTGGACGAGGAGGAGGCTGAGTTGGGCGCCGAGCGCAGCAGAGGCTACTTGAGCAGGGCACGGTAAAGGAGGAGGGAGTGGGCGGTCTGTCTCTCCTGCTCCATGTAGAAAATTAAGTCCCTGAGGTTGACGCGGGTGATGCGTTGCCGTGTGTACTGGCGCGATGAGGTGGACGGGGTGGAGGAGCTGGCCGGGGAGCCCGCCGTGCTGCCTGAAACCTGGAGAGAGAAACGAGGGGTTAAAAGGTGTGAGGGGGGGCTTCATGTAAAGACAAAAAGTCCAAGTCAATTCACCCCATTTCACTGTGGACAAGAAACAACTGTGTTGTGATAACGTGACTCCAAGAGTTATGCAATTGTCAGACAGTGGAAGTACAACAGCAGGTAAGGTCGAATTTATTTATAAAGCATCTTTAAGAAGACAGCAGTCGATCAAAGTGCAGTACACAGGACACTTAAATAAATGGAGAATTATAGAAACAATCAAATTCAAACAGTGAAATAAAAACAGTAAAGCTAGAAAACAAAGTCAGTGCCAGTGATTTGTGTGAGCTCATTGATGAAATGCCAAGGAGAAGAGGAGAGTTTTAAGGGAGAATTTAAAAGTTTCCCTCCTCACACGAGGACAGCCCCGTATTGTCTTGGTGTCTGCATCAAAACCTGTATCGCTGTTTACACATGGCATTGTACATAGGCTTGTACATTTACATGACAACGCAAAATCCACACAAAATCCTGTAGTACATACGCCCAGCCTAAAGGTGACACTGTGAAATTGCTCGTTGTCGTCGGGTTGCCCGTCTGGTTCTGCTCCGAGGTGGATTCCACGTCAACAAGTACTCATGCACACGTAACATGCTGCGTCTCTGCATGAGCACTTGTTGCTGTTGTTGCCGTAGCTGGTGTTGTTGGTGTTCTGTGAGCAACTGTTAGTATAAAAGTCGTAGCAATATTTGTAGCTGCTGGAACAAGATCAGAATCACCCCGGCTGCTGCCATTGTTGTTGTTGTTGGTGTGTGTGACAGCTTGGGTTGGGGGGTGGGGAGGAGGAGGGGTGCTATGAGGTCACCGTCTTTTCCGGACTAATCTGTTTATACCAACTACGGCATGAAGACGAATACGCAGATATCCACTTGCAGACCCGTTTTCAAAAAAGATGCAGAATCATGAACAAATACGTTAAACATTACCTTCTTAAATAAACTCCTAAAAAGGTTTGGAAAAATTATTTTGCCAGAAACAGATTCTCCTTATAGCACCTTTAAGAAAAAGCCATCATCCTGGCTTCTGCTGGTGAAGGTATAAAAACCGTCATCCAGACTTTGGACTCTGTTGCTAATCTTGCTATTTCCATGATGTTCTTCTTGCGTCATGCCTCCTAAAGACCTCAACAGTAAAAGTCTCCTGCTTTGAGGCTTTCTCATTCATTCCAGAGGCAAGTTCTGTTGACATTTTTGACACATTTACAGGATGGCATTTTTGCAAAAGGCTAAAATTTCCATCTTTCAGTACTGGTAGAGAAAGATGTCTGATTAGTAACATTCAGAAAATCATTTTTACAACCATTTTACATGGCTGCATGCAGCTTCTAGTGGACAGAGATATCTGAACATATTTAGTCATGCACACTGGCAGCATTTAGCCAAACTACGTATGTTGGCTTTGGGGATGATGATGTCAGCCACAGTCTGAATTTGATGGGCTGTCAAGTTCACCAGAGGATGAACCCTCGTGGCTTTCCTCCAGCTTCACCATGACAGTGACATTTGTGGGATTTTTGAGTCAAAGAGGTTGCAGAAATTTCACTGCAACATTGATTTTCCCATTATTTACTCCCCATATTGTTCAAACAGCAGGTTTTCTCTTCTGTGAAACAATCTCTGGTTTTAACAATAAATTGTATAAAAAATTATCAAAGCAATCAAAATGTCAGGCCAAATTTTACCAACCGTTTAAAAAACCAGTGAATCCTCAGTCCTATCATCACATAGCCCTGAGCTGCTGAGAGCTGAGGAGATGCTGGTAATGGCCCAAATTAGAAATGATTTGATTTTGTTGGTGATTTTGTCTGGATGCAAAAAAAAATCCCAAAATTTAAAAAATCAGTTAACGTTGGGAGGACTTTTTTTTTTAATCCCATTTCTCCCATTTTTTTAAAAACAGATTTGCTTCCAATTTTCTTGGATAATGTGGGGTCCATGTCTCTATCATCAAGGTAAATTTCATCTGGATCCAATCCAGATTGAAGCTACAAAAACACTGAACTTTTATAATGGGGAATCCCATTAGTGACATTCAATAATTCATATGAAATCAAAATAAAAAGTAATATTCCCAAATTATGTGTTCATACAGGATAACACCCTCCATGTGTGTGCAGAGTTTGGTCTGGATCCTCTTGCTATTTTGGATTTGGTGATCCAGAGTTGTGTCTTTTGCAGGAGTTGTGGAAAAGTCGCTGCTGGAACTGAGCTGCTTGGCAGACGTCTGCGCTCAGATATGCTTCAGACTGTCACAGTTTGTGTCTATTGTGGAGGCTCATATTGTAATAACAATAAGCTATGATTTAATGCACAGCTCTAATATATTATACTGGTGTATATACAGCATTTTGAATAAAAAAAATAAAGTGCTGAACAAAACAAAATCAGAAATTTCCTTGGAACTTAACAGCTGGGCCATGTTTGGTTGAAGAGCTTCCTTGTTTATCCTGAATGAGCACTTCCCCTGGGATTTAAATATGACTATTGTTTCATAGAAATAATGCACATTTTATTTTTGACAAGAATGTATCCCAATTAAAAAAAACAAAAACTATCCAATTCAATAAGAGAACAGGGCAAAGTATTTGTCATGTGAATGCAATTAATATAATAATTTACATTAAAAATAAAAACAAATAAAAGAAATACAGATCTGGTGCCCTTGCAACCAATTTTGAATTTGTCTTCATACAGTATATTAAGGATTTTGGCCAAAGAGGCTAAAATTAGATTAAGAACTGAAGTATCATCATGGTGCTCATTGGTGTCATTAAACAATGACATTATTTATCAGCACCATTTATTTATTTATGTTTACATATATTTATATTTTTGAATTTTTTAAAGCAGTGTTTTTATGCACCTTTCTTCTCTGAAATATGCTCTTGCTTTTTCATGAAAAGAAAAAAACATCAGGAATGGCTTAAAGCTATGGTCTACGATTTGGAAGCTTGGTACATCTTAATAACACCGTTCATAAGGCCGTTATGGTCCTATGGTCCGATCTACGCAATATAAAGACCAAAAAGAATGAAAAATATCCATTCAGCATATCCCCTGCAAAGCGGCATGACAGTTGACCAATCCGAACTGCGGGGAACGGCAGTTCGGATTGGTCCGTGAGTCCATCCAATCCCCTGTCTCCCCTGCTCCACACCGTCCCGCCTCCTCCCTCATGTACCTGTGAGCAGCTAGCTGCACAGCTACTGAAGCGTCATGGAGCCGGAGAAGACCAGCACCGAAACCGGGAGGCCGCTTCTGTTACCCTCCACGTCGAAGGGAACGTGAATGTTTCGAGGAAAAGGCTGAAGTAAGGAAGACATATATACATATATATATATATATATATATATATATATATATATATATATATATATATATATATATATATATATATATATATATATATATATATATATATATATTGTTTTTTTAAACATATATATATATATTGTTAGGAGGCGACACGATCTGGGGGGCGGGATCTTGGAACACGGAGGAGAGGGGTGAGTGAAGGGGGGGCAGGCTGCGTTTTTCAAATCTGTCTCAACAGCCAAACTGGTTTTCAGATCGTAGACCCTAGCTTTAAGTCAAAAAAACATTTCCAAACATTTTGTTCATTGGACGATGTGACGGCTGCTGAATGATCAACAAACTGACACTGTCAATATTTGGAGTGCTAAAATGGTAACGAAAGCAAACAACTGCAGTTACGAAAAAATAGTCTGACATGAAGATAATCAGTCCAGTTAGAAAAGGCCAATGTTGTGTCTTCTTAAAACCAGACGTATCTGGTGTTCCAAAGAAACCCTCATTTATTAAGGTGTGTAGTACGGCTCTTTGAATATGAAAATGAACAGATTCATTCCTCTAAACCAACAAGACTGCCGACATAGATCAGAGCTGACGTCCTCCTCTGAAAACTGAGCTCTTGTTGTTTGTATTTGATCCAGGAAAAATGAGAACGATAAAACAGGGAGTGTATACAGAGGCCGATACAAATCAAGAGATGCATTTACATTTGGAAATGAGAAACACTGGGGAACAAATCCAGAAAGTGCCCACTTGAACCCAGGCAGAGAGAAATAAGACAGACGTTTGAGTCAGGAACACCCTCTCACAATTACATTGATTGCACCGCTCTGTAAACACACACAGTACAGACAGACCTTAATTGCAAACATATGATGGGTATGAATTTACAAGAAGCAAAGCAAAGTCCCTCCGGCTCCCACCCCCTCAAACTCCCGTCTTTGTGCACACTGTACGGCCGGGCTTTTGTCTCAGATTTCCCCCGGTACACTCTCTGACCTCTGGGAGCTGAAGAAAGTGAAGGAAACCAGGCTGCTGCTTCACCAACTTACCTCAACCAACATCTACTGTCCGCATAAGGCCCAGACTGTGTCAAGAAACTATAAAGGAGGATCTGCACACGACATTTTCTTGGGTTATTCCTTTAATCATAGCTAACTGTTAAATAAGAAATAAACAGTTTGCAGAAATATACTATTCCAGAAACAACTGTTCATGATTTCTTCATTCTCTACTAATATTATCTACAAACTAGGGCTGAACAATTTGAGAAAATAATCTAATTGCGATATTTTTCCCCAATATTGCAATTGCAATTTACTCTGCGATTGTTTTAATGTTCCTCATCTTATGTATTCTTAAACAAACATAAGCAGTAGATCTTTTTATAGTAAAACCAATATGACATTAAATCAATCTAAGGATAAAAGATTTGAGAAAAAGTGGAGAAGTGAAGAACAGAAGCAAAATAGGTACAAAATTGCCGGAAAAAAAAGGCAAAAAAATTCAAAAGTGACTAAGGAAAATTGATTATAGCAGCAAAATTGGGATTAAATTTCAAAAACCATGTAAAAATTCCAAACATGGTCTGACAGTGGCCAAAAACAAAAGATGAATGGGAGCAAGATAGGCATAAAGTTGTGAAAACTGGGTTAAAAAAAGGTTAAAATAGGCATGAAATTGCAAGAAACTACATCACAATGCCAAAATGGTCAACACATTTTGGGCTACTGTCTGCGATTTGAAAATTGCAACAAGCCATATTGCCATTTAATCTAATTTGCAATTAATTGTTCAGCCCTACTACATACATGCATGATCTTTTGGTGCTGTCAGGATTTTTTTCCTTCACAGTTCTAAGAGCTCAGTGTGACTTTTAAGGTTCGCACCAACACCTGACATAATCCAAAATAAAAGATGACGAAGAGGCAGCTGGGTGCAATCAGATGGAATTTACTCGCCAGCGAGGAGGACAACAATACAGGCAAAGGCTGGATGTTGAACTGAAGAAATACAATGTTTTCTCTCTTTTATAAGAGTGAGAAGAAGGGGTGTGTATGGCGTGACCTCTGCACAGGCTCCTCATCGTCTTGGAATGGGCCGGATAAGAAAGAAAGAGCCTCCACATGAGCTCACATAATGTAGTATGTAATGTGTGGATGTGTGTGTGTGTGTGTGTGTGTCAGAAGAATGCAAAAGCTAAACAATGATTACAAAGTGATTATAAAGAGATATTCAAGTACAAGCACAATTAAACAAGATTAGGACAGGGTTATAAAGAGACAAATACATGAAAAGATTATATACAATATGTACAAAGGTTGAATACATAAAATGTGTACAAAGGTCAAATTATTCTTCACAGGTGCTGATAATATATATATATATATTTTAAAGGCAACTAAGCCTGCCAAGAATCAGAGATATTCAGGTGTGCGTCATAGACGGATGCCCTAAGAAGAACCTATAATCAAATTCAAAATTTTTCCAGACATTGACCATTTTTCAGTTAAATTATCACACTGATTTTATACTTATTTGGTCAAAGAAACTTGGTATTTCAACTCTTATTTTACTTATTCATACGTACAGCTGGGGATGACTTTAAGGGCTTGATGTCTGATTGTTTCAGCAAAGACTTTTATTTCTCAAACACCAAGTCTGTTCCACTTCCAGACAGTCTGATCTTAATCAAAGCAAATATCAAAAAGCCATGAACATTTAATTCTGAAGCCAAAAAGACAACGTCATTTCTTGTTTTCTATTAAGTTAATTGAGTAAGAACAAAAATCAGTGATCTTCAACATGATGTATTACTGTATTTAAATGATAAAGACAGTATGAGAACTGGTTATAAGGAATTCTTTTGGAAACATCTTGCAGTAACTTCCATTTAACATTGCTTCTCTACATTACTTAAAAATAGCATACTAACTGCCTATTAAACATTCTGAGAGCTTATTTGTGCTTAATTCGTGATCATTATATCAAGCCAATAGGCCATTTACCGATAATAACCTTTTGCTTATTAGAGTGTATTTAACATGCTACACTAAAGCAAGGTACGTAACATTATTTCATGACAGTGAACACTCATGATATAATGCAGGGGTGAGCAACTGGTGCCACCAATCATTTCCAAAAAACAAACAAAAAAACAGAAAAAAATTGAAATTATGAAAACATAACATTAACTGCTGCATATGATTTATCATGAGTAAGCAGTACTGCATAATGCAAGGATTACATAGGTGATCAAATATTCCTACCAACCTTAGATTGCTGGTCCATTTTTTTTTTAATTTTACAAGTCACAAAGAATTTTGATATAATTTTGTCTCTAAATATATTTTACCAGGCCTTAAAATATAAATTCTAGCATGAGTAAAAACTACATATGGAAACAGCGACAAAGGTAATATATTTGTGCTTTAAAATCTGAGAAACATTCCCAATTTTATTGCATTAAAAAGAAGCTTACATTGATTTTACTTAGACGTCAGACCCACTAAACTGTGAATTTTTAATTGTGTTTGAGTTAAAATATATCAGTGTTGGTATAATTATTTTTTGAAGCTTTATATTTGCTATTTTTTGCTAATTAATATATTTTTTCCAACAATTTGTAGCAATGCGGCCCTCATATACTGAAAAAAAATGGATGCGGCTCTCCTAATAGTCAAAGTTGCCCACCCCTCATATATTGTTATGTCCATATTACTTCTTTCTTTTAATCAAAAGGCTTCCAAACGTAGGGTTAGGGTCCCCATGAAGCAGGGCAAAGACCTTGATTGGTTTAAGTTGTCCTGCCTATTCGTCTGATCATATTTTACCAATTTAAGTAAAATAATGATGATGGACTTCACTGATGGTCAATGCAAGTCTTTTGGCAAGAACAAGTGTATATATAGATCTATGATGATAGACTGTTTCAGAAAGTTAATATCAAAATGACAAATTTAATAATTAAAACTGATAATATTTGAGTTAATTTTTGTCAGCAATGTGACCCCGGAGGAGCTCAGCTGTTCCTAAATACAGATGTGTAGCATGGGCTTCAATTATGTGGACTGCTTGTTTACATGGTAGCATGTAACACAGAGAAAAACTACAAAAAACTTTGAACAAACTGACCTATATAATAAAAAAATCAAAGGTGTTTTCATTTAGACGAAAGAAATAGCTTAGTCAAAGTTTTGCTTAGTATCTTGTCTGGTAGTCAGGGGGCATACTAGAGCTGAAACGATTCCTCGAATAATCCCTCGAATAATTTGATTACAAAATACCCTCGGGGCAAATTGTGTGCCTTGAAGCCTCGTTTAATATATAAAAATAGATATAAAATATATATCTGGACTACTACACAGTGCACGGTGTTTGACACAGACGGTCATTTCTGTGGCACAACGCGCCTGCTACCTCCGCTGCTGCGGGGCTTGTAAAATCATGAAGGAAGAGAAAAGAGAGGGACAGAAAGGAGAGAGTCCACAGAAGAAATGGCAGAGAGTGTCCCAAGTGTGTGGTCACTACAAGAAGGGACGAAAAGAAAACGCAGTGCAGTGTGTCTGATGTCAAATGGAGTTAGCTTAGCATGTAGCTTAGCATGATAGCACGTCGTCAATGCTGCAGCACATCAACAGTAAACATCCGGTCTGTGCGTCAGAGCGACACAACAGGATGACACTCATGATACATCAACAGAAGCAGCTAATGTGATCAATAACTGAGATATGGGCTAGTAAATAACCTACTTTGATTATGGCTCCGTGTAAAGGCTGGTTCAGAACGTAAATCAATGCGGAGGCTACTTGCCCAGAATCATGTGTATTTTGTTCACATACTTTTCACATCCAATAACTTTACATTTAATTTGACTGCAGAGAGTAGAAGAGGAAACACTGACAGTGAGTACAGGAAGCAGGTGTAGGGAATGCTTTCATATGTTATAGAAATGTACATTAGCTAGTTAAATTATCTTAGTATCTAAGTATGATATTATTTGGTCCTATAAATAAAGTAAGCAAAATAAGATCATCAATATGGTACAGTAGTAAAGGCAATAATTTAGCAAAAAGAGACAAGCATGAATACAAATAAAATAAAAATAACCAGACTTGAAAAAAGCAAGATATGGCCCAGAGTAAAAATAAAAGTATAGATTTTGGTTTTAAGATCCCATTTATGCTCAGAATGTTCAAAATAAGAAAAATAAGTTGTTAATTTAAGTGACCTGGCTTTTCTGTTTTGTGTGTTACTAATAATAATAATGTGTAGTAATTCAATGTAAAAAAAAATAGCAGTGAGCCCAATGTAACCGTTATCTGATTACTCGATTAGTCGACAGAAATTTGATAGAGTAATCGATTACAAAAAGAATCGATAGCTGCAGCTCTAGGACATACACTTGTCCATACAGACATGGAGGTTTTGCAAATGTGGTTACAGAAAAAAGGAAAATAGTTCTAAAGAAATGTTGGGGGGGACATAGTTTGGGCTAATATAATCAGTGGTGGACAAAGTACTCAATGCCAGTACTCAAGTCAAAGTATAGATACTCATGTTCAAATACTACTCCAATACAAGTGAAAGTTGCTCAGTCAAATTTTTACTTAAGTTAAAGTACTGGAGTACCTGCTTTTGAAAATACTCAAGTATTAAAAGTACATTTTCCCGTTGACCTTACAGAACGTAATGACTGAAACAATCTACAGAATGCACTGACCTGCTTATAGATCATGTAGAATAAAGAGTTTGAAAATATACTACAAAGCCCATGGAAATGGCAGACTGAAACACTAATGAATCAACAAAAGGACAACCATTACCATTTTCTTTTTTTTATTTAACCCCCCCTTCAGATATGGCCATGGGTGCTCTGGTGTGGAATTGTCGTCTTTATCTGCTGTAGTAGCCATCATTACTGCCAAGACGAACCGTAACTACCAACGTTAGCTCAACCTTTACCTGCCCGATCGCAGTAGTACATGCACATCTTCTTCTTCTTTGTTGTTTAATGGCGGTTGGCAAACCAACTCAAAAGTGCATTACCGCCACCAACTGGACTGGAGTGTGGAACAGGATGCACGAAGTATAGATAACGCCACTTGAACAAATCACATTTTGGAAGAGAAAATAAATGTCATCTGCTGACTTCATACCTGTACCTAAAAGTAACAAGTAACGAGGCCATTTATAGAAATGTAGTGGAGTTAAAAGTAGAATATTTGTCTTTAAATGTAGTGAAGTTAAGGTCATAAGTTCAAGTAAAGTACAGATAGTCAAGTAAATCTACTTCGTTACTGTCCACCCCTGGATATAATCTATTTATAAACCCAGTTTGGCATGGTCTTTGGTGAGTCACTTCATACTGCTGAGTTGAAGCACTAGTATGTACAGCAGCAGGCTCCCCACCACCTCAGGGCAAAGCAGAACCCTCACTTTGGGGAGCGACCCCAGCCTAATCAGGTCAATCATGGCTGACCACATGTGAAACATGGGCCTGCCTACTGCCATGCCAATTACTGCCACTCAGCAGTCAGCTCAGCGATAGAGACACAGATTTTACCAATCAGAGCCATCCATCCACCTGGACGGATGGACAGTGGTAGCCACAGGCAGTCGGTGCTGGGGTGGTGCTGGGGCTGCTATGGTTGATGGTGAAGAGGAGGACGACAGGAACGACAGTGGCGTATTGCTGCCCTGCATGTGAGCCTCAGCTCCCAAAATGCCTCATTCCCTTCAGGGACAGGGCGAGTCTTAAGTGATCCAAATAGAGGCAGAAAGGTCAGCGCTCGTCCAGGAATTCACTCCACTCAGCTTCTGCTCTCCTTTCTGTCTTTACGTGCCCTCCACATGCCAGCGACCCAAACACCAGTATGTTGCTGCTGGTATCTATAGAGACGAATTCCTCTCGCCAGTACACGCAGGGAATCATGTTGTGGAGGAGGGAACGGGGACGCGAGGGGAAAACATCAACACTTAACAAAGCAGATGGCTGAGTGTCAGTTAAAAAGGAAAGCGAGACATCAACAAGCAGGCTTTCCCTGTCGCCAGCAATTACACAGTAATTGTGTCGCAAATTCAATGAAAGACAAAATGGCAGGCTTTGTAAGGTCACAGTGGATGAAAGAAAAAGTAAGAGGAAGAAAAAAGGCAGGAGCACAGGCAGAGAGAGAGAGAGAGAAAAACAGAAAGTCTCAAAATCAGCTTGGCCCAGAAAGATCCATGAGGCAAAAAACAGCATCTGTCATTTTATCTGTGATGGCCGCTCCGAGGCATTATGTCATATGACATATCCATCGTACAGAGCGCGCAGGGATACTTCGATACATCTCTTCAGACATTTGACTTGTTTGGAGCGGGGGACAGAGAGAAAAACAGAGAGAAGGAGCGTTCAGTGCAGACAACCTGAGGAGAAGGGATGAGAGCAGAGGCTTTGTGTGTAGTAAGGCCTCTTTGCAGGCTCTGGTCTTCAGCCTCGTTCACTTAACACAGATGACAACGTGCCAATGGGCCAGACACACAACTTCACACTACTTCAGCCATCTATAAAGACGCATACACAAAAGTTAAAGTGACAAGTGAAAAAGCAGATCCTGGATATCTTTGTGTAGCTCGTAATTAGTATAAAAGTGTACTTTAGGAAAACAACAAAATAAAAAAAATGCATGTTAGGACGAGTACAGCTGCATGAAACAGAAATCAGGTGAATAAAGAACTGACATTCAAATGGGTCTGTCTGTGTGTGAACTACACTTAAAATAAGTGACAGCTGATACAAAAAAGCAATCAGGGCCTTATCTTCCCTTCATTACACAATATATTTAATAAAAATCTCAAATAACCTACAAAAATACTAATAAAACAACTTGAAGTCTGGTGGAAACCAAAGAAGACCATTGACCTGATGGTAATGATAAAACATGCTGTACGCCTTAATATCTTTGTTGTAACCATCTGTTGTTTAACAGCCCAGGTCCTGTTAAACAAGATCTCATGAGATGTTACTGCAAACAAACATGGTGGAAGCTCTATATGGGCACCACTGGCAAGTTTAAAAGCTGATGTTTGGATGGACAGTATTTTAGATTTAACAAGTACAAAGGAAAATACGAGTTGGACAAAAAACAAGTAATATGCAGAATATGCATTAATGCATATCATTAAAATATGATTAATGTAACTGCTTTGGGTTTAGTTCTTCATGTTAAAACAATTTTTAATGATGTACCAGGTCAAACTGTCACTTTTTTAATTTACAGCACTATTTTAACTAAGATATCCCAGACTGAATAAACATCGAATTGAATTGTGAATTGAATCGATTTGAGACCTTGTAATATGGAATCGAATCGATCCAGAAAATCTGAATCAATACCCAGCCCTAGTCAGCAATGGAAAGGTTGATTTTGTTATCTGTTTTCATGTTTTTGGAGAGACAGTGGACTGAAGCTGAGGGGGGGAGGACACGTCAGATAGAGGCCACAAGTTGGAATCAAACCTCAAGCTATCCACACTGAAGCAAAAGCATCAATGTGGGCTATCTGCCCCAGCACAATGTCAAGTTTTTTAATTTTATAACATAATCAAATAGACAGCAGAATTGTTTAAAGCATTTAGGGTTACAAATGTACATTTTACTATGGTTCTTTACTTAGAGCAGCAACATAACAATCTTCACCTATGTTGTGCTTAAATTTAACTTCCTTGGATAAAAAAAAAATATTTTCCATTTTCATGGGAGTAACTGACAAAACACAACTTTGTTGACTTGTTGACACAGCCCTCGAAACTAGGACACACCAAGACCTCACTTGAAAGGAAGGGGTATGAGAATTTCCCATTATACACCGCGCCCACTGACACAAAGGCAGAGCGGAGACTAATGCTACGGCCACACCGGACGCGAATTCACAAAGACGCGTGTTGAGATTACATACAAAGTCAATGCAAAGACGCGTTTGGATGCAGATTCGCCCTGGGTGGCACGTTGGACATGTTTGGCGCGGCGTGTATGGAGCGTCTGGCATGTTTGGGGTGTCAAACGCCTCTACGCTCGAGTTGAAAATATCGATCTTTCGACGCAAATTTGCGTGACGCTGTGCTACGACAGCCAATCAGCGATGACATTCCCCCCCGACGTCATTGATTTGATGACGTGTGACGCTCCGGCCACCTGCTTCGGCTCAAACCCCTCTGAAAGATGAAGGAGAGGTTGAACTGCGCTGTTTGCCATCATCCGGAGCTATACGATTCGACGTGTGTACTCTACAGAGACCGGAACAAAAAGGAGCAGGCTTGGGTGAAAGTCGCTGAGGAGACAGGTTTTGAAGGTAAGTTCTGTAAATATTCGTTTCCAGCTGGATTTGCCTGCACGGGTCATCACTGAGTTCGACAAGCTCCGGCTCTCTACTCCGCCTGCGCAGTGACGCACGTCATCCCTCAGCTTGTCAAATAGGTCCGGCGTCCAGCCTCAGGCGTTATGCGCGGGCACGTCACAGGCACTACGCGCGTTTAAATTCCCCAATTCGCGTCCGGTGTGGCTGTAGCATAAAGGAAGCACATAATTATGAGTTATCCTGAAGTCATCAAGTAAATACTTATCGTGTTTTGAATTGTTGGTCGTATTATCAAATTTCTTTTCATAACAAGCTAGCTTTCCCTGCTGTAGCTGTAGCTACGGTTATAGTTGGATCTGCCTACATCACAGCTATTGAGCAGCTCTGAGTGATGACGTCACAGGAATCAAGTGGTGTCTCGAGAATCCAGGACGTGTTTTAACACCTCCCCTATGCCCTCAAAACAGAGGGCTAAGAAGAAGGGGTAAGACGAAAGGGAAGTGCTAAGGAGTAGAATTGGGATTCACCCTTAGTCACGGCTTAGCTCGATTGGGACTCCATCAGAAGTGATATGAAAATCTATAACAGGTACCAGGCACAAGTCTTAAAGAAAAATCCAAACCATTGAGTAAAGTCAACTCAAGTTGAGCTGATGCCATGCTGTGGTTAACCCCCTATCTAAGCTTAGATCTTTTATTTTAATAGAAAAGGGCAGAGAGTTAATATTTTCTGATGGTGAAGATTGGGACTCTATCTGTTCCCATGTTCATCTCGTTCTGTGTTGAATACATCCTTGACACTCATCAGTGCAGATTTATTCAGATTTTTTTAAAAAGAAGGACAAAGTCAGCAGGTCACACTTTCATGTCCTCAGCCCTCCAATTACCAGTAGCTTTCATTTTAAGCTCAAGAGGAATGAAATTAACTCCCATTCAAGTAAATTTACTTTTGATTAATAATGTATGTTTTCTACCTCTCTCTCTTTTACTCTTCTCTGCTCTTACTGTCTCTGGTTGTGTAGTGGCTGCAGTAAAGCTTGTCGGTGTCTTTAGGAATTTACATTCAGCCCCTTATTGTCTGAGAAGAGAAAGGTGGAGGGTGGGACGTGAGCTGTGGAGGGGTTCTTGCTGATCTGGGGCTTTGAACCCTGAGTGGCACCTGTGCCTTGATGCTGGAGCCAATATTGGATTTGGCCCAGGTCACACCTTAGGGCGGTGGGTTAATGGCCCACTTTGCCAGGCACACAGAGCTGCTCGGCCCTGCTGCGGCCAACCTGCTGCCTCAGCACTCTGCTCCTCACAGCTGAACATTTAGACAGGAGCTGCATGGTAAGACAGCACACACACACACACACACACACTTATACCGGTATATGATGGCAATCCCATCTAAATCTACTTTGTTAACTGAAACTTTAGGGGAGAACATGGCTCTGTGCTCATGTTGGAGGATAAAGACTGGCCCAGTGCTGGTAGAGAAACAGATAAGCTGTTCATGATGCAACATTACTCTTTTGTTGTTATTACTTTGATGCTGAAAAATCCGTTTAAACTCTGATGTCTGTGCTGCAGGCTAGGAGGACATATATAGCACAACAGAGACAGACTGTTGACAAGCTAAACAAAGAAGTGAAGCAAAAGCTGAACCAGGTGGTGTTTTTTTAACAAGTTGAATCCAGGGTGGAGAATAATTAGGGATGGGTATTAGAATCCCTTACAAATTTTATGTATGTACCAATACATACATTTTTAACCTACAGGACACACTTGCTGAATTAAAATGCAGATTCCTATTCCTATTTTTCAGTACCACTCACCAAATATCAGAGCTGAAGATGCTGAACCTTCTAAGCCTTCTCTGCTCAGTGAGTTGATCAATATTGTCTGATACTGCAGATGTCAGGCAACATAAGCATCATCTTTTGGGCAGCAACAGGTGTAAACAAGTGCAGCAAGCCGCTAACTGGCTGGTCAAGGTTGGTTTATACTGTGATAAACACACCAAAACAATAGGGCTGGGTTAAAAAAATCAATTTAATTGATTTCCCTTTAAACGGTTCATAAGCAATCCATAAAATCCAAAGATTGATCTTTTAACGTGGGTAGTTTTTTCTTCATTGGACGGTCCGAGAAGCAGCCTGTGGTATCAACTCTGCTAGTCTTGGGTTTAGCTCTGCTTTCCACTGAACAAGATCTGGTGAGATGTTACTGCAAGCAGTCAAAAAAACATGGCGGAAGTGAGTAGCACTGTAGGGACACCACCGGAGAGTTTAAAAGTTGACGTTTGGACATATTTCAGATTTAAAAAGCATGAAAGAAAAGACAAGTTGGACATAAAACAAGTAACTTGCAGAATATGCATTAATGCATATCATTAATATGCGACTAATGTAACTGCTTTGGGTTCAGTTGTTAATGTAAAAACAGTTTTAATAATGTACCAGGTCAAAAAGTCATTTACAGCATTATTTTTACTGAGATAAAACCAGACTGAACAAATTCCGAATAGTGAATCGAATTAATTTGAGACCTCTTAATGTCGAATCGAATCGATCCAGAAAATCTGAATCGATACCCAGCCCTTCCAAACAAAGCAATGCACCTATCCTACTGAAAAATGCTATAAGTGAAATAAATCACCACAGCACCTCTACCATAAACATGCACAATCCAGACGTTTCAGCCGAATTTAATGTCTAATCAGACACATCCATATTGCCAAGCTCCAATCAACATTGTAGCATCCTTTAGAGCAGGAAGAGGTGGGATACTAATACTATGAAAACAGTTTATGCCAATACATTGGATTTTTTCTTTTTTATTTGCAGATTAAATTATTTTACATGATCATTCAAACTTACATTTAAATTCATAAATTGTGTTTATGTTTTTCTTTTATTTATTCTAAATAGCCTATTGCCTGTAGTACTCATTGGGCCCTCATAGGGACAATGGCCCTGACTTTGGGAAGCACTGTGATAAGGCACACAATCAAAGAAAATTTACAAAATGAAGGACTTAAAGGTGCTATGAGGAGAATCTATTTCCAGCGACGTAAAGACTAATCGGCGTTCCAGTCGGAAAAAAACATGCCAATCTACCAGGCTATTGTTAGCTGTTGTTAGCACGCCCTGCGTTGTTGTATGAAGAATGTGATTATCACTATGGCAGCATTTTTGTAAATATAAGTCTAACAATACTATGTATACAGCTGATCTAGAGCGACACACCCCAGTCAGAAGTACAAATAAATGGATTAGTACAGGAGCTAAATAACTGTTCACACTGGGGGCATCAATCTTCAATTGTCAACTCGGGGGTGGCGAGGTTTCATTGAGTTCCCAGTAGGAAATTCAGACTTCGGGGAACGTTCCAGTTGCAGTTTCCTACTCGGAAATTCCTACTTCTGACTACAACTGGAATGCACCAAAAGACGTGACCCAAGGTACGTAGCGGTAGTTTTTGATGTGTGACAACAAGCAATTTTTGGAAAACTTAGTATCATAGTTTTGTAGCCGGCTATATATCGCTACTTACAGCCCGGTGCTCTAAGACGTGTCCGAATAATATAAATTTGCTCTAGTTTTAATTGTCTTGTTCCCGAAGTTGAGTATCCAGGCCAGTCCAGCCCTGTCCAACCCGACCGGAAGGCTAAGGAATAGCATTTATAGATAACCTATTTTGATGCTATAAAACTCATCTTAAAGTGTGTATAATTTCTGCCCAAGACTTTAATAAAAGCACAGTCTAATAGTGGTTAGACTTTGTGAAGTGAGCATACAATTTAGGGAATGACACACAGGAAAGTGGTCTAAAACCAGATTTGCACCCAGACCAAAGATGCAATGATGCCAAAAGCATTTGTACACGGGGCACATGGACATAACCACTATGCTCTCAAGGCCCCACAGGCAGTTTTAAAAGTATTTATATAGCACCTGTGTCAGAAATAATAAAAATGATATCCAACCCTACAATAAAAAACAGCCACTAGTCAGAAATTATTTGGTGCAAAACTCTCTTTTTCATCAGGCAGGCAGCCATTATTTCCAAAATCCAGTGGTGTTTGAGCACATTTGGCTGGTAAAATGGTTAAAATGGCTCACAGGTACTCAGGTGTTCCTGATGACCTGGCTAACATGTGGGTTGACTGAGGAGCTCTCTGATTTGCTGACTGACGGACTAACTGAAGAGCTGGCTGAGGGCCTGACTGACTCACTGACTGGCTGACTAATTTAAAAACTGAAGGACTGACTGACTGCCTGGTCGACTGACTTTGTGCCAGGGAGCAAAGCTTTCCCACATGTTTTCCTGCACGCTGCATTTCAGTCGGGGAACGCTGCTTCGTCCCTTCCCAGTGTTTACAGTGTGGAGCCCAGCCGTGGGAGTGCAACCCCGCTTCATCTCCACACTCGGCCTTAAAACGCCTCTCCTACGGCCGCCATTAATCAGCAACAGAGACTTTCTCTCTCCCTCTCTCGCCTCGCTGTTCTCTCGCTCCTCTACGCCCACAGACATGCTGGATGAGGCCATTTTGAAAGAGTTAACAGATGTCGGCTGATTCGCCCCAGGCTTTCTGACATTGCCCGAGTGATGTATTTGATGTGGAGTTTATTCAGCTCTAATAAACGTATAAAGAATTAGAATAATAATTTACAGATGTACATAGCCAGATTATATGCTGGAGCCTTCCTTTGAAGCAGAAGAGGCAGCCAAGATTAACAGAACCAGGAGAAAGGATGAAAAGGTTTTTGGTTCAGCCTGCTGATAATCACAGAGGTCAGGGCGGACTAATACCACAGCTTTATGTTCATGTGCCGACACAGATGGCCTTTATACCTTTCCCAGGTTCTTTCTCTGCCAAAACCCTTTACCAGAGAGTGCCATTGTCACAGTGCTTTGTGAAAAAATACGCCACATTTACTGGTTCTTAGGATCTTATGACACTCTGGTTAATTTATCATTTGCTGCACAGCAGAAAGAAAAACATGAAAATCACACAGGGATAAATATAAGTGAGGTCTCGCATTCTGATCATGGTGGGAAAAAAATGAAGGAATTACTTTCTAAACAAACAACTTCCATTTGCTTCACAGCTAAAGAACAACAAATCTCAAAAATGGCCGGTTGCAGAGCATCTTAATACCCACATAAACCATAAAAACAGCTACACAGCTCCATGGCAATGCATAGCAACCGTGCAGAATTTCAGTCAAGGAGAAAGAAGGCAAAAAAACACCTTATTACTTCTAACTCCTGCAAGCCATTTTGGTCTCCAAAGGTTTTAGAGCGCCGCAGGCCATGTGTCTGCAGTGTTTCGGGAAATGACTTGCCTTCGCACGAACACTGCTATGTTCTGCAGCACTGCTGCCCCCAGCATCCCCGCTCAATTTCTGTTTAACCCCTTCCTGCCTTCCCTCACACTGACTCACTGCTACAGAGAGCTCACACCCAGCACAATACTGTCACATTGTTCAGCCTCCCACAAACCGAGGCAAATCAGACCAGCTTTTTCACGAGCTAACACATTAACTCCACGTCTAATTTGGCTACTTAAGCATGTGATGGCTCTTAACAAACATGGAGCAGGGAAGGCGTAAGGTTATATGGGGCACAGGAAGATGAAGCAAAAAAAGCCCCTTCGCCATTCCACTTGATCTACTACAATGTGCGACACAGTTTGCACACTTGAGTGTGTATCAACGGTGGATTAAATCTGCAAACTCGTTGACACAACACATAATTAAAACATCTTGCTCGAGGTCAGGAATTTTCTAATTAGTAGTGTACTGACAAAGCTGCAATTCCATCGCCGTGAGTTTCAAAGTCCACAGGTTACTGCTAAGATGAAAGCTGACCCTGGAGCAGTTTTCTGCAGGGCTGCACATACAATTCCTCAGAAGACAGTCACAGGGTCACCGAGCTAAACAGTGTTGTTGCACCCGGAACCTTGCTCCCAAACAAAGAACTTCAAACTTTCCTGCCTGGAAACACAACCCTGGCTTCTCCCCCTCCTCTCCCTAGCTCTTGCCTTTCTTCTTTTCAACCCGAGAGAAACAAAAGATTGTGTGAAGGCAACCAGATGAAGAGCCATAACATTGTTTTTAATCTGTTTAATTAAAATGCTCCAAGCCTGGCTAGCTGTGCAACTTGTTAAACAGTACAAAGGCTTTATTAGCCGGGCCTTTGTTGCTTATGTTGAAGACACTGTATAGGACTGCGGTGCTTATACTGGTGGTATGTAGATGACATGCTCTTAAATGAGAGAACAGAATGTACAACTTTTGAAGTTTGTGCATAAATTATATATAAAGACAATCATTTGTAAATAAACTTTTTTAGATGTTTAAGTTAAATAATTCTAACAGCTTTGAAAGCTAGAGGATACCTTAATTTGAATTGTTTAAAATGTCCATGTCTTGTTGTGGCAGCCTAGCATGACAATAATCTATAAGGTTATAGTTGTGGAAACAGACCTGCCACATGGGGAGGCAGGTTTCTCTTGTTTTCTGAGAAACATGGCCTTGCTAAACAATTGGATGCAGGAGATTTCAGTCCGTCATCAGGTACATCTACATGTATGGTTTGGTCATGCATAAAGGGAGAAGCCAACTAAAATCAAACATTAGGCCAATCACTTCTTGAGTTTTATTTTTGGAAGGTTCTGCCCTCTCTGAATCCTATGGAGCCCCTAAAGGGACATCAGCAGAAAAAAAATTAACACTTTCTAGTGTGCACCAGATAGTATTTGGTGTGCACGAGAAACTATCTTTCCCCTAAAGGGACTTTGGAAGAAAAAAAATTAATCATGAGTATCTGGTTCACACCAGAAACTATCTGGTGTGCACAAGAAATGTGGCACACACGAGAAACTATTTGGTGCACACCAGATACTCACAATTATTATTTTTTTCTGCTGATGTCACTTTAAGGGCTCCGTAGAATTCTGTCTTATGGGATTTGCTCAGATGAACAAGTGCAATGCAGATGCCCAGTGGATATGTGAAACAGTCCACCTGATGTATCCTGTTAATAATAATGACCTCATTCATTCACTTCTAAAAGCAAATGTTTCCAAACAACTTTGAAAAAGAAACATTGAAAACGAGAGAATAAAGCACTGGAACCACAGGAGCTTACAAATGTACCCAAACAATTTAAATAACCCAAACACCTGTTTGTGTGTCATGGAAACCCAGGCAACACGAGAACAGAGCATCACACTACAATGAGACCGCAAAGCCCAAAGACAAAAACAAACAAAATAGATAAGAGGTAAAAGATGCAATACAGAAAGACACAAATGAAAACATCATGAAACAAATTAAAACAGGAATTCAGACTGCGAGCAGCCATATTTGGGCCCTCACACACATGCTCAAAGGCTAGGTGAAGACATGATATTAACATGTTAAAATAAAAACAAAAAGCCAACAATGGAAGACGGGAGATCAACTCATCTGAAAGCTAAAATGCCTGAAGAAGTCAACGGAGATGAAGGTCCAAAATATAAACTGAATTAAAATAAAGAAATAATGAACACAGTTTTTAAAAGAGATTTTAAAAGTAAGTGATTAATGCATGACACATTTCTTTAGCTCCACAGTTGAGAAGCTCTAACAGAAAAAGCAAAATCACCTTTAGTTTCAAGCCTTGACTTTGGAACAACCAGGAGTAGGGGTGGGCGATACTGGGAATTTTGGTATCGATCCGATACCAAGTAAATACAGGGCTAGCATTACAGATACTTTTTATATGAAATGTAATGATCATTGAATAATATTGTAATTTTGCCTTGAGTTGGTTGATTATGATTATGGTAAAACACAGTACAAAGATTTTAGGCAATAAAAATGCTTTTTATTAATGAACCACAATAGAACAAAATTTTAACTATATAAAATTAATAAATTATTCCACGTTTAAGAAAAAAAATCACAAGTGCAAAATAACAAAAAAAAACATCACAACAAAAAATACCTTCCATTGCACAAGTAAAGTGTAAACTACAGTTAACCTTAACCTTTGGCTTTCTGCTCACAAAGCCCTCTCTTGGGTTGTCCTTTTGGCTCTGTTTCCATATTGACAACAGATTTATAGGTTTTTGTTCAGGAACAGTAACATGTTGACATAGAGGAAGAGAGGTGTGCTGTTTAGAAGCGGCGGTCGGAGCGGAGGAACGTAAAGTAAAGATGACATAAGAGAAACTGCAGTATCGATCTCATCAGGCTAGTATCGATCCGATACCAATACTCAGCTTGGTATCGATACTATCGATATTAAGATCGATACGCCCACCCCTAACCAGGAGGGCCCCTGCCGAGCATCTGAGGCTGTGGATGGGCCCATAAGGGATCACTAGCTCTGAAATCTAGCTTGAAGCGAGATGTATAAGTGCTCTAAAATCAAGGATCAAAATCTCAAAAATCTGAAAAGGTCTGAAACCAACAGCAGGCCAATATAAAGATGTTAAATCCAAGCGATTCAATATTGTCTCTTAAAACCAGGTAGAGGTCTAGCTGTTGCATTTTGAACTGCAGCAAGTCAGCTGTATTGACCTTACATGTGATGGACCACAACTATTCTCTGCCATCAGCCGCCATTTTGTTGCCCCCATGCTCTTACCTGTGATGAGCAGCTCCACCTAACCACTCCTCCAACGCTCACCATTTCCAAAACATGACAGAATATTGTGTATATCACTGATTTCTCTTTGTTTACAACAGAGTGGTGCAGGAATGCTGGATTTTTGTAGACCAAGGCAAAAGTTAACTATGAGCTGGTTTCCTCAACTACAAGCCTTTACTATAATCCAACGGGATTTCTCAACGTTTTTGATTACTGAAGGTAATAAGCTCTGTGGAGAACAACAATGATGAGACAATAATGCTCTGCTCTTTATGGTTATCTTTAATAAGAAGCCTACTTTTGACTGTTTTAAGCTTGAATATAGTAAGGATTTAGAACATATTAATTGGGTGGACGACAATAGGTATTAGTAAGATTCAACAGAACTACAACATGGCATTTCAATGTAGAAACAACTATAATATTTCCACTGAAGAATATCTTGCATAAACCCTCTTTTTTGAGAATTTCCTCTCAATCAAATGACCTGATCAAGTGGGAGCTAATGGCTGTGGCAGGAGTGGGTGAATTATTGACTATTAAGAAGCAATCAGAAATGATTGCTGTCAAGTCCACAGCCATTTTTGAAGTCCTTGTTGGCAGATAGTTAGCGATCATCATTCTAAAGACACAAAAAGGTTTTAAAATGAAAATGCAATCAACATCAGATTCATGTTATTGTTTCACACTAAAGGGCTTTAGAGTTTTGGAAACCAGGAAGTGCTAAATGCTCTCTAACTTCCACACCTTTGGACTCATTCCTGCACCACTCTATGGTGAATATGCAATAATACTGTGGTGTCTAAAATCTGGGTAAGCATTGTTACATCTTTGACAGTGCACTCACTGTATTGTAAAATGTAATAAGACAAGGTCACTTTAATGCACAATCTGTGACATTCAGCTGCTCTCAGATGGACAAGAAGAGCAATAAAGCACAGGAACACAGAACAGTTTCGAGGAATATTTCTAAAATTAATTGATGTTATCTTCCAATAATGATTGCAGCCTTTAGGCCATGAGTACATAAAAACACATAAATCTACAAATGTGGTGCAAAATGCGTGTCATGCATTTGATAAAGCTTACAGAACTTTTCTGTTTAATTATAGTTAATTTTCATTAAAAACAAATTATCTGTTGAATTCTATAGTGTAACCATGTTAGCCAGTGTTGCTACATGTGTTGACTTAGTGGCCGTGATGGCATCAATGTAGATGCACATCAGTATTATCCACTTCAGTCCACTGCATCTAACTCACTGTAGAGTGAACAGTGAGTGGGAAGTTGAGTGTAATTTTACCCACAGCCCAGAGAGGCCCAATTTAACAGATTTTCAATATGTGATTTTTTTTCACGAAATGAAGTAGATGGTTTACTGTTTGGTTAATAAATCTACTGGAGACCATTTATCAGTGATAAAAGTCATCAATTAGAAGCAAGTGAGCAGCAGAAACAGGGTGTCAGTCTAATACTACGGCCACACCGCACGCAAATTCGCAAAGACGCACGTTGAGATTACATACGTAGTCAATGCAAAGACAAGTTTGGATGCGGATTCGCCCCAGGCGGCGCGTTGGACGCGTTTGGCGTGGCGCATATGGAGCGTCCGGCACGTCCGGGACGTCAAACGCCTCTACGCTCAAGTTGAAAATATTGAATTTTCGACGCAAATTCGCCTGATGCTGTGCTGCGGCAGCTAATCAGCGATGACATTCCCCCCCGACGTCATTGTTTTGATGATGTGTGACGCTCCGGCCTCCTGCTCCGGCTCAAACCCCGCTGAAAGATGGAGGAGAGGTTGATCTGCGCTGTTTGCCATCATCCAGAGCTATACGATTCGACGTGTGTACTCTACAGAGACCGGAACAAAAAGGAGCAGGCTTGGGTGAAAGTCGCTGAGGAGACAGGTTTTGAAGGTAAGTTCTGTAAATATTCCTTTCCAGCTGGATTTGCCTGCACGGGTCATCACTGAGTCCGACTGGCTCTGGCTCTCTACTCCGCCTGCGCAGTGACGCGCGTGGCCCCTCAGCTTGTCAAAGAGGTCCAGCATCCAGCCGCAGGCCAATTCACTTGCGGTGTGGCCGTAGCATAAAGGTACGTTCACACCGGACGCTACTTGAACTACCTCAGCGATCACTCTCCATGCAAAGTCAATGTCCAGACGCGATGGGGCAGGGCTAACCCTCCCGCGATGCGACAGCCACTTTTCACACAACCACATAGCTTGTCGCGCAATGTCAAAGTAAAAAAATGTTTATTTTTTCAGACGATGTTGTGCGTGACGGTACCCTAGACAGACAGTTTTTCATCCGGACTACAGAGTAAAAATCCATGTCCGTGTGGGAAACATTAGTCAGTGAGGACATTAGTTCCACCTAGACGGACCACAGGAAACTCACAGATGATGCTGCTGCAGGACATCAGCTGCAGTGTTTTGTGTTTGATAAGTGAATAAAAAGGATATAGCTGGAATAATGTCCGCTTATACATCCTATTATATGATTATATGATATGATCGCGGTGAAACTCTAGCAGACGTGACGTCACTGAGCGACAGCAATGGTGACCAAAATGAGGTATTTATGGACGTGCAACGATATGTCAGTGGGCGACGCGATTTTGGTAGCTAGGTTGCTTGCGGTGTGAACGCAGCATAATAGTGCATCATGTTAGTAATTTAGAAGGTTGTAGACAGCTTTGGCAACTCCAACTGCTGCGTCAGTGGTGTGTAGATGGGTATAAAAAGGTGTGAATGTGTTAGCAATACTGATGGATAACTTACATATAAACTCTCACTCATCAGTGAATGCTTGTGAGAGTGAATGGGTAAATATGACCTGTGATGTGAAGCTGCTGAGTAGTCAGAAAGACTAGAAAAGATAAGCTCAAGATCATTTACCATTTACCATCTGCGAGGTTGACAGCACGTCCCCACATACTGTTTTTTTGTTTAGACCCTTGATTGTAATATTTACATGCTGTGCTTAAAATACATTGAAATCTACTGCCAATAGTGACAATAATGCAACAGCAGCAGAACAGCAAAAATGTGACAACCAGACTATAATAACATCGTTTTGTGGTTTGTGATTAAGTGTTTTTGTTTGTAGATCATAAATCTTTAATAATCCGCCAAACCATGAGTCCCATGTCCCTGCTCTTTGCTGTCTTCTGTGGAGAAAGCAGAGTAACGGAGAAATGGCTAACAGCCTCCCTGACAACCTGGACAATTAACGCAGGCCAAGTGTCTTTGCCTACATAAAGTAACAGAAGTAGAACTTTTTTCACCATTAAATATTTAAGGCATTTCATATATAAAATGAACCCAATTAGAGTTAAAATAGGAGAAGTGTAATGAGTCTCAAGTCAGAATGCTTGTCTTCAGAACTCGCTAATGAGCCCTTGTTGGTTTTGCACACTTTACTTTCAATGGTGTGGCACTGTCATTTCTGCTGTATTTTAATTTTTAATTCCAGTTGAATGAGAGGGTGGTGACTGAGTTAATAATCGAGGCACCAGGGTGTTTTGCAGCCGATGGATAGCTGGGAGAAGTTGCCAAATGAGGCTTGTGGTCCACCCTTTGATGTCTTTGCGAAACATCCCAAATAGGAACAACCAGTTAACAAAAGACGATCAGTTCAGAGTGGTATTGAACATAAATGACCACACTAAGGGGGAAGCATCCTGCAAATGGCCTAATTAGGCAGAAGAGAAAGCTACTGCAGAATAGCATGGCAGTGAATAACACCGAAGCACTAACAGACACTGACTTGAGAATGAGATAAGAGACCGAAAGGCAACACGACGACATGGATCAGCCGCTCTCCCAGACATGTGCTGTGTGCTGGGCTGTCAGCCTTCACACAAATCCTCACATGAGCAGACAGACATTTCACTTACAAGAAAAAGGGAACACACCAAGGGGGCCACAGCAGATATGCAGATAGGGAGATTAGAAAGCACTTTTATGGCAGTGGTTCACACTAAGACTCGGTCCTTGATCTCAAATTGACATAAATGGGGCCGTTTTTGACATCATTTAGCCATCACAGGCTCCGCTCAAGCGCTGCTGTCACTGGTCCCCATGCACCTGATGTGACGCCTACTAAGTATCAGAGGCAGGAGAGCGGCTGTCTGAAGAGCAGGTCTGATTAATATCCAGGGGTCTGGTGGGGAAAGAGACGAGCTTCATGTTTTATATAGATGGCCCAGAAAGATGAACAAAAACCTCAGTGGAGGATCTTTCTTGTATTTTAAAAATTATTCTGTGAACATTTGTGACCTCCCGTGACATTTATTGATCTGAAGAGCAGCCAGGCTTAGAGACTCATAGAGTTTTGTAGGCATTAATAAATCAGCATTTGTCCTGAGTGTAACTTCAGTATATTTAATACATACTTATCAGAAACTGAAGATGAACATTTTATACCGTCGCTCATGATCTACTTCAAATGTTTTGATAATTTCTGTAGGATAAGACAAAGATGGGTATCCTGCATTACCTCATATATATATACAACCATTTACAAGGTGTCTATTTTTTCTACCTGTATTCATTTTTGGAAGTGAGTGGGGGCTGGAGCCCTTTCCACTGCTGTTATCTCGCACAAGAAAAAAATAAAATTACAACTTAAAGGTGTCGTCAGCGATCTTCTAATCTTCTAATCTAATGCACTATTTGTCAAAATCACCGTATTTCTCCTCTCCATCCACAACATGTCACCACTGACAGCATGTTGAAAAAAAAGTCCGGTTTCATTACACAGCCTTGGCTCTGAATTTCAGCAGGTAAATACTGTGGCTTGGGCCAAGTTACCAAAACAGGGTACACCCCCCCACATCCAGGGGGCGATCATACTCATGCACTGATCAGACAGAGGGGAGAGGGGGAGTAGTAGGTTGTGTAGCGTGTGCAGTTAGCGTAAGAGAGAGATACAATATGTGCAGTAGCAATGGCTGAAAAACAGCCCAAAAGAAAAAGGTCAGAGGAGTGAAAAGTGAAAAAGAAGGGCTATGATCATGAAAGAGCAAAGACGCGGGTCAACATTGGTGTTGCTTTCCAACAGTGGAGGGAACTCCGCTAATTGAAAGACCTGAAAACGGACGCAGATGTCAGCGTCTTTCTGCTGGATAGGTTAGCAACATTAGCTTTGTGGTGCTTCACATAACAGTAACAGCTGTCAGGCATTCATCTTATTGTCTAATCTGCCAGAATGTACTGTTGTTGTGATGTTATCAATATTGTCGGTCGAGTTGTCTGACGAGTTGGGGTTACCTTAACTACGTTGGTCAGCTACGCAGTTTCTATGGCCGTTTACATGACGATGCACATCCATCAGCTTTCGGGGGTGGAGCCGGGGGTGAGGTATGAAGGGAGAGGCGGGTCTTAATACGTTTATAAACAACCTCTCCACTCGTTTTCTGCCACATCACTGACTACACCTTTGAGACTCACCTTTAAAAACAAGGGTTTGCTGTTTCATTGTGTCGTGTATTAAGTGTTTTGTATGATCATTTGATCTTTTATGTTGCTATGTTTCTGTTGTTGAGTAAAATGTAATGTTACTACAAGTTGTATTAGCAGAGGACACTTAACCACTTACACAAGATAAAGACAGATGTACCAACTGTAGTTGCTGATTTCCATCGGTTGTCACACACTGGGATGACACAAAACAAAATAAAAGCTTTTTATTTTGGACAAACTGTGTTAACTGAATAACTACACTTCAAATAACTGTTATTTCTATAGTTTCTATCATTTGAGGCCCTCGATGCTGCTCCAGCACTGTATCCAAGCAGCCACCTGACACTAGCCAGGGCTTTTGTTTTCATATATGACTACTGCTATGCTGTCAGCCTTTAATGGCATAAATGTAGAGAATAAATACAAAAATGTATTGTGACTGTATCAGGTGGAATGGCATTATTCCACTCAATTGTCTCAGTGCATAGCCACTTTTAGACCCAGAAGGTGGACACTGACCTGCATCAGAGTCAATGGCTCCCAGTGCTTTCCCACATTTGTTAAATTGACATTTATTTTAAAAGAGAAATCATACTTTTGATTTGGTATGTGTTTAATGTATCACTAAACTGATATAATACTCTTTTGATTTAAACAAAACGTATTTTCCAGGGGGGCTCTCAACTAAAAATAAGACAAAAGATAAACAGACAGTCCTGCTATCACCTCTGACCACCTTTACTGTTTACTTAATGTTTTAAGTTGAGAACTTCAGTCAATAAAAACTGTAAGTTATATCAAGTTATGTGGGAAAAAATCTCTTAAAAATGGACTTTCTTGTTTTCACAGAAAGCTGCATGTATTGCAATCCAGAAAGGGCACTTTCAATTATTTTTCTTCCTTAGTGTGTAAAACATTAATCAAATTAAACCTGCTTGTCATTAGAAAGAATAACCTAAGGACAGCCCTTTTGTTTAACACCTTCCTCAAGCAGTAATAGTGCAGCTATGGTTCCTCAAAGCAAAGGTAGCACAATATACGAATAGGGAGCAAAGATGAACAGACCTAAATAACAGGTTCTACTACAATGCTTAGTAGACTTTTACAAACATATTGTTACTATAGCAACAACAACATGCTGTGTCTGTCATGGTGGCTTAGTCATTGCAGCTACATGAACAAGACTCATCCTGTTAAAACAACACAAAAACCAGGATTTCTTTATATGCTGGAAATAAAAGAGTACACTAAGTACACAGATTAAAATCTGCATTACAGAAGTTAAGTAACCTTTAAATAAACTGAGACATTTCAGTTTTCAGCCCTGCAAATGGCAGGTGACTGGTCCAGGGTGGACCATTATCAGTAGGGCTGGGCGATATGGCCTAGAAATAAAATCTCAGATTCTTGTCCACAACACTCGATTTACGATTTTAATCGATTTTTCCCTCCCTAAAAGAAACGAAACTCCCATCGACATAAAAATGAAACAAATCAAGTTTTGCCGTTATGTTGTCTAAATGTTTCCCTCTTAAAGTCAAAGTCTGGGTCATTAAAGGTTGATTATGTAGTTTAAACGTAGGCAGGTTTGTCTACATAAACACTAAAAAGCTAAAGTATTTTTACAGTATTAGAATGAAACTCTCTGATCAATATTTAATCTACTTAAATAACAAATACAAGCTTATACAAGGGCTTGTGCAAACCCTACAAGGCTGACTATCATGAAAATTGTAACTTTTTTCAAAAATTGCAACTACTTACCGTTGGACTAAGGAAAAAAAAAAAAAAAAACGTGATAATTAATTTTTTTAATCTTCCGCAAAAAACTAATTCGAATTAATCGATTTTTTGCCCAGCTCTAATCATCAGTTCTCAAACTTTTCAAGATCCTACATATTGTGATTTTAAAACTGTGAGATCCAAAGAGAGACTGGGATTTCAAAGCACAGCCAGCTGTGGGTAGATAGTGGTAAGACTCTGGAGACAATTCGTATCTCTAAGCAAGGGGTAATATTATATATCCTGATATTTCTCTATACTACAAAGAGGGCATATAATTGACTTAATTTACTAAAAAGTTTTTTTAATCTTGTTTTAAAGCATTTACAACCCACAGTATTGCATGCATAAATATAATTATTTTCTTTCCAGTATTATCTTCTAGGGCATGGTCCCTGAATCATGTAGAAGTTCTACTGTCTGCTCCAGCGACAGAAACAAGAGTCATTGATATAACAGAGAGTTCAATGGTTTAAAGTCTGCAGTATATCACAGAATTGAAAAAAAAAACACTGATACGGTATTGACACAAAATATTGTAATACATTGGTGTATCCATATTTTCTTACACCCCTACAGCTGACGGTATGTCCTTTTCTTTCTAATTGCCAAGGTGCTTATCAACTTTATGTGGTTTCCCTAAGAACCACAGAAGAGATCTTCCCTTAAAGCATTTGTTAACATACAGCTTGAAGGTCAAGTCCTAACTGAAACCATAGACCTTTTGTTTGGCCTCAGGGTCGTGCAAACACATATAAAGTCTTGACCTGACCTCACTCTGGTCAGAGAGGTTTTAAGAGCGTTATGTGACCACCTCTGTCAACTACACAGTGAAATGAGGCCCTTTTTGAAACATTAGCATGGATCAACATCTGTTTTGGTCAGATACCAAGTTGACTGTGTGCAATCACAAAATGTTTTCACAAAACATCTTCAGAGACATCCTGCGAGTAGAGTCCACTCTCCTGCCTCCCTGTATGCTATGTGCAGTGAGGTGAAATAAATGGGGGCAAATAGCCCTAAGCTAAAAGGCTAGCAGCTATCTTAACTCCTCCATTTTGTCATAAAACATGCTATAAAACTCAAAAGTGATTTATAATCAAGGAAATAAACCTTTTGTTAGACTTGGATGATGACTGGATTTGAGACAAAAGTGGTGAGTGAGTTTATGTTGTATTGTTTTCAGTGTGTTGTTTGTGAACAAATCCTTCTGGTGCCAGCTCTATTATTGAGAAGGACGAGTGCTGGTTCCCATTTGAGGGAGAGTCCTTTTAGTCACGTTTTTATTGTTGATTAATAGACAGGAGAAAGCCAAAGTGGTACCACATAAAGAAAGCAGAAAGACAAGCTTTTATTACTGAGCTGTGCCAAATGACTTGAATCCAAACAATAGCTGGAACTCCTATCACAAAAAGCAAGGCAAGAATTGGTCACTTTCTGCATTATAGCAGTCTATAACAGACCATAGCAATGGATGAGGCAGTGTAAATTAGTCCCATATTTTACTGACGTGACACATAATATGGACCAGTCCATCTGGACAACAGCCCATAGAAAGTCTTTGAGAAAGGACAGAACCTTTCAAATACACATCTGGCAGGTGACGAGATCATTCTGGCAATCACATTTATTATTGGATAATCATTTTATGACATTTTAATTCCAAAATATGGAGTGAAAAAGCCCTTTCTATAGAGAAGTCTGAAGTGCTATTTGTTTCATTCAATTACACACTAAAAAATGTGGAGTTATTTTGGTAACCCGATTTATGTGTTGCTAGTGTTGAGTTAAATTTTTGGGATATTTTTATAAAGAGTAACCCATTTTCTGGGTTATGGAGCTATTATTTTAACCCAACTATGTCACAATTAGCTCCACACTCAACTGGCATCAGATCGTCTCGCTCTCATGCCAAGAACTCCAGACCTGCTATCCGGACTGATCACCCGTTGCCGACCTTGCCTTCTGTTCCTGACGCAGAGTACCTGTTCGTGAATCTTGATCTGTGGTGGCCATCTGTTCTCCAGTATCTGACCCCTGTGCCTGTGTGTGACGCCGAGTACCCGTCTATGAGCCCGAATCAGGGGTGGCAGCCTGATCTCTGGTAATCAGAACCGTTTCCTGCTCTGAAAGACAAAGTGAGTCCTAACCTGCTTCACCTTAAAGACTCTGGGCTCTGAGCAATATTAACCCTGCTTCACCCGAATGTGTTTACATTAGGGATGCACCGAAATGAAAATTAGTGGCCGAAGCCAAAGCCGAATAAAATATAAATGTTTGGCCGAATACCAAATATTTGGTCAATCCAATGCGGAGGCAAAGTAGTTCACTATATTTTTTAATAGTGCATTAATAGCTTAGAGTACATTTTTAGACATATTTTTTAAAAGAAAGTAATTGTTGATTGAATAGTATGACATTTTTTTATATTCCAGTAGCCTTTGCTTTTCAAAAAAAGCCCAACAAGGTTTTTCATTCATATTAAGTCTTCAAACAAAACAAAACATGCTGAAAAGAATACTAAAGTGCATTGATATAAACCAATAAACCAATAATACCAACAAATAAATAATTGTCCTTTTGAAACAAATCTGCTTTAAGGCTGTCACTTTATATTAGTGCTGTCAGGCGATTAAAAAAATTAATCTAATTAATTACAGGATTTGTAATTAATTAATCTAATTAATCGCATTTTAATCTCATATCTGCTTAAAGTCCCCACATAAAGAATTTGAATTCTAGGATATTATAAAATTGTATTGGATGATTAATCAAATGAATAAACTAAAAAGAGAAGATTGTAAATCTACATTTTTATTGGTGATTGAATAAATCCGAAGTCAGGGCATCTTGTCCAGAAAATTCTAAACTCAATCAGACAACTCAAATTACACTTTAAGTGTGTTTCATAAATCAAATTCAAAAAAAGAAAAAGGTCGAGGACATCCAGCAAAACAATTAGGCCTGATGCATTATTAAAGAATGTAGTACAAATATAGATAAATAAATTCAAAAATAAAATAAAGCGGAGTCTTAAATATGCCATTCCTGTTGTCACCTGGGCTTTGTTTGGTTTGACTAGAGACGCATGTGTGAAGTGACGTGCCACTGCCATGTACAGGTCCTCCAGCTGGACAATATTAAAATGTTTGTGTGCTATGATTAATCGCGATTAATTTTTTTAATGCATTAATTTGTGTTGTAATTAATTAATCTAATTAATGCACTAAAGTGACAGCCCTACTTTATATTCGAAATTCGAATAACCAATCGAATATGGTAATAAACATCCGTAACCGAATTGTAAATAAATATCTGAATGTCAAATATTAAGTGTAGCGGCACATCAGGGCGCCTGGAGCAGTGGACCGTTCTGTCCAACAGAGGGCGCTGTGAGCGCAGCTTGACCATCAGACACATCCGGTGCTCTCTTGACCTCATTAAACAAAGAGTTTCCACTCTGAGCGGACATTAACAGCTCTGAATGTTCTGAGGAGAGCTGTGTGGAAGTAGTTCTGGATCTACAGCGTTGATGGTAAACTTTAAATCAAAGACCAGGCTGTGTGTTCTGTCCTCCACATCTTTGCGGGCTCAGCCATTGCCTTTTCATCCAAGTTATACGGCCGAGTGCAGCGGCGCTTTGTCAAGAGTTTAACCCTGTGTTACTGTGTTCTTTTCGGCAGGGTCTTTACCAAAAGGGTCTTTACCCTTTAGCCTTGGTCTGCTTAGCCACAGTCACACGCAATGATGTAGTTAATTTCGTCATAGCGTCACACGGTACTATTCGGCCTTGCTATTACCTCACTCCACCGAAGGCCAAATATGGCTTTTTTTGCAATATTCAGCCAAATATATTCGGCCACCGAATATTCGGTGCATCCTTAGTGCAATGAAGTTTAAGGGCAACACTAACTATAGATGCTGAGCTACTGTGTTAACCCACGCTGAAGAACCAAGCAGAACTTTAATTACTTCCTGGTTGTTTCCTGTTAACTAGTGGCTCAGTCTAATGTAAATTTGTTTTAGATCACACTCTGAAATAAAATGTCTAGGATAATTCTGATCTAAACTGTAAGGGCTGAAGGGAAACAAAAATTGTTCCATAAACAGTCTATGAATTAAACATCTGGAAATATGAAGTCAATATGAGAATCAGTAATCTGTCAGTTAACAGTGGATGTAATAATGGCAGTGAGTGTCACATTATTTGTCCTCAGTTTTGGGATTTCTTTTTTCCATCACCCTCCTGGAGGCCTCGCTCCTCCCATCAGGTTCCTCTTCCACAGGCCCAGAAGGCTTCCTTCCTACCTGCGCAGCATTTTTGGCAACCTGCTTTATTATGCCACGTACAACAGCATCCTCTTCCAGGCGGCTGTGTGTGCATGTGTGTGTGTATATAGCGCTTATCTACATATTGACTTGCTTTAAACCCACATTCTTGTCTGCCATAATAATTACTCATCTTGTAAAAGGAAGTGCTCAATTCTTGCTGCACCTGAGGCGGGCAGCTGCAGGAGTTGCCCATTGGCGCCCAGCAAACACACCTCCGGCACTGCCTGGTATCCAAACAGCTTCAGCATACACCCACAGCCATTGCCTTCTGGAGTGTAATGGCAGCTATTCTATTACACTCCATTGGAAGGGAAAGCGCCAACGCAAGCAAGGGTGAATGTGTTTCAATGTACTGCAGGAGGGGAGCTGTGCGGATAGGTTGCACAGGTAATAAAGACAGCGGGGGACTGTTTTATGGTTGTCAACGAGTCAGACCACACACACACAAAGCTGCACACACCCAAACAGACACACACACTCATATATATATACTCTAACACACAACAGAGCAGTGGAGTGTGGAGTGTCACAGGCCAGTCCAGGAGGTATGTTTACATTTTGTGGCTCTCTGGACCTTGTTGTGTGTGTATATAAGAATCCCTCCAAAAGGCCAGGCAGGTCTTTTCCAGCCAAACCACATCTATTTCTCACAAACTGCCACGGCATGTAATCCTGAGCAGCAATGCCAGTGAAAGAGGCCTCATCCAGCTATTCCCAACTCTCCCCAAAGTTCTCTCAGAGGAGGGCGTTCATTAGTCCAACAAATACATAATTTATGCAATCTAAAAAATACATGTGATCATGAATCAAACTGGGAATGAGAGACACAGAAACATCGAGAGTCTCTGGTGATGCTGATTCTTTGTTTCAGCGAGACAGAATACAGGTTATGTGGCGCACAGCTGAACAGCAACACACGGTGAACAGGAGTATAGATGCTCTGCAGGTAAGGGGCAAGAGAAGAGCCAAATCCTTAAAAGCTTATTAAGGCTGTCACTTTTCCAAAAAATGAACGGTTTTCGGACATGCACCAAAATAACTGAAGATATTCTCCAACCCCCCCTCCATAAGTGTCTCTTATCTCTTATCCATGCTCAGTCATAGTGTACTGACCAAAAACAGTGCAGCTATTTTGCGTCCCCTTGCTCAAAGATGGCAGCACTGTCTTTGCAAGTGAGTGAAAACACTTGAAAATTAAACAATTACACAAAGTCAAACAAATGAAGACACCAAATATTTGATTAAAATAGTTTAACAGCCAGTTTAATAAAAATTACACGTTTGGCGGAAATGTTTCGCAGACAAAATTAATATTTTGGCTTTTTGTTTCAGATTCGTGCAACTGTGATGCTGTTGACACAAAATACTTCAAGTATTTTGCTTGTAGTGATGTATAATACACAACTAAAATATTACAGCTTATTTGAAAGCAAAAAAAGTGTGTGTTGCAATCATGAAATTACAGTAAAGACTTAATAATGAGCAGTTAAAGCTATGGTCTACGATTTGGAAGCTTGGTACATCTTAATAACACCATTTATAGGGCTGTTATGGTCCTATGGTCCGATCTACGCAATATAAAGACCAAAAAGAATGAAAAAATCCATTCAGTATATCCGCTGCAAAGCAGCATAATAGTTGACCAATCCAAACCGCCGTTCCCGGTGGTTCAGATTGGTCCGTGAGTCTATCCAATCCCCTGTCTCCCCTGCTCCGCACCGCCCCGCCTCCTCCCCACTACCTCGCTCATGTTCCGGTGAGCAGCTAGCTGCACAGCTACCGAAGCGTCATGGAGCCGGAGAATTCCAGCACCTAAACCGGGAGGCTGCTTCTGTTACCCTCCACATCGAAGGGAAGGAAAAGTAAAAGTTTCGAGGAAAAGGCTGAAGTAAGAAAGAAATATGAGCAATACAGGTCCCAACGGAGACTCAACATTGGAGAATTCTACGGTGGAAAAAGCTGCAGAATGATTTGGGATTGTTGAACACTGCGCCGGCCGCAGCTACCGAACGGCCGGCCGCAGCATGAGCCACCGGCTGGCGAACGACCGAACCCAGGCCACAGCACTGGGTGCCAGCTGCAGCACTGGGCGCCAGCTGCTACAGTGAGTTTGTTTACTACAGTGGGAGATGTCTGCTGGATAACTCTGGTTAGTCTGTGCTGGCTAATGATTGAACGTTGGTCGGAGCGGGTAGGCTCTGTCAATAGATTTTAGCATAAGTTAGTCACGCATCGTTAGCATTGTAAACTGAGCTGGTGAAGAAAAATTAATCCTCGCCCACAATCGGCTCTGCTCTGACGACGCCAGACCCGCTTCGCCGTCGGTCCAATTGAAATGTCTACCGCTGTGTGTTAGAAGGGGGATGAATGTCGTGTTTGTTACTTTCAGTTGAGCAGAGCTGGTTTTGGTTGTTGTTGATATTATATGCCAGCCGGCTTGTTGCTCTATCAGAGGGGGCGTGTTGTTAGGAGGCGACACGAGCTGGAGGGCGGGGTCTTGGAACACAGAGGGGAGGGCTGAGTGAAGGGGGGGCAGGCTGCGTTTATCAAATCTGTCTCAACAGCTAAACTGGTTTTCAGATAGTAGACCCTAGCTTTAACTGTGTGTACCTAATAAAGGGGCCTCTGAGTTTATTTTAGAGACCACATATATTTACCATATATTTATATTTTATATTACTGTAATCCAATCTGCAGTTTACTTATGCTCTACTCATAAGGCTGGTCATAAACAGTGGTCATACTAAGAAAACATGGGTCACATCAGGTTAGGCTGTCTGCAAATGGAGCATCAATGAGACTTCCAGCAACAAAAGCTTTCATCAAAAACAGCATCAGCATATAAAACAGCCTTTATCCCCTCTCCATTCAGGACGGATAACATTCATGTGCACGTTGATGTCTGTATTCAGTTGAGATTATTTGTCAAAAACGCCTGAATTTCACAGTTAATTGGCCTCCCTAATTAGCACAGGACGTCTAATTCCCATTGCAGTCAGTGTGCTAAATGGTAAAGCTTTAGCGAGCGGATGCTGTTCCCTTTTTCTCATCTGAGCAGAGACTCACTGTACATTACACACTCAATGATCGATTCTAAATCTTAATTAGGGAAACGACAAACAAGCAAGGGGGCTTAATGAACTGTGTACCTTGTCAAACAGCTGGATGATTATATTTATTGAGATATATGTTAAATTTAATGATTTGGGCAATTGACTGTAGACCCCTCTGTGATCTCTCAGGGACATGGAGGCTAGCAGCAGGGCCACAGACCTAATGAAAAACAGCTGACAAATATTTGGGGAAAAAAAAGACACCAGTGGCTCAGAAGACCTTATGCTCAGGAATAAAGATATTACACTAAATTCATTCCCTTGTGAGCCCCTTTTCCAGTCGTTTATGTTCCTGGCTTACACTTCTCTGCAGCTGTAACAAGACATGTTTCAGGCTCCCTCTGCAAAGCTGTGACTTCATCCCATTTAATGATCTGAGATGTTCTGCAAAAACAATACAGAAACATAACAAAAGATATCTAAAAGTAGGCACAGGCTTTATTATCAGCGTCTCTTTTTTTTTCACAGCCATCCATTTCTAACTTTTTTTCTAAATTGGTCAAATGGAAAGCAGTGAAAACCGAGGAAAAAAAAAATTAAGCCGAGCCGAAAAGTGCGACTTGGATTTAATATTTTATAATTGCCAAGGGACATTCTAAGATCAATGAATTTTTGCCCGGGACACACATCAGAAAGAGATGTACTTCAGTCTTTTTAGGGAACATTGGTCTATTTAATTCCACTGTCTGATGCATGTGAAATATGCCTTCCATGGCCTCCTTCTTCTTCCCCGGGCACTGCTGCAGGCACACATTACCACTTTTAATGGGCCGCCATGAGAAGAGGCAAGTCAGCCAATAACCCATCCTCACTAATGGATCGCCTTGTTTGTTCTCCTTCACTATTTTCTGAAGCTAATTTTAGATGCTCTGTTTTTCTGTTAAAAGATAAAACAGGGAACAATGCAACACAACAATATTCTAGCACAACAGCATGAAATGAATAGTCTTCAGAAAGACAGAGGAAAGATTAAGCGTGTTACTTGCGTTCTTTAATAACAGGAATGATCTTTGTCGAGGAAAGACGATGCCGGTTGGTCACGAGGTTATGAAGGGTAACTAAAGTGTAACTGGGAGCCATTCACAGCCTCTCCCAGTGGGAGATGAGGAGGAAAAAAGCACTTCTGGGGCCTGTTGTAAAAAGCTTACAGAGGAATAATAACAGGCAGTTAACAGCAGCGGTTTTAGTGTTGGGAGTGATCAACTCACTGATTGATTTATCACTAACTGCAGGGCAAGTACAAGGCTGAGTCATACGGGTTAAAAGCCCATTCTTGAAGGTGTTTGGCTGAAAGGTAGGACAAGATACATGTCTTACTTTCTTTATCTTTAGAAGTGATACAAATTGGCATCACAAAACCAGAACACTAGAATTGTGAACTTTGTGTGCTGTTGTTTTAAATGGTACATTATTCTGATAAAGAACAGCTATTAAACCCCCCCACCATTATCTAAACCATGACTTCAGGATTAACTTACTACACAGTAATCTACATGTCACACATTATTAACATATATTCATTCAGGAGTACAACTATAAGTGTGTCAATCCCAGTCATAGATGTAACGTCCCTATTAGTAATAGGCCAACATGTTTTACTCCATCCCAATGTAGCTAGCAGCAGTATGGGGATAGAAAAGGGACTTATCTCAGTTTTAAAGGCTAAGACTCACACATATATTGGACAATTATCCAATTTTAACCCTTTAAGGCCCAAGAGCATAGATTATAGCCAGAAAATTCTAACTTTTTGAAGCTGAAATGTTTGTTTCACTTTCTGCCAAAATCCATAAAAATCAAAATGTCCATAAAATTCAACATATAGATTTTTCGTATCTCATGTTTAACCTTTAACCATCGTACAGTACTGAAATGTCAAGAGCTCACTTCCAATGTCTTTCCCACAAATATAACACATGACATACCTCGTAAGTAGAGCTGGGCAAAAAATCGATTAAATCGAATTATTTTCTGCGGAAGATTTAAAAAATAAAAAATCAAGATTGTTTTTCTTGCCTTAGTCCGATTGTAAGTAGCTGCAATTTTTGAAAAAAAAAAAATACAATTTTCATGATAGTCAGCCTTGTAGTTTTTGCACAAGCACTTTTACAGGCTTGTATTTGTTATTTAAGTAGATTAAATATTGATCAGAGAGTTTCATGCTAATGCTGTAAAAATATATCAGCCTGTTAGTGTTTATGTAGGCAAACCTGCCTACATTTATACTACATAATCAACCTTTTATGACCCAGACTTTGACTTTAAGAAGGAAACATTTAGACAACATAAAGGCAAAACTTGATTTGTTTCATTTTTATGCCCCTGGGAGTTTTGTTTCTTTTAGGGAGGGAAAAATCGATTAAAATCGTAAATCAAGTGTTGTGGAAAAAAAATTGAGATTTTATTTCTAGGCCATAGCGCCCAGCCCTAGTTTTAAGGTAGCAACACACTCTAATGATATGTGTATGTTAGTGGTGTGCGATATGATGATATTAAATCGTTAAGGATTATAACGTGGGGATGATCTCATAAAGCAGAAAGATCATCAGATCATCTGTGTGGGCGCAGAGACTTTGACGCGCACCCGACTAGCCAATCGTAGCACATCACGCGCAGCGCATGGTGGGATCTCCTGTTTGGTTATGTAGCGTGAAGCCATGGCGGAAAGAAAAAAGGAGATAAAAGCTTGAAGATGTCTGAACAAAAATCTGTTCTAAAGCAGCTGTATTATTCACTCAGGTTATAGACATTGCAGTTAGATGACATTTGTTCTAAATTGTTGCACTTTAAGAGATAATGTTGATATAGTTGTTCATTACCTTTTATGTTTACATTCATTGCAAATTCTTATAAAAACTGCACTATTTAAATTAAAACCTGTTCAGAACGTTTCTTTGGCTTTAATTGTCATTTTTTTTCTTTTAGGGTTTTACATGTTTTATATGTTAAACATCGGGAAAGAATGGTCAAACATGCTAATTAGTCTAGAAAAATCAAAGTAAAAAAGAATCGTGATAAAATCGTGATCGTGATTTTATATTATACAATCGCTCAGTCATAGTGCACTGACCAATAACAGTGCACAATCGTGATATACTATTTTTGCCATATCGCCCACCCCTAGTGTATGTTAAAAAAATATTTTTTCCTAAGGAAAATGTAAAAAATGTTTGAGGCAACTGATAATCTATGATGCAGTAAATGTAAAGATGGTGCTCCATGATTTAGTTCTGACTTTTAGCAGAGAGATGCTGCTTACATGATGCATAATAAACACCTTCACACTGGAAAGTCCTGATTCAGAATCTCTAACTGATCCCTATGTTGGCATTTTTGCCATCTAGCTGTTGTATTTTGTCTACTCCGTGTATATTAGCACCTCTGCTCTGCCTTCTTGGCATTCCCCTGCCCCCCTACCAGCACCTAATGAAAGATCCTTTGCAGCTCCCTCTCCTTTCTTTCCTCAGGCTCAGGCCTTGACAGCTGACAATAGAGCTGACAGAAAACTTACAGTCAAAGGAAAACAAACTTAAATACATTGCGACAACAGAATGCAGTGCTCCCTTACAGTGCTGCTCTGCAAAAGGCAATCAGGGTTAGATGTAGCAGCGACGCAGGAGGTCCAATAAAAACGACAGTAAGTCACACAAAGACACAGGAGTTTCTTAAGTGAGCCACAACAGAAGGAACTCCGAAGGCTCTCCAGGGCTCCACCATGTAAGTTTCAGAGGCTCCATGTTGACAACTTCATTAGCAGCACCCGCGCACTCTAAAACTCTCCAGTCACTCAACAACATTAGAACATGTTAGGACTCTCAATTTGGAGGCCCAGAGTTTCCATCTCCTCCAGGATGAGGGGAACTCAGTGACTGAGGCGTTTTCTTAGCCTATCCCTGTGAGTGGAGAAGGCGTAGGACGAGGCGAGTGGGTTTGCACAGCGCGGTATAGCACAGCAGGGGGGCCTAGGATGTTAGGCTGTCCCCACGTCCCTGGCCAGCAGGCTAGCTAGAGAACCAGCCATTAACAGCTCGCCTCCATAGCAGCGAGGCGGTGAGGGGGAAAAAGGCAGCAAATTTCATTCTTCAGAAATTTAATTATATCAAGATTAACAAGGGAGGTAATTAATTTCTTTAAGATGGGTATCTTTTAAGAGCCTGGGGCTCAACTTTGTTGTCAAAACTGTATATTCAACCATTATTCCAGGGCAAAGTTTTACAGGCAGGATCACTACTTCACCATGAATATTGAAAGAAGCTTTCTTATCTAAATACAAGGATTATAGTGTTAACACTAATGTGTGCAATTATGTACATATAGCAATTTAAAGCTTTTATGAAAGGAAGTGTTTTAGCTATTTTGCACATTTGTTTCAGAATTATTATTTAAGCTCGGACTGAGACTTTTAATCCGGATCCCTTGTGGGGAGGTATAGCAGACTTCATCAGAGCTGCAGACACTGTGAACCATAAAGACTTCCTCCATATTCAATCTTTTCAATACTTCAATGATCTTGTTAAAACAGACTTTATGGGAAAAGGTGTCACTTTTTAAGAAACTATTTTAAGCTTTGAGCCTCTGTGCTGACTAGGGCTGCAGCTATCGATTCTTTTTGTAATCGATTACTCTATAAAATATTTTGGCGATTAATCGAGAAATCGGATAACAGTTACATTGCGCTCACTGCTTTTTTTTTTTTTTTTTTTACATTGAATCACTATGCATTATTACCTTCGCCAAGGAGGTTATGTTTTAGGGAGAGTTTGTCCGTGCGTCCGTCCCTCTGTCCGTCTGTCCGTGAACAAAATAAATCAAAAAGTTATGGATGGATTTGGATGAAATTTTCAGGAAATGTTCAGCATGGGAAAAGGGAGAACTGATTCGATTTTGGTGTTGATCCGGATCAGCGTCTGGCCGCCATGGCGAAAATGTGATTTCTGTGAATAACTACTGAACTAAAATAGATATCATGATGAATCCAGTTGCTAATGGTATGTTTTCATGGTCAAGGAATCTAAATATTTCGATGAAATAAAGGTAGGACTAATATTTATGGTAAAAATCACAATATGGCTGAGGACTGTGGCGCTGGCGGAGGTCTGCGCTCTCCGAGTGCTTTCTAGTTATTATCATTATTAGTAACACACAAAACAGAAAAGCCAGGTCACTTAAATTAACAACTTACTTTTCTTATTTTGAACATTCTGAGCATAAATGGATCTCAAAATCAAAATCTATACTTTTATTTTTACTCTGGGTCATATCTTGCTTTTTTCAGTATTTTTTTTAAGTTTGGTTATTTTATTTTATTTGTATTCATACTCGTCTCTTTTTGCTAAATTATTGCCTTTACTACTGTATCATATTGATGATCTCTCATCTAGAACCAAATAATATACTTAGATAGTAAGATAATTTAACTGGCTAATGTACATTTCTATAACATATGTGATGATGTAACATGATATAACAAAATACACATAAAACGGAGCCATAATCAAAGTAGGTTATTTACTAGCCCATATCTCAGTTATTGATCACATTAGCTGCTTCTGTTGATGTATCATGAGTGTCATCTTGTTGTGTCGCTCTGCGGACTTGATGCACAGACCGGATGTTTACTGTTGACAGCCATAACAGTAACTGTGTATAGTATACTTGAACAGTCCTAAAGGGTTAAGTTGCCCAATCAAACCTGAGGAAACCCTCTGCATTTATTTGGAATAAACTCTTGTTTCATTCCTACTTTATAGTTTGTTACAGATAAATGAGCTTTCTTGTTCTTTGTCCTCATGTCTTTTAGTCCGCTCTGTAAATTCAAGGTAATAGATTCATAAGATGAATCAAAATAATCCCTGATAGTTGTTATAAGTCTCTTAAGTCTTTGAATATTTATATGGAATAATGTTGATGGATGACTGAGGTTGTCAAGTGTGAACGGCTCATTTGTTTGTGTGTTTTTGTCTTTATTCCTGATTTAAGGCCCCTCTCCAGGAACGAAGATATTAATCCTTTGATACTGAATCAAGTTGACAGTTACCAAGACCTAAAGACATTCAATTCATTCAAAACAAACAGTATCTGCTGCACTCTCGCTCCATACACGATTCAATTCCCGCACATGCACACAGCAGGCATGATATGTATTTTTTATGTCTCACATGCGTGTGTAAGAATGAGACATTGGATTAAGTCACATGCAAACTGACGGGTTTGGAGAATAGAAACAGTGGAACAAACAGGCGATCATCAGATTCTCTTTGATTCAAACATGCTGAACTTCATTTGTATAAGTCCGGGGTCTTATGCCCTGAAGATTTTGATCTAAACAGTAAACAAATAAAAATGTATGTTTTGGATGCATGAAACATACCAATCAATCTGTCAGACTTAAGAACTGCATGTTTATGTTGTAAATTATTTTGTTTTTTGGGCTGCACAATATCTTTATGAGAAAAATGTGCTTTTCAGCCGTAACCTAAGTTTCATGGCTCTACTGAGGCCTATGTCTGTTTGGTAGTCATTTTGCACAGAACCCTCATCCAGACTGGAACATCCAAAAACCTATTCAATCGTCTGCCATAATGAGTTATACAAACATTACTTGTGCCAAGAGAATAAATCTAATTTACAATCCCCTTCTGCAACCATGAGCTGGTTTCTAGCTAAATGTCTTGCCTAATGGAAATGTCATTAGAAAAAGTTGGAAGAGATATTCAAAGTCCTCAGAGGATGGATTTGCATGAGCTCAGTTTTTCCTATAGAAGCTCTCCTCAAGTCAACAGTTTTAATAAATTCTGTAAAAAATGTACGTATCATAACAAAGGTTGCCTGAAGATGAAAAAAATCTTTGATTGTTGACTTTTCTTTCAGCAAAACACAATACAGTTTTGTATTTTTATCAGCAAAACGTCTCCTGAACAGTTTGATGTTTGTATCAAAGTGTGTTTTATGCAATATTTATTGGGCACACCTTGATAACACTGGGTTTTACCCCTTTTGCTTCCAGAACTTACTTAACCCTATAACACCAACTGTATCATATTTGATACACACTTTTATAATACCTCTATCTACTCAATATGATCAACAAATTACAAAAATACAATCAGATAAATGATAAAAATGTCCTCAAATGGATTATCAGTTGCCAAAAATACCCAATGTATCAATTGAGATAAGAAAAATATATAAGTTGAATTTTATGGACATTTTGATTTTTGTAGGATTTTATGAAATAAAAATTTAATCTAAAAAAATTAGAATTTTCGGGCTATAGTCTACGGTCTTGGGCCTTAAAGGGTTAATGCTTTATGGCTTAGATTTAACAAGGTGCTGGAAACATTCCTGAGCGACTGTGGTCCACATTATCACAATAAAATCACAAAATTGCGGCAGGTTTGTTGGCTGCAAATCCATGATGTCAGCCTCCCATTCAAACTCACAGGTCCTACACTGGACTGAGATCTGGTGACTGTGGAGGCCTCTGGAGTACATTGAACTCACCATTATGTTCATTAAACCAGTTTGAGATGATAGATTGGTGACATGATGCATTATCCTGCTGGAAGTAGCTATCAGAAACTGGGTACACTGTACTCATGAAGAGCCGTACATGGTAAGCACTGATACTCAGAAAGGCTTTGGCATTTAAACAATGTGCTTTTGGTATCAAAGGGCTGAAGAAAATATCTCCCACACCATTAAAACACTACCACCAGTCTGAACCGCTGATACAGAATAGGATAAATGTATGATTTTAGGTTGTTTTATACCAAATTTTGATTCTACCATTTGAGATTCAGGTGTGTTTCAAACGTCCTTTTGAAACACAGCCCTCGTTGATTTTGAAACAAATCTCATCTCTGCAAAGGAAAACATGGATGGCCAATCACAACCAAAGGTGGGCCTGGATGATGATCATGATAATTCTTATTATTAGTGGTGGTAACAGTAGTCAGAGTAGTTCTTAAAGTAGTAGTATAACTTTGACTAGTTGTCTGTTGTGGCCACTTCATTTGGTGACAAATATTGTCTGCATCACCAGTGTTGGTAATAACGGCGTTATTTTTTTAAGTAACGAGTAATCTAATTAATTACTTTGTCATGCATTACAACGCCGTTACCATTACTAACAGTGAAATGTGGCGCGTTACTTTGCACAGATGTCAAGCAGCTGCTATTCGCTCTGCTTCACCCCCAAATTCCACAGCACACCGAAGCGCCGCACCACGGTCTTCCTCTGACAGACAAAACTCACTGAAAGGGCGCACCGAGCAGTGCCGCACAGCGCAGCCCCGTAGGAGGAGAGCTGATCCCCGGAGAGCCACAGGCTCTCATGAGAATAGCGATGTCACACGCTCATAAAGCATGTTATAGACTGAGAAAAGAAATAAACAGCACCTCACTTCGCTTCTCTAAGGTCCCTTTGCTGGTCCAAACCACACAACTTCGTGATTAATTCAACTTCTATCCGCCTATATCCTTGTAGAAAAGATGTTTGGTGTCATGTATACAATGTTATGTATTTCTGTACCTCTTCGATTCACTTTTCTTCGTCTATGGTGTCGAGTTGTCTCTGGGACCCTCTGACCGACTGCTGACCTGATGCTCATGCCTCCGGTTTTTACATAATGACAAACAGCTGAGGAAATTTACGTTCGAGAGTCCATGCATTCAGTTTTACTTTGAAACTTCCGAATACTCCACACGTTGACTTCCTGTCTGGTGCTTTCTTAACGACAGCGAATTTATGACGTTTGGACGCGGCCGTGCAGAAAATAGACCTGAAGCGAATCTCCAGCGCTTTGGCGCATGCCAGCGCTTCAGCAACGCAGCGCTGCGCGTTGGTGAAGATTACTGCGGAGCACTTCGCTCCCATGCTAGTCTATCAGGCAAATTCCACTGCACGCGCTGTTGGAGAACTGATGATATCAGAGCTGCTGCAGCAGGTAACAACAAGGAAGGACACAGAGACGGAGACACACAGTTCAAGCAGAAATAGCTTTTTCAAAAAAGTAACGCATCAATTACTTTACCTGGTAACTAATTACATTTATGAAGGAGTAATTCCGTTAGTAATTCAGTTACTTTTTGGGGAAAGAAACTAGTAACTATAACTACTTACTTATTTAAAGGAATGTGCCCAATGTGCCCAAAGGAATGTAAATCAGTTTGTGCAACATTCTTTACTGTACTTCTGTAATTTGTATGAATGCATTCACTTAAAAATGTAATGATCATTCTGAAAATGTTACAATAAATTATCACTATTTCCTGTTGTAACTAGAGTTGTGTCTGAGTGCTGTGAAAATGCCACAATACATCTCGGAGCAGTGGCTATAATGACAGTCTGATGCTGCCACCACAACTTTTACATTGTTTGTGTGGCGATAAGTGAAGAAAAGAAATACATCTCATCAATATCATCCCGTTTTGTGCATTTTATGACTGTCATTTCAATAAATAATATTATTTCTGCCATACATAGTATTTCAAAAGTAAAAAATATGTTGAAATCTCATCTTTTCTTTGAGCCAAATTTTACATGTTGATTTGCATTTTCTGTGTTCTGGGCTGTTTGTTTGGTTTGTATGTAAGTGTGTGAATTTTAACATGCATCTAAATTAATGTGGATGAATACATTCTACAATACTCAGGTGACTAATGCAGTCATCTTCTCAGGATAATGATATAGTTACACTGTAAATGCTTTAACCCATAGTCCATAGTGCAATAACCACTGGTGGTACCACTGTACTCTTCATTGTTCAGGGAGAGAAGAAGTTGGCAGAAATCTCTATGTTAAAGCACTAAGAATGCATGGCATTGAGCCAAGGAGCCCCTGTAACCATTCTGGAGACTCAACTCTGTCTCCTTTGTGTCCTCGCAGGAAATACAGAATAGCCTTGAGACGTAAAGTCAAACAAATATTACCATCTTCTTGACATTATGAAACCAATAGCAGCCTCTGAGTGCCCTCTTTAATCATATTTATGTAGTATGTGGAGATGTGGAGGGATTCTTATGCTTCATTACAGCCTGGCGTCAGAGATGTTAATGTCTTTGCACCCTCCCTCTGATCCCACGCTGAATTACTGTACGGTGAAATAAACAGATATACAGAACGGCTAATATGAGGTTAATGTCGACACATCTACTGAATTCGAGCAAAGTTTCCAAACAGTTATGGGCAAAAGTGAAGCTCCATAGTTTAAGAAGGTCTTTTTTTACAGTTGTTTGCCACTCCATGGCTAGTTTTGAGAGGGAAAGCTGAATTCAAAAGTTTCTGTTATGCCTCATGAAGATCGGTTATGCATGGGACAAAACAGGACAGTTTGTTGTGTATATGACTGATTTCCCTTGGTTTACAATAGAGTAGTGCAGAAATTACATATTTATGTAGGCCAGTGTGGAAGTTAGCAATGAGCTGGTCCCTCAAGTACAAGCCTTTACTAAAAGCCTATGGGACTTTTTGTTGTGTTTTTATTTATTACATCCGCCAAGGAGGTTATGTTTTCGGGAGAGTTTGTCTGTCTGTCTATCTGTGAACAAAATAACTCAAAAAGTTATGGATGGATTTGGATGAAATTTTCAGGAAATGTTCAGGATGGGAAAAGGATGAACTGAATTGATTTTGGTGTTGATCCGGATCAGCGTCTGGCCACCATGGCGAAAAATGTGATTTCTGTGAATAACTACTGAACTAAAATAGATATCATAATTAATCCAGTTGCTAATGGTATGTTTTCATGGTCAAGGAATCTAAATATTTAGATGAAATAAAGGTAGGACTAATATTTATGGTAAAAATCACAATATGGGAGAGGACTGTGACGCTGGCGGAGGTCTGCGCTCTCCGAGTGCTTTTCTAGTTTATTTATGTAATGTTTATTTAACAGGGACGATACATACAACATTGCCACAGAAAATGGAAAATGTGAATGTATATAAGGCGTAAAGCTTCAGCTAATTTGCAGTCTTTGTCCCTGGTCAGGATTTAAAGTACAATGAAATATACAGAATACAGATACAACTAGAAAGCACCGACAAGTGAGAGAGAACAGGCCCCTGATGTAAAGGCTAATGTTGGCTGCCATCTAGTCAAACCAATGTTATATGCACTGTACTGTTTTATTTTTTACCTGTGCTAAATACAGTCTGACATCCCCCCATCTTTGGGATCTTGAAAAGTACAGTATCTAACCTGAATGTCCACATTGTCTGCTTGCATAGCGTTCCATACACGTCAAGCTCTTTGCAGCCATTTGCTCAAGCAGCCTGTGCCTCAATCTGTCAACAGTTTTAAAAGTAATACATAATTCTGTTATTTAAAGAGTGATAACCAAAAAACAGCCTATTAAAGAGTACTAATAAATACTGTTATATCTATTATACTTAATTTAGTGATGCAATTATAAGGTATTTGTGTAGGCGTGTATATCTAGCGTGTGAGAGAAACTGACCACCAATGTTAAACTTCTTTAGGGATCAATAAAGTTGAATCTATCTATCTATCTATCTATCTATCTATCTATCTATCTATCTATCTATCTATCTATCTATCTATCTATCTATCTATCTATCTATCTATCTATCTATCTATCTATCTATCTATCTATCTATACAGGCAAAGCAGCTAAGAGCGTACAATATAACAGAGAGCGCAGACCTCTGCCATATTGTCATTTTGTCCATAAATATTAGTCCAACCTTATTTCATCTAAATATTTAGATTCCTTGACCATGAAAACATACCATTAGCAACTGGATTCATAATGATATCTATTTTAGTTCAGTATTTATTCACAGAAATCACATTTTTTGACATGGCGCCCCAGACGCTGATCCTGATCAACACCAAAATCAAATCAGTTCTTCCTTTTCCCATGCTGAACATTTCCTGAAGATTTCATCAAAATCTGTCCATTACTTTTTGAGTTATTTTGTTCACAGACAGACGGATGGACAGACAGACAGATGGACAGACAAACAAACTCTCCTGAAAACATAACCTCCTTGGCGGAGGTAATTATACAAATACAGTGAATATGGTCAATAAGTACCATGAATAAATAGACACAGCTGTAGTGAATTGGAGGTTAAAGCACAAGTTACATTTAACATTAAAAATGATTAAAATAGTATACTGATAATTACTTATGAGACATTAATGTTCACATTTCTGCTGCTGTTTAAGCCACCGTTTAACTTTCGCACTGAACTTTTTTAAGTTCTGTTTGAGATTTAATTTCAGAGGGTAAGGAGTTCCATAATGTTGTCCTGCACCTTTGGATTTTACAGTTTTGTTTTGTTATGTTCCTCGTTATTGTCCTACAGCTGTCTGTCTTTGTAAAGTTCTGAGCCACTTGTGGATCCAGTCCATTTAAGCACTTGAAAACAACCTTCAGAAAGGATAATTTTATAAAGTTGGAAAAGGTCAACAAATTATATTTCTCAATAATTTTGCAGTGGTGCCATTTTTATGGCTTCTGGTCTAAAATTTTCAAAGCTTGTTTGTCAAGTGAAAATAAAGGTTTTGTAGTTGAGTCCATGGCCTGGCCCCAGGCAGTGATGCAATAAGACAAATGGGAATCCAATATTTATATATCCAATATTTCAGTGGCTACTTAGGTATGACAGTTGAAGAATTTGCTCTGGAGACATCCGTGACCAGTGTGAAATGGTTACAAAAGACAAAAATATACCAAGTCAGCCTGATTTGGAGTTATTTCTAATCTTATTAGATGTGTTTTGATTGTAAAAAGAAACAGGAAAGTTGTATTCATTCTTCATACAAGCACTGAAACAACAAGTGGGGATTACTTTACAGTAAAAACTATCCCCAACCGAAGTGGGAAGAAAAAGGAAAAAAAGATGCAAAGGAAATGGAGAGGAGGAGCTGTCCCCTCTGCTAGCATTCAGCTGGCCTTTCTCCTCCTTAACCAAACAGCCTGGTTGGTCGTGGTCCTCTGAGTCCTTACGCCCCTGCCTCCAGCACCGGAACCCTCGTGCTCTGCGAGTTTCCTGTTTGTCTGGTTGAAGACCTGGCCGTTTTTTACTCCCAGGCGGCATACTGGGAGCGACGTAAGAGGAGAAGGAGGAGGAGGAGTAGAAGGAGAGGAAGAAAAGCACAAGGGAGAAGGACAGAGGGGAGGTTGGCGGGGTAGAAGGCAAAGGGAGAGACACTGAACACTCCCGAGTTGGGATTGATTTACTTCATTAACCGAGATTACAAGTTTAACTTACAAACCAGAGGTCAAAATTTCTCATTAACAAGGGGACCGTGGAGAACCTCGGGGCTTGGAGACCACTCTTATTACTGACTACACATTTCAATCTGTCTTTGATGTTCCATGTCTGCCTTTCTACCCCCTCTTTCCCCCTCCTATTTTTTGGCAGCGAGGTTGATTTTAATTGTAGCTATAGAACAGAGCATAGTTTGCCTGTAAGCCAGCCTCCACATCTGTAGTGAGTGCAGCTTTAGTGATATTGGGTGCAGTCCATAGCTCGGGGCTAATTTTAATGGTCCCCCCCCTCCTCCCTCCTTCATTGGAGACTCAGATTGTTTTCCACGTGATTCCTGTTAATTTAGCTGGAGGAAAGGGCATCAGTTTTCCTTGTGCTTTTTCCCCCTCTCTCCCCATGCCTCTCACTCTATTGCCTCACTCCTTCTTTCTGATCTACAGCCTCAAAGAAAGAAGGTGAAATGAATTCAAATGGAAAAACAGACTGTGCTCACTATTAAATCGCTCGCCTACCTTTGTCCCTCGCATTGCGCCTGGTCGAGGCAGATACGAGAGGGGGGGGGAAAGGCAGTGTGGCTACACAAACCCGGGCAATTTTAGCTGCTATTGTCGCTTTTACGTCAACAAACAAAGCTCTCCCTTTGATGTGATAAATGGCCTCAGTGGCGGGATGATAACTACGAGCTCGTAAATGTGTCAAGGATGTTTCAAAGCTGTGAGCATGTTAATGACTGCAGGACATTGTGCCACGTTTTACATCGTACAACCTTTAAAGCTAACCTTAGATGTACTGGGGAGTCTCTATCTGTCTCCCATAAGCTAGCAACACAAAAGTACCATGGTCTGAAAGAAGGAAAACATAACCCACAGAAATCAATGAGTGGAAATGAAAGAGTAAAGTGTCTGTAAATGTGTGAAAGCACAGAATAATCATTGTGAATAAAGGTGGGTTTGACAGATATCCTCTTTTCTCATTTCAGTGAGCTACAAACTATTCAAAGAGTATTCTAACCCCAAGCATTTCAGCTAAGGTGAGCACCCCCAGAGCTTTATATCCTCGTTGAAGGGCAATGGGAGGCGGGAGAGTGAGCAGACACACCCACACACTCCTCTGTGTCATACCTATCATCACCCAACATGGAACAGAGGGCTGTAGTGACTGGTTGTAATGCAGTGTTTCTATGTAATCATTGGAGGGTGCTCTGCTAGCTTGGTTGAGGAGCGTAGCAAAATTTGTGGCCAGCTCTCCCTTGAATTTCACCTGGCCACCCCAGGTGTCATTTCAAAGTCCTGTTTTTTTTGCCTTGTGGGCTGCCCGGGGTTGTTGGTGTGGACACCCTCTGTAAAAAGCTTCAACAGCTACAGCAACAAATATTCGGCCTTTTATTTATTTATTTAATAGTTTTAAAGAGGGAACAGTGCATATTAATGAACATTTTTACAAATGTAAATATGCCAGATTATAGTCTTGGGCTACTTTCCATCTGCAGACCCCCTGGCAGGTTGATAGTAACATATACATACAAGACACTATGCAGACTAAATACAGTAGGACAAACCCAAGGACAGCAGACAAGTAAAAAGAAACAGAAACATAAATACTGCACATCCTCCCATCACACAGAGTCCATCAAACATTTAGCAAATGCAACTTCTATTGCACAAATCCCTATTGCACTGAATATTATTGCATCAGTTCATATTGCACAAATCCCAACTGCACCAACATGAGCAACTTATAGGTCACACATGCTCACACGACTGCGTTTCTCTCAGCCACAGTTTTAGCTGTTTCTTAAATGTTTGGAGACTTGGACAGTCCCTCACTGTGACGCGCCGCGCGTAACGCCTGAGGCTGGACGCTGGACCATTTTGACAAGCTGAGGGGCGACGTGCATCACAGCGCTGATGGCAAACTTTAATCCTTTCAGATAGCTGCTAATAATTTTGTAATCAATATTCAGCTGCAATGATCAATGTAATACCTCCTAATAATGTGGAAAAATGCCTTCCAAAAACATACCTGTGTACATGTATGAATGCTGATGAACATCTACACAAAACATACATGTATATGGAAAAAGCTATTCAAGCACTTCAGCTTAAGTTGATGTAATTAGATATTTTCCTCTCCTAAATTTCAAAATTGTGGGAGGCAGTAATTGTAACTTAAATTGAAACACAATCAATTTTCCAGCCCTACTATCATCATCTTAAGTCTGTTTGGTACCTATAATTTGATCCAAAAAAACAAAACAAAAACATAAAATCATTTTCTGGTTTCATTATCATTGAACATTTTCTGTCTTTTTCCTCTGGCGCTTTACACCAAAAGCTAGATAGCCTTTTTTTTCATACCTTAGCATTTAAATCAGACATTAAAGACTTATTACCAACATCTTAAAGCTAATGTTTAATATGAACTGAGCCTTTTTTCATCCTCCCATCCACCTTCAGTTGCCCTTTGTCACTGCCCTCCATCCCTCCACCTTCTTCAAGGTAGCTCACCCTTGACTTTGTGCTGAACTTCAAAAGCCTGTGTGCGCTGATTGGAGCTTTAAGGCTGCGGGACTATAGAGCCGGAGGGGGCGGCTGAGATGTGTGTGTGCCTGAGCGGCCCCTGCCTGTGCAGTGACCCACCGCTGGGGCCGCAGCAGGCCTTCTTGAAGCGAGCAAGCCAGCCAGCAGCCCCAGCCATTGGCTCCTTGGAAATAATCCACCCTGCGGAGCCCTGTAAGGCCCCCTTTGTTCCCTCCTGCAGACTAGATCAGGCTGGAGACAGACACTCCAGTCTTGACTGGCTATCAGTTTCACAGCCCATGGCCATCCGCATCCAGGCACAGGCCCAAGCCCGGCCGAGCCACCTTCAAATTAAAGGTGGGGGCAAAGGGGTGGGTGGGGGTATGGTTTTTGGGGGAAATGGAGCGAATTTGTGTCACCTGAATTCCGTCACAGTCCGAACACGGTGGAAAGATGGTCTGATGAGGAAGAGAACAAGCAGGAGGGAAGGAATATTGAAGAGGAGGATTTGAACAGGAGCTGTGCCCCTCGGTGAGCAGAGCAGGATCTCAACAAGGCCATTATCTGGCTCCTAATTTGAGCTCTGGCACAGCACTGAAGGGCTGCCTTTGTCTGGGATTAATGCGGAAAGCTCAGGATGCGATGTCAGAGGGAAATAATCAGCATGGGCCCTTCATAACGTTGGCTGCTTGTGCTCCTGGCCACGGCCCCCGGCTCATTTCTGTGGAGATGAAATCTATGACAAGCCCCTCAGTGAAGCTAAGAGCAGGCAACAGTCCAGTAACACCCACAGGCCTCCAGGCATCCTGTGACCCCCTTAGAAAAGTCACATTCACTTTGCTCTGGAGAAGGGAAAGAGAACGCTGCGGGCGCTTCCAGTCCATGTGAAATGAAGAAATGTGAGGAGGTGAAAACGAAGTGAAAATAAGTTAAGATTCCTCGTCCGCCCCCTCTGCAATCACTCCAGAGAAGGGGCACACTGTGACTTCACTTCATTATGCCCCTATAATTAAACATGAACAGGACATTAAACAGAGGGATAAAAGAGGAAAATAAAGAGAAGTAGTCCAGCATAATGTATATTCATGTTTATGTTGTGTAACTGCATTTGGGAGAGCCGTTTGAGGAAGCAGCGTTTTTCAGTGCAGCAGAAGGTCGCAGGCTAATACCCATCAGGGTAAAACATTCTGAAAGAGGTTGGCACTGCACTCAAGGACCAGAAGTAATGCTTTTATTTTGTTATTTATGCTTTTGTACCGGGTGCATTACTATGCTCCTCTGCAGCATATTGCTGCTAAGCGAAGGATGTGAAGATGCATCTCGATAAGCAGGTTATTAAAATGACCAATTGACATTCAAAATTCAGCCTTATTTTGCATTCATCATATTTACCAATGAATATGTGGATTTTAAAATGTTTGCCTCTGCTGCCTTAAGGGGAAAGTGACTTGGTACAGAAACTGTGCATGACTACATGTATGACCCTGTGCTGAGGAGAAATGATACTCAAATGAATGCTTATGGATTTTAAAACAGTGTATGGCCCGTCATTTAAACACAGTTCAACTTTGTAAACTGGTACATCATTTTAAGTGTATTTGACACATTTTAGAAAAAAAGAGAGACGTCCAAAACCAAATATATTTTAGAAAAGTACTGGATCATGACTCACATCGCAGATTTTTGACTTGCAAAGCTCAATTTTTCTTCAAAGTCAGCAAACATCCCAACAGCCATTCAGAGGGTTGCATGTCCTTCAGAGCCAAGTTTTTAACTTTTCTCTGCTCTGACTCAGTCCCTGCTCTACACAATAAAGTCAATATCAATGAGGAAAAGGGCCAACTTGGAGGGCTGGTTATTCACATGTGACCAAATTATCTTAAAATCCAAATAAACATACACAAAGAAAACTAAATAAATAAACTTCAGTGCCCGCTCACGTCTCTTTTCTCATTAGTTTTAACCATTGAAGTCACCTGCACAGTAATAAGATATGCATGTCCATGGTATCCATAGCAGCTCAAATGAATCTTCTGTAACACAAATCATGTCTTTTCTGTTCTTAAATTAACCGTGGCAGCTTAAACCTTCTCCAACTATTTCTATGGAACTGTGAGGAGTTTGTAGGTAATTTTAAAATAGTCTCACTTTTAGATATATGCCTGATGGAAATACACACTTTAAGATGAGTTTTATAGCATCAAAACAGGTTATCTATAAATGCTATTCCTCAGCAGGGCTGGCCTGGATACTCAACTTCGGGAACAAGACAATTAAAACTAGAGCAAATTTATATTATTCAGACACGTCTTAGAGCACCGGGCTGTAAGTAGCGATATATAGCCGGCTACAACAACGATTATAAGTTTTCCAAAAATTGCTTGTTGTCACACATCAAAAACTACCGCTACGTAACTAGAAAGAGATACATTACCTCGTCGCTTTGCATCCTGTAAGTTGTTGAAAAAAGAAGTTGTAAAGCAATGCAGAGTTCGGAGGAAGGTCCGAGCTGCTTTTTTATTAGCATCACAACAAACACGCGCTTTGGCTCGTGGTGCGTTCCAGTTGTAGTCAGAAGTAGGAATTTCCAAGTTCCGTGGAGGAAACTGCAACTAAAATGTCCCCCAAAGTCCGAATTTCCTACTGGGAACTCGGTGAAACCTCGCCAAACCCAAGTTGACAATGGAAGATGGATGCCCCCAGTGTGAACAGTTATTTAGCTCCTGTAATAATCCATTTATTTGCACTTCTGACTGGGGTGTGTCGCTCTAGATCAGCTGTATACATAGTATTGTTAGACTTATATTTACAAAAATGCTGCCATAGTGATAATCACATTCTTCATGTGATATTTGTGAACAACAACACAGGGCGTGCTAACAACAGCTAACAATAGCCTGGTAGATCGGCATGTTTTTTTCTGACTTCAACTGGAACGCCGATAAGTCGGAGATGATGTCACTCCCAGTTCCGAGGTTACTGGAACGCAGCATTACGACAGTCGGCGCGCGTGCTCATGGGTAGCAGAGTCTTATTGTTGCTGGAAACAGATTCTCCTCACAGTCCCTTTAACATATCAGACTGCTCATTCTGTGCTCTAAAAGGCAGTTAAATAATATCACTCTTTCCTTTAATTTTATCCCACATTAATCTGACAATCCAAACAAACCATTGTACAAATCCATAGGATATATTTCTCATGTCCATGTGAGGGGGACGTCCCACAGATAGAGTTTGGAGAGGGCAGAGCCTTTAAGAAACATGGTGAAGGTGACCGAACAAATGTTTTGTGTTGTCAGCTTGAAGTTACCTCTCTCCAATTTTAAAACTGAACCATGCCTTTAGCTACCTCCTCTTTCTCCAAAAAGGAGAGTTAAAGCTTTGCAAGATTCTAGTCCTGAGACAGGAAAGGCATCAAGAAGATCCAGCTAATTTTAAAAGATAATCCTAAACAAAGATTTAACATTTCAATGCCAAGGGTCATCAATTTAACAAAAACTGGTCACAAGCAGGATTCGAACCTGGACCGGCAGAAGCATATAAGGTCCTACTCATCATTATTGGCCCATGAAGTTTAAGTAGACAATGTGACAGTACAGTTTCTTTACAAACCTCTCTAACTTTGCTCTGCATCACTTTATCAGACTCAAACTTGGCAGAAGTAATGTTCACATATTAAGTTTTGTAAATTATACTTCATTAGCTACTATGATCATGCAGTCATATTTAGAATAGGCAGTTTTAATCGCAACCACTTGAAGCCTACAAGGAAAAGAACACCCTACCAACAATTAAGCATGGTGGAGGTTCCATAATGGTTTGGGGCTGCTTTGCTGCATCAGGTACTGGAGGCCTTGACCGTATCACAGGAATCATGAAATCAGAGAGTTATCAAGAAATTTTAGAGCCAAATGTCCGACCCAGTGTAAGAACACTTGGTTTGAGTCGAAGATCGTGGGCCCTCCAGCAAGACAAAGACCCAAAGCACACATCCAAAAGCACGCAGGAATGGTTGAAAAGGAAAAAAATGGGCTGTTTTAAAATGGCCAGCAATGAGTCCTGATCTCAATCCAAGCTACAGTTCTCTCTTTGAAATTACAATATGTAACATGTAAAAATGTTTTTTTTTTGCTGAAGTATTTTGGACCTTCAATTAAAAGATCCTGATGACATAAATTTGGTACATTTCAATTTACTTCTGAAAATATTGTTAAAGTAATGAAAATAATGAAGGGGTGCCAATAATACTGAGCAGGACTGTACATGTGGACGTGTATGGTTGCTAACCACTCCGCCAAACCAGCACCCCAAGTAAAACTGTTTCTACAGCTCAGTTTTAGCAGGACTGCAGTCCAGTCAATAATCAGTAGACCTGTCCTCGCTGAATGGAGCTGCTCCTCTACTCCACATCGGAGGCTGAGATTTGTCACCTTTTGGGTGTAGACCTTTCTTCCTGTGACCCTGGAAAGCTTTTTATCAGATAGCTTAGCAGTTTAAAGCAAGAGGCAACAATATGAACCACCTTTCAGATCAGTGTGTTACATACACATACACACACACAAAGGCAGATGATGATACAGCTCCAGCTATGCTGAGTAATTCTGCTCATCTGGGTCAGAGTGTGGTGCAGATGTAGTGGAGCGTGTTCATGTAGTTTAGGCCAGTTTGTTACACTTGATGCATGCTCATGCAACAGGAAATCTCTCTCCAACCACATTATCCTGAGGTGTTCGGTTTTGAGATGAGTAAAATTGGCACAGTGCCAGCCCGTCTAAATTGATGAAATATATTTGAAAGATTATCTTGCAGCTTGTCTTCCTTTGTTGAGATGACAGGATACAAGATAGAAAAGTGGGAATGACGAGCAGGCATTACATTTAGAAAAGAGGCTTTTGGTTGAATATGAAGCAGGACTGCCTGTGATAAAGAAAACTTCATTTGTACATGGAGCACACAACCACCAGGTTATCACCGCTCGATCAATGCATTCCTGAAGTCCAGCTGTAGTCCTAATGATTACAATAACAATTTATTATAATAACAGTTTCAACTAATTCAATGTGTGTGTAAATATACAGCCTCCATAACATAAACATTACAAGCTTTGTTTAAACATCATTTTGATTTTATGTTTCAATCAACAAATATATCCCAACACACCTATAAAAAAAGCCAAAAGCACAAAAATCTCTTCATGAGCTTAACTTTCAATACTTTTATGTTTCCTGCCCTGACAGTAACATGAATATGTGTTTTGTAAAATGTATATTTCTTAATTTAAAGAGACTGTGAGGAGTTTCTAAGTAATTACAAAAAAAGTCTCACTTTTAGATATATGCCTGATGGAAATACACACTTTAAGATGAGTTTTATAGCATCTAAATAGGTTATCTATAAATGCTATTCCTTAGCTTCACGGTCGGGTCAGACAGGGCTGGACTGGCCTGGATACTCAACTTCGGGAACAAGACAATTAAAACTAGAGCAAATTTATATTATTTTATTATTTATATTACACTTCTTAGAGCACCGGGTTGTAGGTAATGATATATAGCTGGCTACAAAACTACGATAATAAGTTTTCCAAAAACTGCTTGTTGTCACACATCAAAAACTACCGCTACGTAACTAGAAAGAGATACATTACCTCGTCGCTTTGCATCCTGTAAGTTGATGAAAAAAGAAGTTGTAAAGCAATGCATAGTTCTGATGAAGGTCTGAGCTTCATTTACCACAACAAGCACACGCTTCGGCTTCAGTCACGTCTTTGGTGCGTTCCAATTGTAGTCAGAAGTAGGAATTTTGAGTTTCGAGTAGGAAGCTGCAACTGGAACTTACCCCAAAGTCTGAATTTCCTACTGGGAACTCGGTGAAACCTCGCCACCCCCGAGTTGACAATGGAAGATGGATGCCCCCAGTGTGAACAGTTATTTAGCTCCTGTAATAATCAATTTATTTGCTCTTCTGACTGGGGTGTGTCACTCTAGATCAGCTGTATACATAGTATTGTTAGACTTATATTTACAAAAATGCTGCCATAGTGATAATCACATTCTTCATACAACAACGCAGGGCGTGCTAACAACAGCTAACAATAGCCTGGTAGATCGGGATGTTTTTTTCTGACTTCAACTGGAACGCCAACAAGTTGGAGATGATGTCACTCCCAGTTCCGAGGTTACTGGAACGCAGCATTACGACAGTCGGCGCGCGTGCTCATGGGTAGCAGAGTCTTTTTGTTGCCGGTAATCGATTCTCCTCATGGCACCTTTAAGTGGTCAATGTCAATGTCAGCTTTATTTATATAGCACATTTAAACAGCCAGCGGCCTACCAAAGTGCTTTACAGTAGAAATGGCAGACATGATAAAAACAATAAAAACCAATAAAAGTAATAAAAACAAATAAAAGCAATAAGAACAGGGGCAGTACAGTATAGATATGCATACTGCCCAATAAAACCAATAAAAGTCCCAAATAAAAGTGGCTATACTCCACCAAAGGCCAAGGGGAACAAGTACTTCTTGGTGCATGCTGGAAATGACTTTTATTTATTTATGGCTTTAGGGCCCTCTGTAGTAGGGCTGGGTATTTCCAGCAACTTCACGATACGATACGTATCCTGATACACGTAAATTGTGAACATTGACTATGCTTTAAGCTAAATTCTTGACAAGTTTAGTTTTTTCTTATAAGAAGAAAAAGAACAAGGATGAGTTTTAAGTGGTTCTACAACTTGAGAGACATAAATTCAGATCCTCAAAGATGGTAGACCTAAGTTCAAATTTAGAACATATGCTTCATTATGTAGCTTGTCTTCTACCTTGAACTGTGCCACTTTTAACCATACCCAATGTGTATTTACAACAACTGTCAAAATATTTAGGCCGTATCGATTCTGTAGAATCCGTATCGATACACGTATCCCAAAGGAGTGCGATACGATATTTTGCAGTATCGATATTTTGAGCACAGGCCTACTCTGTAGTATTGTCTGGTGACTGGTAAGTTTAACAATTTATATTCTTCTAAAAGTGCTATCAATAAACTTATACTTAATCTGTAAGTTCTGTCAAAAATCATGACTTACAAAAGAATGCAAAATATACTGAACAAATCTAAGAGTCAGTTACATTAACCAGCAACTAGCGTTTTATTTACTGACAATAAATAATTTTTGTAAAATGAAAAATTCTGCTATTTAAAACATCTTCCCAGTTATACTTGGTTTATTTTGTGAAACACTGGAGCCCACAACATGTCAAACTGTCAGTGTTTCCTACATGACAACCGAGGAGGCAGCCAAAAAGAAAACTGTTAGAGAGGTTAGGGTCAAACTCCCCGGGGGAACTTCATTTTTATTTCCAAACTGCATCTGTGTGCCTCCTCATTAGTTCTGACATCTTGATTTAATTTCAGTTATATTATATAACATGAACAATTAAAAACTTGAGCCTGCTTTTCATGTAGTATTGTGAAAGAATTTTTGGATGACTGAGGCAAACCCTGCTTTGTGTCGTAAGCTGGCCTTAACCGGTGGACAGGACGCATTAAAAACTGAAGTGCTCCAACAAAATCTGCAGTATATTCATCTATTATCAGGGACTGAGACCAGGGCATCAGGGGACAGAGAGAACGTCTGCATGGATAGTATTAAATAGACTGGACAGTCGTATTGACTGTTGGTTTGGCTGAAGATGACCATGATGTCATGTAGGGATGGGACGATACGCTTAAACCAGGGGTGGGCAACTATCAATACCAAAGGGCCACATTCATTTTTCTTAAATGCCTGAGGGCCGCATTGTTACATATTGTTGGCACTGTCAACAAGGAAAAAAATATATATAAACAAAAAATTACAAAGATAAAGCTTAACCAAGGATTATACCAACACTTAAATATTCTAACTCAGACACAATTAAAAATTAAAAATGATCAGAATGAGCATGACACATATTTAAAGCTAATTTAAGCTTCTTTTTAATGCAATAAAAAAAACGAATGTTTACCAGTTTTTAAAGCTCAAATATATTACCATTACCTCTGTTTTCAAATATGGCTTTTACCAATGATGTAAGTTATATTTTAATGCTTCATGAAATATTTTTAGAGACACAATCATAGCTAAGTGAGAACTTTAATGACGTAAAAAACAAAGCACATACCACCAATTTAAGGTTAGTAAAAATATTTAATCTTTTTAATATTTAATTATATTTAAAAAAATTTATATTTCATCACCTATCCAAATTTATGGATTATATGGTACTGGTTACTCATGATGAATCATATTTAGCATCTGTTGTTTTATTTTTTCATTTTTCCAGTTTGTTTTGTTTTTTTGTGGAAATGACTGGTGGGCCGCATTGCCCACCCTTGGCTTAAACTCACGATACGCTGCACCTCGATATGCCCTGGTCACAATACGATACGTCACGATACAATATCAAAAAAGTTAAAAAGAAAAAATATTACTGTGTAATTACAACTTTTGTTTTTGTTTGAGTTGCACACAGGAAAACACAAGGCCTAACAGGCCCAACACAAACAATAACACTCTCTCTAACCCTAGAGAGGTTAGAGAGAGTGTATGCTAACGAGCGGTAGGCCCGTTTTCGCCGTCTTCGTCTTTTTGAATGAGAAAGCCAAAATACTGCCAGACAGATGACTTGTATCCAGGCGGGGCGTCCTCAATTTCGACTTCATTCAACTCCATCATTCGGCTTTTTGGAGGCAAGGTAGTTGGTGCTAATGTTTGTTGTCGTCACTTCTGGTCACATGCACTAATACCGGACATGACGTCTTTATTTTGCGATCCATTTTTTCCAAACTTGATGCGTTTCGTCACGTACTGTATCGCGATATATGGCCAAATGATATTTCATCCCATCCCTAATGTCATGGGATCAAGAATATGTCAAGTTAGCTTTAACGCAGATAAAACACACTGGAAAGCTTAGCAAAGATTTAATCTGAGCCAAAACAAAATAAATAATAACACTCATATCTCAGTCTTACAGAGTTAGCAGCATACAGAACTTATTTCATTGTCTCGCTGTCTTCTGACTCGGTACAAGGCTGTGTTATGACTGCTTATCTGCATGTGTTGGTCAGAAATAAAATTCAAAGTATGATTTTGCCTGAATACAATCTGCCTACTATACAGCAAAAAAAATGGATTTATTGATCTGTGAGCTATGTTAAAAAATGCACTTGAGTAAATAATCTGAAAATCTCATGAACACCGAGTGCCTTTTTTCTGCAAGCCTTGACCTACAGACACGTAAAACACACACTCCCGCTCACACAGCAGTCAGATACAAACAAACCCTGTCTCGCTCAGGAGTCAAAATCACCTGACCTACAGCTGGAACTGGAAACTGCGGCTTCACCTGCAGTGATAGATACCCATTTCATATGCACTGGATTGAAGATAAATATTCAGTGACTCATGTTTTGAATATTTAGCTAACCTTCCTGTTTGAACCTCCCACAGTTAGGATGACAGGAACATGAATATTACCTCTGAAAGCTGTTTCAACACAAACCAACAATGCTGTATGCAAACATAAGAATCACCTAGCTCTGGATCACAGGTTGTTTTAAAAAGGAAGTTTCTGGGTGGTGAGTTATCTTTACGAGTCTTTAGACTGACTAATCAGTTAATCAGAAACAGAGCGGGTTATTAAATAAAGACAAAGCCCTGATTGTTGTGGTCAGTGTGTCATAGTTTTCTAACAGACTGATCTGATTTGCCCTTGCTTTTGGGAGTGATGTGACCCTCGAGTTCTCAGGCCTGCTGCAAAGACAGTGTTGAAGCTGTGATGCAACTCATTAGACACATCTGATTAGGGCTGGAAATTTTCAGCAACCTCACGATACGAATCCCGTTACACCTAAATTGTGAACACTGACTAAACTTTTAACAGAATTCCAGACAAATTTAGCATTTATTTATATTAAAAAAAAAGAACAAGGATGGGTTTTAAATGATTCTACAACTTAAAGGATAAGTTTGGTTCCTACGGCTTTCAGATTGTTTATAGAATGAACAATATACTCACTCAGAAGGCTTTCCTGATCCAAACAGTGCTTCAGGAGATATTTAGATCCAAAATCGAGCGGCGGACATGATTATAATTACATTACATATACATAATTACATATAATTACATTCATGAAAAAATGAAAAAATGTGAAAATAATACAGACAATAATATTGTTTAGTGGCAATAATTTTTTGGACAATTATTGTCCCGCAAAATTTGTTATCGTGACAGGCCTAAGTGGACTTTTTAAAAGTGGACAGGTGATGATGAAAACATCTATTGCTGTGATGATACGAAAAGTTAAAAAGCCGGTGCAGCAGCTCCACACAGTGGTCAGTGTTTGCTGACATTCATTTAAATCTAAAGCCCTCCACGCTGATCACATGACTCAAAGCTACCAGTAAACCATACTGTAACAACAGCACATGCTTGTTATCATTGTTATTATTGCTTAATACTTTGGGAGACTTTGATTTAAAAACACATGTAGCCATAAACTACATGTTTTATTATATCTCTTCTGTAAGTGACCATGGGCAGGACACTGTTTTCAAAGTTTTATGATAAGAAATCAATTAACTTTGTGTAAAGGAAGTCCAACATACTTCCATTTTTCAGGCTCATTCTACTTCAAAAACAAAGTCATGTCATACGACTTAAAAAAAACAACAACCATTGATTCGTATCATCCACAAACCCTGTCGAGAAATCATCATTTTATAATAAAGAGTGGGTGTATTTCTTACCTCGGTCCCTGATGGTGTGGCCCCTGGTGAATCAACTTTACGTTTTTTCCTGGGTCCGATGGCGGCTAGTGCTGTTAGGTTGGCGTCTCGTTGCCTCATCTGTGCCAGCTCCTGTTGTTGCATCTGGTGAAGACAAAACACAAAGTTTATGGATCATCAGCCACAGCTACCACGTCCCCATTTTATAAAGTATGGCACTGCTTTAGCATTAGATGATACCATTTGAGTTTGTACTTGTAAAAAGCATTAAAGAGTACCACTCAGTCCAATAAAACCCATATGGGTGCATACCACAGAGAGCTAATTTCACTATTTTGGAGAGTTAGTATATTAATAATAATAATGTGTAATTACTGACTATTTTTGGAGTCCAGATTTAATGCTGTGTTCACACCGCACGCTACTTGTACTACCTCGGCGATTACTCTCCATGCAAAGTCAATGTACAGCCGCTATGGGGTGGGGCTAACCCTCCCACGATGCGACAGCCGCTTTTCACACTACCACATAGCTTGTCGCGCAATGTCAAAGTAAAAAAAAAAGTTGATTATTCAGACGATGTTGTGCGTGGCTGTGCAGCAACAGCCAATCAGCGGTGTGTGCAAGTGTGACGGTGCCTGTGACAGACAGTTTTTCATCCAGACTACAGAGGAACAATTTATGTCTGTGTGGGAAACATTAGTCAGTGAGGGCATTAGTTCCGCCTACGGACCGCGGGAAACTCACAGATAATGCTGCTGCAGGGCATCAGCTGCAGTGTTTTGTGGTTGATAAGTGAATGAAAACGATACTGCTGGAATAATGTCCGCTTATACATCCTATTATATGAAATATGAAATGATCGCGGTGAAACTCAAGCGGACGTGACGTCACTGAGCAATGGCCGACGGCAACGGTGACCAAAATGAGGTATTTATGGACGCGCAACGCTACGTCAGTGGGTGATACGATTTTTGGTAGCTGGGTCGCTTGCGGTGTGAACGCAGCATAACACTTTCGAAACACTTAACGTGGGGACTTATGATTAACACCTTTATGCAGTGTCAGAAATGAATTCTCAGAGTATCTCTTTCAGCAATTAAATGTAACATGTACAGTACAGGCAAAAAGTTTGGACACACCTCATTCAATGTGTTTTCTTTATTTTTATCACTAATTACATTGTAGCTTCTCCCTGAAGTAATGATGGCCACTTGTTTCTCTTAACTTAGCTGATTGGTTCTTGCCATAATATTAATTCTAACAGTTGTCTAATAGGGCTGTGGGATGTGCATCAGCCTGACTTCTGAACAACACAAATGATGGTCCAACCCCATTTATAAGTCAAGAAATTCCATTAATTAACCCTGGAAAGGCACACCTGAGAAGAGAAAACCATTTCAGGTGACTACCTGTTGAAGCTCATAAAGAGAATGAAGAGTGTGCAAAGCAGTAATCAGAGCAAAGGGTGGATACTTTGAAGAAACTGGAATATAAGACATGTTTTCATTTATTTCACACTTTTTTGTTAAAGGTGCTATGAGGAGAATCTATTACCGGTGACATTAAGACTCTGCTACCCATGAGCATGTGCGGCGACTGTCGTAATGCTGCGTTCCAGTAACCTCGGAGTGACATCATCTCCGACTTGTCGGCGTTCCAGTTGAAGTTGGAAAAAAACATGCCGATCTACAAGGCTATTGTTAGCTGTTGTTAGCTCGGGGTGGCGAGGTTTCACCGAGTTCTCAGTAGGAAATTCCGACTTCGGGGGACGTTCCAGCTGCAGTTTCCTACTTGGAACTCGGAAATTCCTACTTCTGACTACAACTGGAACGCACCAAAAGACCCAAGCCAAAGCATGTGTTTGTTGTGATGCTAATGAATGCAGCTCGGACCTTCCTCAGAACTCTGCATTGCTTTACAACTTCTTTTTTCAACAACTTACAGGATGCAAAGCGACGAGGTAATGTATCTCTTTCTAGTTACGTAGCGGTAGTTTTTGATGTGTGACAACAAGCAATTTTTGAAAAACTTAGTATCATAGTTTTGTAGCCGGCTATATATCTCTACTTACAGCCCAGTGCTCTAAGACGTGTCCAAATAATATAAATTTGCTCTAGTTTTAATTGTCTTGTTCCTGAAGTTGAGAATCCAGGCCAGTCCAGCCCTGTCTGACCCGACCGGAAGGCTAAGGAATAGCATTTATAGATAACCTATTTAGATGCTATGAAACTCATCTTAAAGTGTGTATTTCCATCAGGCATATATCTAAAAGTGAGACTTTTTTGTAATTACTTAGAAACTCCTCACAGTCCCTTTTAGTACATAATTCCACATGTGTTCATTGATAGTTTTGACACCTTCAGTGAGAATCTACAATATAAATAGTGATGAAAATAAAGAAAATACATTGAATGACAAAGTGTGTCCAAACTTTTGGACTGTCCTGTATATGAACACTACAAGGTGTTAATATTGCTAGAATTCATTTGAATTATTTCCTGGAAAACTTTTTTGAAATAGCAATACAGTGTTTTGTAAAAGCAGATCATCTTAAACACAGAGGCCATAGAATGTTCCAGTGCATCCAAATAGAACAGTCTGGTACTTAGAGCTCTGAAAACAAATCACTAAATCCAGAGGCCAAGCAGATAAGCAGAACTCCCATTTGTGGCATTTTTTTGTTACCTTAGCAGGATGGAATGATTGATAAAAGAAGTGTTAAATTCAGATTCAAAGTCCACAGTGATAAATTTGGAGGTTTTGACTCCATCTAGACTCTAGAGCACAATTAACTCTGCATTTATGGAGATTTTGCCAATGCAAAAGCCTCAACTCTGAGTATTTTGCTGTGCAGTTGATGGTCACAGCTGTCGTCCATGCCATCTCTCACTGGGTGAAATTTGTGTGCTGCTGTTTTACTTACTGACTTTTCTCCAAAGTGTACAGACAGGCAGATATTTCAGAAGTTTTACTTCAGTGTTATCAAGTCCATATGGTTTGGCTTTTTGAGGTAGAGATGTTTGAAACACTTTGGCGATTATAGCGACTGTCCATCTAGCACAAATAGTAACCTGGCAAGCTCCCCTCGTCAGTATTTTGTTGCACAGCCTCCAAATGTTTCTTGTAGCCATCTATAAGCTTCTTGCACTTCTCAGCTGGTATTTTCTCCCACTCCTCCTATGCAAATTGTTCAAGCTCTTGAACATTCGCAGGTTTCTTTTATTTTCAATTGAGATCAGGACTCATTGCTGGCCATTTTAAAACAGCCCATTTTTTTCCTTTTCAACCATTCCTGCATTCCTTGGATGTGTGCTTTGGGTCTTTGTCTTGCTGGAGGGCCCACGATCTTCGACTCAAACCAAGTGTTCTTACACTGGGTCGGACATTTCGCTCTAAAATTTCTTGATAATTCTCTGATTTCATGATTCCTGTGATACGGTCAAGGCCTTCAGTCCCTGATGCAGTAAAGCAGCCCCAAACCATTATGGAACCTCCAACATGCTTTATTGTTGGTAGGGTGTTCTTTTCCTTGTAGGCTTCAAGTGGTTGCAATTAAAACTACCTAATCTAAATATGACTGCATGATCATAATAGCTAATGAAGTATAATTTAGAAAACTTAAAATGTAAACACTACTTGTGCAAAGTTTGAGTCTGATAAAGTGATGCAGAGCAAAGTTAGAGAGGTTTGTAAAGAAAATGTACTGTCACATTGTCTACTTAAACTTCATGGGTGCCAATAATGATGAGTAGGACTGTAAAGAGTGACATAAAGAGTGTTGAAATGATTCAGATCATCATCATTTTGACTACTTTGACACCATGTTTAAATATGTGAAAAAAATATGGGAGAATACTAAAAAGTAAATCTCAACTAAAGGGTGTGAAGGAGCGTGTCTCACTTATTTTTTCTTTGATCTGTCCATTCATGTACTATAAAACTCTTCCTCTGCCAAACAAAATGGAAGTCTGCTGTCAGCCATTAAAAGAGCTCCTGTCAAAGACCAAGTGTGTGTGTGCAGTCACATGGTCCCATTGTGATTTCTGCAGTTTGTAATGTAAAAAGGGGGAGGCTGTGTTGAGGCACTGCCCGAGGTAATGTCATGTCTGGCTGCAGGGCTGTGGGGGAACCCAGCGACGCTAGAAGCTGCCCTTTCTATTGGGTGGATGTGTGAGGGCCCGGGGCCATGACACAGAGGGTGTCAGCACTCCCTCTAACACGCAAACACTGTCGACACACACACACATACACACGTGCCTATCAATCTTGGCCACAGCACAGGGAATGCCTACCCACCAGCTTGCCTGCGTGCCTGCCCGCTGGGGGGAGAGAGGCCCGGGTTGAAGCGAACAGGGACAATCAATGTGCGCTTTCATGTCTTTCATGTTCTTTTATGTTATCTCTCAGCATGCGTTCGCTGGGTGCTGGTGTTTGTGCGAGGCATGTATGTTGTCTGATCGAGGGAAAATTTCATGTTACTTTCAGATGGCGCTCTTTAAAAGGTTGCTTTGGTGTACAAAGTCTGATCTAAAATGTGCATGCAGTTCGCTCTGATTTTTTCCCTAAAAAACCCCGATGGCGAGGCATGCCCTTTAGGGTGTTGCCACTTCACATTTAGCACGGCGGAACTGTTGAAAGATTCAAACACGCTGACAACACAGAGCGGGGGAAGTAATAGCAGTTGGAGCAAACAGCTGAATGTCAAAAGCACATTTATTCATCCATTTTTAAAATAGATGTTGTTAAAATTTAGGTCCAGTATTTAAAAAACCAGATACATGCAGTCATACAGCTAAGTCCAAGATGTGATTTAAGCAGAGTCAGGTTAAAAATGACTGCACCTTACTCTTTGAAATTGGTCACAGACTGTGTAAAGGGGTAATCTGGGATGACTGCTGGATGTAGTAAACAGGGTGAAGATGATTTCTGCCCCTGTCTACATGGTAAATGTAGCATTCATGTTATCAATGCTAACCTTATTAGGCTTTGCCACAAACAACACATAAATCTCTTCAGGCATGACCTTAAAGCATCCCACAGCAAAAAAAAAAGGGCTACGAGAGAGCAACAGAGCAGAGAGGGAGCAGACAGAAAGACAGAGAGAGAGGTCCGCTATCTCGCTGATGGCACCAGGATGCCGGCATCTCCGCCTGGCAGTTGGCACCAGGCATGGGCTCCCAGCGCCCACAGCAACTGCCTGCATTTTCAGATTTATGACTGTATGATAAATGGAGACTTCATTTGACCATCTGCATCCCTCCACTCCACTCCACGTTTCCCATCAGTGCAGGGGCTGCCATGACACAAGGAGACTGATCTCTGATTTCAATCTGGTGCCACTGTGCTGACTGTACCTTCTTTTAATGGTTTTACAAGCTAGGGCTGGTCTGTGCTCTAATAAAATGTGCTTTCTTTGAGGAGAAGGGTAAACGTTAAAATAAGATTAATGTCTGAAGACACAAGTACAAAAAGCCTGTTCGGAAATAGTTGTGAAGGAATGTATTATCTTTCACAACTTCTAAACAGAGGCTTTACTTTGCTGACCAACTTCCGTGGTGGTTTGAGCTCATGATGTGTCGTTCTCGAACTATCCAAGTCTTTTATGCAGGTCTCTTAAGTGAAAAATTAGAACCAATTCTGCAGTTGTGAGTAAGTCGTTCATTTACAAGACATTCTTTAAACAGCTCACTCACAACTCACAACAATGGGCTCTCATTTTCACTTAAAAGAGCCGTTCAAAAGACTTGGCTCATTTGCAAACTTCACTAAACCACAGTGGAAGTAGGTCAGCAAAGCAAAGGCTACGTTTAGGGGTAAAAGAAATGGTAAATGGACTTGAGCTTATATAGCGCTTTTCTAGTCTTTGACTACTCAAAGCTGCTTTACACCGCAGATCACACCTACCCATTCACACCCATTCACTCACTGATGGTTCAGAGTTGCTATGTTAGTTATCCATCAGTAACTCTAACACATTCACACCCTTTCACGCCCATTTACACACCACTGACGCAGCAGTGGGAGCAACTAGGGGTTGAGTGTCTTAAGACAAAGACACTTGGCTTGGGTCACGTCTTTTGGTGCGTTCAAGCTGTAGACAGAAGTAGGAATTTCCGAGTTCCGAGTAGGAAACTACAACTAAAACGTTCCCTGAAGTCCGAATTTCCTACTGGGAACTCGTTGAAACCTCACCACCCCCGAGTTGACAATCAAAGATGGATGCCCCCAGTGTGAGCAGTTATTTAGCTCCTGTAATAATCAATTTATTTGCACTTCTGACTGGGGTGTGTCGCTCTAGATCAGCTGTATACATAGTATTGTTAGACTTATATTTACAAAAATGCTGCCATAGTGATAATCACATTCTTCATGTGATATTTGTGAACAACAACGCAGGGTGTGCTAACAACAGCTAACAATAGCCTGGTAGATCGGCATGATTTTTTTTCGACTTCAACTGGATGTCACTCCCAGTTCCGAGGTTACTGGAACGCAGCATTACGACAGTCGGCGCGCGTGCTCATGGGTAGCAGAGTCTTAAAGCTGGGGTTGGTAATCTGATTTAGATACACTTTTTGAAATACTGGTTAAAATGGTCTTTATGACCTGATGGTAATCAACTCATAATGTGTTCTTAAAACAGAGCGAAAAATATCCGCTATCTACAGCAGGAGTAAAACAGGGAAAACACCAACCAATAATCATGCCGGGATACCTTTTTTTACACCAATCAAATCCTGGCCACCATTCTATGCGTGCGCTGCGTGCATTTTCCCGGCGTGCACAGACAGTGCGTGTAGCATGTAGCGTGTAGGGACCAGACTCCGCTGGAGAAAGCTTACCTTTCAAGTTTTGTCTTTGAAGATAAGGGAAGTCCGCTGTGAGCTGTCCCACAACCCCAACCAAGCTCCAGTATCCCTCACATTTTAAGACAGATGTACAAGAAATCCAAAATAAACTCTTTGTTTTTCTAAGTTTGTTCCGCTGTTGGCTCTAATCTCGCGAGAACTGCCATCCATGCTACTGCAGATGGCAGTTCTCGCGAGACTTCGTCTTCTTCGGTGGTTGGCATCCATCATTTTGGAGCATTACCGCCCCATTCAGGCTAGAGACGGAGGTCAGTTTGAAGAGGCAGAGGAATGTTTTTATTATTATATCGTCACACGGGAGATTTTCAGGAGAATACTGATACAGGAGGACGGGAGAAAAGAGGAGAAAATACGGAAAATATGGTAGTTTCATGGCCAAAACGGGAGATTTGACAGCTATGTGGAGAATGTCAGAGGAACTACCTATAACCCAATCAACATCGGCTGTGAGTACTAACTAACTTTACATGTTTGTTTGGTGTTTTCTTCGTGCTGACCGACACATGACTTGGTGTAGTGTGAAACAAACACGTTGTGCTGAGAGTTTGGAGTTGAATCAGTCTTCTGGATATTGCGGCTGCGCGCGTGCATGTGAGCAGGGGGTGGGGCTAGGCGGAGCCCTGAGGAGATGCTACTTTCAAATTCATGCTACTTTTCCAAAATCGCCTACCCCAGCTTTAATGTCGCCGGAAAGAGATTCTCCTCATAGCACCTTTAAATCAGAATTAGACAACGTTCTTCTCAAAAAGAGCAAGGAACGACACTCACCAACTGGCTTGCGTTATGTATTTTACATCTTAAAAGTAATGCTTGCCTCCTTCATTATTTGATTCTCCCAGACAGAACATTTTTCAAATCATTTTTCTTTTTCTTTTAATTTTTCTTCTAGGTTCTGATCTCTCCAAACACTCTCCATGAGCTGTAATGGACTGGTGGAATGTTTTTCATGGACACATGAAAACATCCACCTCTTTGGAGTCAGGTCTTTTTTCCAGTTAAAATCGTTTCCCTAAATTTTCTACAGAAAAAGTCTGTAAAAAGATTAATTTGTGATGTTGCCCCTGGTATCTAAAGAAGTGTTTGAGACACCTGACGTATATGACAATTTTTGCAAAATTTAATTTACCTGAATCGTGATCCTTTTTTGGACTTATCAGGGATGTTTTAAATAAACGGCTCTACTGGATCACTGCATTTACCACAGGGTTTACTGATATCTGCTCCTCTATTTTGGGAAGCAGCCTCAGCCTTCAGGACTGCCCTGTCGACAACTTAAAGACACAAGTACAATGGCGGCAAAAACAGCAAAGGTCATCACAGAGATCCATTTAAGACTGGAAGAACAACCAGCTGGCAGGATGCATACATTTGCCAGCTTCGATCAATGGTAGCACATAAATATCTGCTGTTCCAAAGTCACGTAAATACCAGTGCTTCCAGTCTGCCTGTGTGCCCTTTTAAAGCAGGGAACTGGAACTTGTAAAGTCAAATTATTAGCAAAGGTCAGGAGATGTAGTACAATTTCAAGATACCAGGCACAATCAATCTACAGCTTTGTTAGAAAGAGGTTTTGGTTTCGATGCAAAAGGCACAATGTCAGAGGATGATGTAGTGCTTAATGCAGAAAATGGGTATGTGTGCATTTCTGGGAAAACACTTGTCGCAGCAACACAAACCTCAGTTTTACAAATAATGAGAGCTCTGCTTGAATTATAGTGGATAACAATGGAAGGATTATGTATGCTGTACAATGATGCTCTGAATCTGTTACTGAACAGATATAATGGAGGAGTTACTTTAGTGCAACTGCTTCTCCTACCATGAACTTAAACTGAGCAGACTCCAAAATAAACAGATATTTAGCTTTTTTACAGAGCAGCACAACTTTGGTAACCTAACATGGAATTTTCCACAGAAGGTCAAAGACAAACTTTGGGAATAAAATGAAACAAATGCTTTGTAATAGTAAAGAGCAGCACAGAAATACACTACTATTCCCAAAATATATACTGATACAGAATTTTTTTTCATAATATAAATCTGAAGAAAATATATTTGACATTCTTGGAAACAAAGATCTATTGGATCACTCTGTCTTAGGGTCATTTGCTGACAACTAAAAAATATATTTTCCTACTACATTTAGGCCTCAAATTTAAAGAAATACAACGTTAATACACAACAAATGCATTGAACAGACAGTGGATGAACCATAACAACTGAAACCAGCACTGACAAATCAAGCAACAAGTTTGAGAAGGCACAGAACGAAGCAAAATGCTTAATCTTACCTTAATCTTAGTGTTATTATAAGTCTCACACACATATTACTCATGTCACAAATAATTGCTCTGGTTGATTTTTATTTATTTTGTTGAACTATCTGTGCCTCCCTGTGCTGCGGGTCACCAGCACAGGGAGGTGATACCAAACCCAATATTTGGTATCACTGCTGTAAGACATGGGCAATTAATAACAAGTAATAAATGCATAATTAGGGATGTATATCGTTATGATTTTATCGATACAGATACCGGTATCGATACTCCTTAACGGTATCGATACTTATTGATACTATTATCAATACTACAACACGTAATTTTGTGTAAAAAATAAAGACTTTACAAGATATTAAAAGATTCAAACTTTTTGTTATCATCACAAGGTAATAATAAAGCTTCAACTGAAAAGAAATAATGCATTACAAATGCTTCTCAGACGCAAAAAGAAAGCTAAGGAGATGGTAAAACCCCTTCATGCCGCCCAACAGACTGCATGTACAGACAGACCCATGTATCAGTGGGGCTAAAATCGAGGCTGTAATGATGACTACTAGGGCTGTCACTTTATACTCGATATTAGAATAACCGTTCAAATAAGGGGATAAATATCCATAACCGAATAGTAAATAAATATTCAAATGTGAAATATTGAGTGTAGCAGCACATCAGGGAGCCTGGAGCTGCTCTCTTGACCTCAGTAAACAAAGAATTTCCGCTCTGAGCGGACATTAACAGCTCTGAATCATCTGAGGAGAGCTGTGTGGAAGTATTTTTGGTTCTACACCGTTGAAGGCAAACTGAAAATTAAAGACCAGGCTGTGTGTTCTGTGAAATGCAGTTTAGTCACTCGTCCTCCACTTATTTGTGGGCTCAGCCGTCAGCTTTTCATCCAAGTTATACGGCTGAGTGCAGTGGCGCATCGTCAAGAGTTTAACCCCGTGTGACTGTGTTGTTTTCGGCAGGGTCTTTACCGAAAGGGCGGATAATAGAGTCTCGACTTTGATTCTTAGGAAAAGTGAGAGCCTTAATGACTACAGACTAGACAAAAAACTTACCTCGACTTGACATAGCAGAAACAAAAACGGGTATCGCCGCCACAGCACTGCAGTCTTTAGTGTTATGCTGTGTTCACACCGCAAGCGACCCAGCTACCAAAATCGCGTCGCCCACTGACATAGTGTCGCGCGTCCATAAATACCTCATTTTGGTAACCGCTACCGTCGGCCGTCGCTCGGTGACGTCATGTCCGCTCGAGTTTCACTGCGATCATTTCATATATCACATAATAGGATGTATAAGCGGACATTATTCCAGCTGTATCCTTTTCACTCACTTATCAACCACAAAACACTGCAGCTGATGCCCTGCAGCAGCAGCATCTGTGAGTTTACTGCGGTCCATCTAGGCGGAACTAATGTCCTAACTGACATTAGTTCCGCCTACATGGAACTCATCCACCCTGTAGTCCGGATAAATAACTGTCTGCCTCGGGTACCGTCACACGTACACACACCTCTGATTGGCTGTTGCCGCACAGCCACACATGACATCGCCTGAATAGATCACCTTTTTTTAACTTTGACATCGCGCAACGAGTGAAGTGATCATCTTGTACGCGGCTGTCGCATCGCGGGAGGGTTGGCCCCGCCACATCGCAGCTGTACATTGACTTTGAATGGAGAGTGATCGCCGAGGTAGTACAAGTAGCGTCCGGTGTGAACGCACCTTTAGCCGGGCTGCTAACTCTACTCGTGTTTCTATAGCAATCAAACAGCCCGCACTCCTTTAGCTTTATACTATGCGCACGCTCCAAGTGTTTGGTGATGTTACTAGTATTTCCCCCCTTGGACGCAACTTTTCTCTGACAAAGATTGCATCGGGCTGAGTTTTCATTAACTTTGCTAAAGTGAACTCAAACCTTCGAGCGCTTAGCCCTCACCAACATGCTTGAGCCAGCTGCATCATCACCTGTTGACGGCGGTAGTGTCATAACTACATGACAGTTGAAGAGACAGTCAAGTACCAATAACAGTACCGTTTTTCCAGATTCTTAACGGTATTCCGGTACCGACACAATTAGGGAACGGTACATTAAAGTACTGGTCCGCGGTATACATCCCTATGCATAACTAATAAAAAGTATGAGATGATTCAATAATTCAGTTTCAGTGTTAGTGTATTAAGGCATGTTATTCAAAATTTTGCCTCACTCCAAGCTCAGTGTCCTTAAAGATGGAGAGGACTGCTGTCCAAGTCCCAAATAAAAAAATATATGTATTTTTTTTCTCTAAACACAGAGGAAGCTGCAGCCTGTTCCCTTATGATGCAAAAATGTCCACAAGACGGCAAGACCCTCAGCGCGGCCTGATACGCCTGAAGTAAAGAAGGGATGAGCTGCAGGAGCCATGATGGCCAACCTGCCGTTCTCCATCTTTGCTGTTTTTAACAAAGGCTCTTCTCTCCATCCCGCCCCCCCTCCCTCCCGCCCTCCCTCCCTCCTCCTGGCCTGAGGGGCTGCTCGCGGCCCCCCAGACGCTTACAGACAGATGTCCTTGGTAGAGCAGAACACGCTCTGCTTGACGTCACAAGCAGCTACAGGGCTGTGAAGGAAGCTAAAGGGCTCTCTGCCCTGCAAAGACCACAGAATAAAAGACAGACCATGGGATCAGTCTTTTTAGTCTCCCGCTAAAACCAGGGCACAGCAGGAGGGTCCACAATGTGCAGGAACAACATATGTAAAAGCAGTTTTCTTAAATGGCTCTGGTTTAGCGGCCGAGTCTTAATGACGAGTATGTCAGATTTATCATCATGTATCAAATTATATAGGAGGCAAAGCTCAATATTGTATAAAGATGTTATAATTAAGCACCAAAGTGCTGATATATGGATCCCTGACCTTAGCTTGCCATTGGATTGTCCAATTTACTGGTTTGTGAAAAACACACAAACACAAACAAGGTACACTCAGTAACACATCTGAATACTGTAATATGCTTAGACATGTTTTTTTTTTGTCTTACCCAACTGCCCTTTATTTTAAGGTTACCATACTTACTAATTTTGAGGGCTTATTAATACCTAATGGTCATAATATAAATATAGAAGGCTGCTGTTTATGAGTTTCCCCTTAATAATCCTATCTTAACAGCTTTTTGGTTAAAAAAAAAAAGTGCCAATAAAGTTGGTACATTGTGTAAAATGTACATAAAAACAGAACACAATGATTTACAAATTGTTTTCAACATTTTGAATAAAGTTAACTACAAAGATAAGAAATTGTTGTTCAAACTGAATGTGACGCCTGCAACATGTTCACTTTGTAAAGGATATTACCACATGAGCTCAGGAACACTTCAGGAAACCAGTTTCATTGAACACTCTATCAGTACATTAACAAGTGCAAGTTTAAACTCCATCATGAAAGGAGAAAGCCGTTTATCAACAACACTCCTGTCTGCTTCTCTGGGCCTGAGCTTTTCTGAGATGGACTGACACAAAGTTGAAAAGTAGGCTGTGTTCTGCTGAATCCACATTTTAAATTTTTTGAGTTATGGTATGTGGGTGTGTTAGTGCCCATGGCATGGGTGACTTGCACATCTATGACCATTGGTCCTGAAAGGTATACGCATTGGAGCAACATGTGCTGCCATCCTTGCAGCTTTTTCAGGGTTGTCCCTGCTTATTTTAACAACACAATACCAAGGCACATTATTGTTGTTACAATAGTGTGGCTTCATAGTAAAAGAGTGCAGATACTAGACTGGCCTGCCTGTAGTCCAGGCCTGTATCCTACTGAGAGGGTTATGAAGTATACTGTCAATATACGACAGTGGAGACCCACAGTCAGATTAATGTTGGTCCTTTGTGGCTTTAGAGTTCATCTCTGAATAGTAATGAGTAGTGACTAGAATTTATTAGGTTTATTAGGTTATAGAAGCCAAATACACAACATATCAAAGGCAAAATTTTCTGTAATCATGGTAGGTATTACAACAGCTGCCAGGACAATACTTAAATTATGGAAAACAGCTGAACCCCGAAACTGAAAGAGTGGATAAACACTATGATAAAAACAGCTTCATATAAACTTATGCTCAACAAGATGGACAATGTGAACAAGAATGCGGCACCAACCTGGGATCCGTTCTGGACTCACATCACTCTGCCTGATGAGACTTCAGCATGAACACCTTCCTCTGAACATATCCAAATGTATCCAAAGTTATAATCTTCTTTATATTTATTTTACCTAGTCATGTAATTATCAACACGCCCCTTGTCACAAGTGATTGTATCGCTTACCATACTTTCATTATTATCAATCTTTTTTTAAATTATTTATCTTTTTTAAACTTGCATTGAAAAAAAGAAACTGCACCAAATACTAAAAGTTTGAATGTTTAAACAAATGTTTTATAGGGGGGAGATCATCAAAACCTCAAAGCAGAGAGCAGCAATATTAACGTGCCATTTACATGGCTCACCCAAATAAAAAGAAACCCTGGTGTTTCAAACCAGTAAGCCAGTTTTTACAAAATCAAAGTCAGTGTGAAGATTGTTTTTGACAACTCTCCTGAAAAAGCATTTAAAAGAAACACTGGCACAGTGTTAAACTGAAACAAAAAATTATCATGAAGTATCAAGAACCTTAGCAGAGAGTAGAGCTGGGTGAAATATCGATTACTTCGAATTATTTTCTGCAGAAGATTAAAAAAAATAAAAATCGAGAATTTTTTCCTTGCTTTATTCCAATTGTAAGTAGTTGCAATTTTTGAAAAAAAAATTACAATTTTCATGATGGTCGGCCTTATAGGGATTGCACAAGCACTTTTATAGGCTTGTATTTGTTATTTAAGTAGATTAAATATTGATCAGAGAGTTTCATGCTAATACTGTAAAAATACCTCAGCCTGTTAGTGTTTATGTAGACAAACCTGCCTACGTCTGTACTACATAATCAACCTTTTAGGACCCAGACTTTGACTTTAAGAGGGAAACATTTAGACAACATAAAGACAGAACTTGATTTGTTTCATTTTTATGTCACTGGGACTTTTTTTTCCTTAGGGAGGGAAAAATCGATTAAAATCGTAAACTGATTGTTGTGGAAAAAAATCAGGGATTTTATTTCTAGGCCATATCGCCAGGCCCTAGTAGAAAGGGAAGAAAAGTTTTCAGCATGAGTCCAAAATCTTTTTAAGACAACAAACAAAAACATCAGATTTTTGTATTTGCTTGGCTCCCTTGGAACTGCACCAGAGGTGATACAAAAAAGTGTCAGGTATTATCTCCGGAAAATCAACTCGCATTGAGTTAAGATGAACCAGGATTGCATCAAAAGGCGAACCCGGTCAAATTTGTATTTAATCCAATGCTTTTGGCAGAAACCTACCAAACCTTTGTTTCAGAACAGGCCAAGACCATTCCTGGAAAACAGTGTGTGCATCAGTATTACCTCTACAGGCCATACATTATGCAAATAACATTTAACTGCTTATTACACATTAATATGTGCCCATGGACAGACAGCCAAAACTCAACAACAAAATTTAAATCCCCCTCTTCCTATTTCCTGCTCCACTTAACAAAAACCTATGCTCAGACAGGCTGTTCGGAAAATATCCCCGAATGATGTCATCAGGGGACATACCACCATCCTCAGATGTATCTGTTTGGCCAACAGCCTGCCCCAGAAAAAAGAGACATGTCCATGCATGTCCCTGTAAACATTAGAGCACAGCCTGGAAAGACAAAGTCACATCCTCCTAGAGAGGGGTGTGTTCAGACATAACTCATGTGGATGTACAATCAAACAACCTGTTCTGAGCAAGGCTGAAACAAAGGGGTTTAAAGGCAGGCAAAATCCAATATCAAAGTGAATTTGGGCAAGAAAGTTTAAAAGCATGTTCCAGAGACATACAGTATGCTACTTAAGAGTAAATAATGTAAGTTTTTAGTGTATGTGTTGTTTAGTTATCTGGATTTGTGAATTACTACAGCTATTTTGCACAACTATTAACTTACAAGGTGACTTCTGAAAAAATTGGAGTACTTGCCTAAGTGCAAAAATAATGGAAACCTAATCTGCAATTTCACAATCTCAGGACTTTAGAAGTTAAATCAAGAGGTATTTTTTCAATGCTTCTCTTTATTAAAACCAGTTGTTATGGCTGTTGTTGCTTTCAAAAAACAAGACGTCAAAAACAGTCAGATTTGTCTTTTGAGGAGGAGGTTTACGACTCACTAAATCATAAGCACATGCAGAAAGCTATTATGATTCAAAAAAGTTTGAGATTTATTTACATTAAAAACTATATATATTCTCTGTGGTTGACTTTCTAGGCAAAAATATCATTATTTAGCGGTTGATAGAACTGTCTCACTCCCACTCCAACACAAAAAGCAAAGCCCCAAGAACAGCTGATCGCTCTCCCTTAATCATGGGAGTGGGACGGCTCGACAAGGAGGAGGCAGGTGAGCAGTTACTGATAATCAAAATTAGTAATATGATTTAAAATAATTTAAATCATCATCATCATCATCTAAATAATAATTTGATATATCATCAATTCATAGATATAGGCCCCAACACCAGTGGAGTTAATTCAGTGTTTTTATTACTTTAATTTAAATGCTTACATAAAAAAACACTCTTATCAGATTCCTTTATGAAAGGAGTGTGTGCATACACTGAACGTATGTGTTTAATGCCTGTCTGTTATCCATGGATCTCATTCACCTGACACCCACATGGCCGACATTACGTGAACATCTGCGAGCTGCATCTTGAGGCCTTTCTTCATGTGAAGTGCCTGGCAGATAGTTTGCTGCAGGGAGAGGGGCCATTTGCAGTAACCAATCAGGTTTCACTTCTCCATCTGCACTCAGACACTACAAAGAGACGAGTTCAGCCTCAAACTGCTAATGCAGGCTTGTCTTTGTGTTCAGACCAGATAGAAATACGCAGGACTTCATAAACACAACTTGATAATTACAAGTGGCAGCTGTTCTCAAGAGAGAAAAATATTGAACAAAGATTGAATTTGTACCAGGAAATGTACATCTTAGTTTGTATGGTGTATGATGTACCATGAGCATCATCTATAAGTGTCCCAAAGTGATAAGGTTGAATTGTTTGTATCTGGTGTTAAATATATACAATTTGCAGAAGGGTTATATTCCTGTATTGAGCACAGTCATGTCATGTTTACCAGAGTGTAATGCCTCTTTTTCTAAGTCATTAACCCTTTCATGCATGGTGTCCACTTCAGAAGACATACATTTGGAATAAATTTTATACTCTTTACGTTACATTACCATGTCCAACCAGCTGTTGGTGAACTCCCAAACCCTTGTCTCAAGTTTCATATAATTATTATCTTTGCACTTTTTTTTGTTTTGTTTTACCATATAGAGATTTTGCATCCAAAATTCAAAACAGCCAACGGAGGGCAAATTTGGTCTTTTGATCTCACATAATTTCAGATTTTTTGCTTTAAGTATTGGTGTAATTAATAAATGCAACAATGTATACTTGCAACAATGTCTGAAAGTAAAATAAAGCTTTGAAAAAAATATTCCTTTGCGATTTAGTAATTCATGCATGAAAGGGTTAACATGCAAAGAAAAGAACTAGTTTTACTTTATATTTTTACTTAGGCTGCACAGTAAATTACATGTTATTGCTACTAAGCAACAAGCTTTTGCAATATAACATCACAAAAGTCTGAATTTATTCGAAAAAAAAAGAAAAAAGTATTAATGCAAACCAAGCTCTGTTGTCTCTTTCAACATGTTTACTTGTTCACACTCTTAAAGAATTTTAATGAAGTTGGATGAAACAAAAGGTGGTCGTTAGCAACGCCGGTAATTGTGTAATTGTAGAAACATTAGATAAAAATAAAACCTATCTTTTTAAACTTCAAATGAAACATTCTTTACATACAAAGCCTTGGGCACACCTGATATTAGCTGTTACTCCACAGACACAGAAAAACCTTTTTGTTTCAACAATGAATAACATTTTAATATTTTTTTTTTCTAAATTTAGACATTTATGAGAAAATCTAGGACCATTTTCTTTCAATTTAATGTGAACTCAGAGCCAAGTATATATTCTTAAATCAAAAGATAACCTGACTTTTTAAAACATACAAACTGCACTGAAACAACCTGCTGATAGACACTGAGTTCTGTGGAGTTTCTAAAGAGTTTATACTTTAAAATCAAAATAAATACTCCTCATTTAGATTCAGGTCTGCAGGATGGTCCTTGATCCAACCCTGGGCTAAATTAGCAGCAGAGTTGATTGTCTGTTTACTGACCTGAAGAATTGAACCCAGGCCCTGCACTCACATGGTGCTGTGTCCTTGGGCAAGAAACTCCCCCTCAAATTGCTCCTCCTGTTACAGATGTGGGATGTAAATGTAAATGTCACTTAAAACTGCTAAAGCACTGACCGAGAACTTCAAAACCACCTGTGCGTGGATGCAATGGGTTTGAAGATTGAAGTGGGATCTTCTGAGTTTGAGTTTTGAGAAGTCAAAGAACTACAAATATGAAGGCTTAACTTCATTTTCCATTTGGATAGCGATAAAAGATAAAATAATAGAAAAAAATGTACAGTGCGAGTCAGTTGTTGTCCAAACCTTAAGTCTGTGAGGAAAAAGACACAGCTGTTGGAGGAAGGAGTGTTCAGACAAATCCTTTAAGTGATGCATCCTGATGCAGATGCAGATGAAGGTGCAATGATGCAGAGACAGTCAATATTCATTTAGGCTTTTAGAGCCGTGGTTCTCAAATGCTGTGCCATTGTACACTAGTGTCTCTTGAGGCAGGTCTAGGCGTGCTTTGGGAAGATGTACAGCCATGAGTTTTCAAAATAACAATGCAGCTACTGAGTCCAGACATCCGATAATCTTAGTTGTATAGCGCCGCTCCTAAAACTGCATTAATCGTCCAAAAACTCATTAGTTTCACCAATATTTCATCATGGTCCGCTCGCGCTAGTCCTCCAAGACAGTCCGGTGTCACTCCACCTATGTGTTCATGACTCTGCTGACCTCTGAACTGAAAACTTTCTTTACGGCTGCCGCGCGTGTGCAGTACGGCTTCCTCCTTTCGATGAGCTCCTCATCTGTAAACTCTGGCTGGAAACTGTAAGGACACCCATCATATTCAAAGTTCTCCTCCACAACATCTTCATCCGACAGATATTCGTCCATTTTGCACAAAACTGGAAGAAGAAAGCTGTTGAGTAGCCGGCGGTCGCCCCCTGAAACAATGAGCCGTACTGTACATGTGCGGCAGCCGTAAACAAAGTTTTCAGTTCAGAGGTCAGCACAGTCACAAAAACATGTCTGGAGTGACACAGACTGTAATGGAGGAGCAGCCCGACTGGACCATGATGAAATATTGGTGAAACTAATGAGTTTTTGGACGATTAATGACGTTTTAGGAGCGGTGCTATACATGCCCCGTGTGCTACCATTATACGGATGTCCGCCACTCGATTTTGGATCTAAATATCTCCTGAAGCACTGTTTGGATCAGGAAAGCCTTCTGGGTGAGTATATTGTTCTACTTCATTCTATAAACAATGTGAAAGCTGTAGAAACCAAACTTAACAAAGCTTCAAACAAGCCAATGGTTAATCATATCAATAAATATTTCATGAATATCACAAACGTTTGTCAAAAAAAAAATTAGGCATTAGAGTATAAATTAACCTGCATGGGCTGATATACAGTACTTTACCATACACATGTAAGAGGCATGGATATAAATGTCTATTAGAGAAGTTCTTGTTGACTAAAGCTAGACTGACGCATTAAAGGGCAAAAATAAAGGTTGATGTCAACTAATGTGCATTTTTGTCTTCAACACAAAATCACTGACACAATTTCCATTGACACAATGTTAATGTTCTTGAATAAATTATCATTACAGATGTGAAAGTGCATGAAAATGCTGCACAAATCATTGTAAAACAGTTTTTTATGCTCAGATCTCTCTGGAATCTGTTTGTGATTATATTCTTTTACCTATGGAGATTCATTCAAAATACATGCAGGAGCTAATAGCCTTGGCTCACAGTGCTGCATTCTCTCTGAAGCTGAGTATGTCAGAAGTGTTTCTAGGGCCAAGGACCAATTATTCAGAGCCCGGAGCCATCCCTGGAGCGAAGGTCATTATGTGAGTGTCACTATCATGACCCTACGGTTCCGTCTCATCTGCAACGCATTTGCAGGAATTAAACCGCGCTGACAGAAACAGTGGGAAACATGTGCAGAAACTAACAAACTTAACACCACTGGATTTAGAGCTGTTTTTCATAAATAATAACATTTGCGTGGCACATTTAGAGAGGGAAAAGAGTTTAATAAAAGTGTCAGAATTCAGTGTTGAGCAGATTCTGATGGCGTCAGGAGGAGAGGAGCGATCATTAAAAATACTGCTTATCTAAGGGAAATTTCCTACTTTAAACGTTCCATCGCTTTGTCTCATTCCATGCCGCCGTGCCTCGTCTAGCAGTCTTCCATTCCCATGCCTTTCTTTTTTTTTAACATTTAGATTCGCCGCTCGTCACCTTCTATTGATCACGAATAATTTGCATCCAGGAAGAGATGAGAACTCAGATATTCACACTCCGAGAGAGGACGATCTCAATGATTTATTCATTTCCAAATCAAAAAACGGAGTGAAAGGAAGGTAGATGAGAAGGGGGAATCTTCATAGGCAGCGGGCGACTAGCAGGCTCTGAGGCTGGGCTCCTCTTCCCCATACCGCCCCTGGGCACATGGTGTGCAAGTCCTCCTAATTAACAAGGTGAATCATGCTGCCGCTCTCTAATTAGCCAACATGACAATCTAATGGAAACATGCAGGCTGAGCTGGCACACTTAGCATCACCTCACAAAGACCCCTGCAACTGCCCTTCCCTCATGAATTGGACAAAAATGACACCTCAGATTTTAAGTGGTGATGAGTAGGGGAGGACGGGGCGGGCTGGTTCAGAAGAGTGTGTTTTTGGAAGAGGTCAGAAGGGAGACGTTAGCTGGTGAAGGTGAGGGTGTTTTTCTCCTCGTCTTCCCCCTCGTCTTCTGTGCGAGGTGTTTGTTTCCTAATTGAAACGTGTCCTGCCTCCTGCCTCCCTCGCACTTCTATCCCAGGCAAAGGAGGCTGGCACCTCGCCACCAGCGTAGCTCAGCATGCCCAATTCCCCTGTCGCTCGAGTCCCAAGGAGTGCTCTGGCGCACAAAGAGAAAAGTGAACCTACAGGCTTGTACAGCGAGGAGACGAGTCGCTATCTCCCTCTGAGGCAAAAAAAAAAATCTCCTTTTTTTGTTGTTTTCCTTCTCATTACAGCACTTTGTAATATTCGAAAACACACAGGAACACCAAAGGTACTTTTAAAGCCCGCTCCTTTTTTTTTCTTGTAATATGTCTGGAGGTGAAGAAAAAAAGTGGAGTTAGGAGTACCGACAACAAAGCAACAAATAAAAATAGGGTAAGTGCACTATTTAGTAGCCTGTGCTTGTATAGGACTTAGATAAAAGAGTTTTATATAGTGATGATCAAATTATCTTCAGGACGTACATGACAGAAATCCATAAACATATAAAGAATGTATTTAGTGGAAGCACTTCTTTGCACTGTCTTTCCTAAAATGAATTTTGGTGATATATTTTTTGAATTTGGAACATCATCAAGTATTGATACAAGCAGATATAGACATTTCTGCTGATAACTACAGCCAAAATCTAAGCCATTAAAATAAGCACAACAAGCACATAATTGTGTGCAGTTTAAAGTTGAACCAAACCTGACACACTTGATGGACCATTTAAAATATTTCACTTGTCCTTCTGGGTAACAGCCTATAGAAAGTATTTGGGAATGGCCATTCAGACAATGAAGTAGATGGAGGTTACTGCCACAGGATAAAACACCAAAATTAAGCCACTACGTAGAAAAAACTGTAAACAGCTGAGCGGCACTGCGGTGATGTCATTTTGAGAGTGACACAGCAATCTGTGGCTTTTTGTTACAAACCGAGTAAAAAATGAAAGCAGAAGAAGGCTGCAGGTGGTAAGAAGAAATACCCCTTGAGAAGCACAGGAGAGTTTTGGAAGCTATACAACAGAATGAAGCCGAGGACGAGAGCAATCGAGCTGCAAAGAAAAGACGTATGAGGGTAAGCTAACGGTAGCTACCGCTAGCATGCTAGGTCATCGCACTCATGACTCATCGATGATGACATTGTCTGACCAATCAGTAGCCGGCAGTCGGTGACGTCATCTTTTAGTGTCGACTTAGCTCGCTTGGAACCAGAGGTACTAAAACTAGCTTGTTTTAGGAGGTACCAGGTCAGTGGAAACACGCTGCAAATCGAGGAGGGCAGAGTAGAGTAGGGCCAAGGCATGCTAGTGGAAAAGGGCCATTATTGGTCTGTGGGAGGAAGCTGAAGTGCCAGGAGAGAACCCACCCATGCACAGGAAGAACAACCTCCACATAAAAAAGGCCCTGACTGACATGGTGACCAAACCAGCAACCTTCTTGCTGTAAGGCATGTGCTCTACCTGATGTGCTACCGTGCCACCCCAAAACCAGTTGATGTTAGCTTCAGAAATAAAAGCTTTTCTATAAAGTAACGGAGGAATGTGTTGACTAAACATCTATAAGTGGATATCATTAAAGTTACAATAAGCACATTGAAACACTACAATATCCTATAATATACTTGCACAGCAGTCTAAGTGTTGAATACATGGCTGCCAATAAAGCAACAATTTGATTTTCACTCGAGTTGGACAGTGACAGTAAATATCACCACAAATATGAAATATGCAGAACTCTGTTGTATCAACAGACACTATGATCCCCACAGCTGTTCCATTAGATTTCTGAAATACACAGCCAATCTATCAACAACTAAACCACCATCTAAGTAACTTGATTTCCTTTTCTTCCCCCCTGTTTGAACTTCAAAGGTCAGCTTGACCATGACATATGTGTAAATGCAATAAGATGTTGCCATGTGATGGGCTGATTAGCTTTTGTGTTAATGGGCTGTTGAACAGGTGTACCTACACAATAAAGAAGCAGCTGGAGAATGCATGGATGTCCAAAAAGAAGTCACCTTTTGTTTAGGGCTCTACGCATATCACAGTCCATTCTGTATGTCGTTGTTTTGGGCTCTCAGACATACGGACGTTATCTATACTGACAAGAGAAAGTTGTATTTATAGGTATCTGTTTAAATATTGGTGGAAAAAAAACAGCATATCAGATATGTGCTAGCGCCCATTATCATGCCTCCCTAGTATATGAATGACAAAATTTTACTCGGTGACGCCTTGTTCGATAATTAAGAACACACCAAAGTCACACTGAATACAGTTGAAGGATAAGTTCAGTTTCTACAGCTTTCACATTGTTTATAGAATGAAGTAGAACAATATACTCACCCAGAAGGCTTTCCTGATCCAAACAGTGCTTCAGGAGATATTTAGAACCAAAATCGAGCGGCGGACATCCGTATAATGGTAGCACATAGGGCATGTACAGCACCGCTCCTAAAACTGCATTAATCGTCCAAAAACTCATTAGTTTCACCAATATTTCATCATGGTCCACTCGGGCTACTCCTCCAAGACAGTCCTATGTTGCTCCACCCATGTTTTTGTGACTGTGCTGACCTCTGAACTAAAGACTGCTCTCTGGCCAGCTGTTCTTCTCTTAGCCTCTGCGTCCTCCTTTCGATGAGCTCCTCATCTGTAAACTCTGGCTGGAAACTGTAAGGACACCCATCATATTCAAAGTTCTCCTCCACAACATCTTCATCCGATAGATATTCGTCCATTTTGCACAAAACTGGAAGAAGAAAGTCGTTGAGTAGCCGGCGGTCGCCCCTGAAACAATGAGTCGTACTGCGCATGTGCGGCAGCCATAAATAAAGTTTTTTAGTTCAGAGGTCAGCACAGTCACGAAAACATGGGTGGAGCGACCCTGGACTGTCTTGGAGGAGTAGCCCGAGCGGACCATGATGAAATATTGGTGAAACTAATAAGTTTTTGGACGATTAATGCAGTTTTAGGAGCGGCGCTATACATGCCCCGTGTGCTACCATTATATGGATGTCCGACGCTCGATTTTGGATCTAAATATCTCCCGAAGCACTGTTTGGATCAGGAAAGCCTTGTGGGTGAGAATATTGTTCTACTTCATTCTATAAACAATGTGAAAGCTGTAGAAACCGAACTTATCCTTTAAACAAAATGACACCTGATTAATCAATGCATAAGCTTATTTGTTTAAAATAAGGATTCATATATTATTTTCCACCCAAGAAAAAGATGAAATTACTGTGATTCTCCTCGTGATCACACAGCCTGACCATGAATTCTGTTGCTCTCTTCACATGAAGGTATTGTGTATGTACAAGGCTAGAAGACAAGAGCATAACAACTATGAACTGGGACACCCAGAACAGCAGGAATTCTCTTTGAAAGTCGGTGCAGAAAAGGCAGCGAACGTGGAGGAGGGTAGCAGGCTTTTGCCCTCAGGCCTGCCTAATGGGGGAGAGTGCCTCTTTGAGCAGAGCAGTTTTGTGGAGGGCCAGAGGATGAGAGCCTCTGAACTCACAGATATAACTGGCCTAATAAAAAAAGCGAAGGGGCCTCTATATTGTCCTCTGACACCGAGGAGCCTCTCCTCTCTGGAGAAGTGTGAGGCCCTGGCTGATGGAGCCCTCGGTGTGGGCGGATTCTAGCCCTTCTGTGACCAGGCCACTTGTGGGGGATGTCGGGCCAATAAGGAAGCATGAATGTGTAAATTAATACCATGTACATACCGTTTAAACACAGGGTTGTAATTCAAATAACCTGTGAACCTCATACAAATAAGTCATCATTAAGTGAGCAAAGAGGCAGAATATGCTAAATCTGATGAAGGCTGTTCAAATGTCACCTGAATATTACACCAATTTCTCTTCACATATATGTTGGAACAGTCAGAGAGGATGTATTACTGCAGGCTTTTAATTGGAAACTGACAAAGTTCAAAGTTTAGCTCGGGTGGAATTAATTCAGCAAAGGTTCAAGACATTTCAAGAGATGTTGGTACGTCAAAACAAGCACAAAAATCTTTTAATGCCTGGAGAAAAGAAATCAGAAAATATTCAAACATGCAGAACAGTAAGACTTCTATTGGACAGAAGCAACTTTCACATGCTCTCTAAAACTAACAGGTTAAAGGTGGAGCTGCAACTGCGTGTAAGCATGTAGGGGTGTGAAAACCATTCAGACGCATATTAATGACCTTTACAGTGGAAACAAGAGGAGCTTCATATCAAGGTTCAATCAAGTTCAAATATATATAGAAAGGTTTTTTCTTAAAATTAATCTTAAGAGAATTCCTAAAGAAAACCTACACTGGGTTCATGATACTCTTACAGCTCTCATATTATGCAAAAATCTCTTTATTTGAACAAAAATAATGGCCTGTTTCTAAAGCCCCAAACACAGGAGAAATACCTCACTGCCGTTGTTGCTTGCTCCACCTTTCAGAAATTGTTCTAACATGGTCTGGCCATGGTGTCATTAGGGGATATGCTACCTTCCCCAGATGGGACACTCTCTGAGCAGATAAGATTTTATCAATACCAATGCTGTTAACGATCCTGCTAATCGATCCAATTCTTTAACGATTCCCTTATCGATTCCAGCAAATTTTGCATGTGGGCACATTGTCTGATTTTCAGTGGCAACAATGCCAAACATACATCACAGCATAGATATCTGCTTCTGCAAGTTGCTGGTGTTTCCACTCACTTAAGGTTGTGCAGTAGGTGTAATTAAAATTAAGCCACAATTCTGACACTTCTGAACCCTGTCAATTGAATGGAATTGATAAGGGAACTGATTAGCAAAAAGATTAATGATATCGATTCTTTGATGGAGCTGTTAACGATTCTCAACTGGAATTGGTTTTCGATTCCCATCCCTAGTTCAGCCCACAGCTGCTTAAAGAGACTGTGAGGAGTTTCTAAGAAATTACAAAAAAAGTCTCCCTTTTAGATATATGCCTGATGGAAATACACACTTTAAGATGAGTTTTATAGCATCAAAATAGGTTATCTATAAATGTTATTCCTTAGCCTTCCGTTCGGGTCGGACAGGGCTTGACTGGCCGACTTCCGGATCAAGAAAATTAAAACTAGAGCAATTTTTTTTATTATTTATATTACACGTCTTAGAGCACAGGGATGTAAGTAGCGTTAATAGCCGGCTACAACTACGATAACAAGTTTTCCAAAAAATGCTTGTCACACATCAAAAACTACCGCTACGTAACTAGAAAGAGATACATAACCTCCTCGCTATGCATCCTGTAAGTTGTTGAAAAAAACGAAGTTGTATAGCAACGCAGAGTTCTGAGGAAGGTCCTTATTGCATCCATTAGCCTCAAACAAACACACGCTGTGAATTGTACACATCTGCGGTGCGTTCCAGTTGTAGTCAGAAGTAGGAATTTCCGAGTTCCGAGTAGGAAACTGCGACTGGAACGTCCCCCGAAGTCGGAATTTCCTACTTGGAAATCGGTGAAACCTCGCCACCCCTGAGTTGACAATTTAAGATGGATGCCCCCAGTGTGAACAGTTATTTAGCTCCTGTAATAATCAATTTATTTGCACTTCTGACTGGGGTGTGTCGCTCTATCAGCTGTATACATAGTATTGTTAGACTTTACAAAAATGCTGCCATAGTGATAATCACATTCTTCATGTGATATTTGTGAACAACAACACAGGGCATGCTAACAACAGCTAACAATAGCCTGGTAGATTGGCATGTTTTCCGACTTTGTAACTGGAACGCTGATAACTCTGAGATGATGTCACTCCCAGTTCCGCGGTTACTGGAACGCAGCATTACGACAGTCGCCGCGCGGACTCATGGGTAGCAGAGTCTTTTACGTTGCCGGTTATAGATTCTCCTCATAGCACCTTTAAAGTCGAAGGACCTTGTCTCGGCATGGCTGTGCGGTCGCAGCAAATATTACAGCGCACTTTTAGAAGCTAAAGCTAGCACTTCTTGAGTGGAAGGTGGTCATATGATCCTTGTGGCCAATTGTACTAAAACAACTGATTCTGAACAGTGCTGAAACAGAGAGGTTTACAAACATGAGAGGGATTTTTTTAAAGCTACATGATTTTTAACCCCACTTTCAGCGCAGATCCAAAGTCAGCAAAGAACCAATTATATAGAGGTCCTAAAGATTATCACGCCAGATTATCCTGTGAGGTGTTAAGAGTAACTTTAGCACGTCAGAAGAGAACAGGCGCCACTGGGACTTGAAATTCTAAATTTTAAATATAAATATTTACAATCTGACATCCTCAGGTGTGTAGTGCACTGAGATCAGTCAAACATGTCTTCTATTGGCCCTTTTCCATTAGCCCTACTCTACTCCACTCGGTTCTACCCGGCTCTACTCTACTCGCCTTGTGCTGCTTTTCCATTAGCCCCAGTCGCCTGCCCAACGGCGTGCAGTGTCACTGTGTTGATGTCATTTTGAGCGCGACACAACAATCCGTGGCTTTTTGTCACAAACCGAGTAAAAAAGGAAAGCAGAAGAAGGCTGCAGGTGGTAAGAAGAAATACTCCTTGAGAAGCACAGGAGAGTTTTGGAAGCTGTACAACAGAATGAAGCCGAGGACGAGAGCAATCCAGCTGCAAAGAAAAGACGTATGAGGGTAAGCTAATGGTAGCTACTGCTAGCATGCTAGGTCGTCGCACTCATGACTCATGGATGACGACATTGTCTGACCAATCAGTAGCCGGCAGTCAGTGATGTCATCTTTTAATATCGACTCAGCTCGCTTAGAACCAGAGCGGAGTAGGTACTAAAACTATCTTGTTTTAGGAGGAACCAGGCTAGTGGAAACACGCTGCAAATCGAGTAGGGCCAAGGCGTGCTGGTGGAAAAGGGGCCGAGCCATATGTTTTCTCACATTTTCTATTAACCAATCAGATTAGTGCAGTTAGTTCTCTTCTTGTGTTGATCACAGCATCCAATCAGTAGCAGCCAGAGGTCAACTAGAGACAAGATAGTTACCCGTCAGCTCCCAGAAATATTTGAAAGGAAGTGTGAGTCATATGATGTGGTCCTTTGTAACTTTTGAGATAAAACTGCTTCCAATATGGCATAGTTAGAAAGCAAAATACCTCTGGAGAATTAAGTGTAAATATGTAAATAATTATTTCTGTAAGTCATTTTAAATTATTTTTATTTTTTTCTCCCAATACTCAAGGCTGGACAGAACCATATAAACCTGTTCATCAGGGCTCTGTGTGTGACTTGGATAAAGTTCTGTGAGGTTTAAGTCCCATTTTGAGTTCAATTTCATCTTTACAGTTGAATTAATTTTAATACCGCAAAATACCAAATAATAGCCGGGGCGTTTTATTTGTTTCAATCACTGAGCTGACCAGGCGTTTATTTGGGACCAGGCGACTATTAGGAACAGGGGTTTCTTTCTCCAAAAAAATCTTGCTTAACAAAAAAATGAAAATATATGGTAAATGTTATCAAATTATTTATTTACACCAGTATGAATATCACCCTTACAGCAAGATTACAGTACTGTAGTTCTACTCTTGTCTTCTTTCAACTCAGCTGTCTTTAACACTCTTACTACTGGTAAGGAACTACCTTACCTTACCTTGTCATACAGAGGGAGAAGAAGCAAGCCGACAGGACGTCCAGAGAAACAAATAAACCATATGGACTGTAAAGGTAGAGCCTGATCATGTTGCTTTTCAAGCGTGCACTGTCAGCTGTGAACCTAACGTTAGCATGTGTGCTCTGTAAACTTCGACCGTAGCTCGTAGGCTGCGCCGAATAAATTACAACCAGCGTTTATTTGGAATGGGCGTCTATTTGTCAAAATGTACTGCTACACTCGGGGTTTATTTGGTATTTTACAGTACATCAATATGACATAACTACAGCATAAATATTCTGATGCCAGGGTTCTGCTGAAAAAAAAAGATGCTGTGAACAATTTTTAAAAAATCAGGCAGACTTAAAAATAGCCAGCTTAGAGTAACAAGGGTTGGAAAAAAAGTGAATTACAATTTAATGAATAATTGATAGGCTCTTCTTTTGAGTAACATATCTGAGAGCTGATATTTACGAAAAAAGAAATCATCCACTCAATAACAGCGTTGAAATGTGCCTAAGAGTGCTCTTAAGTGTTCTTATATTTCCTATTAACAAATGGATAAAAGTTTGGTAACTGTCCAAATCCTCTGAAAGCAGCATAAGTGGGATTAAGATATTTTTTGAATGATTGGTCGAAGAGGCCTTGTACTTTTGGCTGACATGGTTTCCTTTAGCAGCTGAGCTTGTGGCCGGCTTTTGTCCAGCTGTAGTACCACATTTGTCTTCCTCCTCTTGCCCTGTCTCCCTCTCCTGTCCCTGCTCCACTCCTCCTCTCCAGCTCACTTGTTTCCTGTGTCCAGTTGTGCCTGCAGACGCGGTTGTGATGATGAATCTGTGGCTGCAGTGTGTCTGTGTGTCTGACATCGTGATGTATCTCCACTGGCCCTAACTCCCTCTCTATCTCTCTCTCTGCCTTCCCTCTTTTCTCCCCCCCAAGTCTCCTTTTCTCTCAGTCTCTTTGTCTTTGCCCCTCTCTCTCTCATTCTTTCACTCTCAATGACGAGGCATTGCCTGGCCTCCTGCCTTCATGATGAAACAGACAGAACACACAGACTCACCACCGACAACAATAACAAACAGGAACTGAGCTCCACGATTTGCCCATTGATTTTCACTGGGGGCATTTCTGAAATAGCCCATCTGACCTTTCGGCCAAATGGTAGAGTATGGAGGAAACAGAGGTGCTAGACTGCTCTGCTTCTCTCTGTCTAACTACAAAACCTCTGCCAGTGTGTTCCTGAACAGCCTGCTCAGTGGGGGACAGGGTTTGAAGTCAGGTTTCTGGGGATAATACAGAAATATTTACCAACTGTGGATAAAAGGAGATGCTGATTATGGTATTTGGGGTCTCATATTGCACTGATATTAGAGTTGGGATCACAGGTAGAACATGGGGCTCAGTTTCTGGGGAGTACATGTCACCTAAATAAAACTCAATCGGCCTAATTCCCCTGTCACAATGCTTTTGGTTCACATTTGATATTTAGCCAGTGCATGACACAAGCAGAGAGCTTATTGATTGTCACCAACAGAGAGAGTTAAACTGCTGGGTGAGCTTGCATGAGCTAATTGAATGGCACAGCCATCTGCCTCTGAAAATATGACACTTCCTAATTTAAAAAGTGAACAAATTGGTCTGACAGTGGTGCTGATAAAAAGATGAATAAATGACAAACCTATTTGGATTAATCTGGGATTGATACACTTACAAATCTAGGCTAAAAAAGGTCTGAAATCGCCAAGCGCCAAGGTGAGTAGATTTTACCTTGGCTAAAACTCTTCAGAGGATTATTTTACATTTAAATCAGGAAGAGTTTGAAGATCAGCAGATGTAACTGCAGCTTCTCTCTCCTGCTCCTTTTACTGTCCTACAGGAACCACCCTGGACCACTGCAGATTCCTTGTTGTCCTGCAGCTTACCACTGTCTTGAAACTTCCTTACAAACAAACTAAGTTGACATATTGTATGTTTTATGCATGCATCCCACCACCTTACATGGTTAGTTCAGGATTTTTAAGATGCTCATAGTACTATTACAAATGACTGCCAGTAAAGCTCTGTCCTTAGAGGGAGATATCCAGGGGTGGACGGTAGCAGGTACAAAGTAGTACATGGTGCTATTATGGTTCTGATCGGTAAAATGGTAACTGCAAACATGATACTTTGTCGCTGGAGAAGGGTGGGTACTGATGCCCATATTTAAAACAACCAAATTCACAAAATTCAGCAATTTCTATCAGTTTGTGCTCCATTGACCGCTGCCTGACCTGATCTAATGAGAGGGGTTACTGCAGAAGAACATAAAGCCCTTCTATGCATCACAAATAGTTCAAACTACAGTGGCTTTGCCAAGGAAAAGTTAAACACTGTAAATACCGTAAAATACCAAATAAACGCAGAGTTCCAATTAATCATCGGTTTCCAAATAAATGCCGAGTGTAGCAGTACATTTTTACAAATAGACGCCCATTCCAAATAAACGTCAGCTGTAATTTATTCGACGCAGCCTACGAGCTGCGGTCGAAGTTACAGAACACATATGGGAACGCTGAGCTCACAGCTGACTAGGGGTGGGCGATATGGCAAAAATATCATATCACGATTTTTTAAAAATAAAATCACGATTTTATCACGATTCTTTTTTACTTTGATTTTTCTAGACTAATTAGCATGTTTGACCATTATTTCCCTACGTTTAACATACAAAACATGTAAAACCCTAAAAGGAAAAAAAGGACAATTTAAGCCAAAGAAACTTTCTGAACAGGTTTTAATTGAAATATTGCAGTTTTTATAAAAATGTGCAATAAATGTAAATATAAAAGGTAATGAACAACAATATCAACATTATCTCTTAAAGTGCAACAATTTAGAACAAATGTTATCTAACTGCAATGTCTATAACCTGAGTGAATAATACAGCTGCTTTAGAACAGATTTTAGTTCAGACATCTTCAAACTTTTATCTTCTTTTCTCTTTCCGCCATGGCTTCACACTACATAACCAAACAGGAGATCCCACCATGCACTGCGCGTAATGTGCTACGATTGGCTAGTCGGGTGCGCGTCAAAGTCTCTGCGCCCACACAGATGATCTGACGACCTTTCTGCTTTATGACAATATTAAATCGCTATAATCCTTAACGATTTAATATCGTCATATCGCACACCCCTACAGCTGACAGTTCACGCTTGAAAAGAAACATGATCAGACTGAACCTTAACAGTCCGCATGGTTTATTTGTCTCTCTGGACGTCCTGTTAACTCGCTTCTGCTCCCTCTGTATTTCAACAAAATGCATGTTGGTGTACGGCGCTCTGTTTCATGACAGTGCAGTTACACTCAACGACCACAGAGGGCAAAAAGACGGAATCTTACACACCAGGGCTTCACAAGTCCAAAGAAGAAGATGTTGCCGCTGCAGGTTATTTTCCCTTAACATCCGGAGACCGGACATGTCAGTTAGCGGTTCATTGCTGCTTATCTCCATGGTCCTGTTGCAGCCAAAAAACAGAAGTAAGACCTTAACTTAACTACTTAAAACTGGTAAGATAGTTCCTTACCAGTTTTAAGAGTGTTTAGAGAGAGCTGAGTTGAAAGAAGAAGACAAAAGTATAACTACAGTACTGTAATCTTGCTGTCAGGGTAATATTCATACTGGCGTAAATAAGTAATTTGATTACATTTACCATATTTTTTTCATTTTTTTGCTAAGCAAGATTTTTGTGGGAAAGGAATTAAAGGCCTGTTCCAAATAGTCGCCTGGTCCCAAATAAACGCCTGGTCTGCTCAGTGATTGAAACAAATAAACGCCCTGGCTATTATTTGGTATTTTATGGTAGTGTCATTGTATAACATGGTTGAGCAAAATACTTTGTTGAGTAGTTTCAACCTTTCAGTGGGTTAATTATGAGGCTTTCAGTGGCACAACGGATCGCATGTATTGGTTACCATCCACCCCTGGATATCTACCCCCAGGGACAAAGCAAGTTCATTTATTAGCTTCATATTTATAAGTGCCATAAGCCTCTAGCAACCCCACATCAAAAAAACTGAACTAACCCTTTAATGTCACTACACTTATGCAGGAGCAGCCAGAGATACACAAAGAAAACATCAGACAGAGGAGAGTTGGGAAACCTGTGCCCTAGGGGTCACAATGTGGTCCTGCCTTTTATTTATTGAGAAAGAAGCAGTATAAAAAGTTGTTCTATATAAAGATATTTGCTTTTATATATTTCCTCCATTCATATTTGACATATATGTCCTATTGGCTGTAACATTGGCAAAATTTATAAATAAGATTTGTAAAAAAAAAAAAAAAAAGCTTCAAAACAGCCTCAAAGCTGTAGCTTCACTTGAGGGTGATGGTGTGAGCCAGGGGGAGGGTCACACCAGCTAGGTACATGGGTGACTTTTTTAGTGAGAAGGTCACTAAAAATGACCTTGTAAACACCCAATTCTGAATGAAATTGACCATTCTGAATTAAACTTAAAGTCTGAGGTAGGTGGCTGATTTATTCTATTTAAATCCAACGTGAATAATTCCTCGGTCATGTATGTGTTCATTCTGCTACAAATAAATTCTGGTTATTCTGCGCATGCTCGTTCCCTTATCCTGTCGTATTGATGCACATATTCTGCGCTGACCAGAACAAGATGGTCGCCCGAAGCAAGCATCGAACTTGAGCTGAGACAATTTATTTCATTAGAACCTTAGAAGAATTGGAAATAATGAAAAGAGTGGATGGATGTCAGCAAAAATATGCAGAACCTTGTAAAGTTGTAGTGTCCAAGTTGGATGAGGTTTCAAATTACATAGATATAGTTTTCTTTCTTATATCTCAGACATGTAGATTTTTCACTTACCTTGACATGTTTCAGCGGAAACTTCCGCCTTCCTCAGAAGTGTCACCAGATGACAGGTGTGACGTGTTAAATCAGCTGGTGTTACGGAGGTGTGACCCTGACAGGAAGGTCACACCTCCAGCTGTCTGTTCGCCTCTGCAGGACGCTGCTCCAGGTGTGTGAGAGCATATACGCCCCCTCGTCCCTGTTCATCGTCCCTGGGCCCCGTTTCTTGATATTGATGGCTTCCCTAATCCAGCGCTGATGTTTGTTGTCCTCGGTGCAGACGACTCTGGCCTTGTTCCAGTCCATAAGATGATTTTCTCTTTTGCAGTGGTCCGTTATGGCCAGTGTTGGGAGTAACAGCGTAGAAATAGCAGCGTTACTAATGCCGTTATGTTTTTCCAGTAACGGGTGATCTAATGAATTACTTTTACATGCGTTACAACGCCGTTACCATTACTGACAGTGAAATGTGGAGCGTTACTTTGCACCGATGCCAAGCGGCTGTTATCCACGGCACCAAAAAGCACCTGCGCCACGGTCTTGCTCTGACAGATAAACCCCCACTGAAAGCGGGGCGCAGCTCCGTAGGAGGAGGGCTGATCCCTGGAAAGCCACAGGCTCTCATGAGACTATTGATGTCACACACTCATAAAGCATGTTATGGACTGAGAAAAGAAATAAACAACACCTCACTTCGCTTCTCTAAGGTCCTTTTACTGGTCTCAACAACCACACAGCTTCGTGGTTTATTCAACTTTTATCTGCTTATATCCTGTATCCTTGTTTGGTGTCATGTAGTGTTGTATTTTATGGACCTCTACGATTAATTTTTCTTCGTCCATGGTGTCGTGTTGTCTCTGGGACCCTCTGACCGACTGCTGACCTGCGCTCATGCCTCCAGTTTTGACACAGTGAAAAAGAATTGAGCAAATTTATGTTTGAGAGTCCGCGCAGTGTTTTATTTTGATACTTCCGGATACTCCGCAAGGTGACTTCCTGTCTGGTGCTTTCTTAACGACAGTGAATTTACGAGGTTTGGAAGCGGTCCCACAGAAAAAACAGACCTGAAGCGAACCTCCAGCCTTGGCGTGCGCCAGCGCTTCACCCACGCAGAGCTACCCAGTTCGGCACCTTTGAAACTTACTGCAGAGCACTTCGCTCCCATTCTGATCTATCAGGCAACTTCCCCTGCACACGCTCCGGCACGAACTGCAGCAGCAGGTAACAACAAGGAAGGACACAGACACGTACACACACAGTTCAAGCAGCAAAAGCTTTTTCAAAAAAGTAACGCATCAATTACTTTACCTTGTAACTAATTACATTCATGAAGAATTAATTCCGTTAGTAACTCAGTTACTTTTTTGGGAAAGTAACTAGTAACTATAACTAATTACTTTTTTAAAGTAACGTGCCCAACACTGGTTATGGCAGATTTGTAGTTTTCCTGTTGTGCTTTTACTTTTATTGATCGTGCTTGTCCTGTTCCTGTTTCTTTTTCACACTTCTTCAGATGTTCTCTTCTTCGTGTGCTGAAACTCCTCCCCGCCTCCCCGCTGTATGTTTTATTGCAGGATTGGCATGGTATCTGTTATATGACATTGTGTTTATTGTTTTGTTCGATTTTGTGTACCAACAATTGTCTCAGTTTGATGTGTGGTTTTACCGGTGTGTTGACACTTCTGAGGAAGGCGGAAGTTTCCGCCAAAACATGTCAAGGTACGTGAAAAATCTACTTGTCTGAGATAAAAGATAGAAAACTATATAGACGCAAATACGTCATGTCCAATCAGAAACATTTCCAGCCCCCCCAGACCTTAAATAAAGGCCAATAAATGTGTTTACCAATTCAAACCAAATAAGGCACTTTTCATACTTAAAAGCAACACAAAGTGCCTCACAGAGGCTAAAAACAACATAAAAACAGAAAACCCGGCTATCCCCCTCCCACAAATACAGAGACATATCCAGACACACACTCGCAGACATCAACATACGCAAACACACACACCCAAGCCCACACACATTCATACGAGCTGTCATAAAAGAGAGAGAGAGAGACATGGCTGGGCACCGAGGACTAAGGCAAAGAATAAACTACCTTTGGGGGCCATCAACACTGAGGAGGGCTCCCGGCCCAGGAGGAGCGCAGCCGGAGACTTTCCCGCCCCGCGCAGACACGAGGCCCCACACCACAGTGCAGGGACCTCCAGCCATACAGGTGGAGCCGTCCCCCGGCAGCGGCCCCAGAAGTGGACCAGGAGCAGTTCCCAGTGTGGAGAGCCCCAACGAGGAAGCACTGGAGCTAAAAACAATCATTCTAAAACAATAATAAAAAAATATAAGAAGGGCCATAAAATAACATAAAATGGACAACTGAAATAACATACAAAAAATAGAATTATTGGAATAAATAAGTTATAAAATAATAGAAGAATAAATAATAAAGGAATAAATAAGTCGATTAAATCAAATAAAAGCTAGATAAAAAGGTGGGTTTTAAGCCTCTTTTTAAAAGTATCAACAGACTCTGCAGCCCTGAGATCCTCCAGCAGACTGTTCCACAATCGGGGGCCATAATAACTAAAAGCCGCCTCCACGTGTGTCTTCGTTCTAACTTTTGGTATGGTTAAAAGGCCAGTGCCAGAGGACCTCAGGGTCCTAACTTGAATTCAGAATGACTACTTTCGTGTAAATAGGAAGGAGAATAATTTAATTCATAATTAATTAATTCTGAATACTTAATTCGGAATTAAAAATCATCATGTAACTGTGGCCATTGGTGTGATTCAAACTGTACCCTCCATTTAAAAAACAAATCATGAACCAGCTCAATGTACATGCGGATACTTAGTTCGAGTATGTAACAAACTGTTATTCCATCTCACCAAAAATGATTATCATTGGTGTTTGTGCTTATTCTATTTGAGTGTGTGTGTGTGTGTGAGAGAGTGGCTTTAAAAGAGGCTGGCTCCTGGAAGAGCTTGTCGGGCTCATTATCCTGATGAAATTTGCACAGATGCGTGAGCTGCCGACAGACTCTGCTGTGACACAAACAGCCAGCTCAGGTGATGAAAACTGGAGCGGCAACGAGGGCTGAGAAACAACGGCCATTAAACAAAAATCAAAAGAGGTACAGGAGGGTGGGAGGGGGTGCTGAGCGTGTGTGTGAACAGCTGAGGGGGGGGTTGGAGTCCTGAGTCTCCATATAGCAGGAGAAAGCATAACATAAAGTACAATTTCCAAAGCACCTTCTTAAAATTCCAGTTCAAAATGAATATGTGCATACGAGCATGCGGCGCCTCCTCACGAGGCACTAATCTGGCCATATCCAGATGACGAGCGGACTGCCACTTAACAGGGAGGAGATCCACTTTGATCACATGGCCCCTGGGGCAAACCTATCGCGCTGCCTATTACGCTGCTTCATTTGCATATGTGGGGCTTATGGGTAGGCTGAGATCTAGTGTGAATGTTCATAACTGCACCGGGCTCTGTGTTGCTAGAAAGAAAATGTCCAGGAGAGGAGCAGAGAAAAGACAGAGCGCAGCCAGTCGCCAGAGGAAAGAGAAGTCCACTTGTCACTTGAAGGTCACAAGTTCAGCAGCACAGACTGGCTGAGAAAATCCTAAAAATTAAACAGTTTGTGCAAACAACAGCAGTGACTCGTCCTTAAGCGGTTACCCTCACATTTACATGGCTAAGAGTCCACCAGTTAAAAACATTTGAGGGGATGTGGAGCTATTTGCTGAAAAATGTGGATGTAAACCTGGTAAAGCTGACATCCTCCAGTCTATGGGTGGATTGATTGGTTGATGAACTCTCGTTCAAACAAACTCAGTCAAACAGACGTGTTACTTCAATGTGGAAAATGAGATTTATCTATCATATGTAAAGACTGGAGAGAGACCTGGTTTGTTTTATTTTAAGCAACATTGTGTTAAAAATGTGTAATTTAAAGGTACTGTGAGGAGTTTCTAAGTAATTGCAAAAAAGTTTCACTTTTAGATATATGCCTGATCCAAATACACACTTTAAGATGAGTTTTATAGCATCAGATAGGTTATCTATCAATGCTTTTCCTTAGCCTTCCGGTCGTTTCGGACAGGGCTGGACTGGCCTCAACTTCAGGAACAAGACAATTAAAACTAGAGCAAATTAATATTTTTTCGGACACGTCTTAGAGCACCAGGCTGTAAGTAGCGATATACGGCTACAAAACTACGATACTAAGTTTTCCAAAAATGTTCGCTGTCATACATCAAAAACTACCCCTACGTAACTATAAAGAGATACATTACCTCGTCGCTTTGCATCCTGTAAGTTGTTGAAAAAAGAAGTTGTAAAGCAATGCAGAGTTCTGAGGAAGGTCCGAGCTGCATTCATTAGCATCACAACAAACACACGCTTTGGCTTGGGTCATGTCTTTTGGTGCGTTACAGTTGCAGCCAGAAGTAGGAATTTCCGAGTTCCAAGTAGGAAACTATAACTGGAACGTCCCCCGAAGTCGGAATTTCCTACTTGGAAATCGGTGAAACCTCGTCACCCCCGAGTTGACAATTGAAGATGGATGCCCCCAGTGTGAACAGTTATTTAGCTCCTGTAATGATCAATTTACTTGCACTTCTGACTGGGGTGTGTCGCTCTAGATCAGCTGTATACATAGTATTGTTAGACTTATATTTACAAAAATGCTGCCATAGTGATAATCACATTCTTCATACAACAACGCAGGGCGTGTTAACAACAGCTAACAATAGCCTGGCAGATTGGCATGTTTTTTTCCGACTTCAACTGGAACGCCGATAAGTTGGAGATGATGTCACTCCAAATTCTGAGGTTACTTGAACGCAGCATTACGACAGTCACGTGCTCATGGATAGCAGAGTCTTTATGTCGCCAGTAATAGATTCTCCTCATAGTTTTTTTGTTTTTGTTGACAAGAAAAAAATAAACTCCTTGTCAGTTTTCCATATAGTCTGTATCAAAGTTAATAAATAACAGAGGATCTGTTGAAAATTGAACAAAAGATAAATTTACAACTGAAGGGAAAACTTTTTCCTTTTTCTTGAATTTTTTCCTATAATTTTTCCAGAGTCTTTAATTTAGATTTTCAATAAGAATCATGTACATGGATTGATCTGGCCACTCTAGGGCCTGGATATTGTTGTACTTGCCCTGGATGTGTGGGAGATGCTTCAATAAAAAGGCATGGCCTTAATCATTAGTTGATCAGTGGTACAAAAATGATGAAATGCTCAAAAAATTTCTTATTTGCGTCTACAGAATCAAACAGTTTTCGAATAGCTTTTAATGATGTGTTGAGTATCTTGGCTGTGACTATACCAAAAGAAATTTCAGTTGGAGACTTAGTGATTCTTGATGCAATATAACACAACACTTCTTATTCCTCACCTCCCCTGAAATCCTCTTACGTCTCCTTGGGACTATAGAAACCACTGCTCTTGGGTGTTCGAGATGTTTTTTCAACGATAAATTGATCGATTGTTAAGCTGCAGAAATTTCAGTTGCCAAGTTTTTCTTTAGTTGACTACAGGACTAAACATAGACATCGCTTGGACTGAGGACCTCCCCGTTGAAAACTGTGAGTAAAAATAAGAGCAAAAGGAGAGAAGTCATCCTCAGCAAACTTCACTCAAACGAAAAGAGGTTTTATTTAAAAGAGTAAGACACATAGAAGAAACCACGTCTGCTCCTTAAGTTCTACTTCAACAACAACAAAAACAACAACAACAGGTGAATGCAGCTCGTTTCATCCTCCTGCCTACTCAGACTCCTCTCTGAAAGCTCCACACACACTCCTCTTGATCCTTGTTAGCGAGCCAGAGACCGAAAGCAGCCAGTGAAGTTATTCTGGAGTAAACAAAGAAGAAACACGAACGCAAACTTCCGCTGTGACAGAACAATTTTGTTTGCATAAACAACATAAACCAAGCGCTAAGAGAAGAGTGGTCTACTTTCTGGAGGTCCACTGGGAATTTTAACACATACAAGGAAGAAGAAGTAGATAGTGCTGCCAACAAAAGTGAACAACATCACTGAGACATCTTCCTGTTTGTAGCATTACGCGTTAAGAAGCGGGTTATTACTCAAAGACAGGCAACAATCCTTTGTAGCAGTTAAAGTTTATATGGAGCATGAAGTGGTGCATCTCACTCAATATTCAGCTGCCTTTCTGTTTTCGTTCGTGCTAAAATAAAGTTTTAAAATGCATTTAAACTCTTCTGCAAAGAGATATCTAATAAAATATATTTCAGTGTCAAGTTATAAAACAGACTACATGATGAATTTAATTTAAGTAATTCTCTCTTTTGTCTCTAAAAAACATCATGAAGAAAAATGAGCACAATTACTGTTTATTTGAAGGAACTGTTGGACAATTTAGAGTTAAACCATATGCATTCAACTTTCTATTGCTGATTTTCTGAGTTGTTCCTGAAATAGCATACATTCTTTTCTGAAAGTTTTTGTGGCCTCATAGTGCATGAGCTGGAGGTTAAACTCTGCTAAGTATTATCACCACAGGCTTTTAGGCGGCACCAAACTCTATTCATATTGACATTTTATATTAAGATCTATTAAACCAGATTTTAACACCATCCCATCAGTTTATGTATTCTGCAGGATTGTTTTTAATAAAGCAAATAGTGAACAGAAAGTGTGATGAATTATATTTGTCCAGCCTCACCTATGGTAATGGGAATTCCATCTATTTTAGTGATCTGGGCCTTTTGGATCAGCTAAGATCATTTTTGGCTTTCAAATGTTTTTTCATCTGGATTATGTTGGTGTTTTATGCAGATTAAATATGTAGATAAAAAGGGACTCCACTGCTCATTTGTCACTTTTCATCTTGAATTGAATCTTCATTTCAATCTTACAAAGACCCAGGGGCGTAGATTTGGGTAGAGACAGCAGGGACACATCCCTATCAATGTTATGCCACTACCGCATGGTCCCTGACTAAAGCATTTAAACACAAAATCACTCTTTACGTCGTCTTTCCCACACTATGTTACACAAAGTCTAACCTAATATTGCTCATCAATTGGCTTTACAGTTTCTTGCTAATGTGTGATTGGCTGTCTCCGCTGTCCCTTCATCTGGTTCCAGTAGGCACAAGAGGAGGCCGCTAGCTTGTAAAACGCGCCTAGACTCACCCACTGTTGTGGTCACTGGTTGGCCAGTAGCTATATCTGCAGCCATAAGCTGTTAACATGCTGGGCATTTGTTCTGCTCAGGTCATTGACAGTGGTTTCATTTACATTCACATTTGTATCTGAATGTGTGTGTATGTGTTTGATTATTAGCATGCTTAGCAAGCATGTCGAAGAAAAGAAAAGTGGACTTAAGAGACTTTTTTAAAAGTGAAACTGTAAGTTACTTAGGGCTGGGCGATATGACCTAGAAATAAAATCCCTGATTCTTTCCACAACACTCGATTTACGATTTTAATTGATTTTTCCCTCCCAAAAAGAAACAAAACTCCCAGTGACATAAAAAAATAAAACAAATCAAGTTTTGCCTTTTTGTTGTCTAAATGTTTCCCTCTTAAAGTCAAATTCTGGGTCATAAAAGGTTGATTATGTAGTACAAACGTAGGCAGGTTTGTCTACATAAACACTAAGAGGTTGAGGTATTTATACAGCATTAGCATGAAACTCTCTGATCAATATTTAATCTACTTAAATAACAAATACAAGCCTATAAAAGTGCTTGTGCAAACCCTACAGGGCCGACCACAATGAAAATTGTAACTTTTAAAAAAAAATTGCAACTACTTACAATTGGACTAAGGCAAGAAAAAAAATCTCGATTTGTAATTTTTTAAATCTTCTGCAGAAAATAACTCCAATTAATTAATTTAATCGATTTTTTGCCCAGCTCTAAAGTTACTCATATAACGTTATAACAAAAAAGCTTATATTTAATGCCAACCATTTAAGACCAACAATAAAAGATGGGAAAAATACAATAAAACCTTGAATTACAAACATGACTTTATACATTCATATTGTTGGGAAATAAATCACACTTATCAGTGATATTTGTGAAACTGTGTTTTCTCCTCAGACTATAACCATACCATCAAAATTTATGATTGTTGCATCCTAAATTGTCCTACTGTCCTATTGTCCTACAGTTCACGAATCAGTATGTTTTGTCAGGGGACAGATAGGACAGGCTGGAGTTTTAGCACATAGAATAGTTTTTGGGAATATGATAGTTTGCTTGTCTGTTTGATCAGCTCTACATGATGTGAAATAACAGTCATTAACGTTAAGCACATCAACTTTCAGGGATGCTGCCTTGGAGCACTTTTATGTCCCCACCATGTCAAAATCAAACCTACGCCCTTGCAAAGACCCACAAGTCTATGGGACATATTTTAAAACCAGTGCAAAGCATTTTGGCGTGAAGCACAGGTGTCACTAAACCATTCATCATCCATTTGTTTAAATAGCAAATCAACATGTGTTCCCATTTGCACCCAGAGGTGAGTTAGTCTGAAAACAGGGAGTGGTCAGGCCCAAAGCTGGCATGTTCCGAACTTGAGGACACAGAGAAGACTGCACCGTAAACCTCCTCATACCTGGTCGTAGTAGTAGACCAGGTAGTAATTCTGCTATTTTAAGGGTGCATTACAGATTGTCACACACTTTAGTGGAGTGCGGGGAGACAGTGGGCCTTTTTTTTTTTACCCGCACTCCTTGATGGTCATAATAATCCACGCAATAGAGAATAGAGCTAAGGACTGAAATGAGAAAATGAGAAAATTCCTTGAAGCCCACAGTTATTTGATTTACAGAAAACAGGTTTATCATAAACACACAGAAGTCTGAACCTGTCTGATTTAACTGGAGATTTCAATATTTAATGTGATTTCTTTATACAAGAAGTTTCTGATTCCTCTTTTGGCTTATTTCTCAGGCTCAGGCTGCTTCAGTAAAATAAAAAACTAAATCTGAGCATTTTCATATATCACACAGTGTTCTTTACTTTGACAATGTTCAAATCGAGGCTCAAACAGCTCTATCTAACGGGTATGACTGAAATGATGTTATCTGCACTCTTCTCTTTCAAAGTTCATTTTATAATGATACTTTTTGTTTTATTTGTATTTTTTTATGCATTTTTCTTGTTCTGTAAAGCACTCTAAGTTGCCCTGTGTATGAATTGTGCTCTCCAAATAAACTTGCCATGCCTTGCCTTCATGGAGTGTTGCGTAGCGCTGCCATGATTAGTTGACTCGTCGTGACTAAGCTGATGATTAAAATTGTCGACAACTACTTTAATAGTCGACACGCCATTTGTTTTTTAAGCGTTATTTCCCCTAAAAACTGCCGCTCTACCTTCGCTGTCTTGTCTGCCTTTCTGTTCTTGATACATGCGCAGTAGTGGTAATCTGGGTCAGCCGTGATGTCACCGGAAGAGTTATGCCCAAACAGTATCATGGCAACGGAGCTCGAAAGTTTAGGAGCATTTTACCAAAACAAAAGAAAAGAATGTGCAATGCAAAATCTGCCTCCATGGCAGTATGACAGTGATGCATAAGCATCTGAAAAGGAGGCACGTCGTGGCTGATTAAATTTCTGACGAATAGGGACAGTGGTCTCAAGCTAATTGGCTTGTTAGCTGCTAAAGCCCCAGTCACACATTCCCATTTCTCATGGCGATTGTGCACGATTGTCATAATCCTGATAAAACGTGCTTTGGTCGTGGTGCATGCACTACTTGGTCTGGATCAGCCTTGTATAGTCGCGGATGAACGGCGGGGAACGTAGAAGCTCCACGACAGTTTTGAACTGTTCAAAACTGTCATGGAGAATCGCCGCTCTCAGTATAGCGGGGTGGAAGCCTAATGCAGTCCTAAGGCGAACGGTATTAGCGTGGCATGTACGGAGCTCAGTCGGGCTGATCGTGGCTCAATCCTGAAAGCTTTATGAGGACGACTGACAAGGAAGTATCCGTTTGTGCCCCGACTGTGTCCCGTTCAAGACGGCGCAAGCGACGGGGCTCAGTCGGCGCTTCCGTGACGCGAACTGAGCTCGAGCGGGGCTGACGTCGTGTCAGCGGGATGGAAATTCAAGGAATCTTCGTCATATCACTGTATTAACCTAACTGGAGCGGGACGACCGCCCCCCGAAGCGCTGTAGCAGCGCTACTGACGGTGTATTTATGGGGTGTGTCCAGGGGTGAGACAGTCATTTCATCCTGTATCATAGCAATCACACCAGCCTTGTCAATCGTGTACAGTCGTGCACAATCGCCATGAGAAACGGGAATGTGTGAGTTAGGCATAACATTAGCATCAACATCATCATGACCAGACGACTGTCCCCGATTCCCTGGACAGTCCCTGTTTTAGATGGCCTGTCCCCGGTTAAAGCTGACCCCAATATGTGCCTGATTTCAATGTTTTACTATTGTGTGTCTACTAAAACAAATGTTATTACTACAGCCGTGTAGGAAGCAGAAAGCGTGAGGGAGCAGGCTGAGCACAGACTAAGACAACAGTTATTGTGTTGCCAAGTCTGCTCATTTAGTGACTTTGAGCTTGCTCTTCTGCTGTGTGAATCCCACATGATTATCACCCAGCTGCCTCTACAAAGCAACACGTAAGTGTGGTTGGTTATCTGTCCTTTCCTCACCCGTTTTCTGGTTTTCACGCCCACAGGTATCAACCTGGCACACCCCTAAACACACTCATGCATGTGGCGCATGCACAGCTATGCAGGAGCCATAGTTGCCAGGTCTGCTCATTATAAGCGATTTGGGCCACCAGCTGCCCTTCTACAGTGGCATCAGAAAAGGAGGGGAATTAAATAACCAAGAAGAAATTCTGACCGACTAAACCTTTGTGAAATATCACCTGCTCGGCACACACTGGTTTAGAGGAGTGAGAGCTGAAACTCTGATTGCTATAATCTATGTGACGCCCAAAACACACCAATTTAGAATCAAGGCAAATGGTACATCCTCTTTGCGCACTGTGCCTGGCTTTGCTCCAAGAACATGCATCCTTAAAAAAGCAAAATAAAGACTGACAAGACCGAAATCACTTTGCCCTACAGGATTAAGATAACATGCTCACACTATCAACACGGACCAATATGTAAACCCGCATACTACAGTAAAGGAGAAAAGCTGTTAAAGAGCTCTGATAGCCACTTAGCTCAAGGCTTATTCACCCTCATTCATTTAATGCCATACTGTTCACAGGGACTCAGCAAGTGAAGGATCATGACGGTAAAGAAAAGTGAGACTGCATGTGCACAAGAGTAGTTAATGTAACACCCCTGTGCCCAAATTAACATGTAAACAGGGTTTAAAAAAGGAGCTTCAGTGAGGAAAGGATCTTACTTATCCTGTGACTTGTACTAAGCAGCTGAGAACAAATCAGCGTGCTTATTCATTCATTTCTAATTCAACATTCAAGAATGTTTTGTGTACAATGTACATTTTCTTTGTCAAATTACAAACTCTATGTCATATTTAAAATTAAAAGTTACCTTGAAAAAACAACATTAAGGCATACATTATATGATCTGTGTAGAAGAGGCTCTAGAAACAATATTCAAACTAGTTGTGGAAAAAAAAAAAGAAAGGGCTGGATGCGGGGTGGGGTGTCTTTGCTGCTTAAAAAATCATTTTCCATACTTTGGCACCAATTGGCGTGAATAATTCCTCAAACTTTTTTAAGTCTGACTTTAAATGGCATTACATATGTAGTGAGGCATGAAAAATTAATACGCTGGAGTCGGGAAAATGTCAAGGGTAATGATCTCTGCAGCAGCTTACCTCCTTAGCTTTCTGTTTCAGTCGAGCTTGCTCTGGGTCCTCTTGCCTGGAGCGACTCTGTGGAGTAAAGGGGGGGGGGGGGGACACAGGTTAACAGCTGGTTTAAGGAGCGCCCTCCTCCCTCCCCAGCCCCTCTTCCTTTTCTACTCATCTGTTGCTGCAGCAGCAAAAATAGTGCAAAATGGGAACAGGATACAGAGGTGTCAAGGACATCGTATTTGAATTCAGAGAAGTGCAATGGAGCGCCCCCCGGGGGGTGGTGGCCTTTAAACCCGCTCCAAATCCAGCCCTAAATAAGCCGCTGGAGGGGGATTCTAATCAAAAGAGGTTATTAAAAATTCTGCACGAGCCAGCACACACACACCGACTCACACACACACAGGGCAAAGGATGTGGTGAGTATCAGTGGTAGTGTGTGTGTGTGTGTCACTGTGAGCCAGTGTGGCTATCCTTTACTGTGTTTGTGTGTGTCCCAGTGTAGCACTGCTATTTTAATCAGCAGCAGAGATCTGGGTGAATGTGCTTGTCCCTGGGAATCCTTCACCACACAGCCAAATCTACATACGGCTGACCACTGCAGGCAGAACAGGTGCATTATGCTGCCATACACACTGAATGATGTTTTTCCTGTTATTGCTGTAATCTGACCAGTGTTTGGATAACATATTACTAAGTGAACCATCACTAGAACTTCACTGTGACGTGTAGTACCTGATAGTGAATCTGGTTACTTTTCAAAGCAGTAACGCTGTAATATAACAGGGAGAAGTAAAATCATGTGCAATCAAGACTGTGAATACTTTATTTTACTCTTTTGAACTAAGGAGAGCTTTAGCTAAGGAGTTAACCTGACACACTAGATGAACCATTCAATATATTCCACTAGTCCATCTGAGAAAGATCCCAAGTGTTTGGAAATGGGCAGAACCTGCTGATAGCATTTCCGGCATTTGATTGGACGATTGTTCTGTCAATAACATTCATTACGATCTAGTCGGATAATGAACTAGCTGGGCGCTACTGCTGTTAAGTAAAGTAAAAAACACAAGTCCTTTTCTACACCAAACCAAAACATGTCAGAATTGGAGTGACAGTATCTTTTCTATCAATAAATGCTTTCAATAATGCAGTTTAGATATACGAAACCCAAAACCAGTGAAGTTGGCATGTAGTGTAAATCGTAAATAAAAATAGAATACAATGATTTGCAAATCCCTTTCAACCTATATTCAATTAAATAAACAGCAAAGAGAAGATACTTAAAGTTCGAACTGGTAAACTTTGTTATTTTTTGCAAATATTAGCTCATTTGGAATTTGATGCCTGCAACATGTTTCAAGAAAGATGGCACAAGTGGCACCATTAATGCTGAAAGGTACATACAGGTTTTGGAGCAACATATGTTGCCATCCAAGCAACGTCTTTTTCATGGACGCCCCTGCTTATTTCAGCAAGACAATGCCAAGCCACATTCTGCACGTGTTACAACAGCGTGGCTTCATAGTTAAAGAGTGTGGGTATTAGACTGGCCTGCCTGTAGTCCAGACCTGTCCCCCATTGAAAATGTGTGGCACATTATGTAGCGTAAAATACAACAACGGAGACCCCAGACTGTTGAACAACTTAAGCTGTACATCAAGCAAGAATGGGAAAGAATTCCACCCGAAAAGCTTCAAAAATTGGTCTCCTCAGTTCCCAAACGTTTACTGAGTGTTGTTAAAAGGAAAGGCGATGTAACACAGTGGTAAAAATGACCCTGTGACAACTTTTTTGCAATGTGTTGCTGCCATTAAATTCTAAGTTGATGATTATTTGCAAAAGAAAATAAAGTTTCTCAGTTCAAATATTAAGTGTCTTGTTTTTGCTGTGTATTCAATTGAATATAGGTTGAAAAGGATTTGCAAATCATTGTATTCTGTCTTTATTTACAATTTACAGAACGTGCCAACTTCACTGGTTTTGGGTTTTGTAGTTAAACTGCTACTGGAGCTGTTAGCATCAATGCTAATCTCTGTATGAAAATGAGATAATGTTGTTGGCAGGTACAACTACGGTGGTGTGAAGAACGGAACATGAACCACTTATTACAACAAACTTGTAACAAAAACATGTCAGAAAAAATGTCCTTTCAACAGAAAAGTATGTAGTGCTTTTTGTTTTTTTACTAAATTATGAAATGCAGTCCAGACTTGGTAAACTGCTCCTGAAGCTGTTAGCATCTATGCAAATCTCTGTACATGCAGTTACTTCCTACTGTCATCTCACTCATAGCTCCAAACTCCTCTATTTTTGAGGGACTCTTATTAAATTTGCAAGAAAGTTAGTCTCCAAACAACTGATGTTATTTAAAGAGCCAAGATTTTGCAACACCTCTATTTCATGTAATAATTTTTGATGACTGCTTCGGTATGTTCACAATGATAAATATTCATAAAAGCCTTTCTAGTTTTCTTGAATAAAGCTGAATTCTCTATCTAAGAAGCTCTCAGGAATCACAACAAATCATCAAACTTTCTGTTTAAGTACAAGTTTGATTTTGCAGGTCAGTGTAAGTTAAGTGGAGAGAATCATTGTGCTAGTAGAGTATGACTAATTGTAGACCGTTTTAAATTGTATGTTAACATAGTTTCACCAATATTTCATCATGGTCCGCTCACACTACTCCTCCAAGACAGTCCGGGGTCGCTCACCCAGAGGTCAGCACAGTCACAAAAACATGTCTGGAGCGACCCCGGACTGTCTTGGAGGAGTAGCGTGAGCGGACCATGATGAAATATTGGTGAATGAATGCAGTTTTAGGAGCGGCACTATACATACCCCATGTGCTACCATTATATGGATGTCCGCCTCTTGATTTTGGATCTAAATATCTCCTGAAGCACTGTTTGGATCAGGAAAGCCTTCTGGGTGAGTATATTGTTCTACTTCATTCTATAAACAATGTGAAAGCTGTAGAAACAGAACTTATCCTTTAAGATAGTCCGGCGCTGCTGAAGGTTGCAACATGTTGCTTAGTCACTCAAGAAATGCCATATAAATGGGACATATGTGCCATTTCACCATGTGCAGCTGTGCCCAAAGCCAACTACTGATCTGGAGTAGCATTGCTGAGTGGCATGGATACACCAAGGCTTGAGAATAAATGATTAAGATGGCAGAATGAGACACAGCATTGATTTGATGCCACAGTATCAACCAGGCTTCAGGACTAATGCACAGTGTGCCCAGTTGCCCCAGAGCAGGCCTCAGCTCCCCCATGCTCCTCTGCTGGGCTGCAATAACACTCATCCAGCTTCAACCTTATAACATCTCTTTGGCATCACACGCCAGCAGTTTATGACGGGCGTGCCTCAAAGTCAGCACAATGATGAGCAACACAGGCACAACTTCAACTGTATACTGATTTTGTGGTTTATTTTAAGTGATTTGTTTAAACAGTGTTTATACAAGAACAAGCGTGCCGGGCCAAATCACATCAATCAAGTTCTCCAGGGCCAAAGACACATGGCAGAGCACTCACACTATAAAAATGAACAGGGCATTAAAGGTTGATTTGTACGTGGGAAAGGTAGGGAACGCCTTGTATGAGTGCACTCTTAAAAGCAACTGGTTATTACTGGAAAACAGCTTGGTTTAAGACATTTCATCTCCAAATTTTTACTCATTATGCCAGAACGCCGGCTTGACACTCAAGGCAGATGCTAATGTGCAGAACACCTCTCCCAAATCCAAAGTTAAGTAGCTTGTTCTCACCTGTTAAAAAGATTTAGAGACCTCTCTAAAGAAATGTTAAGACTAGAACAATAACCTATACCTTAAAAGTATTTTTTCATCTATTATATATCTATCAGTGCTTCAATACGGAACAGAGTATTTATCCCTAATTACGTTTTCTGTTCAATATCTCTCTTCAATTCCAGATCAGTCAGAATCAGCACAGCCTTAATCTTCACCACCCTCTCTCTCCTTCCTCTCCTCATCTTCTCTTCCTTATGGTTGAAGATCTACTCCTCCTAGTCTTCTCACTAATTGGCTTTAAATATATCAGGCGGTTCACGTACTGGTCGGTATCTTAGCTAAGACTAATGTGTTTGCCCTGCGGTCAGCCGGAGCATCCCTCCAGACTTGAGTCATGTTTTAAATGGACAGTAAGGAGGAGGAGGGTGGGTGCTGCTACGAGGGAGAGGACACAAGAGGTGGGGATGGAGGGGATTATTTTAGTGCGTCTGTTGTTCAAGAGGTCAAATTAGCGGGTGCTCGAGCGCGAGGCTGGCAGTGAGGGAGGCGGGTGGCAGCAGGGTAACGGAGAAAGAGGGGTTGGTACAGATGGACTGTTTACAAAGGGCAGCGGTGCCACTGGCATGCTTTACATCTCCTCTGTCAGCTGCCCTGCTTTTCCCACTTACAGGCGCGAACGGAGAGGAAAGGAGGAGAAGTGGCAGACACTCACAAGCTTTTCTGTTTGTGTTTGGTTTATGCAAAGTGGAGTAAAATCTACTTAGATAACCCTCGCCAGTCCATTAGAGTTCTCTGCAACATCTGAGCAATCTGTGATGTTATTTTGTGATGCTGCGTCAACAATCTCCACATAAACTGACCAGAAACCTCACAGGGCTGTTCCTCTTTTGTTCGATATCAGGTCATACTTAGAGGAAGTGAAGCTACTTTGATGCTAAAATACCTTTAAATAAACATGTTATAAAAATGTAATGTCCACTGGGTTTAACTTCTTCTCCTTCTTTATTAAGATCCCCACTAGCACTAGGGATGGGACGATACACTTAAACTCATGATACGCTGCACCTCGATATGGCTGGGTCACGATAGGATACGACAATACAATATCAAAAAAGTAAAAAAGAAAAAATTTTACTGTGTAATTACAACTTATTTGTTTTTTTTTGAGTTGCACACAGGAAAACACAAGGCCTAACAGGCCAAACACAAACAATAACACTCTCTCTAACTCTAGAGAGGTTAGAGAGAGTGTATGCTAACGAGCAGTAGGCTCGTTTTCGCCGTCTTTGTCTGTTTTAATGAGAAAGCCAAAATACTGCCAGACAGATGACGTGTATCCAGGCGGAGCGTCCTCAATTTCGACCTCATTCGACTCCATCGTTCGGCTTTTTGGAGGCAAGGTAGTTGGTGCTAATGATTGTTGTCGTCACTTCTGGTCACATGTGCTATTACCAGATGTGACGTCTTTATTTCGCGACCCATTTTTTTCAAACTCTATGCATTTCGTCACGTACTGTATCGCGTTATATTGCCAAACGATATTTCATCCCATCCCTAATTAGCACTGGCAAAAGCATTGGCTATTCTTCCTGGGGTCCAACACACACAAAAGGTCAGACAAAATGCACACAACACAAACAAGCAAGGTGAACAACGTTTGTGATTGATGTTACTTTGATTTACACTGACATGTCTCAGTTTTTGTTTGGATGATTATTGTATGTTGTTTATGTTGTGATGATTTATGTGGACCCCACGAAGATTAGCAACCAGGACAGTGGAAGCTAATGGGGATCTGAATAAGAATAAAGAATAAAGAATAAAGAATACAGGCTGACCCCTGCAGATAATGATATTGTTTAAATAATATTATGCATTTCTAGCTCTTGGCCCTATCTGCACCAAAGTACAGCCCAACTTCTTTACTGGCTCTTTCCTTACAGCAGCAGAGATTGTCAAAATCACTGTGGCCAATTAATTTACTCTGGACATGAAAATCAACAACTTCCCATCAAAAATACAGAATGATTCCTTTATGATTTTGCTTTTAGATTTCTCTCTCTGTGTAATGAACTGTTAAAAACTGAGAATGCAAATACAGGGACACATCCAACATTTTCTGGTTTAGGATTTGAGTTAGGGGTGTGCGATATGACGATATTAAATTGTTAAGGATTATAACGTGGGGATGATCCAATAAAGCAGAAAGATCATCAGATCGTCTGTGTGGGCGCAGAGACTTGAACGCGCACCCGACTAGCCAATCGTAGCACATTACGCGCAGTGCATGGTGGGATCTCCTGCTAGTTTATGTAGCGTGAAGCCATGGCAGAAAGAGAAAAGGAGATAAAAGTTTGAAGATGTCTGAACAAAAATCTGTTCTAAAGCAGCTGCATTATTCACTCAGATTATAGACATTGCAGTTAGATAATATTTGTTCTAAATTGTTGCACTTTAAGAGATAATGTTGATATTGTTGTTCATTACCTTTTATGTTTACATTTATTGCACATTTTTATAAAAACTGCAGTATTTAAATTAAAACCTGTTCAGAAAGTTTCTTTGGCTTTAATTTTCATTATTTTTCTTTTAGGGTTTTACATGTTTTATATGTTAAAGCTATAGTGCATAACTTTACATGTCCGTGAATGTCCGTTTCAGCCAAGCCACTACTAGAGGAGATGACACAATGCAGATTAAGCCGATCGGCTCCTCTAACATCTCGCGGGATTTTTCAATATATATAATTTTTGCTTTGCTTATCGACCGGCGACATTCCCGCGCTGGCTCGCAGGAAATTATGCGTTTTACGTCACAACAAGAAGGGAGGGGGAGGACGAGCGGAGAGTCTCGTAGCAACAAGCAGAGCGCAGGCAGAACGAGGAAGCAACATGGCGGAGAAGCCAAAGAAACGGCCGAGACACAGTCCAGAAGTGGATCCTACCACAAAAAAAAGCCTAGACGTTCGGCTGAAGGATTGCTAGCGAAGTGGGAAAGGGACCGACGGAGAAGGCAAACGCGGATTTGTATTGGCGTGGCTTTTCCTCGGTGGAGAGCCTTGAAGGCAAAAACTGGGCTGAGGGCAGACACAGATGTTGCCTTGCTGCTGTTGGATAAGTAAGTGATTTGGTTTATAATTATATAAGTACTTTATTATTTTCTTGTAAATGGTGCTATGAACGTAATGTTGTAATGTTAGCAGCCTGGTGTTAGCCACATTGTGTAGCGAGAGACAGTATCGAGCAGTACCTGGGCGTACGGCTTTATTGTTGTAAGAACGCAAATTCCGCTAGAGGGCGACCAAAGTTACGCACTATAGCTTTGAACATAGGGAAAAACAGTCAAACATGCAAATTAGCCTATAAAAATCAAAGTAAAAAGAATCTTGATAAAATCGTGATCGTGATTTTATTTTTAAAAAAACGTGATATGATATTTTTGCCTTATCGTCCACCCCTAATTTGGGTTGTTATGTATGAGCAAGACTAAATAAACTGATGCATGTGGTGGCAAAAAAGAGCAAAAACAAACAAGTATAAAAAGGACAATGTGGAATCCAATGAAAATTGAGGACAGTTTAGTGCTGAGATTTCTTTCCCTGTTTCATTTCAAAGCCATTCATATCAACAGCTGGGATTCAATGTGATTAAAGTGAGTGGGTCCAGTCGTTTTTCTTAAAAGATGTTGCAACCATATTTAAATAGCAGGGGGATTCTTGTTACAGAAAGAGAAGTATGTTTGCAGATAGTGCAGTGTTAAAGTATAATATATCATATCACCAATAGGCAAAGATTTGCTCTCAAAACTTTTCAGAAACTGAAACGCCATGGCAACAAGGGCAAAAAGCCACAGACATGGCTCTGAGGTGAAGTCCAACTATCCTCCTCGATACTCATGAAATCCACGTAGCCCTGAGGTGAGCCCTCTCTGCAAGAACTTGGCTAAATTTGCAAAAGTTCTTCACTTATCCTGTTAATGAGGAGAAGTGTTCAGAGTAGTAAAGAAAAGAAACGCTGCTCAGTCGTGTATAACAGAGCACTGACAGAGGGTATAAAAGTGTGTCTATACATTCTTTTAACAACACACATCACAATGTCTCCTTCCTGCTGATCTAATGTCTTTTTTCACAACTAAGGAAAATGCTATCCCTCCCCTAAAAGACAGAAACCAGACAGGTCAGGAGGTTTGGTGTCCAGTGTTCATCAGCTGGAGGATTTCTAATATGCTGCATGGCAGGGCTGGAGCGTAATAATGCAATTAAGACAGTGAGGTGTGCTGCAATGAGAATCTTTACTGAGGGACATTGGCTCCATTCAAAATTAATTAAATTAACCCAGCTTTCTGCTAATGTCACACCGCAAGGCATTTTCATTTGCAAAAAAGATTCTCGACTTTTTTTTCTTTCTTTTTTTGTGAGTGGTGATCTCTCTAAATTTGAAAAGGTTTTTTTTTTTGATGATAAACAAATGTTTCCGGACAAAGAGGGCAGACGGCATAATCGTGGACGGCAGACCGGACAAGGACTCTATTGCAAATGTGTTGAACAAAATGAATAGGGCTGGGTTTAAAAAATCAATTGAATCTATTTTAATCGATTTCCCTTTAAATGGTTCATAATCAATCAATAAGAGTAGAAGAAATGCCTGCACACTTACTCCATGTTGACTGCAGTTTATTAGGACAACGTTTCGATCATGTGTTGATCTTCCTCAGGTCATGTTCACTGTACAGGCCCTGCACCTGGTGATGTGCGTATATTTATCCTCTACTCATAATCAATCAATAAAATCCAAAGATGGATCTTTTAACTTGGGTAGGTTTTTCTTCATTGGATGTGCAGAGAAGCAGCCTGTGGTATCAACTAGGGGTGTAATGATCCATCGATATATATCGATACATCGATTGGTTAAGCAATGATCCAATCACACTGATGTAAAGTCAAAACATCAATCATCATCGTGATCTTAAATGTACGCCTTTATTTTGAAATCCCGACCGGACATGCGTGTCCGTTTCCGGCAAATCGCGCGTCGTTCTGAAGTTTCCTCTCGTTTCACACATTCAGCGTATGAGACACACATTCGAACCTTTTCACTCTCTGACACGCCATGCCTGATATTTCTCCTGCTGTAAAATGTACTGTTTAGCGCCCACCGAGTAACACCGCTGTAGGCGAACGTGTAGCAAGACGCTGTTAGCATCACAGAGCTAAAAGGGAGCCAGACATGTCGGCCAACCATAAAATAGCTCTGCTGTATCTGTACAAAATCATCAATGTTAAGTTAGTTAAGTTAATAGTTCTAATTTTGAACATGAGAAATGTTTGGATTTAATTAAAATCAAACTACACATTTTTGGTTTGATAGAGCATGGTCAAATGTTGGAGGTCAATATAATGAAATTTAAATAATAATTCAATAATTTTTATTAAATTGTGCATCATTACTACATTACAATGTAACAATAAGACCCATAAGGTAATAGTGGGGGCAAAAAAGCACCTTACCTGCATTAGACCTGTTTAAATTTTACAACATGATTAGATCATACAGATGGTTTTAATCCTCTACAAACTATCATACCCAAAGGTCAGCACATCGTTCCACATTTCAGTAATAAAATTATCAAAATTGTTTTGTATTTATTTCGTGCCTCAGGTGAAATGTAGCTGATTGTGTTCAGTGAGGACATAATATCGTCTTAAATCGATCGAAGGTTCCTGAATCGTATCGTATCGTATCGTATCGTATCGTATCGTGACAGACTTTGTGATATCGGCAAATATCGTATCGTTGTCCAAAGAATCGATATCGTATCGTATCATCATGAAACTGGTGATTTACACCCCTAGTATCAACCCAGCTAGTATTGCGTGATCAGCGTTTAGCGCTGCTTCCCACTGAACAAAATCTCGTGAGATGTTACTGCAAGTAATCAAACAAACACGGCAGAAGCAAATAGCACTATATGGGCACCACTGGCGAGTTTAAAGGCTGACGTATGGACGTATTTCGGATTTTACAAGCACGAAGGAAAAGAGGAGTTGGACAGAAAACAAGTAATATGCAGAATATGCATTAATGTATATAATTAATATAAGATTAATGTAACTGCTTTGGGTTCATTTCTTAATTTAAAAACAATTTCAATAATGCACCAGGTCAAAAGTCACTTTTTAAGTTTACAGTATTATTTTAACTGAGATATCCCAGACTGAATAAATATGTTATTGTATCATGAATCAAATCGATTTGAGACCTGGTAATATTGAATCGAATCGATCCAGAAAATCTGAATCAATAACCACCCCTAAAAATGAATGCAGGTATTTCTGATGAACAAAATATCTGTGATGAGGTAAGTGATTTATTCATCAATCTGTCAGCTAGACAAGAGAATCAAGTGTTATGAAGTAATTGAGTGAAGCTGCATTTGTGAACACGTAAATGATGTTCAACAAAATTTGTTTTCGTGTTGTATCACTTTTATGCTTCAAAATTCCCTCAAACCCAAAGCTCTTACAATCAAGCTAATACTGTATACTAATTTGTATCTCTCCACAAATCCAAGATGCCCCCAAGTTTTGTGGCTAATCATCGTAAGTAAAACGTCAAACTGTGTCAAATGTTTCTATCTGTGTCCTGATTGACATAACATAGCATGATAGACAACAGCTCAAATTGTCAATGAGTTTAAGACCATTTTTACTAATCTCAGAGTTTGAAAAATGAGTTTTAATAATTTGTTTTTGAAAAGGGAATACCCAACACAGCCTGTGTATTGGCTTTCAATCTGTCCTGTAAAGTTTCATGACCTTAAAGTCTCTAAAAGCCTTAATCCAGTAAACATTGCTGCTAAGACTATGTCATAAAAGATCATGGCTGTAAAAAGCTTGTCCTCCCTACTCTGGACTCCGTCACTAATAATTTACAGCCTCTTTGAAATATGCTGTTCATATGTTTTATAATAAAAGCCCAGAGTGCTGTTTGACATATGTATTTTATATTTCAATAATTTCATTTATTTGATTTTACCCAATTTATTTGTTTGGCTTCCTCTCTGTCCATGCCTTTGGCTGTTCTTACATTGGATCTGTTTGTCTGGTTTTATCTTCCTTTTGATGCTTTGGAAGGCACTTCTTTTTTTTAGGAAATGTGCTGTAGATAATGTTGCAACATTGCTTTGCAATCACAAGGTAGTCCAAACCTGTGAAAATCAAAAATCAGCTGATCTCTCAATAATATTTGTTACTTTCCTCTTAGTGCTTTAGAAGAAAATCATATTAATCAGTTCATAGGTCCATCATGATAACAGATTTTGCGGGACAATAATTGTCCAAAAAATTATTGCCGATAAACGATATTATTGTCAGTATTATTTGTAAATGTTTTCGTTTTTTCATTGATGTAATTATAATATATGTCATAATAAAGTGAGTACACCATATCAAAAACAATAAACTTTAATAAACTTAAACCAAAAAAAGAGAAAAAAACAATGAAAATGAAATGGACTCTCTTTTAGGAAAAATTGAATGTAAAAAAAAAATAATCATACTAATTAAAAACAAAAAATAGACCCTGTCTTTGTAAAGAAAAATGAAACTCCAATAAAAACACACACAACAATAAAAACTATAAATAAAATGGAGTTTATACAGTTGGAAATGTTTGTGACATCTACTTTCTCCCAGTCAATTTGTACTGTCTGTCAAATGTTTGTAACATTGCTGGCTTTTAAACCGTATTGAAGGGCTGCATTTCTTTGGCAATGCAGCGACTGACACTGTTTTTGAGTTTGTAAATAAAAGCCTCAGACAGATCATCCAATCATCATGCAGAAGTCGAGCGTCCAGGCCAGCCCACTGCCTCATAGACCCCCAGAGACGCTGAGCGTCCGATGGGCGGGACAAAGCCCGGCGTTTATCCAATGACCGTCCAGTTTCCACAGTGGAACAACCCACTCTACGCTTCCCCATCGAAGTCAGAAGACGCTCAGCGTCCGCCTGTGTGAAAGCATTGAGACGCTGCGGGGATGAATGAGAAGGAAGTCGCTCCAGTTACCTGTGATAAGTAGCTGATTCTGAACAAGAGATGAAGGTATTCTCGAGCATATTTAGTCAATGAAATGTACACATAGCAGGACATATCACCATTCTTTTGGGGACATTTTAGGGGAAGCTGAGCTTCCCTTGCAGTCTTAGAGCAATCGGCACTGATACATATATATATATATATTTATATACAAATATATACATCCAACACCCAACATGAATCCATATAGCCAATCATGAATCCCTCCATCATGGCGGCAAGAAAAAAGCTTCTGTTTTTACGCTGAGTACAGAGTAAGAGGGAAAAGGAGAGGTCAGGATGGTGCTGACTTTCTGTCTTGTGCATAGAAGTACTCTATCATGTCCAGGGGACGTGTCAAACACACTAAAGAACACAAACAACACAAAACAGCATAATATGGGCATTCAAATACAAAGTTGACAGCATTTTCATATTATGTAACAGCATTTTGTCCTGAGCGAAGACCTGCAATCAGAACTCACTTTCTTGTCTTTTATGTAAATAACAGCCCATACATCATGGCCATGGCTCGCAGGCTTACAGAGATTTTATTTTACATCTGCCAAGCCTCGCTGGTCACTTGAATTAAGGTCTCCTGGCCTGCTATATGCAGAAAAGCTGCTGGCAGTACAGTTTATTGTGGGAAAATCAGCCAAGAGCAAAAGGACTAGCAATGGCTCTTTCACAGATTTTCTCTTTCTGCTCATCTTAAGCTCCTCTTAAGCTGCACATACATATTTGCATCTCTATAAAAGAGACACAATTTTCACACTATGAGCGAGCTGCACTCCCAATGCTCCCATTTGAAAAGTTCAACTTTTGAAATGAAGCGTCGCTCGTTAATGTCTTTTGTCCTTCAGCAGCTTATCAGAATCACAGAGGGGAGGGTCCTCACTCTGAAAACAGCAAAGGCAGAGGAGGATGTGGACAGATTTGTGCTTTTGAGGGAACAATCCCCTGGTTTTCAGCTGCTACTGGAGGTAGGATGTGGATTCTTGACTTTGTCTCATTTCTTGAAATTTTAGTGGATATGTGAAGCACACAAAGCAGTTTAACAGCCACACAGATGATCCAGAAGGAGGCAGAAGTCAAGTCTCAGGCCCTCACTCAAGCACTAAAGACCACTACCACTCAGCAAATGTATGCCTAGTTTGGATGAGAGGGACTAAATGAACTCGGCAGTAAAAGTTTCTCTGCTTTTGATCTCAAGCAGGGGTGGATAACTTTGGTTACTACAAGGGCCAGATTAGTTTTATCCTAACTCAACTCAACTCATCTTTATTTATAAAGCACTTTAAAAACAACCACAGCTGAAACAAAGTGCTGTACACAAATAGAAAAAACAGAACAGAGTGAAACTAGAAAAGCACTCGGAGAGTGCAGACCTCCGCCAGCACCACAGTCCTACTCCCATATTGTGATTTTTACCATAAATATTAGTCCTACCTTTATTTCACTTAAATATTTAGATTCCTTGACCATGAAAACATACCATTAGCAACTGGATTCATAATGATATCTCTTTTAGTTCAGTAGTTATTCATGAAAATCACATTTTTTGTCATGGCAGATCCAGATCGTGAACCGGATGAACACCAAAACTTAATCAGTTCTTCCTTTTCCCATGCTGAACATTTCCTGAAAATTTCATCCAAATCCATCCATAACTTTTTGAGTTATTTTGTTTACAGACAGACAGACAAACAAACTCTCCCAAGAAAGTCAAGGAATAAAAATGGGTTTTAAGACGAGTTCTAAAAATGGACAGTGAGGAGCTTTGTCTGATGCGGACGGGAAGCTCGTTCCACAATTTGGGGGCTGTAACAGAAAAAGCTTGATCCCCTCTGAGCTTCCGTTTGGACCTCGGTACCTCCAGGAGCAGCTGATCAGCTGACCTGAGGCACCGAACAGGAGTGTAGGGGTGAAGAAGCTCAGAGAGGTAAGATGGGGCCAGACCATGTAAAGATTTAAAAACAAATGAAGAATCTTAAAATGAACTCTAAATGCATGGGCAGCAAGTGCGGGGACGCCAGGATGGGAGTAATGTGCTCCCTCTTACGTGCTCCAGTTAAGAGCCGAGCAGCAGTATTTTGCACCAACTGGAGACGTAAGAGGGAGGACTGACTGACACCACAGTAATCCAGCTGAGATGTAATAAAGGCATGGATTACTGTTTCAAAGTGCTGTTGTGCAAGGAAGGGCTTTACCTTAGCTAGCTGCCTGATATGAAAAAAGCTGGACTTTATAACCGAGCTAATTTGCTTTTCCAATTTAAAATCACTGTCCATCTTAAAACCCAAGTTTGAGACTGTTGTCTTCAGATAAATAGCTAAAGGACCCAAGTTTAAAGGAGGGGATTCACAACTGTCAGAGGGCCATTGCAGGACGCTCTTTTTAACAAAAATTACCGTTACATATAACTTAACATGAGGACCAAAGAAGTGAAGTACTGTATCAAAATGTAAATATTTCAACTCAAGTTAAAAACAGTAATACTTAATGTAATAAGCGAAACATAGAATTTAAGACAGTTACAGCTCCTTTCTAAACATTACCCGTTCTAAATACATTTTAAAATACTTCCGAAGGTTCAACAAAAACAACTTCAAACAATTACAGCTCTTTTCTAAAGAAATAATTTGTATATTCTCTAGCAAAGAATATTTGAAAGTTGACTGGAGGCCTGAATTGATGGAGTAGGGGGCACACGTCTGCGCTAAAGGAATAATTATAAACCAAAAAATTAAAGCTGGACTCTGTGACAGTGTTTTTTAGAATCAAGAAAAGTCTCTAAGCCAGATATTACTTGCCAAGCTCAAACCTTCAATGGTTGTGAGCGGTTCAAACTGGCACAGGCTAATGGGCATTCTTCAAAGTAGGAAGAGGTGAGAGCTATGATAGCAGAAGTGACTGCTCGTAAAGGGATTAGCATAGCTGCTAACAGCTCCAGTAGCAGTTTAACTAGATCTAGACCACAGTGCTACAAGCACTTCTAGATAGAGTAGATACTATCACTTTGATGCTGGCATGTTTTGGCAGTTATTTTGGTTTACAAAGTGGAAGTAGCGCCCACGTGCTACGTTATCAGACTGGCCTGCAATGAATGTGATTGATGGAACAATTGTCCAATCACCTGTCAGATACACAATCGAAAGCCTCTGCCCATCCCAAACACTTTTTATGGGCTGTTCCTCAGATAGATTAGAGAAATACATCGACCGCAGTGTTAGGTTCACACAGGTTGATTTATGTTTTGGGTGTTTGCATGTGTGTGCATTGGCTTTGTTGGGTATGGTGGTTGCCTAGTGTACAAGGTCCCCCCGACATGCTGTTAGGACAGAGGAGCCCTGGGGCCAGCAGCCTGGGAGGACATGAGGTGGTGACTTTATCCACTGGTGTCAAACTCATTCATCTGTCCAGCAACATGCACGTATAAAAACAGAGACACACAAAAACACACAGTTGTATGGCCACATAACAGCACAGCGACATACATACACAGTAGTTGAGGTGACAGTTACTCACTTTAGCAGCTTTCAACAGGATCTCCCTCTCCTGCTCGTCTTTCCTCTGCTTCTCCATTCTCTCCAGCTGTTCAAAGAAGCGAAGCTGAGATCGAACGTCTGCAGTCTGCTCGTAGCACTCGTCATCCTGACAACCAGACAGAGACACAGATCACTGCAATGGAAACAGTCGAAGGGAAGGGTACAGCTCTTATTTGATCTTTCAATTTTATACAGCAAATCCTCAGTACTTTGGGGTTTCTCTACAATCTATCTGACTAAATGCTTTTGTATGTGTTGACTTACTTGTATTTTTATCATAACTTTATTTGCCTCTAAAAATGAGAATGACAACAATTAAGCTCTCATGGTACTCAAAGTTGGCTATCCCTGCTCTAAAGTACCAGGGTCACGCTACTGCTCCAACACTCTCTCTCCATACATCGACTTTGAACACATCATCCTTGTCTTTTTAATGACATTTTGTCAGACAAAACAGGTTGTTTTTATGCAAAAACACCATACTGAATGTACTGACTAACAGTCAAGAAGGCAGTAGCATTTCTGGGAAAGAACGTACCACCACGGAAGTAGGTCAACAAAACTGAGTAGAGGAAGATAATATGAAGGTAACATAACATAATGAACTCAGAACAAGCACGCAGGACAATTTGGAGTCGCTGAAGAGTTCATTTTAGACTGTGGGCGGAAACAGGTTAGCACTACCCGTTGACTCCCAGTGTTTGAGCTAAGCTAACTCGCGGTAACCTGACGTGCCAGATGAACAGTTCCATATTGGAAATATTTCATTAATCCATCTGGGAAGGAGCCCTGCGAAAATGTTTTCAGGGGCAGAACCTTCAAAAACATGTCAGCTTGTATTGGACGATCATTCGGCTCATCGTGGGTGGTGGTGGTGGTGGGGTGTCGCCAAGGCAGCACAGCACTGCCCTTATCAATGCAACCCAAGCCTCACAGCCCTCCTGTGAAACCAAATCTATTTTCCATCCTGAGGGGCAAAGCCTTGTGACCGTTTACAGCCATGTGCAGGAGCTTCTCAGAAAACGGACAGGTTGGACAAAAAGATGAGCGGGTGATGGACGACTATCCTGCTTTTGCCAAGTTGCATGTACAGACTCTGGGGCGGTGTAACTGGAGTAAACAGGAACAGGTGTATGAATGGATGTACCTGAACAAGAAAAGACACAAACTAATGATGGCACATAACACCAGATCAGTACCTGCTCACACCACCTCAGTACCACTCTTAAGGAAAGTGGCAGCGTGACATATAAAAATATTTATAGAGTGATGTTAGTCTTTAATGCCTGATTGGAGATCATGGGCATCCAGTGTTGGCTTTCTGTCCCACAACTAACATGCAGAGATGTCTCTGAAATTTATTGATAGGAGAGAGATAGACAGTGGATAGGCTTATGTAATGGGGCAATAGAGTAGAGGGAGGACATTCTGCTAACTGGCCAAAGGCTAGATCCGAACCCAGGCCATCAGAAACATGTATATGGATCATGCCTGGTTGCTTACCACTCAGCCAAACCAGCACCCCTCTGAATTCTCTGAACCTTTTGATGATAATGTGGACTGTAGATGATGAAATCCCTAAATTCCCAGTAATTATATGGAGAGCGTCCTTAAAGTATTGGACTATTTGCTCACACAGTTGTTCACAAAGTGGTGAACTATGCCACATTTTAGCTTGTGAACATCTGATGCTCCTTTTACACCCAATCTTGACACTTTTTTCCCATCAACCTGTTCCCCCCTGGGATGTTAATAACAGGTGTTTTTTGAGCATTCCTCAACTTTCCTAGTATTTTGTCACCTCTGTCCCGGCTTTTTTGGATGTTGCAGGCATTAAATACATTATTAGTGAATATTTGCAAAAAGTAAAAAGCTTTTAACAGTTTAAGCATTAACTAGAAAAGCACTTGGAGAGCACAGACCTCCGCCAGTGCCAGAGTCCTTACCCATATTGGGATTTTCCCCATAAATATCAGTCCTAACTTTATTTCATTTAAACTTTTAGATTCCTTGACCATGAAAACATTAAGGCTGTAATCAACCAAAGAAATTGTTGGTTGACTGAAACACAGAAAATGTTTTTAAAATGCACCACAACATGACGTGCTGCAGCCATGGCGCGACAAATTGGCTCTTGTTTGAGCGCTGCATTTATACAGAGCTGCAAAGTGTGCCCGGTGCACCTGACGCCCTGTATATTAAACCATTCATGGGACTCCTTTAGTGTTTCCACACAGAGCTCCATATTAGCCACGTTGTCACATACAACAGACACTTTATTTTCTGCTGGAACTTTGAAGGCATCGGCAACTTCATATAGTCGATGTTTGTTCCTGTGTGCGCCTCTTCTATTTGTTTTGTCTCAAGCACAAGACTCTCTGTTTTCCAGTCTTCATCAATGAAAAGGGCAGTCACTGTCATATAGGACTCCACTCAAAGAGACGCCCATATATCTGTTATCTGTATCTATTGACCCGCAAACTTTCTCTTTTTGAGTCCCTCGTATTTTGCCGTTAGTGCATGCACAATTGTCTGGCACGCTGGCACTGAATATCCAGGTTCCAATTTTTTTCTTGGCCTTCCACGACACCAATGGGCCTCATATCCTGAGCAATAAAAATGACAGTTCCTTCTGTGATGTTGTTTTTGCATTTGGATGTTTATACAGTATGGGGCTTAAAATCCAGCACGGTCTGGGTGAGGGATGCCGCCATTGCAGCAGGCGGGTGCGAATGCAGTTATAAAACGAATAAACGATTATTAGACTAGAATATTGAAAAGTTCTTAATGTAATAAAAATATTGAAATATTACAGTTTTAAGATGATGTGCCATGTTTGTAGTCAAGCTGTGTCATGCAAGCCAAATTTTGTATTCCACGTTTTTACCGGCATCTATTTTGGTCAAATTCAGCCACACTGCCGATGCCTTTCACATGCTAGAGGACTCAAATGAACGATAAATACAGTAAAGTGGTGTTCTGAGACAGGTTGTTACCTGCGAAACGGGTTGCTCAGAAAACACCCCCATTTCATTTGATACGTTTCTCCAGATGAAAAAATAAATTGACACATTTGGTCGACCAATCAGAATTTTGGTCGACTGAGCACGTATCGACCAATTAGTCGACCAGTCGACTTGGACTTTACAGCCCTAGAAAACATACCATTAGCAATTGGATTCATATTGATATCTATTTTAGTTCAGTAGTAATTCACGAAAGTCGCAGTTTTCGTCACCAAAATCAAATCATTTGTTCACTGTCCCAATACGGACATTTCCTGAAAATTTCAACGAAATCTGTCCTTAACTTTTTGAGTTACTTTGCTAACAAGGAAACAGACAAACAAACGCACAAACGCACAAATTCACTAACTAACTAACTAACTAACTAACTAACTAAAAAAAAAAAAAAAAAAAAGACACCAGCAATCACATCACCTCCTGGAGGAGGTAAATATCTTGTCTTTGTAGTGTAATATTCTGCTTTTATTTACGTTTCACACAGCGTCCCAAATTCAATGGAACTGGGGTATATACTTCACCTTTTTTTCAAAACCTGTAAATTATGTCTTTAAAATCTTACTGTAGACTCTAAGGTGGGCTTTACACGAGTACAAATTTGTAAGACTCCGGTAAAATAAACTATCGATCTGGTGATATTGACACATGGAGACGCATATTTGTCCATGACTCCACATCTTTTTTGAAAACGGGTCTGCAAGTGGATATCTGGGTATTCGTCTTCATCATAATGATAGCTATTTTAGTTCAGATCAGGCGGTGATCCGGATCACTCCCAAAATCAAATCATCAGACGGTGATCCGGATATGTTCATTTCCACAATCATTTGTTCACTGTCCCAATGGACAGCTTTTCTGAAACTTAACCCAGCAGCTTTTGCTCATAACTTTTATACTTTGCTAACAAGGAAACAAAGAAACAAACTTATAAATGCACAAATTCACTACCTAACTAACTAACTAACTGACAAAAAAAAAACAGACACCAGCAATCGCATCACCTCCTGGAGGAGGTACATATCTTGTCTTTGTAGTGTAATATTTTGCTTTCATTTACGTTTCACACAGCGTCCCGAATTCAATGAAGCTGGGGTATATACTTCACCTTTTTTTTTGAAAACCTGCAAATTATGTCTTTAAAATCTTACTGTAGACTCTCAATCTAATGGCAGTATGACAAACTTAAACTCATACTTTAACATGTCCATCATGAACTGTTTATTCAGTCGAAGTAACTCTGTACACAGCTTATGTAGGGCACATAACAAATATATGAATGACAGACTTAAGGCACTATAACTTTTCTATTTGCAGACAAACTTCTCTCCTTGGGTATGGTGCATCAAGACTCCACAGGGAAATGAAGAAAAGTGAGACAAACTTTTGTAGGTCATCAAAAGTTAATAGGATAATTGCCTATCTCACATGTTTGTGTATTTGTATGTTTGACTGAGTGTCTGTACTTCTGTTCTTCTTTGCACTGGATCTCTGCATCACCCCTTTTCCTTATCTCTGTGTCTGAGCGTGTGTTCATGAGTGGATGAGAGACGCTGGGTGGCACAGAGACACATCAGAGGAGGCTCATCGCCAGCACCCCTCCACTCCCTCCCCTCTTTCTCCCTCTCATCCAGCCTCCCTCGTCTTTGTTGCTGCGCTGAGCCTGCACTCTTGCCGTAGCTCCTGCCGCCACTGCCGGAGCTTGGTTTGCTCTTTAAGGCCTCTTTGTCTTTTGTTTTTTTTTTTCTCTTCTTCTTTTTCTTTTCGCTGATGTCAACAGAGTGGCTTCACAGAGCTTCATGCCTCTCTCACACACACCTCATTTACAAAACCACAAGAAAGGAAGAGCACGCAGGAATCGGAGGAGAAGCGCAAAACAAGATGGGGACAGCGGCAGCGATGCTCTTCCTCCCTCCTCCTCGTTGTCTTATCTCCTTGGTGTCAGGAAAAACACATTTTCAAAGTTTCCCCCTAGATCTCCCAACAATACCAAGATTTAGGTTTGTAGTGGAAACAGTTTTGTGCTTTAATGTACTCCAATTAAATGTGGTTTTAGACTTACCTTAAAAGAGAGATCGAGTTACCAACAATGACAAAAGTACGGAGGAACCGAGACAACAGAAGTTCTTCTGAACCTCAAGTTTTGGCTGACAGACAGATTTAAACCTCTCCTCTTTAACAACTTTAGGGCAAAACAGATTCAATGCATCTAAATTTTAAGATTTTTGGTTGGTAAACTTGAATTTGGTCTATGGGATGAGGCCATTTAAGTCACATTTGTGTGCGTACACATATACTGAGGTGCCCACGTTCAAGACAGTGATTTTTTATTATTTGTGCAATTAAAGGTCCAGATAGAGTGTCTTAATACAAGTTTGTTTTGATTCAAGAGTCAGTATTTTAAAAGCATAGTTTGAATGTACTGATGTCATCAGGTTGTACTTAGGGGTGTAAAGGTACATGTATCCGTGTCGAACCGCTCGAAACAGACATCTGGTTCGGTACAGTGCTATACTCGAACGAGTACAGTAAGTTTACGTTAGCCGCTGCACATGGCTCTTTAACATTCACGGGGGTACTCGTCTACGATTGGCGTGGTTAGGGAAAGCTTTTTAATATTCATGAGGAAAGTGGTCTGTGATTCGTGCTCTTGTGATCATGTACATATCATGTGGACGTGACGTCTCACTGCGAGCCAATCAGAAGACGAGTATCAAAGAGCTTCCATAACCACAAAAACTTGTGTCTGAATTGTGCATAATGGCTAATTGAATAGCTTGAAGACCCTCCCCCGTCACTGAAATCTCCTGTTTTGGGAACACTTCCTGGTGAAATATTGCAACGGAGAAACACAAGTGGATAAAACGACTGCAATAACAGCATCCATCTGCGTTTTTATAGCATCAGATCTAAGACCGTATTCAGCTGTGGAAAATGCTGGTTTTAAACTCTAAAGGTGATTGAGCCCCGGTATAAAGCACCCAGTCCTCCACATTTAAGCCAGGAATTTAAAAAGAAACTCATTATTTTTAATTTCATACATTTGTTGTTTATTTTATTTAACTTATTAGTATTACCAAGCAGCACATTGAATATATTTTGGTTTTCAGTTTGTATAATTACAAATTTTTGGTTTAATAAACGTGCTAAACAAGCAAATGGTTTTGTGTTGTTCCCATACTGTACCGAAAATGCCCCGTACTGTGACCCCCAAACCGAGGTACGTACCGAACCGTCATTTTTGTGTATCGTTACACCCCTGGTTGTAATGCATTTTAGGCTGTTGATCTTGTTGTCTTACGGGGAATTAGGTGATTTAATAATCAACTGGCTGTGTCAACTTGAAGTTTATTATAATGCTTTTCTACAAAGTTACTTGTCTTATGGACCTTTAACGTCCCCTAAGTTGTATATTTTGTGATCGATATTTTCATTTTCACTTTTATTTGTAGGCTCTAAATAGACTTTCATCATGTTAACTCTCTCAGTCAGGAAGTTGATGTGATTTTTTGTCTGTTAATTTACTTTTTCGGTGCAGATGTGATGTCATGATGATGACTGGCCACAGGGTCGATCGTCACTTCCTATTTCAGACGTCCTGCCCTCTTTCACAAATTGTTTGACTGATGAAGGTCTGAGACCGAAACGTTGCAAATAAATGAATTTCTTGCAAGTTAAACAGTGTGCTGGAGTCAATCCTCATGTTTAAAACTCGTTTAACATTAGCTTTCTTGCCTACCTGCCACTATTGTATAGTGACAGCCCTACAGGACATGATAGGGCTCTCTAAGTGTCGAGATTACACTTGTTATGAATTGGCGCTATACAAATAAAGATTGATTGATTGATATAAATGGTCAAACACACACATGAGACCTTTAAGGACATTTTCAGCCATGTTCAGGGGTAAAAATAAAAGCATCTTCTTATCATTGAAAGATAACTGTAAGTCCTTCTGACAATTAAACATTTATCTGCAGATGCTATATTCAATATAACATTTGCATTATCTTAACAACATTAGGCACAAATTTAGCATTTCTTACACATTAAACTATCAAGTGACATAATACTGAGCCACCCTTTGGCAGATAGATATATTTTCAAGACCCCCATCATCACTATAAACATCTAAAATAACAATTACCAATCTATTCTTAACACTTTTAGTCTCACCTTTCAACCTCTAATTTCTAACCTGTAAATTTAACACCTTGTACGTTTTTTTTCAAGAATCTGACATAGCCTTTAAAAACGATAATAAAATCCCTTGTGATTTAACATTCAGTCTTGGAATAATGTATTACTGCAGTTGGACGTTTTGCCGTAGATCTTCTCCAGTCCTCTTGTAAAATGTGCCTTGCCTTTACAGCAGTGAAAACAGTGAGCATTGTTTTTATCTAAGCCTTGCCTCACCACCCCCTCATAGCTTTGGGCCTTCTCCTGAGGCCATGAGTCCCACTTAGGAATCAGTGATTTGGCCTATTAATTAGGCTTGGTATCATTGTAAAGTGTGTTAATAATTATGATAATTACTTCACAAAAATTAACAACTGTAATCAATTAATCCTATCTGTGTTTAATTCAGTTGTCCTAGCTGTGATGTACTTATTGCAATGCTTCTTGGGAGGTTTTCTTTCACAGCTCTGTTTTCTGTTGACGGAATGATGTTTAAAGTTTTGTGCTCCTTATGTCAGGTGCTGCCCTCTGTTGGAGTTCCCAGTACACCACAAAGCTGAGTAGACACCAGCAACCAGGGCTGGGTTTAAAAAATCAATTTAATTTAATTTAGTGCTGCTTTCCACTGAACAAAATCTCGTGAGATGTTACTGCAAGTAATCAAACAAACACGGCAGAAGCAAATAGCACTATATGGGCACCACCAGCGAGTTTAAAGGCTGACGTATGGACGTATTTCAGATTTTACAAGCACGAAGGAAAAGAGGAGTTTGACAGAAAACAAGTAATATGCAGAATACTCATTGATGTATATAATTAATATAAGATTAATGTAACGGTTTTGGGTTAATTTCGTAATGTAAAAACAATTTAAATAATGCATCAGGTCAAAAGTCACTTTTTAAGTTTACAGTATTATTTTAACCGAGATATCCCAGACTGAATAAATATCTTATTGTATCGCGAATCAAATCGATTTGAGACCTGGTAATATCGAATCGAATCGATCCAGAAAATCTGAATCGATACCCAGCCCTAACAGAAACATCAAAATACAAATTATAAAAGTTACTGTGACAGTATCAGCTGATCCACTTAAAAATGGACATGAACTACAGGGTGTCTCTTACCTTACAGGAGTCCAGTCGATGCTGTGCAATAGATGAGACTTTTTCGACGACAGTGCGAAGCCGTGACTGCGCCGCATGTGAGATGAACGTCACTGCTTCCATAGGGACTTCTGTCACTCCGAACTTCTTGGCTGCAAAGAATGCAAACACAATCATGTAATCTATTTTTATACATTATATTTCAATCTTCACTTTCCTGTAGACTTACATGCACACTCACTCACTCTTGACTAAAATGGGCTTATGCTACGGCCACACCACACGCCAATTCGCAAAGATGTGCGATGAGATTACATACAAAGTCAATGCAAAGACGCGTTTGATCGCAGATTTGCCCAGGGCAGCGCGTTGGACGCGTTTGGCGCAGCGCGTATGGAGCGTCCGGCGCGTTTGGGGCATCAAACGCCTCTACGCTTGAGTTGAAAATATTGAACTTTCGACGCAAATTCGCGTGGCGCTGTGCCGCGGCAGCCAATCAGCGATGACATCCCCCCCCGATGTCATTGATATGATGACATGTGACGCTCCGGCCACCTGCTCCGGCTCAAACCCTGCTGAAAGATGGAGCAGAGGTTGATCTGCGCTGTTTCTCATCATCTGGAGCTATACGATTCGACGTGTGTGCTCTACAGAGACTGGAACAAAAAAGAGCAGGCTTGGGTGAAAGTCTCTGAGGAGACAGGTTTTGAAGGTAAGATTTGCCTGCACGGGTCATCATCCACAACTATACAATGCTGATCCAGACCAAGTAGCGCATGCACCACAACCAAAGCACGTTTCATCAGGATTATGACAATCGTGCACAATCGCCATGAGAAACGGGAATGTGTGACTGAGGCTTTACAAAGCTAAGCCACAGGGCGCACGCACAAACCCCTGAAGTGATTCTCAGCATGTAAACAAACCAAAGCCTCTGCTGACGAGCAGAAGACGATTGCTATTAAGGATAATGGCCGACTTCATGAGAAGGATGAGGATGATTTCTGCAAGACTGACGTAGATTCAAAAACTTTCCTATTTGAACCAGAATATACTGTGGAGGATCTACATGTTTGAAACCTGACCGTGCACAAACAGAAGCCGAGTTAGCAAAACAACCTCAGCTGGGGGTAGGGCTGGGTATTTCCAGCAACGCCACGATACGATACAAATCCCTATACTGAGGCCAAGATACGATATGTATCCCGATACACGTTAATTGTGAATATCGACTACTCTTTTAAAGGAATTCCAGACATTTTTTTCATTATTACAAGAAGAAAAAGAACAAGGATGAGTATTATATGATTCTACAACTTAAGAAATTGAAATTCATAGATGGCAGACCTGAGTTTAAATTTGGAACATGTGTTTCATCAAGTAGTTTGGCTTCTACCCTGAACTGTTCCACTGTTAATATTACTCAAAGTGTATTGACAGCTGTCCAAACATTGAGGTCGTATCGATTCTGTAGAATCTGTATCGATACACATATCTCCAAGGAGTGCATGAAGATATTTTGCCGTATCGATATTTTGAGCACAGGCCTAGCTGGGGGAAGAGTCTGAGCCTGCATGGGCTGTGGTGTATATGTGGGCTAACCTTTACTAGCTTAGTCCTGCAGAATTTCATACAATGAATCAGGCAGGTACATCTGCCCTGAAAGGTTACACACTACAGGATCTGCCATTTATTTTACTGATCAGTGACCATTTCATATGTTGTTCATTCATTTTCTAACAAAATCATTTTTCTGTTTTAATGAAGAAACCAGAAAAAAACAGACTGAGTGTTTTTTCTATCATTATTTCTATTGTTATTTAATTTTGAGAGGAGCAGTAGTTCAGGACAAACGGGGTAATGTTTTCACTGCAAACACACACTTTTCATTTTGTGCCTCCACGCATACACATACTGGACTGAAACAATCATTCACACACAACAACTGTCTGAATTAGAACTTGTAATTAAATCCTAGAAATGAGTGAGAAAAGTTAATTTGTTTCACAGTCTTAGTGTGAATTCCAGAGTGGCTTTGCTAGCTGAGCTCCTCTGAGTATGTAAACGACATTGACCATCTCTTTTCATAGCAGGAGGATAATTTAGTTTCCTCGGAGCAAAACTCATCTGAAGTCATAACAAAAGAGAGGAGGACAGACTTTGGTGGGGTTACTATCTGTTTCCAACTTCCTTTTAAATTATTCCATTACCATAATTTTCTCTCTGGCACCCTTTTAAGTAAACCACACCAATTATTTAAATCAGCTGAACAATACATATACTCCTCAGCTGCTCAGGCTTTGAAATGGATGGAGGGAGCCCTGTTAGCCTTATAATTACAGTGGCAATACATGTGGCAATGTCACAAGGTCAGAGAAAAACACTAATAGGCTTCTGCTTCCTGAAAATAAGATCTTTCAGGGACATTAATATTTCAAAGAAAGTTTAAAAGACTTAAGAGCCACGTTTCTGTGAGCAAAAACAACCGCTTTTCAACTCAAACTAAAACAAATCACTGTTATTCAGCTCACAAGAAAGGGTCTGTTAAAGCAGCTAAATCAGGCTAATGATCTGGACATCATTCAGACTTTTGTCTTCATTACAACATAAAAGAAAAAAAATATAACAAGGACACTCTGCTCCAAAGGTTCTAACATCCCCAATTAGGTCAGTGCTTTGCATTTTATCCACAGAAGAGTCTTGGATTTGGTGAGAAACATCAGACTAGTTTCTGTCTGAGTTACAAGAGAGTCCTGGTATGTCCTGTTAGTAGGGATGTATATCGTTATGATTTTATCGATACCGATACAGATACAGATACCAATACTCCTTATCGGTATTGATTCTTCTCGATACTGTTATTGATACTACAACACGTAATTTTGTGTAAAAATAAAGACAAGATATTAAAAGATTCAACCTTTTTTTATCACCACAAGGTAATAACAAAGCTTCAACGGAATAGAAGTAATGCATTATAAATGCTTCTCAGAGGCAAAAAGAAAGCTAAGGAGATAACAAAACCCCTTCATGCCACCCAACAGACTGCATGTACATTCATTCATTCATTTTCTATACCCGGCTATCCCTTTCGGGGTTGCGGGGGGCTGGAGCCTATCCCAGCTATCATCGGGCGAGAGGCGGGGTACATCCTGCCAGTCGATCGCAGGGCCACGTAGAGAGACAGACAACCATTCACGCTCACGTTCATACCTAAGGGCAATTTAGAGTCACCAATTAACCTAATGAGCATGTTTTTGGTCTGTGGGAGGAAGCCGGAGTGCCCGGAGAGAACCCACGCATGCACAGGAAGAACATGCAAACTTCATACAGAAAGGCCCTCCCGACCCGGAATTGAACCGGGAACCTTCTTGCTGTGAGGCACGCGCTCTACCAGCTGTGCCACCGTGCCGCCCACTGCATGTACAGACAGACCCATATATCTTGTGGTGCTAAAATCAATGCTGTAATGATGACTACTAGGGCTGTCACTTCATATTCGGATAACCGTTCGAATATAGGGATAAATATCCATAACCAAATAGTAAATAAATATTCGAGCATAAAATATTGAGTGTAGCGGCACATCAGGGCGCCTGGAGCAGTGGACCGTTTCATCCAACAGAGGGCGCTGTGAGCACAGCTTGACCCTCAGACACATCCGCTGCTCTCTTGACCTCAGTAAACAAAGAGTTTCCACTCCGAGCGGATATTAACAGCTCTGAATCACCTGAGGAGAGCTGTGTGGAAGTAGTTTTGGTTCTGCACAGCTGATGGTAAATTTAAAATCAAAGACCAGGCTGTGTGTTCTGTGAAATGCAGTTTAGTCACTCGTCCTCCACGTATTTGTGGGCTCAGCCGTCGGCTTTTCATCCAAGTTATACGGCTGAGTGCAGCGGCGCTTCATCAAGAGTGTAACCCCGTGTGACTGTGTTGTTTTCGGCAGGGTCTCTCCCGAAGGGGCGGATAATAGAGTCTCGACTTTGATTCTTAGGAAAAGTGAGAGCTTTGATGACTACAAACTAGACAAAAAACTTACCGCCGCCACGGTGCTGCAGTCTTTAGTGTTAGCCGGGCTGCTAACTTTACTCGTGTTGCTATAGCAATCAAACAGCCCGCACTCCTTTAGCTTTATACTATGTGCATGCTCCAAGTGTTTGGTGATGTTGCTAGTATTTCCCCCCTTGGACGCAACTTCTCTCTGACAAAGATTGCATCGGGCTGAGTTTTCATTAACTTTGCTAAAGTGAGCCCGAACCTTTGAGCACTTAGCCTTCACCGACATGCTTGAGCCAGCTGCATCGTCACCTGTCAACGGCGGTAGTGTCACAACTACATGACAGTTGAAGAGACATTCAAGTACCGATAACAGTCCGGTTTATCCAGATTCTTAACGATATTCGAGTACCGACCCAATTAGGGACTGGTACATTAAAGTAAGCTTTAGCCATCAGGAGGGCATGACCGTGTGAATGCCTGACAGAAAATGAACATTTTGAGCAGATTTTGGCTTAAATAGCCTGTGATCTTAAACTTTTGATCAGCTGATAAACAGCCTATTTCAGTTTACTTGTTGTTTTCATGAAATTACTTTTTCAAAATGCTTTTTGTCACACTCCCCCTTCTTGCTTTTGCATATTGTAGCTCTATTTAAAACCTCATTAAGGTCCAAATGTGCAAAATGCATATTCTAGCAATTTTTCAGCTGGTCTTAAGATTTTGATCTGGTCTGTCTCTACTACAGAGTTAAACTGAAATAATGTCTCATGTTTTTTTTCCACTTCTAATGCAAAGGCAGCGTCACTGAAGCCAAATGCCCAGAGGGCAGACATGTTTGTGTCGACCTGTGTTTACCTCTGCAGCTGGTCAACATAGTTTTCTTATACAACTGACATGATGTGAGCCCAGCGTGAGGCATTGCCTTTGTTTTGAAAGCAAATCATATTCAAGTTGTTTGGAAGCACAAAGAATCCAATCAGCCTTGATTTGTGTCATTGCTGTTGTTTGTAAAGAGAAAGTAGACAGTGCTATCAAAGTATAAGTAACAATGGTTCACAGGTCAAACGTTTTGTTTTATTGGGTCAGACTTTAAGTTTTAGAATTCATTAAAGAAAAAATATTGATTCAAAAGGAAAAAATACCAGACATCATGAAATTAATACCTTTGGACAGTAAAGGGATATTCAAAGGGACTGTGTATTTCCTGGTGAGTGACACATTTCTGCTCTTTTAGTCCGGGCTAGGGATTGGTGCTTCAGGGGAAAATGACTCTTAAAGTTTCTCTGAGGAGTTTCTAAGTAATTACAAAAAAGTCTCACTCTTAGATATATGCCTGATGGAAATACACACTTTAAGATGAGTTTTGTAGCATCAAAATAGGTTATCTATAAATGCTATTCCTTAGCCTTCCGGTCAGGTCGGACAGGGCTGGACTGGCCTGGATACTCAACTTCGGGAACAAGACAATTAAAACTACAGCAAATTTATATTATTTGGACACGTCTTAGAGCACTGGGCTGTAAGTAGCGATATATAGCTGGCTACAAAACTATGATACTAAGTTTTCCAAAAATTGCTCGTTGTCACACATCAAAAACTACCGCTACGTAACTAGAAAGAGATACATTACCTTGTCCCTTTGCATTCTGTAAGTTGTTGAAAAAAGAAGTTGTAAACCAATGCAGAGTTCTGAGGAAGGTCTGAGCTGCATTTTTATTAGCATCACAACAAACACACGCTTTGGCTTGTGGTGCGTTCAAGTTGTAGTCAGAAGTTGGAATTTCCGAGTTCCAAGTAGGAAACTGCAACTGGAATGCCCCCCGAAGTCGGAATTTCCTACTGGGAACTCGGTGAAACCTCGCCACCCACGAGTTGACAATTGAGAGATGGATGCCCCCAGTGTGAACAGTTATTTAGCTCCTGTAATAATCCATTTATTTGCACTTCTGACTGGGGTGTGTCGCTCTGGATCAGCTGTATACATGGTATTGTTAGACTTATATTTACAAATATGCTGCCATAGTGATAATCACATTCTTCATGTGATATCTGTGAACAACAACGCAGGGCGTGCTAACAACAGCTAACAATAGCCTGGTAGATCAGCATGTTTTTTTCCAACTTCAACTGGAACGCCGATAAGTCGGAGATGATGTCACTCCCAGTTCCGAGGTTACTGGAACGCAGCATTACGACAGTCGCCGTGCGTGCTCATGGGTAGCAGAGTCTTAATGTCACTGGAAACAGATTCTCCTCACAGTCCCTTTAAATGTAAAGACAGTTTCCTTTTAAAAACGTGTAATGATGATGAGCTCTCAGCTACATGTCTAGTGCTAACATTACACATTGGGGGTGTGGTGGCCCCTGACTTGTCAGCTCTCATGAGCAGCATATGTAGTCAAGTGGGCAGAACAAGTAGAGGGGGCACAAGAGATGCAAAAAAACTAGGGTCAAATAAGAGAATGGCTTATCCTTGATAGAATATGACAGATCACCTGTGCTGTAGCTGTACAACCAGCACTGCTCCCAGTTACCATAAACTGTAAAATCACAATGTGCAATTACTGTGCAGTTATTTACAATGTACAGTTACTATGTGCAATTAATGTGTAATCCTCAATCCTCTAACAATGTGCACTTACAGTGTGGAAGTACACCCATGTATAATCACTTATCCTACGTGCAATTACTCTGTGAATGTTTATATAATCTTTATAGGATTTGCTTTTAGTTTTGCTTCCATATATTTTTATATTTTATATTTTTTATATTTTGTCTTATATAGGTAATGTACATGCTGCTACCTTTTATACTTAAGTCTATTTTTAATTCTACTGATGCTGTCCACCTTTGCTGCTGTAACACTGTAAACAAATAAAGGTTTATTCTATTCTATTCTATTTTATTCTATAAACCTGACCTGTCAGTAACTGTGTGCTGGCTGGCCAGGGAAACACCATCATCACTGAGTCATGGAGAGCGAGGTGGTCACAGCATGAACTAAGTTACCAGGCAGAGAGTGGTCGCTTAAACACACCCTCACAGACAGACAGTTTTCACATTCAGTCAGAGAAGCTGAGGCCACAAAACCATTTCTGGTGTTAGTGTGGCAGTGAAACACAATGCTTCGCAATAATCTAACTTAAAAAGCAATCTCTAGACCATTATAGCAACACAAAGGAATATAACAACGTCCATTCATCCATCCACCCTGGACTGGTCACCAGCCAATTTTAGGGCAGGCATGAAGGACCCTATTTTGAGAGCATGAAGCAGGTTGTTTAAAATGGCACGGCCCACAGTGGGGATCTTTGAAAATACAGCCAGTGATCACCTACACTTTTGTATTAACACCTCATTAATCATAAAAAATGATTTACAGTGCCAGATTTTGGGTAATAAATCACTAAAAATTAGGGCTGGGTTAAAAAAATCAATTTAATCAATTTAAATCAATTTTCCTTTAACTGGTTCATAATCGATCCATAAAATCCAAAGATGGATCTTTTAACTTGATCTTCCAACTTTGTTGTTTGGTCTAAGAAATGACAGAGGTTTTCCTGAGACTGAGGATGTCCTAAAATGTACACCGTACTCCAGCTGTGCCTCTGTTCTTGTTTTTCAGATGGGAAGATTGTTTTGCAACTTCACAAATTAATCTGCCCCCCTCTCCCCTCCTCCACAGCTTAAGGATCAGCCCGGAGACTTCTGAAGTGTAAGAAGAGAGATTTGGGAAAGGAAAACAGCACAAGTGTTTGTTTGGAGGGGGTGAAAAGACAGGAGAGGAAACAAGACACAGAGACATAAAGGGGAAAATAAAGAAGGGGATAGAAAGAGGCAGCCAACGTCCTCTCCTGGAACCAGTGTTCAAAACAGAATGAATGGGGGGGCTCAGAACATCAGTGATATAAAAGAAAGACAGAAAGAAAGATGTTGGGATAACTTTTTGTAGGGGAAAATAGGGTCAGGAAAGGCCACAGTGAAGTTAAGCAGGTTGATATGTAGTGAATGAGAGAGCAAAGCACAGTCCAACCCTGTGCCTCTACGATGAAGAGGAGCAGCCGAGGCTCTCTGATTGAGTGGAGCTGGCAAGCTGGAGGAGCCTCCCTCGGACTGCTGTCAGCTGAGAGCGCGGCGAGGCCAATCACTGACACAACAAAGCTGCAGAAGTGCCACTTCCCCAGCAGGGGGCGCCCTAGCCTCCTGCCCTGTATCATGCTGTGTGCCCCCCTTGAGGAAAGATTTATATTTTTAAACAACCCCTCAGCCCTAGGTGACGGGATAACAACCACGCCGAGAGTCCACGTAACGAAACATGACCTGCAGGCCTCGAAGCTGCGCTCTAAAGATGCTTTAATTGAGATGAAGCGAGATGAGGGCGCTAGACTTCCCGTCACGTGGAATTATGCTGTGTGTTTTTTGATCTGGTGCACAGGAGCAAGATGCTAGGCGCAGTTTTATTTTGAGTAATAATGCTCATTATACGTTTTCACAGGTTTCCCAGTGCAGCGAGAGCCTGGAGTATATTTCAAGCAATAACATTTGACTGCCGGTAGCAAAATGCAGTTATGAAGACACTATCGCTCTCATGTTATGCTGAAAACAAACCAAAGACTCTCTGCCTGTATCGATTAGCACACGCAATACCTCGTGCTATCAGAGTGTCAAGATCCACTATAAAGAGAGAAAGAAATCAAAATCTCACTGCCAAGTCTCATTCCTCTAAACTCTGTTCCTTTAGTCCAGAGGACAATCTGACAGCCAGCCTTCAAAAGACAAACCCATAAAGTATTTATGTGTGTGCCTGGGGTCCAGTGAGTTCAGACAGCCACTGAAGAATTCATTAAAGGAGGTGAAAGAATTGTTAAGTGTATCAAATTTAAACCGAGGCCAAACAAGAAAAGGCTCAGTCTGAACCACTGAAGGAGAGAAAAATCAAAACTGTCTTTAGTGATGACACTATAAATACAGAAACAACATGTTCCGAGCTCAAAAGACAACAGAAAGGGATTTCATCACTGCAACAGCCGGGGTTTGTAGCTTTGGGTTGTGCTTTGAGAAGGTGGATGGGGGTAAATTGTTTATGTGCTGCAGCCAGTATGTGTACATGCACACTAATGAAGCTATCATCTTCTGACTTCTAAAGTTAACTAAATATGACAGCAGTCATTCAACAGCTTTATGAGATTTGCTCAATCAGCTTAAGACCGTTGACAGGTTTAAAACCATTGACCACACCTCACTCTTTGCCCCATAATCTGTTTTATTTAAAGGATAAGTTTGGTTTCTACAGCTTTCACATTGTTTATAGAATGAAGTAGAACAATATACTCACCCAGAAGACTTTCCTGATCCAAACAGTGCTTCAGGAGATATTTAGATCCAAAATCGAGCGGCGGACATCTGTATAATGGTAGCACACGGGGCATGTATAGCGCCTACAGGTGTGCTGATACATTGATTGTTAGATTAATCGCGATGCCTCGTACCTACGTACCACCCGGACACCTGAAGTGACGGACTGGTGAATATGGCGGCAGCTAGTTCTTTAGCCACAGTCACAGAATGTGAGATCCACTCTTCTGGATTAAAAGCTTGTGTTTGGAAACATTTCGGTTTTTATGACGAGGAAAATGGAAAGGGCATTGACAAAGCCTACTCCATCTGTAAGACGTGTAAAGCCAAAATTAAGTACAGTGGTAACACAACAAACATGCGCCAGCACCTCACACACTTCCACCCCGGATTAGAGAGGGAGAGGAACCCGACGGTTGTTGCTGCTAACCAGCGAACAATGGAAGAAGGACTATCGAAACTTCATCATCATCCATTGCAACCTCTATCGCCAAGGACCTGCATCCATATGCTGTCGTCAACAACCAGGGCTTTCGTGCTCTGATGCGGACGTTGGAGCCTAGATACAAACTCCCAAAGCGAAAGTATTATGCACAGAAAGCAGTTCCCAAACTCTACAACATGACTAAAACTGAAGTGCTGGAATCACTGAAGAAAGCATGCAGGGTAGCTCTGACATGTGATGCATGGACTTGCTACACAGTCATATGTCACGGTAACAGCACACTTAATACACAACAGCATCTTCATCCGATAGATATTCGTCCATTTTGCACAAAGTTCAGAGGTTCAGAGGTCAGCACAGTCACAAAAACATGTCTGGAGCGACACAGACTGTAATGGAGGAGTAGCCCGAGTGGACCATGATGAAATATTGGTGAAACTAATGAGTTTTTGGATGATTAATGCAGTTTTAGGAGCGGCACTATACATGCCCCGTGTGCTACCATTATACGGATGTCCGCCGCTCGATTTTGGATCTAAATATCTCCTGAAGCACTGTTTGGATCAGGAAAGCCTTCTGGGTGAGTATATTGTTATTTCATTCTATAAACAATGTGAAAGCTGTAGAAACCAAACTTATCCTTTAACATATGTTACTGTTCAACTAGGGCTGGACGATATGGCCTTGAAATAAAATCCCCGATTTTTTTCCACAACACTCGATTTACGATTTTAATCGATTTTTCCCTCCCTAAAAGAAACAAAAGTCCCAGTGACACAAAAATGAAACAAGTCAAGTTTTGCCTTTATGTTGTCTAAATGTTTCCCTCTTAAAGTCAAAGTCTGGGTCATAAAAGGTTGATTATGTAGTATAAACGTAGGCAGGTTTGTCTACATAAACACTAAAAAGCTAAAGTATTTTTACAGTATTAACATGAAACTCTCTGATCAATATTTAATCTACTTAAATAACAAATACAAGCCTATAAAAGTGCTTGTGCAAACCCTACAAGGCCGACCATAATGAAAATTGTAACTTTATTCAAAAATTACAACTACTTACAATTGGACTAAGGCAAGAAAAAAAAATCGATTTCTTATTTTTTAAATCTTGCGCAGAAAATAACTCCAATTAATCAATTTAATCGATTTTTTGCCCAGCTCTAAAATTACTCATATAACGTTATAACAAAAAAGCTTGTATTTAATGCCTAAGACATGCACGCTTTGGTTATTTCATTTTTTTATCCATGTTTTGTACGTGTGTTGAAAGGCAGCGACCATTTAAGACCAACAATAAAAGATGGGAAAAATACAATAAAACCTCGAATTACAAACATGACTTTATACGTACATTCCTATTGTTGGGGAATAAATTAGTTATCAGTAATAATTGTGAAACTGTGTTTTCTCCTCAGACTACAACCATACCATCAAAATGTATGATTGTTGCATCCTAAAATTGCTTCTGGATGCTCAACCTGCTTCTGTCATTCTATTAAAGCTGCTCTTTAGTTAAGCAAGCAGGATGAGGAAACAGGAGAAGAAGAACATTCCTTAGGGAAGGAATTGATACGATTTTATTGAAACTAGAGCCACTTTTTCTCTTCTCTTAGCGATTCTTGACATTTGTCCATGTGGGTAAAAGTTGGCCCACAAAGGTTATTCGTACTAACAATGTCAAACACGTGGCAAAACTGATATTTGACGTTATGCTGTGCTGATTAATGTTTCAGCATGTTTTCAGTGTTTCCTAACCTTGCAGTGCAGCTGGATCCACCTGATTCAGAGGCACTGCCCAATCAGCATCCTTTGAGGAGAAAGAGGTGGGAGTTACGAGCATGACAACAATGAGAGGTGACAGTATGCCTATAAACAATGGCTGCACGGAAAGAGATTAACATGGATGCTGCTTGCTATACTAGATTTGTTTTTTTACCAGAACTTGACGCCATGTCTTCAATAGATGTAGAACAAAAAAAACACACTGAAAACACTGATATAGAAAATGGGTGGCCTTGCGTACTTTGCACCTCTGTGCTATCCCCTGTCTACTAATAATTAGAGTTGAAAAATTTCCATGGGATGTACGAGAATAAATGTGAATTTACGAGAATAAATGGGAATAAACCTGAAATTTACACAAGTGAAGGTTGGCATTAAAACTGATTTGAAATATAGTTTGGAGAAATATGTTTTAACATAGTCTTGACTGAAACAACCAGATTTCATGCATATGAATATACTTGAGAATATGCTATTCCTTAATCTGATACACATAGCACACTGCTTAACACAGGGGTATTAAGGTCAAGTCCTACATGTGCATTCCCCCATCATAAGCAAAGATGATTTCTAGAACCCTGGACTCACATATTTTTGAGCCCAGAAAACAGGCTATTGAAGCCACACACTTAAGCTGGAGGACTGCATAAAATGAAGTTGAAATTGAATGTTCTATAAAATAATAAATTATATTATACAGTTTCTATAAATCACACCCAACAGTAATTGGGTGTAATAATCTCTGTTCTCATCAATCTCAGCAATTACCATGGAAAGTTCCCAATCTGGAATGTTTCCAAAATTCCCCATCTTAACATCCCATGAAAAGTTCAGGGAAAAATTCTGAAAATTAACCATGCATTTTCCACCCCTTTGCAACCCTAGAACTAAATAATGTAACTGACAGAATGAATGATCGTCCAAATAAATTTTGGATATGCTTTTAAGAGCGCCTGCCCTCCTTAACACAATTTTTGGTCTGTATGCCCTGATGAAATCTATCTTTAAATACACTTAACTGTCTCTCTAGTGTTTCAGGTTAGGTCTCTCCATCCTAACTTGAATTCACACAGGCACCAGCATCGCAGGTTGCACTTAGTCTTTTTGTTTGATTGGACTGCACCTTGGGACACCTATGTCGTCTTGTTCACATGTCCACTTTCTCTACTAATCAACATTTGTGTTGACTGTCCATTTCAAGAGTAACATTTCTATGTTGCAAGGTTTACAGGACCAAGTGAAAGGCATTGCATTAAGCATCAAGGAAAAATGATATTGATTCCCAGAAGCTGATGGAACCAGTTCTCAGCTGTCAGCGGTTCTTGATTTCCATTGCTTAGGAGGACACATCAAACATGACAAGAGGCAGCAAAACTGCTGGGATGCACTGTTTGGCTATGTCTTTATCCTTTTTGTCAAGCTCAGCAAAAGGAAAGACAAGAAATTTAGCTCTGTGGTCTACCAAAAGATGGCAAAAGTAAGTTTGTCAACAGTAAGGACAGAAAGTACAGAAGAACCATGGTCCATCATGAATAATCTGAAGAAACGTGACTCAGACACAGAAAACAACATGATTCGGTCGAGGGTACTCGTCACCTGTGAAGCAACCTTTCATGTGATATAACGTTTACCCATGGCAATAATAAACAAGCCCTGCCTATCATGGCAGCTCGGTCTGCAGACAATAACAACATGATAACATCTGAGGAGTGCCATGCACTTTGGGCTCTGGTGTGTGTTGATTATGTGCAAAGCAATTGATCCACTTTGCCAAATCTGCAGGACCATTGGGTCAAGTGCTCAGCCCAGTGCTTCTGAGTCTTGCTCGGCAAGCCCCTCGCCATGGATGCAGAAAAAGGCTGGGGGTTAATGAGCAAAAGTGGGAAAAAAACAACTTGCGAGTCAATGCAAAGCCAGAACTCCAAGGAAGTACCACACTGTTCACAAAATGTCATTATGGTGTGGCCACACCCAACGCGAATTCGGAAAGACGCGTGTCGAGATTACATACAAAGTCAATGCAAAGATGCGTTTGGACACAGATTCGCCCCGGGCGGCGCGTTGGTCAAACGCTTCGGCGCTCGAGTTGAAAATATTGAACTTTCAATGCAAATTCACGTGACGCTGTGCCGCGGCAGCCAATCAGCGAAGACATTCCCCCCCGATGTCATTGATATGATGACGTGTGACGCTCCGGCCACCGGCTCCTGCTCAAACCCCTCTGAAAGATGGAGGAGAATTTGATCGGCGCTGTTTGCCATCATCTGGAGCTATATGACTCGACGTGTGTACTCTACAGAGACCGGAACAAAAAGGAGCAGGCTTGGGTGAAAGTCTCTGAGGAGACAGGTTTTGAGGGTAGGTTCTGTCAATATTTGTTTCCAGCTGGATTTGCCTGCACGGGTCATCACTGGGTCCGACTGGCTCCGGCTCTCTACTGCGCCTGCGCAGTGACGCGCGTCGCCCCTCAGCTTGTCAAAATGGTCCAGCGTCCAGCCTCGGGCATTACACGCGGCGCGTCACAGGCACTACACGCGTTTAAATACGCCAATTTGCGTCCGGTGTGGCCGTGGCATTAGACATGGCTGAACACCAAACACAGTTTAACATAAACAGCCAGGGCAGGGTTCACAACAAACAGAATCAGTTTACTGTCAATGCAAATTATTTAGTATAGCTTGCTAAAAAGCTTGAAGACATTATAAAGTGAGTTGATCTAATCATATGATAAATGTATATTTTGATGCTTTTAGACAAAAGGAAGTTTGAAACTGATGTTATGTACTTCTGGGAAAAAGAAAACCCTTCCAACACACTCATTCAAACACATAAAACCAGATTATCACCATTACATGATTTCTCACAGCTATCAAATTAAAATAATCATGTTAACACACGTTTCTAGATAGCCGGACTGGGATGGTGTAGTTACTAACCTGTTTCCAGTATTCGTCGATGTAGCAGTCCTGGGTGGAGAAAGGCCTCGTCTTTACATGAGCGTATCTGTGTTCCTACGAGTTCAGAGTTTGTGGCGAGTATTCTAGCACTCTCCTCATTCAGATTCACCCCGGCCATGGAGGCAACATCGTTGATGTCATCGTCATCCCTGAAAGGTAAGAGATCAGAGATTGGTCAAATACACAACACTTGAGCAGATGATGACTTTATCTACACCTAGACTAGGTGAACACAACTAAGTAGGTACAACCTGAAGTTTGTCAGAACTGTGACATGGATGGAGACGCCCTTTCAAATTCTGTTAAGTGATTAAAACAATATTACAAAGATGTGTGAGTTATATAAGTTTTCAAAGTGCAACTTTTTATTCTTTCCAGTTGACAACAGGCAATAAGAGCTTGATCCACCAATGTTATGTGGATGTTTACCGTCGAGGTGCTGCAGCATTGACGATGTACTATTATGCTAAGCTAACTCTGTTTTACAATGGACAAACTGCACTGTGTTTTCTTTACGTTTCAACTTGTAGTGATCCAACACTTTGGATACTTTCTGCCGTTTCCTCTGCAGAGTCTCTTCTTTTTGCCCTTATCTTCTGCATAATATTGCAAATCCATGAGGAACATCTACATTACATAGGGGTATTAAAAGTAAAAGCAGCAAGCATGTTGCGCAACATAAATGACCATCTGTGTCAAACCACTGTAAAGCGGTCCTTATTTCAATGAAGCCTCAAGGCAAATCATTTGCCTTTTCTGTAACCGAATAACTCGAAATACTCAAGGAATCATTTCAGCCCTACTTCAAACCATAAAAAACAAGGTGTACCTAATAAATTAGTCATTAAGTTAATGAAGAAATGTCCTAAAAAGGCTTCATTTGGTTAAAGAAGTTGGATCTACAGTGCAGCTTCTGATGGGCATCTACCCTGAATGTCACATAAGATTTAATTACATAAACAGTGCATGTTTTTTGTGGATGCATCGAGTTAGTTATTGTTGTTTGGGATTCATTTAAATATTGATTAGGATACCAAAAATATTTTATAAAACATCCTTATTGACAAGTGGTTCACTGCAATGTGGTTACAATTTTAGATTTAGACACTGAAGAAAATCTCGAAGATTTGCAATCTGAAAAGGGCATCAAGAGCATGCTTTGGAACAGACTTGGGGCGTTTTCACATTAGGCCCACTTGTTTTGAACCGTGCTGCGGTGCAGTTCACCCCTCTCTCCCTCGCCCGCTGGCTTGCATTCACACTTGCAACACTGAACCGTGCCCGGGCCCACTTGTGTATTTACTCAGTTTGAAACAGCAGGGGGCGATATGCACGTAACCTGTTACCAAACCTGCTATGGAGGAGAACGAAGAAGAGGCTACCATGGTAACCATTTCCTACACCAAACAACCAATGTTTACGTTTCGCTCTCTTCTACATTTTCCTTTAAATGTGTTTTTTTAACATGTTTGAGACGGCATCAGTGACCTTCTGGACCCTCGTAAATCATCGTAATCCTTAACCAGAATAAACAAATCGACAAATTGAGCAAGCAAAAGATTCAACCCCGGGATTAACAGGAAGTAAATAATGAAGGACTTTATCAATCAATCAATGTTTATTTCTAAAGCCCTTTACAGTAACCCAAAAGGCCACCAAAGTGCTTTACAGGAGTGTCAGAAAATAAATAAGAACACTATGGATAAAAACAACATAAAACAATACCATAAGAACAATACATAAAAGCAAAAAATTACATAAAAATGAGCAAAAGATACATAAAAATGACCAGTGAAACAGCACCAAATGTAGGGAGATGGAGCGGATCGAGACCACCCCTTCATGGAGGTCTCGGACCGGCTGATTCGGTGCGCACCAAAGTGCGGTGGTTGCATTCACATTGATACTAACGTACCAAACCCTGGGCCAAAACTTCTTTGGTGTGCACTAAACGTGGTTGGTGTGAAAATACCCTTAGAGAAAACGGTGTCTTCAGGCTTTTCTGTTCTACAGCATGAAGGAGTTCTGCTTGAAATGGACAAAACGAACTCTTACCTAAACTTAAATGAGTATTTGCATCATAACATTATCAAAATATATCCCCAGACCCTGCCTTTATTCATCCACATTTCTAGAAAGTGCATTACTTTTGCAACAGAGTATTTTTCTTGGGTTATAATGGCAAAAAATCCCATTTTAGGGTCTGTTTGTGTCGGCAGAGAGATGAAGATTGTTTGGCAGAGCTCGGTAAGGATGCTCCTGAGGATTGGCACTGAGCTTTGATGAATCTGGTTATGAAATGGTGTCAAAAATTCCATTTGCCAACCACTCTGCTTTGTATTTTCTTGGCTTGAATTATCCGAACTGGCCATTTCTCACAAGCATAATTCTGTGCTCGTATTCTTTTTATGCTATAACATACACGCAGGGACATAAGGCATTCATGCTGGGGTCATTGCATCTTGAACTCATTGAGGTCCCTCCATCCTTCAGAGGCTTCATTTCCTTTGTGAGTTGTCACCAGGAAAAATCCCCTCACAATTATTGCACTTGGCAAGAGAGGGTTTGTTTCTGGGCTGAATTAGCTGAACGCTGACGTGTTGTGCTTACAGGACTGGCCAGGAGGATTTTCTGAGTGGCTTTGACGGAGGGAACAAAGAACCACAGAACACACACAGAGTGGCCTCTCGCCACTCACTGGCTCACCTCCACAGTCATTTACGTTCATGCCGTGGATGTTGGTTTCGACAGAAGTTGTGCGTGCCTTGCCATGCTCTTGTGTATGCATGTGGCCCCACACCGACAGCAAAACTCCACCCCGCAGAGGCCCTCCTGCTCCTTGGTGCGGCCACAGAGATTCGATATGTAACTTGACACCACGGCGGGAGGTTGACAAAGACGATTAGAGCAACTCCCCGAACCTCACACACCTCTACCTTCTCTGCTATTTGCCTCTTCTCCTCCAGCACTCGTCTAATTATGCCTTCACAGAGGGAATCTACACAACAACACAAGCATGGATACATAAGATTATACCCTGTGTAGCTCCTCGGGCTGTGCACCTTTCTTCATCGTGTCCTCATGGATAACTTAACCTGTCCTGAAGAGAAACACGCCTGAGGCCATGTTTACTCAGGTCAAAAAGAAAACGCTGTATTTTCACAGTTTCAAACAAAGAGCGGAGTCAGGTTGGTGTAACATGCAGGTAGACGACCTCATCATCTGCGAAACAAGGTATTGACATCAAGCTTTAAAAGCGAGGCAAATATAATCACCAGAGAACACAACAGCTATGTCTTTAGTTGCCCGGGACATGGTTTTGCCTTACGGAGGTAAATCACAGTCCTGTTATACATAATTTTCATTCTCACAGGTTAAGCCATTGTGACAACAACTGCAACACAATGTGGCCAAATGCACAGTTGCGTAATCTACTCACAGTGTTATGATACGACCGTGCTCCCCAGTGACAATGTAAAGATGAAAATTCTGCTCTTTTTGATTAAAATGGATGTCTTTTATACTTTTATACTTTACGCTGAAGCTGCATTTGTTCTACTGGATAACAGAGAAATGAATCATGTTAAGCAGGAAGAGAAGAACACTGTCTGCCGCTGCAGAAGACACCCAGCAATATGAAAGTGGAGCGGTAACACCATGACTCAGGCTGGATTACGTGGACCAAAATCATATATCAATGCTTATTTTCATGAATATAACAAATGATTGTCAATGTAACAGCCTGAACTTGATCACACAATTTGATTCAAGTGCAAATCAAATTATATTGATCATGTTGTTATGACACAGCAACAAAAGTCCTTGATCCAGAAATCCAGTTTTAGCTCTTCTCCTGACTGGGGATCACCACTGGGACACTGAGAGAGACGTGGAAATGCTGTGAAAAAAATCCAAGGCTGGAGTCATGGTTACCCTGCAATATGAAATATGCTCTCCTCAGAAGTTTATCAGGAGAACTTGGTAGGTATTATCTCTGATGAGATTCATGTCACATGAAAGTGGCAAATGATACACCTGTGTGGTAGCATTTAAAGGAGCTATGAGGAGAATCTCTTTCCAGCGACATAAAGACTCTGCTACCCATCGACTTATCGGCGTTCCAGTTGAAGTCGGAAAAAAACATGCCCATCTACCAGGCCATCGTTAGCTGTTGCACGCCCTGCGTTGATGTTCACAAATATCACATGAAGAATGTGATTATCACTATGGCAGCATTTTTGCAAATATAAGTCTAACAATACTATGTATACAGCTGATCTAGAGCGACACACCCCAGTCAGAAGTGCAAATAAATTGATTATTACAGGAGCTAAATAACTGTTCACACTGGGGGCATCCATCTTCCATTGTCAACTCGGGGGTGGTGAGGATTCACCAAGTTCCCAGTAGGAAATTCCGAATTCGAGGGACGTTCCAGCTGCAGTTTCCTACTCTGAACCCGGAAATTTTTACTTCTGACTACAACTAGAACGCACCAAAAGACGTTACCAAAGCCAAAGTGTGTGTTTGTTGTGATGCTAATGAATGCAGCTCGGACCTTCCTCAGAACTCTGCATTGCTTTACAACTTCTTTTTTCAACAACTTACAGGATGCAAAGCAACGAGGTAATGTATCTCTTTCTAGTTACGTAGCGGTAGTTTTTGATGTGTGACAACAAGCAATTTTTGGAAAACTTAGTATGGTAGTTTTGTAGCCGACTATATATCTCTACTTACAGCCAGGTGCTCTAAGATGTGTCTGAATAATATAAATTTGCTCTAGTTTTAATTGTCTTGTTCCTGAAGTTGAGTATCCAGGCCAGTCCAGTCCTGTCCGACCCGACCACGACGCTAAGGAATAGCATTTATAGCTAACTAATTTGATGCTATAAAACTCATCTTAAAGTGTGTATTTCGATCAGGCATATATCTAAAAAGGAGACTTTTTTTGTAATTACTTAGAAACTCCTCATAGCATCTTTAATGTAAGATAAGACGATGGTCTAAGAACTGAAGTACTCATAGTTTGAGCTAACAGCCAACAACAGGGTTTAGCTGCTACGTCATACTGTGGCTTGAAGTGATTGGTCACCAACTGCTCCAGTATTTTAAGGTTCTGCCCTCTGAAAATACCGAAACAGTGAAATCAGATTAAAAATGAGATTAACAGAATTAAAAAACATAACACACTAAATATAATTGAAATTAATTAATCCCAATTAACACAATAACTTCGGCATCCCTACTACTAACGTCATCAGAGCCTTATCATTTAAGATATTTATGTTTAATGCGAGAAGAAGTGTTCATATTCATATTCATCATTTACTTCAGTTACTCAGTGATATATCAGACGCTGCAGCATTATCACTGCTTCATTTGATGTCACGGCTCCAAATGTGTTAATAACATCTGCTGAGGATCGACACTGACCACAGTGGACATTAAATCTGCCACTCTGCCTGAGCTCCAGACACTTGCACTTAATATGACATTGTGTGCATATTCTGCATATTTGTCCTCTTATCTACTTATAAATGTCTCTTGTATTTATTTACATATAATAACATACTAAACCTATACATCCACAGCCACATAATCAGCAAGATTCACCAGATTTAACAATCACAAGTCGAAGCAATACACCAGAAGTGTTTCATTTAGTTTATCAATGAAAAAAGCTTATGACTTACAAAAATCCTACATGTATTAGTTATTTTTACTATGCACAATCTGAGAATGTAATTATCTGTTCTCCTGGATGGACTGGAATGAAAAAAAGGCTGGGTATTGCTGATTTAGATGAAACATTTCTTACTTTGTTTCAATGCGCATATTAGTGCCAGAGCCTTATACTGCTAATAATCTCCTTACTAGTTGTTAGGTCATCATTATTTTTATTCTACATAAACAATATAGGTATGAAAATGTTGTTTCATGCCTTTTATCTCCTTTAAAAATGCATCAGTACACCTTAAAACTTCTTAAATTGACCAGTCCTAATCCCCTATAATGACTTTAATGTGAATCTTTCTTTTTCTTAGATGGTCTGATTTCTGCCAACTCGAGACCACCGGGGCTCAAATCAAATGAGAATCCAAAGACAGGTCTGACATTAAAAGGAGGGAATGAGATATGAAATGCAAAACATTCTCGACTACACCTCTGCACTAATAAAGCAGAGATGTAATTAGCTTCCACAGAAGCTAAAGAGCAGCCTCTCAGTTATTGGTTTGGGTTGGCTCGAGGACATGGAGCCCGCGGTCACATGAATACATATGCATGTCGTTTCCATATCAAGCCTGTGTTTCAGAGAGGGCACGCCATAGGTGGTGAGAGGATTGCATTGCCATTTAGAGGTTGTGTGTGTGCATGTGTGTGGGTGTATGTGGTGGTGGGGGTGCATCCAGATCTCCTGCATCCCCCCTCCTCCATCACACAGACCCAAATATCCCTGTGGATAAAGGTCTCTGTGCCCAGGCAGGGGGTCCTGATTGAACCCTGTGACTAACAGCCGGCCACGCAGGTTTGTTGCACCCAAACGGAGACACACAAACCACTGGAGAAGTGTGCTCAACAAAGCAGCCACCGGGCACTGGGTTCACTGGGCAGCTGCTGGGATATGTGATCATGACTAATATGACTAAGGCAGTGTTGGCACAAGAGGGGCAAATAAATCCAGCAACAAGCAAGATGCAGCTAGATGTTCATTAATTCAATGGAACACCCACACTCAGGCTGTAATTATTCAAATATGCTGGCAAGGTGTAACGTTGATGGTTCACCCATGAAGGTGCCAATTTAGCTTGGTTTGATGTGGCTGTCATATAAAATGCATTCCACTAACAGAAGTTTTTGGTAAGCAAACATGTTGTTTATTTTTGGAGCTTTAGAAAATGGCATTAGACCCAATTTACACATTCAATCTTATTATGCAATACATCGAAGTCTAAGCTCAAGATTTGAAAAATGCATGCAGGTGATAAATATCAAGGTTACTCCAGAAATGACAACAAATGAAGCAAAATTATTTCAATAGTGGTTCTAATTTGGGTGATTGGCAGGGAGACTGGACGGAACGATAATGTGGCAGAACTATCTAGAAGACATGGACAATACCGTAAATTCTGGACTATGCTGGAAAATAAGCTGCAGCCACTTTTTAGAAGAGGGCATGTCACCAAATTTGAGCCAAAATCGTCATTCTTCAAAAGCAGCTTGAATTTGGACAAACGAACACTGACCCTGGTCCTTTCACCAAATCTAAGCCAGAATAATCAAACGGTCCGTGTACTTTGCGGCCATTCGTTTTTTGTGTTGATATGGGTAAACGGAAAAACGGGAAACCATCCGATTTTCCGATTTTTCGTTTGAATGAAGGGAAACGAAAATCCGAAAACGGAAAACGGGCCTTTATCTGATATCTATTACAGGTTTATTTTTACACAAGTCAGGATATAAAATACGTCTGTAATTCCTTTCGTAAAGCTTGCTTTGCCTTCACCCGGAAGCACTTCCTTCTTCTGCGCTGCCGATTGTAAGTTGTTTTGAGATAACACTTGTTATGAACTGGTGGTATACAAAAAAAGATTGATTGATAAAACATTGCAGAACTGAGGCTTACCTTGTTTGTAATGTGTAACTGCCCATCTGGTAATATGTGTTTAGAATGTAGTTTGACAATTGAAATAAATGGTAATAACAAATACATTTTTTCAGAACTAAATACAATTTACAGAACTAGCATAATATTTCATTAATGTCTACAGTAAAAGAAGGTCAAAAAGCCACAGATTGTTGTGTCGTGCTCAAAATGACGTCACCACAGTGCCGCTCAGCTGTGTACAGCGACACTGCACCCTGTTGGGCAGGCAACTGGGGCTAATGGAAAAGCAGCACAAGGCGAGTAGAGTAGGGCTAATGGAAAAGGGCCATAAGTTTGATTCTGGAGAGAATTGACAACTCTAATGCACACTATGTAGTTGCATTGTAAGAATAACACACAGTTAAGCCCTACTGTAACTGATCATTTGTATGATAATAGACCTTTAAGTTAGCATGCTTTCCTGTTGGATATCAGTTCATTCAAGCTGCCAATCCACAGTGAAATAACAGATAAGATTAAAAATATTAAACAAGCTTGATGTCTTGAGTTTGAAAAAAAATGGGGCACCTTCAAACTGTTTAATCCACCCTTATTGTGCCTGATACTACAGGAAAAACTGCAAAGATAGTCTTTATAATCTTCTAAATCATTCTTTGCAAAGCGTTGTCAGAAGAGTTATGAAACAACAGCCCACTCTACATTAGCTGTTCTCAGCAGGTCACTTTTAAGTATAACCTCTGTCATATGTGTTTGTTAAGCCTGACTTTCCTCAGTTTACAGAAGACTTATAATCACAAAGTCAGAGTGAGCTAACTTTGCCAGTTGATGATGGAGAAAATGCTTGCAGACTCAAATATCTACAGCAGTAAATGGGGATCACTTTGGTTCCTTCATTTGCTTTTGCATCTGTGAGTGTCTTTCCAGGGCAACTATGCAAGTGTTTGTGTATTTATTTGGACAGTTATGTGTCCAGCATGTAGGACATTGTTGGATTTGAGGCTGAGGCTGAGCTTGGAGGCTGGCAGAGGGCTGAGGGCCTCGGCTGGCTCGCCTGTGATTACAGCGGATGTCGAGTGTTTACAGAGAGAGCTGAGGAGGGGGAGAGGGGGGGCTCAGAGACAGCTGCTTTTACTCTGTACTGTAAACTAAACACAAACACACACAACAACACAGGCACTTACACAGAAGGCTGTAGCTGCACTGGAAACCCCACAAGCCCTGCAGTGTGTATGTGTGTGCTTGTGCTACAGCTGGCCTGGTGGGACCAGAGGCTCAGAGTGACAGCGTGCGCCCATCAGTGCCCAAATACAGCCAATGCCGAGCAGAGTGGAGGGCTGGGTGGATGCTGACCAGCCAGGCTGATGGTACTTTAAGTTGTTACAACCATTTTTGTGGTCAAATAAGGTTAATAACACAATAACATCACTCTAAATTACAAATTCTATCATAAAAAATGTTTTCTATTGTATTTTCAGTAATTATTTTCTGTGATGTGATCAATCTCTTTGCACCTCTTAGTTTTATAAGATCTGATTCTAGATTAGTTTTGTAAGCTTCCATATTTTCATTCCTGTTGAACAGAAACTTTATGCTAGCAAATCTTTTTTTAAAAATGTAGGAATGAAAAAGTATTTAAGTATACGTTTTTGAAAACCTTGTGTTGTATTTACGCTTGTGCCTTTCTGTTTGTGCACAGCATTCATGAATAAACAGCACTGCTCTAAACTTAGTAGGTGATTGTAAAACTAGGGTGGGGGAAAGAATCTACATGTAATAGTGCCGGGACATTTGCTGAGGCGGATGTATCCATGGCAGCCATGTATGGATATCTTTGATGCACTATTTTCAAGCATTTAAGGAAGCTTTTGATTTAATATAAATAAAATAAATTACTCTTTGGATGGTGGTGCTGAACTATTTGCAGGTGAGGTCGGCAGAGGTGACGTTTATTGTGCAGAAGAGAATTAGTAAACCAAACATGGCAGCTCAGAAGTAGAACAAACGAGTCTAATGCTCATGTGTCATGATGGGTACTAAATTGTAAAACTGGACCTATGCAGGACTCTGCTATGCTTTTCTTTAAGAAGATTTCTGTCTATTTTTGTATAAATCAGAGTTGTAGGCCTTTATGTTAGTACGACAGTAGCCACTAACCTATTTTTAAGCATATATATCTGCGGTGGAGCATTGGGGCTTAGATTTGTGTTTCACCTTACCATCATTTGGAATGTCAAGGGTTGATGTGTATTTGAGCAACACAAAGTTGAACCCACTGCTGCATCAGTGGCTTGTAAATATGTATGACAGGGTGGATGTGTTAGGTAAGACTGATGGACAACTTACAGTCCTACTCATCATTATTGGCACCCATGACATTTAAGTACACAATGTGACAGTACAGTTTCTTTACAAACCTCTCTAACTTTGCTCTGCATCACTTTATCAGACTCAAACTTGGCAGAAGTAATGTTCACATATTAAGGTTTGTAAATTATACTTCATTAGCTACTATGATCATGCAGTCATATTTAGATTAGGCAGTTTTAATTGCAACCACTTGAAGCCTACAAGGAAAAGAACACCCTACCAACAATAAAGCATGGTGGAGGTTCCATAATGGTTTGGGGCTGCTTTGCTACATCAGGTACTGGAGGCCTTGACCGTATCACAGGAATCATGAAATCAGAGAATTATCAAGAAATTTTAGAGTGAAATGTCACACCTAGTGTAAGAAAACTTGGTTTGAGTCGAAGATTGTGGGCCCTCCAGCAAGACAAAGACCCAAAGCACACATCCAAAAGCACACAAAAGGGAAAAAATGGCCTGATTGCAATCCGATTGAAAATCTTTGGTATGGCTGAAATCTGCCTTTGGGGAAAAGAAACCTGCAAATGTTCAAGAGCTTGAACAGTTTGCATAGGAAGAGTGGGAGAAAATACCAGCTGAGAAGTGCAAGAAGCTTATAGATGGCTACAAGAAACATTTAGAGGCTGTCATCAGTGCCAAAGGGTGTGCAACAAAATACTGAAGAGGGGTGCTGTTATGGCTGCACATGCTTTTTTTCAGTTCCCTCTTTGAAATTACAATATGTAACTTGTAAAAATGTTTTTTTTGTTAAAGTATTTTGGACCTTCAATTAAAAGATCCTGATGACATGAATTTGGTGCATTTCAATTTATTTCTGAAGATATTGTTAAAGGTGCTATGAGGAGAATCTATTTCCGGCGACGTAAAGACTCTGCTACCCATGAGCACGCGTGGCGACTGTCGTAATGCTGCATTCCAGTAACCTCGGAACTGGGAGTGACATCATCTCCGACTTATCGGCGTTCCAGTTGAAGTCGGAAAAAAACATGCCCATCTACCAGGCTATTGTTAGCTGTTGTTAGCACGCCCTGTGCTGTTTCTGTATGAAGAATGTGATTATCACTATGGCAGCATTTTTGAAAATATAAGTTTAACAATATTATGTATACAGCTGATGTAGAGCGACACACCCCAGTCGGAAGTGCAAATAAATTGATTATTACAGGAGCTAAATAACTGTTCACACTGGGGGCATCCATCTTCCATTGTCAACTCGGGGGTGGCGAGGTTTCACCGAGTTCCCAGTAGGAAATTTCGACTTCGAGGGGCGTTCCAGTTGCAGTTTCCTACTCGGAACTTGGAAATTCCTACTTCTAACTACAACTGGAAGGCACCAAAAGACGTGCCAAGCCAAAGTGTGTGTTTGTTGTGATGCTAATGAATGCAGCTCGGACCTTCCTCAGAACTCTGCATCTCTTTACAACTTCTTTTTTCAACAACTTACAGGATGCAAAACGACGAGGTAATGTATCTCTTTCTAGTTACGTAGCGGTAGTTTTTGATGTGTGACAACAAGCAATTTTTGGAAAAATTATCGTAGTTGTAGCCGGCTATATATCGCTATTTACAGCCCGGTGCTCTATGACGTGTAATATAAATAATAAAATAATATAAATTTGCTCTAGTTTTAATTGTCTTGTTCCCTAAGTTGAGTATCCAGTCCAGCCCTGTCCTGTCCAACCGGACCAGAAGGCTAAGGAATAGCATTTATAGATAACCTATATCTAAAAGTGAGACTTTTTTGTAATTACTTAGAAACTCCTCACAGTCTCTTTAAAGTAATGAAAATAATGAAGGGGTGCCAAATAATACTGAGCAGGACTGTTCATGTGAATGTGAAAGGGAATCAGCATGAATCTGTAGATGTGACCTGAGACAGGCACTTAGAAAAAGTCAGAAAGACAAAAAAAAATGCTTTACAAGTTTGAGCCCACACACCATCTACTATTTCTCCTGCGGTAAATGTCATCTCCACGGTAAACAATTTAAAAGTCTGTCTATGGTAGCATCCGCTCATCAGTTTGCAGCATGGTATTTATTTTTTTCTGCACCTATTATAACTCCAATTAAATGCTACAGGTCATTTCTTCCTGTGGTGAAAAAATTAGCACATCAACCAAGATAGAGGCACAATTATGTATTTCATCTGTTCGGAGGAAACTTTTGACTTTAATTTACTGGAAGCACACTTCAGCTCACAGGTTATGTCATGCCACTAGTTGTGCTGGTCCCTGAGTGTTTTGTGAAGACACAATGATGCCTGAAGGATCGCCTTGTTTCGACGGGCTCGTTTCAACACGCTTACATCCCCAGGTAAGAAAACGTCAACAAACTCCTAATGAGCCTGAAAGGTTTTAGGCAAGAAACCAACTTGCAAGAAGCACATAGACGGAGGCAAGAAACTGCCAATGAGAGATCAAGCATTATTTTGCTCATTTAACACATCTGACCTGAATAGAAGGGAAATTCACTCCAAAATGTCCGTGACATGCTTCTTCCGTGACTGTGTTGTAGGGCATTATTGGGCTTACGTGAACCAGTTGGTGTGTGTGTTTGGAGGGCCACTGTGATCACCGCAGGGGGAAAAAGGTCGTCAGTAACAAGCGAGCCTGACAGCTTAATTACCAACGCAGCTAAAGATTTATTGGTTTATCAATCAGAGCCTGGGGCACTGCCTTTCCCCTCAGGAGACGGGAGCCATTACCATGAACCCGTTAGCCCATGTGACCCAGACTCTTCTTCCACCCGCCCCGGTCACGCCAGGGCAATCCTAACCCCCCTGTCAATGTCAGTACACACATGCAGATATTTGACACATGCATAAACATCACTCTTAGATTTGTGGGGTATACACATATGTTCATACGCACCCAAGCAGGGACACAAACAAACAGAGGAGTTCTACATGCAAACATATCTGCACACACTTGCACGTATACGCTGCACACACGCTGGCAAACACAAATACACAAAGACTCACACAGACATGGACCACAAAGGCCAGCATGTGGGCGATGAACCTTTTATGTTTGAGACAAAAGCCCAGCTGAAGCAGAGAAAAGACCAGGGAGAAACAGAGCGCTAAGCTGCGGGCTAAATACCGTATGTTTGACTTAACCGAGAGGTATTTTCAGAACCGCATCCAGAAATTCCAGCCATCTGGACACAATTACCTTATTTCTAAATTAAGGTTTAGCTCGTTTGTAACACTGACGAAGGGTTTTGACACTGACACAAGGAGGGCAGTGTCGAGGGTGATCTATTGGGTGAAGGTATGTCGTGGGCAAAGAGAGAAAGGACCACCGATCAACCAGCCAGGCAGGCAGGCAGGCAGGCAGGGAAATGGGATGAGCACTCAGAGCCTTAGCTGAGAGTGTAGCCTGTAGTCATGCAGAGACATCTTAGTGAAATGCTGCCCCCATGTGACTGCTGCCAGGAACACCAGGCTCTCCACAGAGGGCTCTCCTGGTGAGGTGTACCTGAAAGAGCCTCCTCCTGGGTCGTTGAGCTTGTTTTTCTGATTCCCAGAGATCTGAACGGCTAAGCCCATGGGACTTTTGCCTGTTTGGATGATGGCTCCCTTCCCCAATGTGCCTGTTAAAGAAAGAGGGAAAAACACAAAGAAGAAAACACTTCAGAAATCAGGGTAGGAATTATGTTATCATTGAAGTGTCCCTTTCTATCTGCGTCAAATACCCTCCTGTCTGACGACTACCTTCCACTGTGCCTGTCATCCTCACCGGGGGGAGATGAGGGGAGCGGTACTGTCGCTCTCCCCAGGTTGGTGCGGAGAGCGTCGCTCTGTCAATATCACTGCGCTTCACTGGCTCTCCTTACACTCCTAAATCGCATCCTGCTCCGAGACACGTTTTCCAGAGAGGCACAAGGACTGCCAGAGTGAATTTAAACTTGATTTTAACAGGCATGTTCCTCGCCAAGAGGCACAGAAAAGTATTTTTAGAACTATCCCCGCATTCCAATTTATGGGCATAAAACAACCTACAGATCTTTCACTGCAGGCAATCTTGGGGAAGGGGGCAGATCAAATTTGTATGCACCTCAGATCGCGCACACACGCATACACACGCACAAGCGAAAACAGGTACAAACACATACACACATTACACACACCACCTGAGAGCACACAGCTCTCTTAGGGGAGCGTTACGCCCGGTTGGTGTTGGGGCGATATTTGTGGGCTTCTGTGGGAAGAGTGTTTGTGAATCAGTGTGAGTAAGCAGCAGCGCAAATGTTTGAGAAGGCTTTATAACCAGACAGGAAAAAAACACCTGTTTTCTCTGTGGCTGCTGCCTGTTTACACATCTTACAGCCTACTGAGAGAACACCAAGAGTTTCTCTAATGGCTATCTTTGCTTAGCCTATTTCTCTGGCTTTTTAGTTAACCTCAAGGTCAGGATCAGTTTGAAATTTTTTGAAACATCTTGTCCAAGCATGAGCCTCGGAGGGAGGATGTATAATTCGAAGCCCAGACACAGAAGACAAGTCAGAGGCCTTCATCATCAAAACATTTCACACTTCATGTCATTATCATAAATCTGAACAACAGTTTTGGACATCACTCTTTCCTCTTGTAGTGCAAGATAAATACAGACCTTCAGTCCAAGATTATTAAATGATAACTGCAAGTTGCCTAAATTAAGGTTTATAAAATTGCACTAGGGCTGAACGATTTGAGAAAATAATCTAATTGCGATATTTTTCCCCAATATTGTAATTTAATGTTACTCATCTTATGTACTCTTAAACATAAGCAGTAGATCTTTTTATAGTAAAACCAATATGACATTAAATCAATATAAGGATAAAATATTTGAGACAAAGTGGAGAAGTGAAGAACAGAAGCAAAATAGGTATGAAATTGCAAAAAAAAAAAGGAAAAAAAATCAAAAGTGACTAAGGAAAATTGATTATAGCAGCAAAATTGGGATTAAATTTCAAAAACCATGTAAAAATTCCAAACATGGTCTGACAGTGGCCAAAAAAAAAGATGAATGGGAGCAAGATAGGCATAAAGTTGTAAAACTGGGTTAAAAAAGGTTAAAATAGGCATGAAATTGCAAGAAACTACATCACAATGCCAAAATGTTCAACACATTTTGGGTTAAAAATATTGCACTGTCTGCAATTTGAAAATTGCAATAAGCCATATTGCGATTTTATCTAATTTGCAATTAATTGTTCAGCCCTAAATCACACTAAATTACATTATTCTAAGTTGTGGTTTTATTTTATTAAATATTACAAGCCTGAAGGAAGAAAAGTGTATATCACCCTACATCCCAAGTTTTCCTAAAAGTCTTTGGTAAAAAAAAATGAAATTTTCAGTGATCCTACAATGTTAGAAAGAGCCTACTCTAATAACCTAACAAGCTGGATAGTCACGTTATATATATATGTGCTATTCAGGATACAGTTCACATGTCTATCAAGGCAACAGCCCCAAGAAAGTGTTTGGTCGAAGCAGTAGCTTTCAAATACACAACTGGAAGGTGATTAGACGATGAATCTATCTGCCACATTCATTACAGGTCAAAACACAAGCCAGTTAACCTTATAAAGACAACTGTATCATATTTGATACATATACATATAATACCTCTATCTACTCAATATGATCACCAAATTACAAAAAAACTAGGGCTGCACGATACTGAAAAAAACTGACATTGAGATTTTTGGGGGGTTGGCGATATATTGCGACATATGTTGCAATATCAAAAATAGAACAATTTTCACCAGATAACTTGAGTAGCTCTGTTTGGGAAGAATTTGGTTGACTCACAATGACACCATTGTTTTCATATAATACCGTTTCATCCAGGCTAAGGGGGTTCATCTGTGAGTTATGAAGATTGCTGTATATTAAAGGGATCCTGGAGGCCATGTCTCTGTACAAAACAAATGAGAAATACGTGTGTGATGGTATTTCATACAGCTTGTCTAGTGTGCGGATCATTTTTTAAACCCCTCTTTAGCGACAGTGTTCAATGGCACCATGTCTTTCGCCGGGTGAAAAGTTACTGCATCCGTGATTTGTTTGATGCTGTTTGGACTTCCTATCATAGGGTGTTATGCTGGCATAGGCGGGGAGGGATGATGACTGCTTAGCAGGAGGGAGGGAGAGAGAGAGGCTGTGCAGAGGATGGAGCAGCTTGCTGCTTTCATGACGCAAAACAAATGTTTGCGTGTAAAAAAAAAGAAAAAAATTTTTTGCACGTCCTGCGATGTGACTATTGCGCATGCGCACATCGCGATGGCGATGTTCAAACGATATATTGTGCAGACCTAAAAAAAACATAATCAACAAAATCAGATAAATGATAAAAATGTCCTCAAATGGATTATCAGTTGCCAAAAAAACCTAATCGATCAAATGAGATAAGAAAAATCTATATGCTGAATTTTGTGGACATTTTGGTATTTTTAGGATTTTAGCAGAAAGTGAAACAAACATTTCAGCCCCCCAAAAATTAGAATTTTCTGGCTATAATCTATGGTTTGGGCCTTAAAGGGTTAAAACATCAAACTCTCACCAAAATTATAACAAAAACGGGAACATATTGAACAAGGGCTCTAAAAACCTTGTGGGAATAAAACTGAGTTCTCACCAGAAATGTGTCTCTTTCAGAACATTGGTCTTTAAAAAGGATTAAAGTATTACTTAGTATTGAAAGGACAATGTCAGATGATAGAAAAATAAATGAATAGTATAAGAAGCGAAATTCATGAAGCCCTGCAAATTGAATGATGCTAAAAAAAAGAACCCACCTTCTGTGGACTCTGAGAAGTCTTTGTCAAATATATGGCTGTTTTTGTAATGAATGTAAATAAATGACAAAATGGACAAGGGACAAAATATCACCTATATGATTTATTTTGAGAATATTTATAATGATTTGCATGATGAAGGCACAAAAAGGGGCTTGTGTATGAAAATGTATCTACTTAGAGACGGTGTCTATTTGTTTTGTTGGTACAATGATTGTTAGGACCCTTAATCACTCAATGAAATAAAATTCTTAAAAACAATCATTACGTGTTTTTGACAGCAAACAGCAGGAGCTAAAGCTTCAGGGATCTTTCCCGACTTTTCACACTTCATGTCAATGAATCACCAAACTGCACTGAATGCTTTTTTCTTTTTGAAAATTTCTTTTCATTTGAAAGGCACGTACATTTCTTACACTTTCATTGCACCAAACATCTCTTGCATCCATCCAGACCTTTCGAGATCCACTGTGAGGTATCACATCAAAGTTCATTATTCTTTCCACACAGGTCTTGGATGTTTAGTTGTGAAAAGTCTCAATGTCTCTATCTTTGTTGCCTCTCAAGTTTTCCTGTTTTAAGTTATTCATTGTTTTAACACATAACCACAATAACATAGACAGAACAGACCAGAACAGGGAGTTTACAATAACATCATATTTCCTAGAGTTATTAAAGAAAAAGAGGGGTCATCACAGATTTTCATTAAATTTAAATAAAATTGGATCTTACAGGTTAATGTACTTTTAAAGAATTTTTCTCTCTGTAATTTAAGGGAAAACGATATTTTTTCCATAGTGTAAATCTCATGTGAATACTTTTTTTCTTATCACAATTTTTTCTTTTATTGAGCTGGCCAGTTATGTGCATTTAACAGAATAAAGAATAATTGAACAATTTGAATGTTTTTCTGGTCTTACATTGTATAAACTTTACAAAATAAATGAATGTTTCTCTGCTATCGTTTTTTTTTTTACATGTTGTGATGCCCAGATTAAATGATGTTTAAATATCTTTACCAAATCTTTCTTAAACTAATTGTATTTATTTGGAATAACTTCCTAATTTCTTCTTCACATCTCAAAATATAAAGCAGAAGAAAGATAGCTGTTATGCTTTCCCAGCTCTCCCTGCCAGTGTCTTACCTTGTGCTCTGATGGACTGTGTGATCACCACGGGCATCCGGACCTGGCCGCCGACAGTGCCAGCTGCCTTTATACCCTGAAAAAGCACAACATAAAAACAATAACAATAAAGCTCTTTCCTGAAGTGTTGTGCAAAAATAAAACAAGCAAGAGGAGAGAGTTGCAAAATTAAAAAATGCATGCCTGCTGAACCACTTCTCAACTTTAACATCATCCCCAGGAGAAACTGCCCATGGCAAAAACAACCTTCTCTCCCAATTTGGAGTACGTTGGATGTAAAAATGATCCATATAAAAGCATGCCAAGAGCCATTTCAGTCGTGTCTACTGATTAAAACGCTGTTTCTTATCAAAATGTCTGCAGTGGTATTGTAGAAAAGATGCAGAGCAGATTTAAAGATGGTGGATTTTAAATAAAGAGCTTTTCCTGCACACTGTACCAAAAATGAGGAGATCAATTTAAATGCACAAGTAGGTTGGATGCTGTCACTGTACATGACCTACATTTGCTTGTATTTCTAGATAGAAAAAGGAAAACAAGAAGTCAAGAACCCTGAGAAAAAGTAGTTTAGAAGAAGCAAAAGCTCTGGTGGTACAAGAACAAGGAGCAGAGGGGGGGGGGGGCGGGGGCTGTGCTGGTCTATTAGAGTCACTTCCTTCCTTGGATGCAGCCACGGGCCGGGCCTCGGGCTCAGCCATCCATTCCTACCAGTTTGCTTCTTGCTGCATATTTTTTAGCCTTGTTTTCCATTCCCTGACACATGCTATATTACTGTTCAAGCTCCTGAAAAAAAGACAGAGGCCATTTTTCCCAGAGATCCACTGCAGGGGCCTGTGAGAGTGGGAGGGAAGGAAAAAAAAAATACATTCAGCACAGAGATAGCTAGCACCTCTGGCCAGGCGGCGACACAGTTTAGAGGGAAAGAAAAGTCAGGTAGAAAGTTTGAGAATCAGAGGGTGAGAGCAGAGGCACTGAATTCACTGCTGTGTCATTTAAAAACATGATTTATGACTATTAGACATCAATATAAAGAGAGATCAAATGCCCAACAGCATTGTAAGTACATTAAACTGATAATTCATAATAAACATTTTAGAAGACCTCCAGAAGATACTAGCAGGGAAAAACTAAGATTTTTTAAAGTTAAACCAGACATGTGAATACACATTTTTCTGTTTAAAGGTGCTATGAGGAGAATCTATTATCGGCGAAATAGACTGCTACCCATGAGCACGCACGCCGACTGTCGTAATGCTGCGTTCCAGTAACCTCGGAACTGGGAGTGACATCATCTCCGACTTATCGGCGTTCCAGTTGAAGTCGGAAAAAAACATGCCGGTCTACCAGACTATTGTTAGCTGTTGTTAGCACGCCCTGCGTTGCTGTATGAAGAATGTGATTATCACTATGGCAGCATTTTTGTAAATATAAGTCTAACAATACTATGTATACAGCTGATCTAGAGCGACACACCCCAGTCAGAAGTGCAAATAAATTAATTATTACAGGAGCTAAATAACTGTTCACACTGGGGGCATCCATCTTCCATTGTCAACTCGGGGGTGGCGAGGTTTCACCAAGTTCCCAGTAGGAAATTCCGACTTCGAGGGACGTTCCAGTTGCAGTTTCCTCATCGGAACCGGGAAATTCCTACTTCTGACTACAACTGGAACACACCAAAAGACGTGACCCAAGGTACGTAGCGGTAGTTTTTGATGTGTGACAACAAGCAATTTTTAGAACACTTAGTATCGTAGTTTTGTAGCCGGCTATATATCTCTACTTACAGCCCGGTGCTCTAAGATGTGTCCGACTAATATAAATTTGCTCTAGTTTTAATTGTCTTTTTCCCGAAGTTGAGTATCCAGTCCAGTCCAGCCCTGTCCAACCTGACCAGAAGGCTAAGGAATAGCATTTATAGATAACCTATTTTGATGCTATAAAACTCATCTTAAAGTGTGTATTTCCATCAGGTATAAAAGTGAAACTTTTTTGTAATTACTTAGAAACTCCTCAGTCTCTTTAATATTTGTGTGAAAACACATAAAAGAATATTTACATATAAACCCTTGTTATATCCATCCATTAATTATTCTTTAACCCTCTCACCCAAAATAAAAAGATAAAAACAATTAAGTGGTAACTCAAAACATTTTTTTAGACTCAAAGAAAAGTTTAAGTCCAGAGTCATAATTTAAGTATGTACAAGAATAATAAACATTTTCACAATTAACAACACGAACCACAAAAATCCTCCAGAGGCCAATTAATAGACAGTCCACACTGATTTTCACACAAGCCCCACCTCTGACATGGTACATAGCCAATCACAGAGCAGAATTCAGGACTGGCATGTGGGGTGGCCAATCAAAAATTAAAGGAACCTAGTCAAACTTTGGCCACGCCCCTAAACAGGCAAGTCGCACCCCACCTTGACATGTGTCTGTAAAAGTTTATTTAACATGTTTCTGAAGTAACGTGTTGTTTCATTCTTCCTCTTCTGCCACGAGATTACTTTTTGAAAGTTCCCTTTGAAATAACAATATATATCTCCAAGATGTTGCAATTCATTATTTCCTAATATCATTCAGCTGTAATACTGTACATTATAACAGCTTTATTGTTTCCAAGCCTGCCTTATAACACACACTGAGCGATGCTGGTCATAAAAGCTGTTGCCTTAAGTTTACACAAGATGATTTAAACTGCAAAACATCCACTGTGGTTTTTTAAGGGTATAATCAGCAGCAATACGCTGAACTATTTCATTTGGCTGCATATTACTGAACATCTTAACAGCCATGTGTTTGGCATAGTTGACCCTGCACACTCAATCAATCAATCAATCAATCTTTATTTGTATCGCGCCAATTCATAACAAGTGTTATCTCAAGACACTTTACAATAGAGCATAAAGCTCTTCATTTTATGGATACACATATATGCATAGATACATATACACATATAAAGATACACATATACATATATATACAAATATATACATCCAACATGAATCCATATAGCCAATCATGAATCCCTCCATCATGGCTCAAGAAAAAACCTTCTGTTAAGCAGCAGGAAATCTTGAATGTGGATCCCAGTCTCATGATGAACAGCAAATTCACATGATGCTGTGTTGGTGTGAGGGTGAAGGAAGGGAGGTAAGAGGAGACAAGTGGACTAAAGTAAGAACTAAAGTTAGTGACAGATCCATGAACACAGACCTGCCGTCTAATTTATTAGGGGTTAGCCTCTTGAGATGCTACATCTGGTTTTCAGGAGGGTCCTCATGTCTGAATGGTTGTGGTGATCATTTTATAGAAGTATAATCTTAGATATTCTTACTGAAAATAAGAATTTATGGTAGTGACGAACTCATGGATGCCCAGAACACCCATGTGCATCCCTACCATATTTGTCTCTGTTAAGTATAAATGTGTTAAAGGCCTCTTGAGATGTGACATCCCATTTTCAAGAGGGACCTCATGCCTATGTGGTGCCAATTATAGATACTATAGATGTAACAATCATGGATAGGGAGATCATGCTAATATCTTAACAACTATAATGATAACACTCCAGGCCTGATTTTTTTAGGTGCAGAATAATCTCATGAATCAACAAGGGAATAGATAAACGATCGACTCGGTAAGCAGAACCAATTATGCCATTGGTATAAAAAAAAAACCTTATCAATTCCCGCTCCTAGTCCAATCTGTTTTCTAAAGTGTTGAACCCATAGCTGAATATATTGCACATATTTCCAAAACTACAATAAGCCCATCAGTTTATAAATTAAAGGTCTATTTTATGTGCTGTATTTGTCTGTAAATAAGCTGAAACAGATTCGTTTTCAGATATTATTTCCTCTTTACACAACATACTTACTGATTACCTTTGTGTAAAGCAGTAACAATTATTTAAAGGGCTGCTCTCTACAGTATTTTATTGGTATGCAGTTGTGTCACATAAACACTAACAGATCTTAAGCCACACACATTTAAATGATTCAAACTCAAACAATGTTTAACATGGAAGCACACACTGAGCACAGAGAGCATGGCTTTAGCCATGGGTCATGATCAATGTCTGCATACATGTTTATTGGGTCACAGCTATTTATAGTTGATTTGCTAGCCTATAACATTGATTCAAAAATTGGTGCACAGGATTTAGATAGAGTTCATATACATAATGTCAATACTTTACATATGTGCATGTATACACTTTGTCTGGGTAAATATTAAACTTTGGTGCAGTTGTATGCCCTGGTTTCTTCTTCAGTGCTTTTAACCCTCAACATTTGCCCCAAGGAGGTTGAAAGGCCAGTGAGCTTCAGTAAAATGGGAGCAGTGTTAATTTTGGCAGCAATGCTGGAGTTAATCTCAGTCTTTAGACTTAGCACTTTACCAGTTAATAAGAGATTTAAACCCTTCATACAAAACCCAAAACCAGTGAAGTTGGCACGTTGTGTAAATCGTAAATAAAACAGAATGTAAATAAAAATAATTACACTAATCAAAAACAATAAAAATAGGCCCTGTCTCTGTAAAGAAAAAAACAAACTCCTATACAAAAATAAAACCAATAAATAAAATGGAGTTTATACAGTTCGTGTTTGTGACATGTACTTTCTCCCAGTCAATTCGTACTGTCTGTCAAAGGTTTGTAACATTGCTGGGTTTTCAACCGTATTGAAGATCTGCATTTGTTTTGCAATGTAGCAAACGGCACTCTCTGTGAGCGCATCATTTTGCGTTTCTATTTATATTTCCTTTGCCGACCAAACACCTCAGTAAGTGCTGTCTGTCAGGACGAAGGCTCCGCTGCACCTCCCTTTCTTCTTCTTCGTCGCCACTACTTTCAAACAAATTCAACATATCTGCTCGTCAGTGTTCATGAGCTCACACCTTGTTAATTCTGTTTAAAACCAAAATATTCCCACACTGGGGCTGTGGCAGCCGGCTCAGGAACCGTATCTTTCATGCCATCATTCATATTAGTGTTTATTTCCTCGTTACTCCTCAGGACGCTCACTTCAGCTATCTCCGAGTGTACGTGCGAGCTGCCCCGCCTCCCCCCCAAAGATTGCATGTCTGACGGATGCTCACTCCGCTATAAATCCGCTAAATCCGCTATAGAACCAATGTACCCATGTGTTAAGAAAGATGGACAGAGTGAGTCATCTTCTCATTTAGCTTCTTTGGCAGAAAGAGAGGAGGAAAACAAACACGCATGCACATGCCAGCAAACTTACCGAGGATGTTTTTATTTATCGTTTGGTTAATTGATTTATTGATTATCGTGACAGGCCTAGCTGTTAGCGTCATTTTTATTGAAATTAAGCCATAACGTAACTACATCAGCTCTCTGTCCACTACGATTTGATTTTGTAGTTCTTTGCTGTCATTTCTGCTGACTGTTAAGCAAGAAGACCACTGATATCGATTCCTTGGGGAAGTTGTGATGTATTCTCCACTTGAATTGGTTTTGATTCCCATCCCTAATATTCATTGGCAGCATATACTGCAAACTGCATTCAGCTGTAGTTTTTAGCAGGAAGATTTAAACAGCCTCTCCAATGCTGCCTTTACTTTTTGAAGGTTCAAAGTCTCTTAAACATGTCATTTTCAGACATTGTAAAATTATTACCTCTTGTGCTGCAAGGGTAATCACACAAGGAACTTCACGTTGCATAGCATGAACTTGAAGTTACAACTATTTCACTTGAAATTAAATTATAAGGTTTACATTTGGGAATGTTTCATATCACTGTAAGAAATGCTACTCATACTGCTGCTGCAAGAGCAGACTCTTTTAGCCTAATTCTGCTAGCTGTCTGGTTTCAGACTGTTGTTGTGCCAGGGGCGATCATTTACTAATGTTTTGTGTGATAGCTTATGTTGGTGTTTATACGAGTGTGTATGTGTGTGTGTGTGCCTGTATAAGGGAGAGAAAGACGGAGAGGGAGAGAGAAAGAGTGAGAGAGACCAGAGGCATGTTCTGGACATAGACTGCGGCCGCCACATTGCTTTAAAATTGACCCGGGGCTGACCTAGTTACCTCGCTTCACCCTTCAACGGTTAACGGGCAGAGAGAGAGAGGGAGTGAGATGAGAGAGTGATGCGGGGGTAGATCCAGTGAGAGGAACTGATGGAAAGAGAGAGGGGGAAGAGAAGAGAGAGAGAAAGTGAGAGTGAAAAACTAGTGAGAAAAATGTTGAGAGTAAAAAAGGAGAGAAAGAGGAGCAGGAAGGAAAGTTAAAGAAAGACTGAAGGAGAAAATGTTGAAAAAGAAAGAGAGAGAGAGAGAGCCCTCTGGCTCTCCCAAACCTCGGCCCGGACTGCTCTGAGTCTGACCTCACTGACCCATCCTTAAGACGCCAGAACACACACACACTTACGCTGGATACCCACACACCGAGAAAGTGAAATAATGCTGCTGCGTTTGGAGTGTCCAGTGCTGAACCCTGCAGGTTACCTGGCTGTACTTCAGCTGTACACCACACATTACCGCTGAGAACACTGCTCACAACCTCTGCTGCTACTTGTCTGGATGCCAAGTGAAAAGGCTGACCAAACAGAGTTTAACTGGGACAAGAGTACAAGCTTATTATCCTCTGATAATAGATGCTGCAACAACTGTTACTACTTTATGGCTTGTACTTCTTTTAAATGGCTACAACCCAAATCAAGACGGCAATATCATTGGCTTCACTTCCTTTTTAAATGTGTTTAATTTAGTGCTGTCAAATGATTTAAAAAAAAAATCTAATTAATTAATCTAATTAATCGCATTTTAATCTCATATCTGCTTAAAGTACCCAAATAAAGAATCTGAATTCTAGGATATTATAAAATTGTAGTGCAGGACTAATCAAATGAATACACTAAGAAGTGAAGATTTGTAAATCTACATTTTTATTGGTGACTAAATAAAACCAAAGTCAGGACAACTTGTCCAGAAAATTCTAAGCTCAATCAGGCAACTCAAATTACACTTTAAGTGTGTTTCATAAATCAAATTCAAAATAAGAAAAAAGTCGAGGACATCCAGCAAAACAATCAGGCCTGATGCATTATTAAAGAATGTAGTACAAATATAGATAAATACATTCAAAAATAAAATAAGACTAAGTCTTAAATAGGCCATTCCTGTTGCCACCTGGGCTTTGTTTGGTTTGACTAGAGACGCATGTGTGAAGTGACATGTGCCACTGCCATGTACGGGTCCTCCAGCTGGACAATATCAAAATGTTTGTGTGCTATCATTAATCTTGCAATTCATTTTTTATAACGCATTAATTTGCTGTTTAATTAATTAATCTAATTAATGCACTAAAGTGACAGCCCTAGTTTATTTCCATTGCCCTCCATATTTAAAAGAACTCATGATTCCATACAACTCTCCATACACCCTTAGGCATATGAACTATCCATTTTTCTTTGTTCCTAGAATTTTAAAAGAAGTTGGGAAAAGATCATTTCAGTACAAAGCCCCATCAGATTGGAATAATATATAGTTTATATATGAATGTGTTGTAGTGTGGCTTGAGTTTTCAGTATATGTTTGTTCAGGGACCCCCTTGAAAACGAGATGCTGCATCTCAAGGGGCTATCCTTTAATAAATTCAAATTCAGATCACACTTTACTGGGTAATAAACGATTAATTACGATGTTTGTAACTAGGGCTAAACAATTGATTGCAAATCAGATTAAATCGCAATATGGCTTGTTGCAATTATCAAATCGCAGAAGGTTCAGTAATTTTAGCCCAAAATGTGACGTGTCTGAATAATATAAATTTGCTCTAGTTTTAATTGTCTTGTTCCCGAAGTTGAGTATCCAGGCCAGTCCAGCCCTGTCCGGCCCGACCAGAAGGCTAAAGAATAGCATTTATAGATAACCTATTTTGATGCTATAAAACTCATCTTAAAGTGTGTATTTCCATCAGGCATATATCTAAAAGTGAGACTTTTTTGCAATTACTTAGAAACTCCTCGAAGTCTCTTTAAAGTTATATTAATGTAACCATATCAATTCTAATGATAAGATTGCTAAGGCTGTTGCAATAGATGATAGCTGGGGCTGTAAACAGTACACAGGGTGAACTGGTCTGATGCAAACTGCTGATTTTCTTACATCTGGGTACTTTTGGCCTACTGCAGATTTGACAAATGTTTGCATTCTCCATAATACATTGTGGAGCAGTAGGTATGTGCTGCTAGTATAGTATGCAGTTTCAAAGATGGTCTTTAATAAAGCTATAAGTTTCTTAAACTCACTCCTGCATTGCCCCATGGTGTGGTGAGTACAGCTAACAGAGTGTGTGTAACAAGGTGTGTGACACGAAGAGACTCTGCCATTTTCAAGAGCCACTTTTCACCTGTGGATTATTTTCTCCAGATTTTTTTTCCTCTATGAGAACCATTTAAAAAAGTCCTAATATTAATTTGTTTCTTTGTTTTTGCTCACACTACCTCCAGCGTTTAACACTGGAGGTAAAACAGTAGCACTGTGTTATGTTGAAGCTGATAAGACAGATCACAGCTGTATGCTAGTCTGAATAGTTTTGGTTATTAGCATAAAATTAGGGCTGGATGATTATGGTAAAAATAAGAATCCTGATTATTTTAAGTGATATTGAAATCACAATTAATATACACAATTATTCAGTTATTTAAAAACTTCAGTATTGATTTAAACACAATTATAAAGAACCAGCGAGTGGCACATACAGTATTATTGATCCACATAAGTCACACACACTCGCTGTGGCTGCACGTAAAACACAGAAGCGCTATGAAGCGCAGGAACTTGCATACACGGCACTCCACACTGTGTGGCATATTAATCGTTTTTCTTCGATTATAATGTTTTTAGGGCTGTCAGATGGCAAAATTGAAATCACGATCAAAATCCGATTAATTGTCCAGCCCTACATAAAATGCTTGAAAACTGCTCGACATTTTGCTGTGAATCATCATTTTAAGTTTGGATCAGGACAAAGACCTGAGAGACAGCCTGGCTTTTTGCATCATTCCTGACACCAGAAGTCAGAGATGCACACGCTGAATCTGCACTGGACTCTGCTCCAGCTGCTCTGCTCCATACGTACCATGGCAGCTGCATGTCCAATCGTCCCGCCAGGCATCACGCTGGCACCCGTAGTGGTGCTGACGCTGTTGGGGTGGCGTATTCGGACAGCTGGCCCAGCCACGATGGCAGGAGGGGTGCCGCCGGGTGCTGGTTTGACTCCCTGCTGCGGGGGCTGGGTCAGGGACTGCTGACTATTCAGCAAAGACAGCCTCAGGGCCGGGAGGCTCTTCTGTTGACGGGTAGAGAGAGGTCAGAATTTAGAGTCATACAGCAAAAACAAGCATGAGAGGATAGCATACGCAGCTGCAGACACAAATGGGCTGTAGTCACTGCCTGATATGGCAAAATAATATTCCAACATACTTAAAAACAAAAAAATTCAAAACCAGAGAGGGGGGCTATAATCTAAGGCAGGGGTGGGCAAGTTGCGGCCCTCCACATCACTAAATGTGGCCCGCCATTCATTCCCAAAAACCAGCAGCTGTAAATATGATGAAAATTTAGATATCCAATAGAAATAATTCTATATAATCTTATGTAAGTTATTTACAACCTTACTTTGCTATTATAGTGTCTCTTAATCTCTTTCATGAAGCCGTTAACATTATATCAAGTATTACTCAATACTATATTTAAAATGGCAGAAGCAAAATATTTGAGCTCTAAAAATGTGAAAAACACATCTTTTTATTGATTTGAAAGTAGCTTCATTGGCTTTAATTCCATGTATATGAGCTAAATTTGCTTAAATGCTATGTCAAGTTCATTTGATTATGCATAATAACTTGTATTTATGCTGTAATATGTGAATATTGGTATTCTAATTTTATGACAAATTTATATTCTTATATTTTGTTTATCCAACATTCTTTTTCATCATCGAGAGATTCTGAAAATTTGTAACAATGTGGCCCTCAGGCTGGGAAAAATGGTTTTCTGTGGCCCTCTTGGTAGTTAAAGTTGCCCACCTCTAATCTAAGGGGTGAACATAATTTCATTTGTCCCATCATTCACTCAACTCTTAAAAGTTTGTGCATTTCTGTTTGTGGAGTCAAACTCTGAAACAGACTGGATGTCACTTTAAAAATGTGCAGTAACATGCAAATATTTAAATTACACTATAGAAAAGTACTACTAAACTCATACTGGTAATTTAGTTATAACGTGGCCTTGGACCAAAACACTGATTAATTATAGTAAGTAACTTAAAATGTAGTTTAGAACAGATATACCAGGGGGAATTTTATAGTATTACGAGATGGATGTTTATGAATACTGTTGGCATTAAAAATGGTTTGATTACGTAAAAACTGTATAAACAATATGTGGATTTGTATTATATGGACATATAATGTATATAATGATTTATTTGAAGTGCTTACTTATATTGAAGATGTTTGTTTGTTGTCATGGTGATTAACCCTCTGAATCCCAAGCCATTTCTGAGCGTTTTCTGCTTCTGTCATATTTTTGCTCACTGTGGTCTCATTTTTCTCTGTAAAGTGAAGTCCAGCACCTCTATGGATTCAGGACAACCATGGCTATAAGCTGATATAACTCAATTATGTCTTTATGCAGTGTAACAAAATTTAAAGGCTGTAAATCATCAGAAAAAAAGAGAAACGAAAATTTAATTTTTCTGATTTTCTGATTTTAAAAAATTCTAAAAATAGGGTGGGAGTATATACAACACACTTTCAGGTACCCTCAAGCATAAGGAACACAGGAAAAAAGTGGTGTGGTTCTACCTTTACAGAAACTACACATTCTGGGACCTTATAAGTTGATTGGAATTTTAGGCCGTTTTTGCTTCTGTCACATTTTTACTCACTGTGGACTCATTTTTCACTGCAATATCAAGTTCTACACCTCTATGTGCTCAGGAGAACTAGGGGCTGAAGCCAGATATAATTCAACAATGTCTCATAGCAATATAACATAACCAGAATGCAAGAAACTATTCAATAAAGAAAAACGGACAGTGAAATTTTCTGAATATTTATTTTCAGAACAATGAAAACTGTGAATAACTATGTACAAGGCGACAGGACTCCCCTGTAACTGTTTCAAGGAACCCCCTGAAACTGTTTTGGGGGTCCTGCTGCCCTGAAACACTCTCTGGAGACACAGAGCCGACATATGGAGCATGCTGATTGGTGATGAACAGACAGAGGCTGAAATGACACCAGGCAAATGGAAGGCAATATTCAAATAATTCTTCAGAAGTAAATACAGGACGTATATCGATCATTCAAGGCTTGTTAAAAGCTGTAAGATGTGTAAAATTATTTGTTTTTTACAGAATTGAGCTAGAGTAAACGGTTTATTTTCTGCAAATTTTTGAAGTGGACGTGTGAATAAATGCGATGTTGACGGCAGTCGCGGAAAATTGTCGGTCTTTTCCGCCATTGTTCGGAATGTTGCCGACGTCATGTGTGATACATTCAGGTACCCTCGGAAACTTGAGAATCTGACGAAAACGCCACTTTTTACGGCTTTTTAATAGGATAAATGGTTTGTAAACGCCAGTTGTTTTAAAATAAGTGTGTTTTTGAACCCGCCAGCAGGTTTGGGATCCAGAGGGTTAATATGAAGAAGGGGGTTACTATTACCCATTAATTTACATTGTTTCCATGAATAATGACAGCGGGTATTGAGCTATAATTTAGTATTGTATCTGATTTGTAATGAAGGGGCAGGACTAGATCAGCTTTTTTGCTTCTTTCTGTTCCTTCTCAAACTGTTTGCTGTGCATGTGTTTGCACTCACATGCTTAATTTGTTAATGTACTGTAACAGTACAGTTGGTTTACATATTACTTGTTGGATTGGTTGTTTGTTATTTCTTTATTTGGGGCTCGGGCTTTGCAACGAGTCACTCTCCCCATAGCAAAGCTATGGAGAGAGTGGCTCGTGGCGACATTACGGGGACCTACACCGAAATTGGGGGACACAATATAAATGGGGACACAATATAAATGTATAGTATGTGTTACTAAAATAAAACTGTGTGCGAAGTGCACATGCTTGTTAGTGTGTGTGCCCGTGAATTAATGACTTGGAAGCCTTGACAGCAGAACACCTATAAAGTGTTTGTGAACATTAGTCTGGGAAACCACACTAGGTATATCAAGAACACAGCTCAAGGTCAGGTGACAGGTGATGACGATCAGTTTATCAGGCCACACATGACTTAAACACATGAATAAAGTCTCGTGCCATCCAGAACTATTTTAGCATGTCATCCAGCTAAAATGTTGCTTGAGGCTGGCCTGTATTTAATTGATAAATCCCGGCAGCAGCCCGAGCCCCACTCACGATTCCCGCGGGAATTGTCTAGTTTCCTTTTGTTTTCTTTTTTTAAAAGTTTGAGATAAATAAATAAATAAATAAATAAACAGATAAATAAGTGACCACCACGAGCATTGTGGAATGCCTAAAGTAATAAATTGTGTGAAAAAGTTTCTGTAATTGGATTTAATTTTGGGAGAACAGTCCATCAAAATACTCTCAATTGTATCTCAATTGTTTGACTCCTCCCTTGCTCCTGTTTTCTCTGAACCTCCGAACTTCTGTCTACGAAGGGCCCCCACACTCAAGGACAACCTGGTTAGGAGCCATCTGCTCGCCCCTACCACCACTTCATGGTTTCCTCAACCTAAAGGCACTTTCAGATGTGGGAGCTGCAACCACTGTAGCAACATTAAAAGAGACAATAAATTTATGGACATTTTTAATAACAGAACTTACTACTGCCAAGAATTTGCAAACTGCAGTTCAACTTTTGTTGTGTACAGACTTGAATGTGAATGTGGTTGTTTTTGCATTGGGCGAACAAAGAGAAAAATGCGTGGAAGACTGGCAGAACATAAGTATGCCATTAAAACTCTAAACCCAAACTACCCAATGGCACAACACTATAGTTCTGCAGGACATACTGATCCAAATTCTCTCAAAATCATGGCTATTGAAGTAATTCCTAGATCTCTGAGGGGTGGGGACAGACTCAAACGTCTCTTACAACATGAAACATTTTGGAGCTATACTCTAAAAGCCACCTCCTTCCCAGGTCTAAATGAAGAAATAGACTTTTCTCCTTTTTTATAATGAATTTCTGCCGATTATTGTTTGGTGTAGGCTGTTTATTATTGTGCAACCAGGCCTCTTGTGTGTTTTTTTCTTATATGTTCCATCTCTATATGTCCTTTTTTTTTATCATGCATGTTTTTTATTAAGAAGAGCAGTGAACAATAATCAACATTTTTACAATTACAGAGACACTTAGTTCTCCTTATTCTTTTTGTTTATATCCCACCCTCGTTCTTCCCTCCCCTCCCCTCCCCTCCCCCCATCCCATTGACCCTCACCCTCCCACCCCCACCACCTTTGTCACCAACAAACTGTTCACACTATATGCCATCATAACAGTTCACTTGGAAAGCATTTTTTAAGGTCCTCTATCAGTTGTGTCCATAGTTGAGTAGTATTACGTGTTGCGTTGTGGATCCTTGCTGAAGATAATTCCATGTAAGCAATGTCCAGGAAACTATGGAGCCAATGATTAAAGGACACATCATTACTCTTCCATCTTTGAGCTATAATCTTTTTGACCGCAGTGAGTCCCGCCAGCCAGATTTTGCAGGACTCTCCCTGCAGTGATATTTGTGAGTCATCATTCAAAAGGTGTACTGCCGGGTCCAGTGGCAAAATGGTTCCTGTCAACACGCTTAGACAGTCCACCACTTTCCTCCAAAGCTCCTGAATGCCAGGGCATTCCCACACAACATGAATGTCTATATATCTTTTTTAATGTCTGATGTCATGTGACAAAATCACATGACACTTCCTAGGTAATTTAAACACCTGTTTCGTGTTGCTAATCATGTCCTGATGAAGACTCTGATGAGTTGAAACGCGTTGACATGTCCCTGACATAATAAAGGATTTTAATTATACCGGAGTGCCTCGGATGATTTGTTGTTTTCTAAAAGTACTGCCATCCTTGGATCCTTGAAGAGCACCCGATCTTACCTCTGTTTCTTACGTTTTGACCCGGTGCAGCACTCACCCCTACCTTTACTCTCAATTGTATATGATTTATATAAAAATAGCCATCAGGCATTTCTGATAACACACAGTCAGAGCCGACCTGAGGAGCTGATGTTGCTCCATGCAAACTATTTCAGGCAGATTTTTGACGCAAGCGACCTAACATTGCATGACAACATGTGTTTGTGGCCGGGATGGGTGGTCGGGCGCCTTGATGTGACGCTCATCATGGTTGGCTGGACGAACCTGCTGGCTACTGACAGGGACGGCTGCAGGGCCCACTGTCGCACACAGTCAGAAGTCATGCCAGAGGGCTGTGTGTGTGTGTGTTTATGTATTATTCTGGTGTCAGGCCTGGCCGTCAATGGTGCTTATGAAAGGATGACTGGAAGGTCCATTACAGTCTGTGTCGCCCCAGACATGTTTTTGTGACTGTGCTGACCTCTGAACCTCTGAACTTTGTGCAAAATGGACGAATATCTATCGGATGAAGATGTTGTGGAGGAGAACTTTGAATATGATGGGTGTCCTTACAGTTTTGAGCCAGAGTTTACAGATGAGGAGCTCATCAAAAGGAGGACGCAGAGGCAAAGAGAAGAACAGCTGGCCAGAGAGCAGTCTTCAGTTCAGAGGTCGAATTAGTCAATCAAACATGGCAGCACAGGAGACATGGCACCTGTCCACTCAAACTGTCTTGGAGGAGTAGCCTAAGGGACTATGCGATGAAATATTGGTGAAACTAATCTAAATATCTCCTGAAGCACTGTTTGGATCAGGAAAGCCTTCTGGGTGAGTATATTGTTCTACTTCATTCTATAAACAATGTGAAAGCAGTAGAAACCAAACTTATCCTTTAATAAGAGAGATGTTGTGGTGAGTTTAACAGAACAATTAAGACAATCTGTTCCAGGAGAAAGTCAGAATTCATGATTAATACAGGTGCAAAAGAAATATCTATAGGTAAGGACAGTATAAAGTTAGAGAAAGCTTGAAGTGAAGGGTGATCTTCACCTTGAGAAAGGGCACCAGGTAAGGCTGCGGAGATGACTTGAGCTCAGTCTGCAGGCGGCTGGTGAATTCCTCGGGTTCAATCTTGGCATCCTGGTGGGAGAAGGGTAAACTTTACAACCAAGACAACCAGGTGGCTTCAACAAAACAAAATAAAATCCCATCAGAGAACTAAGGATCAACCACTCAACTGCCATCCTGGCACCTCAGGCAGCAGCACAGCAATGTGTAATTGTGTGTGAGAGATTAAAATGCAGAAGAGCAAGAGTGTTTTTGAGAAAGAGTTTCATGCTGCCACCTACAGGTGTAAAATGTTCAACACAACAACACGTTACACTGTCCACACTGATCTCATCCTTCAGTAACTGTTATAAAAAGACACTGAAATAAAGCAAAGGAACAGAGTCGATCAGGTGTTTAGTATGAGCGATCTGCTCATATCTCACCTAACAATGAAAAGAAACCACTGACGGACACCATAAGCAGGAGAGCTGACTGATAAATAAACTTATGACTTACTAAAAGTCTGTCAAATATTCCTAAAACAAAAGCAGGCTTAGGAGGTGCACTGATTTAATGATTTAATGATAATTAAATGGTGATAATGTTTGACCACAGAATTACTGAAAACCTTTGTTGTTGTAAATTATGATAAATTCAGATTTTTTGTGCAGCCACATGTCAAGGCATATTCTTATTTATTTATCTAAATAATGATAAGAGAGTTAAGTTACACATCCAATCTATTAAAGGTCCACAGTGTCATTGTTGTTAGAGGGGCTTTGGGAGCAGAAAACACGACACCTTACGCTAAACTCTTGGTTTACAGATAAATGCTCTTTTTCTCTTTAAAAAAAGTTGTTTTAATTTCCTGGGATTAATCATGTAATAGCTATACAGCCTCCACCTACATGTGTGCATTCTGCTTAAAAGTCAGAACTACAGTCTGTAATTGGCTACAGATGTACATGTTGGCTGTTTTATTGGCAGAATGAAGTTTACCATATCGATATACCTCATTATGATTGAATGTCGAATTTTTTTGAAAATAAGTATAATTTACTTGAGACTAAAATGTTGTTTTTTCCTTCTCGGCATCTGTTTCTAACAGAAATAGACTTCCACAATGAAAGAGACTAGTCAATTTAAAGCTGCTATGAGGAGTTTCTAAGTAATTACAAAAAAGTCTCACTTTTAGATATACGCCTGATGGAAATACACACTTTAAGATGAGTTTACTCACTGGATACTCAACTTCGGGAACAAGACAATTAAAACTAGAGCAAATTTATATTATTCAGACACGTCTTAAAGCACCGGGCTGTAAGTAGAGATATATAGCCGGCTATAAAACTACGATAATAAGTTTTCGAAAAATTGTCACATCTTGTGGTGCGTTCCAGTTGTCGTGAGAAGTAGGAATTTCCAAGTTCAGAGTAGGAAACTGCAACTGGAACGTTTCCTGAAGTCGGAATTTCTTACTGTGAACTCGGTGAAATCTCGCCACCCCCGAGTTGACAATGGAAGATGGATGCCCCCAGTGTGAACAGTTATTTAGCTCCTGTAATAATCCATTTATTTGCACTTCTGACTGGAGTGTGTCGCTCTAGATCAGCTGTATACATAGTATTGTTAGACTTATATTTACAAAAATGCTGCCATAGTGATAATCACATTCTTCATACAACAACGCAGGGCGTGCTAACAACAGCTAACAATAGCCTTTTAGATCGGTATGTTTTTTTTCCGACTTCAACTGGAATGCAGATAAGTGGGAGATGATGTCTTATGTCTTAATGTCTTTGGAACTAGATTCTCCTCATAGCACCTTTAAGTAAAGTGAAGGCTTTATGCTTTTAAAAATATCAGTATTGATAAGATTGAGTCCTAAATATTGGCATATCACAAATACAATATTGTGCATCCATAGTAATAAGGCAACTTTTTTATAATGAACACCTGATCATTTGCAACAGTACATTAAAATCAAACGTCTATATACAGTATGAAATTTAAAAATGTGAAAACTGAAACAACATAGATAGAAATGATTGCCCTGGCATATCAGAGCATAAATGTCAACTCTAGTATTCCTTTGATTTTTTTTCTAAATGTTTCAATGTTATTGAAATCTGTGTCAGTGGGTCTAAAACACAAAATGCTCCTCAGGTTGCTGAATGAGGCCCAGCGATCTCCATGGACTAAACTCTCTTATCTGAACAGCATAAGACTTTCCTGTTTGTGATGGGGGTGTGTTAGTCTGATGAAGCTTACCAGGAGATCCTGCACCAGCGCTTTGACGTTTTTGGAGGTCTCAGGGGACGGAGAATTGTGAGACGCCAGCTTGATAAGTGTTGCCAGGAAATTCTTACACTTCTTGACATTTTCTTGCATTTCCTGTAAAGCACAAGAAAGAGAAAACACCTTCAGCAAACAGTCTTAGTTGCTAATTTCACAGTTCTGGGGGGATTTCTATTTAAGGGCCCATCAACAAATATTGATTTTTGTTTCAGCAGAGAGCCGTAATAGAATAAGAGGAACCAAAAGATGAATGGTAAAAGCCCAGCAACAAGCTTGTTTCCATGCAGAATTTCTTTGATAAGTACTTATCCTGATAAAAAAGCTGCCAAGCATCAGTTATAAAACAATCTGAGGCCTGTTGCCCAGACATCTTTGTAGCCAAATGAGACATGGCACCTGTCCACTCAATCTGCCCATGGCAAAAAGCTGTGGCCCTGATGAGGGTCTGATTTTTAAGATGATGGGTCTAACTCTGATCTATATCTTTGTGAACTGAGTGTATACGAGCAAGCAGTCCTGGTTGTACCTCTAAACCCAAGTGTCTCTGAATGTGTTCATGATGGCTCTGTGCCTCCATGTCTCTGTCTGCGTGTCCTTGGGTTGCAATGCGCTTGTGTGAATGTATGAGTGCAAACGTGTGCGGGCATGTGTGAGACTCTCGGTGCGTGGCCAGCTGCGGGAGGCGGTGAGGCTGTGGTTCTGGGGCTGAGCTTGTGACACAGCCAGCCTGCTGGCAGATGTGACAGTGCCTGCGCCCTCAAGGGAGGAGCGTGGGCTGTGAAGGAAGGAGGAGTGAGGGGGAGGCAGAGAGAGAACGGACCTGGGACACGACAGGAGCTCCGGGGGCCGCGGCGATTCCCGTCTGCTGAGGCTGCACGGGCTGGGAGGCAGCCTGGGCTGGAGCCTGGGGGGCCATAACCACGGGGGTCTGCTGTTGAGCCGTCACAGCCACGGCCGGAGCCACGGGGCCCTTCTGGAAGAGCAAGGAAGAGACAGAGAGATAAACAGGACGTGACGCCTCGCTCGCAGCAAGGCCACAGAGAACAGGAGGCAGGCGCCACAGCGCTCCTGTCACATCTGGTGTCCTGACTTCGGTGGACATCGCTAAACAGACAAGGAGGAGGAAAGGGAGGTGGTGACAAGCTAGAGGCTGGGAAAGACGAGAGGCCATCAAAAATTTTCTACATAGTCACCTACCTGACAAGGCAAAGCTCCCATCAAGACTTGTTACTGGTCATGCCAAACATGAGCTGCAGAGAGTGTGCGCTCTAACGATGACATGTGAGGGGATGAATGACCAGAAAATGTCGCACATCCAAAACACAAATTTTACTTCACAGAGGAGGTGCCATCAGCGGTTTCTCACTCTAAAGCCCTCATCACCTCTCTGAAATCTCTCAGGGCCTGTTCACACTTTGCAATAAAATTCATCTTATTTGATACAATCAGAAACAGACAGTTGTGAAAACAGGCCTGAATGAACCAAAATGCATTTAAACAGCATCAGGATCTAATCAGCAAACCGTGGATTGATTAGTATGTTTACATGTGTGATGATGTTGCTAAAGAATGCCTTGAATCACAATGTGTCTTGCGGTGAAGGTTTCTGAAAACAAATATCTAAAATAAAGAGAATCCCACATGCTACTCTTAAATTTCTGTTAAGGCAAAATGTATAATGTTGCCACCCTAAATTAATAGTTCAAAAGTTAATAATATAAAAAGCAGATTTAGAACAGAAAGACTCCATGCCATCCTCTCAGAGTGCCCTGGTCATCTCCATATAGCACTACGTAAGTTTGGCAGTGAGTCGCAGTTGGTTTGTAAGAAGTGTGAACTGCTTTACAGCACAAGAGTGCACTCAGCCACAGGAAGCCATTCATGGCAAAAGTAAACTGGTTGACGGTCACTAGAAGTGGTATTTTTACGTAAAATTGCCAACATTTGACAAAGATTTTGGTTCAGGAGACATAAAATCAATTAAAGTCCACATGATGGTGCTGTTGAGCCAATTTGCGGGATAGCAGAGGTGATGTTATTTAGGCCTGTGCTCCAAATATCGATTCGGTAAAGTATCGTCATGCACTTGTTGGGGATACGTGTATCGATACGGATTCTACAGAATCGATACAGCCTCAATGTTTGGACAGTTGTTGTCAGTACACTTTGGGTAATATAAACAATGGCACAGTTCAAAGTAGAAACCAAACTATGTAAACACATGTTCCAAATTTAAACTTAGGTCTACCATCTTTGGGGACCTGAATTAAAGCTCTTAAGTTGAAAAATTATTTAAAACTCATGCTTGTTCTTTTTCTTCTTGTGATAAAACAAAAAGTTGCAGGGAATTCTGTTAGAAGTGCAGTCGATGTTCACAATTTATGTGGCCTGAGCATCGGGATGCGTATCGTATCATATCGAGGGGCTGCTGGAAATACCCAGCCCTAAGGTTAATTGTGTTGACTTGAATTAAACAATCAAACATGGCAGCACAGGACAAAGACCACAAATGTGCAATCTGCTTTTCAATCCGGAGAGGCACATGGACATGGCATGAGGGTTTGTAAGAAGTTCTTTATGAATATATAATATTGTAAAAATCAACAAACCACAGGTCTCACATTTATCAGCACCACCATCGGTGGCACAGTATGATGGTCGATAACCTGAAGGTGGCCCAACCCCAAGTTGCTCCCACAGCTACATCAGTAGCTTGTAAATGGTGTGAATGCACAAACTGTCCTCCAACCATCAGTGAGTGTATATGAGAGCGAATAGGTGTGAATTAGTAGATGTTACCTGTGGTGTAAAGAGGCTTTGATTGGGTTGGGTTAGGTTAGGTTATCTTAGCTTACTTAGGTTATCTTAGTTTATCTTATTTTATATTAGATTAGATTCGATTAGGCCAGATCAGATCAGATCAGATCAGATTGGATTAGATAAAAAAAAAAATCATCAATCTTTATTTGTATAGCGCCAATTCATAACAAGTGTTATCTCAAGACACTTTACAACAGAGCATAAAGCTCTTCATTTTATGGATACACATATATGCATAGATACATATATACATATAATATACACATATATATATATATATATATACAAATATATACATCCAACAACAACATGAATCCATATAGCCAATCATGAATCCCTCCATCATGGCTCAAGAGAAAACCTTCTGTTAAGCAGCAGGAAATCTTGAATGTGGATCCCAGTCTCATGATGAACAGCAAATCCACACCATGCTGTGATGGGTGTGAGGGCAAAGGAAGGGAGGTAAGAGGAGACAAGTGGACTCAAGTAAGAACTAAAGTTAGTGACAGATCCATGAACCATAGACCTGTCGTCTGATTTATTAGAGGTTAGCCTCTTGAGATGCTACATCTCAAAATTAGATTAGATAGTACTTTAAGAATTCCCTTGGTAAAAACTCAGTGAAATTGAGATTCAGTAGTAATTAATTATTACAGATAAAAAAGACCTATAAAAAGAAAAGATAGACCTAAACAGAAATATAAATAAATATAAATAAGATAAAACTAAATTAAAGATGGATGTCTACTGGCTGACTACTGCTCCTTCCTGTCTTCTGTCTTCCTGTCATCTCCCCCACAGTGAAGAGTTGTACAGCGTTGTAGTCAAAGAGACTACAAAAGTGTTATATAAGATCAAGCCCATTTAGCATTTACCACCCAAGCACAGCAAAAGCCAATGCTAAGGTAGCCCCAATGAATTATGAGCCAGCACTACGCTGACTTTTCGAACTCCCCCCCCCAATTCTATGCGAGCTGAGAAAATAACACAATCAGTGTCTTTCTTTAAACGTCAATATATGATTTGTTGTACTTCTGCTGTTTTTCTGATGTCCTGTACCTACACCAAGATATGGGGTTGTGTGTGTAAAACTACAAATTTGAATGACGTTTTGTCTGTTTAACGTTTTACAAAGCAGGTGATTTTGTTTGATTTTACAACTTGAGAGAAAATGATCGAAGAGACTGTGATTCCCAGTTTATCAAAAATCAGTCTGACATCTGTCGTTTCATTAAACACTGCTTTCAACAAAGTTCAGATGAGGTCAGAAAAAGTGTATGATCTCATTTTAAGACATAAAAAAACTATACTCATACAAATAATCTTGCCCTGCTCTACATAGTTTAGAATGAATTAACATACAAAACCCAAAACCAGTGAAGTTGGCACGTTGTGTAAATTGTAAATAAAAACAGAATACAATGATTTGTAAATCCCTTTCAACTTATATTCAATTGAATACACAGCAAAGACAAGATACTTAACGTTCAAACTGGTAAACTTTATTTTTTGCAAATATTAGCTCATTTGGAATTCGATGACTGCAACATGTTTCAAAAAAGCTGGCACAAGTGGCAAAAAAGACTGAGAAAGTTGAGGAATGCTCATCAAACACTTATTTGGAACATCCCAAACAAGGATGGGGCGAGGGTCACCACTTTGTGAACAAATGCGTGAGCAAATTGTCCAACAGTTTAAGAACAACATTTCTCAACTAGCTATTGCAAGGAATTTAGGGATTTCATCATCTACGGTCCGTAATATCATCAAAAGGTTCAGAGAATCTGGAGAAATTACTGCACGTAAGCGGCAAGGCCAAAAACCAACATTGAATGCCTGTGACCTTCGATCCCTCAGGCGGTACTGCATCAAAAACCGGCATCACTGTGTAAAGCAGTGGTTCTCAACCTTTCAAAGTCGCGACCCCCAATTTAACGTTCAGTACTGTCCGCGACCCCCCTCCCCTCGGAACGCAATGAAAATTCACTGTCCGCGGTGCTGAAACACCCGATCAATAAAACGTATGTCAGATATACAAACAGTAATTGATTTTGAGTAATAAAATGCCTGTTTGAGACCAATCACTTGTTGTCCTTTAACGTCCGGTCGGACGCCACATTAATTTTGCACATTTATATTTTTCCTAAATGATTTGGCGACCCCCAGAAATCTTCTCGCGACCCCAATTGGGGTCGGGACCCCAAGGTTGAGAATGGCTGGTGTAAAGGATATCACCACATGGGCTCAGGAACACTTCAGAAAACCACTGTCAGTAACTTCAGTTCGTCTACATCTGTAAGTGCAAGTTAAAACTCTACTATGCAAAGCCAAAGCCATTTATCAACAACACCCAGAAACACCGCCGGCTTCACTGGGCCCGAGCTCATCTAAGATGGACTGATGCAAAGTGGAAAAGTGTTCTGTGGTCTGACCAGTCCACATTTACAATTGTTTTTGGAAACTGTGGTCGTCGTGTCCTCCAGACCAAAGAGGAAAAGAACCATCCGGACTGTTATAGGCGCAAAGTTCAAAAGCCAGCATCTGTGATGGTGTGGGGGTGTATTAGTGCCCAAGGCATGGGTAACTTACACATCTGTGAAGGCACCATTAATGCTGAAAGGTACATACAGGTTTTGGAGCAACATATGTTGCCATCCAATCAACGTCTTTTTCCTGGGCTGCCCTGCTTATTGCAGGAAGACAATGTCAAGCCCCGTTCTGCACGTGTTACAACAGCGTGGCTTCGTAGTAAAAGAGTGCGGGTACTAGACTGGCCTGCCTGTAGTCCAGACCTGTCCCCCATTGAAAATGTGTGGCGGATTATGAAGCTTAAAATACAACAACGGAGACCCCGGACTGTTGAACAACTTAAGCTGTACATCAAGCAAGAATGGGAAAGAATTCCACCTGAAAAGCTTCAAAAATTGGTCTCCTCAGTTCACAAACGTTTACTGAGTGTTGTTAAAAGGAAAGGCGATGCAACACAGTGGTAAAAATGCCCCTGTGCCAACTTTTTTGCAATGTGTTGCTGCAATTAAATTCTAAGCTGATGATTATTTGCAAAAGAAAAAGTTTCTCAGTTCGAACATTAAATATCTTGTCTCCGCTGTGTATTCAATTGAATATAAGTTGAAAAGGATTTGCAAATCATTGTATTCTGTTTTTATTTACGATTTACACAATGTGCCAACTTCACTGGTTTGGGGTTTTGTTTATAAACTAGTTTCAGATATTCTCCACACCTATATTACAAATTATTTTACAAGCATTAACCCTGAAAATCGTTTCTTTCATCGAGCTGTTTAAAACATTTCACAGCTTTAGCGGATTCAAAGTTTCTCTTCCAACACACTGAATAACTTTAGGTTTAAACAGTCAGTCAGATACAATGCTGATTCTTAAATATCATCACAACGGACGTAGTGGATTGGAAACAAGATGTGAGATGAAAGACAGAAAAATAGACGAGTAAGGCGAAAAATCTCACTGGACGGAGTGCTGGACAAGAGGAGGAGGAAGAAGAGGAAGAGGAGGAGGTCTGAAGGGCGGGGCTGGAAGGAGCTGGTACCATCTTAGCTGGGGTCAAAGTACACTGCCTGGTGGTCTGAGAGGTCACAGGAGACTGCAGGAGAGAAAAAGAGCAACAAACAGACAAAGAGAGAGGAAAAGAGGGGCCAGGAAACAAAAGAGCACAAAGATATCAGAAGACGTGGGTGAGGAAAGGGGAAGGAAAGCAGAAAAAGAGCACAGGACACCTGATAAGATGAAAAGGCTAGAGAACTGGACGATGAAGGTGAGTCCATGTCAGTTCTTAAGAGGAAAGAATAAAGCCTGAATGAGTGAGGTGAAGAGAAAAGACTGGGTCACTGTCAAAGAAAAAGGGCAGAGGAGGGAGAAAAGAGCAGGAGCGTGCCTCACAGGTGGATGTAGAAAGGTCATGACAGCAGGAAAAAAGAAAGCAGGAGCATGTTTGTGGTGCTGAAGACAACAACAGAGAGGGATCGTTTGGCCAGGTAACAGTCCCTTATTTAAAGGTGCTATGAGGAGAATCTATTTCCAAAGACATAAAGACTCTGCTACCCATGAGCACGCACAGCGACTGTTGTAATGCTGCGTTCCAGTAACCTCAGAACTGGGAGTGACATCATCTCCAACTTATCGGCGTTCCAGTTATAGTCGGAAAAAAACATGCCGATCTACCAGGCTATTGTTAGCTGTTGTTAGCACGCCCTGCGTTGTTGTATGAAGAATGTGATTATCACTATGGCAGCATTTTTGTAAATATAAGTCTAACAAAACTATGTATACAGCTGATCTAGAGCGACACACCCCAGTCAGAAGTGCAGATAAATGGATTATTACAGGAGCTAAATAACTGTTCACACTGGCGGCATCCATCTTCCATTGTCAACTCGGGGTGGCGAGGTTTCACCGAGTTCCCAGTAGGAAATTCAGACTTCGAGGGACGTTCCAGTTGCAGTTTCCTATTCGGAACTCGAAACTCCTACTTCTGACTACAACTGGAACGCACCAAAAGACATGACCCAAGCCAAAGCGTGTGTTTGTTGTGATGCTAATGAATGCAGCTCCTCACCTTCCTCAGAACTCTGCATCTCTTTACAACTTCTTTTTTCAACAACTTACAGGATGCAAAGCGACGAGGTAATGTATCTCTTCATGGTTACGTAGCAGTAGTTTTTGATGTGTGACAACAAGAAATTTTTGGAAAACTTATCATCATAGTTTTGAAGCCGGCTGTCCGACCCGACCACTTAGCTAAAGAATAGCATTTATAGATAACCTGTTTTGATGCTATAAAACTCATCTTAAAGGTGTAGTGAGCGATCTTCTAATCTTCTAATCTAATGCACTATTTGTCAAATTCACCGTATTTCTCCTCTCCATCCACAAGATGTCCCCACTGATAGCATGTTGAAAAAAAAGTCTGGTTTCAATACACAGCCTTGGCTCTGAATTTCAGCAGGTAAATACTGTGGCTCGGGCCAAGTCACCAAAACAGAGTACCCCCCCCCCCCCCATCCAGGGGGCGATCATACTCATGCACAGATCAGACAGAGGGGGCAGGGGGAGTAGTAGGTTGCGTAGCGTGCGCAGTTAGCGTAAGAGAGAGATACAATAGGTGCAGTAGCAATGGCTGAAAAACAGCCCAAAAGAAAAAGGTCAGAGGAGTGAAAAGTGAAAAAAGAAGGGCTATGACCATGAAAGAGCAAAGACCTGGGTCAACATTGGTGTTGCTTTCCGACGGTGGAGAGAACTCCGCAAATTGGAAGACCTGAAAACAGACGCGGATGTCGCCGTCTTTCTGCTGGATAGGTTAGCAACATTAGCTTTTAGGTGCTTCACATAACAGTAACAGCCGTCGGGCATTCATCTTATTGTCTAATCTGCCAGAATGTACTGTTGTCATGATGTTACCAATAATGGCAGTCCAGTTGTCTGACGAGTCGGGGTTACCTTAGCTACGTTGGTCAGCTACAAAGTTTCTACGGCCGTTTCCATGACGATGCACGTCCATCAACTTTCGGGAGGCGGGTCTAAATTCGTTGATAAACAACCTCTCCACTCGTTTTCTCCCACATCGCTGACTACACCTTTAAAGTGTGTGTTTCGATCAGGCATATTTCTAAGGGAGTGAGACTTTTTTGTAATTACTTAGAAACTCCTCATAGCATCTTTCATGATGGACTGATGTTTTATATCTGTAGTAAACCAAATGTCTTGATCATTATGACCATGCTGGTACACTTTTACCTAAAGTTTTAAAAATGCAAGAGAACTGAAACAATTTAAAATGCTTTTACAGCAACATCTCTAAGGTTCGGATCTATGACAAACTCTGTCATTCTCACATCTAGATAAGGAGTATCAGTATCGATAAAATCATAACGATATACATCCCTAACCAGGATGATGCCTAATTACACACAAACACGTGCAGAGTAGACACACAAGTACAAACAAACACACAGTGATACACACTTCTAGGCTGCTTCCAACCCCAGAGGTCCTCTGCCCTGACCTCTGGCACACAGCCATCCATTCACACACACAGAGTAAAACATCCACTCACAGACACACATTTGAACACACGATTAACCGCACTTGTCTTGTAACCAAATACAAACACAAAAACAGACACACAGCAGTGCCAAGGACAGGGGGAAAGAGACAAAGAGTTGGAGAAGTAGGATAAAGAGAGGAGGAGGGAGTTTACCCTCAACTAAAAGTTTTTAGGATGCAACAAAAAAAAATATGCACTGAGGAGGAAAGGGGGAGTGGGTGTGTGAGGAAAGAGGGGATCGGGGTAGCGGCAGGGTAAAAGGGGGGTTAGAAAGAGCCATGGGGTGCATCCCTCCGCCAGCGACGCCTCTCTTCTGCTCACTCTCTCTGCCTCTCACGCACACAGACAGACACGCTAACGCACAGAAGAACCAAAGCCTTGTTAGCTTTTTAAAATAATCAGGCAGTTGGATGATGAATGATTTAACAGGTATGGAAGGAAGGAAGCTCAGGATGCCTTCCGTTTCTCCCCTCAGGGCCGCGGGAAGAGTGACAGGCCGACAGAGGGGTTGAGCTCTGGGAATAAACACCATTCCCTTTCATTTCTCGCTACTGCTTTTCCTGTCGAGAAGGCAACGCCGCGGCCCGCTAATTTGTCATCAGCGTGACTGTGAGAGGTGATGACAATCTGCAAGTCTCTTTTGAGAGGGGGTTTACATCGGGGGGGGGGATCAGGGCTGGGCAATTTATTAAGTTTTTAGGATTCATTGACATATTTCTATAACATGATAGACTATAGGATAGGACAAAAGTGTTTTGATCGATAGAGTTTACTCTGAGTTTTAACATGCTTTCTGTTGAATGAAGTGTTGGATACATAGAGGAAGAAAAAGCTCATAAATCACATGATGTTCAACAAAGGTGCAGCAGTCTTATGCCTATATCACACATTCCCGTTTCTCATGCACGACTGTACACGATTGACGAGGCTGGTGTGATCGCTATGATACGGGATGAAATGACTGTCTCACTCCTGGACGCACCCCGTAAATACACCGTCAGTAGAGCTTCTACAGCGCTTTGGTGGCATTCGTCCCGCTCCAGTTAGGTTAATACAGCGATATGACGAGGATTCCTTGAATTTTCTTCCCGCTGACACGACGTCAGCCCCGCTCGAGCTCAGTTCGCGTCACGTAAGCCCCGACTGAGCCCCGTCACTTGCGCCGTCTTGAACGGGACACAGTTGGGGCACAAACGGATACATCCTTGTCAGTCGTCCTCATAAAGCTTTCAGGATTGAGCCACGATCAGCTCGACTGAGCTCCGTACATGCCATGCTAATACCGTTCGCACCGTCGCTAGCAGTAGCCATTATGCACAATTCAGACACAAATTTTTGTGGATACGGAAGCTCTTTGATATTTGTCTTCTGATTGGCTCGCCGTAGGACGTCACGTCCACATGATATGTACATGATCACAGGAGCACGAATCATAGACCACTTTCCTCAGGATTATTAAAAAGCCTTCCCTAACCACTCCAATCGTAGACGAGTACCCCGTGAATATTAAAGAGCCATGTGCAGCGGCTAACGTAAACTTACTGTACTCGTTCGCGTACAGCACTGTACCGAACCGAACGTCCTTTTCGAGCGGTTCGGCACGGATACATGTACCGTTACACCCCTATGTATCAACTAACTTTTAATGAAGATGTGTGGCCACAGTTTGTGTATGGAGTCTTTTATCAATATAAGCAACAATAAAAAACTGAATTGGGTGTCAAGGACTTCTAATTGTGTCGCTGTGGTATCAAACAGGCATCAATACTGTTTGATACACAATTTAATTTTGTTGGGACAGTAAGGGTGTGGTGGTAATAATCTGGTGATACAATAATTATTGATTTACTGTGATCTATCACTTTTTATCACATCACTACTCTAGTTATTTATTTTTTTAACTAAATACTCTTTTTCTCAAAAAAAAATTTAAATTATTAAAAGCCCAAAATAATATGTGATTGAAAATACAACTGTAATCAGTATTTTAATGTAAATGGTGGATAGTATATTCTTTATCAAAGAATCTGAAGTAATATTAATAAATGCAACATAGAGATGAGAAGTCAAATGGCTAAATGCCTGCTACTAACAAGCAGTTTGTGTTGTATTTCAATCTACTGATGAATGCAACACAAAACCAGAATTGGCCAAAGTCAAAAAGAAATACACCAAGAGCACGCTAGTTGGGTTGGTTGGATGGATGGATGGATGGATGGATGTCATTACTGCATTTAAAATTTATGATCAGTATTGCACTGAATGAAACTTTCTGTTTGTATAAATATTTTCTTACATCCTGTCTGCGATTTCCTCTGAAGAATAAAAAGCTTTATACAAACAGAGTTTCTATTTAGTTTAGTACTGTATGTGTATGTTGGTGTTTGCTGTTTGAAGCTTTTAGTACGTAAAGGAAGCCACCTTTACAAGACGTCCTAGTCAATCTAGGGCTGGGAGATAAATTGAGTTTTTAAAAATTAGTGATATATTATCAAACAAGATTTAAGTTTAGGCGATATTGTTTAGATCAGTAAAACTGATGAAGCCTTTAAAGCAAGCCATCAGTCCAGGTAGTACTCTTGACTGTGCAATTTGCCCTCACTGCCTATATCTGCCTATTAAGACACACTGCTGAGGAAGAGGAGGCTGGATGGTAAAACAAAAACTGTGGCACAAGAAGTCATGTTTAAAGATCTCAGATGAGTAGCAGAAATACATAATTTACTGAGAATGCTTAAAGGAGACATATCATTCTGATGCATGATTTAATACTTACATATAATAGAATAAATTTGAAAACAAGACCTTACACCCCCTTAATTTTCAAAAAATGAGATATTGTATTTTTTCTGATATCCTAGAACAGGATTTGATGCCTCTGAAAATAGGTCATTGCGAGATGTCCGCGAGATTTAAATTGTTGTGACGACACGAGGTACATTTATTTTTATTGGAGTAATCTGATAAAACACTTCCTCCTCTGTGATGTCCGTTAGCCACAAAACCGTCACAGAGGAACACATTCGTCCACCAGCAGTATATAGCTCCCTAGCTCACACTCACTCATTACCAGCTCTGGCCTGTAGGGGGACTCAATACGCGGTCGCTGCTTTGAGCCTGCCGGAAAATACAGTAGAAGAAGAAGGACAGGCTGGCTCTACCCCCGATAGAACTGACCAATCAGAGCACAAAGGGCTGTGACGTTGCGAGGTAACTGTAGGTCATCCTGAGATCCTCATGTTTCAACGAGAGCTTCATAGTGGCTTAAAATGAGGATTTTGAGAACGTTATTGTGGGGCAATGAAGGAACTAAATGACTTGTACTGAGGGCAGAAATGCTTTACAGGCATCCTAGTCTGGCATAGTGAAAAGGAGAAACAAGCATGATATGTCCTCTTTAAAGAGGTAACAAAAATGTGGGCACGACAGATCTTGTTTACATTTGACATCAGTTCTACAAAGTGCTGTATGATAGCCCCAAAACTCCAAAACAGACCAACTTCAAGCTTTATCAACCTATTTTTAAAGTATTTCTCTGGAAAAAAAGACATGTATCAAAAACATCGCTATACAGAAAAAAATATTGAGATCTAAAGTTTGTTCTGTATCACCCAGCCCTACATTACATTAGCTTCCAATAAGGCCAAAAAAAACTTGAAAGAGTTCAAATGAGCTCCTGAGTTTTATAAAAACTACAACACCAATCAAACACACAGAGTATTTATTCTAATGAAATAAAACTTTTACTGACAAATACTGAATCTCTCTGTAAATATCTAAAATGTGTGACACATTTCTCAGCAGTGCTTTAATACGTGCTTGGAAAAGTAAATAATTGAGAGATGGCTTTGACTCAGGTGTACAGAGCAGGACATACTCCCTCCTAACACCACCTTACAGACTGAATGAACATGTGGGTTTAGGTCAGTATTTCCCAGCCCTATAGGACTGAAACAGGTCTTCCTTGTGTAAGGTTGATTCAAACCTGCTGGGATGTCTCCATTGTGTATTGCAGCTCCTCACAGTTCAGTAACACCATGAATGTAACACTGCACAGCTTTAGTAAACTGAATAAATGCTCCCATATAAAGACTAAACTAAACATTAGTCCAGCAAACACAAACTAATGAGTTATCGGTACGTGATGACACATTATTTTTAACTCTCCCCTCATGAACAGTGATTAAAAAAGTCTTGAGTGTAAATGAGGGATAAACATGGATTCAAACTGAAAAGAAGTTTGCATCTAAACCTTCAATGAGCTGCTGCCCTCTAGTGTTCATCTGTTGTCCTTACAGCGAGTGACACTGGAAGAACATCTGATTTTTAGGAGTACATTTTTGGACTTTTTCAGTTCAGAAGGTTAAATAATGTTTTCAGACCACTGTCTCTGATGAGTAAGCATTAGAGAAGTTATTTGGAAAAGTTATTTGGAAACATTTGTATGCTGGATTTCCAGACATTAAATCATTTCAATCCACTTTAACAGAAGTAAACAGCTTTGTTTTATTTGTTCTTGTTTGCAGTGATGTCAAATGCTTCAGATACTCTAGAGAGGAGGTCTTGAACTTTTATCTTAAATCCTTGAGAATAAAAAGCCTCTGTCCTTTAAAAGGTAAAACTGTGTTTGTTACACTGACACCCAAAAGATTTGTAAGTAAATGTTAAGAAAATGACTCTTCTTTCTGTCAAAAGTTAGATGTGTTATTGCTTTATAGTGGAGGGAATGGTGAAGACTTCAGTCCAGTGAGATATCTTGCAATCTGTTTTGTTAAATAAATGTCCTTTGGTATTTCATAAAGATGAGGATGTTTTGGGTGCTAACTTGTCTCAAATGTTATGAACAGCAAAGATGCCAAAATCAGGAAAGAACACATGTTAAAAGATCAGTGTTGGTCTTTACTAGGGTCTGAAAATTATACGATTTTATTAATACCATACAACATAAAGACTCTGCTACCCATGAGCATGCGCAGCGACTGTCGTAATGCTGCATTCCAGTAACCTCGGAACTGGGAGAGACATCATCTCCGACTTACCGGCGTTCCAGTTGAAGTCGAAAAAAAAACGTGCAGATCTACCAGGCGATTGTTAGCTGTTGTTAGCACGCCCTGCGTTGTTGTACGAAGAATGTGATTATCACTATGGCAGCATTTTTGTAAATATAAGTCTAACAATACTATGTATACAGCTGATCGAGAGCGACACACCCCAGTCAGAAGTGCAAATAAATGGATTATTACAGGAGCTAAATAACTGTTCACACTGGGGGCATCCATCTTCAATTGTCAACTTGGGGGTGGCGAGGTTTCACCGAGTTCCCAGTAGGAAATTCCAACTTCGGGTGACGTTCCAGTTGCAGTTTCCTACTCGGAACTCGGAAATTCCTACTTCTGACTACAACTGGAACGCACCAAGACGTTATCCAAGCCGTGTGTTTGTTGTGCTGCTAATGAATGCAGCTCGGACCTTCCTCAGAACTCTGCATTGCTTTACAACTTCTTTTTTCAACAACTTACAGGATGCAAAGCGACGAGGTAATGTATCTCTTTCTAGTTACGTAGCGGTAGTTTTTGATGTGTGACAACAAGCAATTTTTGGAAAACTTATTATCGTAGTTTTGTAGCCGGCTATATATCTCTACTTACAGCCCGGTGCTCTAAGACGTGTCTGAATAATATAAATTTGCTCTAGTTTTAATTGTCTTGTTCCTGAAGTCGAGTATCCAGGCCAGTCTAGCCCTGTACGACCCGACCAAGAAGCTAAAGAATAGCATTTATAGATAACCTATTTTGATGCTATAAAACTCATCTTAAAGTGTGTATTTCAATCAGGCATATATCTAATGGGAGACTTTTTTGTAATTACTTAGAAACTCCTAATAGCCTCTTTAATCACTGCTGATTTTCTGTGTGAGTTTTCCTACAAAGTTTTCAGAAGCAACAATGTGATGACACATAAAACAGCTGATAATAAATGCTTTGCTGCATAAATAAACGCTTCCGCATGTTGCCGCTGTCTGCCTGATAAGAGCATGATGTCTTTGATTTGCACAACATGCTGGACAAAAAGAAAATACATGATAATGAAAACATTATTGATTCCTTAAAGGAGTTGTTATTGATTCTCAACTGAGCTGTCTGTTTTAAAATTTTCATTCCTACCATATATAACAAGAAAAATCATCCAAAATATGACCGAAAACATGTCCATCCGACATGATAGTAAAGTGTCCAAAATATAATGGAAAAAAAGATTATTTGATTGAACAATCAAACGTCCTAAATATGAAATAAAAGACGTCAATCCGGTGTTTTAATTAAATGACCAAACTATGACTGAAAAGACATCAATCCAACCTCACAATCAAACGTCCAAAACAAACACACTAGATAAAAAGTAGAGAGATCAATTCGATGTTACAATTTAACATCTAACATATGACAGAAAAGACATCAATCCAATGTGACAATAAAACATCCAAAACATGATAGAAAAGACATCAATCCGACTTTACAATTACATGTCCAAAATATGATAGAGAGGTCTATCTGATGTTAAACTGCAAAGTGGGACAGATGTCAATGCTAGATGTTCAGTGAAAACAACACCTCCAGTGGACCGGAATTGGACATCCAAAAATGACATATCTGCGGCGTCACTCCAACTTCACATTGCAGAGTGGGTATGTTTTGCTGGTCCTATTTATTACAAAATTCTAAAAACTAACCATCAGGTAATCTAATTTTAAAATAAATGAATTCCAAGTGTTTGGATCCTGCAGCATGAGCTCAAGTGTTCTCATGACTGATGTCTCCACAGGTGATAATAAGCAAATTCCAATTAATGATTCAGTGGCTGGTTAAATTTTGATGAGAGGACCCCATGGGGTCATTAACGAGCCTTGGGACATTAATTTGTCCATTAATCTCAGTTAATCTATACCTAAAATAATCTGGCATGTTCTCTGAATATAATTACACAGTTTAACATATTAATTACCGCCCAATTAGGGTCTGGAGCTCAGCTGTTATCTTAATGAGGCCTTACGCACCCACTATCCACTGTTTGTACGCACACATAATGAGATCAAAGTTTCTACAATTGAATCAGTGGAGCCGTTGGTGACGGAGGTCGGAGGATGTTTCTATGACATTAATAGAATTTACACAGAGCTCATAAGACTGAGGCGTGAGGGCATCATGCCAGTGCAATCTGAGACCTTCATTCAACGACACTCTCATTCAGGAGATCCTTCTGCACATATCAAACAAAATACTGAAGAGAGAAGAGTTAAACTCCAGAGACATGTGTAAAGAGGGTATGCTCTATTCATTTAATTATTTCCACTTGTGTTGTGCAAAGTGTGCAGATATGGTAAAATACTATGCAGGGCTGCTTCTGGCCGAAGTGTGGCCATAACTTAAGCTTTAATAAAACCCAAAAAGCCCCAATTAGACAGCATAAAGGGCGTAGTCCTAAAGTTTAAAGGTGCTATGAGGAGAATCTATTACCGGCAACATAAAGACTCTGCTACCCATGAGCACGTGCGGCGACTGTCATAATGCTGCATTCCAGTAACCTCGGAACTGGGAGTGACATCATCTCCAACTTATCGGTGTTCCAGTTGAAGTCGGAAAAAAACATGCAGATCTACCAGGCTATTGTTAGCTGTTGTTAGCACGCCCTGCGTTGTTGTATGAAGAATGTGATTATCACTATGGCAGCATTTTTGTAAATATAAGTCTAACAATACTATGAATACAGCTGATCTAGAGCAACACACCCCAGTCAGAGGTGCAAATAAATTGATTATTACAGGAGCTAAATAACTGTTCACACTGGGGGCATCCATCTTTGATTGTCAACTCGGGGGTGGCGAGGTTTCACCGAGTTCCCAGGAGGAAATTCCGACTTCACGCAACGTTCCAGTTGCAGTTTCCTACTCGGAACTCGGAAATTCCTACTTCTGACTACAACTGGAACGCACCGAAAGACATGACCCAAGGTAGATAGTGGTAGTTTTTGCTGTGTGACAACAAGCAATTTTTAGAAAACTTAGTATTGTAGTTTTGTAGCCGGCTATACATCTCTACTTACAGCCCGGTGCTCTAAGACGTGTCTGAATAATATAAATTTGCTCTAGTTCTAATTGTCTTGTTCCCGAAGTTGAGTATCCATTGATTATGGCAGCAGAATTTGGAATTAAATTTGAAGTTGAATTTCAAAAATCATGTAAAAATTCCAAAAATGGTTTTGACAGTAGCCAAAAAAGATGAATGGGGGCAAAATAGGCATAAAGTTGTAAAAAAAAAGGGGTTAAAAAAAAAGGTAAAAATGGTCCAAAAGTGGGAAAAAGTGTATGAATAGAGGTAAAGAAAAAAATAGGCATGAAATTGCAAAAAACTACATCACAATGCCAAAATGTTCAACACATTTTGGGTTAAAAATATTGAACCTCCTGCGATTTGAAATTTGCAACAAGCCATATTGCGATTTAATCTAATTTGCAATTAATTGTTCAGCCCTATTGCAGAGTGTCTTCAACTTCTCTCCCTCACCCTATCCACCAGCCTGTCTCTCTACTGTCTCTCTATCCTGTCAATAAAAAGGCTAAAAATGTCAAAAAAAAAATTAATCACGGTCTCTTTGAACATGTAGACCACCTCCTGTTGGATATTTTTTATCCTCCGATTATTTTCTAAATAATTTCTAATGTATGAGTCATAGATGAAAACTAGGTAAAGTATGAATAAGAAAGCTAATATAAAATAAAATATGTGATAGTAATATGAATAAATTGTAAAGTAGTTTCTAATGGAACAGCAAATAGGTACCCCTTTTTTTTACTTTATTTTTTAGGCATTTTGTGCCTTTATTGATGGAAGAGAGAGACAGTGGATGGGTTTGTGAAAGGGGGTGAGAGAGTAGGGGAAGACACTCTGCAAACTGGTCACAGGCGGGATTTGAACCTGGACTGGCAGAAGCATGTACATGAGATGAGTATGGTTGCTAACCACTAGGGCTGAACAATTAATTGCAAATTAGATTAAATCGCAATATGGCTTGTTGCAATTTTCAAATCGCAGAGGGTTCAATATTTTTAGCCCAAACTGTGTTGAACATTTTGGCATCGTGATGTAGTTTTTTGCAATTTCATGCCTATTTTTTACCTCTATTCAAACACTTTTTTCCTACTTTTGGACCATTTTTACCCTTTAACCCCGTTTGTCAACTTTATGCCTATTTTGCCCCCATTCATCTTTTTTGGCCACTGTCAGAACCATTTTTGGAATTGTAGTGGCCGTTTGTACACAAAAAAAAAACACTGAAAAGTTTCAAACAATCTCTTTCATAAAAAGGACTGTGGGTTGTGGTGTACACGGATGGGAAAAACTTAAGGTCCAAACGAATGTCCAATTTAAACAAAAACCTGGTTTATTTAACTAGAAATCAAGCAAACACAGAACAAAGGAAAATCCCTGTGCCTCTCCCGCTCTGGTAAAAAAACATTTACCCACCCAGGTGCATGCTGGTCCCTACAGTGCGCCTACCTATATAACCTTTAGTGCCACCGTTCCCAAATTAAACAAATACTCAACAAAACACACAAACTAAAGAAATGTTAAACTACTGGAATACTAACAAAAATGTAATCATGATTAAATCAAAATTAATTGATTTAGAATAGTAAAAATCTGAACACTAAACTAAACTCTAAACAAGAACAAAAAAAAACACTAAATAGCTCCTACAGGAATTTTTACATGGTTTTTGAAATTTATCTCAAATTTAAATCCCAATTTTGCTGCCATAATCAATTTTCCTAAGCCACTTTTGGATTTTTTTTGCCAATTTTTCCCCTTTTTTTGCAATTTCATACCTATTTTGCTTCTGTTCTTCACTCCTCCACTTTTTCTCAAATCTTTTATCCTTAGATTGATTTAATGTCATATTGGTTTTACTATAAAAAGATCTACTGCTTATGTTTGTTTAAGAATACATAAGATGAGGAACATTAAAACAATTGCAGAGTAAATTGCAATTAGATTATTTTCTCAAATGGTTCAGCTCTACTAACCACTCAGCCAAACCAGCACCCCCAAATAGATGCCCTATTGCCTTAAAACACTAAATGTTTCAAAATTAGGCAGATCTAAGACACACTGCATCATGTGAATTTTCATTTTCTAATAAAACACTTTTGCTTTCTGCAGTGTTGTTTTTAATTAAGCCAACCTCTCACCTTACTATTCCTTTAAATACAGTGATGGATTGTCCATTTAATGTTTCATACCTTAAGTGCACAACCAGTGATGAAGAACAGGCAATAGAGCTATTATACATTAAAAATGCTATTTTTAGGTGTTACCCTCAGGCCATTTCATGACACAGGCCTCATTTAAAACTGTTCAGCAACTGGCAAAGGAATTACAGCTGTTTGAGGTGACAGCCCTTCTCTTCTCTGTTAAGCCTGCTCTATTAACTTTTAATTAAATTTTCTCTGTTATATTTTTAAATTAGGCTACAGTGAGTACAATTACTTTACCTTTTAAGAATAAAATAAAAGAAAATATGAGAAGATGTGAGCCCAGATAATTAAGAAAAGATCTGGGATGATGTTATGTAGGGATGTATAAAATTACCAGAAGAAAATCAAAAGATATGGAAATTTTTGCTCAAATTTACAGCCAATATTTTAGCAGTACCATTTTGCAAATGTAGCAATTTAAAAATTAACGACAATGGTTATCACCTAATAGTAATAATAATAATAATAAGAAGAAGAAGAAGAAGAAGAAGAAGACATTTTATTTTCAAAGCTCCTTTCATGACACCTTTGACGCTGTACAAGTTTAAAACAACCAGTCATGCTAGCGTCCACTATCAAATACTTTCCAACAAAGAAGGACAAAAACATACTGTACGAAAAAAAACCTTGAATTTTGAGAAATTCAGTTGCTTTTTTAAGATAAATTTGGAGGCATGTGGCCTTAACAGGCAGTGGGACAGGGTGGATAGTATCAGAAAACGCGTGACAGAGTAAGGGAAGACTGAAGCTGGAAAAAACTTGAGGTCAGCCACACAGATGTGCTCGCTGCCACGCATCCCCTGTGTTGATTCAGTGCATCAGTTGTGCATGCTGTCCAGAATTAACACGATGCAGACCGGGCTATAGGCTACACGTTAACAGCTGAGGCAGAAGAGAGATGACAGATTGATCGCAGCAGCAGACACGATAATATCAGGAAGTTTAAAGACCAAACGGATAAATCAAAACCACAATCACCAACAACTTAACACAAATCTGACTGTTCATCTGGTGGGTGAAGGATCAATTCTCCTTTAACGAGGAAATAAGTCCAGTGTTGGGATGCTATGGTTGACGTCCTGAGATGTTTGTGTTAGCTTGGTTTCCTTGGCTGTATCTTTTCGTAATCAATGAAGCATTATTTGATAAAATTATTAATCAAAGTTAATTATTAAAGCTTCTGCTTATCTAGTGATTTGACTACGACATATATCAGCACAGTCTGCCACAAGTCATCAGCTAACATGTTAACTTATTCCACCCATTAACGAGGAAAATATCCAAGAAACTGCAGATGCAGTCATCAATGGTCAACAAATATGATACTGATAACTTGTTTATTTTGTTACTTTAACTTTCAGAATTAATGGCATGTGTACTTCTGACACAACAGGTTGTTTCTTACAGCCTGGGTCGTTTGTGCTATCGAGTGGTGTCCTCCAGTAACACATATAGACATGATCAAAATCTTAAGACCAGTTGAAAAATTGCTCGAATATGCATTTTGCACATTTGGACCTTAATGAGGTTTTAAATAGAGCTAAAATATGCATAAGTAAGAAGGGTGGAGTGTGACAAAAAACACTTTGAAAAAGAAATTTATTGAAAACAAGTAAACTGAACTAGGCTGTTTATCAGCTGATCAAAAGTTTAAGACCACAGGCTATTAAAGCCAAAATCTGCTCAAAATGTTCATTTTCTGTCAGGCATTCACACGGTCATGCCCTCCTGATGGCTAAAGCTAAGAAGCTTTCTCTTCTTGAACGTGGTCGGATCGTCGAGCTGCATAAGCAAGGCCTCTCGCAGCGTGCCATTGCTGCTGAGGTTGGACGCAGTAAGACAGTCATTCTACATTTTTTGAAAGATCCTGAGCATTATGGAACAAAAAAGTCAAGTGGTAGACCCAAAAAAATTACACCTGCGCTGAGCCGGAGGATCCGATTGGCTGTCCGTCAAGACACAGGGCGGTCCTCGACCCAAATTAAGGCCCTTACTGGTGCCGACTGCAGCACAATAACCATCAGACGGCATCTGCGGGAAAAGGGTTTCAAAAGCAAAAAACAAATTCAAAGATCTCGTCTCCTTCAACGCCACAAAACTGTCCGTTTAGACTTTGCCAGGGAGCATCAAACATGAGACATTGAAAGGTGGAAAAAAGTTTTATTCTCTGATGAGAAAAAATGTAACCTTGACGGTCCAGATGGCTTCAACGTTACTGGCATGACAAGGAGATCCCACCTGAGATGTTTTCTACCCGGCACAGTGGAGGGGGGTCCATCATGATCTTGGGTGCTTTTTCATTCAGTGGAACACTGGAGCTTCAGGTGGTGCAGGGTCGCCAAACGGCGGCTGGTTACGCATGCAGATGTTGCAGAGGGCATCCTCATGACTGAGGGCCTCGCCTGTGTGGTAACAGCTGGGTTTTTCAACAGGACAACGCTGCAGTTCACAACGCTGACCAAGGACTTCTTCAGGAGAATAACATCACTCTTGGACCATCCTGCATGTTCCCTGATTTAAATCCCATAGAGAACATTTGGGGATGGATGGCAAGGGAAGTTTATAAAAATGGCCGTCAGTTCCAGACAGTTGATGCCCTTCATGAAGCCATCTTCACCACTTGGAGCAATGTTCCCTAAAGCTTCCTGGAAACACTCTCATCAAGCATGCCCAAACCAATTTTTGAAGTGATTAACAAGAACGGTGGAGCTACTCATTACTGAGTCCTACTGAGAAATATTTTTGTTCTGGTTTGGAGAGTTTTTTGTCATTTTTTGAGCGATGGTCTTAAACTTTTGATCAGCTGATAAACAGCCTATTTCAGTTTACTTGTTGTTTTCAATAAATTACTTTTTTTAAGTGCTTTTTGTCACACTCCTCCTTCTTGCTTTTGCATATTGTAGCTCTATTTAAAACCTCATTAAGGTTCAAATGTGCAAAATGCATATTCTAGCAATTTTTCAACTGGTCTTAAGATTCTGATCAGGTCTGTATAGGCAAGTACATAAAAATGCTCATGACGCCAACACAGATGGGAACGCAGACACCAAGCAAGGACCCTAATGGATTTGATTTGTTGAGGTTTGATCATTTTGATTGTTGGGACCTTCTCAGTTGCAGCAGGATGTTTTTTCGTTGGAGCATTTTAGTCAGGAGTGTTGGTAAAGTATGTACTTTGAATGATGAGAAATGACTCAACAAATATTTTATCAGGGGTTTGACAAATGAATAGATTCTGTTAGTTGGCTTGATATTGTTTAACGGTCTTTATGACAGTAGTTGTAGTTTTTTTGTGATGTATAACATGAGTAGGACCGGGAGAAAAAATCGATGATCGACGATTTTTAAATCAATTTTTTTGTTCAAACCCCCCCCCCAACTCTTTAGGCACTAAAGTCGCTAAATTGCGGCAAGCAACATTGCTGAATAAAACAGGCCATAGCTGTTAAAATAGTGCTGAATAGTGTTCCTACTTTTCACCAGCAGATAGTGGACAGGTGACAGGTTTCTATTCAAAGTTTTGGTGTAAATTTATTTTGAAACACACACACCGGACCGAGGGACGCGAGTGTGGCTGTAGAGAGAGAGCAGAAAGAGAGAGAGAGAGAGAGATAAAAGTACTCACGATGCTGAAAGTACTTTGTCAAGTACTGTCTGACTCTGAGGAATATTTACTCTCTGAGGATGACGATCAGTCGTCCAGTGAGGACGAAACTGGTGGCACGTGTGTGTGCGCAGCGGGAGCGGGTCCGCGCGCCATTACAGTCCCCAAGCAGCACAGACCGAGGGCAATGCTTTGCCTCTCTGTGGCCGTGGTGGAAGTAATCGGCGAGTGCCGAGAAGGGGACGTGGTCTGGGATGCAGGGAAGCTCAAAACACTGCAAAAAAGTGACAGTGTTAGCGGGAATGAGAAAGATGGCGGAGGTCTGGTCAGATGAGGGAGAAGCCGGGGGTAAAAAGCACAGTGAAGGCAGCAGAGGCATTCATGCTCGGCTCGTAAATTACAGTGATGATGATGAGTGGGAAAATTAACCACTTTGAAACTATAGCCTTTTTAAATATTGATAGCAAAATTGAATATTTTCTTGAAAAAACCCTGGTGCCTAAAGGGTTATTAAGCCACTTTTATATGCAACCCAGGCTTTTGAAAAGAGAGAGTATAAACAGCTGGTTAAAATATATTGGAGAATAAATCCTAAAAACAGACTCACATGTGATGTGTATTTTTCCTGATATAATCTGCAGGCATCATCATTGTTCATCTTTTTAGCTGGTGTTAAAAAAGCTAACTAAAGATTGCAAAAATCAGCAATATCGTAGAATCACAATTTAAATCGAATTGGCACCTAAAAAATCGCAATAAATCGAATCGGGACAAAAGTGAATCGTCCCAGCCCTAAACATGAGCACTACTTACACAGTGCACAGCAGATGTATGAGTGATTATGATAATGACAAAACACATTAACAGCTCAGGGATGGATTTCAGAATGTTTATGATGTAAACATTATCTTTCGTTAATTAAGAACAAAATTACCAGTTAAACTGCTTCTGAAGTTAAATTGGTCATTGACAGTATCCTCCTCTTTATTTGAGTTTAGGCTTTTGGTCTAATTATGCCCTATCTATACAGCACCTATTAAAGAACAGGACAGCTGAGTCTATTTGCTTCACTCCTGTACAGCTATTGCTTGGTCCATCTTTATATACAGTCTTTGGCATGTAACATGGTAGCTCTTTAACCTTCCCACATCCTTGTTTCCTTCCTCTCGGGGTAAAAAGAAACACTGCGACTCAGCTAACTGTGCACTAAAGCTGCTTTTAGCGAGAGCATTTCGTTGGCAGCTACTTTGCATGTTGTGCAGCAGACGCTCACCTGCGGCGTGGTGACTCTGAAGGATGCTCCTGTTGTGGGAGTGGCAGGTCTTGGGGAGATGTTGTTCTGGGCCTGAGCCTGAGCTTGAGCCTGAGCTTGAGCCAAAGCCTGCTGAGGGACCATCACCAGCTGGCCAAGCTCGGTGCGTACCAGCACCATCCCTGCAGAATCACAGGGAACATTATCAGAGGAAACAAACCGTTCATTAGTCACTGAATGGTATTTGAAGAAATTATGAACCCAGCATAGAGACAGAATGGGGTGGATGACAGGTTTTGAGTTGTCTGCTAGCTTATTGCAACACAAACACATAATATTCTTGAAACTTTGGCTGGCAAATGGATCAAGCTTTAGAAATAAGTATATATATTCAAGCCAGATATTCAGAAAAGCAATACTGTCAGTAATAAGCACTCAGAGGCGAAAGGCTCGGCTATTCGATGTATTACCTGCATGAATTAAACTTAACCATGGGTTACAGTTACAAAAATGAAAATGAAAAGCAATGATGCATCCTGAAATATCCTGAAGTTTCTCCACTGCACTATACAGGCCCTTAGGGGATAAATGTCAAGTTCACAATGAATCTGATGTAGCCAGTGGTAAGAATAATACATCTTCAAATCATTCTCCCTATGGAATCAATTTAGACGCACTTTTAATGTTGTAGAACTTTCACATGCGGCTCCTGTGTCAGAAAACCGTGTTTATCCCATCTCTAGTGGATGAAATGTTTGAAAACTGGTCTAATGTAGGGACATGCACTCTATCTGACCTCTATATAGACAAAATGTTTGCATCTTTTAATCAGCTGTCTCAGAAATTCAATTTAAGTAGAAAAAACTTTTATAGGTATTTGCAAATGAGAAACTTTGTAGTATCTAACTCTAAGTGTTTTCCTCAGCTACCCCCTGCCTCTTCGTTAGACTCCCTTTTTACTTGTAAAACTAATTCTACTCACATGGTAAGTAAGATCTACACACTGCTTAAAGCTGGGGTTGGCGGTTTTGGTAAACTAGCACGAATTTGAAAGTCGCATCTTCTCAGGGCTCCGCCCCCTCCCGCCGCTCACATGCACACGCGCGGCTGATATATCCAGAACACTGATTCAACTCCAAACCCTCAGCACAACGTTTTTTTTTTACACTATACCAAGTCATGTCTCAGTCAGCGGTAAGAAAACACCAAACAAACATGTAAAGTTAGTTAGTACTCACAGCCGATATTGATCGGGGTATAGGTAGTTCCTCTGACATTCTCCACATAGCTGTCAAATCTCCTGTTTTGGCCATGAAACTACCGTATTTTCCGTATTTTATCCTCTTTCCCGCCGTCCTCCTGTATCAGTATTCTCCCGTAAATCTCCCGTGTGATGATATAATAATAACATCATTCCTCTGCCTCTCCAAACTGAGCTCTGTCTCTAGCCTGAAGGGGGCGGTAATGCTCCAAAATGATGGATGCCAACCGCCGTAAAGCCGAAGAAGAAGAAAAAGCCTCGCAAGAACGTCCACCAGCAGTAGCCTGGGTGGCAGCTATTGCGAGATTAGAGCAGCAGAACAAACTTAGAAAAACAAAGAGTTTATTTTAGATTTCTTGTAAATCTGTCTTAAAATGTGAGGGATACTGGAGCTTGGTTGGGGTTGTGGGACGGCTCACGGCGGGCTTCCCTTATTTTCAAAGACAAAACTTGAAAGGTAAGCATTCTCCCTCGGAGTCTGTTCCCTTGCTCGGCTACACGCACCGAGTCTGTGCACACCAAGAAAATGTACGCGCAGCAGGTGGGCAGAATGGCGACAGGATTTGATTGGTTTAAAAACAGGTGTCCCGGCATGATTATTGGTTGGTGTTTTCCCTGTTTTACTCCTGCTGTAGATAGCGGATATTTTTCGCTCGGTTTTAAAAACACATTATGAGTTGATTACCATCGGGTCATAAAGACCATTTTAACCAGTATTACAAAAAGTGTATCTAAATCAGATCGCCAACCCCAGCTTTAAAGATTTTAATCGATTTTTCCCTCCCTAAAAGAAACAAAACTCCCAGTGACATAAAAATGAAACAAATCAAGTTTTGCCTTTATGTTGTCTAAATGTTTCCCTTTCAAAGTCAAAGTCTGGGTCATAAAAGGTTGATTATGTAGTATAAACGTAGGCAGGTTTGTCTACACAAACACTAAAAGGCTGTGGTATTTTTACAGTATGAGCATGAAACTCTCTGATCAACATTTAATCTACTTAAATAACAAATACAAGCCTATAAAAGTGCTTGTGCAAACCCTACAAGGCCGACCATCATGAAAATTGTAATTTTTAAAAAAAAATAGCAACTACTTACAATTGGACTAAGGCAAGAAAAAAAATCTTGATTTTTAATTTTTTAAATCTTCTGCAGAAAATAATTCAAATTAATCAATTTAATCGATTTTTTTCCCCGCTCTAGGTGAATCTTTGAGAGAAAGCTTTTTCTGCCAAAATAACCAGGAAGACTGAAGTATCTGTTCCAACCCCACCCCAAACACAATGCATTGCCAACACATTGAATGGCACAGCTTCTTCTCGTCATAGCTAATCTATTGGCCGGGTAAAAAGTTCTCTTTATTTTATTTGATTTAATGCTGCTGTCAATGTTAGGAGCATTTGTGTGACTGCATACTACTTTGAGTCCCCTCTCCCCAGAGTTAAAAGTTCAGTCAGATGTTATCAGAGGAATTTTAGAAATAATCAATACATGTCTATAAACACATATCTACATTTTTCTGGATTCTGGAAAGCTAGCACGAACTTGAAAGTCGCATCTTCTCAGGGCTCCGCCTAGCCTCCCCCGCTCACATGCACGCGCGCAGCCGCTATATCCAGAAGACTGATTCAAGTCCAAACACAACGTGTTTGTTTTACACTACACCAAGTCATGTCTCAGTCAGCGGTAGGAAAACACCAAACAAACATGTAAAGTTAGTTAGTACTCACAGCCGATATTGATCGGGGTATAGGTAGTTCCTCTGACATTCTCCACATAGCTGTCAAATCTCCTGTTTTGGCCATGAAACTACCGTATTTTCCGTATTTTATCCTCTTTCCCGCCGTCCTCCTGTATCAGTATTCTCCCGTAAATCTCCCGTGTGACGATATAATAATAAAAACATTCCTCTGCCTCTCCAAACTGAGCTCTGTCTCTAGCCTGAATGGGGCGGTAATGCTCCAAAATGATGGATGTCAACCGCCGCAAAGCCGAAGAAGAAGAAAAAGCCTCGCGAGAACTTCCACCTGCAGTAGCCTGGGTGGCAGCTCTCGCGAGATTTGAGCCAACAGCAGAACAAACTTAGAAAAATAAAGAGTTTATTTTAGATTTCTTGTACATCTGTCTTAAAATGTGAGGGATACTGGAGCTTGGTTGGGGTTGTGGGACGGCTCACGGCGGGCTTCCCTTATTTTCAAAGACAAAACTTGAAAGGTAAGCATTCTCCCCCGGAGTCTGTTCCCTTGCTCAGCTACACGCACCGAGTCTGTGCACACCAAGAAAATGTACGCGCAGCAGGTGGGCAGAATGGCGACAGGATTTGATTTGTTTAAAAACAGGTGTCCCGGCATGATTATTGGTTGGTGTTTTCCCTGTTTTACTCCTGCTGTAGATAGCGGATATTTTTCGCTCGGTTTTAAGAACACATTATGAGTTGATTACCATCAGGTCATAAAGACCATTTTAACCAGTATTACAAAAAGTGTATCTAAATCAGATTACCAACCCTAGCTTTAATTCACTTACAATAAATGACCTGGAATGTCTTAGGAATAAGTGTGAAACAGAACTTGGTGAAATAATTTCAGAAGAAATTTGGCAAAGGATTATACAGTGGATCTATTCTTCTTCTATATGTTTACGGCACACCGTCATTCAGTTTAAAATCCGCAAACACTGGTCCAAAGATAAATTAGCAAAGTTTAAGAAAGATCTCTCGACCCAACATGTGATCGCTGTAAACTGGCCCCTGCCGATTTATTACACATGTTCTGGTCTTGTCCCAAGATTTATGGGTTTTGGTGTTCTATTTTTAAGACTTTTTCCAGCATATGTGGATCAAGAATAGATCTTTCTCCACTGATCTCATTGTTTGGTGTGATGCCTGTAAACAGTTCTGTCAACAGAAGTCAAGAAAATATGATCGCCTTTTGTTCCCTCTTAGCCAAAAGACTCATCCTGTCAAAAATGGAGGGACTCTGTTCCCCCATCATCTGGTCAGTGGATAAGGGAGGTAATGTGTCTTGTACATTTAGAAAAAATGAGATATGGAATAAGAGGGTGTACCATAAACACCACATAAAACTTGGCAACCATTTATAACATTTGTCGAAAAATATGTCACCTGGCAATTTATGCATGTAATGTATTTTTATTACCTCCGCCAAGGAGGTTATGTTTTCACGAGAGTTTGTCCGTCCGTCCATCCGTCCGTCCGTCTGTCGGTCCGTGAACAAAATAACTCAAAAAGTCAGGGATGGATTTGATGAAATTTTCAGGAAATGTTCAGCGTGGGAAAAGGAAGAACTGATTCGATTTTGGTGTTGATCAGGATCAGCGTCTGGCCGCCATGGCGAAAAATGTGATTTCTGTGAATAACTACTGAACTAAAATAGATATCATTATGAATCCAGTTGCTAATGGTATGTTTTCATGGTCAAGGAATCTAAATATTTAGATGAAATAAAGGTAGAAGTAATATTTATGGTCAAAATGACAATATGGCTGAGGACTGTGGTGCTGGCGGAGGTCTGCAGTCTCCGAGTGCTTTCTAGTTATTATTATTATTATTATTATTTTCTTATTTTATTTATTTTTTGTGTTACTTTTTTTATTTTTTACATCTGTAATACTGTCTGGCTGTTAATTCAAAGTTGGGGGTGTTTTCTGCTCTGTGTTATGTAAAAAAACAATAAAAAATACCTTGTTAAAAAAAAAACATTCTTCCTAATCATTACACTGTCTGAAGTGTATTGACACCAGATACTCAGTACCATGCCCAAGATCTCCCCTATAGCTCATATGTGTGGAGAGAGTGCTCAATGTTGTGGTACACTTCCCTTTCCCTCTCGTGAAAAGAGGAGGTGTGTACTTACATGATATGCTTGCATATACATGAGTACAAGCAAAGGCACACGACAAAAACAGGACGCAACAGCTCAAAACAGCAGAGAGCGGGAGAGCTGTTTGTTCAAAGAGACTCAAATAGCCCATAAAATGAATTTAGTACCAGCTCCCTCTATGTGTAGCGTTTATTTGTGCTGAACTTGAGGGTCAGTTTTTGTAAACTGTAAGCTTTGTATTACAAAGTGATTATGTAACCATGTCTTTGCCAAGTTGTGGCTGGAACAATGTGAGTGCAGGTCAGTGGTTGACTATAGAGAGAAGGACACAGGCTTATGCATTATACAAATTCTATTATCAATTCTTCTTATCCACCCAATTTGCCTCATCAATTCTTGATAATTTTCTGTGTGGAAAAAGTTGGTCTCTGCAGGTTTTTAGCAACAACAATGTCAAACAAATGTCACTCCACATATTTAAGGCCAGGTTGTCAGATGAAAGCTTCTGCAAGTTGGTGGTGTTTCAACCCACTAAACATTGGGCTGTAACTTCTTCTTTTTTGCTGAAAATGAGGCCACAATTTGGCCCTCTTTTGCCCCGTCTTCTATGATATCATTTTTAAGAGTGTGATGTTCCTGGCATGCAGAAAAAGCTTAAGTCATTGATAAGGGAATTGTTGAGGAAAAAGACAAATTATATAATTTCCAATTTAATTGGTTTCTGACTTCCATCCCTAATTACAACTAAATCTAGTGTGGTTGAATCCTCATTTAGAGACCTACAAGTCATCATTTCTAGGTCTTCAACACCCCTAATTAGCGGTCATGCATCTGTTTCTCATGAATCCCAGTTTGGCTGCACAGAGGCCTCATCCTGACTAACTTCTTTAAACTGACAGCACTGTAGTTTGTTGAAAAACAGCACATTCTAGGTTTGAAAAAAAAGAAAAAGGTTAAATTTGTCCTTCATTAGAACAAGAAAATATTTTTAAGTGCTAAACAGAGGTCAGGTTGATCTTTTCCGATACATTTAGGCAGTCAGGGTATTTAACCACCTGGCAAATGCAACAAGTCATCATGAATATGTTGTTTTACAATTAAAACATCTGAGTTTGAGTAAGACTTAAAGGTAGATATGTGTGGACAGGTGTGATAGATGCCACTTATCTCCATGCAACTTAAGCCACATGTTCTATCAGTGTTCAAAGCTAACAAACTTCTGGCAGAATTACTTTAGAACTATGTCCAAAGTATTAGGCATGAATATTAAAAACTGTCCCTTTACAGTAATATTTGGTACACCTCAAGAACATAATCAATTTACCTCTCATCAGCTGACAATTCTGGCCTTTACATCATTGTTAGCAAGACGAAGACTTTTGTTGCATTGGAAGTCTAACAAGGCCCCACTGATTTCTCAGTGACTTCAAGATGTAATGTTTTGCATGACGCTAGAGAAGATAAGGGATGAGCTGAAGGGCAATTCAGAGATGTTTTTTGAAAAATGGCAACCTTTCCTGACATATTTCAACTCCCTACAGACTTTACCAACAGACTGAACAAAAACTAGCACTTCTTTATTACTCCTCCATTTTTTTTTTATTTTCTCTTTCCTCTTATTTTTTTCTTTTTTTATTATTATTATTATTTTTTAATTTTGTTTAATTTCGTTTGTTTTAAATTAATCTATTTTCCTTATTTATTTTTTAGTAGAAGTGTGGCTCCTACATGGTTCGGGGGGGTAGGGGTGTTGACCTGGGGAAAAAATTAATAAATAAAAAACAATGAGGAGTGGGAATACCAATATTCCTTTTTTATATCTTCTTCACTTTATTGGATCATTGGTGTATTCGCAATATTAAGAAGATTAAAATGTACCTTTTCATAAACTTGCACTCCTCAATAAAGAAATTAAAACAAAAAAATTAGATATGTGTTTATAGACATGTATTGATTATTTCTAAAATTCCTCTGATAACATCTGACTGAACTTTTAACTCTGGGGAGAGGGGACTCAAAGTAGTATGCAGTCATACAAATGCTCCTAACATTGACTGCAGCATTAAATCAAATAAAATAAAGAGAACTTTTTCCCTGGCCAATAGATTAGCTATGACGAGAAGAAGCTGTGCCGTTCAATGTGTTGGCAATGCATTGTGTTTGGGGTGGGGTTGGAACAGATACTTCAGTCTTCCTGGTTATTTTGGCAGAAAAAGCTTTCTCTCAAAGATTCACCTAGAGCGGGGAAAAAATCGATTAAATTGATTAATTTGAATTATTTTCTGCAGAAGATTTAAAAAATTAAAAATCAAGATTTTTTTTCTTGCCTTAGTCCAGTTGTAAGTAGTTGCTATTTTTTTTAAAAATTACAATTTTCATGATGGTCGGCCTTGTAGGGTTTGCACAAGCACTTTTATAGGCTTGTATTTGTTATTTAAGTAGATTAAATGTTGATCTGAGAGTTTCATGCTCATACTGTAAAAATACCACAGCCTTTTAGTGTTTGTGTAGACAAACCTGCCTACGTTTATACTACATAATCAACCTTTTATGACCCAGACTTTGACTTTGAGAGAGAAACATTTAGACAACATAAAGGCAAAACTTGATTTGTTTCATTTTTATGTCACTGGGAGTTTTGTTTCTTTTAGGGAGGGAAAAATCGATTAAAATCTTTAAAGCTGGGGTTGGCGATCTGATTTAGATACACTTTTTGTAATACTGGTTAAAATGGTCTTTATGACCCGATGGTAATCAACTCATAATGTATTTTTAAAACAGAGTAAAAAATATCTGCTATCTACAGCAGGAGTAAAACAGGGAAAACACCAACCAATAATCATGCCGGGACACCTGTTTTTAAACCAATCAAATCCTGTCGCCATTCTGCCCACCTGCTGCGCGTACATTTTCTTGGTGTGCACAGACTCGGTGCGTGTAGCCGAGCAAGGGAACAGACTCCGGGGGAGAATGCTTACCTTTCAAGTTTTGTCTTTGAAAATAAGGGAAGCCCGCCATGAGCCGTCCCACAGCCCCAACCAAGCTCCAGTATCCCTCACATTTTAAGACAGATGAACAAGAAATCTAAAATAAACTCTTTGTTTTTCTAAGTTTGTTCTGCTGCTCTAATCTCGCGATAGCTGCCACCCAGGCTACTGCTGGTGGACGTTCTTGCGAGGCTTTTTCTTCTTCTTCGGTTTTACGGCGGTTGGCATCCATTTGGAGCATTACCGCCCCCTTCAGGCTAGAGACAGAGCTCAGTTTGGAGAGGCAGAGGAATGTTTTTATTATTATATCATCACACGGGAGATTTACGGGAGAATACTGATACAGGAGGACGACAAGAGGATAAAATACGGAAAATACGGTAGCTTAACGGCCAAAACAGGAGATTTGACAGCTATGTGGAGAATGTTAGAGGAACTACCTATACCCCGATCAACATCGGCTGTGAGCACTAACTAACTTTACATGTTTGTTTGGTGTTTTCTTACCGCTGACTGAGACATGACTTGGTATAGTGTAAAAAAAAAACGTTGTGCTGAGGGTTTGGAGTTGAATCAGTGTTCTGGATATATCAGCCGCGCGTGTGCATGTGAGCGGCGGGAGGGGGCGGCTAGGCGGAGCCCTGAGAAGATGCGACTTTCAAATTCGTGCTAGTTTACCAAAACCGCCAACCCCAGATTTAATCGAGTGTTGTGGAAAAATCAGAGATTTTATTTCTAGAGCATATCGCCCAGCCCTAGATTCACCACATAAACCTAACTGAAATCCTTAAATTAGGTATAAAGCTTGGGCCAAAACACTGATATTTCAACACTTAATTAGGCCAAGAATGATCACTATGCATTAAAATGACTGAATATAGTTCTTTTTAGAGTACACTTGTGTCATAAGTATGATGTATTTTTAACATTAAAAGTAAAATTAAGCTTCATCTGTCTTTAAAAAGCTAAAACATTGATTTATTTACTGGCTAACAGAAAACCTACCTTATTTTGGGAGCTTATGCTCTCAATAAGAGAATAATGTGAAACAAAACTCTGCAATATTGATGCAAATTAAAAATAGTAAAATCTTGGTGAGAAATATCAGCAGAAATGTTCATCTCATCTACGTCAATATTTAGCTTTTAAAGTAATCATCTGCAAATATCAATATCAGACTGATAATATCATGCATCTCTAAAAACATTACCAGCTGTGCTTACACTGACAGTTTGAATAAATATTAACAGGTTTCCTCATAAAAGCTGCATTTTGTTGGCAGCTCTTGTTAATCAAAAACTGAGATATTTAGATAGAGTCGATGTTTTTGAAGCACTGGAAAGTTATTTTTAACCACAGCTCTGCCTTGAATCATCACACACACTCAAGGGTTCTTAAAGCAAGTGTTGCATTTTACAATCTTTGTATTTACACCCTGACATAACACTGCTTCAAAACTGTGTTGACTGTTTTGCTGCTGAAAACTTTGAATGCTTACAGTAGTGTTTTGTCACAGCTGTAGTTAAGCAGCATGGCGTCACTAGATGGAAGTTTAACGTTTCACTGCAACTTTTGTAAAAATAAACAACATACTGACGGGAATCGGGTGACTGTACTGGGCTTAAGATCATTTATAATGTGTCTGTTGTCCTGCTTTGGTTTGTAACTTAACTTCTTGGACTCTTCGTGCACTCCTAACTTCAAATTAGAAATGTCTAATCAAACATTGACTTGTCCAGAAGCCTCTCACTGTAGGAGTCTTTTATTATAACTCCTCTCTCAAATCTGACGTCATGATGATTGGTTGCAAGTGTGAAGCTACTTCTTATCTAGATGTCCTGTCCTTTTGCAAATTAATGTTTTCTTGCAAGTTAGAGAAGATGCAGAAGTTAACCTGTCAGCTTTTACAGCATGAGCAGGTAACAGGTTGTTTTACTTTAGACATGAGCTATAGGATGATTATTCATGAGGGGATTATTCAAATAACTTTACTAATTAAATCATAAAAATGTCCTGTTTATCAAACTCTATTTCACAGATGTGGTGTCACTGTTGTCTTATGGTACTGTAAGAGATGCTTGGTGTAACTGCAGTAATTTGCACGCCTCAGTTGGCTCATCATTACACTGCTGTAAAGTGTTTGATTCCCCATGGGACTATGCATGCTGAAACTCACAGCACAGCTTCTGTGAATAAAGGCATGTATCAACAGGCATTTTTCCTCATTATTATAGAACAAGAGATTTCCAAATCTATAAAACAAAGCAGGAGAACACAAACTCTGTCGAATCAAAACAGGCCATCTGATAGTGTTGGCCTATTAATAAAGTTTTTGATTCATTTATTGATGAACCATTTGAGAAAATCTTGTACAGTGTTATGCCAACGTTTTCAACAGATGTTAAGTTAACTAACTACCAATTTTTAAGGCCATTCTCCCACAATGCCAACATTTTCTCTCTCGCTTAATCATGTAAAATAATCAAAAAGCTAACTTCTTATGCTCAAGAAACTACTTTTCTGAATCAGCAGTTAGATGTGATTAATGCATTCAACTGATGTGGAACAACTGCTAAAAATCTGCAGTTTACATCTTTCTATCCTATATTATTAACTAGGGCCGGGTTAAAAAAAATCGATTTAATCGATTTAAATCAATATTCCATTAACTGGTTCATAATCGATCCATAAAGTCCAAAGATGGATCTTTTAACTTGGGTAGTTTTTTCTTCTTTGGATGTGCAGAGAAGCAGCCTGTGGTATCAACCCAGCTCGTCTGGTGTGATCAGCGTTTAGTGTTGCTTTCTACTGAACAAGATCTCATGAGATGTTACTGCAAACAAACATGGTGGAAGCACTATATGGGCACCACTGGCAAGTTTAAAAGCTGATGTTTGGATGTACAGTATTTTAGATTTAACAAGTACAAAGGAAAATACGAGTTGGACAAAAAAACAAGTAATATGCAGAATATGCATTAATGCATATCATTAAAATATGATTCATGTAACTGCTTTGGGTTTAGTTCTTCAGATTAAAACAATTTTTAATGATGTACCAGGTCAAAAGGTCACTTCTTAAATTTACAGCACTATTTTAACTAAGATATCCCAGACTGAATAAATATCAAATTAAACCGTGAATCGAATCGATTTGAGACCTTGTAATATCGAATCGAATAGATCCAGAAAATCTGAATCAATACTCTGCCCGATTATTAACCAAAGTCTTATGTTTGTGAAATGGTGAATATCAGCAGATGTGCATGTTAAATCAATGCATCCATATCTTTATATTTTAAATGACATAACACTGGATCATATTGACACATATTTGTCTACATATCAACAAAAATAGAAGTTCAAAACCAACAATATTTACAATTTATTGATTCTGACTACCAGAAATAGTAGGCAAACTCCTGAACAATGTCTAACCTGCAGGAATGGGAGAAAACCTCCCTACTTGCCAGTTTTGTCCATGTTAACAAATGGTGCCAACATATTTGTGCAATTTAGACAGCACTTTCTCTTCTAGTTTAAGTTTCTTTACTTTCTACCAGCACTACTCATTCTAAAATTAAGATTTTATAATCTTAAACACATTGTATTTAAGAGTTTTGAAGATATCAACATCAGCTTAGAGAGATGTTGCTAATGTTTTCAAACAATTTGTTTTGTTATTACTCAACTTTTGACACTTGGGATTAGGAATTACTCAGTATAAGGAGTCGTGGACTTCTTTTTATTTCCTTTGTTTCAAATGCCTGGTTTCCCTACACATAGTTTAATGCATGGCTGCCTATGTGTATTCACAGCCACTAGGGCTGAACAATTTGAGAAAATAATCTAACTGCGATTTTTTTCACCCAATATTGCGATTTACTCTCCAATTGTTTTAATGTTCCTCATCTTATGTATTCTTAAACAAACATAATATCTTCTATAGTAAAACCAATATGACATTAAATCAATCTAAGGATAAAAGATTTGAGAAAAAAGGGGAGAAGTGAAGGACAGAAGCAAAAAAGGTATGAAATTGTAAAAACTGAACAAAAATGGTATGAAAGCAGAAAAAGGTTAATAAATAGGTGCAGAAAAGGTATGAAATTGCAAAAAAAAAAAGGAAAAACTGGCAAAAATAATCCAAAAGTGGCTTAGGAAAATTGATTATGGCAGCAAAATTGGGAATTAAATTTGAAATTAAATTTCAAAAACCATGTAAAAATTCAAAAAATGGTTCTGACAGTGGCCAAAAAAAGATGAATGGGGGCAAAACAGGCATAAAGTTGTAAAAACGAGGTTTAAACAAAAAAGGTAAAATTGGTCCAAAAGTAGGAAAAAAGTGTATGAATAGAGAGGTAAAAAAATTGGCATGAAATTGCAAAAAACTACATCACATTGCCAAAATGTTCAACACATCTTGGGCTAAAAATATTGAACCTTCTGTGATTTTAAAATTGCAACAAGCCATATTGCGATTTAATCTAATTTGCAATTAATTGTTCAGCCCTAATAGCCACCTAATTATTTTTTCCTTTTTTAAATGCAAAACATCTCTTCTAGGCATCTAGTGTGTCCCTCCCATGAAGATGCTGGCTGAGTAGCAGCATCTCATGAGAGCAAAATTTGTACGTCAGTGTTTTTAAGATTTTTTGCAGCCTCTTGTTGTCAGTATTATTCTGTGGTCCTGCACTCTTGACGACAGATCATACACTGCTTTCTAAACCTCCCTGACCTTTCACCTTCACTGTAATCTTCACAGAGTGGAATAAGAAAAAAAGTTGACCCCCATTGGGTCATTATCAGAAACTGTTGAGAAGGGAGCATGCAGACCCAGCAGGGGAGTGAAGTGCTGTGAGTGTGCGTGTCTACCTGATGTGTATAGGACCCTCATGGTGTTGCAGTCTCTCTCAATATTGCAAAAAAATGTATACAAATATCACATCTTCGTGAAATTCTGGAGAGTGTCTCATGGTGTGATAATGGCAAATCTCCTTTGCAGCATCAATGCTCAGCAGCAGTGTGATTGATATTTTAGTGATGGCACACTCGCTGCTTGTTTGTTTGTGTACAACTACTAGCTAGTAGGGCTGGGTATTTCCACCAACCCCACGATACGATACGTATCCCGATACACGTAAATTGTGAACATTGACTACACTTTTTACAGAATTCCCAGCAACTTTTGTTTTATATTACAAGAAGAAAAAGAACAAGGATGAGTTTTAAATGACTCTACTACTTAAGAACTTTAATTCAGGCCTCCAAAGATGGTAGACACCTAAGTTTAAATTTGGAACATGCTTCATCATGTAGCTTGGCTTCTACTTTGAACTGTGCCGTTGTTAACATAACCCAAAGAGTATTTACAACAACTGTCCAACCATTGAGGCCGTATCGATTCTGTTGCATCCGTATCGATACACGTATCACCAAGGAGTGCATGACGATATTTTGCTGTATCGATATTTTGAACACAGGCCTACTAGCTAGTGGCTACAGAAATGAAGCATCTAATGAGAACAAAAAGAGATGAAAAATAAAGAGCTGATCACAATTAATATAACTTTTTAGGGCTAGTTATTTCCAGCCACCTCATCAAATAATATGTACCCTGATACTGGCACTTGGTGATATGGCTTGAAAATAAAATTGTACATTTTTTCCACAAAACTTAATTTATGTTTTTACTTTTTTTTTCCTCTGAAGGAAGAAACTCCAGTTCACACAGAAATTACTTCAAATAAGTTTTGCCTTCATGTTAGCAAAATGTATTTCAAAACTAAACAGAATTTCCCTCGAACTATTACAGTTGTGTGCTGTAAGTTTATCAAATGTGATTTTTTTTTTAGTTTGGACACAGGCAGATTTGTCTACAAATACACTGAAAGCGGCATTATTTTAACAGTAGACTAACATGGATCTTTCTTATTAGAATTAAATAACATTTAAAAATCAAACCCAAGCCTGAAATGTGCATGTGCAAAACCTGGCAGGGCCTTCATTTATGAAAACAGTGTATATTTTCTGTGTTTACATTTTCAAAAATTGCCTCAACTAACAAATTGAGTAAGAATAAGTCAGGGGGGGAAATCAGATTTTGATTTTTTTAAATATTCTGTAAAAAATATTTGAATTAATTGATTTAATCAATATATTGCCCAGCCTAATACTAAGGCAATAACATACTGAAGGCCAATAAGATGTTGTGTGGTGTCTACTTTAATTACCTTCGCCAAGGAGGTTATGTTTTCGGGAGAGTTTGTTTGTCTGTCTGTCTGTGAACAAAATAACTCAAAAGTTATAGATGGATTTTCATGAAATTTTCAGGAAATATTCAGCGTGGGAAAAGGAAGAACTGATTTGATTTTGGTGTTGATCAGGATCAGCGTCTGGCTGCCATGGCGAAAAATGTGATTTGCATGAAGAACTACTGAACTAAAATAGATATCACTATGAATCCAGTTGCTAATGGTATGTTTTCATGGTCAAGGAATCTAAATATTTACATGAAATAAAGGTAGGACAAATATTTATGGTCAAAATCACAATATGGCTGAAGACTGTGGCGCTGGCGGTGGTCTGTGCTCTCCGAGTGCTTTTCTAATTACCTCCGCCAAGGAGGTTATGTTTTCGGGAGAGTTTGTTTGTCTGTCTGTCCATCTGTCTGTGAGCAAAATAACTCAAAAAGTTATGGATGGATTTGGATGAAATTTTCAGGAAACGTTCAGCATGGAAAAAGGAAGAACTGATTCGATTTTGGTGTTGATCCGGATCACCGTCTGGATCCGCCATGGCAAAAAATGTGATTTTTGTGAATAACTACTGCACTAAAACAGATATTATGAATCCAGTTGCTAATGGTATGTTTTCATGGTCAAGGAATCTAAATATTTAGATGAAATAAAGGTAGGACTAATATTTATGGTCAAAATCACAATATGGCTGAGGACTGTGGCGCTGGCGGAGGTCTGCTCTCTCCGAGTGCTTTTCTAGTTGTATTTGTATTTGTTGTTGTGTTTATGGACTTTGAAGTCTGTCAATAAAAATAAAGTAAAGTAAAGTATCATGATACCTGTAAACTGTGGACACTGACTATGATTTTAACTGAATTTTCAACAAATAGTGTTTTTTGCAAGTAAGACAAGAGTAAGGACATGGCTAAAAGAACTTTACAATTTAAGACACTTCAATTTCATGTCTCCAGAGATCTGGAAAATAATTCAAAATTTGGAAAATGTAGTTTGGCTTCTCTTTTGAGGCGCACCCTTGATAGCCCAGGCTTTATTGGTTCTACAGAATCTAAATCAATAAACGTATCAGCGAGGAGTATCTGACGATATTTTAGTGCATCATTATTTTGAGCACAGGCCAATTACAATGTCGTTATTGCAAAAAGAAAGACAGAGATGGTCAGATGAGTTGAAGCTGGCTGCTGGTCAAGTTGAAGCAGCAGTAAGGATTTCAGCACTTTTTTAGCCACATACTGAGACACAAAAGATAAAATACAGTTTTGATATATCAACAAATAAGTTTGAATGTTTGGTTTGACTTCTGCAGCCATTCTGTCACATGACAGTGCAGAAAATCATGCATGTGCATACTCAAACAGCTATGCAGCAGTCTAATCACAGGGTTTGCAGTCATTGTTTTGACACACTGTTTCATTTTGGAGTGTGTTTCCGTCTAGCTATGACGCTCTATGTCTATTTCGTGTAACATGGGCCTAAAGTATAAGATATGAGAATTTGACACAGAAGTACAAATTGGCCCTAAAGCGAGAGAGTAGCTTGGTAGTTGTGACACTACCTTAAAGATAATAAGCCTTCACACATGCAGTTCTCCTGCTGTGATTATGGAACTTTGAGTGAAGCTTTGAGAAACATGTTGTATTATTTAAGCAACTTTATGGAACGAACTGCTGATCAATATTGTCCATAGAGAAGAGAGACACAAAAATTAGGGATGGGATGAAATATCGTTGGGCAATATATCGTGATACAGTACGTGACGAAATGCATCGAGTTTGAAAAAAATGGATCACGAAATACAGACGTCACGTCCGGTAATAGTGCATGTGACCAGAAGTGATGACAACAGGACACTCCGCCTGGATACAAGTCATCTGTCTGGCAGTATTTTGGCTTTCTCATTAAAAAAGACGAAGACGGCGAAAACGAGCCTACCGCTTGTTAGCATACACTCTCTCTAACCTCTCTAGGGTTAGAGAGAGTGTTATTGTTTGTGTTTGGCCTGTTAGGCCTTGTGTTTTCCTGTGTGCAACTCAAACTAAAACAAATTTGTTGTTATTAGACAGTGATATTTTTTCTTTTTTACTTTTTTGATATTCTATCGAGATGTATCGTATCGTGACCCGGGTATATCGAGGTGCAGCGTATCGTGAGTTTAAGTGTATCGTCCCATCCCTAACAAAAATCAACCTGGGTAGGGACTGAAGTCAGGCACAGGACCTGCAACACCCCAAGCACAGAATAGTTTTATAGAAAACACTAAATAGTATCAAAATTGTTTGACTTTTACTAGAATCACTTCAAAGTTTATAACATTTAATACTTTTTTACAGTAGAAAATATTGAGATATGTATCACGTTTGCCATTCAGATTTAAAAACGCCTTTTGGTCCATATTGCCCATCTCTTCAGGTGCAGAGGTCATAACACGTGTAAACAAACAGCACCTTTCTGCCTCTATCCTTCTCCTTTTGCAAACCTTACCCGGCGGGATGGTAAACCCAGAGGGCAGCTGAATAGTCGTCTGCTGCTGAGGTGGTCTTACAATCAACTGGGGGGTTACAATCCTTTGAGGTGCTGTGAGTCCAGGACGGGGCTGAGACTGCACGGAGGTGGCCACAGCAGGTGTAGGTGAAGCAGCTGTGGGTCTGACCATGCTGATGGTAGTAGTGGTAGTCACAGATGTAGTTTGAGCAGCTCCACAAACAGAACTTGTTGCCACCACCACTCCAGCTGCAGCAGTTGTGGGAGCACTCATGGGCTGAGCTACTGTAGTGATGGTGGTGGTCGTTGCTGCTGCTGTTGTAGTCGTAGTTGATGTTGGTATGACAAGAGAAGATGTAGTCGTTACAGTGTTAATCACAGAGTTTACGGACTGGCTTGACATTACAATTTTGGACTGACAATCGTCTGTTTTGGAAGGCTCGGTGTCTGTGAGGGTTTTGCTGTGGGTGTCCTGTGGAGCTGGGGATGTGATGGGTGATGTTGTTCGGGTGCCCTGCTGGACCAAGGCTGACACACTGGTCCCGCTGCCATTCTGGGCAATGCTGGCCACAATGTGACTGGGGAGTCTGTGCAGAGCAATGGTGGGAGTCCCTCGGTCCAGTGCAATAGCAGACTGACCTACAGGGAGGCTAGCGTTAGATACAGTGAAAGTGGAGGTGTTAATAGAGGATGTGACAGCTCGAGTGCAGTTTGTTGTAGTTGTATCCACAGAGCTAACGCTGTCCACCGCTGCTGTGTTGCTGCTGTTCCTCCGCGTCGTTACAGCGGCTCCGTTCAAACTCTTTACCCGAGCAGAGGCGCTCCTCCTCGGCGCGGGGATGCGTCTCCTCGGCGGGTTAGCCTCCGCTGAAGCCTCACCTGCGCCCGGGGAAACCTTACACCCCCGGCTGGTTGTGGTGCTGATGCTGCCTGGCGTAGCTGCCAAAGTTGACAGACCAGATGCAGTCAGTGTTGTGATGGATGCTCCATGTGATTGCGAACCGCTGCTAGTGGCGTTCACACCGGCAGCTGGAGTGGAGGAAGGCTGCTCAAAAGACGGGCTGCAGCCCAGCGGAGGAGACGTGACAGTTTTATCCGAGCTAACCTCTTTGGAGTTGATCTCCTGGCGCATCTCAGGTCTATTCCGCCGTCCTTGTTGTTGTTGTTCTACTGTTGTGGTGCCCACTGGAGCTGGTAGCGTTTTTCCTAAGTGATGGTTAGCTGGGGGCACGGAGCCAGAGCCCCCGTTTTCGTCTGCTTTACCTGCTGGGTTGCTTTGACCAGCAAGCTGTGACTCCAATGAGCCCACCAGGTCGCTCACCGCTTTCTCATCCACCTCTGAAAAGAGCATATCTTCCAGGGGGTCGGAGGCGCCCGCCATCTCTGATCACAGATAGCTCTTGTATTTTTTTTTTTACAGTGCGCCTGCGTGTTACTAGGCATTGTGGGAATGAATCTTACGTCATGAGAGGAGGGGAGGGGGGTCTCCTCGTTGTATCTCCATTATTTTCACGAACTTCAAGTCTATGCAGAGAAGCAAAGTTTAATTTAGACCACAATGAGTGGAACCTACATGCAAAAATGCAGATACATTGGAGGAAACACTTTTTCTATGCTTAAGATTCTGTTACTGTCCAGGGTTTTAAACCAGAAGAATGATAGTAACATAGTTATTACTGTCTTTAACCATCAAATGTTACAAATTTTTGTGTTTATTTAGTAGAAATAGGTCGAAATTAATGTCGAAAGATTATGTTTTAAGCTTTACATTTTAATTTAACCCTTTAAGGCCCAAGATCATAGATTATAGCCAGAAAATTCTAATTTTTTGGAGCTGAAATGTTTGTTTCACTTTCTACTAAAATCCATAAAATTCAACATATAGATTTTTTTGTATCTCATTTGATACATTAGATGTTTTTGGCAACTGATAATCCATTTGAGGACATTTTTATCATTTATCTGATTGTATTTTTTTTTTTTTTTTGTAATTTGTTGATCATATTGAGTAGAAAGAGGTATTATAAAAGTATGATACAATTGGCTTTACAGGGTTAAAAATGTATTTTTTTTATGCAAAACCAAATGTTATTATGTTGGCAATTGAAAGGTCCCTCATTTTAAGTCTACCGCTATAATACCTTTATTTAATATAGAATTTTTAAAAACAAACACCTATTACTCCTACTACTACTACTACTCCTGCTACTACTTCTAATAATAATACTTGTAATAAAACTATTATTACTAGTAATTAAAATAATAATATTAAACTCTTAAAGAACAAGTTTTTGTTGTTTGTAAAAAAGATATGCTTTCGACATTTGCATGGGTTTACGATTACAAAACAACACTTATCTTGAAACAAATACAGTCCCATTTGAAGATTTATTAAAATATATTTGTTTTGTTTATGCATTTTGCTTTACTGAATAGCATTTTTAAAATTCTAGAGTCCAGTGCCATCTTTTAATAACAAACACATTCAAACCAAGATTTTGATATGCATACCTTTTTCCTAAGCTTGTTGTGTATATTCAATTTTGTCGATTATTATTTTTTAAAATTTCTTGTTGTTCTGGAGTTTGTAACCTGATATTTTTTCAGCTTTTTTCGCTATGACAAACAAAATGTTACTGATGGACAAGAATATCTGGATGGGGCTCAGTTTTTTTTCACATCATGAATCACAATCACAATATTTTGTTTGAAGACTCTCATCTTTTGCTGATTTTATCAAAATGTACAAGGCAGTTTAACCACTCCCTGAATAAGTTAATGCAGCAAAATTAACCTTCAACCAATCAATCACTTTCAGTGGCTGTCGTGTATTTTTCAAAGCTGTTTTTTATCAAACAGAAAAATCAACCAAAAGATAACAAGTTATACTTCTAATTTTTTTTTCGCATTTATTCATGTATAATTAATTGCATGAGTCTGAACGGGTGGGCCACCTGTCACCGGTATTGATCATGGATGTATTATGGCAGGGGTGGGCAAGTGGCGGCCCGGGGGCCAAATGCGGCCCTCCACATTACTAAATGTGGCCCGCCATTCATTCCCAAGAACCAGCAGCTGTAAATAAGAAGAAAACTCAAATATCCCATAGAAATGCTTGTATATAATCTTATGTAAATTATTTACAACCTTACTGTGGTCTTATTTTGTCTAAATCTCTTTCATAAAGCCTTTGAACATTATATCAAGTATTACTCAATACTATATTTATAAAATGGCAACAGCAAAATATTTGAGCTTTAAAAATTTGAAAAACACATAATTTTATTGATTTGAAAATAGCTTCATTGGCTTTAATCCCATTTATGTTAGCTAAATTTGCTTGAATTCTGTTTCAAGTTAATTTGATTATGCATAATAACTTGTATTTATGTTGTAATATATGAATATTTGTATTCTAATTTTATGACAAATTTATATTCTCATTTGTTGTTTATCCAACATTCTTTTCTTTCATTATCGAGGGTTTCTGAAAATTTGTAACAATGTGGCCCTCAGGCTGGGAAAAACTGTTTTATGTGGCCCTCTTTGTAATTAAAGTTGCCCACCCCTGTATTATGGTGTTGATATGCACGAGCCCACCCGTAGATCCGCCCTTGATCCAAATCCGTTATTGGTCAGGGGGCGTGGCCAGCACACGAACTATCGCGATATTATAGGTTGACTGAAACTGAACATGAAGCTCTTGTTAAACACACTGTTGTATGGCAGTTATTCCCCATTTCAAAATAATTTAAAAGCTTTTAAATGCAGCCCTAGGCCCCTGGTTTTGATATTATCGGTGTTATTTCTGTAAAATCTATTTAAACTACAACAGAGAGAGGAAGAGGAGGTGACTCCAGGGGAACAGGCCCGGCCTATATCTCCCAGCATCCTCCGCGGCCGTCAGAGGAAAGTGTACACGGCCATGTCGTGGTAGAGCTCAGCTCCGAAACCTGCGACTCACGGCGTAGCGAACTTTCGCAGTCTGTGAAGCCTTATTCTTTAACTCTCAAAGTTACCAGGTCATTTTTTGTTTCGCGTGACAGCACGTCAAGTCTAATTCAGCCTGTTATTGAGAAACCAGAGGAAACATGAGCGGAGGAGGGACGCCGTACATTGGCAGTAAAATTAGCCTAATCTCCAAGGCCGAGATCCGCTATGAAGGAATTCTGTACACCATTGACACTGAAAACTCGACAGTAGCTCTCGCTAAAGGTGAGTTAAGCACATAAAATGTGGAGCTTATTTTATATAAACGTTTAGTTTATCACTAGAGGGGGTTTTAGTTGTAAAACGTATGTATCGCATGCTAGTTAGCCGTGCTAGCTAGCTTTGCACTACTTGCCCCGAGAGTTAACACTTTACGTCCTTTGTTTACCTTGTTTGGGCCAGTGTTCCTCCTCTGACCTTTATCACCAACAGACTAGCCACCAGATTGCTTTTTGAGATAATTCTTTAAGAGAAATATTTCACTGAAATGTCCCCAGCAGATAGATGGTTATTTGTAAACTCGGATGACGGAGTTTGTCACACTGCTTTAAACCCCAGATCAACACTTGTACTTTCTCCAGCTGTTGGTGACTTCGGTGTTTTGAGTCACTTTGGTGAAGTTTTGACATTTTATTATGTTAAATCTATGAGTAGGTGTCTATTTATTGTACTACATAGTTAAGTTGATGCCTAATATTGTTTTTTTTTTCTCGATATAACAATATTTTGCTGCCAATACACATATCATTCGTCAAAAACTTTAAGTCTTTTACAAAATTTGACATGTTGTTTTCAGCTTGACAGTCTTTTGTGTAAGGAGCAGATGTAATACAAGAGAACCATCTCCATCTGGACTATATAAAAGTAACAATGTTTACACGACCTTACAAAGTAAAGAAGTGTAGTGCATTAGTGTAATTTGCCAATATTACTGCCATTAAATTGGCCATAAATATTGTCAAAAAAATCAATATTGGTTGATAGTGATTAGGGATGTAACAGTTACCGGTAAAATGGTAAACCACGGTAAATTTCCCATTTTAATCTATACCGTGTTTGATCACCGCACTGTGTCAATTAGAGGTGTAGAAAAATATCGCTTTCGCAATCTATCGCGATATTTTGACTCCCGATATAATTTCGATATTTCAAATCTTAGTATCGATATTTTTGTAAAAATAAAAACTCATATTTTATCAGAGTTGGAAATAAAATACAACTTATAAATATGTATGCACAGTGTTTTTCATGCACTATTCAGTTCAGACAGTGACAAGAGAAATATGTGACTTTTTTTAACTTACTGTTGTGCTGTCAGTAACTCAAAGCTCTTTGTTCTTCATGTGTTTAATCACAGTTTGAGCTGCACTACAGGTTAGGATGATTTCAATACTTTGTTAAAGGGAAAACAAGAACAATTTCTTTGCAACATTAGTTTAATTGACTTGATGCACTCTGTGTTAAGTGTATGTATGTAACACTGCATTTGACAAATTTCAATAACAATAAAATGGAAAAGTTACATATTCACTGTCTCTAGGTTTTCCCTAGTTTACTGTAGAATATCGCAATATATCACAATATTGTGATATCGTGATATAATCGTATCGTGACCAAAGTATCGTGATACGTATCGAATCGTGAGGCTCTTGCCAATACACGGTGTGAATCGTGAGGCTCTTACCAATACACGGTGTGTATTGGTAAGAATCTCTTTGAACATGTTTATTTATGATTGTTTATGAAGAGAAACCTGTTAAAAGTACAAATCTGTTTTTCTATATTTGTAGGCAAATTATAAACAGTTTAAGTATTTACAACAAAATAATGACAAATACTTGCCAGAATTGTTTACTTTTATTTCTAATGAAAAAAGTTTAAACACATTTACTAATGGACATTTCCTGACACAATTATTGACAAAAAAGACAAAAGAACTGTTAAATTATAATATTAAAGGGGTTAAATGATTTCAAGACTGTTAAAGTACAATTTGAACATTCTTAGTATACTGCAACAATACTGTGATTATAATGATAACCGTGATAATTTTGGTCACAATAACCGTGATATGAATTTTTCATACCGTTACATCCCTAATAGTGATACAAAGAGTTAGAGGATATTATGTAGCAAACTTTTTAAACAGTCATATCATTTACCTGTGTTGAGCAGAAAGCAAATGTAGGTGGAGGCCGTATAGCTTTGACATCATACACACTAGGGAGTAAAAAAGAGTGTTTTAAGGGACATTTTCCATAAAGCGAAATAGTGCAATTCTCAATGTACTGAGACTTGGGTAAAAGATGGTATGCTCTGCTCCCTAAAACCCCTCTACCAATATTAAGAGCAAAAAAAATTGAATGTGCAGGACATGGGACATCAGAGTGCTGAGATGGACAATAAGTAAACAAAAAAAGCCTTTTTGTTTAATGCTTGAACAAAAACAAAAAAGGCTCAACAAGATCATAAATGCCTTAACCTAGACATTGCCATCTAATTATAGATATAGGTGTTTTATATTATATTATTGCTGTAATACACCCACCATTGTTTGACACCTTACACAATATTTGAAGCAAAATTCTTACATTTAACAGAAAGCTTGTATCTCCCCTCTATTTACCTATTATGGATACGTTGTTTTCTACTGTTTAACAAAAGTGGTTTAATAAGTTACAAAAAACAAAACTTGCCAATTGGTTAAAGTACAAGGACAGGTACTGACTCGATGCTACTCAAAGACTGATAACTGCACAAAAAATCCAATCCCAGTATGTTTGGTTATTGGGACTTTCTTCCTAACCCTAATTTTTCAGGACCACTTAAGTATTATTTTAAAGTGGCGTTGTATGAGGCTTGGTTTGAGGGTAAATACACTGGCCACAGTGATTCTGATCAGCTCTGCCCCTTTAGGGAAAAAACATCTCAGAAGTCCAGCTACTCATTGCTGCAGGTGGGGCCAACACTCAGACGTAATCTGATCTATTTTTGTGATTGTATTGTTCCAAGCATCTAAATGATATGACTTAATGCTTCATTTTTGTGACTGTAACCCCTTTTCGTTTTGGCACTCAAGACAGAATGATTTCAAAGCTTTGCAGTGTGCTGCAGTAGTAGCTAAACACAGAGGCTCGTATGCATAACACATTGTAAATGTGTCCAGTACAGTAAAGTCGCCCCAATATAATTATCTTGGCCCCCATGCTGTGTTCTTTCATGCCATTTGTTTTCTGCAGAAAGCACAGTTACAGAGGCTAATATATTTATATATCTATACATACAAAAATAGATATAGATAGATGTAGATATAATCATTAAATAGACTTCGTGACATATCACCCCATTTCCAAATGATTGAACTATTCATTTTAAGACAGTTGTGGATAGTGCTGGACAGGAGATCCAAAAAATCAGTCTTCTAATTTTTTATATTTTGTTTGTTTCAGATGTTATTTGTAAAAAAAAATAGCTACATAGTTTCTGGAGGATTTGTAAGAGTGCCTGAAATCCTAGACATTTCTTGAATTGCAATGCCTTTTTTTAAGACTGAAAAATTGCCTTAATATCTAATAAGTTAGCTGAAAATGCTTAAAATTGTAAGTGGATCCAGGATTTGTTTTGGAACTGAATTTTTATGACCCTTTCCCTTCAGTTAGTTGCCAAATTCCATTAACAGGTGACACATTTGAACAGTCTATTTTCTTATTCTAAATCAATCATCAAACAGTTTTCTCTCTGTGTGGGTTTATTACCCTCGGGGCATTTTAGAGGACTAAACGTGTACATTTTGCTCATTTGAATTCTTTTACTGTCGATATTTCGACCAATTTAAAGGCTAAATGTATGAAACTTGGCCAGGATTTGTGTTATCATTGTTTTTATAAGTCCATGATCCCTTCTGTTGCAAGGTGCATGGTGGAGAAGATTTGCAGAGATGCCTCCACTCTTTTGGCATTCAGTATTAAAATTCTTTCCTTATGCACACCCAATAAATCCAAGCACCAACCTTCAAAATACAGGAAAACATGTTTTAGGTGTTATGACGCTCTTAAACCACCAGGGGCAACAGAGCTTTATCACATGAAGCTCTGCTGGAGGTTTTGCTCCAAAAAATAATCATGCATCAACATCACTGTTGTCAGTTAGGTGTAAGGCTGTAATAAGCTCATTCCAAATCCACTTGCATCTAATTTTTGAGAAATATATATATACATATATTTTTAATTTTCTTTTTATTGAACATTTTAATATCATTTTGCATACATCTGGTGCACATGATCATGCCACTACAATAATGCATATTTCCTTTTACATCAGTCATCCTTCCTTAATCTTTACCTTAGGATCAGAAATAATATAACTTTGGCTTTTTTGTATACTTTAATATCATTATGCTCTTAAAGTAGAAGTAATTTGCTGTCACCCAAATATTCTAACCAGTTATACTACAATTTGTCCCAGTGTAGCAAAGTTAAATAATAAAATAAAATCAATTATGTATATTTATAAAAGAATGAAATAAAACAAAATAATAATAATAAAAAATAACAATAACAAAATAATAACTATAAAATTAGCAATAATAAATGGGAAAACGAGAACTTTTCAACTTCTGTAGCTATAAACCAGGGTACTTTTCCTCCTAATGAAGGACATCTCAAATAAAGTCTGACCTAAGTGGTCTTATAAATTCTACCCAATTTTTCCATTGTCTTTTAAATCTGTCCTCCTCCAGTCTCATCGCATTTTTGAGAAATATTTAATGTTTGTGTTTATCCCACTGAAAAGATAATCGGGTTTTTACGACTAAAGGATATAAAATAATTTTAAAAATGTAAGGGACAGGAATGGGTGTGGATATTATAGAAAACAAGTTACACAACTCTGACTGGAATTGTAAATAAATCTAAGATGTTTTTTATCCCCCTACAGTTCGTTCATTTGGCACTGAAGACCGCCCCACTGAAAGGCCTATCCCACCTCGAGATGAAGTTTTTGAGTACATTATCTTCAGAGGAAGTGATATTAAAGACCTTACAGTGTGTGAGCCCCCCAAAGCCACCAGCAGCCTGCCTCAGGACCCTGCCATTGTTCAAGTAAGTCCAGTTGTTTACATTCCTGCACTGCAAAACGCCCACATGAAAACAAGTTTGTGACTCAGTCTTTGTACCGACTTGAAAAGTTATAGTTGGGATTTTTAAGGTAAGAGTTACTTGATGGGGGAATTTGTGTATTTTGTATTCTGACACATTTACACACACTTAAAAAACACACAAAACATCCACCACAGATGCATTTAACGTAACTTTAAAGATTTAATTTTTGTAGTGTAATTTCCTATCCTCAGTCATAACTGCTCTGCACATAATCTTCCTCTTCAGTGCAGCTAAACTTACTCTACTCATGAAATGCACACGTGTATCAAGTATCATTGATTATAGCAAAATATAGTTCCCAGTGAGAATGTGGGTCTGTTCTTCAGGTTATTCATGCTGTGACAAGGGTTTACATTTAGGATTTTAATCCACGTAGATTATTTCAATAATGTTACATATGACGGTCAGTATTGACTTTTTGAATAAATTTTTTTGTGTGTGTGTTTGTAGTCGTCCATTGGATCCTCTAATGCAGCCCCCTCATTCCCACCGGCCGGGTCATTCCCTGCTCCATACAGCAGAGCTTCCGTCCAGCCATACAGCCAGTTTGGTGTGACATCACTGGCGTCTCAGCAGTTTGGGGCTGCTGCACCTGGAGGTAATGAGTTGTTCTTATTTAGAACTGAATGTGCCCCCACAAAACAGCCAAAGAGTTATTATTCTTTTAGTCAGTCACCCTGTTTAAGACACACTAGCACGCCTTAGCCCTACTCTACTCTACTCTACCCTGCTCGGCTTTACCCGGTTTGCAGCGTGTTTCCACTTGCCCGGTACCTCCCACGACCAGCCAGATTTTAGTGCCTACTCCGCTCTGGTTCTAGGCGAGCTGAGTCGATACTAAAAGGTGACGTCGACCAGCGGCTGGCTACTGATTGGTCAGACAATGTCATCATTGATGAGTCATGAGCGCGACGACCTAGCATGCTAGTATAGCTTCCAAAACTCGCCTGTGCTTCTCAAGGGGTATTTCTTCTTGCCTCCTGCAGCCTTCTTCTGCTTTCCTTTTTTACCGGTTTGTGACAAAAAGTCACAGAATGTTGTGTCGCGCTCAAATGACGTCACCACAGTGCTGCTCCGCGGTTTAAAGCGACACTGCACCCCGTTGGGCAGGCGACTGGGGATAATAGAAAAGCAGCACAAGGCGAGTCGAGTAGAGACGTAGCTTGTCGCGTGATGTGAAAGTAAAAAAAGTTGATCAATCAGCAGTGTGTGCACATGTGACGGTACCCTAGACAGACGGTCATTCATCCGGACTACAGAGGAACAATCCATGTCCGTGTGGGAAACATTAGTCAGTGAGGACGGACCGCGGGAAACTCACAGGTGATGCTGCTGCAGGGCATCAGCTGCGGTGTTTTGTGGTTGACAAGTGAGTGAAAAGGATACAGCTGGAATAATGTCCGCTTATATATCCTATTATATGATATATGATATGATCGCGGTGAAACTCGAGCGGACGTGACGTCACCAAGCGATGGCTGACGGCAGGTGATCAAAATGAGGTATTTATGGACGCGCGACGATACGTCAGTGGGCGACGCAATTTTGGTAGCTGGGTCGCTTGCGGTGTGAACGCAGCTTCAGCCCCAGAAACTCTCCAGCTACATATCAACTGTAACCCTGCCGTTGATGTCGAGCCACATTGTAGCTTTATCAACGACCAATGAGAGTCTCAAGATCACACAGACTTGAAATGATTTCACAGATTTGATCACATTTTCATTCATTTACATGTTCTGTTCACTGTAGGTCGCACCAGTCCCAAGCAGGACTCTTTGAGAAAAAGTCCCGCCCTGGAGCAGGCGGTGAAGCCCCCGTCATCGGCTGCAGGTGCTCCTCCTGCACCTGTGGGACAGAGGAGTCAGGCTGCAGCTGCCGCCCCTCGACCACCCCGGACCACTGCAGGCAGCCAGAAACCCCCAGATCTGCTGGAGCAGAGAAAAGGTAGAGGCACCTCCAGGGTCTGTTAGTTTGGACGTCAATTTCAAATTTAGTCTTGGTTATAGTCCTTTGCCTAAAATATCTTTTAGTTTTAGTCATCTACATTTTTTTACATTTTAGTCTAGTTTTAGTTGATGAAATCTACTGTAAATTCAATCATGATTATTTTGGACTCAAAAATGGAAGTATAAAGTGCAAGGATTTTTTCATGTTCCCTTGAATTTTTAAGTCATGTTTTACACTTGGATAAAATGAAACATCTCATAACCCTTTACTGAATGCTAGTAAATTAACACAAAACGAATGGCCCTTTTCCACTAGCACGCTTTGGCCCTACTCTACTCGGCCCTACTCGATTTGCAGCGTGTTTCCACTAGCCTGGTACCTCCTAAAACAAGCTAGTTTTAGTACCTACTCCGCTCTGGTTCCAAGCGAGCTTAGTCGATACTGAAAGATGACGTCACCAACTGCCGGCTACTGATTGGTCAGACAATGTCGTCATCGTTGAGTCATTAGTCATGAGTGCGACGACCTAGCATGCTAGCGGTAGCTACCATTAGCTTACCCTCATGCGTCTTTTCTTTGCAGATGGATTGCTCTCGTCCTCGGCTTCATTCTGTTGTATAGCTTCCAAAACTCTCCTGTGCTTCTCAAGGGGTATTTCTTCCTACCACCTGCAGCCTTCTTCTGCTTTCTTTTTTTACTCGGTTTGTGACAAAAAGCCACAGATTGCTGTGTTGCGCTTAAAATGATGCCACCGGGGCTAACGGAAAAGCAGCACAAGGCGAGTAGAGTAGAGCCGGTTAGAGTAGAGTAGAGTAGGACTTATGGAAAAGGGCCAAAATTGAACTTTTTGTGAAATGCAATCACCCTTATTTGGGCTACCTGGCAGAGCATCTCGGTTACAATACCAGAACTGACAACAAACAGGGAACCTGCTCTACATAAATATATCAGTTCATAAAGAGAGCAGCTCTGATTGGATCGCTCCACAACTTATCCCACCACCACCAAGCTAATGTAACTGTGACTGGATAACCCTCTTAATTCATCCAACCTTTAACACAGTTAAAGTAGCTGTAATTAAATATATTCCTAACTTGTCTCTGCTTTCTACATGAAGAAATGTAATTCAACTGTTTTATTTGTTACTGTCTCGTTTTCGTCAGAGGAAAAAAAGGTTGTTGATGAAAAGTATGAAGAAATTAATTAGTTAACAAAATGAGCACTGCCTCCAGGGTGTGTGTTTGTTAAATATTCAAAAGCTGAACGTTTTCTGAATCTAACAAAAGTTGTCTTCACGTATTTACTTAAGCATCTTGCCCATCATTCACTGCTGAGTGCAGGGTTTTGTTCAGTGTAACTTATGGCTGTAAATGTGTTTTTGCTGCTCAGCTCCAGAGGTTCAAAAGGTGTCACTGCCCGATAATGAGCATGGAGCAGTCGAAAACCACGACCCCAACAAGCATCAGACTGCCGGTGAGTAACTGGACACACTGACTTGCACATTGGCTTTTGACAACCCAAAACAATCCGCACTGCCCCCGTGGATGGTGTCTGTGTTCACTCTTAACACACACGTTTCAGTGGGATTCATTTTCTCAAAGAAAGGTGATTCATTAATTATTTCTTTTTTTATAAAGATGCATAACATCAAGCTACTTTCCCACATTATTTGGATTTGTTTAAGAGCGTCGTAACACCTAAAACATTGTTTCCTGCATTTTGAAGGTTGATGCTTGGATTTATTGGGCATGCAATAAGGAAATAATTTTAATATTGCATGCCAGGATTACAGCATATTAAACACACATGGTTATAAAGGGACCAAATCAGTCCTGATAGTGAAAAGTGGAGGCATTAATGCAAATCTTCTCTACTTGGATTGGTTACAGTTCATTGTGTGCTCTATGTAAGTGCATTACATGTAGTGTCAAAGGAGTTTTTAAGAGTTAAATGTGCACTGCTATCATTCAGATGATCCCTTAAGACATTGCAGGAAAATTAGAGAATTAATTATGATGGCATTTGGATCAGGTCTGAAAGAGATTGGCATCTGGAGAGTATTCATAAGTCTTTCTTCCTTTGCATTTATTTCTAATGTAATCTTTTTGTGAGACAGATATGCATAATTCCCATACAGCCTAACCAGATGAATGTGAACATACCAAATTCAGCTTTCAGTACAAAGCTGCCCTTGAGCTTGCTGTTTAAAGTCTGAACTGTGTGAAGGAGTTTCTTTAAGATATCTTCTGTTTCACAGCTGCTCAGTCGATGCGCCGCGGTCGTGGACGAGGAAACCGGAGCAGAGGTAAAATGAATGTGCGCAGAGACGGCCCCATGAAGTTTGAAGAAGATTTTGACTTTGAGACTGCCAATGCCCTGTTCCACAAAGATGAGATCGACAAAGAGCTGCAGACCAAGCTGAAGCTCAGAGGTACGACTTCAGACATTTAAGTGTGGCAGTCAGTCATGACTGGAAAAGTTGACAAGTCTGAACCTTGTTCATGTCTCCAGTGATCACCCATCAGAAATAGGGTTGCAATTTGAAAATGAAAAATTCAGTTGAATCAGTTTGTTATGTATGAAGTTTTAATCTAAGATAAATTTAAGAAGAATCCTCTTCATCAGTTTGTTTTTCTTCCTCTTTTGCGTGTTCCCACCGAAAGCGTCGCAAATTTTTCGCGCGTTGATATTACATACAAAGTCAATTTAAAGACGCGAATTGACGCTGCATCGGGGCGAGCATAGAGCGGCGTCAAGCGATGAGCGGCGAGCGTTTCCAGCGAAAAAAAGGCTCAACGCTTGACGCTCGAGTTGAAATAATTGAACTTGCGAGCGTGTTGCCGTGCCGAGACAGCCTGTCACGTGGAGATCGTCACTGACGCAGGGCATTCTGGGGGTTGGAGTCTTGCAAATTTGACAAACTGCTAAACTCACCGGAGACAGATGGAAAGGCGCTCCGCAGCTGCAGCTGGACTGTCTTGCCTGTAGTTGGTATCCAGGCGGGAGATCCTGGCACCAACCCTGGCTAGCAGGTCTCCAAACTGGGCAACAGTCAGTCTGAAGTACCGCTGGAACCGGCCGTGGTCCAGACGCAGCTCCTGCAAGAGACGGTGGAACTCACCGAGCTCACACCGCCTCTGTAGGGTAGCATGCATCCAGTACCAACGTCGGCGCCTAGCCCGCAGCTGACTTCTCCACAGCAGGTACAGAGCGTCGATGGTGGTAATCAGAGCCATGTTCGACGATGGAATGATATGATGAAATGATAATGGTGGACTTTTCGTGCAACGATGCTGCAGCGAGTGTTTTTTTGCATATTTGTACCAGCGTCAAAACTCGAGCGTCTAGCGCGGCGTGATTTCACTTGACGCGCGAAAAACACTCGCTTTCAACGCTTTCGGTGGGAACACGCTGTAAAGCTTCACTGCCACAAGTCTATTCATCCTTTATTAGACTTTTGCTCAGCCCTGATCATAAACTAACTGGCACAAATGTTTCTTTGTGGTATTTGAGTTGAATACACTGTAAATCATCCTCTGACCACAGATGACAAGCCCGACAAGGCCCTGAACGGAGAGGAAGCCGGGGACTCCGAACATACCCCCACCGAGGGAACCAATGAGGAGGAGGAGACTGTGATAAACACCTGCTACTACGACAAGTCCAAGTCCTTCTTTGACAACCTGTCCTGTGATGATCTGAGGTACCTGAGACATGGAAAAATGTAAAACATGTTGTTTAAGTCTGAGGCTGAACTTTGGGAATCCTGACCCCAGCTGCTTCCTCTAAAAAGACATGTAGAGATTGATTTGAGTAAAGCTGCTACATGAAGGCAGCTGGTGCCCTCTTTTCTGTCTGTGCTCTGTGGTTTGTTGCACTAGTTGTGCAGAATTTCTGTCTGAAGTCGGGCTGCAAAGTCCAGCACAGTTACAGAAGTTGGAGCGAGTTAGTTTGACTTCAGTTGTGTTACTGTTCGGTTGCAATAAGCAGACAAAAGATTAATTCTGTGTTAAACTAACCAGTTAATCAACGAATACCTACACCCATGTGGATGTTAGCTTGCTAAGAGGGCTGAGGCCAGTGTTGACAACACAGTTAGCCACGCTCCACTTTAAAGGGACTGTGAGGAGTTTCTAAGTAATTACAAAAAAGTCTCACTTTTAGATATATGTCTGATGGAAATACGCACTTTAAGATGAGTTTTAGCATCAAAATACATTATCTATAAGTGTTATTCCTTAGCCTTCCAGTCGAGTCGGACAGGGCTGAAATGGCCTGGATACTCAACTTCAGGAACAAGACAATTAAAACTAGAGCAAATTTATATTATTCGGACACGTCTTAGAGCACCGGGCTGTAAGTAGAGCTATATAGCCGGCTACAAAACTACGATACTAAGTTTTCCAAAAGTTGCTTGTTGTCACACATCAAAAACTACCACTACAGATAGATACATTACCTCGCCGCTTTGCATCCTGTAAGTTGTTGAAAAAAGAAGTTGTAAAGCAATGCAGAGTTCTGAGGAAGGTCTGAGCTGCATTCATTAGCATCACAACAAACACACGCTTTGGCTTGGGTCACGTCTTTTGGCGCGTTCCAGTTGTAGTCAGAAGTTTGACATTGTTGACACTGAAAATCTACAGGCTAACATAAATCTGCAGGAATCAATAAGGGAATCGTTAAAGAAATTGATCAAATAGAAGGACTGTTAATAGCACTGGTATTGATAACATTTTATCAAGTCCCATCCCTAGTCCAGTCTGCTGCAGGGCTGTGTGAAGATCTGTTTGAATGTGGCTTTGAGCAGACTTTGTTCTGTCCACTAGGATTTCCTACAGTTTATTGAGCAGCCATACTCAGGAGCAGATGTAAAGTCTCTTGTAAACTTGTAGATGTTTCCCTGGGCGTCTCTAAAACTCTTTGTGTTTTGATCTCTTGCAGTAAAGGTGATCGAGCATTTCCAAGGTAAGTCCTGTTTTTCCTGACTTCTCTCTCTCTAAATATCTCTGTTGCTCAGTCTTGTGATTTTGACTTAGAAGGAACGTCTCCATCAGTGTTCACTGTTTTGGGTCTCATTTTTAAAGGGGAGGGGTATTTGTCAGGAGTGTATGTTTATATCAGGTTATCTTTTATAGAAATGATTTTAAAGTGACGGGTAAATGAAGTTTAAGGTGGATTGTGTTGCTGTAGAGGGGAACAGAGTTATGGCCCTTTTCCACTAGCACGCCTTGGCCCTACTCGATTTGCAGCGTGTTTCCACTAGCCTGATACCTCCTAAAACAAGCTAGTTTTAGTACCTACTCCGCTCTGGTTCCAAGCGAGCTGAGTCGATACTGAAAGATGACGTCACCGACTGCCGGCTACTGATTGGTCAGACAATGTCGTCATCGATGAGTCATGAGCGCGACGACCGAGCGTGCTAGCAGTAGCTACCATTAGCTTACCCTCATACGTCTTTTCTTTGCAGCTGGATTGCTCTCGTCCTCGGCTTCATTCTGTTGTATAGTTTCCAAAACTCTCCTGTGCTTCCCAAGGGGTATTTCTTCTTACCACCTGCAGCCTTCTCCTGCTTTCCTTTTTTACTCGGTTTGTGACAAAAAGCCACAGATTACTGCGGTGCGCTCAAAATGACGTCACCGCAGTGCCGCTCACCCCGTTGGGTAGACCAGTGGTTCCCAACCTTTGTTGTCTTGTGTACCCCCTGAGCCTTTCTGTCATACCATGAGTACCCCTTCATTCATACGTGCTCATGATTCTTCTAAAGCAGAACAAAACACAACGGATAAATAAATAATAAAGAAAATATTTTATTTTCTTAATTTGAACTTTTAGTTCTCAGAAATGTTATTCTTTTAACTCAAATCAATAATAATAATATGTAAAATGTTGTCTTGAAAATAAATATATAATCTAAATAAATAGAGACAATCTAAATTATCAACCTGCCTTTGTTGTTTACACCTATTGTAATGTTTATGTTTGAATAAGACCCCTTTTAACAGGCATTTAACCTTAAAACACCTGGAACAAAACACTCAAAATATTTTCTTTGTGGGCTTCTCTTAACCCTCTCCTGAATCCAGAGCAACTGGAGCAGGTTAGCAGCTGTTTTCATAATAACTTTTCCACGTACCCCCTGCAATGTTTTCGCGTACCCCTTAGGGTACACGTACCCCTGGTTGGGAATCACTGGGGTAGACGACTGAGCTAATGGAAAAGCAGCACAAGGCGAGTAGAGTAGAGCCGGGTAGAGTCGAGTAGAGTAGGGCTAATGGAAAAGGGCCATTAGAGTTTTGGGGCTGTAGCTCAGTCATATTGCACTTTGTCGCCCTTGTGTGAAATTCAGAGGACCCTCCTCATGCTCAGTTGGTTTAAATATAAAAGGTACCCATCCCTAAGGCAGCTCCACTCCTCTGTCACCACAGTCTTAATGATCCTTTTGTCCATGTGGCAGGGAGAGAAGGCCAACCTGGGCAGAAGAAAGGCGGATGAACTCGGAGACGTTCGGCATCCCTCTGAGGCACAATCGAGGACGAGGAGGTTTCCGTGGTCGAGGCTACATGGGGCCCAGAGGAGGCCGAGGGCGGCCGCTCAGCAGAGGGTCCTTCGGGCCTCCCCGGGGTCCTCCTCCTGGTTTCAGAGGAGGATTCAGAGGTGGCAGAGGTGGACGGGACTTCTCTGATTTTGAATACAGGGTAAGGTTACCAGTTTTAAATGCTTCACATCTCAAATAACGCCCTGAACGTGAACCACGCAGAGGAAGAAAGGACTGTGTGTGTAACTAGGGTTGTTTGCTTGTGTTTCACAGAAGGAGAACAAGGTGGCCGCATAGTCCAGCTCTGGTAGATCCACAGAATTGGCCTCCCTCTTCATGAAATAGTTCCTGTGGAAGACAGTGTTTGGTTTTGGATTTGACGGACAGAATGAAGACATTGTCTCGGTCACCAGCACCAGGGTGGGCTGCTTTAAAGGGGGACGAGTGCAGCTCCCAGTCGTCCACTCTAACAAACGAGCTCTTTATTTGTTTATTGTTTTGTTGTTGTTTTTTACACCCACTCACATGAGTTGATACATTTCATTGGGAGAGTTCTGCATTCTTCTGAATCAGTCGAGTTCATTTCTTGGGTGCTGACAGCGAGTGCAGGCAGCCTCCTGATACTGTGAGTGGATCACTGTCCATGTGATCGAAAGCTTTATTTTCTTCTGCGTTGGCACCAAAACCCCGGCAGCATCCCCACGGTCCCCCTCTGCTCAGACTTTCTTTAGCTTAGTCGTCTTTTTTTGTTTCAGTATTTTCACATAGTTTGCAGGAAGTGCTTATTTTTGGGCGACGTTTCACATTAAAGTAGTGCGAGTGAAGCCAGCTGAATCAAAAAGTGAACATTATTCTAAATGAATGTATATCTTTAGACGTAGTGCCCCCCCTGAGAAAACCATGGCTCTCGAACTGTTAGAGTTTAGAAAAGTGCATTCAGTATTTAGAGTCATTAGATCAGACTGTGACCCTCGACCTCTATCATCAGATTAGCTTCTACCTTCTGTTTGACGTTTTGGGTTTACAGTTAGCTTTAGAAGTATTTGTTGGCTGTAGATTTTGTTGACCGGGTCTCTAATACAGGAGAATCTTTAAAATGCCTTTAGGAAGCCTTGACGTAAACGAGGCCAACCCTGCCGTCAGAATGACCTTAAACAAGCAAGATTTAGATCCAATTTGTGTTTTGCTGTTTTGCCAAATAAGGAATCCTTAAACACGAAGCTGTGCTCTGATCACCGCCCAAGAAAGCCGTTTTTTTTAGTACTTAACTCGTCTTTGTCCCAAACATCTTGAGTCGTCTGTTGCAGCCTTTTGTTCTCAGCGTCTTGAATATTGTCTTACAGTTTGGTGTCATCGGCTTTGTTGTTGTTTTGGCTGCAGAGCTGAGTATTTGCAGTGAAGTCATGATTGTTTACTGAAAATGGGAATTCTTGTAAATGGATTAAGACGCGTCTAAAGAGCGAAACTAGAGAAAGCTCTGCTATAGCGGTCAGCTCACTGGCTTGTTCGTAGCTCCTCTCGTTGCGTTGTTGTCAGTGTGATTGTTCTCTAGAGTGAACACGTCATTTTTTTTTTACTCATTTGTGATCAAAGGGACAAGAACTGGATGTGGTGCCAGTGTGTAGGAGGAGGGTTGATGTTTTTTGTTTTTGGCTCTGATCTGTCGGTACTGCAGAGACGTCGGAGTCTTTCTGCCTTCAGAGTGAGTTTATACAGCTCCCCCTTTAACTCAAGTATTGATATGAGCACTACAAGGTGAAATTTAATCTCTATGTACATGAGGGTTGTTTAGAGAAAAGCAATCTGAATGATTTCACAGATTGCTGATCACTGCATGATAGCCAATAGAAACATCACTTTATACTGGCATCACCATAACCAGCGATACTGAATTTGAGACGAAAGTTAATACCAAACTAAGAAACGCTGACATGTTTTTCATATGTTTGTTACTCCTTCCAGTCACTGGAATTCTAAATTGTTTTCTTGAGAATATCGACAATTGAGTTTTTACGTAAAATAAAGAGTTGTTCAATATCGGTGTCTCTGTTTGCTTTCTGTTTTACAGTTTTTCACGGTTCTTAACACACAACAATTGATGATTTGGCTCAGTTTGCAAAGCCCTCACTTCAAGTACCAATTTCTCGGCCCACATCTAAACACTCCCTTATCTGCATTAGACTCTAGACACTTTCATTCTTTACACTCTGATGTCAATTACACATCACCATGTTGTCAAAGCTGTACACACAATAGTCAGTTGTTGCACACACACCCCAATTGAAATCTCAAAGCATCAACCCACAACACACAATAATGCAAACTTAAAGCTGCTATGAGGAGAATCTATTACTGGCGAAATAAAGACTCTGCTACCCATGAGCACGTGCAGCGACTGTCGTAATGCTGTGTTCAAGTAACCCCGGAAATGGGAGTGACATCATCTCAGACTTATCGGCGTTCCAGTTGAAGTCAGAAAAACATGCCGATCTACCAGGCTATTGTTAGCTGTTGTTAGCACGCCCTGCGTTGATGCATGAAGGATGTGATTATCACTATGGCAGCATTTTTGTAAATATAAGTCTAACAATACTATGTATACAGCTGATCTAGAGCGACACACCCCAGTCAGAAGTGCAAATAAATTGATTATTACAGGAGCTAAATAACTGTTCACACTGGGGGCATCCATCTTCCATTGTCAACTCGAGGGTGGCGAGGTTTCACCGAGTTCCCAGTGGGAAATTCCGACTTCAGGGGACATTCCAGTTGCAGTTTCCTACTCGGAACTCAGAAATTCCTACATCTGACTACAACTGGAACACACCACAAGACATCTGCAATCCAAAGCGTGTGTTTGTTGTTATGCAGCTTGGACCTTCATCAGAACTCTACATTGCTTTACAACTTCTTTTTTCAACAACTTACAAGATGCAAAGCGACGAGGTAATGTGTCTCTTTCTAGTTACGTAGCGGTAGTTTTTGATGTGTGACAAGCAATTTTTTTTTTGTTCGTAGTTGTAGCCGGCTATATTGCTACTTGTGCTCTAAGACGTGTCTGAATAATATAAATTTGCTCTAGTTTTAATTGTCTTGTTCCCAAAGTTGAGCATCCAGGCCAGTCCAGCCCTGTCCGACCTGACTGGAAGGCTAAAGAATAGCATTTATAGATAACCTATTTTAATGCTATAAAACTCATCTTAAAGTGTGTATTTCCATCAGGCATATATCTAAAAGTGAGACTTTTTTGTAATTAGGCCTACTTAGAAACTCCTCACAGTCTCTTTAAAAAACCTCTTGAAGAAGAAAGAAAAACATAATATATATCACGTCAGAAACGACAATTGTGCTTGAAAAATGAATTAAACTCTCCACCAAATGTATTAATTTCAAAGCACCTCAACTTTAATTAATGGAGCCAAGCGCATCTCCTGTGTATGACTAAAAGTAGATCACATCAAAACCAGGGAGATAATCTACATTTTTAACCTTCCAAAAATAAAATAAAAATATGACCCTAACGAAAATACTTCAAATGTCCACTTTTATGTACTTTTAAAGTAGTTTTTTGTCCTTTCCTGTCTTTGGTGTGCGCCTGTCCGTCACTCTTATCCAGCCAAAAACCAGGTAAATCCTCTCGTTATAAAAAAGAACAAACATGTGCCATTGATCACTAAACCTCTGGCACCAGGTATGTGTAAAAAAACAAAAATTGAAAACGACCTCACCCCTTCCAGCACCCGACGCCAGGTAAGATAATCCTCCAGTTTCTTGGCACGCGCCCCAGCGTCCACACAGAGATGTCCAGCCCGGATCCGGTTTGATACGGTTGGCTTTGTAACTGCTTGTATCTGAATATATTGTCCTTTGGTTTTAATTTACTGAATACAGCTCGTTACATTTTCTTTTAATCAGGTCCACCTGCTTCTTTGTTCACCTTCCCGGTCCTCTGCCTCTCCGCCCCTTCCCCCCGACTCTTCCTTCCTTTATCACTTCGTCCGTTTTTCTGAAATTATTTTAACCTTACCTAAATATTAATATTTGACAGGTGCCCATAACCTATGCAACCATACAGGGATTTTTTTGTTTTTATAAGATCAAAGAAAACCTTCCATTTTTCTTACACCTTATCATCTTCCTTAACAATATATCATAGGGTGACATCAGGTAAAATGGGCCATTTAAGCTTTAGATGTCCCAGCCCCTCTGATTTTAAGAGCCAATGACAGCAAATGGTTTAAAATGGTTGACACAACTGTACTTGACAAGAAAAAACAGATTTGATTGGTCTGTAGTTGTTATTGTGGGAGGATCTAAGATTCAAATCCACACTGCACCAGAAAACTGCATGGTGAGTTGACTGGCATAGGGATTTCTGATAAAAATGATAAGGATGATAACTCAATTTAAAAAACGTGTATATATAAAATGCTTGATGCATAATATCTGTCTTGATGACACCTATTAGAAATAATGCTTAAAGTGCGGTATTTGGACTTATTTTTTGGAATATTGATGCTTTTGTTAGTGGCCCATTTTAGCTTAACCTATTCAGGTAAGTTGGGCCCCCGGTTTCAGCTAAAATGGGCCACCCTTTTTATCAGTAACAAATGCACACATCCACATGTTTGGAGGGAGTGGGGCCTATATGTGGCCTATTTGTGAAAAGGATGCATCTGCCTAAAAATAATGATAGATCTTTTTAGTAACAATCCACTGACTTTATCTGCAGTGATTATGTCAAGCAAGAAGCAAGAGAGAGGAAAAGAGAGAGGGACTGAGAGATGGAAGAAGAAGAAAGGTGACAAGCAGAGACAGAAAGTGAGAGAACAGTTGAGGAGGAACAAGGACCAGAGAGGAGAAGAGAAAAGGATGATGCAAGGAGGAAGGGGAAGGCCAGAAACATATAATCAGTGGTTAGAGGATAGGAGAGAATATAAGGAAGGAGTGGAGAAAGGAATTCCTGTGTCCGTACGCTTCTTAACACGAGCATGGAATGTGCCCCGATCCACACTGCAGAGGCGCATCAGCGGAAAGGTGACAGGTTGTGACCACGTATCAGGGCGGAAGTCCTACCTTGATGAGGAGGCAGAAAAGGAGCTTGCTGCCACGCTCAAAACCTTGACAAAACGTGATGTCCAGCAGGCTGCCTTCGATTTCGCAGCTGTGAACAAGATACCTGGTTTTTCCAAGACAGCAGGGAGGGCTGGATATTACTGGTTCAAAAACTTTCTCAAGCGCAACCCAGGGCTTGGGATGTGCAAGCCAGAGGTTTTGTCTGTGGCACGCGCTAGTGGTCTTAACAAAGAGGTGGTTGGTCAGAGAGTCTTTTGATCCAGCTTGGAATTGGGGGCACACCATCACATATATGGAACTGTGATGAGTCCGGGCTTCAGGACCAGTTTAGTTCAACAAAGGTTGTTGGACAGGTTGGCCAGCCATGTATGGAGGTCTGTGCTGGAGAGAAGGGGGAGACAACGACGTGTCTGGCAGCGTTCAATGCAGAGGGGACTTACTGCCGCACCATGATAATTTTTTTATTGTTTTTATCAATGTGTTTTATGCCAAAGTTCACATTGCCATTTGCGATGAGCATATCAGTTGGTGTTCATTTATTCATCCATTTATTCATCATTTAATATGTAATTAATTGTCCTGACAATATGAAATTGTTCTAATAAAGTATGTTGCCATATTGACAGTTGTTTTACAATAAAAATTGATGACTATCCCTTTGCAGCTGGACTGGCCCAACTTACCTGATAAGCGTCCCATTTTACCTGATCGGCTGGCCCATTTTACCTGAACTCTGCTTGTGTAAAAAAGTTGGCACAGCTGACCTATCAAGACCTGATGTAAAAGTGAGACCAAAATGTAAAGAAAGCAACCATTATTAGCCATAAAACCACATTTTAATAGAATACGTTTTTTTCTGTAAGTGCCTAAAGCTATTTACCAAAAAGTGGCCCAATTTAGCTGATATCACCCTTCTCATTATTTTTTTAGTGACACTGTCACAAACTGCAGCATGAAAGGGCCTTGAGCCTCTGCTTTGTTTGGTGAGCACTGAACAATGGACGACAACCAGAGAAGGAGAGGGGGAGGAGGAGAAGGAGATGGAGGCCCTCTAGCCAGATAGAAACAGGAGACCTGATGCGGTCTAGTGTAACCTTTTTACTTGTTTTTCGTTTGTTTACGTGCGTTTTCATTAGAAATGCCTGTGCACTGAAACACTATCGAAAACTAGAAAAGCACTCGGAGAGCGCAGACCTCCGCCAGCGCCACAGTCCTCTCCCATATTGTGATTTTGACCATAAATATTAGTCCTACCTTTATTTCATGTAAATATTTAGATTCCTTGACCATGAAAACATACCATTAGCAACTGGATTCATGATGATATCTATTTTAGTTCAGTAGTTATTCACAGAAATCACATTTTTCGCCATGGCGGCCAGACGCTGATCCGGATCAACACCAAAATCGAATTAGTTCTTCCTTTTCCCATGCTGAACATATCCTGAAAATTTCATCAAAATCCAGTCATTACTTTTTGAGTTATTTTGTTCACAGACGGACGGACAAACAAATCTCCCGAAAACATAACCTCCTTGGCGAAGGTAACAATGAATTGCTGCATACTTGTGTAATATTTTATATTTGAAGAAGTGGGCCTATGGAGACATTTTCCAAAAGGAAAAATGGGTAATTCTCATGAGTCATTGCCATTCACATCGTGTGTTGCATTTCTATAATTGGGTTTTAAATTTTGCACTTCAGTGTGCTGTGAATGCTTGGTAGTGTGCAGCAAATGCTGAGCTGTGTGTATCAATAGACTGGTATGTGTGTGTCATTGGAGAATGTGGCAGTGTGTACCAAATGAGAACACGAGTTCCATTTTGTGAACAGTTAAGAGATTTGATGGCAAAGAGTCATCTTGAAAAGGGAGTGTCACGTTGAACATTTTGTGGGTGAGGTTTTCTGGTTTGTGTGTACAATCTGAAGGAATCCGTTAGTGTTTTGAGAAACGTGTGTTCAGAACTGAAAAACTAATGTCCTGAGGTTTCATTGTTTTCATCATGTTTCACTTCATTTCCTGAGTAGCTTTCTTTTCAATGAGCTGAGTTACCCCGGTTCCTCCCTCCCTCACACAGCAGAGCACACACACGAGCACTCGGGCCACAGACAGTGAATTCAAAACTACAAGTTATGGAGCTTCTCTAATGTTTACTTTGACAATGCAGGGGGCTAGATATGGGACAAGATGGAGTAGAGTGAGAGAAACACATTTGAAAGACTAGAGAAAACTCAAGAGAGCACAAACCTCCACCAAGGCAGCTCACAGATAACCGGTCTGTTAGCAGGAGCACGCCAAGCACTCGGAATCATGATATCATGTTAGTTAGATGGGTAGTGAGCAAAAATGATCATATCGCTCATTGCGGTTATCTGGATCACCACCAAAATCGTACTATTTTTAAGTTGGGCCATGACCAACATCTGAAAATTTCTGCAAAATCTGTCAAATAGTTTTTGAGTATTCTCGCAAATAAACGAGCATACTCCAGCAAAAACAAAACTTCTTTGGCAGAGGTAATAAATACAACATATCAGAGTAAGAAAGTCATTCCTGCATACAGCCTTAACAATTTCCTAATCCAGAAAGGGATCAGGGCTGCAGACAAAAAATCCATAAAAACAAAAGTGATTTTGTTTTTCCTGTCTTATCAATCAAAGGTACCAATCCAATGTTTGATGTTGGATTTTAGCGAGTATATCAAGTTTCAAATTTTTACATGTCTTTGCCTGAATGAAGATGTTGAGTGTAGTTGGAGGTTGCCTGTTTCAGGCTTTCTTTTATCAACCTGTGTGCTTGTGTCACTGAAAAAAATGTGGCAACATTGCTCATTTCTCCTTTTTTGGGATTACTGTTTTTTTATGTTCAGTTCCTTATTAAATGTTTCAGACCAGGCTTCAGAGTTTCCTCTTTTACAGCAGATGACCCAGCTTGCTCATTTTAGTACCTCATACAAATCTCTCCGAGAGCAGTAAGGAATCAGTACAGATTTTTTTACATCATGCTGACAACAGGTTAAAAATATGCTAAAAATCATGCCATTTTCCACACTGTCTCAGTCTGTATTATAATCTGTAACTGTATTTTACTGCTGCTGCATTTGCAAATTAGAACATTTGAAGCATTGACAGTTTTAAGTATAAAGTAGTTTGAAGTAGGGATGGGACGATACACTTAAACTCACGATTCCCTGCACCTCGATATGCCCGGGTCACGATACGATACGTCACGATATGTCACGATATGTCACAGTACAATATCAAAAAAGTAAAAAAAAAAATCCAGGTGGAGCGTCCTCAATTTCGACCTCATTCAACTTTTGGAGCTTTTTGGAGACAAGGTAATTGGTACTTTTGACATTAGAGCTTTTGATTTCAGACAAGTGAAGCATATTAAATCATGTTGAAGTAGAGGACTTGTCCTCACAGTCAGTACAGAGATACAAGGCCAGAATACTTTACAGAGAAACATTCATACAGAGCGAAGAACAAAGACAATATGGCATTAACAGCAGTAAGGAAATACAATTGGTAAAAGAAGGACAGTCGCATATTTTTGAAAAAGATAAATAAAGCACGATAATAAATATAGCCTATATTAAAAGACCAGAGGTGATACAAAGAAGAAAAATAAGCTGCCTGCAACTCGTGAGAAGGCATTGGTAAGCAAAAAATGTTGAAAAATGTTCTTTAAAGAGTCTATATATAAGTCTAAGGTTGTCAGAATAGATAGATAGACAGATAGATAGACAGGTAAATAAAACTTTAGGTTTGCTATTCTGCGTTTGTCCAGAAGATGGCGGCCATCTCTGAAGAATGTCATGGCCGTGTTTGCTTCACACTCATCAGAGAGGCAGACATTAATGTTATCATCGTAAACCTGAGTAAAACTAAATGAAACACTTGGACCGAACAGGTTTTTATTCGCTTATTCTGTTTCTTTGTTTGTTTATTCTTTGTTCTGTAGTTAATCCATCCCTCCACACGGTAGCCCAGCAGGTGGCGGCAGTGAGCCATGAGCTGTTATGGGACCGCCCTCCAAATCAAGAGAAGAAGAATGAGGTGACTAACCGGAAGTGCTCTGATGTAAATAATTCCCGCTATCGTTTGACAAAATGTCCATCGTTTTTGTGCCAAAGAAGCTCCGCGGAAAAGCGAAGATTAACCAAGAGACGATACAGAGGGTGAGATGCTGTTAAAGCTTCATTTTTAGAGCTTGTTAAACACGAAATGCCTATTTTTATTTAGATATTAAAGCTGAGGGCGCGAGCGGTCCCGGTTCAATAGTTCATCATTAAGGCTTTTGTTTTGTTTGGTTCTTTTTTTAAATCTCAGGTTATTTCTGTGATTTACTTCCTTTCTCTTCCTGATGTGTGTGAATGTAGAGCTTTGATATAACCTGAATCTTCAGCCTACACCATCCTGTTTTTATTAATATCATTATTATTATTATTAATTTGTCGATGCTAATGTCTCATAGTGATGTTCATGTGTGTCGTGTTTGTTTTCAGTACATCAGTGTTTTCAGGGATCACTAAACTGAACTGTTTGTTTTCAGTACATCAGTGTTTTCAGGGATCTCTGGCTGAAGTAAACTGACCTGTTTGTTTTGTGTCTCTCAGCTGCTGGATGAAAACGATCAGCTGGTCAGGTGTATCACTGAGTACATGCAGAAAGGACGAGCAGTGGAGTGTGTGCAGTGAGTGTAACATCCACACACAAAGATAAAACTAGTTCACTTTTACTAAACATCTGAAGTGATCAGCAAGCACAGTGCTGTAGGGGAGACCGGGGACAACTGGAACACTCGTTTTTCCCCTCATTAATCAGATAATCTGAGCCTCACAGATCACAAAAACAGAAAAACACATACAGAGCTTGAGCGATATATTCAACTACATCCCAGTGTAAGGTTTATACCACAGCTGTCCTAAATGAACAGCAGTGGTCACCACCAAAATATAGTTTATGTTTCTGTAATGGGTAATACACCTACGAAGCCCCTAAAGCAGGGATCATCAAGTAAGGGATAATGTAGGGGTCCTGCATCACCCTGAAGGGGTTTATTTCTCTATAGTGACCGGCTCGCTCTACATTATCCCGCTTATTACACGGCTACTCACTAAAGAAATCAAAAGTTTGACATCAAATGCTTATCTAAATATGATTTTATTGATTTACAAAAGTTTTCATTGCATCCGCTTGAAAAAATAGTCCGTTCCTTTCTACGGTTGAAACAGTAACGGAAAGCAACGGTAACTCTGAAGCGAAGATTAGCTTATTAAATTGGAAGTTTCCATTGATTGTGACGTGGGACAAGGTGAATGGGACGTCCATAACTCCTCCCTGCTGTGGCCCTGTAGCTGACATACCTAGAATCAGTTTTTCACTGTTACAGCTGCTCTCAATATTATCTCATCACTAACACTTTAAGAGAGGCACTCACCCGATCTGCTGCTGCTGCCAGAATTAGAGGACAGGATCTTGCTCCACTTTAAAAAAAAGATGTCTTGCCGCAGGTATAAACGTCTTTCTGCGGATTGATACGACAAGACGTGATTTGCCGGAGTCGATCAGAAGCGTCCTTAACAACGGTCTACTATCCAGAAATAACAGACCGTAGAATGTTGTAACTGACCAATCAGGATCCAGCATTTGACAATGCCGTGTAATAACTACACTTATACAAGGGACAGTTTTTCCCTTGGCATATACTCTGGGGGCTAGAATTAAGAAAACACGAATAATAATTAAAAACAATTATAATGCAGTGTTTTTTTACTCCGCACATTTTCTCATGTTTAGTAATACATAAGACCAAAAGGTTGGGTCGGAGTTGTTTTCAAGTCTGTAAAAAGTCAGAACTCTGGAAGGATTTTTTTTTTATTCTGAGATTAGTTTTAGCATTGTGGGGGATACTCTGAAATTTAAGCAGAAATTATGAGGAGAGAAGCAAGAATTTTGAGAATTAATCCATACTTAACACTGCATTTATTGTTAATTTTTCACGGTCAAAGAAAAAACTAAATCTCCTCAAAAACTTCCTTTACAGTGACCCAAATCCTCTTCTGTAATAGTCAGGGGGCCGGATGGAAAGCTCTGAGGGGCCTGATGTGGCCCCCGGGCCGGCAGTTGGTGATCAGTGCCCTAAAGGGACATGGGGGTGAAAAACAATTGAGGGGTAAATAAAAAAATTTAAAAAAGGAGGAACTTTTGCGAGATCCTGCATAAGAATTGCAGGATCTCGCAAAGTTTTTTTTTTCTTCTAAACCAGCGTCACTGAACCGGTAGTAAAACGAAAACAACGACCTGAGCACACCACACCACCATGCATACCACCCATAGGACAGAAGGGTAATTCATTTGCAACTAGAAAGCACTCGGAGAGTGCAGACCTCCGCCAGCGCCACAGTCCTCAGCCATATTGTCATTTTGACTGTAAATATTAGTCCTACCTTTATTTCATATAAATATTTAGATTCCTTGACCATGAAAACATACCATTAGCAATTGGATTCATAATGATATCTATTTTAGTTCAGTAGTTAGTCACAGAAATCACATTTTTCGCCATGGCGGCCAGACGCTGATCCCGATCAACACCAAAATTGAATCAGTTCTTCCTTTTCCCATGCTGAACATGTCCTGAAAACTTCATCAAAATCCATCTTTAACTTTTTGAGTTATTTTGTTCACGGACGGACGGACAAACTCTCCTGAAAACATAACCTCCTTGGCAGAGGTAATCATGGAGGTCTATTTAGAGTGGTTCTTGCTGTCAAGAGATGTCCCAAAAGAGGACATTAATCGGATTACTTCCGTTTCATTGACGCTGGTTTAAAAGGAAAAAAAACTTGGTGAGATCTTGGAATAGTTCCCTTTTTTTTGACCCCTCAATTGTTTTTTCACCCCCATGTCCCTTTAGGGGCTCCGTATACACCTGTATGTAAAATCCCTGTAACTAAAATAATATTTTTAATGCTAACATATTATTATTAATGTATCCAGCTGCACATAAACAAGCTTTTGTTTCTTATTTCTATCAGATACCAACAGATTCTGCACCGGAACATCGTCTATCTGGCTACAATCGCTGATGCCAGCCCAGACACAACGGCTCCTGCTACAAGTGTAAGAAACCAACACAGTACTCAGTCAGATCAGTGTTCTGCATGATTAATGTTCCTAATACTTTTTATTTCTGTTTCAGTCTGCATCCAGGGAAACCTCTGCTCCTGCAGTGAATGGAGATCAGGTGGCACCATGAGGGCTCAGTCAGCGTTTGTTTGGAAGTTTTCAGATGTTTTAAATAGTTGAGCTTAAAACATATTTATGAGATGGAGTTCTGTGAACTGGTGTTTGAGTTTAGTGAGGCATGTTTTGTATCCCTCGAGCTGTACAATAAAGAGATTTTATATTTTTCAAAGTTTGTTCTGTATTTTAAATATGAATTTAGTGACAGTGTGACCAATGTGAAAATAATTGGGTTGGCTCATTTCTTGAAACAGAAATTACACTCCCAAAACTCTACGATCATTTGGCATAACTAGGGATGGGAATTGATAAGAGTTTATCAATACCAATGCTGTTAACGATCCTGCTAATCGATCCAATTCTTTAACGATTCCCTTATCGATTCCAGCAAATTTTGCATGTTGGCAAATGGTCTGATTTTCAGTGGCAACAATGCCAAACATACATCACAGTATAGATAATTGCTTCTGCAAGTTGCTGGTGTTTCCACTCACTTAAGGTTGTGCAGTAGGTGTAATTAAAATTAAGCCACAATTCTGACGCATCTGAACCCTGTCAGTGGATGGAATTGATAAGGGAATTGATTAGAAAAAAGATAAATGATAAAGATTCTTTGGTGGAGCTGTTAGCGATTCTCAACTGTAATTGGTTTTCGATTCCCATCCCTAGGCATAACCATCCCAGTTCAGCACAACATCGTAGCTCTCTTGCAGAAGCTAATGTCTCTCCCAAAACAGCTCACACATGTTTCAAAACCAAAATTCTCTCTCATATAGTCAGTGCCACCACAAATGCAAAGATCCTTCTCAATTGCTCTGGCGCATTTCTTGAAACGGATCAGACGTTCTCAATACTGTTGGTGCTTTTGCCAAAATAACCTGGATGGTTCAGCACAACACCATGGATCACCTGCAAAAAAAAACAAAAAAACACTTCACTCATGTCTAAACTACATTTCACTCTCATATAAACAGTCAGTGCCCCCAAAATGTACCGTCCCTTTGGCACTGTGAGCACTGCAGGTCAAAGTGTTCAGATGTTTTGCCACTATGTTAGAGGACCATTGATATATCCCTCTGACTGGTGCTAGTTTTGTTGTCCGGCTAACTGAATACAATTGTGTACAAAACAAAAATAAAAAAAGATTTTACAGTAAGAGTAGTCTCCAAGGTTAGACATCACAAAATGCCAAGGAAACTGTAACCCTTTTTCTTCACAAACATAGACACCCATACATCAGAACAAAAAGAAAATGTACACAACACATGGAGTTGACATGTTGGACTATGTCGTTGTCTTTTAGGATTGCAGTGTGGATCTGTCTCAGTGTGATGGAATTATTTGCCATGACCATGTTACAGATCTCTTGTTCATTGAGAAGGTGTCCTGCTACCCATGCAAGGTTGTCATCCAATCCTACACATAGAATTCAAAGGACAACAAAGTATCACCATAATTTATGCCTTATGTGTTCCTTACAGAATGAGTTACCAATATAATTGTATTGTTGTTTTACTTAGGGCTGTCACTTTAGTGCATTAATTAGATTAATTAATTACACCGCAGATTAATGCGTTATAAAAAGTAGTCGCAAGATTAATCATAGCACACAAACATTTTAATATTGTCCAGCTGGAGGACCCGTACATGGCAGTGGCACGTCACTTCACACATGCGTCTCTAGTCAAACCAAACAAAGCCCAGGTGACAACAGGAATGACATATTTAAGACTTAGTCTTATTTTATTTTTGAATTTATTTATCTATATTTGTACTACATTCTTTAATAATTCATCAGGCCTAATTGTTTTGCTGGATGTCCTCGACCTTTTTCTTATTTTGAATTTGATTTATGAAACACACTTAAAGTGTAATTTGAGTTGCCTGATTGAGCTTAGAATTTTCTGGACAAGTTGCCCTGACTTTGGTTTTATTTAGTCACCAATAAAAATGTGGATTTACAAATCTTCACTTCTTAGTGTATTCATTTGATTAGTCCTGCACTACATATTTATAATATCCTAGAATTCAGATTCTTTATTTGGGGACTTTAAGCAGATATGAGATTAAAATGTGATTAATTAGATTAATTAATTATAAATCCGGTAATTAATTAGATAAATTTTTTTAATCGTCTGACAGCATTAGTTTTACTTACAGTAACTTTACTTAAAACTCCTGTTTTCTAGTCAACTTTAGTATCATAACATCCCACTGAGGTAAGATTACTGCAGGCCTAAAACACACACACCCCCTGAATGAATGGGTAAATAAATACATTTCTTTCCTTATGCACAGTGTCCTGTCCTATGTAACGTAATTCCAGCACTGACTGAGTGCACACTGTTTTCCCTGTGAAACATGTGGATGATGGAGGAGACTGCAGAGCGGGGCGACCTGCCTCTGCCAGTGTGAGGCCATGGTTGATCACATGGTCTAAAACTGTGGCCCAAATTTCATCAGTAACACGGTGTCTTCCTGCTCCCCCACCACAAACCCTTACCCCTCCTCTTCTTCCTCGAGCTGGCAGTTGCCCTTGTTCATTGACTTGATCAGGTGCCTCCATGTTCAGAAACTGTAGTGATCCGAGTCAAGCTCTAAATGTATATATGCGTTTCATTCACAGTTATGGACAGCACCTGCCAGGTAACTAAGCATTCTGTTTATTTCACCTGAGATGTGTGAAACTCCCCCCTTCATTAGTCAAGTTCTAGTTCATCTGACTTTCAATTAATCAATTGATTAAAGGTTCCAAGAGATATGTATAAGGTTTTCATGGTATTTTGTTCATGACAAACTGACAATTGAACAGACTATTGCGCATGTGATGACAAACAATGAAATGATGCTGATTGTTTTGGAGACAATGTCCATTAAACTGAGAATCAACAATCCATTTCAAACAAGATCTTCTGGGAATTGTGCTTAATGTAGGCTAACTGTGCTAACAGCAGGCTACCTGTACTTGCAAAGATGTCCTGAGACATTGAGACGCGTAGGAAGACATTTGCAGTTTGATGAAATGAATAAGAAATATATTTCTGTGGTGAAGTTGTTTGTCCATGTTATTGTGAGAATGTTATTTCTGTTTCAAGAAATGAGCCAAACCAATGGAGGAAAACTGTAATATAACAGAATATCAGAAGATTATTTAAGTGTCTTGAAATTTGATTCTTCTCTAGGCATCTAAAGTTTGAGAGGTGGTTTTTTTTTTTGGCACATTTGTAGGCAAAGTCCAAATCAGCAAAGTTATATTTGTTCTCATTAGAAAAGATTAATGAAGACTTGATTGTTCTGTATACACCCTGCTGTAGTTTTGCCTTTATTCTTCTATGAGGATAAAATTTGAAAAAGAATCAAATGAATAAATATGAACCAGAGGGCACTCAGAGAGCACAAACCTCTGCCAAGGTGGCTCGCATATGCTGTTACATGTATTTAGTTCCATCCATGATGAAGTTAACATCAAGGTTTGATTACTTGACCCTGAAAAGCAACATCTAGCACTTAAAGTCACGTTAATATTAGTTATTTAGCAAAAACAATTGTTTGTGAATGGCAGTTATCTAGGTAATCATGCTAACAAACAAACAGAGCCAAAACATAGCAGAGCTAATAAAAGCTGGTGGAAAAGGGAATCATTTACAACTGCTTCAGAGAGAGGCCAGCAACAACAGATTTCGTCTAAAGTACTGTAGCAATAGAGCTTGACAAAGAGTCAATTAAAAAGTTTTTCATTCCTTCTGAAAAACAAAATCGTATTTTCTTGTTATTAAAGAAAACATCTGAAGAGTATCGAGGTCTCTTTACCAACTCAGGAGTGCAGAGCCCAAAAACTTGAGCCTTGTGTAGAACAGGAAGTCCTTCAAGCAGAAAAAAACTACAAAGAGACATCTTTTAAATTGCTAGTCATTTTTATTCATTTTTTGCATTGCTGGTACACTTGGAAAGATTCAGTTGCCAGCTCAAGAGAACAATAAGCAACATAAGCCAAGCAGTCCCCCTTCATATCTTCTATCAGGGCAACATGTTTTTATTATTATCATTTTTTCTTTTGTAGAAGCCACTAGTAAACCATTTGACACAGCTGAGAAGCTAACAGTTACAGTCCAAGGTCTGTAATGATGTCTTTAAAAAAGGCTGCAACAGTTAGGGAGAGAACACAGACAAAAAGCAACAAACCCTATATCTTGATTGTGCAAAGCACATTAACTATAAAAAGATATATATTTATATGTATATACAGCAAACAATTCTCTGTAAACATGTTAAGTATGTTAGTTTTCTGAAAACATGGTGTCATTTCATAAATACAGGCAACATTGGCATCCGCAAACATCACAAAAAGATAACATTCTGGGCTCTTAAATACAGCCCATCGCCAGAATAACCAAGGAAACAAGGGCTTCAAAAACACCCTCATCACACAATGTTTTAGTGTTTAGCATGGCATATTTGGTAACCTTTTTAGATAGATGGTGTAGATCAGCTCTGTAGGAAAACATGTGCTTTTTCACATATTGGGAGGTGGAAAAGAATCGATGTCATATGCCTACAAGAATACTAACACACAGTAATGGTATAACATGTAAGAAAATACAAAAATAAGATTAATACTGTCATTAATTGTACAAGAAAATATTGTATTATTTAACAAAAAAAAACATATGGTTACAGGGGTTAGTGTCAAACAACCGCCAAATTCAACAGGAGGAAGTGAATGGGTGTGAAGATGTTCCCGAATGCTCTCGTCCAATAGGGTGTCCCCGTTTCTCTATAATCTCAGAGCGCCTCTCGTCTCTCCAGCACCATTCATCTTCTGAACAACGCTTTGGTTGAAAATAATCTGCAAGTGCTATCAATACCAACATGGCACATTGTTTACTGCTAGAACTCTAAACTCTGGTCAGTTGTTGAAAAAGTAGTGTTTCTCTCAAAGGACACCTCTGCAGTGACTTACTATATTTATGCTGAGCCTGCTCAAAGCCTCTTTAATAATAAAAAGAACTAAATATTTATATTTCAACTTCAGTATTTTACAAGCTATGAAACAGTAGATGGTAGCTGTAGATTTGGCAGTTACAGCTATGTAGACACAGTATATTTATTACGGGCAGAATGAGAGCGTGATGAGCCCCGCCCCCTTGTGATCCGCTCCTCTGCACACGCACACGCACGCACACAAACACACATTCAGCTGCAGAAGCAAGTGGGTGACGGCGGCGCGCGTCTCCAGCTCTTGTCTGAGGAGACGTCAGCCCTACAGACAGAGAAACGACCTCTGAACCGACCGCTGCATGCACCTCTCGTAGTTAAAACATGGCAGTTCAGAAAACTTCAAAATACATCTTTTTTTTTCTTTTTCAAATGTGGGATGTCTGACATGGAAAAATATAGTTACAAAAAATGTCGAGCCAGTGTGTTTACTTTAAATCGCCTCTAAATGCAGCTTTGAATTTTTCCGAATTGAGTGGCGGCTGCAGCTCGGCCCCCCTCGACGGCGGCTCCTCACCGCAGTCTGGGTCAGAACTGGTGAAGGTAGGAGGGCCTGTGCTCGTGTTTCAGAGGGAAGGATTTAAAGCCCTTGGTCATGGGTTTGTGTGGCTGCTGTTGCTGCTGCTGCTGCTGCTGCTGCTGGGTGAAGGAGGGAAACCCGGAGGAGATGCCGGTGGATGGGGAGCAGTCGCTGGCGGTGGACCAGACGGGCGACTGCAGCATCTGCATGGTGTCACTCCACTGGGAGGAGGGGGGGATGTTCATCTGGTATAAGGAAGAGCTGGGATTGGGCATGGTGTTGGTGTGGCTGTGGGTGGAGTGCTGCCATGGGGCCTTGGGAGGCCAGGTTTTAGTTTTGCTCTCCTGTGGAGAACAGAGAACATGCACCTTTAAGTCAGGCAGGTCCTTGTTGTATAAACAGAACATAAAAACATTTTCCACAGGCTGTCTTTGCTGTTTGTGGAGTTTCCTGACTTTGTAATCAGGTGCATGTAAATGTAACAGAATCATCACAGAGCAGCAGACTGTAGGGCAGGGGTGGGCAACTTTAATTACTAAGATTTTTCCCAGCCTGAGGGCCACATTGTTACAAATTTTCAGAAACCCTGGATAATGAAAAAGAATGTTTGATAAACAACAAATGAGAATATAAATTTGTCATAAAATTAGAATACAAATATTCATATTTTACAACATAAATACAAGTTATTATGTATAATCAAATGACCTTGATACAGAATTCAAGTAAATTTAGCTAATATACATGGAATTAAAGCCAATGAAGCTTTTTTCAAATCAATAAAATGATGTGTTTCAAATTTTTAAAGCTCAAATATTTTGCTGCTGCCATTTTTTAAATATAGTATTGAGTAGTACTTAATATAATGTTAAGAGCTTCATGAAGGAGATTTAGAGAGCAAAGTAAGGTTGTAAATAACATAAGATTATATAGAATTATTTATACTGGATATCTGAGTTTTCTTCATATTTACAGCTGCTGGTTTTTGGGAATGAATGACGGGCCACATTTATGGCCCTTTTCCATGAGCCCTACTCTACTCTACTCGACTCTGCCCGGCTCTACTCTACTCCACTTGAGCTGCTTTTCCATTAGCCCCAGTCGCCTGCCCAATGAGGTGCAGTGTTGCTGTAAACAGAGAGCGGCTCTGCGGTGACGTCATTTTGAGCGTGACACAACAATCTGTGGCTTTTTGTCACAAACCGAGTAAAAAAGAAAAGCAGAAGAAGGCTGCAGGTGGTTAGAAGAAATACCCCTTGAGAAGCACAGGAGAGTTTTGGAAGCTATACAACAGAATGAAGCCGAGGACGAGAGCAATCCAGCTGCAAAGAAAAGACGTATGAGGGTAAGCTAACGGTAGCTACCGCTAGCATGCTAGGTTGTCGCGCTCATGACTTATCGATGATGGCATTGTCTGACCAATCAGTAGCCGGCAGTGACGTCACCTTTTAGTATGGACTCAGCTGGCTTGGAACCAGAGCGGAGTAGGTACTAAAAGTAGCTTGTTTTAGGAGGTACCAGGCTAGTGGAAACACGCTGCAAATCGAGTAGGGCCGAGGCTTGCTAGTGGAAAAGGGCTATTTAGTCATGTGGAGGGCCGCCACTTGCCCACCCCTGCTGCCCGCCCATCTCTACTGAAGCTGATATTAAAAGGATACATCGACTTTTTTTTTTTCTTTTTTTGGTGTCTTGCCTCCCTCTTGAGTCCATGACAAGCAGATAGACAACACTCTTCCCACTCTGTGTCCAGTAACAAGACAAGCTCTTTTAGGCCTCAAAAATCAGAGAGTTTTAATTGAGCTTTCACCTCACATTTACACGAGAACGACGTCTGGAGTGTCTGAATCCACAAACTTTTGTGACCAGGGTCCTGAGTGGAAAGTTTTGAAAATGCTTTAGCATCTGTCTCCATGTAGACACGATGCTGACGTCACTGCATGCACAGTACTCTTACACATGAAGGCTGCATGTGCATCCCAGAAACAACAACAGCTTTGGGCATCTACCAAGCAACGTGTGCTGCTTACTGTGCTTGGTTTGTTATCCAGACAGACTTGTTTTCCAGACAATAAACTCCTGCATCTTTGTGTGCTAAAAGCTTATATGCACTGGAAAACGTTAGTGCGCAGATGCACGTTTAACACCGCTGTTTCACTGCAAATCAACATCGCCAAACTCCTGGCCTGGCATGGACGCTACAGCGTTCTCAGTCGTTTTCATGTCTCCGTGTGAACGTGACGCGCTTTTGAAAACACAACAGAGAACTCTTTCCATTTCTAGTGAAAATGTTGTTGTGTAAATGGAGCCTTAATTGCAGGCAATTTGCATTTCAGAAACTCTTGCTCGCAAACTCAAATCATTCATCATTCACTTAAAAGAGCTGTTCAAAAGACACGACTCGTTCACAAGTGTCCCATCTTTACATCAACCACCGCGCAAGTAGGTCAATAAAACTACGCCTCTGTTTAAGAGTAGAAGATAATACGATGACAGCAGAAGATAATGCAACATAAAGGGTGAAAAAAAAGTCACTACAAGAACACAGGACTGTTTAGAGTTGCTGAAGAGTTTACTTGATGACTTCAGGCAGAGGCAGGCTAGCTATACCCTCTGACTTCCAGTGTTTGCGCTAAGCTAATTAGCGGTGGGCGAGCTTTGGCTGTCTTTTCCTTTTTACTGCACATAAGGACTTAAGAATGGTGTCTACCTGCCTGTCATGGACTCAGGAGTGAGGCAAGACACGAAAAGACAAAAAAGTTGGTGTATCCCTTTAAACAGAAATGTATGTGTTTCACTCTCAGAGAATAAAATTTTAAAGCTATTATAAATAAAATAATAGAAGTCTCTCTGCAGAGATGGAAGAATACCTACCTGGTTATCATCGCTGATGTGGTGGAGGGGTGGTGAGGGCAGGGTGCAGACCTCGGGCTCACCACAGCTGTGTTTCCTAAGAACAGAGACAGTTTATTGAAGATTTAGTGACAGTGGAGCTGAACTCTCATTCATGTACAAGTTTGAAAAAGTAAGAAGAGGGGACAAGGTGAATGAGGACATTCAGGTGTATTTTTGACACTGTCTGGTACATCTGGTTGATGCTGTACAGCAGGCAGTGACAAAGCCTGACCACTTTAGGGGCATGGGACTCACCTTCTTTGTTTCACTGCTGCTACAAGGTCGGGCCCCGAGAACATATGAAACAGACTGTCACCGTTAGCTGAAGACGTCTCATCACTGGAGCTGGCCGAGTCGCCCTGATTGGCTGACCAGCTGCTGTTCACAGCCTCCCTGAGAAAGCAACCAGAGCAGGTGTGAGTGCTGTCTGAGCTGAGACTCAAAGGCATCATGATCAGGGCTAATTCAGCTGAACCACCTTAAATACTCATTTAAGGCTATGGTCTACGATTTGGAAGCTTGGTACATCTTAATAACACCGTTTACAAGGCCATTATGGTCCTATGGTCTGATCTACGCAATATAAAGACCAAAAAGGATGAAAAAAATCCATTCAGTATATCCGCTGCAAAGCGGAATAATAGTTGACCAGCCGGAGAAGACCAGCACCGAAACCGGGAGGTCCCTTCTGTACCCTCCACATCGAAGGGAGGGAAACGTAAAAATTTCGAGGAAAAGGCTGAAGTAAGGAAGAAATATGAGCAATACAGGTCCCAACGGAGACTCAACATTGGAGAATCGTATGACCGGTGGAAAAAGCTGCAGAATGATTTGGGACTGAAAACTGAAGCTGAGACAGCCGAATTGAACAGGTAATAACTTTGTTTACTACAGTGGGAGATGTCTGCTGAATAACTCTGGTTAGTCTGTGCCTATACTGGCTAATGACTGAACGTCGTTGGTCGGAGCGGGTACGCTCTGTCAATAGATTTTAGCATAAGTTAGCCACTCATCATTAGCATTGTAAACTGAGCTGGTGAAGACACGCCGAGAAACGTAAATCCTCGCCCACAATCGGCTCTGCTCTAATCAGCTAACAGTGGCGACGCCAGACCTGCTTCGCCGCTGGTCCAATTGAAATGGCTACCGCTGTGTGTTACAAGGGGGATGACTGTCGTGTTTGTTACTTTCAGCTATGAGAAATCTCATTTATCTTCAACGCCAATGAATATTTTCTGCCGGCCGGCTTCTTGCTCTATCAGAGGGGGCGTGTTGTTAGGAGGCGACACGAGCTGGGGGGCGGGATCTTGGAACACGGAGGGGAGGGGTGAGTGAAGGGGGGGCAGGCTGCGTTTTTCAAATCTGTCTCAACAGCCAAACTGGTTTTCAGATTGTAGACCCGAGCTTTAAAGGAAAATCTATTCATATGATGAACTAAAAGCTGCTGTGAGCACATCACTGCAGCTCTGACGGCCTCAGTCAGAATGGTCTCACACGTGTGGGCTGAATTTGATGACAGCACTCACCAATGACTCAGTGTGAGCCTCCCTTACTGATTATGTCTACTATATTAATAACTTGACCTCTGCCTACTGATTGTTCAGACCACGATGAAAATAAGGCTTTGTCCACACGTAGGCGGCTATTTTTAAAAATGAAACAGCATTTAAGGTCACTAAAAATGTTATTCAGAAGTGCTACCTGGACTCGGCAGAGTTTGTTTGAGGTGCTCTTTGGAAAGGGATTCAAAAGGTCCTAAAGGACTAAAAATGTTATCTTGGAAAACTCCAGCCAAGGTGAAGATTAAAAAAGCATCACCTCGAGATGATGTCCCTCTAGAACCATTTTACACATGCAACCCTGTTATTGTCAGGATAATGTCCGAGCAGTCCACTTAGGTGATTGCCTGACATGGTTGTTTACACTTGGGCTTACTCCCTGCTAGGTGGAGAGAGAAAGCTGCAGTGTTTGAGCTCTGTATCCAACAGCAGCATGAAATGGCTGTTTGTATGTGCAAGGCCTCTCTAAATTTAATGATAATCTGCTGCAGCCTTCAAACTTCGGCTCATCCAGACCTTTTGTGGTTTTAGCTAGGAAGTCACCTGGGAAAAGTCAGAGTGAAAAGCCCGGCTGTTTGCATTGATATAGCTCTAGCATTAGGTCTGGGAAATTTGAAGAATGGGTCTGTGCTGTAGCTGCTGGAAGTGACAATGCATATAAACAGTCTTTCAGTTCCCCCCTCAACATGAAGCTGCTTTTAAAACTCTGACGTAGGGATGTAACAGTGACCGTTAAAATGGTTACCCGCGGTAAAATTTCCCACAGTAATCATTACCGGGTCTTTTTAAAATTTTGTTATACCGTGTTTGATTGCCACACTGTGTCAAGAACGCACAGTGATGCTGCTCTTTGCCCCGAAAAGCCGGTACTACATCCGCCCCTCTATGAGGAAACTGATAGAAGACAGTCTCCCTGTTTAAACATGAAGCTGCGGCGAAAGAAAAAAGACGTGCACGATTAAAACTGCTGTAACTCCTCCAGTAAACAAGCTGACCGAGCCGTAGAGGTAGAGAGAGAGAGAGAGAAGATTCAGTGAACCATACCTGAGTGAATTACAGGTGGTTTATCAGTATTCTCTGTCTAAATAATGTATGAATATTGTAAATAACAGCATTAGTATCATTCTGGAGTGAGTTCTTGCCGTTCTTTTGCCATGTATTCGCCGTATTTCATTGTAGATTGTCTTTTTCTTTTTTTTTCATAGTTCATGCTTTATGGATTTCATCGATCGTAATTTGGAAATATTAGAGGAGAAAATATCAAGGAGATCTGCCATGGAGAGGGGAGACCAGAGGAGAGTCATGAAGGGGGCTAACTGCTTCAGGGACTATCGTTAGTAACAACAAAACAAACAAAAAAAAGTCCTAGACATGGTCTAATATAACGAGCTGTAACATGGACACTAATGCTGCAGGCAAACTAAAATGTGTGTGCTTGTAAAATAGGTTACATTTATTTTTGGTCGTCTCAAAACTTTAACATGCTCATTTACAATTGTTTATAACGACAATCCTGTTAGAAGTTCAAATCTGTTTTTTTCTTTTCTTGTAATCAAACACAGTTTAAGCATTTATTACATAATAATGACAAATACTTGCTAGACTTAATTTCTCATGAAAGAAGGGTAAAAAATGTACTCAAAGGACATTTCTTGACACATTTATTGACAAAAAAGACAAAAGAAGTGTTTTGATTATAATATTAAAGGGGTTCAATGATTTCAATTCTGTGTTAAAGTACTTTTTGAACATTTTGAGCACATGGCAACAATAATAATGATAACCATGATAATTTTGGTCACAATAACCGTGATATGAAATTTTCATATCGTTACACCCCTACTCTGACGATACACATGCTGGTGACTTTTTGGATGAGACCTACCAACAAGAAAGCTTATGAATAACAAGATTTGATAAAGAATATCAGATTTGTGTCAAACTTAAATGTTAACAGAGAAATATTAACTCAAACCCAAATAACAAGTCCACAGAATAAACTGTAACACCTATCAGACTTGTGATTGGAACAGATATGAAAATAAGACAGCACCGGCAAAAGAAACAAAAAAAGGGGACATATCACTGTATGACGGTCAAAAACAGGGTTAAAAAATGTTTATATGTAATTTTGCAGCCCTTTATCCATTTTCCAGCCCTTTAGAGTTACACTTATGTCTGCTTTTACCAAAAAGAAATACTTAACTTGATTTATGTCTTAACTTTAAAGAGATATATACTTCAGACCTATCAAGATCCATCTACTGCCATTGAAGTCACACTGAAGCTGACGGAGATATTGTATATACTGATATTGTGGTGCTTGTTTTGCATTACACAATATATGTTACTAAGGGACACCACTAGAGGGCGCACCAACATGCTAAGACAATATAGTTATTTATTTTTGCAACAATATTCAGAGCTTTTCCTCCTCCACTGACAGATGATAAAGGGAGCTGATCGAGTTTTAAAGGGGGAGACACCCAAAATATTTACAAGGCAATACAATACAGTATCAAAAAATCAGCTAATAACTCAGTTATTAAGAGGCCAACACTACAGATATATTATGAGATCAGGATGGAGACCTAAAGTTACAGAGGAGGACCACTTCAATTATTTTGATTTTCCACAGGGCCACACTGCTACGGATGATTTTCATTCTTTATTTCCAGAACGCAGCAGCTCGGCTTTTAACTGGTTTTAACAGATGACATCACATCACCCCTGTCCTTGCTTCTCTCCACTGGCTCCCTGTCCACTTTCCAATTGATTTTAAGATTTTACTGATCACTTTTAAAGCCCTGACTGGGCGGGCTCCAACCTACATCTCTTAATTGTTAATTCCTTATGAGCCAACCCGCAGCCTTAGATCCTCGGGCAGGGGCCTGTTGGCTGTTCCAAAGTCTTTTTTTTTTAATCATTATTATTATTATTATTTACTCTTTTAACTTACTTGTTTTATCTACTGCTTTTATCTGTCTTACAGTTTCTCATTTTTTTATTCTTGTTTTTACTTTCTTCTTTTGTTCTGACATACTCAGTTTCTATTATCATTATTTTATTTCACTTCATTTTATGTATTGATTCATTTATTAGTAGTATTTATTATTATTATTTTATTTATTTATCTATTTTCCCTTTTTACCAGTCTTCTATCTGCCCTCTTATTTTAAATCTTCCTGATATGATGTTGTCAACCTTTAACAGTCTTAAATTAATATATGTATCTGGAAATCTATTATCTGCCTACTGTCTGATTATCTCCTTGTCATTATGCATTTTACCAGCTGTTTCAATCCAACCAGTTTATAATATTTTCTCCCATTTTGTTGCTTTAGTTAACATGACCCTCTGTGTCTTTTCCTCTGACTCTCGTGGTCTATGGTGAACTGATTGTTGATTTTATTCTGCTTTTTTCTGTCTGTTAAAGCACTTTGTAAACTTCTGTTTTTAAAGGTGCTATATAAATAAAGTTATTACTATTATTATTATTATTTAACAACTAACATTACTGTTCCACCAAAGCAGCAAATTTAATGCCTGGACTAATTTTACATTCCCATAATTATATTAATAACCTCAAAAACAAATAGTTATGCTTTATGATCCTAAATTAAAACATATTTTAAGCTAATTTGTTCTTTTCAACACTGTTCAAGTGTTTTACCATCACAAAAGTTAGTTTTACTGACAGTTTTTTTATAAACACATTTAGTGATGCTTCAGGTTTTCGAGCAGTGATTCTGAGTGTGGCCCCCTGGTGGGCTGTAGAGGTACTACAGATGGGCAGTGAGAAGCGTGAACAATAAATACAAACTATAAACAAAGCTTTTAAAACTGAAACCTTGGGTTTAAATGACCATAAAGATATTTTGTCCCACTGTTCACAAAACAGGCTCGAAAATTAATTTATGTCTCTCAGTTATTTTGTCTTTTATTAAGAATCAGATTCTGTTTTTATTGCCTTACTATGTGGGGATTGGATTTTAACAGAATGCACGATCTCAGGTGAACTATTCAGTTTAGATAATAAAAATAAGGAAGTTTGAGATGCATGGTACAGCTGAGCCCCAGCAGGTTTTAGTTTTTAAAGAAGGCCACAGCAAACTTAAGTCTGGGAAAAGCTGTTTTACAGAACATGCAAAAATACATCGACCAATTTCCTGCAAATGCTGTAATGTGGTTTGTTTTTCCTCTAAGGATCACATGTTTTTAGGGATAAATGATGTCATCTGAAGTAGTGGCACATAGCTTCCCAAAAAGTTCTAGGTATCAACAGGTATGAAGATTTTACTGACATTAATAGTCAATATTTTGGCTATAAAAGTATCATATACTGGTTGCAATGTTTTCGGACTGTACAAATGTACTATAATGGTTTACCTCATAATTACTGAATATGCACTTTTATAAATCAAAAACATCATTTTTAGAAAATAATATAATTTTCTTTTTTCTTGCTTCATACTGCTTCTATCACAAACAGATTAACCAAAAAAAGGAGTGGGTCTTAGTAAAGTGGAAGCTTTATGCTTTTGACTAATAATATCAGTATTGAAATCTGGACTTGCATAAAGGTTATCTGCAAAAATCAACCTGTAAGCTTACATATTTTGGAACATTTTCTTTATATTTTTCACTTTAATTGTATTGCAAATTGAACCACAGGCTTTACTGAGTGAGGAAGGGGCCATATTGGTCTCCTAATAGTCTAAAATCACATTATAATCCTGATAAATATATAATTTAATACAAAACTAGAAAAGCACTCAGACACGGCAGACCTCTGCCAGCACCACAGTCCTCTCCCATATTGTGATTTTCACCATAAATATTAGTTCTACCTTTATTTCATGTAAATACTTAGATTCCTTGACCATAAAAACATACCATTAGCAACTGGATTCATAATGACATCTATTTTAGTTCAGTAGTTATTCACAAAAATTTTATTTTTCATCATGGCGGATCCAGACGCTGATCCGGATCAACACCAAAATTTAATCAGTTCTTCCTTTTCCAATGCTGAACATTTCCTGAAAATTTCATCAAAATCCATCAACAACTTTTTGAGTTATTTTGTTCACAGACAGACAAACTCTCCTGAAAACATAACCCCCTTGCAGAGGTAATAAGATGGGCTCAAATGTGTCTTTTTTAGGGGTGGGGAAGGGAGGTAACTATATATATAAAAATGGCTTTTAATACAAAAACATCGGATCAACATAAAATCTGGAGCATCACTAGAGTTGACTAAAATGGTATCTAGTAGAATCACCAAACCAGTAATTATTAATAACTATAAATGAATGGATAGTATCATGATTGTCATTTTTGTGATTTCAGTAAGACATTAGTTCATTGTTGTTTTTCTGTTATTATTCTGTTGGTAATTAAGACAATCTTCTCTTATTACAAATGCCTCACAGAAACATATTTGTTGGCATTAGTCAAAAAAAATGAAGAACTCTCCTAACTGTTGATCATTTTCATGTCATGCTGGTACATACCCCTCACTGAAGTACTCTGGGTGGGGCCATGTCCGGTGCTGCTCATCAGGCATTGGCCAGTTGCTGCGTGGGTTGCTGGGGCGACGGATGTGCTGCACCTGCCGTTTCTGCTGCATGGCCTGACTGACGCCAGCAACGTAACGGGCAAACTCCGGGTCGGAGCCCACTGCGCATGGGGGGGGGGAGAGGGAGGATAAACACAACTATGAGTTTCTGACACCCTCAGCTTTTTCTCTTTTGCTCCCTGGAGCTCAATCCGTTCAGCCAGACTGTCGACCAAAGCAGAAAATCACAATGGCCGTAAGTCAGCTCAGCACAATGGGCCTCCACCGCAACCAAAAGAGCCCAGAGCACTGTAAAAAAACATATCTGACACAGGATGAATTCAGCATCATCTGTCAACGTACAGTCCATCAGCATACACGGAAAACAGCATTTTATACCATCTCACCTATTTTAATTATTTTAGAGACAGAGGTTGTCTGAAGGAAACCACAAGAATCAAGAAGGTTCATAAAAATAAGAAGTACTGTCCATTATGTATAACACATTAAGCTCAGACAGCAAGTACACATTGTTTTGGACCTTAATGAAGTTTTAAATAGAGCTACAACATGCAAAAGCAAGATGGAGGAGTGTGACAAAAAGCACTTTGAAAGAGTAATTTATTGAAAACAAGTAAACTGAAATAGGCTGTTTATCAGCTGATCAAAAGTTTAAGACCATCGCTCAAAAAAATTACAAAAAACTCTCCAAACCAGAACAAAAATGTTTCTCAGTAGGACTCAGTAATGAGTAGCTCCACCGTTCTTGTTAATCACTTCAAAAATTTGTTTGGTCATGCTTGATAAGAGTGTTTCCAGGAAGCTTTTGGGAACACTGCAGATGGCTTCAAGAAGGGCATCAACTGTCTGGAACTGATGTCCATTTTTATAAACTTCCCTTGCCATCCATCCCCAAATGTTCTCTATGGGATTTAAATCAGGGGAACATGCGGGATGGTCCAAAAGAGTGATGTTATTCTCCCTGAAGAAGTCCTTGGTCAAGCGAGCATTGTGAACTGCAGCGTTGTCCTGTTGAAAAACCCAGCTGTTACCACACAGACGAGGGCCCTCAGTCATGAGGGATGCCCTCTGCAACATCTGCACGTAACCAGCCACCGTTTGACGACCCTGCACCACCTGAAGCTCCAGTGTTCACTGAATGAAAAAGCACCCAGATCATGATGGACCCCCCTCCACTGTGCCGGGTAGAAAACATCTCAGGTGGGATCTCCTTGACATGCCAGTAACGTTGAAGCCATCTGGACCGTCAAGGTTACATTTTTTCTCATCAGAGAGTAAAACTTTTTTCCATCTTTCAATGTCCCATGTTTGATGCTCCAAAGTCTAAACGGGCAGTTTTGTGGCGTTGAAGGAGACGAGGTCTTTGAATTTGTTTTTTGTTTTTGAAACCCTTTTCCCGCAGATGCCGTCTGATGGTTATTGCGCTGCAGTCGGCACCAGAAAGGGTCTTAATTTGGGTCAAGGACCGCCCTGTGTCTTGACGGACAGCCAATCAGATCCTCCGGCTCAGCGCAGGTGCAATTTTTTTGGGTCTACCACTTGACTTTTTTGTTCCATAATGCTCAGGATCTTTCAAAAAATGTAGAATGACAGTCTTACTGCGTCCAACCTCAGCAGCAATGGCACGCTGCGAGAGGCCTTGCTTATGCAGCTCGACGATCCGACCACGTTCAAGAAAAGAAAGCTTCTTAGCTTTAGCCATCAGGAGGGCATGACCGTGTGAATGCCTGACAGAAAATGAACATTTTGAGCAGATTTTGGCTTAAATAGCCTGTGGTCTTAAACTTTTGCTGATAAACAGCCTATTTCAGTTTACTTGTTGTTTTCAATAAATTCCTTTTTCAAAGTGCTTTTTGTCACACTCCCCCTTCTTGCTTTAACATATTTTAGCTCTATTTAAAACCTCATTAAGGTCCAAATGTGCAAAATGCATATTCTAGCAATTTTTCAACCGGTCTTTAGATTTTGATCAGGTCTGTATAAATATATAATTTTCATGTTACTAGAATTTTATATTCAAAACTGTAATTCACTACTCTGTCTTTGAATGCAACAGTTCCAAACATGCTTTAACGTTTCTTTAGATTCTTCTGTCTGATGCATACTGTATCTATTTCATGTGTTGTACTGTCAATATGGTTAAAATGAGGGCTGCAATGCTTTATCTCCCATGATGAGCAAAAACACACATGTAGGTGGAGGCTGTATAGCCCTTACATAATAAACCCCAGGAAGTAAAAAATAAAGAGCATTTCAGGGGTAGTTTTCTTTAGAGGGGAACTGCACATTTCTCTGTGAACTGAGAGTTCAGTAAAAGGGGTCCCCTTCTTCTGCATCCTCAGCCAGTTCTTACAACATTTAAAGCTAAGAAATTTGACTTTATGAGATGTGACCTTTTAAAGAAATACGTTATGTAACAGGGCCCATGAAGGTCCATATTTGCATTGATGAGCTCAAATGTTACTGATTTTCAGGTTTGCAGAACTATCTTTTTCTCTACTAGACCTCAAATTAGAAGAATGAAGGTCACTCATATTGGGTGTGTGGATGCATATTGCTGCCTTTCCTTTCAGAGGAGTAGTTATGGTGTCTTGGTCCAGCTTTAGCAGACTGCTTCCTGTGGCAGAAGTTTACTGGACCCTGCTCTCTGACTCACAGGCTCAACGGCAGCAGAGCATATATGGAGAGTAGGGCTGGGTGATATGGCCTAGAAATAAAGTCCACAACACTCGATTTACGATTTTAATCGATTTTTCCCTCCCTAAAAGAAACAAAACTCCCAGTGACATAAAAATGAAACGAATCAAGTTTTGCCTTTATGTTGTCTAAATGTTTCCCTCTTAAAGTCAAAGTCTGGGTCATAAAAGGTTGATTATGTAGTATAAACGTAGGCAGGTTTGTCTACATAAACACTAAAAGGCTGAGGTATTTTTACAGTATTAGCATGAAACTCTCTGATCAATATTTAATCTACTTAAATAACAAATACAAGCCTATAAAAGTGCTTGTGCAAACCGACCATCATGAAAATTGTAATTTTTTTCAAAAATAGCAACTACTTACAATTGGACTAAGGCAAGAAAAAAAATCTTGATTTTTAATTTTTTAAATCTTCTGCAGAAAATAATTCGAATTAATCGATTTAATCGATTTTTTGCCCAGCTCTAATGGAGAGAAAAGAGCAATGATCATTGACAGCTGTTTGTATCCCAAAATGAGAATATCACATTTTTTATGTGCATATTGAACAGTGAACAATAGGTTAACATGGTTTTGAGAAGTGTTGCATCCCAAGTATATACTGCATAGATACATAAGCCCCAGCAAACCAAGTCACCAGGTTTTACAGTATAACTGCCAGGTTAGAAGGCCATAACCAAGCCTCAAAAAGCAAAGGCTTAATTAAAAGTTTGAATGTACAGTATGCATTTGTCCTTCTTTGTTGGAAAGTATTTGATTCACCTGTGTACCCATCCATAGATGAGGAGTAAACGCCCTTATTTCCTTCCTCTCGCCCTCGGACTCATATTTTATGCATTTAATAAACATGACTGCACCTCACATTAAAAGAGAGGCCGATCTTACCTGCAGGGTCAAATGGCAGCGTGTCTCCCAGAACTCCAAAGACCCCTTCACTCTGGTCCCTGTTGGGCCACGTGTTGTTGCGGGGCCCCTGCGGCTTCTGGCCCAGCATCTCTGACATCATACTGTCCATGTAGGTGCTCACCAGGCCCAGACTGTACAGGTCTGAGCTCAGGTCCGGCAGTCCAGGGGAACCCCACTGCCCAATGGGGCCCAGAGGGGACAGCCCTCCTGGGGGCCCCTGCTGCCCCGAGGTGCTGAGCCACTTACTCGCCCTTTGCTGCGGGAGGACCTGGGGTGGGGTCTGCTGAGGAGGAAGCTGAGGAGGGGGAGGCTGCTGCTGGCTGATGGGCTGTAGGAGGTGCTGGTAGTACTGCAGGGCCTGTGGGGAGGGCTGCTGGGGGGCAGGGGGAGGGGGCTGCTGCTGCTGCTGCTGGGGCTGTTGCTGCTGCTGTGAAGGAGGAGGAGGAGGGGGCTGCGGCTGAGGCTGCTGCTTCTGCACTGGCGGTGGAGGCTGGGGCTGAGGCAGAGTCTGAGTAGGGGGCTGGAGGGAGCTGTGAGAAATGGACTGGGAGGTCGGTGGGGCTCCACTCGGGGGCTTGAGCTCCGCAGGGTTCGCAGACGCCACAGAGTTCCTCCTCTTGACCAGGGGCGAGGCCTGCTGGGATTTCCCCATGTTGAAACCTGAGAGAAAGTCGATGACATCCTGCATCTCCTGGTCCGTGGGCAGGTTCATCCCCTGGTCCTCGGACACCAAACCGTTGGCCAGCTGGCTCTGCTGCGGGGAGTCGGGGGTGCACGACAGGCTGCCCATCTGCAGGATGCTCTGGATCCTGCTGTCACTGTGGCCCAGGCTCTTGGCCTTCTCCTCAGAGCTGCTGGATGTTAGCATGCTGCGAGAGGGGGTGTTAGGGATGGAGTAACTGCCCCCACTGTTTGAGCTGGACGAGACCTTTTTGGTAAACTTGGAAGTCAGCTTGGATATAGTTTTAGGCAGTCCACTGGAGGACTTGGCACTGGTGCCAGGGGGCAGGTCAGCCTGGCTGCCAAAGTCTGGACTTTCTCGCTGCAGCTGGATCTGGATGGTGGGGAGGGCCTGCTCTCTGTGGAAGGAAGAACATGTTATAGTTAGTTAGTGATTTATTTATTTCATTCATTTATCTGAAATAAAACATTTCATACAAGCATATAAGTATATAATTGAATGAAAAGGAACAGTATCGGGAAAAGTATCCCGATACCAAGGCCACGATACGATACGTATCTCGATACACGTAAATTGTGAACATTGACTATGCTTTAAGCTAAATTCTTGACAAGTTTGTTTTTTTCTTATAAGAAGAAAAAGAACAAGGATGAGTTATAGTGGTTCTACAACTGGAGAGACATAAATTCAGATCCTCAGAGATGGTAGACCTAAGTTCAAATTTAGAACATATGCTTCATTATGTAGCTCGTGTTCTACCTTGAACTGTGCCACTGTTAGCATTACCCAAAGTGTATTTACAACAACAGTCAAAATATTTAGGCCGTATCAATTCTGTAGTATCCGTATCGATACACGTATCCCAAATGAGTGCGATACAATATTTTGAGCACAGGCTTATTGAATATAATGGAAAAATAATTTGTGAACAAGGGCAGAAATTAAAAAGCTTCATCTCTTTTTTTAACAAAATGCATTTCTGATATTTATTGAGTAATCTCATTGAGTTGGTTATTTCTTTTACATATCAAATATTATGATGACGATTCTCTAGTTTACAAGTTCTGAATAAAAATCCAAATTGCAATCAAACATACACATATATGTACAAATATATCAATAAAAAGTACTTTGATTTAACTTATCATTGCACCTTGGGTATGGGACATGATTACATTTTTCTAACAAACACAAGTTAGTCAAATTAAACTTATCCTGACAAATCACAGCCACTGCTTTAACGGGTCAGTGCATAACAAGAAATAAGTCACTTACTTTCTCTCCTTCCACCTGTTGATGTCAAACACTGCTGTGTAGAGCACGTCGACCAGACCGAGGGTTTTCTCCGGGTCTAAACTTCTCTGGAGCAGGGACATGGTGGCTGGGTCCTCCTTCAGACACCTGAAGACATGATGCACAGCAGAACCAGTCAGTGAGTTACAAGTCTGAAAAATGGTCTAGGTGTGTTTAACATTAAGCTCCACTCAGAGTAAAAAATCATAATCCTTCATTACAAAAACTATTGTGATTTCAGGAAGCCAATGGAAGAACAGGAAGTTAGATATCAACAAGGGAAGGTTTAATCAGGGGCGCTGATCAGCTGAATCTTCCATTCAAAGTCACTAAAACAGGACTTGGGTATGAATCAACATCATGCTGTCATTTCGTCTCTCTGATCTCCCATCTATTATCAACTTTGGTTTTGCTTGTTTGGCCATTTTATTTTCAAATTCAGCTTGGCATTGCCGGACGCCTAAAGATACCATGTAATATAGTCCTGCCCAGTATTATTGGCACTCCTTCATTATTTTCATTACTTTAACAATATCTTCAGAAATAAATTGAAATGTACCAAATTTATGTCATCAGGATCTTTTAGTTAAAGGTCCAAAATACTTTCACAAAAAAAAAAACATTTTTAAAAGTTACATATTGTAATTTCAAAGAGACAACTGAAAAAAGCATGTGCAGCAATGATGGCATCCCTCTTCAGTATTTTGTTGCACACCCTTTGGCACTGATGACAGCCTCCAAATATGTCTTGTAGCCATCTATAAGCTTCTTGCACTTCTCAGCTGGTATTTTCTCCCACTCTTCCTATGCAAATTGTTCAAGTTCTTGAACATTTGCAGGTTTCTTTTCTCCAATGGCAGTTTCAGCAGTACCAAAGATTTTCAATCGGATTCAGATCAGGACTCATTGCTGGCCATTTTAAAACAGCCCATTTTTTCCCTTTTCAACCATTCCTGCGTGCTTTTGGATGTGTGCTTTGGGTCTTTGTCTTGCTGGAGGGTTCACGATCTTCGACTCAAACCAAGTGTTCTTACACTGGGTCGGACATTTGGCTCTAAAATTTCTTGATAATTCTCTGATTTCATGATTCCTATGAAACAGTCAAGGCCTCCAGTACCCGATGCAGCAAAGCAGCCCCAAACCATTATGGAACCTCCACCATGCTTAATTGTTGGTAGGGTGTTCTTTTCCTTGTAGGCTTCAAGTGGTTGCAATTAAAACTGCCTAATCTAAATATGACTGCATGATCATAGTAGCTAATGTAGTATAACTTACAAACCTTAATATGTGAACATTACTTCTGCCAAGTTTGAGTCTGATAAAGTGATGCAGGGCAAAGTTAGACAGGTTTGTAAAGAAACCGTTTGTACTGTCACATTGTGTACTTAAACTTCATGGGTGCCAATAATGATGAGTAGGACTGTATTTAGTATGATAACAAGCATCACATTAGAGCATTTCAGCACATTGATTGAAAACCTTGAGGCATATGAGTATCCTAACACTGACTATGATGTACTTTGTGGCTCTCAAAAGTTTTGGACAGTTTTTGTAAATTAAAGACCTACAGAAAAACTGGCCGGAGGCAAATAACTGAAACACAGCTCCATAAAAGTTGAGTTATCACAAACAAGTCAAACAGCAACTTACTGATAAAGAACTGAACTCGTATGACTTGATAAGTAATAAATCTCTGGTAACTGCTTAATAAATTGTGTAATGTACATAAGAACAATTTAAACAACTGCTGCAGCTTATGCTCATCTGATTCTTTGCTTCTGATTTGCTTACCATGTGGAGGGGACCTGGACCACCACCTTGGAGCCTTCCAGAGTGATCTGAGGAGCGTAGGCCTCCTTGTTCTCAATCTGTGCTGTGTCAACCACCACCTGTGCGGACATAAACACACCTGAGTGTGAGTACCACCTGACAAAAACACTGCAGGTCAGACTTTGCAAATGATTTATTCTGTGGAGAAGACTTGTAAAATGTCTGAAGGAAGACACAGAGGTGCTTGATTTGAGTGTTGTTCGCTGTTTATTCCATTTTATTTACTATCTATTTAAAGCACTTTGGTTCACCGAAAGGGTTCAATAAAAAAAAAAAATAAATAAATAAATAAAAAATATTTATATAGCACTTTTCATACAAAAAGAATGTATCACAAAGTGCTTTACAAACAGACAAATGAATTAAATGAAGGATTTATGACCCAAACCCACTCCACCCAGCCCCTGAACCCACCCACACAGCAATCCATACACAGTGTTGATAAAAAGCATCATAAATAAAATACAATAATAAAGCACACTGCTGTACCCAGTACGTACTGAGGAAACACCATCTTGAAGGTTTAAAAATGACAAAACACTGGAAAACACATATTTCCTTCAAAATATGCGCAGAAAAATATGCGCAGTAGGAATGTGGTTGTACGCAGGAGCAGAAGGAAACCTATCGAGGAAGAAGGATGGCGGCTGACAACTTGACAGCAGAACTTTTAAGACTGGCAAAAATTACAGAACACAACAATTACGACCGAGAATATGTATCGGGAACGGTAGAGGACGTAATAAAAAGTGTTGATATTATGTGTGCACTGACCAACACGGACATCGACGAGCTTGTGGGAATGTCATCGTGAGCAGGCGCAGAAGGAACCAAAATTGAGGAAGAAGGACAAATATGTCGGGTTATGCTTTGTTTACATTCTCAAGATTTCACCACACGAGCCCATCGATGTCTGTGTGGGTCAAAGCACACATAGTACCAGCACTTTCCATTACGTCCTCTACCGTCCTCAAAACATATTCTCCGTCATAATTATGTTGTTCTCTAACTTCGACGAGTTCTTCTGTCAAGTTTTCCGCCGCCATGTTTCTTCTCGATTGGGATTCCTCCTGTGCATGTGACACAACCACATTCCTACTGCGCATATTTCCTTCGCTTTTAAAGTGACATTATAATGTGATTTAAATACTTTTTTAAATTTGTCTTTATATTTATACTTTTATCAGCCTTTTCTTTTAAGGGTTTATTTTTTGATTAATATCACTTTATATAGCTACTTTATTTATTTATTTATTTATTTATTTATTCATTCATTTATTTATTAAGCACTTTTCTACTTATTTTTTTATTTGTCTTCATATTTCTACTTTTATTAGCCTTTTCTTTTATGGATTCTGATATAATTTATTTATTTATTCATTTATTTATTTATTCTTTTATAGATTTATTTTTGTAATTTGGCCCTCTCGCTACTCCACAGTTTAGGTTAAAAGTATAAAATTAAATATATCATGAAATAAAATAAGAAAATGAATTTTAAAAAATAAGAGTAAAAAAATAACTTAAAAATTAAGTTAAAATATACATATATATTATAATAATAAATAAATAAAGAATAAAATAGGAAAACTAGAAAATAAAATAAGGAAAAATAGAAAATATTAAAAAAAAAAAATAAGATAAGATAAAATAAAATAATAAAAAGTGGCCTGTAATTGCTGGAAAGGGCTGCATAAATAAAGAACATTTACACTTAAAGACAATATAAAAAGTTGAAATTTTAGGCACCATGGTATTCAGATGAAACTTAAGTTCTTAAATTTAGTTAAATGAGACATACAAATGAAATACTACCCTCATTTTCTGTCACTGGGTAAGCAGTCAGACACGAAAGACAGCAGTATCCAGCTTCAATGTTCAGCCATGACAGACACTTTTGTAAACCTGTCTGATCCACCCTGAAAAAAAAAATCCCAGCATCTAGAAGTAAAAGGCTTTTTCTGTGTTTACCATTGACCTCAGCAACCACAAAGAAGCAGTTCAAGGTGAGGCGGCTTGGTACATTCAATCAGCCCGGGACAACAAAGAGTCGCCTTCCTGCCTGCTGCCACTCAGATTTATCGGCACATTTCATTGAAAGTGGCCTTGGGTCTTCGAGACCCACACTACTGGGTCAGCAAGAGGAGGGGAAAGTGGGAGGAGTCTATTTCCTGTATTGCAGGAAGTTCGTCTATTGTTACTAAAAAAGCAGGTGTATCCTCGGGAACCCTGGCTTCTTATGTGAGAGAGCCGTGCACACACAAATAATCTGCTGAAACACACTCAAGGAGGTCATCGAGGGCAGGAAGGAGGGGGAACAGCAGCCGAATACACGAGGTCACTGCTGTTGCTGTACTTGGAAAGTCATTAATAGCAGGGAAAAGAAGTTGTTAAAAGTCCAGCTTACACCAGCATTTACTAGGGCTGGGTTAAAAAAAATTAATTTAATCGGTTTCCCTTTAAATGGTTCACAATCGATCCATAAAATCCAAAGATAGATCTTTTAACTTGGGTAGTTTTTTCTTCACTGGACGGTCAGAGAAGCAGCCTGTGGTATCAACTCTGCTAGTCTCGCGTTTAGCGCTGCTTCCCGCTGAACCAAGATCTTATGAGATGTTACTGAGAGCAGTCAAAAAAACATGGCGGAAGAGAGTAGCACTATAGGGACACCACCAGAGAGTTTAAAAGTTGACGTTTGGACATATTTCAGATTTAACAAGCATGCAAGAAAAGACAAGTTCGACAAAAAACAAGTAACTTGCAGAATATGCAATAATGCATATCATTAATATGTGATTAATGTAACTGCTTTGGGTTCAGTTCTTAATGTAAAAACAGTTTTAATAATGTACCAGGTCAAAAAGTCATTTACAGCATTATTTTTACTGAGAAAAACCAGACTGAACAAATTCAAATTGTGAATCGAATCGATTTGAGACCTCTTAATATTGAATCGAATCGATCCAGAAAATCTGAATCGATACCCAGCCCTAGCATTTACACCTCTGTGACGTTTCACCTCCACTGTGGTGATGGAAAGTTAGGAACATGGTTAACATGGACACAATCCCATGAAGTTTCATTATTGATCAGAGGGAATAAAGTCCTGCCTCAACTCAGCCTGTCTGTCTCCAAAGTTTAGTTGAGAAGGTGTGTAGAGTACAGTATGCTAATATTCACAAATTAACTTCTGCCATGATCAAAAGTCTCCCTGGACAATCAAGTGACTGATATCACATGGCTTAGTCACTTAGCTATCCATCTTAGCTTCAGGTACAGCTATTTTAAATATGTCTCTCCTTAAAGGTAGGGTCTGCAGGATTTTTCGTTATTGTTTGTAAACACAACATTCAAAAGAAGGCCCTCCCCCTGAACTCCTCGTTTCAAGGTGAAACGCTGACGTCAACACATGTGCAGTACTCTTTCTCATGAAGTCTGTGCACGCATACCAGGAACAACAACAGCTTCGGCCATCTACCGAGTAACGTGTGCTGCTTACTGTGCTCGGTTTGTTATCCAGTCAAAACTATCCAGACAGTTTTGTTGTCCAGACAAGAAATTCTTGGGTCTTTGTGCTTTCACTTGGCATTGTTGTTTCTGAAAAAGTTTTTTTTCTTCGTAAGCCTGTTGGAACAGCACTGTTTTTCTGCAAGCCCACATCGCCATCTACTGTCCTGGCATGCACACTACAGCGGTTTCATTCGTTTTCAGCGTCTCCATCTAAACGTTTTCATTTAGAGACGGTGCTTCAGAGCTCAGATGTGGGTGAAAGCCAACCCTAGGTTCACTCTGGTTTTAGGCCAAGCTTTGTCCGCTGGCCGTTTTGCTTCTGCCTGATTCTATCTTCTTTTCTTCGTTGTAGTGGCTGCCATCTTTGCCGGTCTGCGTAGCGTTCTGTAAGTTAATTTTCTAACACTTAAAGTGACTATTCATTGGCTGAGGTATCCCTGCCTACTCTCCGCCGAAAATCGTCCCGAGGAAACCAAAACATAAAAACAAAAGGCTGAGGTGGGGGTGAGGTAAACAAAGACACCATCATCAATAGAGACCCATAGGAGACGACTGAGCAAGATTTTTCCTGAAGAAGTTGATATTTTGTTTTATAAGGAAAATCCTGCAGACTCTACCTTTAACCCAGGGTTACAGTCAGCGATATTTGCAGCTTAATTTGCTACAGGGGTTAGTAAAAAGCAAGCTAGAGCTTAATCTGGCATGTTAATGGTGTAAGAGTGTATAAAATGTGACTGAGCTTGTCTGCACAGTCTTAATTGAAACAAATTTCTATAACACTGCGTTAAATAAGCTGCAAAATCTTATCTTGGAGTTACAATAAAATATACTGTGCAGCCTGACTGTGAACAGTGCACGTTGTAAGTACGAGGAGTGTTGAAGTTGTGCAGAAGAGGCGACGTGTGTGTGTTTTTGTCTGTGCAAGCTGCTGTTAGATCTATTTCGAGTTGAGAGGACATAGGTGCAGATAAGGAGCTAATGCAAAGCGCTCGTCCATCATCCAGGGATTGTTTTACAGTTAGCACGGGGCTGGCAGAGCAGCAAGGGAACACTCCCTCCGTCTGACACACAAACTAGGACAGACCACACAGAGGAAATAAACAGCAGAGCATAAACACTCTGGTGTTACTGTGAGGCAAGTCCGGCAGCTCACCCTCCCTCCCGGTGTCTCCTCTTCTCAACAGAAGAGGGAGGGGGTCTCTGTTTGCAGACCCACCCAGGCGGGCCCATCCTTCACCCAGATGCTGCAGGAATGTTTCTTTCCTTTTGTGTCTCTCTGGTGTTTGTTTACACCTCTGGCCTGCCTCAAAGCAAGCAGACAGATCTCCTCATCTCCATTACAAATCTGATAAACAATGAGATGCAGGCTGCCAAACCCACAGAGACACAAAAGGAGAGGAGTGGGTAATACAAGCAGGAGTGTCGGTGAAGAACAACAGGCCTGTTCACGTCAGCACGCCGTCTCCTTTCTGCTAATCTGCACTATCAACTGAGCTGTGGTGATAGATATTAACAGGGGTACAACAGAGAACAGAAAACTGTCTGCATCAATTATTTATCTTTCAGAATCAAGACTAAAAGGAAAAGAACTTGTAGCACTTTGCAATATTTACTTTCTTTAATGTAAAAATCGAGGGCAATAATTAATAATGAGAGTATTCTGGGGCTGTAACTCTGCAGGCATTATGTAGGCAGTGGTAATAGCTGGAATTACCATAAGTAAAGAACATGGTAATTGTGGAAAAAAAAGATGATGTAATTTTTAATGTAAAATGTGGTGCCTTAAGTGAACAGCTTGCTGCCTGTCTTTTTCAATACCATATTTTTTTTTTCCCTCCACCAAGGAGGTGATGTTATTACCAGCGTCTGGTTCTTTTGTTATGTTTCTCTGTTAGCAAAATAACTCAAAAAGTTACAGACGGATTTCGGATTACAGAATTTTTCAGGAAATGTCCGCTTATAATTTCTCCAGTTTTACCTCAAACAATACATACTTATTTTTTAAACTGTTTTTCTGTTTGTTGAAGGCCCTCTTGTTGGCTCTGTGTTTTCTTGTCACTTTATTTTCTCTGTATATTGTTTTTAATTTGCACTTTTATCCTTGTAAAGCGTCTTTAAGTTTTTGAAAAGCGCTGTATAAATAAAATGTATTCTTCTTCTTCTTCTTCTTCTTCTTCTTCTTCTTCTTCTTCTTCTTCTTCTTCTTCTTCTTCTTCTTCTTCTTCTTCTTCTTCTTCTTCTTCTTCTTCTTCTTCTTATTATTATTATTATTATTATTATTATTATAGGTCAAGAAACAAATGATTAGATTTTGGGGGTAATCCGGATTACTGTTTGGTAGGGCTGGGACGATTCACTTTTCTCCCGATTCGATTTATTGTGATTTATTTTATTGCATTTGTGCAAAAAAATCTAAGTAATTACATGAAATAAAGGTAGGACTAATACTTATGGTGAAAATCACAATATAGATGAGGACTGTGGTGCTGGCGGAGGTCTGTGCTTTCCGAGTGTTTTTTGTAGTTTTTATTACAAAGCAAAGTTTAAAGAGAACTCTGCCAAACAAAAAATGTTTGGTTTTTATTCTTTTTCCCTGCATTTTTTTAGAAATACTTTGACACTGTTATAATTATTGTTTTGGCCATGATGATTGAGATAGCCCTTTTACTAAGATTGTCAGCAATTTTCTTTTTTAATTACTTTTTGATAATATTTTTTACTTTTTTATTCTCAGATATTTTAATGGACAAATTGGAAAGGGCTATCCTTGCTCACTAGATAGACTGTTCAATATATTCCACTTGTCCATTTAGGAAAGAGTCCAAAGAAAGCATTTGAGAATGGACAGAACACTTCTTAGCATATCTGGCAGATGATTGGATGAGAGTTCAATCAATCACATCCATCATGGGCCAATCTGATGCTTTCACAGGTGGGCACTACTGCGCATCTGTGCAAAAGAACATAAGCCTCTAAAACCAACTCTTGGCAAAACGTGTCAGAAGGTGCCAAAATACCCTTACTGAAGGGGAGTTTGTGATGATAATTGTTCTGAAAACTGGTACTGACATGATAGACTTGCCTGATTCAATGTCTGGACTCAAGCAAGTCCAGCTACTGCACAATGTCTGGACTCAAGCAAGTCCAACTAATGTGCAAGGTTAGGAAAGGGCTAAGGAGTGCAGAAATTCTCCTAAATCTTTTTAATAAAACAGGTGATTCAGAGAGAAAGGAATTCACCAAAACCTGCAATCAAACCTCAACACATACGGCCCTTTTCCATTAGCCCTACTCTACTCTACCCGGCTCTACTCTACTCCCCTTGTGCTGCTTTTCCATTAGCCCCAGTCGCCTGCCCAACGGGGTGAGCGGCACTGTGGTAACGCCATTTTAAGCGCGACACAACAATCTGTGGCTTTTTGCCACAAACCGAGTAAAACAGGAAAGCAGAAGAAGGCTGCAGGTGGTAAGAAGAAATACCCCTTGAGAAGCACAGGAGAGTTTTGGAAAGAAAAGACGTATGAGGGTAAGCTAACGAGCTAAAAAGGCTTGTTGACAACATTGTCTGACCAATCAGTAGCCGGCAGTCGGTGACATCATCTTTCAGTGTGGACTCAGCTCGCTTGGAACCAGAGTGGAGTAGGTACTAAAACTAGCTTGTTTTAGGAGGTACCAGGCCAGTGGTACCTATGGGCCAATAGTAATAATGTTTTGGTTCTGAACAAACTTTAATATCACATTTGGAAAAAAATACTTTCAAGTCCCTGAAATCATGTTTTTCCTGAAATTAAATAGTGTTTTATTTAATGTAGTTATACCATAGTTTAAAAAATCTTATCAGCCTAACATCATAACAGTTCTGGTGTATTTTAAATGTATGATTGCCTTTAAGTTTAAAATTAAATGAGATTTAAAAACATCGTCACTCATGATCATTCAGAAAGAACTTACAGCATTTCATGTTCAGAAAAGTAATGTTGCACTAGTGTCAAAAGTAGAACTAAGTAATTGTGTGTCACAAAAAAATGAAAACTCCTCAGCTTCATGTTCCTATGTTTGGTTGTAAACATGACACCCAGCAGACAGCACGTCTGCTTTTGAATTTGTGGACTCTATCGTCATCTTACTGCCGAACGGATGACCCATTATCTGGGATTTTGCAGCCTTGTGACGGGGTAAACGATGTGATAACCGTCACAGCTCCCATGACGCTCATAGCCTGACAATAAACAGCACAGAGACACAAAGTATTACGCAGGCTGTGTGTTTAACTGTGTTTCACTTTAATGACAGTACACCACAGCCATTTCAATGAGGCCAATCAGCCAAAGCGCAAGTCTGTGCCACTTTGACAGCACAGGAGAGTTTTTGTGCAGCTACAAATGAATTTTATGGTAACTAATAATCAATTACTTGACTGCAAATCATGCAAAAGTAATCTAGGTTCTCTAAATGGATTTCTCTGTAATGTGTTCCTTCCAGCACTGTCAACAAGTACACAAGATTTCAACCTCTAAAATAAACCTGCTTCTTTAGATGAAGACCCAGACTCCAAAGTAGACAAACATCAGATAACAGGACTGATGTTAGTGTGTCCACCTCTGACAGAAATAACCTAATAACCTGGAAGCTCACAGACTGTTGCAGCCCTTTTCTCTAACACCTCTACTCACCAGACCAGCCTGGGCAAACAGCAGCTGGACAGCAGTCTTGCAGGCTCCTCTCCAGCTGGATGGGCAGACTTGGTTGAGGACCTCGGTGACGGGAGAGTCGTCCCTGGGGGTCACTCCGTTCTGGCCCAGCGCCTCCTTAATGAGCTGCAGCATTGTGTGCTGAGGAGACAGAACAAAGAGGGCCATTATCAAAAACAGTCTACTAATGTAACTGTGGACATGTTGCAATGTATAAAAGGACTACAGCCCTCACTGGTCCACATTTCAGATCAGGGAAGAGGATGGACACCTAAAGCCAGGGGTGGGTGACTTTTGTTGTTGAAGGGATAAAAGAATTGGATTAAAGCCCTGTTTACTAGGTATAGGATGAAATATCGTTTGGCAATATATCGCGATACAGTGCATGATGTAATGCATCGAGTTTGAAAAAAATGGATTGTGAAATAAAGATGTCACGTCCGGTAATAGCGCATGTGACCAGAAGTGACGACAACAAACATTAGCACCAACTACCTTACCTCAAAAAAGCAGAATGATGGAGTCCAATGAGGTCGAAATTGAGGACGCTCTGCCTGGATACAAGTCATCTGTCTGGCAGTGTTTTGGCTTTCTCATTAAAAAAGACAAAGACGGCGAAAACGAGCCTACCTCTCGTTAGCATACACTCTCTAACCTCTCTAGGGTTAGAGAGAGTGTTATTGTTTGTGTTTGGCCTGTTAGGCCTTGTGTTTTCCTGTGTGCAACTCAAACAAAAAACAATAAGTTGTAATTACCAGTAATATTTTTTCTTTTTTACTTTTTTTATATTGTATCGTGACGTATTGTATGTATGCATATCGAGGTGCAGCGTATCGTGAGTTTAAGTGTATTATCCCATCCCTACCATTTACACAGAGACACTGTCCCCTGAAATGCAAAGGTTTTTCATCTGCATATTCAAACTTGATCCGCATTCACATGAAGACACCAGAGCAGCTGAAAATGCTGTAGTGTGCTTACCAGTCCAGTTGATGGCAATGTAGGTTTGCAGAGAAACAGCACTGTTACAACACATGTATGAAGAGGAACAACGTCACAAACAACAATGGAGAGTAGACGCACAAAGACGCAGGAGTCTGGACAACAAATCCATCTAGACAGTTTTGCCTGGATAACAAACTGAGCACGGTAAGCAGCACATATTTTACTTGGTACAGGGCCAAAGCTGTTTCACCCTAAAACGCTGATTCCTGTCTACATGGAACCAAAACAAAAACAAGTTGTTTTCAAAAAATTCTAGCCTGGACCCTTGTTTTCATAAGTTTGCAGATTCAGGCACTCCAGGCACTGTTCCCATGTAAACAGGAGGCCAAAACACGATGACAACTGTCCGTTTATAGGATGAAAACAGAGACATGCGAATACCACCTAAAACTGCCAGGGGGCCAACTTTGCATAATCTTTGAAAAAAACGCAATGTAATAACGTACATTTGACCAAAGGGTGCACTTCACTATTTCAATTAAAGGTGCTATGAGGAGAATCTATTTCCGGTGACATTAAGTCTCTGCTACCCATGAGCACGTGCGGCAACTGTTGTAATGCTGCGTTCCAGCAACCTCGGAACTGGGAGTGACATCATCTCTGACTGATCGGCATTCGCCAGTTGAAGTCGGAAAAAAAACATGCCGATCTACCAGGCTATTGTTAGCTGTTGTTAGCACGCCCTGCGTTGTTGTTCACAAATATCACATGAAGAATGTGATTATTGCTATGGCAGCATTTTTGTAAATATAAGTCTAACAATACTATGTATACAGCTGATCTAGAGCAACACACCCCAGTCAGAAGTGCAAATAAATGGATTATTACAGGAGCTAAATAACTGTTCACACTGGGGGCATCCATCTTCCATTGTCAACTCGGGGGTGGCGAGGTTTCATCAAGTTCCCAGTAGGAAATTCCGACTTAAGGAGGGCATCCAGTTGCAGTTTCCTACTCTGGACTTGGAAATTCCTACTTCTGACTAGGGATGTCCCGATCCGATATTGATATTGGATATCGGTCAAAAAAACAAATATCGGATTATATCGGCCTGCATCCGAAATGTCCGATATCAGCACTCCGATACAAGCAGTCCATTCTAATATATTTATTTTTTATTTTATTCAGTTGTAGAATATGCTTATGTTTAAGTTCAACACTGTGGTTATTTTGCAATTGGTGAAATATGTTTTTGTTTGATTTATTGAGGTCACTTTTCAGGGTCTTCTAATATTTTTTATTCATGTTGTTTTAATTGTAGTATATTCTTATGTTTAAGGTTAAAATTTATTTAACCTATTGGTTAATAACAAATGGGTCAGTTTTTCTCATACCTACTATTGCTGTCTACTGTTCTCTGTTTGAGTAATCTGACCTGATCAAGCCTTTTCTTACGGTCCATACTACAAAATAGGTAATAAAAGTCTGTATGATTCCTGCTGATATCGTATCGGATTGATATCGGTATCGGCCAATACTCAAGGTTGCAATATTGGTATCGTATCGGAGGTGACATAGTTGTATCGGGACACCCTACTTCTGACTACAACTGGAACGCACCAAAAGACGTGACCCAAGCCAAAGTGTGCGTTTGTTGAGATGCTAATGAATGCAGCTCGGACCTTCCATTAAACTTAAACTTTATCCACCACCTGAGGACACATGAGGCCACATGAAACCTGCAAACGTTAGCCAAGTACTTGCTCACAACAGAAAAAACTTGGGACTTGCTTGGGACTTGGGCAATTGTCTGGAATCTAGTACCAATGTGGTGAGTCAGCTCTGGGTCTTTACCGTTTTAAGTTTAAGGTTGTCAGCCGCTGACTCGTTGAAGGAAACTCCTTTGAGGAAATGTGAGCCGATCTGCACAGGTATGGTTGGCAGCTCGCACTGAATCGGCTGCGAAGTGGTCTGCATCCGTCCCGCCTGCTGGGCCTCTGCCTCGCTGCAGCAGCCCTGAACACGCACAAACACACACAGACACTCCAGCATGTTAACACATATCAAACAAACATGATAAATAACTCAGATTAATATGAATCTTTTAAGACTTTCAATAACTTTTTTGAGATTCAACCCACCTGTAGGGCTGCCTCCACAGCTTTGGGGTTAAGATGAAAGCCAGCTTTGAGCGCGTACTCACTGTGGCCCAGGCTCTCTAGAGCTGACTTATAGGCCTGGAGAAAGAGGAAACAGTCAATAACTGAAGAACAGTCTTCTAACCAAGATTTTAACATTTGTTGAGAAGTTATTCCTGCATTTTTACTGGCACATGTTTTTTCACACTGCTCTCAGGTTAATGTAAATATCCCCCATTTCTTATGGACAGTATAGGAAATTTGGAGTCAAGTGTTTTCTGTATGATGCCTGGGGTGGGCGATATGGCAAAAAAATCATATCGAGATTTTTTAAAAATAAAATCACGATCACGATTTTATCACGATTCTTTTTTACGTTGATTTTTCCAGACTAACTTGCATGTTTGACCATTTTTTCCCTATGTTTAATGTATAAAACATGTAAAACCCTAAAAGAAAAAAAAGACAATTTAAGTCAAAGAAACTTTCTGAACAGGTTTTAGTTTAAATAGTGCAGTTTTTATAAAAAATGTGCAATAAATGTAAACATAAAAGGTAATGAACAACAATATCAACATTATCTCTTAAAGTGCAACAATTCAAAACAAATGTTATCTAACTGCAATGTCTATAATCTGAGTGAATAATACAGCTGCTTTAGAACAGATTTTTGTTCAGACATCTTCAAGCTTTTATCTCCTTTTCTTTTTCCACCATGGCTTCATGCTACATAACCAAACGGGAGATACTGCCATGTCTAGGCGGAACTAATGTCCTCACTGACATTAGTTCCGCCTAGACGGAACTCATCCGCCCTGTAGTCTGGATGAATACCTGTCTGTCTCAGGTACCGTCACACGTACGAGTGAAGTGATCGTCTTGTACGCGGCTGTCGCATCGCGGGAGGGTTAGCCCCGACCCATCGCGGCTGTGCATTGACTATGAATGGAGAGTGATCGCCAAGGTAGTACAAGTAGCGTCCAGTGTGATGGCACTACAAGACGTGTCCGTATAATATAAATTTGCTCTAGTTTTAATTGTCTTGTTCCTGAAGTTGAGTATCCAGGCCAGTCCAGCCCTGTCCGACCCAACCATGAAACTAAGGAATAGCATTTATAGATAACCTATTTTGATGCTATAAAACTCATCTTAAAGTGTGTATTTCCATCAGGCATATATCTAAAAGTGAGACTTTTTTGTAATCACTTAGAAACTCCTCACAGTCTCTTTAATGATAGCATAAATCATTATCAAGATTATACTAACTGATTGTAAATTACTAAAATGAATTGTGTGCATTGTAAGATGAAGGTAACTGATTAAAGACATTTTTGCTGGTGAAATATTCACTCTTTAGTCAGTTCAAGACAATATCTTTTGTAGAAGTTAATGCCTACAAATGTATTCAGAGGTGGATATCTATCAGTGACCTATAGAAAAGGGGTGGGGTTAAAAAAGGTGAATTACTGTGCAGTAATTAAAGATATGCACACTCAGTGATCAAGCATTTGGCAATCATACATGAGTTACGATTACTACTCTGTGTAATAATATTTTTCATGCATCTACTTTGCTTATTCCTTTCAATAAATTATATCATATCTCTACAAGCCACAGGGATTGATAGAGGGATGACCAGGAAAGATCTTTCAAACAGCATTTTACCTGTAAAGCACTGTCAATCTTCATGTTGAGCTCCTTCAGCTGGTGCTCAGGGATGGAGGTGTTGTTGGAGCAGAAGAGATGCTGTACCTGGATGCCTGCCAGGCAGCCGTCCTGGCCCCGCTCTCTAAGCCTGGCCATGGCCTGGGGGCACAGCAGAGTAAGGAAGTCAGAGACACACAGGGCCACGCTCAGTACTACAGTGGGTTATTGCAGAGAAATAAAGGAAATACTTGAGAATAAACTGATCTTATTGTAAAACAAGGTAACCGGTAGGGATGTAACAGTATTAAATTTTCATATCACGGTTATCAATATTATTGTGGTTATTGTTGCAGTGTGCTCAAAATATTGAAAAAAGTATTTTAACACAGTCTTATCATTTAACCCCTTTAATATTATAATTTTAACAGTTATTTTGTCTTTTTGTCAATAACTGTGTCAGGAAATGTCCTATAGGTTAATTTGTTTAAACTTTTTTCATCAGAAATAAAAGTAAACAATTCTTGCAAGTATTTGTCATTATTGTGTTATAAATGATTAAACTGTGTGTAATTACAAGAATAGAAAAAAAACAAATTTGTACTTCATTTGTACAAAAAGCTGCATATGTGCGCCTCTGTTTGCGACACACGGCTGTTTCATGGAGGAGCGGACGCACATAGTTTCGCCTTTCCAGTCAAAGAGCAGCATCACTGTGAGTTATTGACAGTGTGGTGATCAAACACGGTGTAACGGTAATTTTAAAAGGACACGGTACTGATTACCGTGGGAAATTTTACCGTGGTTTACCAGTACACCGGTAACCGTTACATCCCTAGTAACCAGCATTTTATAAAATTCATTATTTGAAAGGAAGTAAAAAGGGATCAAAACAAGTCAGGCTTCAAAGTCTGGCAGGTATTTTTTTTAGAAGATGCCAAAAAGCTCACAAATTAATAAAAGTTTTGACAAATAGAGGGTAAGACTGAAGAATGCATGCAATTCAGAGTAGGACTGAGCAATGCGTTGAGAATTATAAATCAAAGCTAGAAAAGCGCTCGGATAGCGCAGACTTCCACCAGCACCACAGTCCTCTCCCATATTGTGATTTTTACCATAAATATTAGTTCTACCTTTATTTCATCCAAATATTTACATTTCTTGACCATGAAAACATACCATTAGCAATTGCAGCAAAAACAAATACGGAGAAAAAGACAATAATCAATTTAAGATATTCGTAGTCAAAACTAGGGCTGAACAATTAATTGCAAATTAGATTAAATCGCAATATGGCTTGTTGCAATTTTTAAATCGCAGACAGTGCAATATTTTTAACCCAAAATGTGTTGAACATTTTGGCATTGTGATGTAGTTTCTTGCAATTTCATGCCTATTTTAACCTTTTTTAACCCAGTTTTTACAACTTCATGCCTATCTTGCTCCCATTCATCTTTTTTTTTTTTGGCCACTGTCAGACCATGTTTGGAATTTTTACATGTTTTTTTTAAATTTAATCCCCATTTTTTTGCTATAATCAATTTTCCTTAATTACTTTTGAATTTTTTTGCCTTTTTTTTTGCAATTTCATAACTATTTTGCACCTATTAACTTTTTTTCTGCTTTCGTACCATTTTTTTTACCCAGTTTTTACAACTTCATACCTATTTTGCTTCTGTTCTTCACTTCTCCACTTTTTCTCAAATCTTTTATCCTTAGATTGATTTAATGTCATATTGGTTTTACTATGAAACGATCTACTGCTTATGTTTGTTTAAGAATACATAAGATGAGGAACATTAAAACAATCGCAGAGTAAATCGCAATTGCAATATTGGGGAAAAATAGCGCAATTAGATTATTTTCTCAAATCGTTCAGTCCTCGTCAAAACCAAAAATCCCCCAGCTTCCTCTATTCCTTTTTTCCCATAATCAAACCAAAGTTTTAGTATTATAATAAAGATTAATTATTCCATGTGAAAAGCAGAAATAGAATGCTTCAGCATTTAACTTTAAATTCAAAGAAGTGAACTTTGGTCCATATTTTACATCCCTTCAGAAAAGTATGTGCATATTTTCTGAGCACTGGCCTCCCTGGTCTTGCTAACCCCTCCACGGGCACATTACACCAGGGTCTATCCAGGCCTAAACCCCTCCAGGGCAGACTCCCTGCATGCCAGGGCTTCACGGATCAATCAACCCACTATTCTCCTCTCTGCCTCACTTTATTCAACACGGCACAAAATGGGCCAGTGGGGATGATTAGCCTGGGGATTAGACAGGTCCTCTTACAGGCAGCCTCTCTTCCAGGAGCCAGGGTTAAGACAGGTACAGAACTTAACACGGCAGGTTCACAGACTAACTGAAGCCAGAAAAGAGGAAATAGGAAATTGAGGCTGGAAACCATAAACAGCTGGCAATTCTCAGGAATGTCGAACAAGTCTGCTTTTCACCTCACACAGACAAACATCACATTTCCGAAATCCAGACCAGGAAGAGTCCTGAGGCGCCCTGTGGCTGCATACCTGAGCTGCACCCTTCCATGAGCGGGAGGCTTCCTCCAGCTCCGTGAGAGGCCCCAGATCAGAGCTCTGGGAGCGGGCATTGGCACAGCGCTCCTGTGCCTGGGCGAGGGCCTCAGCCAGGCAGGACTGAGCCACGGGCTGGACCTTCTGCAGAGCCTGTGACAGAAACTGGAAATGGACCTGCATCACCGTGAGGAAGCACCGACCCAGCACCTGGAGAGACACAACAATACATTACTGTCATGTCATCCGTCGCTTTCATTCTTCACATGCTCAGGTGGTTATGTCACGGAGGGAGAGACATGGATGCCTGCAGGCTGGAAAACTAACATGTACGTCCACATGCCTCAGTGGAGAGCTATTTACACCGAGAGTAATTAAATTCCTTTGCTAGTTTATGATCCACTTACAAATAACACATCCACTTACTCAAATCTACAAGTCGTCCCTGCTCAGATATTTTGCATGTTTTCTGGCCTGTTTAAAGCTGGGGTTGGCAATCTGATTTAGATACACTTTTTGTAATACTGGTTAAAATGGTCTTAATGACCCGATGGTAATCAACTCATAATGTGTTCTTAAAACAGAGCGAAAAATATCTGCTATCTGCAGCAGGAGTAAAACAGGGAAAACACCAACCAATAATCATGCAGGGACACCTGTTTTTAAACCAATCAAATTCCGTCACCATTCTGCCCACCTGCTGAGTTAATATTAAAATCTACTTGGCGCTCATGGCTACTGCTTCACTACAACATTGTTTTAAATTTATTCTTTTTATTATTAATGTTAATGTTAATGTAATGGTTATAAATAGCCACTTCCAAAATGCGACCAACCCTTGGTGCACTCCTAAATCAGATCCCTCAGGTATCAATAATCAAACATGTATAGTTCTAGCATTAATTCTTGTTTAAGTATAACAAATTTGGATCCTAAACTTAATACCAGTTGTGAAGTTAGTTGGTAATGTGAAAATGCTTGTTGATGGAAGATCATGAAAAAGGTTTAGCTTTTGATTTGATTATTCTACTCAGTACTTGTATGCTATCATAAATGTAACTAAATAAACATATCTTAAAAAAACACTCAAGTTAAAGTAAAATTAGCAACTTGTTAAAAAACATGAAGTAAGTTAAGTTCTTCGGTTTGAGTTTAGTCACGATGCTGATGTCTTAAATGGCACTTAAGCAAATGCACACATGTCTCTAGACAGGTGTGTGTGGGAGGAAATGAATCTAGGAACTCTTGCATATGGTTAAAAATACACAAAAAACTGGCCAGATTTTAGGAATGGGAATTTTTGGTAAAGAAATGATCCAGTATTGTATACTGGGTTCCTCTAATTTTGCTGAAGGAGTGTCAAAACAGGCACTGAAATTGTTTTTTTCTCTATCAGAGTATCAATAGTAAAAAATCTGGTATTATGAAAGCACCGACAGAAACATTAGGCCTGAGATGTGTTGATTTAAATTAATTGGAATAATTTTAAAATATTCTTTATTAAACACTAAGAAAGAAGGTACAGTGTGTTAAACATTTTTAAGAGCTAATTAAATTATTATAAACAACCTTTAGACATTGTAATGAAGCTTTTGTTTTTCCTACTTGATCATGAGCTACATCAGCACATGGTCTTCAAGCTGCTCCTACCACTGACGATAAAGCTGATGATTAAGAACAAACTAGAAAGTAGATAAGGACACCCTCTTGTTTCCCACAGCAGATACCATAATAGGAAAATTACTTCTGAACCAAAAGGCAGAGCAGCCAAGGACGTGTCATGGAGCACAAATCAGAGAGCGAAACATCTTTCATAATAAAACATCCTTCAAGGGCAAATTTAGGAAAACTAAACAGGCCCATGTTTTCATCTGTGGTTAATTCTGGTGCAAACTGATATAAAACATCTGAGCATGAGAGCGCTGTATATTCCTTAATGAAAGCCAAAGACAGATGGAGAGCATATTGGGTAGAGTATATATGTCAGTGTGAGACATGAGTGTCTGTGAGCAAGAGAGGAAAGAAGTGGTTGTTTATGTTCAGAGAAGACAGAAAACTGGAGGGAGGGATGGAACCTTTAAACTATATACATGTGTAAAATAACCCTGACGGATGTTTTGGTACATTAATGGAGAATAAGGGTAAAAAGTTAAATCAGAGTGACTGTGGTTCCTCTGCAGTCAAGACAGAAACTTTCTAGGGAAAAGGGCAACACTTCTGAATTTGTTCTATTCAGCTTCTAACAGCATTATCGTCGTCACAGTAAAGTCTAACTTTAGTGTTTGTTTATGAAACTTTTTAACTGAATAGATTCTTTCAGAGATGAGATTTGAAGTGATGAGAGGTCGTTTGTTGGCTAACAATCATCAATGTGTACATAGCATATGAGCCAACGTAAATTAAACAGGCTTATACTGTATATTCATTAGATATTTTGAAAAGATAACCCTACAATAGGGTTGGACGATATTACCTAATCTCAATATCACAATTAAATGAAGCTCTTACCTCGATTACGAATAATGAACGATTATTTTATGCGATGCTGGAACAAATTATTGGTGATACCTACGGTCATCGACACCATCTTTATGCAGTATTTACACTTAACTTATTTCTGCTCGATGTCCTCTGCACTGAATCCAAAATGTGCCCAAACTATTGAGACGGTATTTTTCTTGGCTACAAGGTCCTCTGATAGATTGGCGCTTGTCTGCTCCATGTTGGTGGCGCGTTCTTCGAAAATAATCCAAATAATCGTCATGGGTAAAATTAGCTCGATTATTGGGTGTGAATGTCGATTTCGATTATCTTTCGTTTAATTGTCCAGCCCTACCCTACAATAACTTCTTCATAGAACGCACTTTAAATACAGTCAGTAATCACCACTGTTTCGCCTGTTTCTTTGATCATGGGAATGATCACACAAAAACGTTTCCATTTTTAAAACACTCTGTAAAGACGGGATCATTTCGAGGAATGTGTCAGTCCACATGAAAACTCTGTAGTACAGTCCTACTCATCATTATTTGCACCCATGAAGTTTAAGTACACAATGTGACAGTACAGTTTCTTTACAAACCTCTCTAACTTTGCTCTGCATCACTTTATCAGACTCAAACTTGGCAGAAGTAATGTTCACATATTAAGGTTTGTAAATTATACTTCATTAGCTACTATGATCATGCAGTCATATTTAGAATAGGTAGTTTTAATTGCAACCACTTGAAGCCTACAAGGAAAAGAACACCCTACCAACAATTAAGCATGGAGGTTCCATAATGGTTTGGGGCTGCTTTGCTGCATCAGGTACTGGAGGCCTTGACCGTATCACAGGAATCATGAAATCAGAGAATTATCAAGAAATTTTAGAGCGAAATGTCCGACCCAGTGTAAGAACACTTGGTTTGAGTCGAAGATTGTGGGTCCTCCAGCAAGACAAATACCCAAAGCACACATCCAAAAGCATGTAGCAATGGTTGAAAGGAAAAAAATGGCCTGTTTTAAAATGGCCAGCAATGAGTCCTGATCTCAATCTGATTGAAAATCTTTGGTATGAGCTAAAATCTGCCATTGGGGAAAAGAAACCTGCAAAATGTTCAAGAGCTTAAACAATTTGCATAGGAAGAGTGGGAGAAAATACCAGCTGAGAAGTGCAAGAAGCTTATAGATGGCTACAAGAAACATTTGGAGGCTGTCATCAGTGCCAAAGGGTGTGCAACAAAATACTGAAGAGGGGTGCCATTATTGCTGCACATGCTTTTTTTCAGTACTCTCTTTGAAATTAGAATATGTAACCTGTAAAAATAATACTGAGCAGGACTGTATATATGCCAGTGGTGCCTTAACGCTGCTGCAGACATTCACCAAAACCAGAGAGGAAAAGGTGGGGCGTGCACAAACGTCATGAAAAATGTCAACAAACACTGGCATCTGCTGTTCTCAGTGTCCTCTTGTTGCTCACAGTGAAAGTAGAGAAGCAGTAGATTTTGCTGTAAAAGGCATAACAAGCTCACCGTCTTCCACCATTGTTTCTACTGTTGTCAGGGTTCACACATGGGGTTTAATCCAGAGATTGGGTTATAATACTATTCATATTCGTTGTCCACATCAAAACGCAAAGCTGCCATTTTCAGATTCATGCTCTCTGGGATATGTTTTCAAAAATGTGCATTTTCAGCAACCTGAAATGCAGTAAATATGAATGTGGGAAGTAATTGAATTCAAATCTGAAAAGCTGCCAGGCCCTAAAGATGTTTACAGGGAGAGATCAGCTAAGGTATTAAAGGAACTGCTTTCTTCACAGTAGGGCTGAAATATGTGAGGAAATAATCAAATTGCGATTTTTTTCCCCCAATATTGCGATTGCGATTTACTCTGCAATTTTTTTAATGTTCCTCATCTTATGCATTCTTGAACAAACATAAACAGTAGATCATTTTATAGTATAACCAACATGACATTAAATTAATCTAAGGATAAAAGATGGTACGAAAGCAGAAAAAAAGTTAATGGGTGCAAAATAGGTATGAAATTGCAAAAAATAAGGCAAAAAAAAATTCAAAAGTGACTAAGGGAAACTGATTATAGCAGCAAAATTGGGATTGAATTTCAGAAATCATGTAAAAATTCCAAACATGGTCTGACTATGGCCAAAAAAAAAAGATGAATGGGAGCTAGATAGGCATAAAGTTGTAAAAACTGGGTTACAAAAGGTTAAAATAGGCATGAAAATGCAAGAAACTACATCACAATGCCAAAATGTTCAACACATTTCTGGTTAAAAATATTGCACTGTCTGCGATTTGAAAATTGCAACAAGCCATATTACGATTTAATCTAATTTGCAATTCAGCCCGACTTCACAGGTCAACAAAAGCAAATGTATAATGTCTTTACTCACACACTTCAAACATGTTTGTCTCACTCATCTCTCCACATCAACAGAGCTGAATGACAAAGTGTGAGTATATGTATGTGCTGAGAGAATAGTCCATCTTTAGATGCTGCTTGTTGTCCAGTTAGCAAAATAAGAGTAACAAGATACCACAGGATCTGCCACAGTCACAGGGTTTTCTTTTTCAGATACCTGCTGAAAATATCTCGAGGGGGAAGCAGAGTTGTAAAGACGGAAATATGCTGCTGAGTCCCGATGGCAGACAGAAACAACAGGACGCGGCTACTTTCATTCTTCTACGCCACAGTGACGGAGAACGACACCGTGTGAATGAATCATAGACATTAAACTTTTCAGTCATGGTTGTTTTCCTGACAAGTACATGTTACAGGATGGAAAAACACATTTGTCGTCCTCTTTGGAGAGTTTGAGTCAGGGCTGAGGAACTTTAATAGCTACTCTGAATTTGTGGAACTCATGTAAACACCGAGAGGCTGACGGACTATTATTTTCATCTGGCAACAATCTCACCAATCAATTTATCTCCTGTCAGCAAAGTGATTAAAACATCAAAGCTCTTTTTGCACAGGCAACCCTAAACTTGTTTAAGTGTATTCAATGTATTTGCAGAACTTACCTCATCATCACTGGTTTAAACACAAGCATTTGGCTGCAGTGCAAATGCAAACAAATGGAAAATCTACGCCACTGACCGCTCAACCTTTACCCCACTACAGGTGGTACAGTCCTACTCATTATTGGCACCTATGAAGTTTAAGTACACAATGTGACAGTACAGTTTCTTTATAAACCTCTCTAACTTTGCTCTGCATCACTTTATCAGACTCAAACTTTGCAGAAGTAATGTTCACATATCAAGTTTTGTAAATTATACTTCATTAGCTACTTAGGCCATGCAGTCATATTTAGAATAGGGCTGAACAATTTGAGAAAGTAATCTAATTGCAATATTTTTCCCCAATATTGCAATTGCAATTTACTCTGCGATTGTTTTAATGTTCCTCATCTTATGTATTCTTAAACATAAGCAGTAGATCGTTTATAGTATAACCAATATGACATTAAATCAATGTAAGGATAAAAGATTTGAGAGAAAGTGGAGAAGTGAATAACAGAAGCAAAATAGGTATGAAATTGTAAAAAAAAAAATGGCAAAAAAAATTCAAAAGTGACTCAGGAAAATTGATTATAGCAGCAAAATTGGGATTAAATTTCAAAATCCATGTAAAAATTCCAAACATGGTCTGACAGTGGCCAAAAAAAAAAAAAAGATGAATGGGACCAAGATAGGCATAAAGTTGTAAAAACTGGGTTAAAAAAGGTTAAAATAGGCATGAAATTGCAAGAAACTACATCACAATGCCAAAATGTTCAACACATTTTGGGTTAAAAATATTGCACTGTCTGCGATTTGAAAATTGCAACAAGCCATACTGCGATTTAATCTAATTTGCAATAATTGTTCAGCCCTAATTTAGAATAGGTAGTTTTAATTGCAACCACTTAAAGTATACAAGGAAAAGAACACCCTACCAACAATTAAGCATGGTGGAGGTTCCATAATGGTTTGGGGCTGCTTTGCTGCATCAGGTACTGGAGGCTGTGACAGTATCACAGGAATCATGAAATCAGAGAATTATCAAGAAATTTTAGAGCGAAATGTCCGACCCAGTGTAAGAACACTTGGTTTAAGTTGAAGATCGTGGGCCCTCCAGCAAGACAAAGACCCAAAGTACACATCCAAAAGCACACAGGAATGGTTGAAAAGGAAAAAAATGGCCTGTTTTAAAATGTCCAGCAATGAGTCCTGATCTCAATCCAATTGAAAATCTTTGGTATGGCTGAAATCTGCCATTGGGGAAAAGAAACCTACAAATGTTCAAGAGCTTGAACAGTTTGCACAGGAAGAGTGGGAGAAAATACCAGGTGAGAAGTGAAAGAAGCTTATAGATGGCTACAAGAAACATTTGGAGGCTGTCATCAGTGCCAAAGGGTGTGCAACAAAATACTGAAGAGGGGTGCCATTATTGCTGCACATGCTTTTTTTCAGTTCCCTCTTTGAAATTACAACATGTAACTTGTAAAAATGTTTTTTTTTCTTTTTGGTAAAGTCTTTTGAACCTTCAATTAAAAGATCCTGATGACATAAATTTGGTACATTTCAATTTATTTCTAAAGATATTGTTAAAGCAATGAACATAATGAAGGGGTGCCAATAATACTGGGCAGGACTGTAAATAAAGGAAGCACAAAAGAGTGATCTGTGGCTCAGCTTGAGTCTTGGTATAGCATGTTTTGGTCTGACACTTTAAGGGCAGAGCCAGAGGAAGTAAACGCTTACTCACAAAAGGAAACAGCTTCCGCCTTATGTCAACCATTAAAGTTCAACAGAGAAAGCAGGTAAACCTGTATTCTCTGCTCTGAGAAACTGATGCCTGCACTTTCAGAGTGGACTCGCTCTGCAGAGCCCGTTTGCCGGTCTGTCTGGGGTTTTGACACGGACTATGCGCTGGGATGAATTGTCTTGGTTTGTCTTACTTCCAGCACTGCAGCAATTTGCATCTCCATAACAATGACCAAAGGGACTGGTAAAGTGTTTGTTTACACCCTTGACACACTTGTTTTAAGACCAGGATTATTAAAATAAGCAAAGTGTGGCTGTTGACAGAGTAACTCTGTACACTGGCTGATGACTATAGCTCCTCTAAAGTTCAGTTTATTCAATGATGAACATGTTCAATCACTTTATTCTACTTCACAACAGCAGTCTCCAATTATTTTGTACTTTAGTTCAAACTTTTTTATTGTGAAAGCCACATCAGGAAACATGGTGTCATCAAAGAGTACTATATTTTTTTAATTTGGTTCTTTTGACAAACAGTTCAGTGAGACTTCCTGATACTAATGTAGGTCAGTGGTGAGGACAAATGTTTGAGACTTGCTTTTCCTTTTGGCATGAACACTGGCATTGGTTCGACACTGGTACCGTCAAATAAATATGAGATGAACAGAAACCAGCTTCAGATGTTCATTTGCAGCGTCAGACTAATTCAGTGCTGACATCTGAAACCCCTAACTGCTGATTTAAAGAAATATTATTTTTTAAGGGCAGTAAAAATGACCTGTAGGTCAAGCTGTGACCTGTTTTCATGATCAGGAGCAGATATATTAGTATTATGGGAGAATTATATCAAAAGAGGTGTTAAGAAAAACATTGGCTTTGGCTTAAACCATCTTAGACATCGGTATCTGCATCAACCTGATTTTTACAACTGCTGCATCACTAGTTTTGTATGTTATTACAATCCTTCCAATGAAGAATAACTTCATAACTTTTAAGGGGGTAACATGAGTACTAAATGTAAAAAGCTAATTGTAGGCTATTTTATTTTATTTTTTATTTGTATTTTTTAACTTCATTTCAACCCCTAACCCTTTTTTAAATTCTTTTTCTTATTTTATTTTGTGATATATTTCATTTTACACTTTTAACTTAACCTCCAGTGTTTCCTCATTTTTAAACCTTTCAGATGGCGTTTCCTCAGTACGTACCGGGTACAGCTGTGTGCTTTATTATTGTCTTTTATGTATGATGCTTTTTATCAACACTGTGTATGGATTGCTGTGTGGGTGGGTTCAAGAGCTGGGTGGAGTGGGTTTGGGTTATAAATCCTTAATTTTAATTTATCTGTCTGTTTGTAAAGCACATTGTGCTACATTATTTGTATGAAAAGTGCTATATAAATAAAGTTTGATTTGATTTGATGACACAACACCATGGCAGACTGGCTTAAACATTGATTCCTGCCAGCTTCCAACTTTTATTTTGCGTTATTAACTCTTCAATAAAATACAGTCTTCTTAGTGTAACTTGATCAAGTTATTACTCATGACTGTGTTCACTAAATCAGACACACTAGATGGACAGTTCAATATATTTCACCTGTCCATCTGGGAGAAAGCCCAGACAAAGTGTTTGGGAACAGGCAGAACCTTTTTAAAGCAAATCCGGCAGGTGATTGAACAATTGTTTCATCAGTCACATTCACTGTGGGCCAATCAGATAATGTAGTAGGTGGTCGTCACAGCCGCAGTGAGGACAGAATATGTGCCACTTCACAAAACTGTAGACAAAACATGTCAGAAGTGAAGCCAACACGTCTTTTCTTGAGAGATTTGTAGTGTCATTATTTGAAATTCATACAATATAGCAAGGTCCACGTCTGATTAAACTGCTACTGAAGCTGTTAGCATATATGCTAACAGACTGAGCAGCCACTTTCTCATGCTCGTAGCCCTCACCTCTTCCTGCTCCAAACGACGCCATCCCACTTTAGGCCACTCACAGTCATTGTAGATTGGAGCTGAGCAAGGTGGATCTGTCTGATTACAGACGCTGAAAGTCCATCCCAATTCTAGCCCTTGGTTTTCAGGTTCACATCTAGTGAAGGGGTGTCCCAATTCTTTGTAAGCTAAGATGAAGGGCTACACAGCCCTTGAAACAAGACAAACCAGGACCTCACTTGAAATGTATGAGAAATTTCCAATGATACGCCTCACCAGCTGATAAAAAGGCTGAGCGGAGACCAAAGGAAGTGAACAATTATAGGTAACTATTAAATCATTAGTTAAATATAAGCCATGTTTTGAACTTTTGGTCATATCTTAAAACTTTACAATGAGCTAGCTTTCACAGCTGTAGCTACATCTATTGTTCTATCTGCTTACAACACAGCCAGCAAGCAGTTCTCGGTGATGATGTAGCGGGAATTGAGTGGCGTCTTGTTTCTTAGGAGCGTGCTTTAACTTAGCCCTCTGTCCAGGGATCGGGGAAAGGGGGAGACAAATGGCCCTTTTCCATTAGCCCTACTCTGCTCTACTCGACTCTCCCCAGCTCTACTCTACTCGCCTTGTGCTGCTTTTCCATTAGCCCCAGTCGCCTGCCCAACGGGGTGCAGTGTCGCTGTAAACAGCTGAGCGGCACTGCGGTGACGTCATTTTGAGCACGACACAACAATCTGTGGCTTTTTGTCACAAACTGAGTAAAAAAGGAAAGCAGAAGAAGGCTGCAGGTGGTAAGAAGAAATACCCCTTGAGAAGCACAGGAGAGTTTTGGAAGCTATACAACAGAATGAAGCCGAGGACGAGAGCAATCCAGCTGCAAAGAAAGACGTATGAGGGTAAGCTAATGGTAGCTACCGCTAGTATGCTAGGTCGTCGCGCTCATGACTCATCGATGACGACATCGTCTGACCAATCAGTAGCCGGCAGTCGGTGACGTCATCTTTTAGTATAGACTCAGCTCGCTTGGAACCAGAGCGGAATAGGTACTAAAACTAGCTTGTTTTAGGAGGTACCAGGCTAGTGGAAACACGCTGCAAATCGAGTAGAGTAGGGCCAAAGCATGCTAGTGGAAAAGGGCCAAAAGGGGCAAGACAAAGAGGAAGGGCTAAGAGGCACAACTGGGATTGACCCTGAATCAGGCAGATCCATCTACATGGCAAAGTTAGCATTTTTATGTTTTTTTTGTTTGTTTTTCTAAGATGATCAAAATGATGACTTGGATGTCCTTACTCGGTTGCTTCAGATAGCAGCTGTTTTATTTCGATGTCGAAAAACCTTTAAGATCCCAGACGCAATTTACAGAGTTAAAAAGTTTGAAAACTCTGTGGATGTGCGTGGAGACCTTCTTTTTGCCTTTATCAAAAGATAAATGTATGAAAAATTCCCATAAACTTTGAGCCAAGTGAAGTGGCAGTTCAAAACTGCTCACTTTCATGCACCAGGACCAAGACTCACAACCAACAAATTCTCTGCAGCAGAGGAACAAATGTTAACCAAAGGTTCAGCTACAAGTAGAACACACTATGAAGTAAACATAATGAAAAAAACACATTTAACACACAGGTGCATTGGTACTGAAGGGAAAACTCCTCATCAGAGGGCTAGGACTTATATTTACTGATGTGGTATCAAAAATCATATTGTATTGCATTTTTAAGAACAGTTATTTCACAATCCTAGTCTGCGTACCTCATCCTGATAGTACATCTAAATCCTAAGGTGTTTCGGTTACAATTAAGAGGTGGACAATGTGGTGGTCTTGATAAACAAAAGCTTGAAAAAGTATAAAATATGAGAAAAACAATCTCAACCTCAGAACAATCAAAAGCTCAACCGTTTACGAGAGAATAAGAGTTTACACAAACAGAACACAGGAGTGGACGAAGGGGTCTGGTAACACATTCTGGGTGTAATTTATAAACTATGTGATGCTCACTAACTGATGCCACCTGCAGAGACTCCTAATAAAGATCATAAATGGTAAACACAGGCTGACAATGAGAAAAAAAACAAAGTCGAAGTATTGGAAAGTTGACTTGAACAATCAAAAAAAGGGGGGAAAGAATGAGGCCATGGCTGCAGCACTAGATAATGGATAACACATGTGATTGGCCGTGCAGTATCCCACACAGTCATGGAAAATATGAGAAATAAGAGCTGAGCTGGGCCAAGCTAACGTTCGGCCCCCCAAAAGCCCAAACAAGGAGAATCATGAATCAATCTACATTTATTCCTTTTTTTCTTAGAACACCTGCATTAGAGCACAAAATCCAGGAAGATGGTTTTCTTTGAGCTCCACAGCTTTTCAGGGGAAAAAGGAGCATAATCCTGTTAAAACAACAAGGTGTTTTGGTCTTGACTGCTGTCTTGTCTCTAAAAACACGAGCAGCCTATCTGTGTTGATGAGTCTATCTATTTCTGGCTTAGAGTCTCTTATTTTCATGAGGTTTCCTGAATCTTCCTTGTAACACAATCAATCTGAGGAAACAGGAAGGTCTGAGAGGTCCTAAGCTCTGATTTTCTTAGAAATAGTTGCTCGACTGTAGGAATGACAATATGGCCTGAAAATAATATTCTAGAATTTTACTCACAGAACTGGATTGATCTTTGAATTATTTTCTCCTTTGACATGAAAAATACTCCATCCGTCACAGGGATTACAAAAAAGACATTTGTTTAAATTATTTTAAAACGTGTAACAAAAATAACCAGAATATTTGCTTAGAATTAAAATGCATGCCATTATTTTGCTATCACCATCAAGCAGTTTAGAACCAGGCAACACTGGCACTTAAAGGTGCTATGAGGAGAATCTATTACCGGCCACATAAAGACTCTGCTACCCATGAGCATGCGTGGCAACTATCGTAATGCTGCGTTCCAGTAACCTCAGAACTGGGAGTGACATCATCTCCGACTTATCGGCGTTCCAGTTGAAGTCGGAAAAAAACATGCCGATCTACCAGGCTATTGCTAGCTGTTGTTAGCACGCCCTGCGTTGTTGTTCTCAAATATCATGTGAAGAATGTGATTATCACTATGGCAGCATTTTTGTAAATATAAGTCTAACAATACTATGTATACAGCTGATCTAGAGCGACATACCCAGTCAGAAGTGCAAATAAATTGATTATTACAGGAGCTAAATAACTGTTCACACTGGGGGCATCCACCTTCATTTGTCAACTTGGGGGTGGCAAGGTTTCACCGAGTTCCCAGTAGGAAATTCAGACTTCAGGGGACGTTCCAGTTGCAGTTTCCCACTCGGAACTGGGAAATTCCTACTTCTGACTACAACTGGAACGCACCAAAAGATGTGACCCAAGCAAAAGTGTGCGTTTGTTGTGATGCTAATGAATGCAGTTCAGACCTTCCTCAGAACTCTGCATTGCTTTACAACTTCTTTTTTTCAACAACTTACAGGATGCAAAGCGACGAGGTAATGCATCTCTTTCTAGGTACGTAGCGGTAATTTTTGATGTGTGACAACAAGCAATTTTTGGAAAACTTAGTATCGTAGTTAAGTATTGCTACTTACAGCCCGGTGCTCTAAGACGTGTCTGAATAATATAAATTTGCTCTAGTTTTAATTGTCTTGCTCCCGAAGTTGAGTATCCAAGCCAGTCCAGCCCTGCCCGACCTGACCGCGAAGCTAAGGAATAGGATTTATAGATAACCTATTTTGATGCTATACAACTCATCTTAAAATGTGTATTTTGATGAGGCATATATGAGACTTTTTTGTAGATGCTTCACACACTTCACTAAGACATAACAGCAACTGAAAATCAGCCTTACAATAACTCCACAGTATGTTTCACTACAATTAGAAAAAAGTCCTCATACTTCATAACCACATTTTGTAAAGAAACCAGCAACTATACAGTAAAAAAACATGAAGGGTGATTTCAACTGTTTGTGACTAAGGGCTTGTTTTGTTCCAGCGTGTTTCCAGTCATAACTCGGGGTTTGCTGGGAAAGCTTGCCCATTTATATCATGAGAGCAGCCATGAAGTTGTCTCTGCTCATGCAGACTTTCTCCGTCTGCCTTTGGTCTACACTGTGGCTTAAACTTACAAGCTAGGCAAACGGCCTCTAAACAAACCGTGACATTTTCATGCATACTTGGCAGCAGAGTCACTCTGAGCAGCCAGGGAGCCGACCTCTGATTGGTTTGTTTTGCAGACTGCACTGACCTAACCTTTAAGAGGGTTTGGTGGACAAAAAAAAAGAAAAGAAGGAGCAAAGAAAGAGGAAGGGAGACATGAGTTGGGGGAAGAAAAGGGGGAAAGTTTCACATACCACAAATCCCAGAACTCAAAAATGCATTTGGTTCTTTTTCAATACCTCATATCATCCTGCTGCCAAACAGCATTCCTCAACATGCAGACCAAAGGAAAATCCCTTTTACAGGAACACATTCAACTCATCGCAGACAAAAGGACAGCCTGCTTTAGAAAAAGATAGAACTGCAGAACTTTGTATGCACAGAATTTGGGCACATTTTCATTTAAAAGCAGAGAAAACTGATGACCCATCACAAAAGCATAGAGTCCGTCTCATGCTAAATTGTAAGGTCTCTGTACCATGAATGAAAACATTGTTTCAGATTAAAAGAGCACACGTTCTGTGCAATACTACTGCACTAACATTCTGCTACACCAAAATAATATTATTGTGTAAACGCTGCAATTTTTCTCAGGTTAATACAACACACACTCATATAAGGCCTTTGTTAAGTCAGATATTAAAGTGTTTCCTTCCCTTCTTTTACAAAATGTACCCTTTATGCCCCGAGCCAGACAGCAAAGTCAGTGCCAAACCATGCGGTCTAAACTTTCACAGACTTGGGCTTCCTCTAATATTCATCTGTGCAGACCACAAAGAGTCAGATTTACTGACTGTGGTGCAGGAGCGTCTCCTGTTTCAGGCTCAGCCACATCCACTGAGGTCCTGCTGCCCCAACGATGTCTTGGCCAGAGCCATGTAGCCATTTACTGCCACACACAGAAGGATCACAGATACACCAATCACCTGAATTTCTTGTATCTAGTTTAACTAAGAGACACAAATGTATCAGATTTCATAAATGACTTTAAGATGGCTAAGAACGAAAACTGATGGGGTCTCTAGGCACGCCCACAACCCATACTGTGCCCTAGCATTCTAGACAATCAAAGTTCAGCTTCTTAGTTACCATGAGTGCTCTGTACTGTGCTCAGGCACGGTAGACTTTCTTTGCCCTGGCAAACGGTCGCATAATAAATCTGCATTGAGATTACAAAAACACAGGCAAAGGGACTGCATTACTGTTTTACATCATGTCTGTGACGTAGAATTACTTTATCTGAAATCAGAATGTCACAATTTGGATATAACAAAATTCCATATTTGCAGTAACTTATAACCTTAAAATACCAAATAAACGCTGAGTTCCAATTAATCATCGGTTTCCAAATAAACGCCGAGTGTAGCAGTACATTTTGACAAATAGACGCCCATTCCAAATAAACGCCGGTTGTGACTTATTCGGCACAGCCTACGGGCTACGGTCGAAGTTACAAAACACATGCAAACGCTGAGCTGACAGCTGACAGTTCACGCTTGAAAGGAAACATTATCAGACTGAACCTTAACAGTCCACATGGTTTATTTGCCTCTCTGGACGTCCTGTCAGCTCGCTTCTCCTCCCTCTGCATGTCAACAAAAGGCAAGTTGGTGTACGGCGCTCTGTTTCACAACAGGGCAGTTACGCTCAACGACCACAGAGGGCACTAGAGAGCAAAAAGCCAGAATTTTACAGACTCGGGCTTCACAAATCCAACAAAGACGTTGCCGCTGCCGCTTTGTATTATTTGCCCTTAACTTAACTACTTACTATTGATAAGGTAGTTCCTTACCAGTTTTAAGAGTGTTTAGAGAGAGTTGAGTTGAAAGAAGAAGACAAGAGTATAACTACAGTACTGTAATGTTGCTGTAAGGGTGATATTCAAACTGGTGTAAATAAATAATTTGATTACATTTGCCATATTTTTTCGTTTGTTGCGAAGGAAGATTTTTGTGGGAAAAGAATTAAACCCCTGTCCCAAATAGTCGCCTGGTCCCAAATAAACGCCTGGTCCGCTCAGTGATTGAAACAAATAAATGCCCTGGCTATTTTTTGATATTTTACGGTAATACAGCCAACTACCAACTACTTTGAACTGGAGACAGGCAGCAACTGTATGTTTGTGTAAGTCTGCAGAAAAAAATGTTGTATGTCTGCATTCGGAAGAAAATAAAGAAAATGAGATTTTTGCACAACTTCCTACTGTTGGGGACTTTCTATCACCTTTATTTTGTATCCTTATTATTTTCCCTGTTTTACTCCTGCTGTAGATAGCTGATATTTTTCGCTCTGTTTTAAGAACACATTATGAGTTGATTACCATCGGGTCATAAGGCCATTTTAACAAGGATTACAAACAAAAAGTGCATCTAAATAAGATTGCCAACCCCAGCTTTAATGAATTTAAAAGCATCATTAAGAATGTGGTGACAGAGACATGTGGTTGTTTTTCTTGAAAGCCAAATGTGTATATGCTTATTTATTTTAAACCTGTTGATTGTGTTGTGTCATTTTCTATGTACCGTGACTCTGTGCGGCTGCTATTTTGGCCAGGTCTCTCTTGTAAAAGAGATTTTTAATCTCAATGGGACTTCATGGTTAAATAAAGGTTAAATAAATTAAAAAATGCCTTTTCAGATGTTTGTATTTTGTCATGATTTTTGCAGATGGTGATGTAAGATGAACAGTCTTCAGGCTTGGGCTTAAAGTCTTTTCACATGTTGTCTAACCTGGCTTCATGAACCTCCTGACCTGTGTGACTGCCTGGATTTAGAAGAAAGCTGGGGGAGGGGCAGGGTTTCTACTAAGACCTACAGTATATAGCCCTATATCCTCTGAATGCTAGTTCACATAGCCAACAGACAAGCTCTGTACATTATCATTAAGGTCTTTTCTTTTCCCTTTAATAAACACTGGGCAGATACAGACTGGATCTTGCATTAACAGTGACAACCACAGATTCACCAGACTGGAATTCATGGTCTGTCTGTGTCTTTCTCTTGGACTTTTAGAGCTGAAGCTGTCTCTATGAATCAGGTGTGACAAATACGAACCAAAATAACAGAGTGCAGGAAGGAGAATAACAATATGAATCTGAGACTAACAGAAAAATGATTCCCACACAAAAGCTGAGGCTTTAGTAATAAGGCATATTAGTCTTGTAAGCCTCCATCAATCCAAATCAAAAAGCCCACCACAGCTACAGTTTGCCATTGTCAAATCAGCAGATTCAGAGTAGTGGAAAGATGGTGTGGTGTCCTGCCTGACAAAAGATGACGTTTCTTCTCACATCCTCAGTGATTTTCACACCTTACCCTCAGATCCTGACACTGGCTCATCATGGGTCGTGAAAATCTTATTTGAGCCAGGAAACACTGATTCATGAAGCCAGGCTTCTGACACAGAGCAGCTAAGCATCTTAGCACTGCTGCTCGAAGACGAGTCACGTAAATGAATGTGATGAATGATGTGCTGCTTAACTAATGTGCCTCAAGTTGTGTACTGCGCTAATTCTTTCCAGGAGAGCAAACAGCAGAGATGAAAGTCAATATTTTTTCTGTTTGTTGGCAGACGGTCTTGAGACTTTCATTCACTTCAGTAAAAACAATATGACATGCTCCAGAACATGCACAGGTTCAATTAGTTGTAGTGAGATGGTGTGGGAAAGTGTGTGAGCACCAACCTCAACATCCTGCAGGCTGAAGTCGTTCTGGTCTTTGAAGTTGGCGGCCCCAGCGCTCAGCTCCATCAACATCTTGGCGATCTCAGGCTTTATTGCTGCAGTCAGCCTGCTGGCCGCCTCCATGACGTGTTCCTGCACGTCCTTCAGTTGCATAGCTGCTTTGGAATAGTGAGAGTTCCTGAACACGCTGCTGAACAGGTCTGTGAGGAAGGCGCTGGCCCGGCAGAACACATTGAGGGCATCCAAATATTTGGAGATACCTTGCTGGATGTCTGCAACCGCAGTGGTGGCACCAGAGGGGGATGGATGGCAGCTGCCAGGCATGACCACTCCAGTGCCAATGGGCGAAGAGGGAGAGCAAGAGGACGCCAGGGAGGCGCTCAGGGTCCGGCTCAGTTCAGGCATCTGGTACTGCTGGTGCTGTTGCACTTTCTGCTTGGACCCGCCGAGCAAAAAGCGACGCTTGTAGTCCATTTTACTTTCCTGCACACTACAACAATACATATGTGGTGCAACAGCACCGGAAGCTGTTTTCAGTTTGTTTCCCCACAAAGCGCTTCCGTGTCCTTTACAAAAAAAAAAAGAAGGAAAAAATCCCAAGCGTCTTGAAACGTTAAGTTATATAAAAAGAAAGCCCAAGGCTTCAACCTGCCAGAGGCTCATCTCAGTGTGCCTTGTGGAGAGGCAGCACAGACCTGGGAGAGGTTCAAGAGCGCTCAAAAAACTGGCAGGCTGAGTGAAATGCTTGCATGCAGCCCTGCTGCAGTAACGTCAGGCCCAGCTTAAAAACAGCACAAACACACCTCCAGATTCTCTGCTTCCAGCTCCAAACAAAATGATCATATCAGAGAGGGAAAAGTCAAAACGCTTCTTAATTTACTTAAAGTGATACTACAACCGAGTTTTAAAGTGCATCAACTTTCCTTCAGTATGGGAGAAAACTCCTTCTTCATACAGTAAATATAGAATATACACACGTATGTACATACATAAACCTTTACGGGCCTGCACTAATAAAAGTAGAAACCATTTTAAAAGCTGAGAGCAAAAATGAATCCAGACAAATTGATACACTGGTCAACAGCATGAAGAAAAATAAGTAAAGAACATGAAGTAAATGCTGGAATCAGAGGACGTGGTTTGAGTTGTCCTTGTGAACCGGCTGGTAGAGGATCTGTGGGAGGTGAGGGGCAGACAGATCCAGTCCGTCTCCAGTCCTCTTCATGAAGCAGGGATCTGCAGGCAGTGAGCAAGTGGCCAGCTGATAGCTCTGCCTGCCTGTCTGAAGTCTCCAGCAGCTTCCTGGTTCCCCTCCCGCCTGTTGGCTGAGGTAGATATTACTCACCGCGGAAACAAGTGTGCTTCCAGATTTCGCTGCTCTCCGCGGATGCAGATTAGAGCGACAAAAGCACAAATGTATCTGTAAGGCCTCTAGGTCATTTCCTGAGGGAAGAGAGAGCAGAGACACAGGGGAGGGGGTTACCATCACGTCACAGAGGAAGGATGAGCTGAGTATCGACTGTTTTACTGTAACACACAAAATAAACCGGACCATCGCCTGCAGCAGAAAACATAACTATTGAATAAGAGGCTATGTGACTTGAATTCTTGCATATCATTAAGTCAATAAAGTGATTTAACAAGAAGCCTCATTGTAGTGAAAAAATGTAAAGAATAGCAAACAGGCAACTTTTAATGTTCTTGTATCAAAACATGAACTGAGAAAAGTGAATACTGCAAGAAAATTAAACAAAAATTACATTACATTACAAAAACATGGATAACATGAGTTTCTAAACCTTTAATAGCTTTAGCCTTATTTCTGAGAAATCATACATCCAGTTGTTATTTTTATGGACAGGAGCTTGAGCAATCCTACTTATGAAAGTGAAATAGGATTGTTTCCTCTTTTTCGACACTACTGTGGGGTGCTAGGTTAAACCTGCCAACAGGAAAATCTCATTAATCCGCCTAACTATAATGAGTTCACCATCAGTTTGATAAAAACATAGGTATTGCTTAATTTTAGCCCAATAAATCACTTTTTTTTTCTAAGTAAGCAGGGCAGTAACACGATACAAGTCTTGATTATGAAATGAATATTGGTTTTCATTAACATAAACTTTATTAATAACAACTCCAAAAAGAATTTAAATGAATAAAGCACTTTCAATGGAAGTATTGTGCATTGATAGAAAGACAAATTAAAAATCTAAAAACATAATAATCAGGCCATAAAATAATTTGAATACACTGAAATGACTTTAGGAAAAACAGACAACTCATAATTCATATACATCAGAAAACAAGTGGAGCTATTTAGCTTTTTCTTTAAACACTTAAACCAAGCAGCCTGACTGATCAAGCGTTACTGCTTGATCTTGCAATTTCATACCTATTTTGCTTCTGTTCTTCACTTCTCCACTTTTTCTCAAATCTTTTATCCTTAGATTGATTTAATGTCATATTGGTTTTACAATAACAAGATCTACTGCTTACGTTTGTTTAAGAATACATAAGATGAGGAACATTAAAACAATCGCAGAGTAAATAGCAATATTGGGGGAAAAAAATCACAATTAGATTATTTTCTCAAATTGTTCAGCCCTAATGTTTTTGTAGGGTACTGTCTAAAAGCCAACTCATAAACAGTGCCATACTGGTGGTTACTTATAGAATTTCAGTTAAACGTCTGCAGATACTTTTGCTCATGTATTTGGACCAGTTGGAGCTAATCCAAGCAATGTTGGTGTTGTACAGCTGCACTGGTGTGAAGCTGTCAATCAAACCCTGCAGCAGACTACAATCATTTGAAAAGGTGCTTTTCAGTCGGTTTTGATTAAACTCTTGTACAGTGAGAAAACAAGGCAACCCTGACCTCACTTAACCACAGGAGGCAATGCATTCTTTAGACTAAATCATCAGGCTGCTGTCTGTACAACAATGACTACAAACATGAAGATTATCCAGCATCTCGCACTCAGGCTTCACTTGGGCATCACATGTTGAAGATCAACGTAGTGATTCATGTGTGGACAAAAGATATTATTAGAGATAAAACAATAATAAACAACATTCTGCTGGATTTGTCCCTCTCGCTCTGCACACACACACACTGGCTAGGAGCACAGTCATGTCTTCATCTCAAGAATTAAGCGCACCAGCACAAAAATTAGGTGCACCAAATGTTTTCATAGTGTCACCTGTAACCCCATAAGTCACCCTATTACCACTCTCCATAACTTATGTACATAATGTAGATGAGAAAAGAAATACTTGCATTTATTTACTTTGTTTTACTTGTTTTTGTTGGTGTTCATTAATTACCTGACAGTCACTACGCTTCAGAGTTACCGCTCCATGCTGAAACCTGACACCACAGTCAGGCTCCACCTGGGTTGATTACTGAGGGCTGTGTGTGTGCGTATGTGCATGTGTGTGCATGTGTTTGGGCAGGTCTATAGCCTGCAGCCTGTGAAGATGCAACGCAGAAAGGAGCAGGTGCCGTGTCTTGTCAATTTTTGGCAGATTTTTCCGCTACTGCAGTTACTTTTGTCAACTTCAAGTTTTTCAGAGTGCGCCTAACATTTTTTCTTGGTGCACCAGTGCGCCCAAGAAAAAATGTTAGGTGCACTCTCACAACTTTTGGGTGCATGTGTGCCCAAAATGGTTGCACTCTGGAGCCCTGAAATAGATAGACTCAATGTAGTTGGTTAATGTTACTATACTGGTTAAGATTGTGTTTATATCCCACTTTATAAACAGAAAGTTTCCTCTCCATTTGGCTTGTGAATCAGACCTGTTGGAAACTGATGAAAATTGAACAGATTAACAGCTTCTATTTAGGGAAAATAAAAAATAGAGAGAATAACAGACTGTAAATAGAATCAGAATTAAAACAATATTAACTTAAATTAGCATTTTTTTAATCAAACACCTTGTAAATGACTCTATGCGAACTCTGGTCAAACATGGTTGTGATTATTGAACAATGTGGTCCATGATTTGCCATAAATAAAAAAAAAGGTACATGTGTGAAACCCCCCTTAAACACACACTTGTACAAAGGTATCACAATAAATCTGACATCCAAAATGAAGCTGTACTGAGACACTAAACTATTATTTCCTTCTGTTAGAAAAGAACATATTTAGACTGTTTTCTCCAAACTTAGGAATATGATCTCTCAGTTTGGTAAAGCGTTCTGCTTCAGACTTGAACATTTTTAGACGATTACTAACACCATGTCTCACAGTGAGCGTCTCTGAAAGAATCTGGCTGTGTCGTTTAGCTGAACACAGCTGCACAGAGAAAAGACTGTAAGAGGTCATTGTTAGAGAGACACTAAGGGGTCTGTTCAAATATGCACAGTAGGAGTCACAATGCTTTCATTTAGTGTCCAAGCACTATAAAGGTTTCTCCTCTTCTTTTGCCATTTCACTTGACAATGAATATTATAATTAGGGATGCACCGAAATAAAAATTTGTGGCCGAAGCCGAAGCCAAATAAAATATAAATGCTTGGCCTAATACCTAATATCCAATGCAGAGGAAAAGTAGTTCACTATATTTTTAATAGTGCATAAATAGCTTAGAATACATTTTTAGACATGTTTTTAAAAGAAACTGTTAATTGAATATTAGGAAATTTTTTAATATTCCAGTAGCCTTTGCTTTTCAAAAAGAGCACAACTAAATTTTTCATTCATATCAAGCCCTCAAACATGACATGACAAACATGAAATGACATAACATAACTAACAAAACATGCATTAAAAAATATTAAAATGCATTGAAGTGGATAAACCCGCAACAAATAAATAATTGTCCTTTTGAAACAAGTCTGCTTTAGGGCTGTCACTTTATATTCGATATTCGAATAACTGATCGAATATGGGAATAAATATCCGTAACTGACTTGTAAATAAATATTTTAATGTAAAATATTGAGTATGGCGACACATCAGGCCTGGAGCAGCGGACCATTCTGTCCAACAGAGGGCGCTCTCAGCGCAGCTTGCCCCTCAGACACATCGGCTGCTCTCTTGACCTCAGTAGACAAAGAGTTTCCGCTCCGAGCGGACATGAAAAGCTCCGAATCATCTGAGGAGAGCTGTGTGGAAGCAGTTTTGGTTCTACACCGTTGATGCCAAACTTAAAATCAAAGACCAGGCTGTGTTTTCTGTGAAATACAGTTTAGTCACTCGTCCTCCACTTATTTGCGGGTCAGCTGTCGGCTTTTCATCCAAGCTATACGGCCGAGTGCAGCGGCGCTTCATCAGGAGTTTAACCCCGTGTGACTGTGTTTTTTCAGAAGGGTCTTTACCAAAAGGGCGGACAAGAGAGTCTCTGTCCCTTACTGGGGGGGGGGGGGATGATCAAATATCTTTGATTATTTGGGTGCATGTTTGAAAACCGTTCGAGTTTGATTTTTAGGAAAAGTGACAGCCTTAGTCTGCTTAGCCACAGCCACATGCAATGACAGGCGATTTTGTCATTGCGTCACACGGTACTATTCGGCCTTGCTGTTACCTCACTCCACCGAAGGCCGAATATGTCTTTTTTTTTGCATTATTCGGCCGAATATATTCGGCCACCCCGAATATTCGGTGCATCCTTAATTATAATAAATGGCAAAATCAGAAGAAGACCTAAAGAAAATGGAAATTAATGCATCTTACTACCAGTAATCATGCCAACAGCTCACATGTTGGTAATGTACACTGAATGCAGCTTGCACCATTAGTGATTAAGTATAAACACAACTTATGCTAAAACTATAAACTCAAAGATTCAACACCTTTTGGAGTTCTTGACAATGAAGAACAATAGTTGTTTAAGCTGGACTATTACTGGTAACAATCTCTCTGAGCATAGATGAGCATAATATTTTATTATGTTTATACTGAGGCTGAACGATTTACAGTCAGAAAGTGCGATCGAAATACAGTGGAACTTTCTGACAACGCAATCATGTGCAATTTTTAGCAGTGCTCCTTACTGACCCAGGATCTGTTGTGTCAACTACTTTACAAATTTGCAGGCAATTTGCATTTAAGATTGGCTCGTAAATAAAAGGCACTGTGAATCGGTTGCTATTGTCCACTTAAAAGAGCCGTTCAAAAGAGTCGACTCGTTCACCAACGTCACATCTTCACAGCATCGTATATTATATGGTGTCTTCTCATGAGATACAGTATCAAGCCCTCATCCTGACCTACAGCTCAAATGAAAATACATCATTATGTTTTTAAAACTACAAATATTTCCCAGGCCAATTACTTATCAAACCATATAAAATTAAACATTAAGATCATTTATTTATCAGCAACTTACACAATTACATTTCACAGGCAGAAGGAAATAAGAGCCCATAATTAAGTTTTGTGTAACACTGTAGCGTGTGTTGTTCCTGAAGTCAACAGTCCAGCACCAAACCTGATCCTGAATCTGATACATGCACACATTTGAAAGTATGATATCCAATGAGATGGCAAACATCAACATGACGGACTAATCTTTCAGATACAGAGCTCCCGTCACAGCAGGCTTCAATCTGTGGAAAATTTTGTCTCTTATCTTGCTGCACCACGCTGAAAGCTTCAGTGTTTTGGGACGAGTCAGGAAAAGCAACTTTTTCGGGGAAAAAGAACCATTACCACACAGTCTGGCGATGGTGTTTCAAGCTAAACTTCGCTGTGAATGCTCCCCTGACCTTCAAACCTCACTTCCTTTCCCAAACAGAGGGGTACACCCAACAAACATCAGCCTGCCCTCATGTGTCCCTGGCTGTAAAGAGGAAGCAGAAAGCCAAGGGAAACTGGTGACCTCCTCAAGAACAGACACAGACATGTACTTTCCATTTTTAACCATTATGTTGCCAGACAGTAGTTGATAAATAACGTATTATTTAAAGAAGTCGCACAAATGGTGATCCACATTCTCGGATATTAAATCATAAACTCAGATGGATTTTACTTGCTTAGAAACCGCACCTAAACCACCAATTCAACTTCTATTATTTCAATCTTTGTCCCTCTCTTATCTGAAGTACACAAAAAGATAATAGCAATAATGTCCTCTCTGATCCAGTGTAGCGAGGGGCTGGGTATTTCCAGAAACCACACCAAACAATGTCTGCCCCAATACAGAGGCCACAACACGAAGCATAAACAAACTGTGGACACGGACTACCCCTTTAACAGAATTCCTTTTAAATTTATAGTTTTTAAAACAAGGACATGGTTTAAACAATCATTAAACTTGAGACACTTAATCTTCCTGCCTTCAGAGATCTAACTAGAGAAGTAAGTTGAAAAGTTTGATTTCTTCCACCACTTAAAAACCACGTCGTGTCAGAAATTACAACAGGTAAATCACACAGCTGCTGCAACAGCCTCTGAGGCTTCATTTATTCTGTAAACCCAGATCAATACAAGAATCAGAAAGCAGTTGCTCCTTTTCTGCAGTTTAACATGGATCCTTGATGTCTTCATGAAACATTGTTAACATGCTTTGGTCTGAAAAGCCTGTGACCTAGCCTAGCGAATATATAATAGCCAGGTTTACATGGAGCCTAATATTCTGATTAGAATCGGGTTAGAAGCCCAAACTGAATAAAAATGCTCCATATAAACATCTCAATCAGAATAAACAGGCCAAATCCCAATGGAATTTCATTGTGTTGCACAGGGGTAGAATATTCCTTTTCCCAAACTGATTAAAAGTAAAATCCTGTCATGTAAACAGTGAATCAGAAAGTTGTCAGGCTGGATTCTGTCTGCACATGCTCAGTCTCGACATAAACGAGCAGTGACGTTTACCCGGAAACATGGCGCCTTCCTAACAGAGCACACAGCACTTATGTTTGCGTATGTATATGTTTATTGATGACATATTTTATTGGTTTTGTACCAGTAGTTAAGCATATTTATATAGATTATATGTTTAGTAATATACATTTGTATAATGTATTTGCATCAATAGAAGAATTTATTTTTATAAGACCTATGAGGAACAGTAATAAGGGGTAGGAACTAAAAAAGTACTTCCTGCTACTCCTTTTCGAGAGTGTGGTTGCTACAATCCTTTTTTCTTCGTGTATGTGAATGGCATTTCACTATTGTTTTGTTGTTCTTTGCATGCATGTTCGAAATGAAAGTAAATCCAATTCAATTCAATTCAGCACTGGTCTGCGTCTGAGAGTTTGTTTTTAATACAAAACTCTCAAAGAACTAAACATTATCACTGAACTATTTTTAAAAAGATCACGAAAAACTCAGCGAAGCCGGGATAGACCAAAATGTCAAACAAACAGGGGACCGCAGGAAAACTCTGAAGGCTGGTTACTATAAGGCTAAACAGCACAACCCTCAAATAATTCATTAAAACACCTACTTACCACCATCTTTGATAAATCACGTGATGTTTAAATAGATCTGTGCGTATCACGTGTCTGTAAAACAGCTGTTCTGATTAAATGTTGTGGCACATGTAAACACCGGATCAGAATAGATCACATCACTTGTAAACAGCTCACCTGAGATCTTCAATCAGAATGATTTTAATCAGAATGAAAAAAAGTCTGCATGTAAACCTGGCTATGCCTGGTTGAATAGTTAGCCAGTGTTAATTTTGGCAGCACTTTTTAATCTTGTTTTAGTTCATTTTTTGCCCGAAAGGTCTTTTGGTTTTAGTCATAATTCAGACATCTAAATCGCTTTAATTTCAGTCTTAGTTGATGAAATTTAAAATATTTTAGTCAACTAAATCTACTGTAAATTTAGTCAACTAAAATGTCTAGTGGAAAGTGTAAGGTATTTTTTTTATGTTACTTTAAATACCTGAAGTCATGTTTTACACTTAGATAAAATGAAACATGTAATAAGTCTTTACTGAATGCTAATGTGATGTGATTGGATATATTCCAAACTTGTCTCTACTTTCTGCATGATGACATTAGGTCTGAAGTCCCGGTTAAACATTTTGGTCTAGTTTTTATCTGTTGATGAAAATGTCGATAATTTTAGTTTTCATTTCTGGACATGTGCACTTGTTTTTTAGTGATAGTCTAGTTTTCGTCAAGGGAAAAAAGGTTGTTGATGAAAACAAAGACGAAAATATTTACTGGTGTAAGCACAGGTTTAGCATAATGCAAGGTGGTAAACTAGTGTCAATATTATCACCGCCGTTCTTTGTCGCCATAAAATTGTTTTTTTTATGACACCACAATCAACAGTTTAAACACTCACATTGTCGTGCAGTGCTTTCAAAGGCCTAAACCTAAGTCTCTTTTCACTGCAAATGTACGTGAGACACAGATAGAACCTTTTGAGTCCTGTTTAATTTTTGAGGTGGAAACGAAAACACTGACCTAATTAAAACAGCTACCCCAGATACCGCGAAGCATTTGCTAACAATGAACACAAGTTACTGCACAGTGATGTGGTCAGCATGTTTTCTCCTCGGACAGTTTATTGTTTGAAAATATCAGCACATTTATAGGTGCTCACTTAACAGAACTTCTCTTTCTGGCTTTGGCTTCATTACAGGCTGTGTGATGAAACAGCTATTCGCATTTTTGCAAAGAGCAGTGGCAATTTTAGTCTCAGTTACAACAGTCTTATAGACTGCCTTAACTGTGTTTTTTAAGCACATGACCTCAGAATTTAGGTCTAAAGCAGTTTCAGTATGTGTTATTAATGAGCTGCTCTATTGGTTCAATACCAACTCTAACATTTAAAACACCATTAAAGATAAGCACGTGACTTCTGGAAAGTTCACACAGTGAAAGGCTTGATTTGTACTCAAAGCTGTTCTTTTATTTTTAACTAGAGGAACCAGGACTATCACATATTCAATATCAATAAATGCAGCTCTTGAGAAAAAAGGAACACATTTAGGTGCAGCTCATGCACAAAAAATAAACATAGACACTTATGAATGCACCAGATGCACAAGGGTGAGCTGTTTATCCCCACACAGGCTTCTTTGAGCTACGATCAATGGTACCTGATAATGTTATTTAATCCTTTAAAGGTGAAAATTATGCAAAAAGACACTTTTAAAGGCTATAGAACACATTTTGGGGTTATTTGGCTTTCCTCCCAGTCCACAAAATGTGATAGTAAATAACAAAACCTGAATTTAGCAGGCTGCATGAATGTAAACTCCTGTCAAGTCAGTGGGTAAGGTTAGGCAACAGTGTATTTTTGATTTGCACACCACTGCTTCTTCAACTTAAGTCAGTTCAGCACAGGACTGGGAACTTACTACCACTTACTTAATCCACGCTCAGTACCAACTGGAAAAGTGAGTATTTCAATGCTAATGCTAACAGCAAGGTAAAGTGAACTAGAGATAACTGCACAACATGCTTGTCAATGTTCACATTACTTGTTGAAAGACTGAAGGACAAACGTCAATGTATGAGCATTCTTACATTATAGTCAAGAGAAGTTCAACAGCTGGCTGAATATATTCAGTCCGACCGCAGTGATTACACCAAGGTTAGCATGCTGTGCGTTAGCCTGTGATGTTTGGGGAAAAAGAGCTTCGCTGTTGTAACTGTATGTGTGGTAACGGGCATCAATTAAGGGTTTGTATGTGTTCAGGGCTGTAAGCAGCGCATGGCCTGTTCTTCAGTTACACTGTAGGACGCTGCTCTGGCTCATTAGCATATTAAGGTGACCACCCTCAAAACCAGCCATTCTGAACAGAGGAGTAATGTGAGTATGGAGAGAATGCAGCTGTGCTTTATTCATAAGCTTTTTGAAACAGGGATGTCACTAACGTTTCATGAAGACATCAAGGATCCATGTTTAAAAAAATAAAAAGCGCAAAATGATAATGTTAAAAAACATTATTAAGTTAAAAACTGTTAGTGGTATAATAGGATTACAAAGCACAAACAAAGAGATGTGATGCAACACTTTGGTCATATAAACTAGCCCTAAATCCAGAATGAACTGAACATATTTTGTGAGGTATAAGTTAGAGGTTCTTGCTACTACAAATCTGGTTATAAAGGAGCATTAACACCATTTATGAAAACAAGTATACAAAATCAGCACACAAAGTCATTACAATAAGATACAATTGACTAAAATGTCATTAGGGATGAGCAATAAATTTCATCTTTTTTGCTGTAAACTTGTACAACTACCTACTTGTAACTCAGTGCCACTTTTAGAGCAGCTAAGTGGTGCAACAGGCAGTCAGACTAAAAGTCTCAGGGATTACAGTCCCAGTGAGAAGCCGCCAGGTTACCCACAATGCCTGCTAGTTGACACACTTAATAGGATATTAGCCTTCTAAGAGGTAAACAGGAAACCTGAGCTTAGCTTGCCTGGGGATAACTACTCCGGTTCTCACACTTTCACACTGCCGGACCAAATTACAGGGAAGAGTTCAGAGATACAGAACAAGGATCATGTTGTTCAGACAAAGACTGAACAGGTCAGCCAGGCCACGATGGGAACTTACACAAACATGTCTGCAATACCAATGTTACTAATACCCAGTTAAAAATATTAAAAGTTAATATAAAAATTTAAATGAAGACTTAAGGCATGTGTGCATTAAATATAATGAAATATCTGTTCATGACAATACAAGGCTGGCAAGACAGCTTTGAAGATATGGCTTACTTTCATACATTATAAAGATCACTTTTCAAGAAAGACTCTCATATAACATCAAATGTGTTTTTGGTAAGCTATGAGGTATTGAGTCACACATGTGGCTTTTTTTTTTTACTTTTTAGTCTCCGTGCTGATCTGAAGAATTTCCAGAAAAAACAGAATAAATCAAAAAAGTTCAGTGAGTCAGAGTCTACTCAGCCAGAAAACATACCCATGATGTTGAAGACAAGTGAAGAAAGCTGGTTAAAGGGACTGTGAGAAGTTTCTGAGTAATTACAAAAAAAAGTCTCACTTTTAGATATATGCCTGATCGAAATACACACTTTAAGATGAGTTTTATAGCATCAAAATAGGTTATCCATAAATGCTATTCCTTAGTTTCGCGCACCGGGCTGTAAGTAGCGATATATAGCCAGCTACAAAACTACAATACTAAGTTTTCAAAAATTGCTTGTTGTCACACATCAAAAACTACCGCTACGTAACTAGAAAGAGATACATTAACCTCGTCGCTCTGCATCCTGTAAGTTGTTGAAAAAAGAAGTTGAAAAAGCAATGCAGAGTTCTGAGGAAGGTCTGAGTTGTATTCATTAGCATCACAACAAACACACGCTTTGGCTTGGGTCACGTCTTTTGGTGCGTTCCAGTTGCAGCCAGAAGTAGGAATTTCCGAGTTCCGAGTAGGAAGCTGCAACTGGAACGTCCCCCAAAGTCTGAATTTCCTACTTGGAACTCGGTGAAACCTCGCCACCCCCGAGTTGACAATGGAAGATGGATGCCCCCAGTGTGAACAGTTATTTAGCTCCTGTAATAATCCATTTATTTGCACTTCTGACTGGGGTGTGTCGCTCAAGATCAGCTGTATACATAGTATTGTTAGACTTATATTTACAAAAATGCTGCCATAGTGATAATCACATTCTTCATACAACACTGACTTCAACTGGAACGCCGATAAGTCGGAGATGATGTCCCTCGCAGTTCCGAGGTTACTGGAACTCAGCATTACGACAGTCGCCGCGCGTGCTCATGGGTAACAGAGTCTTAATGTCGCCGGTAATAGATTTTCCTCATAGCACCTTTAAGTAGCATTGTTTTTACACGATTAGGTGTCTAACTTTCAGGACAGGGGATAAAGACTCAAAATAATGGGTTGATATTTTTATATATGCATGGAGGTGCACGATACAGCTAAAAAAAATGCAATGTAACAACACCAAACTTATAAACTGGATTAGACAGGAGTTTCCTGTAACAGTCAATATAAGAAATGACCCAGCACTAGGTTTTGAAGTATCTTCTGTTGGTGCAGTATAATTAAAGTATCATAGATTTCCACTAGCTGCAAAACTATGAATTGTAATACAACACAAGATGATGCATTTGAAAAAGATTATAGTGGTCTCAGGGTTCTTACTGTAAACTAAGCATTAGGCCTGGCATCTAACCACAACATGAACATCTTCAAACAATATGGCCTTGCTCTTCATCCTTCCCTTTCTTGCCTTAAACTCCATAAGCCGAGGTTATCCCGAGAGCAGCAGACATGTCATCAATGTTAATGAGGGCAGCTCCACTGGCTGTCAGCCTCCTGGAGCAGGCACGGCTCACTGTATTAAGAGATTGCACCCAAACAAACACATGTGATAGGAGACTCCCTCCGGATGCTCTGGACTTGTGCCAGCACACTTTAACGTCCTTCCTCCAGCGGGGGCTGCTTGGGGCTAATGTTAGATCCACTTCCACACTCACCAACAGTGTCAGCTGCTCAGCCTCAACAGAAAAGGGGTTAAGGTTTCCTGGAGCAAGCTCCCTGTCGCCAGCAGCAAGAACCTCAAACCAAGTATGCCACAGGACAGAGGGACATGAAGTAAATCATAGCGCCAAGTGTGATTTACCTGCCTCTGTGTAAAGCTTCAAGCAAACAACTAACACAAACAGACTGCCAAGGAGGCATTTCTGAGGTGTTGACATTGTTGCACAAATATCCTGTTTTTTTGTGTGAGGAATTGTCATTGGATGCTTTATGTTCATGCTTATCTCATGGGCTGTATACATGCACGATGGATTGAAAATGTAAGCAGCCTCCTTTCTGTCTGCATGCTTTAAATCTTTGTTGGAATCTAATCTGGAGGTAGGGGTAGGTGGCATTAAAAATAACTGAATAGAAATAGCAGCTCTTTCAGCTCATGGTCTATTTTGTTTTTAGATTCCATACAGCAATGTCAGTATTACTTTGAATGTGAATGACTCCTTATATGTTCATGTTCAGGCTCTTGAACACTAATGCCAGGGTCAGACAACACAATTTAAGCATAATTACAACCAGAGTCAACACTTGAACAACAAACTGATGTTTTTTTTTCCACATAACCCTACATACAAAGGCTAAGATGCGATGTGTATCAAAATGGCCCCAGTTTCACACGCTTTTATGACCAAAACGTGGGTGTTTACTCATTTCCATTGTGAAGAAGACTTAAACGTGGCTGCAGTCTATGTCAAAATCTCACATCAGGTCTGAGCTTGTCTGCAAGTTTACATTCAGTGTCACTCTGCTACACATCAAATCTGTGAAGAATTTTCAGATAATACTCAACATGTATTTATAGACAGCTTCACAGAAAGTTTATTTCAGCAACACGGAAAATGGACTCGAGTGTATATAGTGCTTTTCTAGTCTCTTGACAACTCAAAGCAGCTTTACACCACAGGTCACATCCACCCATTCACACCCATTCACTCCCTGATGGTTCTGATGGAACTGATGGTTTCTATGTCACTTTTCCATCAGTATCAACTAGGGCCCGACTGATATGGATTTTTTGAGGCCGATGCCGATACCGATATTTGTACAATATAAAAGAGTGTGTTAAACTGAGGCAAGTTCCTGCAAAATAAAACACATTACCGTTTCTAAAATGTAAATAAATAGATTGTTTATAAACTATTTGTCACATCTGCCTTTCAGTCCTCATTAGTTTATCAGAAGCAGGTTTTAGTTCAGGTAGAACCACTTTTTTATTTTAAACATGGGGTAATGTGTGTGAGGAAATCAAAATATGTTGTGGGACACTGCACATATTTCACAAACTTATTTAAACAGGCTGATTAAGTCCCCAGCTACAATGAAGTCTCCCCTGGATGAGTCTGCTTATGATGACGTAGGACTCCGCTAGCATTAGCCCTCTAGCTAGTTAGCTTAGCTGCCGTGTCTGGAACAAGCGGATAAAGACGGATTTCCGTCATAAACACAATAAAACAGTCACGACTAAACTGATCCCCTGCCATCAGAAGGTCCAATTCATCAGTACTGACAATGACAGAGGAGGCGTCGGTCAGAAAACTGTTTGGCGGTGCCTGGTCTGTCTGTGAGGCTGATCTGTAGCGAGGCAGAAATCCTGGTCGTCTCTCTGTGTCCAGCAGCAGCGGGACATTGTGCACCGCGGAAAGTTGCTCATCATGTCGGACCCTTCCGGCTTAAAAGAGCAACTCCATGTGAGTGTGGGCAAGTCATTCATACACACAGCATTAGCAGAGAGCGATGAAGAGCCGCCACCAATACGCGTCGCCATCTTTCGCGCAACTTGGACACCGAACAGCGTTTACTGTTTTATGAGAAAATAAGAATATATCGGCGTTACATTGGCAAAACTCTGGCCGATGTTGAATACTTTGAAAAAGGCTAAAATCAGCCGATTAAATCGGCCGGCCGATGTATCGGTCAGGCCCTAGTATCAACTAACATATTCACACCCTTTCAACCCCATTTATACTGGGGATGGGACGATGCACTTAAAGTCACAATACGCTGCAGCTCAATATGCCCGGGTCATGTCACAATATAATATCAAAAAAGTAAAAAGAAAAAATATTACTGTGTAATTACAACTTATTTGTTTTTGTTTGAGTTGTACACAGGAAAACACAAGGCCTAACAGGCCAAACACAAACAATAACACTCTCTCTAACCCTAGAGAGGTTAGAGAGAGTGTATGCTAACGAGCGGTAGGCTCGTTTTTCGCCATCTTCGTCTTCTTTAATGAGAAAGCCAAAATACTGCCAGACAGATGACTTGTATCCAGACGGAGCGTCCTCGATTTCAGTCTCATTTGACTCCATCATTCGGCTTTTTTGAGGCAAGGTAGTTGGTGCTAATGTTTGTTGTCGTCACTTCTGGTCACATGCACTGTTACTGGACGTGACGTCTTTATTTCACAATCCATGTTTTTCAAACTCAATGTATTTTGTCACGTACTGTATCGTGATATATTGCCAAACGATATTTCATCCAATCCCTAATTTACACACCACTGATGCAGCAGTTGGAGCAACTTGAGGTTAACTGATGAGAATAATCAGAATTGCTGGGAACATCATTGGCACTAAAGGTCACCTCTCCATTCAGAGTATAAGAGTACTAAAAGTCAGAGAGACTGCTTTTCCTATGCATTAATGTCTCTTTCTGAATTGTAACATTTCTGCAGCAAATATGAAATATCTCAGCAGGAGAACAAAAACTGGAGCTATTTGACAGCAAATTTAATATTTTAAGTGAATCTCTGCTGGGCTCTGTGGAATAGGGAAGGAAACCGAGTTGGGAGTGGTGGGGTGTTTTGGTTTGTCATTTGGTTGCTGACATTTGCTTTTATGCTGGAAAATGTCCTGCTCTATTATTGACTTGTAATGTTTGCTCTAAAAAATCAATACGAAAAATTTAGGGGGAAAAACTGATGGTCAGTCTCCAGCTCAAAAAAAGTGTTTTTCTCTTTGTACTACATTACACCCTGTGTCCAAAACATTGTGGGCTTAGACGTGAATTTTAGGGACGTGTTCCTTTAATGAGGATTGTTTTAAGATGCAGCATTTATCAACACATTGTGGCGCAGATAGATAGATAGACAGACAGATAGACAGATAGACAGATAGACAGATAGACAGATAGATAGATAGATAGATAGATAGATAGATAGATAGATAGATAGATAGATAGATAGATAGATAGATAGATAGATAGATAGATAGATAGATGTTCTTTACTGAAAGTATCATCTATTGAAGTACATCTCTATAAAAAAAAAAGATAAATAAATCAGGGCCCATGTTTTTTTTGTTTTTTACCTCTGCCAAGGAGGTTATGTTTTCGGGAGAGTTTGTTTGTCTGTCCGTCCGTCTGTCTGTGAACAAAATAACTCAAAAAGTTACGGATGGGTTTTGATGAAATTTTCAGGAAATGTTCAGCATGGGAAAAAGAAGAACTGATTTAATTTTGGTGTTGACCCGGATCACCGTCTGGATCCGCCATGACGAAAAATGCGATTTTTCGGAATAACTACTTAACTACAATAGATATCATGATGAATTTAGTTGCCAACGGTAAAAATCTAAATATTGAGATGAAATAAAGGTAGAACTAATATTTATGGTGAAAATCACAATATGACTGAGAACTGTGGTGCTGGCGGAGGTCTGCACTCTCCGAGTGCTTTTCTAGTTTTTTATGTATCTGTTGGGCATTTTGTGCCTTTATTGATAAGAGAAAGACAGTGGATAGGCTTGTGAAAGGGGGTGAGAGAGTAGGGGAAGACACAAATTGGTCACAGGCGGGATTCAAACCCGGACCGGCAGAAGCTTGTATATGGGATGTGCATGGTTGCAAACTACTCCACCAAACCAGCACTCCGAGGGCTCACGTTTTTATGGAAGGCCGTTTACATCAAGCTCTCTTCTCACACAATTCAAAACAGTTTGAAGACCAATACAGATAAAAAATCTTTTTAACACCTTAAATGTGAACTCCAGCAGCAGACTCTAAGGTGTTTCTGTTTTAACTTTAAAGGTGCAGAGCCACTCGGTCTAAAAACTTAAAATGTTTATGCCGTCGCTTTTTCTTAATGGCATGACTAAACATTTGCACACTAACTAAACCTCATAATACAAACAACACTGACACATAAACATCCACTGCATCTCCAACCTTGTAATGCTGGCCACTGAGCTGCTCCACTCCAGCAGAGAAGTGCTGATGCTCAAAGGCACCTTCGCACCAGCTGTTGAGTAACATTTTTTAAATCACTTTCCCCACAGATTCGACAAACTAGACCAGTCCACCCTGTGGCCTCGAGCCCACTTCTTTAACCTTCAGGATACTGCAACACATTACTCCAAGTGCAGTTACTTTTGGACCTGCAGCCGTGTCTGTGTGGCTGTCACATCACGGCTAGGTAGCTTAATAGCTGCGGATAAGGCAGCTGTTACTCATGCTGACAGCTCCTTATCCATCTGCCAGAGCGAGGCAAACACGGGCCCTGTGACGCTCCAGCCACAGGCCCGACATTAGCTCTCTCGTGAAGTCTATTTCAGCCTCCATGGGCAAAACAGCTGCCCTACGGTCCACACCGCACTGTTTTTAGACTCTCCAAAAGGTTCAGCTCAAAGAAAAAAAAGTGCTCTCCCATACATCTGTTGCCAATGAAGCAAAGGAATGCATTTCCCCAGAACCTTCCTTATGAGGGTTCAAACCAGCACAAAAAAGCAGGTCAGAACGTCGCGAAGACAGTCTCCTCAAAAAAATGTGACACGCTTAAAAATAAAGGAAGTGCAGGATTTTGGGAAGTTAAATTGGGGCTGTTTATTTGAGGGGCTTCACTAAAGACATTCCTCCGAGCAGATAAGCTACAGTTCAGTCTGAGAATCAGCAGACAGGTCGAGGAGGTCAGTCCAAATGACAGGACATGTGCCGTGAGCAACTGTGTGACAGGAGCTGAGCCAGGCTCCTCTTGCCCACAGAGCACAAGGAGAGTATTGTGGCAGAGCCTGGTCTCCTCATACCAGCACACAGAAAAAACACACACACACAGCTGACTGACTTTGTGTGAGGAAGAGAAAAATACAAGAGCCTTGGCAAGCATTTATTATTTACTGCGAGAATAGACTTTCTTCCATTGATAATCCTCCTGAATTATTGAAAACATCGCTGCAGGTTTTTCTGGTCTGTGGTCAAAGTTTGGTGGTTTCAAAAAGTTTTTCTGTCCGTCTTTCAGTTCCTGTTATTCCTATAAAAGTTTTGAATCTGAAACTAAAAAACATTTTTTCTTTTGTGCGTCACTTTTAAAGTAAAAGCTCATCCGTGAGGTTAAACCAACACTGCCTGAATCGAATTCCAGCAAACTTTTGGTGTATTCAGTCGTGATGAAATGATAAATTGAGCCTACGGTTCAGTATGTACCTTGTCTTTCAGTCATGGCTTGGAGTTCAGCCTAGTTTTGTAAGTCTTGGTCCCTATAGATTATTTTTTATATTTATTTATGAAGAGTTTTACGGAAATTTTACAAGAACACCGGGGAGGTATTGAGAAGAAAAATATATTTTTCATTCCTCAATAGATTCTTTCTTTATTTTTTAAGTAAAAAATCCATCTTTTAACATCCTTGATGCAGTTTAGAATATAAAACATAAAAATAAACTAATTGAAAAACAACTCATTCAAGTTCTTTTAACCCTATCTAACACAGGTTGCAACTATTTTATAAACAGCTGTAACTGTCAGGGATGCACATAGGACTTGTGCCTTTATACAATATCAATCAATCAAATCAATCAAAGAACTTTATTTATCCGTTAGGAACTTCATTTGTGGAGAGCATCAGTGCATGTACAATATAACATGCATTCAAAACAGTCAACCCCCATGCACATGAATACCCAACAATCGATCACTGATTGACGTGCCAGCACCGTAGAAAATAGCATGATCAATGAATGGATGAATAAATAAGTACTGATAGAAGACAGTTAATTAAAATGAATGAATGAGTGAATAAAAAGTAATGATAAAAAACAGTTGATTAAAATATAGAAGGCATATAAATAGGTAGATAAAAACAAACCCTAGTCATAGACTCATGCAAACATACATGGAATAGGCTTTCATGAGCCTATTTCAGATGTGCAAAGTGCAAAATATGCAGATATTTCCAAATTTATTTTACTGAAATTGATATGTTGAATAAATTTCTGTAAATAATTAGATTATTATATAGATTATTTACCTACTGACAGGGAACCTGCCCTATTTTCACTCTCAGTATTCGAATACACAAGGAATTAGAATATTGTCAGGAAATACTGGCAGAAATTTTCAGATCTGCTGATACTGATATTCAGCTTTTGAAATAATTATAAGCTGGCACCATTATCATACAGGTGTTAATGTGCACCCCTAGTAATGACTGAAATCAGAAGCCACAATTCCTTTTTTATTTTGCTCAAACATGATGACACTTTCAGTCATTTTTCTGAACACATGGTGTAACTGTTACCATCTGCGTGATCGGGCTTATTAAAGCGTATTAGGTTTGTTGGTCATTCAGTAGGCTTTAGTAAGGATTTATCAATGAATCACAAATTTCAACCAACAGGTTGAAAGAAAAAGTTTTTCTCTGTGTTTTCACAACAATTTTGAGCATGTGAGGACACTTCCTGCTTCAGGAGCCAGTAGTATCTGAAACAACTCATCTGAGGCCAAAGTGGATGGGTACAAGGGCTGGCACTTTATATTCGATATTCGAACAGTTTGAATATGAGGGATAAATATGCATAACCAAATAGTAAATATTAGAATGTAAAATATTGAGTGTAGCAGCACATCAGGGATCGAATATCTTCGATTATTTGGGTGCATGTTCGAAAACCGTTTGAGTTTGATTTATAGGAAAAGTGACAGCCTTATCATGCCCCTGATCCCTTATCCAAATTTATTCAAAGACAGCACAGCAGCAGAGTAACAAGAAGCAAGGTGAATGGAAACTGTAGCATACAAAAACGTAAGTCAACATTTGGACAGTAAGCTTTCTCTTTTAGAGGCTCTAAACTCTGGAATTCATTACCAACCCAAATCAAATTAACCACATTTAAAACCTCTCTACAAAGGTCAAGTGGTGGCTAAAAGCATATCAGAGCTGTGATCATTCTTAGTTTGCCACATTTTTTTTTTACTTATTTTGAACTGGTTTGTGTAATTTCTTATTTTTATGTGAACATGTATTCTATTGTTGTTTTGTAAACTTCTTTTATTTTATGCTGTTAAATATTGTAAATTTTCTGACTTTTAAATTTAAAGGCCCAACTAGGGACAAGAGTTGGAAATTAGCATTTGCTATAAACTCTGTGCAGCACATCAGATTCATGCTCAGTGATGGAAATATGTGAAACTGCATTGTCCCTATCAAATAAATACATTCAATTCAATTCAATAATGGGTACATTTAATGTTCTGTTTTACAAGCACATTGCTGATGTGCTCTAAGCTCATGTTGCTCTGTGCAAGAAATGATGAAAGTTCGGCACCACAGGTTTGATAAAATGTTGCTCTGTCACAGTGCCATGAGACTTGATGTCATTTCTGATCAGTGTTTGAAAAACAAAGAGTTTCAAGTCAAATCCAAATGAACTTAATAACAACTGCCACACAGGCGTTTCATTGACCTTAATGGACATGTCAATATTTGCATTAAAGCTGACATGAAAAGAAACCACCAGCTTACAATTAAGTAAAGAATGAAATTAATGAATGCCATCAGGTGGCAGTACACTGTACAGAGGAAAGTTCCTTTTCATCAACTGTGTAAGTCTAAGCAGCTCTAAACACGTGCAGCTGAGTGGAGTGGAAAAGAGAAAGAGCTCCAAGACGAGGTTAAAAGTCAGGTTTCACTGCATTTTGGCCTTCTGTTTACATGATCATAGGGCCTGGAGGGTATGAATCAGCAAACTTTTGAAACCAGCGTCCAGAGTGAAAAGTTCTGAAAACATTTTCGAGTCCATATCTGTGTTATGGGAATCACATTACCAGAAGAAATGCAGATGTGTAGATGCGTAGACAGAAATATCCAGACACTTGTAGCTTGTATGTCTTTATGTGTCCACTCGCACTTGTTGTTTATGAAAAGTTTGTTTTCAAGTGCATGTTGTAACTAGGGCTGAGTTTAAAAAATCAATTTAATCGATTTTAATCGATTTCCCTTTAAATGGTTCATTAACAGTATTATTTTAACTGAGATATCCCAGACTGAATAAATATCTTATTGTATTGTGAATCGAATCAATTTGAGACCTGGTAATATCGAATCGAATCGATCCAGAAAATCTGAATCGATACCCAGCCCTAGTTGTAACACTGCTGTCTCACTACAAACCTACTCGCCGTCTACTGTCCTGGCATGCGCACTGCAGCGTTTTCAGTTGTTCTCACGTCTCCATGTGAATGTGAATCACTTTTGAAACAAAAAGTTAAAAAACATCTCCTTTTCTGGTGACAACGTTTTCATGTAAATGGGGCCTCAGTGTTGACACTGATGTTGTTTGGAGCAATGACCTGCATAAACCACTCCTCTGATGTGGAATTAAGAAAAATTCCAAATAGTGGTGTGCGATATGATGATATTAAATCGTTAAGGATTATAGCGTTGTGATGATCTCATAAGGCAGAAAGATCGTCAGATCGTCTGTGTGGGCGCAGAGACTTTGACGCGCACCTGACTAACCAATCGTAGCACATTAAGCGCAGTGCATGGTGGGATCTCCTGTTTGGTTATGTAGCATGAAGCCATGGTGGAAAGAGAAAAGGAGATAAAAGCTTGAAGATGTCTGAACAAAAATCTGTTCTAAAGCAGCTGTATTGTTCACTCAGATTATAGACATTGCAGTTAGATAACATTTGTTCTAAATTGTTGCACTTTGAGAGATAATGTTGATATTGTTGCTCATTACCTTTTATGTTTACATTTATTGCATGTTTTATAAAAAACTACACTATTTAAACTAAAACCTGTTCAGAAAGTTTCAGAAAGGGAAAAAATGGTCAAACATGCAAATTAGTCTAGAAATATCAATGTAAAACGTGATAAATCGTGATCGTGATTTTATTTTTCAAAAATCGTGATATGACATTTTTGACATATCGCCCACCCCTAATTCCAAATGACATTTTGGATCAGAACTTTCCAAATAACATGTTTGAATGATGTATTTTACTCTGATTAAACATGTATTGTGTCCCTTTAACTACGTGGTATATGCCTAACTCTCTAAACATTATCTCCACAGTGAATTAGGATGGCAACCCAAATGAAACACCAACCACAACCAGCTCAGTAATTTGTTCTTAAACTTTCCACAAATGTACTACAGTGCTTATGTGAAACAGCTACACACTTGCTTAAGAAATGAATAAACTTTTCTTGCTGTTCAAGTGAACTTTTCCTAGGACAAACCCTAATAACCACATCAGTCCAGCTGATACAGCTGGTGGATTAGCTAAACCTGTGCCAGAACAACAGACAGCATAAGTAGCTTATGGCTCCAATAAAAATAGCAGACTAGCCACTTTAACAAAGGATGTATAAGGCTGCCAAACAGGTCTGTCACACAGATAGTTTAGCATGTGCCTTATTCAAATAATCCTGTGTTTAACAAAAAGACAATAGCATCATGAATGCACTGGATTATTCACGACCCTACCAGAGAATTTAGCATGATAACTTTCTAAGGGGCCCATGGATGGCAATAAAAAAGCAGTCCAACCTGATTTGATCTAATCAGAGCTGCTGCACCGAGCTTTTGTGCCTTTCAGTATTTGCAAACAGAATTAGCTCAGATATCCCCTCCAGAATAGAAGTGTACAATAGAGTGTGTGTTTAGTGTGCCTGGATGGTGGGTTTCAACAAGTGAGAGCGGTGATGAAAGGCCCTGACGTCAGACCCATTCATGAGAAGCTGCTGGCAACCTGTGGGGATGAAAATGCTCCCCTCAGCCTATATTGAGCGAGCTATATACTGAGGTTGCAGGTTGTGCTGCATACCAGCCACCAGGGCGCTGTATTTTTAGCAGGGGTGAGAGCAAGAATTTATTCCTCCACTTCAGGCACAATGAGGGAGGATATGAAGGTGGCACAGGAAGTCAGGAAAGGAGAGGGACACAGCTTTAGCATATCCTAACTCAGACAAAAAACACATAAAATATAGTGCAATAACTTGGTGATAACAAGTAAACTTTAAAAAAAGAGGAGAGTGTGTCTTTTCCCCACACAGCATACAGAGAAAGTGTAATGGCTAAAACAGGTGGGTTGAAGGTAACGGGGCATTTGATCATGGTTTAAACTTAAAGGAACCTCAAATGAGGGCTTTTTCTTAATTATGATAAAATTAGAGTGCTTTATTTAAGGAAATTCAAAAAATAAATTTACACATACAGCAGGCTGCTGTTAAAAAAAAAGAACAATGTCAAGGGAAAATTTACAATAACAAAGAAAACTAGAAAAAGCACATCAAAAGATATAACTCTGGATGACCAGATCCAGAATAGCGCAGACAAAACTCAGCACATACATGGAGGACGTTATCCTGTATGAACACGGCAAGTTTTGGGAAGTTTTGTAAAGTTTTGTAGAGGAAAATGTGAATCTGGTAGTTCCAGATAAACTTTATTTATCCAAAAAGTTAATGCACTAAAAAAATTTCCAATGGAGCGTACTCTTAAACTGTGGTATTACTTTTTGATGGGAGTTCTTGTAGACAGAGGAAATACTATTTGACTTTGGTGCAATACTTCCCGTTTGTGGCTAGTCCTGCGTAACAGACTCTTACACACTGTGATTTACTGAGGGAGAGGAGAAAACTTTCTACTGCATCTAATGTACCTAGTGGCCACTAGGGCTGGGTATTTCCAGCAACCTCAGGATACTATAATATCCCAATACTGAGGCCACAATATGATACGTATCCCGATACACATAAATTGTGAACATTAACTGAGCTTTGAACAGAATTCCCAGCAACTTGAGTTTTTATTGCAAGAAGAAAAAGAACAAGCATGAGTTAAAAATAATTCTTCAACTTAAGAACTTTAATTCAGGCCTGCAAAGATAGTATACTTAAGTTTAAATTTGGAACATGTGTTTAATCACGTAGCTTGGCTTTTACTTTGAGCTGTGCCATTTTTAACATTACCCAAAGTGTATTTTACAACAACTGTCCAATCACTGAGGCCATATCGATTCTGTAGAATCCGTATCGATCCGTGTATCCCAAAGAAGTACATGAAGATATTTTGCTGTATGAATATTTTGAGCACTCATACATTCCCACTTCAAAAATACAGAACTACCCCTTTAATATCTTGATTTTATAATATATGAATTATTGAATGTCTTCAATGGGATTTCCCATCATAAAGATCTTTTTTATGTCAATCTGGATCAGATCCAGATGAAATTTACCTTCTTGATAGAGACATAGATCCCATACTATCCCGTAAAATTCGAAGCAAATGTGTTAAATAATTGCAGAGAAATGATTTTCTTAATTTCTGCCCAATGATAATGAGGGATTTTTCTATATTTCTGGGTTTTTCTTTTTTTTTTACATCCATACAAATACATTTATCCCCACCAAAATCAAACCATTTTTAAGTCAGGCCATTACCAACACCTTCTGAAAAATGTAGCAAAATCTGTCCAGGAGTTTTTGTGTACTCCTGCTCACAAACAAACAAATGTCTGCAAAAACATAACCTCCTTACTGGAGGTAAAAATGTCCCTTTTTTAAATCCACCTTTTACAATACTAGCCAGGCAGAAAGTCTAACTATCTAATTTTTGCTTTGCAAATGCATAACATTAACAATTTACTTGAGATTCGTTCGTGAATAAAACATTGATCACAACTGCCAAATAAATGAACTTAAAGATGCTGTGAGGAGTTTCTAAGTAATTACAAAAAAGTCTCACTTTTAGATATATGCCTGATCGAAACACACACTTTCAGATGAGTTTTATAGCATCAAAATAGGTTTTCTATAAATGGTATTCCTTAGCTTCGCTGTCGGGTCGGACAGGACTGGACTGGCCTGGATACTCAACTTCAGGAACAAGACAATTAAAACTAGAGCAAATTTATATTATTCAGACACGTCTTAGAGCACCGGGCTGTAAGTAGAGATATATAGCCGGCTACAAAACTACGATACTAAGTTTTCCAAAAATGGCTTGTTGTCACACATCAAAAACTACCGCTACGTAACTAGAAAGAAATACATTACCTTGTCGCTTTGCATCCTGTAAGTTGTTGAAAAAAGAAGTTGTAAAGCAATGCAGAGTTCTGATGAAGGTCCGAGCTGCATTTATTAGCATCACAACAAACACACGCTTTGGCTTGGGTCATGTCTTTACGACAGTTGCCGAGCGTGCTCATGGGTAGCAGAGCCTTAATGTAAAAAACAGGTTCTCCTCATAGCACCTTTAAATGTCCATCATGCGATTTTTTGTCAAATGATAAAGCAGAGAAAACGTTAACGCATCTTAGTTTTGCCATAACCTTAGTTCTTTTATACTGATACTGAGACCTTTATCATTAGGCATGATATCAACTTCACACCTGTCTGCACATTAAAAGAGGTGAGGGAGACTGAGATCACCTCAAGCAGCAAGTATGGAAGTAAGTGATTTTTAGGATGGGGGTTCTGGCCTTGCTAACAGTGTCATGCCACAGTTTAAAGCACTTTTCATTTGCTTTTCTATGACTCAAACAGGTTGAGTTGAGAGGGGAGGAAGCCTGATACTGACTTTGCAAAAACTTGAAGAGAGCAGAAAACATCAGCAGGATTGATTCGATCTGCCTCGGCTGACTGTGGTATGTCTGCTCTCTTTGCTGAGGAGTGTGTCTTAGGCTTCTGGTGAACTGTCCTTAAACAACACAAGAGCCATCAGCTCTGCTTCTCTGTCTGGTAGCTGACCCTGACTTCCAACCTGTTCATGCAAAGAGTAGACCATTTCCTGCAGGAATTGATTCATGCATGTTGAGCGTTCATGCATCTTACTTGGACTGTTTGTCTGAGGGGCAAATAGCTGACCGCAAACTGAAGCCAAGCTAGTCTCCCAGGAGACGGGGGGTGAAATTTCCCAGGCTACCAGCCCTCTCCTGTCTTATCTATGAACCTAGAGGCTCCTACTGTTGATGCAAGTATTGACATTGTTTCCTATTCTGCCTTAAAGAGGCCTGTTGCAGAAGTACAAAATATTCGGTTGAATCATTTGATAAGGTAAAAACAAATAAACTGAGCTTGAAACGTCCTCCGGTACAGATAAAGCAAACTCCCACCCTCTTCAACACACCAGTGCAAATACTGTTGTTAGCTTAGTGCATCCAGATGAAAATCCTGTGACACGACACAAACTCAAACAAGCTCTCTCCTCACTGATGCAACAGAAGGCAAATCTTGTGATAGTATCTGAGATAATGGTGGAACTGCATCCAAACCAATTTGTGCCTTTAACACTTGAATTAGATGTTGACAAATTGCTAAAGCAAACTTTGAATAACGTTATTCTCAATTTTTGAAGGAAAGAATTTTAATGTTACAGGGAATAATGTCACTGTTGAGTATTTTCATACAACTCAAATGTTAACATCAAAACAAACAATTCAACAAAAATAATCTATTTGCGATTTTTTTCCCCCAATATTGTGATTTACTCTGCAATTCTTTTAATGTTCCTCAGCTTATGTATTCTTACGCAAACATAAGCAGTAGATCTTTTTAGAGTAAAACTAATATGACATTAAATTAATCTAAGGATAACAGATTTGAGAAAAAGTGGAGAAGTGAAGAACAGAAGCAAAATAGGTATGAAATTGTAAAAACTGGGTATAAATGGTATGAAAGCAGAAAAAGGTTAAAAAAAATAGGTGCAAAATAGGTATGAAATTGCAAAAAAAGGGGAAATGATAGGCAAAAAAATCCAAAAGTGGCTTAGGAAAATTGATTATGGCAGCAAAATTTGAAATTCAATTTGAAATTCAATTTCAAAAACCATGTAAAAATTCCAAAAAATGGTTCTGACAGTGGCCCAAAAAAGATGAATGGTGGCAAAATAGGCATAAAGCTCTAAAAACAGGGTTAAAAAAAGGAAAAAACGGTTCTAAAGTGGGAAAAAAGTGTATGAATAGAGGTAAAAAAAAATAGGCATGAAATTGCAAAAAAACTACATCACAATGCCAAAATGTTCAACACATTTTGGGCTAAAAATATTGAACCTCCTGCGATTTGAAAATTGCAACAAGCCATATGGAAATTTGAATACAAAAAACATAACAGAACTGTGGATCAACATACAGTTATATGTACAGTCTGCAGGAAAGAGTTTTCTTTTCACCAAGACTCATCCAGACACATTAACACAAAGCATGCGTCACTCAGGGATCCTGCCGGCAATCCTCCAGTTTGTAACAAACCACCCTTATGCAAGTAATAAAGATTCACAATAAAACAGATTTCATCATAATTCATTGAAATTAATCCACAGCAACTCTTGTGATTAATCTGATTTTTAAAATGAATTAATTGTTTGACAGCCCTGATATTATTTATAAGAGCAAAAAGCCTCCACTGTGCTAAAATGGTCCGGCTGCTTTCATGTTTACAGTCCACTTGTGTTAGAAACAGACGTGGAACAACAAAACTAAATTTCATTCCTTAGTAGATAATACGTATGAATTTAAAAGAAACCATCCACTGATGAGGTAACCATTTTCTATGTTTGTTCGATTTTCCAATACTACAGCAAATATAAGTGACGTTTATGGCAAGGCAAGGCAAGTTTATTTATATAGCAATTTTCCTACAACATATGTAACTCAAAGTGCTTATGGCAGATATGATATTTTCATATCTGCCAGTATTGACCAAATTAAGGCAATGATCTGCCAATATTGATAATACTGTGCACCCCGATAGCAAATGTAACTCAAATAACCACTTGTTTCGACTTGGATGTATAACATGTCAAATCTTGCAGCAGAGGACCCCACTGGGTGCCACTCGTGTGAGCTTATACCAGAAAACTGAGGCTACATTCACACAAAGGTCCCCAAAACTGGTCCAAAATAAGCTTGGAAAAATCTTGCCTGGTCTGATGAGTCTCTTCTGCTGCCTACAGATGGTAGGGTCAGAATAAGGCATAAACCACATGAAAGCATGTATCCATCCTTCCCTAAATCAGTGATTCAGGCTGCTGCTGGTCTAATGGGGTGGTGGGTATTTTCTTTGCACACTTTTATCCCCTTAGAACCAAGCGAACATAATTCTAACACCAAATATTCCTGAGTATTGTTCCTGGCCATGTCTGTTCTTTTAACGTTCCATGATATAAAGCTTAAATAATCTCAAACCGGTTTATTGAATGTGATGGAAGTTCATTGGACTCCAGGGGCCTCCACTGCCACCAGATCATGTAAGTAATTAAAAATTATTAAATATTTGTTCATTTTCCCAGGACCATATCAAAATATATAACTCTGGTGCTGCCATGTTTCATAAGGAAGCTAACTGTTACCTTCAGCTTGTAGTTTCCACCAGGCAACACCTAGCAGAGGTATTCTGAAGCTGCTCTTGGCCTGCTTAGGTGATCTTACGTAAGCAGCATCACGTCAGACGTCTTAATGTCTTTATCCTCTGGCACATTTCAGTGACACACAAACCTCCCTGACAGCTGTAAGCAAACCATCCTCGGTTAAATCACAATATCATTAAGAGCTGATAGATTAATACAATCAAAGTAAGTCAGATACCATCACATACTAACAGTAACTCTGATGTGACTGCTGCATGCTTCCCCCCTACGACCTGATATGACATGGAGACAGCAGCGAGGAGGATGTTGATCAGGGCTGACCTATATTCACAAAACATGATATTGCATTTTTTTTTCATCATGTAATATCAATTGCAAATTTTCAAACAGCTTTCCAGATCCATGCTGTGTCTTTGTCTGTGCAAACATTCAAACAGGATCCTTTCCTCAAAGGGGAGGAGGAGAGTGGTCATAGGATTCTTCATGGTTACCTATGGTTCTGTGTTACCTATAGCCTACAATCTGAGCTATTTCAGACAATGTTTAAGTTAATTTCTTTTGCGTAGTCCCATGTTTTTGACTTCTTAAAGGTCTCCGTGTTGTGCTTCTAAGGCCCTGTTCACATGGAGTCACTGTCACCTAAAACATACAGGTTTTTCCTTTGCGTATTCAAACTCAATCTGCGTTCTGACGGAGACGCTAGAAATGAATGAAACTGCTGTAGTGTGCATGTGAGTCCAGTAGATGACAATTTAGGTTTGCAGAGAGGCAGCACTGCTACAACACACGTATGAAGAAGAAAAACTTCACACAAACAACAATGGCGAGTGGACTAGGGATGGGATGAAATATCATTTGGCAATATATATCGCAATACAGTACGTGACAAAATGCATTGAGTTTGAAAAAAATAGATCGCGAAATAAAGACGTCACGTCCGCTAATAGCGCATGTGACCAAAAGTGATGACAACAAATGTTAGCACCAACTACCTTGCCTCCAAAAAGCCGAATGATGGAGTCGAATGAGGTCGAAACTGAGGACGCTCCACCTGGATACAAGTCATCTGTCTGGCAGTATTTTGGCTTTCTCATTAAAAAAGACAAAGACGGCGAAAACGAGCCTACCACTCGTTAGCATACACTCTCTCTAACCTCTCTAGGGTTAAAGAGAGTGTTATTGTTTGTGTTTGGCCTGTTAGGCCTTGTGTTTTCCTGTGTACAACTCAAACAAAAACAAACAAGTTGGAATTACAAAGTAATATATTTTCTTTTTAACTTTTTTTGATATTGTATCGTGACGTATCGTATCGTGACCCGGGCATATCGAGGTGCAGCATATCGTGAGTTGAAGTGTATTGTCCCATCCCTAGAGTGGACGCACAGAGACGCAGGAGTTTCTTGTCTGGACAACAAATATTTTTGGACAACAAATCCATCTGCATAGTTTTATCTGGATTACAAACCGAGCACGATAAGCAGCACACGTTACTCTGTAGACGGCCAAAGCTGTTGTACCTGGTATGCGCATGTAGCCTTGATGTGAAAGAGTACTACACAAGAGGTGAAGTCAGCATTTCACCCTGAAACGCTCTGACTCAGGTTTACACGGAGCTGTATGAAGGAGTGTTTTGAAAACTCTTCCTCCTGGACCCTGGTTTCAAAAGTTTGCCATTTAAGCACTTCAGGTACCATTACCATGTAAACGGTCGGCCAAAACGCCGTATTCTGCCTTGTGTAAACGGCCCCTAAGTCTCAATGGTATGACCCACAGATATGCTTCTGCTGGCCTGCATTTGTCCAGCCTGTGGCCTGTTTGCAGAGAGTCGTCCCCTGCTCGTTCTCATCTCCTTTCACAATCCTGTCCACTGTCTCTCCGATCAAAAAAGGTACGAAATGCTCAAAAAGTAATCTTTAAAAAAAAGTCTCAATGGGGTTGTCAAAGCTCAGACTGTCTTTGAGGAGGGAAAGTGTTTTATGTTTTTTGTTTTTTTTATATGTGACTATGTTCTTGTTGTTAAATGTCTCTTTTACAGAACATCAGTCTGAGCCTCTGTTTTTATCAACTCAAAAACTCTGCCTATATTAACAACACCGTCGTGGCCTTTTTCTCATTATGGAATATATTGATATATAATAAAACCACAATCTACAGCCCAGCTGTGAAAGTAAGTAAACAAAATGGCCCGATAGTAAAACACCTGCCTGTCTGTATAATCTGAAAATGTAAAGCAGAACAAACATTATAAAGCTCCTATGTCAAAGGAAATACATCATCCAGGTCTGAGGAGACAGTGACAGAAAAGCACGAGACAGGCCTGCACTCCACCCGAGGCAAACACAAACAGCAATCTTGTGACTGTATGCCGACTTCCTCACACAAGCATCCGGATTCAGGGAAGACTAAGGTTAAGTGTTTCAACTGGTCATGTCACATGTTGACAAATACAAACACAAAAAACGTAAGAAAACAAATGGAGGCTTAGCAGCAGACTACCTGTTGTTAGTGCTCCGGCACACTGTTGAATGAGCTATTGAAAAGAATGAGTTTAAACAGAGACAGGAATTCTGCAGAGCAAAGCACGAATTTCTGTAGTGACACAGCTGTGGCAGATGTCAACACGCAGGGTCAGGGCTGTTTCCATGCACTGCTGGAAAACTCCACTAAAAGAAGGCAAACTCCAACAACACTACCTCCTCTAAGGTTAGTGTTTGTTATGATTCACAGTGGGTTAACATCCATCTGATACTCTAACAGGAAAAGAAGTTAAACATCTTTCCATATGTAGTACAAAGTTTAAGAGGTCAACACCTGATACAGTCATGCTTTTTCAAAAATAAATACATCTCTTTAATCTTAACAGAACTCCATACAAGATGAGAAGCTAAGAAAACTAAAGAAGTCTTCATTCTCTTATTTGTGCTAATGGATGTGCAATACTGGATTTATGCTAATGTCCAATATGGCTAATATTTCAAAGCACATTTAAGCTAATAGATGTCTAAAGACCACCAGTAGTATGTTGCACCAGCTATGCACAAGTTCTATCTTGAGTAATGCTGTAAAGTCCACAGGTTGAGTTGTGACTAAGGCTGCTTTTACACGGCGCAGAAAACTGTCAACTCCGATAAGTTTTCGTTGCGTTTTGGCCTTGCGTTAAAAACTGTAACTTTTGAAAACGGTCTCCAGGGTGGAATGTTTCCAAAACGCTCTCCATGCAGCTCCATGTAAACGCATATCAGAGCCGCATCACTGCATGCGTAGTATTCTTTCACATGAAGGCTGCGTGCGCATACCAGGAACAACAAAAGCTTCAGCCGTCTGCCGGGTAACGTGTGAGCGCCTTACCGTGCCCGGTTTGTTATCCAGACAAAACTATCGAGACAGATCTGTTGTCAGAACTGATTTGTTGTCCAGAAAAGAAACTCCTGCGTCTCTGTGCGTCTATTCGCCATTGTTGTTTGTTAAAAGTTTTTTTTCTTCGTTCGTATGTTGAAGCAGCGCTGCCTCTCTGCAAACCTACACCGCCATCTACTCGTCTCTAGCATCGTCCTATGAACGCGGAAGAATTTAAAAACGCAAAGGAAAAATCTTTGCGTCTTCAAGTCAGGAGTTTCCATGTAAATGTAGCCTAAAGCTGTTTCAGGTGTTCCTTTCAACAACAGCATGGTGGCTTTGACCTGACTCTGTTATAAAAAAACAAAAAATTTTCATATTTGCTTTGGATTGTTTCATGTTCGCAGGGTACAAAAGTTAAGCAGGCCTGCCCATGCATCCATATGTCACAACCAGAACTGCATTATGGGAAGGAAGTTAGCACAAGCTAAGCTGCCTACAAAAGAAGTTGTTTCACAGAGGAGGTCAAAAGTCTTGAATGTTGATACAGATTGACATATTTATCAGTATCTGAAACACCTTCAGACATGAATGTAAACAGACTCTGTTCACGAAGATGAGAAGCTTTCAACACTCACAGCGTAAAACCTGTAGAGATGTCCACAAAAAAGCTGCCAGCGATGCAGAAAAGCAAAAAGCAGCTTCAGAAAAGGATAAATTCTCCTGCTTGAACAAGCTGAACTACATTCTGAGAACTAAAGCAGTTGTTGCATCAGTCGAAGCTGCTGAGTCCTGTGATCATCTGCTGTAGAGACGGGGAGTAATGTTAACCTGCTGCTATTTTGATGGTATGTTGTGTGTCGATTGTGTCTTTACTTCAAAAGACAATCCAGGCATCAACTGGAAGTGAGCCCGGATCACCTCTATCAGGCAAGCTTGGCATGATTGTCTGTACCAAAGCAGGGATAAATAACTTGCATATTCAAATGAACCACATGGTTAGTTTGTGACCCAACAGAGATGTCAGGTTCAACCCAACTAGTTAATGTCCAAACTAATGTAAGTATGATTGAAGAAGTTTTCACTTCTTTTGAAAAATCAGTAAATAGCATTTTTGAAGACTGAGCAGTAGCTCAAGACGACTACATGTCTTAGGGCAGAAAATAACTAATGTTGACAACTAGGGCTCAAACGATTCCTCGAATATTCTCGATTATTCGATTGCAAAATATCTTCGAGGCAAATTGTGTGCCTCAGAGCCTTGTTTAATATATTATTATACGTATAAAATATATATCTGAACTACTATACAGTGCACGGTGTTTGATACGGATGGTCATTTCTGTGGCACAACGCGCCTGCTACCTCCACTGCTGCGCGACTTGTAAAATCATGAAGGAAGAGAAAAGAGAGGGACAGAAAGGAGAGAGTCCACAGAAGAAATGGCAGAGTGTCCCAAGTGTGTGGTCACTACAAGAAGGGACGAAAAGAAAACACAGTGCAGTGTGTCTGATGTCAAATGGAGTTAGCTTAGCACGTAGCTTAGCATGATAGCACGTCGTCAATGCTGCAGCACGTCAACAGTAAACATCCGGTCTGTGCGTCCTCAGAGCGACACAACAGGATGACACTCATGATACAGCAACAGAAGCAGCTAATGTGATCAATAACTGAGATATGGGCTAGTAAATAACCTACTTTGATTATGGCTCCGTGTAAAGGCTGGTTCAGAACGTAAATCAATGCGGAGGCTACTTGCCCAGAATCATGTGTATTATGTTCACATACTTTTCACATCCAATAACTTTACATTTAATTTGATTGCAGAGAGTAGAAGAGGAAACACTGACAGTGAGTAGAGGAAGCAGGTGTAGGGAATGCTTTCATATGTTATAGAAATATACATTAGCTAGTTAAATTATCTTAGTATCTAAGTATGATATTATTTGGTCCTAGAAATAAAGTAAGCAAAATAAGATCATCAATATGGTACTTGGATCCCTCTCAGCTCGACTTTGCGCACTGATCAGGGTCTGTGCAAGGCAGCAAAATGTACACGCAGAAGGTGGGCAGAACGAAGTACAGGATTTGATTGGTGTAATAAATTTGGTTTGAATCACTGTGATTGGTTGGTGTTTTCCCTGCTTTATTCCTGCTGTAGACTGCGGCTATTTTTCACTCTCTTTTAGGAACACACCATGCATTGATTGTCATCGGGACATAGCGATCATTTTAACAAGTATAACAAAAGTGTATCTAAATCTGATAACCAACCCTGCCCTTAAGTGTGTCATTGTTTTTGTTATCCAGTCCTAAAATGTGACCAAAATGAATCCTCCTCTAACAAAATGTTTTATTGCTGTTTTCTGGTTAGACAGTAGATGCCTTTGCTTGTCAAAATAAATGGGACAACATTGTTTATTAATGTAAATCCAGATATCTCCTCTGTGCTGTAGAGGCTGAATGAAGCCACACAGCCACTGTGGCTACAGCTCATGTGCTGTGCACTAAAATTATTCACCATTCGTCAGGAGTTATGGATGCAAGTTATACTTCCTAAATATATTCTGGTGCATGCTCCATACATTAAAATTCTATTTATGAATATAATCCTGAGAAATGTATCTGAGGATAAGGGCTCAACACCTCCCCTTTGCTCTGTTATCCGGCAGCATGGCTCCACTACACGCAAACAGACATGGCTGCAAAACTGTTTTAATACTGCATGTTACAACATCATTCTGCTAGGAAACTAATGTGTATTGTTTTGTACTTATTAAGAGATTATTTTTAATCCAGATTATTGAAGGAAGTTTCAGAAATTCAAGGGCCAAGGTTGAGAAAAAGGCTGTTATGTATTAAGGCAAAGAAAAACATAGCATCTGAACGTTTAAAGGAGTTTTTAAGGCAGAAATTCACTTTTTAATTGTAAGAGAGGGTGTAGACTAAATTGCAAAAATGGAAAGTCAATGTTTGGACTACTGGATAAAATTGGTTAGGAATGATGACCCCAGGTCAGTTTTATTCACTTATCTAAACATCATATTTGGATACAAACATTCAAGGAATCTTGACAACGTAATATTGCTTACATATTTGTAAGTAATCCAGTCCTGGCCATTTTTCTTAGTTTATTTGCTTTAATTAGATGTGAAACTCTGTGTTTCCCATTTATAGACAATACTGGGGCTACCAATATATATTCAAAGCCATTCAGGTATATATGTTATCCTTATTTCTTTAAATAATACATCTTTCAAATAAATAATCCATATGCATGACAGACATCCAATTGTGCACTAATCGATTGGAAATATCTTATAAAAAAACAAGCTTTTATGCTGTTGCTTCAACAATTTCCAGAAGCTTCTTGCCATCACTATCATCCAAATCTACTACACTCTAGGATGTCAGCTGTAAACTATGTCATTGCAAAAAAAATGGACACATGCAGCTCACGTGTTGAGATTAGAGAAAACGCTTAGAAAGATTGTTTGACTAAGGTAGTGTTACTTCTGCATCTATATAAAAGGGATTACTGATTACTACAGTGGCAAAAGCATCAACATGCACATAAAATGAACCTACAGGGCGGAGTCAGGCAGGACTATCCCATCTGGAACCTCCACCCCACAGGAAGGTCAGCCGTAGACAAGTAAACTCAAGTAAGTCAGCCCTCCACAGATGCCCCTAACAATGTAAAAAAAGTAATTTCCACTCTGTGGCATCGGCTTAACTGGACTCTACTTGGTTATTTTGGTTTTCTATAGAGACAGCACCCTGGCATAGTTTTTCATATCACTTCTGCGAACATGGTCCAAGACTAAAGGTCCTTGCACACCAGATGTGATTTTTTTGCGCCTAGAATTAACAAATAATTTTTTTTCTTGGACCTACAGTCAGTCTATGCAAGCTTGCACACCAGCAAAGTCATGCTGCTGAGCAAAAAAACAGCCTTTTGTTTTATTGGACAGTGTTTTGTTATTTTAAAGTTTCAAGTAGGGTTGCTCAATACTACTGGTTTGATATCAGTATAGACCCATATCTGTCTAAAAAGTTAAGTATCGCTATAAGCCACTGTTGAAATTTTTGGAGATACATTAGTCGCACATATGACCACATATACTGGCTGGAATATCAGCAAATTACACAAAAGTAAAATATTAACGAACCATCTCATCACTGCGCGGGTACGTTTAAAAAGTAGTCCAGTTCTGTTAAGTACAGAGTGTGTACTCTTGACCAGAAATATCAGCATCGGTATCTCGACACATCGAATATCAGCAATCACTTGATATTGTGCGTCCCTCATTTCAAGCCCACCTCTGACCCACAGGGCACTCTGCACCTACGTCACAGTCTCTTAACATGGCTGCCTGCTTTAATGAGTTTTTTGCACCACAGTAGCTCATTTTATCTACAGTTCTAACAGATATGATGGATTTAGGGGTAATGTATGGAGGAGGATGGTGTTGAAGCTGCCTTAGGACAGTGATGAGTGTAAATTCAAGCCTCTGCTGTTGGGACCAGTTGGTCTGAAGCAGCTGCCTGTCATACAGTTTCAGCTCCTGAATTAAACGGAGTAACAAAGTAAGTCCTCAACTCCTTTACTAAATCAGATCTGTCCATTTAGTCTTATTGATTAAAATCAGCCTCAGATCATTGTCACTTAATGTTGAGTCTGTGTTGACTTCCTCTTTGGGAATATACACAAAACATTTGCAAATATGCATCTCTTTCAATATATATTGAAAGGCTGGCCTGAATAGTATGTCAATATAAGGGATGCACAATACTGGATTTTTGCCAATATCTGATATGCCTTTATTTGCCGATATTTCCAAACTCATTATACCAAATACCAATATTGATATTTTGTGTCAAGAGCATAAAGCCTCGACTAAACTGAAACAGACCCGTTCCTTTAATGGTAACAGTCTATCTGTGTTAGAAACATATGTGAAGCAGGAAAAACAACATTTAATTATTTAATGAAAAACGTTTTTTTATCAATGAAGATGGACATTTGGTTTTGAAGAGGTAAACTGTCACAGCACAAGTACACAGTTTTTCTAATATTACACCTAATAAGGGGATATTAAGGCCAATATTTAAGGTTAAAATATCAGCAGTAAGCATTGGAGACAAAAAACATATTTACCGATACAGACGATATCTGTTGATACTAGGGATGGGAATCGAAAACCAATTCCAGTTGAGAATCGTTAACAGCTCCATCAAAGAATCAATATCATTAATTTTTTTGCTTATCAATTCCCTTATCAATTCCATTCAATTGACAGGGTTCAGAAGCTTTAGAATTGTGACTTAATCCTAACTGCACCTACTACACAACCTTAAGTGAGTGGAAACACCAGCAATTTGCAGAGGCAGTTTTAATGCTGTGACATGTGTTTGACATTGTTGTCACTAAAAATCAGACACAACATTTGCAACATTTGCTCACATGGAAAATCTGCAGGAATCGATAAGGGAATCGTTAAAGAATTGGATCGATTAGCAGGATCGTTAACAGCATCGATATTGATAAAATCTTATCAATTCCCATCCCTAGTTGATACAGATAATATTGTGCATCCCTTTCTCCTCCAATTGTATATGCATATATTATGTACATACAAGGATTTATTCATTTAACCAAGCCATTTCATAGATTAGACATAGGGCTGGGCGATATGGCCTTGAAATATAATCCCCGATTTTTTTCCACAACACTCAATTTACGATTTTAATCGATTTTTTCCTCCCTAAAAGAAACAAAATTCCTGGTGACATAAAAATGAAACAAATCAAGTTTTGCCTTTATGTTGTCTAAATGTTTCCCTTTTAAAGTCAAAGTCTGGGTCATTAAAGGTTGATTATGTAGTATAAACATAGGCAAGTTTGTCTACATAAACACTAACAGGCTGAGGTATTTTTTCAGTATTAGCATGAAACTCTCTGATCAATGTTTAATCTACTTAAATAACAAATACAAGCCTATAAAAGTGCTTGTGCAAACCCTACAAGGCCGACCATCATGAAAATTTGTATTTTTTTTTTCAAAAATTGCAACTACTTACACTTGGACTAAGGCAAGAAAAAGAATCTTGATTTTTAATTTTTTTAATCTTTTGTCTTTTTAAATAATTCAAATTAATCGATTTAATCGATTTTTTCCCCAGCTCTAATTCGACATTACGAAATTCCAGACCTTTTAAGTGCATTTTATTATGAACCAGACCCAGCTAAAATTTAGTTAAAGATCCCTGGTTTGTAACATAAGGAAACCCACAGCAGATATATACTCATACATTTTATATTGTTTCCTATACTAATGAGTCAACAGTAATTTCTCCTGGGATAATCAAGTTGGTCATCTCATAATAAAGACACCTCATTTATTTTTGTTAAAGGTGCTATGAGAGAAAAACATTAGGACTCTGCTACCCATGAGCACGCGCGGCGACTGTCGTAATGCTGCGTTCCAGTAACCTCAGAACTGGGAGTGACATCATCTCCAAGTTATCGGCGTTCCAGTTGAAGTCTGAAAAAAACATGCCGATCTACCAGGCTATTGTTAGCTGTTGTTAGCACGGGAGTGGCGAGGATTCACCGAGTTCCCAGTAGGAAATTCCGACTTCGGGGGACGTTCCAGTTGCAGTTTCCTACTCGGAACTAGGAAATTCCTACTTCTGACTACAACTGAAAAGTACCAAAAGACCCAAGCCAAAGCGTGTGTTTGTTGTGATGCTAATAAAGCATGCAGCTCAGACCTTCCTCAGAACTCTGCATTGCTTTACAACTTCTTTTTTCAACAACTTACAGGATGCAAAGTGACGAGGTAATGTATCTCTTTCTAGTTACGTAGCGGTAGTTTTTGATGTGTGACAACAAGCAATTTTTGGAAAACTTAGTATCGTAGTTTTGTAGCCGGCTATGTATGGCTACTTACAGCCCGGTGCTCTAAGACGTGTCCAAATAATATAAATCTGCTCTAGTTTTAATTGTCTTGTTTCCGAAGTTAGCATTTATAGCTAACCTATTTACATGCTATAAAACTCATCTTAAAGTGTGTATTTCGATCAGGCATATATCTAAAACAAGCGTATACAAATGTTACCATAAAAAAAATATATATATATAGAATTGCTTTCCTCTAATCAATGCCCCTGTGATCATGCACTTGTGTAATTTATTTATTTTTCAGTCGCACTTGTTACTGTTATGGTCCAACTCTCATTTTGAGGAGAGGCTGGTGGGTTCAGGAGTTTATTTTGTTAAAATCCCCTCATATAAAAATCGTGCAGGGCATTTTAAAGCTATATCTGAATCACTACGAGTAATAGGACATAAACAAACAATGCTCACTAAAGCTGTATGTTGAGGCCACATGCAAAAGCCTATCTCAGCCAGTGCTAACACCGTCTGTGCATAATAGTGTTCAGCAGGAGGGTGTAACTGAATCCATGTCAGCGCTGGTGGCCGGTTTCATCGAAACTCTTTGGGATGGCCATGGCCCAGGTCATGGGAATGTTAAGTCGCAGCTGTTAAAACGACTTTTTACTCTGAATATTGCACATGGACATTTTCAGAGGACTGAAAACAACAGAAACAATAAAGCGCTACTCCAGAGTAGGACCAAAAGCAGGCAAACCAGCGCCCCGAGTCCGCTTCATGCCTGAGTTTGACACTCGCCCACCGGTGTAGCAGTCAGATCTGCTACCGTGTTAACCAGCGCCTGTGGTTGTGGCTGCGATAAACACGGACAAAGCTAAACCCCTGAGCATCCAAACGGATGTAGCTTTGTGTACTTTAACAAACACGACGTATCTGCTAGCTATTTTCAAGGTTATCATATCGTAAAGAGAAAGAGACATTAGGTAGGACAGCTTCTTCTTCGACATCCGCTGTTCACGACAACACTAAAAGTCACCAAATTACACAGTCACTCTTTCAACCGTAACACCAGCTACACAGAACCAGACTCTCGCCCGCTAGCCATCTAGCTTGCGCACTTTTCATTACACAAGCCGACAATGTCAGTCCTACACCGACCTTAGATTCACGTTACACTTTAACATGAGCTATTTATCACACCGTGTGCCCTCCATTTCTTTAATTTAACCCGCACTCCGCTGTTCTTAGGCGGATGACTACCGTCTGCAGCGCGGAACTTGGATTCACAAACGCCCAGTTCCTTTATCGGACACACCGTCCAGCCAGGTCGTCGCTGGCTCTCAATCTCATTAAGTCAGACGTCAACCTTACCTGCTTTGACACAGTTATCCCTGCCAAGCCAGATCCAATGAAGGAGAATCACCCTACATGCTAACACAAAAAGACATCAGCCATACTGCCAATCGCTCCTGATTCAATAACTCAGGCGGATGCGCTTCAGCGACAGACGTCAGATTTAGTTGATCCACCAAAATGTGAGGGTTTAGTCAACAAAATATCTCATGCACACTGGGCACAAGCTTGAAGAGTACGCCAGTCTCTCTAATCTGGGTCTAGTATATCTTGAAAATCATAAATCTTGAGGAAATGGCAAGTTATGTCACAGAGGGGGGCGTCCGATAATGGATGCATCACAAATTTAGAGCTACCTAAGCTACACAGCTAGGAAGCTAACATTAGCAGCATAGCTAGCACTCTGCGGCACGATTGTACAGGCTTAGGGCAGAAACAAGCTCCCGTGAGCGGCCTGGCTCGGCTCGAGTAAAAGCTAACAGCAGTCCGAGCCTCTGTTACCCGGAGGAAAGTCAACAGCTTCAATAAAACACAAGATATATGGAGGAAAACGGTGTGTTCAGCAGCGTTTTCCTTACCAGCTCTTGGCATCCACCCTCTTGACAGCGAATCCCCTGTCTGTGTGTCCGCCGTCCGAGACACACAAATAAAAGCACAAACATCCGGCGAGACCTTCAAAATAAAACTGTCACCGACGAATGCAAAATAAAGCTTTTGAGGAATCATATCAGACATCGATGTGTCAATCATCTGTCCACTTCTTTTCTTTATATGGATTTCAGTTTTACTCACAACAACAATGTCATATCACACCATGTCATATTACATTAAATTCTGTCATATTATCTTCTATTATATTAAATGAAATTATATTAAGCTGTTATATTATCTTCTTTTATATTGTATCATACTATACTTTAGCATACTATGCTATATTATATTATATTATAAAAATAGCTTACTATATTATATCATATTATATTGTATTATATTATATTATACTATATTATATTATATTAAATTATATTATATTATATTATATTAAATTATATTAGTTATGTTGAATTATATTATGTCCCACCTACCTTTTAGCGATACTGCCACAGCCCCTGCTTCGGGTCGGGTTTTATTATTATTATCATTATCACTGTTATTATTATTATTATTATTATTATTATTATTATCATTATTATTATTAATACCATTATTATTATCATTATTATTAATATTATTTATACTATTATTATTATGATTATTATTACTATTACTATTATCATTATTATTAGTAGTAGTAGTACTATCATTATTATTAAAGTTATCATCATCATTATCATTATTATTATAGTTATCATTATCATCATTATTATTATTATGAGAATAAAGATGTGTCAAGACGACTATAACGGCAAATATAAGGTATATAAAAACACAAAATAATAGATACAATAAGCACACAAACATAATAGGAATTCTACACGTGTAGGAAATATCAAATATATTTTAACATAACTTATTTCTTGATACATTTATACCACATTTACCGTAACTCCTACATTTCATTTCATATTCATTGTCTTGCTCAGCATTTTAACCAAATAATTTTTACGTCCTTCGAGGTGCCTACGTCATGATGTTTTGATCAGACACTTGGCTTTTTCCGCCCTCTAGTGTTTGTTATCACATATTACATTACAGCCACTCGGAAGCTGGGGAACCAGAAAGTGGAAGAGATACTGTACGTGTGAACCTTTTTTTTAATAAAAAACATCAGAACTCAGCCGTAAAGGACAAGCTCATGAAAGAAGATATTTCATTTATTAATTACATTTTTTGGCAATAACGATCGATATCAATCGATTGTAACTGTTTCTACATTGTTTTGTTGAAAATATCTATTGTGAAATTTGTTATGCCCACAAATCTAAATAAAACATTTGTTTAAAACAAAAAAATACTATTTATACTGCTGATGCATAACTCCCTCAAAGGTGTATAAAAGTATATCTTATCTCCCTCAAAATATAACGCTGAAAAAAAAAACAGGATTCTCAACTTGTTTGAAAGTTTAAAAAACAATCATGTTAAAAGTTTTTCTTTCTAGCACCTGAAGAATTTATTAATAAAGACTTAATTTACTTGTTGAGAGTTTTACTTCTAATTGCCAAAAAAAAACAAAACAATAACAGCATCCTGGCTGAAGCCACAGCCTCCAAGCATAACGGAATGGAGAGAAAGACGAAGGAATGTTTTGAGAAAATGACAGAAAGGTTACAGGGGAAAACTGAAAGATTTTATGGCAAGTAGTCTTCAGTAATTCAAACAATGCACAGACTCTAGGTACCTCTATATTTATTTTCATTTCTTTTTTTATATTAGTATTACTTATTTTTATTTATTTATTTTCACCTACTGGTATTAGTCTTAAATACACTTGTTCAGACTGCGATGACCACTTAGGTTCATCGTGTAAGCGAAGGTATGTAGTTGGTGGTACTTCCTTGAATGAGATAGTTCTGATAATAATCATAATATTGGTATATGGATGATGTCAACTTGTACAGTTAAGTATCATACTACAGCTGATGGAATTAACGTTGTATGTTCAAGTATCATGTACGGGGCGAACAAATTCACCTATAAGTAGGTCGAACTGAGAACTATAAGATGGACTCATAAAAAAACAAAAAAAAAAAGGAATAATGTCATGGAAAAGGTAATGATTGTTTAGTGCAGGCATGTCCAAAGTCAGGCCCGGGGGCCAAATGCGGCCCATGTTCAAATTTTCACCGGCCGCAGTCTCTGTTATAAAATCAATTACATGTGGCCCTCTTGCACCGTTGACTGCTGTATAAAATACTCGTGTACAAAAACAACTATTTTACATTTCACCAGAGGATGGCAGTAGTGCTGTGGCCACATCCTTGTGGCACTTGACACCTGACCTTTTGTCATCATTTCAGCCCATCTCATTTCAAACATGGCAACTGTAGCTAAAAAAAGAAAAGTTGACAGCAAGTGCCGCCGATTCCAGAAAAAGTGGCCACGAGACTGGAGCTGTTTTCAAGGAATTCAATGTCAAGCGGCACTACCAGACAAAACATGCTAAATAGGACAAGCTAACTGGGTTGAATGCGGCGAAAAGTTGAAACAACTGGAAGCTTTTTTATCGGCACCTCAGCGCTTTTTCACAAGAGCCTGTGAGTCAAATGAAAATGCCACAAGGGCTAGCTACGAGGTGGCAACGCTGATTGCCAGGTACTGCAAACCTTTCACCGAGGGTGAATTTATTAAAGACTGTGTGCTGAAAATAGTCGAGAAAATTTGTCCTGAGAAGAAGCAAGATTTTACCAATGTCTGCCTGGCTCGTAACACAGTGGTACGGAGAATTGAAGACATTTCTATAGATATTAAGAGACAATTAGAGTCAAAAGCTGAATGGTCGGCCCCGGCACATTTTCACCTTACCAAATCTGGCCCTCATGGCAAAAAGTTTGGACACCCCTGGTTTAGTGTAATGTCTGTATTATTATTATTGTTAAGTATGAAAGCATTTCGGGGTGCTGGTTTGGCGTAGTGGTTAGCACCCCATGTATTTGCTTCTGCCGGTCTGGGTTCGAATCCTGCCTGTGACCAGTTTGCAGAGTGTCTTCCCCTACTCTCTCACCCCCTTTCCCAAGCCTATCCACTGTCTTCTCCTATCAATAAAGGCACAAAATGCCCAAAAATATACATTTAAAATAAAAAAAAGTATGAAAGCATTTCCTAAATGTTATGTTTGTATGTGAACTCTGCTACCCATGAGTACGGGCGGCGACTGTCGTAATGCTACGTTCAGTAACCTCAGAACTGGGACTGACATCATCTCCGACATATCGGCGTTCCAGTTGAAGTTGGAAAAAAACATGCTGCTCCACCAGGCTATTGTTAGCTGTTGTTAGCACGCCCTGCGTTGTTGTATGAAGAATGTGATTATCACTATGGCAGCATTTTTGTAAATATAAGTCTAACAATACTATGTATACAGCTGATCTAGAGCGACACACCCCAGTCAGAAGTGCAAATAAATGGATTATTACAGGAGCTAAATAACTGTTCACACTGGGGGCATCCATCTTCCATTGTCAACTCAGGGGTGGCGAGGTTTCACCGAGTTCCCAGTAGGAAATTCAGACTTTGGGGGACGTTCCAGTTGCAGTTTCCTACTCGGAACTCGGAAATTCCTACTTCTGACTACAACTTGAACGCACCACAAGCCAAAGCGTGTGTTTGTTGTGATGCTAATGAATGCAGCTCAGACCTTCCTCAGAACTCTACATTGCTCTACAACTTCTTTTTTCAACAACTTACAGGATGCAAAGAGACGAGGTAATGTATCTCTTTCTAGTTACGTAGCGGTAGTTTTTGATGTGTGGCAACAAGCAATTTTTGGAAAACTTAGTATCCTAGTTTTGTAGCCGGTTATATATCACTACTTACAGCCCGGTGCTCTCAGACGTGTCTGAATAATATACATTTGCTCTAGTTTTAATTGTCTTGTTCCTGAAGTTGAGTATCCAGGCCAGTCCAGCCCTGTCCGACCCGACTGGAAGGCTAAGGAATAGCATTTATAGATAACCTATTTTGATGCTATAAAACTCATCTTAAAGTGTGTATTTCCATCAGGCATATATCTAAAAGTGAGACTTTTTTTGTTATTACTTAGAAACTCCTCACAGTCCCTTTAAATAAAAATTAAGTTCCAAAAAAAGAAAAAAAAATATTTCTGATTGTATAATTCATGCATGAAAGGGTTAAGGAAGCCAGTGTCCATCCCAGCTAAAGTCCTACTCCACTGATAGTGTGCACTTCTTTGCTCCTACCAACCACACACTCTCACACACTGACTGGAGCTGTGCTGCACACTGTGAGGTGTGACATGCACGAGGCCTGCAGATAGTGTGTCTCTCGTGGGAGGGGCGAGTGTGGATCTGAACAGAGCAACCTTCAAAAGCTTACCCCCTGACTCACTCAGCCCCACTCAGCCAGGAGAGCGGAGCATAGAGGAGCACAGCAAGCCCCCCGCCCCAGGACATCATGGCACTTCCACAGGACCCCAACTTCCAGAAACTGCAGGACTGGTACACAGCCCACGCCCTTAACCTCAACCTGAGGCACATGTTCGAGGCTGACAAGGAGAGGTTCAGCAAGCTCAGGTAGGTACTGCATAAAGAGTTAACTGGCAAAAATAGATCTACACGCAAGTGTTTCAAATACCAAAAAATGAGCTGAAAGATGTGTGTGAGTTTGTAGAATCGAAGACTTTTGCACCAAAGTTTAACTGTTGATGTGCTCAGCTTTTTATCACACGAAAATGGTTTTGGTGACATTACATTATGTTCTCATCATTTATGCAATCCTTTTCTTTTGACAGCTTGGCACTAAAAACAGAGGATGGAGATATTCTTCTGGATTATTCCAAGAATCTCGTCACCGATGAAGTCATGAAGATGTTGGTTGATCTGGTAAATTGAGTCTTTTAAAGTGATCCAAGTTTGCCTTTGCTGAGCCACTGTAATATTTAAGATAGTGATATATACAGTCCTGCTCAGTTTTATTGGCACCCCTTCATTATTTTCATTACTTTAACATATCTTTGGAAATAAATTGAAATATAAACAAATTTATGTCATCAGGATCTTTTAATTGAAGGTCCAAAATACTTTAACAAAAAACATTTTTCCAGGTTACATATTGTAATTTCAAAGAGAGGACTGAAAAAAAGCATGTGCAGCAATAATGGCACCCCTCTTCAGTATTTTGTTGCACACCCTTTGGCACTGATGACAGCCTCCAAATGTTTTTTGTAGCGATCTATAAGCTTCTTGCTCTTCTCAGCTGGTATTTTCTCCCACTCTTCCTATGCAAATTGTTCAAGCTCTTGAACATTTGCAGGTTTCTTTTCCCCAATGGCAGATTTCAGCCATACCAAAGATTTTCAATCAGATTGAGATCAGGACTCATTGCTGGCCATTTTATCCTTTTCAACCATTCCTGCATGCTTTTGGATTTGTGCTTTGGGTCTTTGTCTTGCTGGAGGGCCCACGATCTTCGACTAAAACCAAGTGTTCACTGGGTCGGACATTTCGCTCTAAAATTTCTTGATAATTCTCTGATTTCATGTTTCCTGTGATACGGTCAAGGCCTCTAGTACCCGATGCAGCAAAGCAGCCCCAAACCATTATGGAACCTCCACCATGCTTAATTGTTGGTAGGGTGTTCTTTTCCTTGTAGGCTTCAAGTGGTTGCAATTAAAACTGCCTATTCTAAATATGACTGCATGATCATAGTAGCTAATGAAGTATAATTTACAAACCTTAATATGTGAACATTACTTCTGCCAAGTTTGAGTCTGATAAAGTGATGCAGAGCAAAGTTAGAGAGGTTTGTAAAGAAACTGTACTGTCACATTGTGTACTTAAACTTCATGGGTGCCAGTAATGATGAGTAGGGCTGTATCTGATGGGTTAAGCTTATGAAGCAGCTGGATTTGCCAGATTAAATGTCTGTCATCAGGCAAATCTGTCTTTCAAAGCTTCAGGTTGAATTCATTTTTCCTGTCCTTTGAAAAATAAAAAGGCAGCAGCTATAAGTGCGGTTAGCTGTGCAACTGCACGCTCCTGACAAAAGCACAGTTAATAGGCAGACAAAACATTTGTTTAATCCCCTTAGATTTTTTTAAAGATACTGCCCTACCAAATCACTTTTATGAGATGTTGCTCACATGGATTTTGAATATATCTCACAGATAAATGAAAAACTGTCAGGTTACTGATGAGCTGTGAGGCAGTCATTGTTGCAAGTTACAGGTGAGCTTTTCTCCATCTGATACAGGCATCATTAACAACTATGCACACTACAAATTTACTACTACTGTTGATTTTATTGGCTCCAGAGTTCTGCCTTTTTCATCCTTTGTTTTGTCTGTTAAAGCACTTTGTAAACATCAGCTTTTAAAGCTGATATATAAATAAATTCTTATTATCATTAGCACTAGTAGTAGTAGTATTGTTGTTTTATTATTATCATTATTATAATAACTATGTTGATTTGAGTAAATGGTCCTAAAATGCTGCCAAATGAACAAAGATCATTTTTTGCAACAGACAGATTCACTTAAGTTTTTTTTTTGCATGGAGGAGACCCTGGGTAATGACCACTATGAGGCCTTTCCCAATGAAAGTAATCTTAAGAAGTAAACAAAATACTTTGAAGCCACTCTTAACAAGTGACGGTGTCTGAGAAGTTCAAGACAAACAGTACCTGTCTTAAATACAGATGCTAAGTATTGAGGCCAAAATGCCCAATAGTACTTGATTATAACCCGTTGGAGCATCTTTACTCATTTCTATCTGCCTTTCTCACAGAAATCATACATTTCAGTTTATCCCAGGCTATATATGCGGTGTGGTGCAGAGAGTTTGTATTTTTTTGAGGCCAGTGTAGAAGTTAGTATCACGTTGGTTCCCTGCACTAAAAGCCTTCAGGATTTATCCCCGTGCTCTAAGATTCTTGCTGAAAAGAAGTTCTGTGGTGACCATCAATTCAGGAAAACTACTAATTTGTTCACCATGATTATCCTCTTTAAGATTTTTTTCAGGCTTAAACCTTGTTGGCCAGAATAAAAAGTTGTTGTCAAGCTATTACCAGACATGTCAGCACAATTTAAAAGCAGCTACCACTTTTCTAATGTATCACGCCTGGTTGTAGCCCCTTTCCTTAGAATTTCATCTTCAAATTTAATGACCTGATCAAGTTGACACCCTGGCTGTGGCTACAGTGAACTCTTGTCTTAAAAATAACAATAATAATCCTGATTAGACATGACTGCATGGGCTTCCTGGCAATTTTGAAGTCCTTGTTAGCAGTCTGTTGGTAAGCATCCTTTAAAGCAGGGGTGGGCAACTGGCGGCCCAGGGGCCATATGTGGCCCTTTGCATTGCTCAATGCGGCCCACCAGTCATTTGCCAAAAAAAAACAATAAATGTGGAAATATGAAGAAACAAAACAACAGTTGCTGAACATGATTCATCATGAGTAACCAGTACTACGTAATGCATAAATTAGGATAGGTGATAAAATATTTTTACTAACCTTAAATTGCTGGTACGTGCTTTGTGTTTTTAGAAGTAATTAAAGTTCTTACTTTGCTATGATTATAACTCTAAAAATATTTTATGAGATATTAAAATATAATTTATAGTATTGGTAAAAAACACATTAGGAAACTATGGTAAAGGTAATAATTTTGAGCTTTAAAAACTGGTAAGCATTAAAAAGAAGCTTAAATTAGTTTTAGTTAGAATATATAAGTGTTGGTATAATCCTTTGTTAAGCTATTTTTTGTTTATTTATATATTTTTCTTATTGAGTTTGTCAACAAAATGTAACAGTGACCCTCGGCCATGGAAAAAATAGTTGCCCACCCCTGCTTTAAAGTGACAATAATGCTTTAAAATTCAAATGTGGGGCAAAGAAATGTGTAGTCTATGTTGCGAAAGCAAACATTACAGTGGAGTACCTCAAGGGTTGGTCCTTGGGCCTAAAATGTTTATTTTGTACATTAATGATTTTGTTCATGTATCCAAACTGCTTAAATGTATTTTGTTCGCGGATGATACAACCTTATTTTACTCTGGGGAAGATCTGACACAGGTGTTGAATGTGGTTAAAAAAAAATGTAAAAGACTAAAAATATGGTTTGATGTAAGCAAACTGTCACTTAATCTGGAAAAAACAAATTGTATGATATTTAGTAAAAGAGGTAAAGACACTGAGGCTTCAGTTAGTATAGATGGTACAAAGTTTCTAGGTGTTTTGTTGGATAAGAATTTGAATTGGAAATCACATATAAATTACACAAAGGCAAAACTATCAATAGTAATTGCGATGTTACATAGGATTCATTGGATAATAAAGCATTGTATATTTTATACAATTCTATGATTGTTCCACATCTGACCTACTGTGTTGAAGTTTAGGGAAATGCCTGCAAAACAAACACAAAGTCTATTTCTATTTTGCAAAAGAGAGTTATTCAATAAATTACTAGAAAACAATATCCAACCAACTCATTATTTCTTCAGTTAAAAGTGTTGAAATTTTATGATTTAGTAGATTTTGTATCTTGCAATTTATGTTTAAAGCAACTAAAAGATTGTTTCCCATTAATCTTTAGAAAAGATTTGAAAAAGAGAAGGTAAGAGGAAAAGAGATTTAAAAAAAAAACAAAAAACAAAAGGTAGGGCACAAAAGATGGGTTGTTGTGTTTCTGTTACAGGGGTAAATTTATGGAATAATCTAACCAAAGATATTAAACAATCCATATCAAAATTTACATTTAAAAGAACATTAAAGGGCAGTATGTTAAGTAAGTACCATTACCATTTTTGTAATTGATTAAATCTTTCAAACATTATAATCATTAGTATTATTTAGGTGGTTGCTGCTTGTTGTTGTTGTCATTGAGAATCAAAAGAATTTGAGACCAGCAGTGTTGATGACGGCTGTTTTATTTTATTATTATTGTTGTTACAAATTATGTTGATCATTGTGTTGTTGTTTTGTTGTTTTTGAAATATTTTTAAGTGTCTAAAAGAGGCAGATAATATAAGATTGTTCTTCTTTCTGTTCCTTTTCATTCAATTATATATGCTTGTATGAAAATGTTTTATTTCAGATATATGAATTAAATAAATAAATCACTAACTAATATTCAAGTCTTGTATTTACATGACCATAAAATAACTTGTTTCAGGTATTTATTTATTCATTCATCTATCAGCTATGTTAAAATCCCATAGACTTTTAGCCATTGTGCTGAAATGCTGACTCAATTTCACATTATATATTGAGATCGATCTGCCTGTGATTTGCTGAGCATGAAGATATTTGGGAGCTTTTTCAGGACTTTTGACTTTGTTGTTAGACATCAAAATGTCTTACGTTGATGACAGCCTTAAATTGGGAGTAGTTTTATATGCATGCTTGTGTTAGTAGCACACCTATCACGGTCATAAGTAAGACAAGAATGTAGAGATGTAACTATGTGATGGTAATGGTTTGTAATTTTCTTTCTGCAGCTCATGTGAACATTTACTGTCATTCCAGGGTAAGTCCAGAGGCATTGAGGCTGCCAGAGACAAGATGTTCAAAGGAGACAAGATCAACTTCACAGAGGTGATTTTTTGTTGACCTCACGTCCACCCAAACTTGACCTTTAGCAGTGTGGACCTCCTGACATTTACCCCAGCGGGTGCAACAGAAACAGACACTAGTAGAATTCTTACTCCTGCACACAGAGCTTTTCATGTTCAGTTTATTTGAAATTTAAGTGGATATAATGAATGAAGAACATCAAATTTAAACATAAAATATATAGAAAAAAATACCCATCTTGCTGAGTGTGTGCTCTTGGCTTGGTTTTGTATAAAAACAGGGTCGCGCTGTGCTCCACGTGGCTCTCAGGAACCGCTCCAACACTCCGATTATGGTGGGTGGAAAGGATGTGATGCCAGACGTCAACAAAGTCCTGGAGAAGATGAAGGGCTTCTGTCATGTGAGTAAGATACACCAAAATAAAGAAAAGCTTTGCGCTGCTCTAAGCTCCTGTATTTCCCCGGTTCTCTTGTGTGAGTCTACTTATGATGGTTTGATGTAACTAAGGAGCTTTGAATTCATCCTGCAGACAAAGTGGTGTGTTTTGTATCTTTTATCTTGAATTTCTGGCCTGCCCTACTTAGTAACAGCTGCTGAATCAGACAGAATCTCTTCTTTTAGGGCTCCTTCCTGTTTCATACAACTGAAAACATCCTGCAACTTTATTAGCTTATCACTGACTTCACTGTTTGTTTCTGGCATAAAAAGAACACTCTGCTGGTATCCTCAGAAATGCCTCCTGGCAGCAACGATGGTTGAAAAAGATATCCATAGGATATATAAGAAAAAAAGAGTCTTAAAAGAAGTGCAGGAAGGTCAGGAAAAGATAAAAAAAGGAAAACTTTTGAAAATTGTTAAAAAATTAAGGAAAAAAACAACAAAAAAAAGCTAAAAATATGGAGAGCAAACTGGACAGGCTGCTGCTGTTTACAGCGCCATGACAACAAAGTCTTATAGACATGGTAATTTGTTCCAGGAGATATAATTGTTTCACAATACTAATAAAAATACCTGCTGTGGGACATTTCTTCTGAAGCCAACATTTTGTAATGGCTCTTTTACTGGATAAGTGTCACTTTTACTGAGTCCATCAGGGAGGTAAAGAGAGCATTAGCACTTCTGATGTTCCCCAGGCCAGCGTTGCTCATGGAACCAAAAAAGTAGTCCTCCTGATCCAGCTGTATCCTCAGGCCCTGTTTACATGACAACCTTTTCACCAGAAACAGAGAGGTCTTTCATCTGTGTTTTCAAAAACGATCTACATCCACATGGAGATGTAAGAATGACTGAAAACGCTGTAGCGTGCATACCAGGCCAGTAGATAGTGATGTAGGTTTGTCGAGAAACTTTGTAGAAGACAAACTTTTCTAAAACAACATTGCATACAGATGCATATACACACACACACACACACACACACACACACACACATATACATACATACATACAAGAACAGCAGAAAGAGAGGTCAGTCTATGCAAGTAAGCAAATATTTAAAATGAGATTATACCCAATACGCATGCCTGTTCATACAATCTAAGCAATATATTTTTATCTACATGGAGCTGCACACAACTTTTCAAAACTCTCCACTCTGGTTTCAAAAGTCATAATTTGAAAATGCTGTTGTGTAGACATCCAATAAGTCTGTCTAAAATGTTCTGTTCATGCTCCTGTCTCTTTAAGGTCCCCTCCCTCTTGCTGGCCAACCAAACAGTGGTTGGACATCACAAAGATGTTGACAGAACATTGAATACTGAGTGTTAAAGTGATTTCTCTTACCTTTGATTGTATGTTAGTATTGTTTGCAATCATTGATGGACTGATCTGCCTGTATGGGTGTCTGCAGAAAAGATCATACTAACAATGAATCTTTATTTTAGGAAAAAATAGGATAAAAAAAGAATGCAATGGGTGCTGGTTTGGTGCAGTGGTTAGCAACCAGGCACGTCCCATATGCACACTTCTGCAGGTTAAAATCCAGCCTGTGGCCAGTTTGCAGAGTGTCTTTCCCTACTCTCTCATCCCCTTTCACAGGCCTATACACTGTCATTCTCTCCTATCTATGAAAACCAAAAGAAATAGAATGAAACAAACTTTAGGATGTTGTTATCCTAGTCCCCATTGAAAACACTCCAAAGCACTAAAAAAACAAAAAGTTTGAGCCTTAGCAAAAATTTGTCAGTCAAAAGCAATCTTGAAATAGTTGCTGTAGAAGTGGGCTTTTTGATCAGAGGGTCAGTGGGCCAATCAGACAGCCACCAAAGGATCAATATCCTCCTGTTATAGCACATGGTGGGTACATTTACCGTAAAATACCAAATAGTAGCCGAGGCGTTTATGTCCTTCAATCACTGAGCAGACCAGGCGTTTATTTGGGACAGGCGTTTAATTCCTTTTGCACAAAAATTTTACTTAGCAAAAAGTGAAAAAATATGGTAAATATAATCAAATTATTTATTTACACTAGTATGAATAACACCTGTACATTTTCAAGGCAAGACTACAGTACCGTTGTTACACTCTTGTCTTCTTCTTTCAACTCTGCACTCTCTCAACACTCTTAAAACTGATCAGGAATGACTGCTATTTAAGTTAAGGTTGTACTTGTTTTTTTTTCACCGCACCAGGGACATGGAGATAAGCAGCAACGTACCGCTAACTGATGTGATCAGCCTCCCTGATGTTAGATAAGGACAAAAAACAAACAATGGCAGCGGCAACGTCTTCTTCGTTGAATTTCCAAAGCCCGAGTATGTAAGATTCTGTCTTTATGCGCTCTAGTGCCCTCTGTGGACGTTGAGTGTAACTGCACTGTCATGAAACAGAGCGCCTCACACCAACATACATTTGTTGACATACAGAGGGAGGAGAATGTGAATAAATTACACCAGGCGTTTATTTGAGACAGGCGTCTATTTGTCAAAATGTACTGCTACACCCTGCGTTTATTTGGGACCGGGCATTTATTTGGTATTTTACGGTACCTTCTGGGATGTCAGAGCTGGGAATGACATTACTCAAACTGACCATGTGACAGGTGTAAGCTCATAAACTTGAGGTTGGATCCTCCAATTTCTTGGGTTACAGTTCTGACTTTAGAGGCATCCACTTTATGCATAGGACTCAGAAGTTATGACTTATTATATGAAATCAAATGCACCAGTCAACGTGCCTTTTTTAAATAGATGTTTTGGAAAGAGTAAATAAGTTTGTCTTTGCAGTGTGCCATGGCTCACATGGACTGCCCCTCTGTGTTTTTAGGCAGCAAAAATACTCAAAAGGAATGATCAATGCTGTTATCAAAGGTCTTTGCTTTTGTAGAGGCATCAGTGTCTGTTTTAACACCAACAGGAGCTTTAATGTCCACCATTATTTCACAGAGAGTGCGCAGTGGTGAGTGGAAAGGCTTCACGGGCAAAGCCATCACAGATGTCGTCAATGTTGGCATCGGAGGATCTGATCTAGTAAGTACAAACTGAGAAAGACTTGACAGAATTTCTCCACATTTTCACCAGCCTGTATTGAAAACCCTGTATTTAATGATTAAACACGCTGACTCATGATCTCAGTAGCACAACATTCTGACTTTGAACTTGAATTTATTTTCATTGCAGGGCCCCCTGATGGTAACGGAGGCCCTGAAGCCTTACTCAAAGGGTGGGCCACGTGTGTGGTTTGTGTCAAATATTGATGGAACACACATTGCCAAAACTCTCGCACAGCTGAATGCTGAGACAACCCTCTTCATTGTTGCATCTAAGGTATGTGCTTTAAACAGCATGAATATTTAACTGCACCGCATTACCATCTCCTCCTTATTCATACAAAAATATGTGCACCTTTGGTTACCTCAAAACCATTCTGGACTATATGTTGTTCATCTTCAGACAAAGAGGTCTGCTTAAAGGATAAGTTCAGTTTCTACAGCTTTCACATTGTTTATAGAATGAAGTAGAACAATATACTCACCCAGAAGGCTTTCCTGATCCAAACAGTGCTTCAGGAGATATTTAGATCCAAAATCGAGCAGCGGACATCCGTATAATGGTAGCACATGGGGCATGTATAGCGCCGCTCCTAAAACTGCATTAATCATGTAAAAACTCATTAGTTTCACCAATATTTCATCATGGTCCTCTCAGGCTACTCCTCCAAGACAGTTCGTGTCGCTCCAGACATGTTTTGTGGCTGTGCTGACCTCTGAACTGAAGAAGAAGAACGCTTGCCTCTACGCATGCGCAGTACGACTCATTGTTTCAGGGGAAGACCGCCGGCTACACAACGACTTTCTTCTTCCAGTTTTGTGCAAAATGGACAAATATCTATCGGATGAAGATGTTGTGGAGGAGAACTTTGAATATGATGGGTGTCCTTACAGTTTCCAGCCAGAGTTTACAGATGAGGAGCTCATCGAAAGGAGGACGCGGAGGCAAAGAGAAGAACAGCTCTCCAGAGAGCAGTCTTCAGTTCAGAGGTCAGCACAGTCACACAACATGTCTGGAGCAACACGGACTGTCTTGGAGGAGTAGCCCGAGCGGACCATGATGAAATATTGGTGAAACTAATGAGTTTTTGGACAATTAATGCAGTTTTAGGAGCGGCGCTATACGTGCCCCGTGTGCTACCATTATACGGATGTCCGCCACTAGATTTTGGATCTAAATATCTCCTGAAGCACTGTTTGGATCAGGAAAACCTTCTGGGTGAGTATATTGTTCTACTTCATTCTATAAACAATGTGAAAGCTGTAGAAACCAAACTTAAACTTTAACTTGATATGAGATGCTCTTTATTGGGAGTTGTTTTGTCCATTATTGCTTCAAATTAGCCTTCCAGCCATGTCACATTTGATTTTGCAAAAGCTGCCAGATATTCCAGAGCATTGGCGGTCCATGTTATCTCATTTTTTATAGTAAGTATCTTGAAGCAGAGGTGCGGACTTGAGTCATGTGACTTAGACTCAAGTCACAATTTATCCTTATGTCCAAATTAGGTTGTTGTGGTTACAAAATTACAAGCGGACACTGTCCAGAAGGAGGTTATGACTTTACCAAATCATTATGTTTCGTATTTACAACTGTTTTTCATCTTTTTTTCTACGTAAAGACATTCACAACTCAGGAGACCATCACCAATGCTGAGTCAGCCAAAGCATGGTTCCTTGAACATGCTAAAGATGTGAGTATGATCAGCTTAATATAACAGCTGCTGTTATTAAGGTGAGTGTAACCTTAAGTTATACCCTCTTTATCTTTCAACAGAAAGCTGCTGTCGCCAAGCACTTTGTGGCTCTTTCCACAAACGGAGTAAGTCCAGATTCATTTTTTTCATTCACATGATCTCTGTGTCCTGATTATTTAAATCCTAACTGCCTGTTTTTCTCTGGCTCCCCTCTCAGCCCAAAGTGAAGGACTTTGGCATCGACACTGAAAACATGTTCGAGTTCTGGGATGTGAGTGATCTTTACAGCAGACTCTCTGTCTTCATGCACAGACTGTGGATGAAGGGCTGCAGGCATCAGCTAAAAATAACTTAGACTTTTGACCTGTGAAGTAGGTGGGTCGGACGCTGTAGCCAGCAGCTGCTGGGTAATCAGAAGCCTCTCTCTCCAGGCTCAGTTATTATTGGTAGCGACCTTCTCTCTTGCAGAGGTTACTGTAAAGGCTGAGTCTCATCAAAGGTCAGGGAGCTGCATTTAGTTACATTGTTGGTGTGTAAAAGGTAACAGCTACAGTATGCCCTTTATGTCACAGAGAAAATGGCTGCCTGTGTTATACACTTGTTACATAACTACAGATGCAATAGTTGCTGCCTATGTAGAGAGAAAACAAAGTCACAGGGAGATATTGAAGGTTAAAGACACTGTGAGGAGTTTCTAAGTAATTACAAAAAAGTCTCACTTTTAGATATATGCCTGATGGAAATACACACTTTAAGATGAGTTTATAACATCAAAATAGGTTATCTATAAATGCTATTCCTTAGCCTTCCAGTCTGGTCGGACAGGGCTGAACTGGCCTGGATACTCAACTTCAGGAACAAGACAATTAAAACTAGAGCAAATTTATATTATTCGGACACGTCTTAGAGCACCGGGCTGTAAGTAGCCATATATAGCCGGCTACAACTACGATACTAAGTTTCCAAAAATTGCTTGTTGTCACACATCAAAAACTACCGCTACGTAACTAGAAAGAGATACATTACCTCGTGGCTTTGCATCCTGTAAGTTGTGGAAAAAAGAAGTTGTAAAGCAATGCAGAGTTCTGAGGAAGGTCCGAGCTGCATTCATTAGCATCACAACAAACACACGCTTAAGCTTCGGTCACGTCTTTGGTGTTTTCCAGTTGTAGTCACAAGTAGGAATTTCCGAGTTCCGAGTAGGAAACTGCAACTGGAACGTCCCCCAAAGTCTGAATTTCCTACTGGGAACTCGGTGAAACCTCACCACCCCCGAGTTGACAATGGAAGATGGATGCCCCCAGTGTGAACAGTTATTTAGCTCCTGTAATAATCAATTTATTTGCACTTCTGACTGGGGTGTGTCGCTCTAGATCAGCTGTATACATAGTATTGTTAGACTTATATTTACAAAAATGCCGCCATAGTGATAATCACATTCTTCATGTGATATTTGTGAACAACAATGCAGCGCGTGCTAACAACAGCTAACAATAGCCTGGTAGATCGGCATGTTTTTTTCTGACTTCAACTGGAACGCTGATAAGTCTGAGATGATGTCACTCCCAGTTCCGAGGTTACTGGAACGCAGCATTACGATAGTTGCCACGCATGCTCATGGGTAGCAGAGTCTTTATGTCACTGGTAATATGCTAATTTGAGTAAAAAGCTGAGTTCACATTGACAGTAATAATGATACACATATTTATGTTCAGAGTTTGCAGGGAGAATAACACAATTTGTTGACTTAGGGTTACATCAGTGCTTTCCATACGTCTCTAGGGCTGGACGATTATAGTAAAAATAAGAATCCCAATTATTTTAATTGATATTGAAATCACAATTAATATACACAATTATTCATTTATTTAAAAACTTCAGTATTGATTTAAACACAACTTTAAAGAACCAGCGAGCGGCACATACAGTATTATTGATCCACAAAAGTCACACACACTCGCAACGTGGAACACAGAAGCGCTATGAAGCGCAGGAACTTGCATACACAGCACTTCACACTGTGTGGCATATTAATCGTTTGTCTTCGATTACAATGTTTTTTTGATTGTCAGACGGCAAAATTGAAATCACAATCAAAATATCCTTAATTGTCCAGCCCTATGTGTCTCTAAGGACTTTTTTATCTCCTCTTTTCTTTCAGTGGGTTGGTGGTCGTTTTTCCTTGTGGTCTGCAATTGGGATGTCCATTGCCCTCCATATTGGTATGTTCAGAATTTTTTTTTTTTCTTGCTGTATTAATATGATGAGTACATAACTTTCAGTGCTTTAATGGTTAAAAAGACTGGTTTGAACCAAAGTGGTGCTCACAGCTACACAGAGTCACAGTCAGAACCATGTTTTAATCATTCCTGGGCATTCTCATCCCTTTTCTATTTGTGCCACCATTGCCCATCTGGTGTGTCAGGTAACCACTAAGCATCCCTGCACAGGACCCATGGAGGGGATTTATGATGGCTGAAAGAAAGGTGTTGCCCATTTATGTACTACTCTAAGTTTCTTCATTATCTAAACTTCATTCCATTACACATCCATCCATTATCCATCCTGTTCCTTTAGGAGGTCATAGGGGCTAGAACCTATCACAGCTGGCACTGAGCGAGATGCAGGGGAAACATGGACTGGTTACCAGCCAGTCATAGGGCTGACATTGAGAGACAGACAGCCATTCACAAACATATTACCGCCAAGAGCAATTTGGAGTCACCAATTAACCTTACATGTATGTTTTGGTAAACCTTACACGCCATGGATCATTCACTAAATTTCACTAATCCATCTGGGAAAGAGCCCATGGACAGTGTTTAGAAATGGGCAGAACTGGTGGTTAAACAATTTTTCAATCAATCTGGTTGATTACAGGCCAATCAGATACTGTCATATGCAGGCGCAACTGCCGCAGTGTAAAAAACTAAGTTACTTTATAGAACAGAGTATTGTCAAAACATGTTGGAAGCAGGGTAAAAATATCCGTTTTATAGAGAAGCATTTTCATTTGATAAATAAAAGAAGTCCAACTAGGATTAAACTGTTACTGAAGCTAACATCTACGCTAATCACTGTATTAGCTGTCACTTCCTGCTGTCGTCTCGCTTGAATCTTCTTCCTGCACTAAAGGACTCTGATTGGGTCTAAAATGTTCATTAAGGAGTATAGTTGGGTTGAATGACCTGTATGGGGGTACGTGGTGAGCAATGGCCTTTTTCAAATGGCACGCCTTGGCCCTACTCTACCCGTCTCTACTCGATTTGCAACATGTTTCCACTAGCCCGGTACGTCCTAAAACAAGCTAGTTTTAGTACCTACTCCGCTCTGGTTCCAAGCAAGCTGAGTCGATACTAAAAGATGACGTCACCGACTGCCGGCTACTGATTGGTCAGACAATGTCGTCATGGATGAGTCATGAGCGCGATGACCTAGCATGCTAGCGGTAGCTACCGTTAGCTTACCCTCATTCGTCTTTTCTTTGCAGCTGGATTTCTCTCGTCCTCGGCTTCATTCTGTTGTATAGCTTCCAAAACTCTCCTGTGCTTCTCAAGGGGTATTTCTTCTTACCACCTGCAGCCTTCTTCTGCTTTCCTTTTTTACTCGGTTTGTGACAAAAAGCCACAGATTGCTGTGTCGCGCTCAAAATGACGTCTTCTCAGTGCCGCCCAGCTGTTTAAAGCGACACTGCACCCCATTGGGCAGGCGACTGGGGCTAGTGGAAAAGCAGCACAAGGCAAGTAGAGTAGAGCCGGGTAGAGTCGAGTAGAGTCGGGTAGAGTCGAGTAGAGTAGAGTAGGGCTAATGGAAAAGGGCCATAATAGATTACGTAACTGAGTAGCAGCACATAGGGAGTTTGTTTTTATATCAACTTATTTCAGCAGGTCTGCACCCAAAACACTGCAGAAACAGCAGCTTTACACACCACTATATAATCACTGTTTATGTCTTCGACTGTCAGTTAACTTTCCTGTCATATCTGCCCTCTGCACCAGGTTTCGACAACTTTGAAAAGCTTCTCCAGGGAGCTCACTGGATGGTAGACACGTCCCTGACACCCCAGTAGAAAAAACATTCATATCGTATTCACACACACAGAATACATGAATAAGTTGACTCTCCGCTGCAGGACAACCACTTCCGTACGGCTCCTCTGGACAAAAACGCTCCAGTCCTGCTGGCTCTGCTTGGCATCTGGTACATCAACTTCTTCCACGCTGAGACCCACGCCATGCTGCCCTATGACCAGTACATGCACCGCTTCACCGCCTACTTCCAGCAGGTCTGCCTCCATGTTGCTGAAGGCCTCACAGACACAGCCAAGAGGAGAATAAAATAGTTCAGGATTATTTTTGAAGTTTTATTGGCTTATAATACTTTTTGAAGTCTAAATTAAATGAGATATTCAAATGTTCTATCTATGACGACAGTGCATACACATCAGTTTATGATAAGTGCTTGTTTTTTAGGGTGACATGGAGTCGAATGGAAAGTACATCACAAACCATGGTGCACGTGTCAACTACCACACTGGGCCAATAGTTTGGGGGGAGCCAGGAACCAATGGACAGCACGCCTTCTACCAGCTCATCCATCAAGGTAATCTTTGGTCCATGATGCCCAGCCCTCGTACAGAATCAATTTTACGGTTCTTCTTTCATTGCGAAGATTAATGGGATTCCAACTGATTTGATTCAACTGTGTCCAACCAGGTACTCGTATGGTGCCATGTGACTTCCTGATTCCAGCTCAGTCACATCATCCAATCAGAGGCAATCTGCACCACAAGGTATCACTGAGTGTGAGGTGGGATATGTTTAGTGGTGTATGTTGTGTTAAAAGGGCTCTGTTGTCGTAGAAGTGTCTTCTCAGTTGATGTCAGCACATACAGTGCAAAACTTTAAAGGTGTAGTCAGCGATGTGGGAGAAAACAAGTGGAGAGGTTGTTGATAAACGAATATAGACCCGCCTCTCCCTTCATACCTCACCCCTGGCTCCACCCCTGAAAGCTGATGGACGTGCATCGTCATGGAAACGGCCGTAGAAACTGCGTAGCTGACCAAAGTTACTAAGGTAACCCCGACTCATCAGACAACTCGACTGCCATTATTGATAACATCACAACAACAGTACATTCTGGCAGATTAGACAATAAGATGGATGTCCGACGGCTGTTACTGTTATGTGAAGCATCACAAAGCTAATGTTGCTTACCTATCCAGCAGACAGACGGTGACATCCGCGTCCGTTTTCAGGTCTTTAAATTCGTGCAGTTCCCTCCACCGTTGGAAAGCAACACCAATGTTGACCGGGGTCTTCGCTCTTTCATGGTCATAGCCCTTTTTTTTCACTTTTCACTCCTCTGACCTTTTTCTTTTGGGCTGTTTTTCAGCCATTGCTACTGCACCTATTGTAGCTCTCTCTTACGCTAACTGCGCATGCTACGCAACCTACCTAACCCTCCCCCCTCTGTCTGATCTGTGCATGAGTATGATCGCCCCCTGGATGTGGGGGGGTGTACCCTGTTTTGGTGACTCGGCCCGAACCACAGTATTTACCTGCTGAAATTCAGAGCCAAGGCTGTGTATTGAAACTGGACTTTTTTTTCAACATGCTGTCAGTGGGGACATCTTGTGGATGGAGAGGAGAAATACAGTGATTTAGACAAATGGTGCATTAGATTAGAAGATTAGAAAATCGCTGACTACACCTTTAAATCAACCTACTCACAGACGTAGAGAATAAGTTAGGACTTAAGGCTAATGGTGACTACATGTAGACGTGTGTGCATGTCAATTATGTCCCTAGTTTCCAAAAAAAAAACAGAATCCTCGATAAAATAAAAACCGACATGACAGAAAGAAATTCAACAAGCTAGAGCAATTAGATGTGATATAATCTGAGGCAGAACCTGTTTATTGAACAAAGCTGTGCTTAAGAAGAAACTCAAGCACCTACAAATGGTGGCATTTCTGGATGACCTTCATTTTTCAGCTCAGAGATAGCTGCTTGCTTCTACGTAAAAGATTGAAAGACTTCAGATGTCTCGTGGTTATATCCACCCTCCCGTTATGCAGAAGCTGTAATCTTAAAGCAAATGTACTCCTTTCCTTCACACCATCATAGTCTGCAACCATTCTGCATACTTTTTGTCTTTAACCACTGTCCTGTCCATCATAAGCACTAAATCCATCAATAAAAGGATGATGATGGTTTTTTTCTGGTGTGATAAAGACCAGCCAGCTGTAATTTGCTTCCTTGTTGTGGGGGAGTTTGTTTGGTGATGTTTTGGTTGAACCATTCATGATGCAAACTTGTCTGTTTACATTTTTTACATTTTTTAAAACATTAATCTTCCTCAAAGTATGATCAAGTTTTTAAAAAAGGTATCAAATGGCTCTTGACGTTTACTAAAATAGATCACATTGAATTAAGCAGTAAAATACATAATCAGCACATAAAAAGTTAAATTTAAAGGCAGTAAAGGTACCCACTCTCTGCTGGACACTATCTGAAATTATTTCTGTGTATCTGCATGTGTGGCATGTCTGTAGATCCTACTGGCTAACTTCCTGGCTCAGACAGAAGCTCTGATGAAGGGGAAGACAACAGAGGAGGCCAGGAAGGAGCTGGAGGCTGGAGGCCTGAGTGGAGAAGCTCTGGAAAACATTCTGCCACACAAAGTCAGGCAACAAGAAAAACCTGTCAAAAACTTAAATATTAGACATATATCTCACACATCAACCCTTAAATTATAAAGATCATGCACTTAGTGGTCTGTTCAACTTGATTTCTCCATGTCCTCAGGTATTCCAAGGAAACAGGCCAACCAGCTCCATCATCTTCAAGAAACTGACCCCATACACACTCGGAGCACTTATAGGTAAGTGCTGACTAATAGTAAGCAATATTTAAGGCAGTCTGTAAACCAAAGAGTGTTTTACTGTCATGACTATCACAGTGCTTAAAGATGCTATGAGGAGTTTCTTAGTAATTACAAAAAAGTCTCACTTTTAGATATATTCCTGATGGAAATACACACTTTAAGATGAGTTTTATAGCATCAAAATAGGTTATCTATAAATGCTATTCCTTAGCTTCGCGGTCGGGTCGGACAGGGCTGGACTGGCCTGGATACTCAACTTCGGGAACAAGACAATTAAAACAAGGGCAAATTTATATTATTCTGACAAATTTATATTATTCTGACACGTCTTAGAGCGGTACTAAGTTTTCCAAAAATTGCTTGTTGTCACACATCACAGCTAAGTAACTAGAAAGAGATACATTACCTCGTCGCTTTGTATCCTGTAAGTTGTTGAAAAAAGAAGTTGTAAAGCAATGCAGAGTTCTGAGGAAGGTCCGAGCTGCATTAATTAGCATCACAATAAACACATGCTTTAGTTTGGGTCACGTCTTTTGGTGCATTCCAGTTGTAGTCAGAAGTAGGAATTTCCGAGTTCCAAGTAGGAAACTGCAACTGGAACGTTCCCCAAAGTCAGAATTTCCTACTGGGAACTCGGTGAAACCTCACCACCCCCGAGTTTGCAATCGAAGATGGATGCCCCCAGTGTGAACAGTTATTTAGCTCCTGTAATAATCCATTTATTTGCACTTCTGACTGGGGTGTGTCGCTCTAGATCAGCTGTATACACGGTATTGTTAGACTTATATTTACAAAAATGCTGCCATAGTGATAATCACATTCTTCATACAACAACGCAGGGCGTGCTAACAACAGCTAACAATAGCCTGGTAGATCAGCATGTTTTTTTCCAACTTCAACTGGAGCGCTGTTAAGTTCTGAGGTTACTGGAACGCAGCATTACGACAGTCGGCGCGCGTGCTCATGGGTAGCAGAGTCTTTATGTCGCTGGAAAGAGATTCTCCTCATAGCACCTTTAAAGAGATTCAAATCAACATAATGAAAATTAAAATCCACATTTATTTGGATCTCTTTAGGCACTATGATAGTCATGATGGGTCATTTCTTGTCTCTGCTGTCACTTCAATATTATGTCTTGTCCTGTCCTTGGATGTTTGTTGTGTTTGCAACTGTAAACCAAATTTACCATCAATAAAGTTACCTTACTTTACTAAGTTACTTTTATCAGTTCAAAGTTAAATCATATACTATGAGGTCCAAATACTGTGATGTATTGGAGTAAGTTTAACAAAATCTTATTACGTTATTAAAAGAATCTTTTTGTTGCATCATAAAAATGGACTAGTCTACTTTCATATCCTTGTTCTTGAGTAAAAACCACTAAGTAAAGTTCATTGTTAAACAGAACTGCGCCAAAAGACAACAATCATTTTTATGTAGAAAAAACATTCAGGAACCTGACTGTTATGACTGTTAGTCATCGGGACCAGCTGGATGAATGTGACTCTATTGGTTTGTTGTGTAAGAATTGAGAAAGAGATTTATTTTTAAATTTCTCTTCCCATCTGTGACCAATCAAACAAACAAATGTCATTTTTGCAACACTTTTAAATAAATATTTTATTGCACAATGTGTTTCACATAAAAACAAAGCATAACAAAACAAAATGAACAAAAAAATCAAGGGTGTACAAATACCATAAAAGATAAAGTACTAATGCTGAAATAGTCATGAATATATCACTGGTGATTCAGGATATTAATCAGCTTTTCATCATCATCACTTGACTGGGGGCTTTTATTTAAAGAAAACACTGTCACTGATGACTCTCAATTATTTCAAGACCAGATTATTAAACCGATCAACCTATGCCATTAGATACTGCTAATACATATGAAATTTGATATTGTGTCAATTATTAACGCATAAACTCATTATTATTATTGATTATTCAATAATCAAGCTGTTGGTCACCACTGAAGTAGACAAAGAGACTCAAGTGGTCACATAAGGAGCAGTAGTTTTTTCACTGCAGCACTAGCATCACTTTTTAACATCTTAGAACAACCAATCAGAGAGCTTTTAGTATAGCGTTGGACCAAATGAGTAAAAGTGTCTCAGGTGTCTAATAAATCCTGCATGGGTATGCTTATATACAGTGGTGGACAAAGTACTCAATGCCAGTACTCAAGTCAAAGTATAGATACTCATGTTCAAATACTACTGTTGCTCAGGCTAATTTTTACTTAAGTTAAAGTACTGGAGTACAGTATAAAAATACTAATTAGCTTACAAAAATACAACCAAACAGTTCAAAAAAGACAAAAAACAAACTGCAGTGCTTGTTTGTCTCTCGGTAAAGATTGCATTAATTAATATCAGCAGGAGTCAAACAGAATTTTATTACTTACTTTGTAGTATGGACTGTTATTAAAAAAATAGGTTAAATAGATTCAACTTTACACATAAGAATATACTACAGTTAAAATAAATAAAAAATAAATGTGAAGACCCTGGAAAATAACCTAAATCTATCCAATAAAAAACAAAAACATATATTTTTGAATTGTAAGATAACCACTGTGTTTAACTTAAACATAAGCATATTCTATAACTGAATTAAATTTTTTAAATAAATTGGAATGAACTGCTTGTATTGGAGTGCTGATATTGGAGATTTCAGATTCAGGTCAATACAATCAAATATCTGTGTTTTTTGCTGATATCCAATATCAATATAGGATCAGGGCATCCCTTTTCACTAACTTCAGGGTAAAACCCACCAAAGAAGTGTGCATGTGCGTCTTCTTCTTCTTCTTTGTTGTTTAGTGGTGGTCGTCAAACCAACACAAAAGTGCTTTACCGCCACCACCTGGACTGGAGTGTGGAACAGGATGCACTAAGTTTAGATAACACCACATGAACAAATCACATTTTAGAAGAGAAAATAAATTTCATCTGCTGACTTCATACCTGTACCTAAAAGTAACGAGTAATGAGGCCATTTATAGAAATGTAGTGGAGTTAAAAGTAGAATATTTGTCTTTTAAATGTAGTGAAGTAAAAGTCATAAGTTCCAAAAAAAAAAAAAAATCAAGTAAAATACAGATACTCAAAAAATGTACTTAAGTACAGTACTCAAGCAAATCTACTTCGTTACTGTCCACTCCTGCTTATGTTCATGCATAAACTTACAAAAGCAGATTTATTAACCACAGTGGATTGTTTAAAATCGTGTTGTATTGCTCATTTGATTGAATTAAAGAAAAGAAAATGATGTAAATGTTGAGAGAAAGACAGAAAACTGATTTCAGCACAGTCTGTAGTCTATCCGTCTCTACACATGAATGAGTGATATGACTGTGAATAAGGCAGAGAGATTTAACCACATTTTTGATGAATGTGATTAGAATAAAAAGTCTGTAATGATTCAGCAGTTGGAAGGAAGCCAAATGTAAATTTGTATCCAGTGAGAAGAGGCATATTGTTGCATAGTAACAGCAGGTTTGTACTTTAAACTCTGAACCAAATAAACATTCATCTCATCATCTCCAGCTTCTCTCTGTGTAAATGTAGAATGGTTTTACAAACAAATAAAAAATACCTTTCCTTTCCTCATTTTTGGTGATAAAAATGTCTTCTTCTATTCTCACAGCAATGTATGAGCACAAGATCTTCATCCAGGGCGTGATGTGGGAGATCAACAGCTTTGACCAATGGGGGTGAGACACTTTTGATTTTCTTCATTTAATCAATTTGTTGCCATGTGGAGAACTGCAGAAATCATATGAAAGCTTAGCTCATTCAAGTTTTGTGAACATTTTCAGAGTTTTTTCAGAATTCTTGCACAGCCTCAAAGGTTTTATATGTACTAAAAACAGCAGACACCTATGTGTTAGTGTTTCTGTATTGATCCTCAACTCCACCGACATTATAAAAATACGATTTAAAGGTTTTACCCCACATACCACAAAGAGTCAAAAGTAGGAAGAAATTAAAGCTGCAAGTAGCGCTGGACGGGTCCTCGCTCAGTTGCAGGTCCCTAACTGACACAGGTTGTCTCTTGCTGATCCGTCGTTCGCCCATTCATTTGAACACACTGCCAGCCCATGTCAGGAACTGTGGCACCTACTCAGCCTTTAAAACAGCTCTGAAACATTGGTTAAAAACCAACCAAAAATGCTCACACTAAATCATCCTTATTCCGTTTTTTAAAATACTTTGGGGACTCTCAAACTCTGTGATAATGATTTAATGTGTTATTGTAACTACATGTTGTTGGTGTAATGTCTGTGAGTATGTTCTGTTTCTCCTGTGTGTGTAAATGTTAACTGTCCTTACCTGCCTTAGGACTGCGGATGTAAACTAGCTATTGTGCTAACTCCGGCATATTTACATTGAAGTTTTGCTGATATGTTGATTAATATGCATTGTCCTAACTTAAATAAATAAATAAATGAAAAAATAAATAAATGAATCGAAGGAGCATCGAGGCCTGTTTCAGCATGACTAACTTTGAGGGCTCGTCATTCGGAAACCTTTTGAGAAACAACAAAGAACTTTTGTTCATCAACGTCTCCTCTGTCATCTGTTCACATGTCGAGCTGATACCATGTACAGTCTAGGAGGAGATAATTTATCCGTCCGGCATATTTTTCCTCTTTAATTTTACTTTGAAGGGCAAATTGCCGACTTCCTGTTTGAGATAGGTCAGGGGTGTAAGCACGACATTTGTGGGCGTCGATGAAACCTGCATTTTGGTCTTGGTTTGATCTTGCTACGACATTCCTAGTGGCCGTGAGAATGTTGGGGGTTAATTTTTCCATTTTATAAAATTTTTTGCTGATTCTGAGGTGCTTGCCAAGTTTGGTGAGTTTTTGAGCATGTTTAGGGGTTCAAATTAAGGTTTATCCCCCCCCCCAGTAAATAAGAAGAAGAATAAGAAAGAAAGAAACGTAGCAAAACAATAGGGGCAAGGTCCTCTTCTCACTCTAGCAAGATCCTTCCCCTTGGGCGAGGACCCTAATCAGATGTTGAGGGTAACATCAGAGCACAAAGCACAAAGTTAGAAGGGTATCAGACATGAAGTCCAACTTGCTAGGTCTCTGTTCATCATGGAGTCTGTCGAGTTTTAAGTGAGAAAAGTTGAGTTGTGCATGCATGAATAAATTTCCTTTGTCAAACCGAGGGTGGCAAGATGTACTGCTTTAACCAGGACTGTCCCGTTTTCAGGCCTGTTGTCCTATGTCCTCCGATCTATCTATCTATCTATCTATCTATCTATCTATCTATCTATCTATCTATCTATCTATCTATCTATCTATCTATCTATCTATCTATCTGTCTATCTATCTATCTATCTATCTATCTATCTATCTATCTATAGTACATGCTTGCAGCACAGATTTATCTGTAGATACTGTACATAAATATCTTTACGCAAAGGCTAATATAGATTTATGTTATTAAGTGCAGTGTTCTGTGACACCATTAAAAATAAACTATTAAATTATGTTAAATTTGCATGTCCATTTAAAAAAAAGGTATGATCAATTATGCCACAGATAGAAAAGAAACATAGAAGAAGAAGAGTGCAGAGTACTGCCTGGTTTGGCAAATGATTTTTTTCAAATGACAAATTTTACATTATCATTGTTAATACTGAAAATAAACAGCAACAGTTTCAGATCTGGATGTGGATCCAGGAATACTGAAAGGACTTATTAACACAAGACCAGTGCCGGTTGCACTCACATCAGCTGGGATCAGCTCTAGCACCCTGCAACCCAGAGAGGAATACATGGTTTAGATATTGGATGCTATGGTGATCTCAAATGATGCTGCTTATGTTTTCATTATAGCATCAGCACAAGCTTAATAGACTTTTTTTATTTTAATCTAATCTAAAAAGTATTTCACATGTCAGGACCATTGCTGCATGTTATTAATAGCATTTATCAGTTCATAAATGTACAAATACTTTTATACTAACCTAAAAAAATCATGTTTTAGTCAAGATTACTCAGGAAACTGTAGGAACAGCCTCAATCTCCTGATCTGACACCAACTGCATGGCAGCATTTACACATCGAGAAAATTATAATATTTAAGACATCACTGTTGATGATCAGGTTTGTTTCATGGGTTATAATGAGGCATCAATATTAATCTCAGTCAGTTTCATAACAGCTAAACCCTCCCCAGCAGAGCGTTAACATCTGTCCTCTTTCCTGTCTGCTCTCCCCTCCTCCTCTTCAGCGTGGAGCTGGGCAAACAGCTCGCCAAGAAGATCGAGCCCGAGCTCCAGGACACCGCAGAGGTCCACTCCCACGACTCCTCCACCAACGGACTCATCAACTTCCTCAAGAAGAACTTTGCCTGAGTCATACCCTCAACGCCCCCTCCCCTGACCCCCGCCCTCATGCCTTTCCATCATTATCCATCTGATCAGCTCCTGAGCTGCAGGGGACTCTCAGAAGCAGCTGGTGGTGCTGAAGAACTCTGTATATTTGTACTCTGATTCTGAATGTCGTGACTGTCCACAGCGCTCTCTTTCCTGTTTGTTTGTTCACTGTGAAAGCCCCAAGCTGACATGCATCCTAACATCTTATTTACTGCAGTGATATCAAGAAGTTTCTTGTTGTTAGTGGCGAAGATCTCAACTTAATTATCTTGTTATCTCTGAGCCTTTCTGTGTGATAAATGGATCATACTTTGGTAGTTTATAAAAAAACGAAACAAAAGAAAGATGTTGCTCTGCCTTTGCACCCACTCACAAGGCAAGTGAAGCCTATTTCTATGAATGTTTGTATTATGTTAACTCTGGGGTATAAAATAAATCAACTGAGACTTTAAAATGAATGGCAAGAAATCATACTGTATGTCCAGACAGGGCTTCTGTCTGTCTTTTTGGTGTTAGCCTGTCATTGAAAGTAGAGTATAATACGTTCTCTCTTTCTCCTAAATGTCAAATAAATGTTGTGACTGGATTAAATATCTTTACAAAAAGTCTTGGTCAGTGTCATTGATTGATTGTCTAAGAAAAAGAAGAAAAAACACAAACACAGCTGCTGTTGATTTGCCAATACATCAAAAAAGATCTCACTGTTGAAATCATTTTAGAGGAAACATATCACAACCTTTTCTTAAGAAACTACAGTCCCATGTGATCTTTGTGAAGCATCTCTGTCCTGTTTTGTTCAGAATGTTATTTAACCCTTTAAGCATGAAAACACAAATTATACCCAGAAAAATCTGGAGCTGAAATGTTTATTCCACTTTCTACTGAAATCCCCCAAAATCACATTTCCGTAATATAAAAAATATATATTTTTGCATCTCATTTGCGACATCGGGTGTTTTTGTCAAATGAGGTAGTGATTTTACTACCCTTACTGCTGTTGGGTAGAAACAGCAGTCAGGGTCCTGAACAAAGACTAAAATCACTACCTCATTTGTCGTCATAATAATCAATAATTATAATAATTACCTCATGTAATGCACCTGAACATGGCAGCTATTTTTGCACCTTATTTTGTATCATTTCACTCCTCTTGCGCCTTATTCTTATTACTTACTGTATCATACTTTATTATTCTATTTTGCACCTATCCTTTATTATTTTATAATATATTATTTATCTTATTATTTTATTACCTCTGCCAAGGGGGTTATGTTTTCGGGAGAATTTGTCTGTCCGTCTGTCTGTGAACAAAATAATTCAAAAACTTATGGATGGATTTTGATGAAATTTTCAGGAAATGTTCAGCATGGAAAAAGGAAGAACTGATTCGATTTTGGTGTTGATCCAGATCAGCGTCTGGCTGCCATGGTGAAAAATGATGAAAAGTGATTTTTATGAATAACTACTGAACTAAAATAGATATCATTATGAATCCAGTTGCTAATGGTATGTTTTCATGGTCAAGCAATCTAAATATTTAGATGAAATAAAGGTAGGAGTAATATTTATGGTCAAAATGACAATATGGCTGAGGACTGTGGCGCTGGCGGAGGTCTGCGCTCTCCGAGTGCTTTCTAGTTTTAAATTTTTTTTCGTATCTTATTTTATTTCCCTCATGTTTGCACCGTACTTTATCGTATTTGTCTCACACTGTTTTGCACTGTCTGAAGGGCTTTTGTAATTCTGTTGTACTTGTTGAAATGACAAATAAAGTTCTATTCTAACTGATAATCCACTTGAAGACATTTTTATCATTTATCTGATTGTGTTCAGATTTATTTTAGTAAACTGTTGATTATATTGATTAGATAGAGGTTACATAAAAGTATGTATCAAATATGGTACAATAGGCTTTAAGGTGTTAAATCCATCACAAGAGGAAGATAGTGACTCTCCATAAACCAGCTCTAAACATCCAGTTTTTATTTGTGATTCTTTAAATGTAAACAAGCTTCATCTAACACCATCCTTTTCTACATCATGCATTTCCTACACCGCCTCAGACTTCATGGTGTTGACCAGAAATTCATGTTGATGTTTTATAGGGCGGTCTTAGAGAGTTTAATTAGATGCAGCATCGCAGCGTGGTCTGGAAACTTGTCTGTTCAACATAAGAATAAACTGACGAGAATAATCAGAGTTGCTGGGAACATCATTGACACTAAAGGTCACCTCTCTTTTTTTTTTTTTTTTTTTTTTTTTTATAGGGACATTGTATATTAATGAACATTTAACATGTAAATATACCCAATTATAGCCAAAAGGCTAATTTGCATTGGCAGTCCCCCTGTAAAACACATTTAAAAAGCAACATGTAACATTACACAATACACAATATCAGTAATACACAAAATACAAATGGACAGAGACTGCACATTACTATTTAAACAACAGAAAAAAGCCAAAATGGAAAGAGCGTAAAAACAAGACAACCCTGTTGATTGCAGGCTAGAGGAGGGACCAGATGTTTATGAGATAAAGTGCAAGTGCTAAAGTGCAAGTGCAAAAGTGCTTCTAGTAGTATGATGTATAGAGCTCAAGTTATTGCACGTTGCCCAATTTGCACAGAGTTTTAAAGTGCATAGTGAATTGTACATAGCTATACAGTACTTTTGCAGGTTTGCATACATGGTTAAGCCCATGTAAGAGAGATTGTATGTGAAGTACATGAATACATATATGTACATACAGGTCACAGGTCGGGTCTGTTTTCAGCAGGTGAACAATACATATGATAAAATACAATAAACAATTAATGGTTACAGATTTGAGATGTTTTAAGCCATTCCTTGAGATTTCTCTTAAAGGAAGAGTATGAGGGACAAGTCCTTAATGTGGAAGGAAGGCTGTTCCAGATTTTCCCACCCACAACAGATACCACTTTCATCCCGAAGGAGGTTCGCCTATGAGGTATCTCACAGTCACCTCTATCACACGCCCGAGTGTTCATACCACTCACAGATCTCCTTCTGAAGAATTCTTTCAGTGGCGGTGGTGCAAGACCATGGAGGGTTTTGTACACAAAGCAGGCATATCTAAAGGTTTTGAAATTCTGGAGGCTTAAAAATTTACGTTTTTTTAGAATACTACAAGTATGAACTGAATGTGGTTTTTTGTCTAAGATTTTTAGTCCTCTTTTATAAAGCGATTCTATTGGTCTGAGTGCTGTGGAGCATGCCAATGACCAGATAGGTAAGCAATAGTCAATTTGTGATAGGATCATTGAATGGAAAAACATTAGTGCTGCACTGTCAGTCAAAGAGTTTCTTATCTGCCTGAAGTTTGCCAAGCCATTCAGAGTGTTTACGAAGAGGCCACACTGAATAGAGCAAACAGGATAATACATGACCAAGCACATATTCTGAACAGTGAGTTTGAGTTGCTACCATTGAGCAGAAGGTTCAGAGAGCCTAGATGCAAACTAAGATTTAAAAACTTTTTTTAACCTATGGCGATCAAACTAGTCAATGAGCTTGGATGATCAGCTTATTTGCACCAGTTAGCACTTTGTTTTTGCACAGATCAGCACTTTGCTTGCTCTTATCTATTTTTATATTTACTTTTATTGTGTGTTATTGTCTTGTTTTTGTCCTTATCTTACGGTCATGGTACTGTTGTTTGTGGTTGCAGCAGGGGCGAAAGGCCCAAAACAAATTTCTCTCCAAGACAATAAAGGCAATCTTGAATCTTGAATAAGTACAGCTGTGTGTGCCCATGACTGTGGGAGGAGATCCATGGCAGGAGATACCAGTTGAGGGGTGGATAATAATTATAATTACTGTGATGTCACCAGGAGCTCTGACTGTGACCAAATTACTATGTCATACAGTATTTTCAGATGTTTATGGACCACAAATAAAGTGTTAGATTAGATTATTTTATGTTTTCTCAGTGTAGTAAAGAGAATATTATCTAAAAAGTCAAAGGTCTATCAATAAAAACTCTACTGTTGACTCTACCTGTCCAATGGCAGTTTGGAAATGGTACCTGGGTCGACACCAAATAATGCCACTCTGTGCATCCAAACACCAGTGTCCAGTTTCAGCAGACTTTGGTGCTACTTTTTTGGCACTCCTCACACATTTAGCAGTGTACCATTGTTTGGCCCTTTTGTAATTTGTCCTTTCTTTGTTTAGTACTAGTGGATATTTTGCTTAAGGAGCTCCTAATTTTCTCTTCCCAGTCTATAAAACCTGTTTAAACCCGGAAACAATCGACTCCTGTCAGCAGTTTGAAAGGGTCTAATCGGCGTTTCGACATGTGTTGACTGACCCTGCAAGCCACTGGTTTTTATCTGCCGGCTTGCCTCTGATTGGCTTCAGTGGGAACATCACAAAGGGTCAACCTGCTAATTTACGTCAGTACATTGGCCTAACATGCCCACGACACAAATGGATCTCCTCTGTCCGTCACTTAAAGGTGCAGTGTGTAGAATGTGGCATTTTATACATCCACTGCATTTTGCCAAACAGAAACGGTGAATATAGGAGATATATGTTTCTATTTGTATGTAAAGTCCGTCAAAATAGGAGAACAATCAACCCCATAAAACGTTTGTTTTACTTTTATTTAGTTAGAAAAATCTTTATGAAAAATTACATTACTGCGGGCCGCTGTTTCATGTAGGCCAACATATTGGTCCGTCGTGTTGTCTACAGGTGGTTTTTAGGGACAAAAAGAACGAAACCTGAATCTGTCCGCCGGTTCTGAAATCTATCTGGAATGCAGGTGAAGAAGAGGAGAGGATGGCAGTGGATGCATAGAAAGTTGTTACTCTGTCCTAGGGATTCAAACTGTGTGTATAAACACACACAACATAAATTGTGTGCTGTGTTCAGGATCCTTTTTGGTCTTCACAGGATTCTGTTTCTCAGCAACGTGACGTTTTGGCTACGGTTAGGTTCATTCTAGAATCTGAACGCTATGTGTCGCTAAAACACCAAGTTCTACACACTGCACCTTTAAGTGTCAAATTCCATCCAGCTTAGTATCATCAGCGCTTAAATGTTTTTCAGTCTGCACCAAGTTTGTACACTTTTAAATTGATTCTATGCTCCTTTCCATTGTTTACATATGGTTGTGTTTCGACGAGCTAATGATGTCATCAACGTGATGTCATCAGCTTGTGCACCAGAGGAAAAAAAACAGCCACACAGCTCATCTGCTGCCAATTTGACCCAGTAATTTTAGTAAGAAAGCAGTATATGCTGATTAAAGCTCTTTCTATCCTCTCTGGACAGGTTTTGGAGAGCAATTAATTTACGAACTGGCGTGTGTTTTGTACTTTACGTCTTATCTACTTCATCAGCTTTACTGAATGAGACTGATAGAACAATCATCTAATCACCTTTGGGATATGTTTTTGAAATTTGTCCTCCTCAAACACTTTTTATGTGCTGTCCCTCTAATGGATGTCTCAGGTGTCAGGTTAACTACACAATAACAGCCTGTTCTGAGCAGGGCTGAAACAGAGGGGTTAAAAGGCATGCCAAAATTTAATAATGGAATGGATTTTTAGGACACGATCTTCAATAATTTGATTTAACTTGTGGAAAAGGGGTAAAATATGTGACCCTTCTGGGCTGATTTTCATCATAGTGGCTTGTCAAAGGCCATCTCTTTAAATGCAGCTCACATATATGATCCCATTTGCCTGATACATCTTGTCCAACTTTTTCAAGATTCATGTTGTGCTGTTCGACTGACCTGATGAGGTCTGAAGGTCCCTTTTCTGTGCAAGTTATCGGATTAAGCTTCTTTAAATTCCTACCAGCTCAGTTCTAAGGTCAGAAGAAGCCAGTGGGGCACCAAAAGTTAAAAGCATTTAAAAGAAAAAGAAGTTCAAGCCAAACAATGTCAGTTTTTGTAGCTAGTTTTGGAGTCAAGGTCCCTGTCAAGGTTATCTTGAAAGCATTTAGTGTCGGAATAGCCTGGAACACAAACAGAAATATCCCATAAATGAGACGGTACAAGCTTGTTTAAAAATACTTAATACAATAAACCTGCCACCAATGTGTGCAAAGTTTACACACATCCAAAACACCCTGCTGACTTTTGTCTGATACAAAAGGTGAAAAAAAAAATCCAAGACATAACAGACACATTTTGGCTCCATTTTCAGGTCTTGCTTGTTTTGCCAAATTGTCACTAGATGGCAGCAGAATTCCAGATGACGTCCTGGGTGTAAAACAGCCCCCCAGTTATCTCCCATATACTCAGTGGAACAAAGGGTCAGAGCTCAGCCTATCTGCTCTATTCCTCACCACAAATCCCCAGACCACCACATCCATTTAGAGAGAAAAACAAACAGCTGGACCCAAAAGCATCTGGACCACAACCTCAGTCCTCCCTTCTCCTTCATTAAGATATCATTACATCCACTTTGCTTATTGTTTCAAAAATATTCCTACAAACGTCCCAATCAGGCACAAACAGACAGAAATATTAGAATATGAGAGAAAACATCTGAATAAATTGATTGACTCTATTAACAGCAGTGGCAGCTGCTGCTTTATCCTCTGAGGAGGATGTAATTTCAAACAGATGGACGGGGATGTACTACTTAGTTTGATGCTGCTAAATCATGATAGAAACTGACATCTACTGACAGCTTCAACATGATCATGGAAATTCTGTCATATACACACTTTACAAGTTACAGCTTGGTTGTGCTGTAGTGGACCCTTTTACTCCAAGAACTTTACTAATTCGTGGTGTAGATTTTAAAAAAGTGCTGGAAACATTCCCCTTACATTTTGATTCATACTGACATGTTAGCATCTCACAGTTAATGCAGATATTGTCAGCTGCACACACCACCACACCAAAAAGGTGCTCACCAGGATCCAGTATAGTTACTGTGAAGATCACAGGACTATTAAAGGTGTTAGACAATAAGATGAATGCCCGACGGCTGTTACTGTTATGTGAAGCACCACAAAGCTAATGTTGCTTACCTATCCAGCAGAAAGACGGCGACATCCACGTCCGTTTTCAGGTCTTTGAATTGGCGGAGTTCCCTCCACCGTCGGAAAACAACACTAATGTTGACCCGAGTCTTCACTCTTTTATGGTCATAGCCCTTCTTTTTCACTTTTCACTCCTCTGACCTTTTTCTTTTGGGCTGTTTTTCAGCCATTGCTACTGCACCTATTGTATCTCTCTCTTATGCTAACTGCGCACATTACGCAACCTCCTACTCCCCCTCCCCCCTCTGTCTGATCTGCGCATGAGTATGATCACTCCCTGGATGTAGGGGGTGTACTCTGTTTTGGTGGCTCGGCCCGACCCACAGTATTTACCTGCTGAAATTCAGAGTCAAGGTTGTGTATTGAAACCAGACTTTTTTTTCAACATGCTGTCAGTGGTGACATGTTGTGGATGGAGAGGAGAAATACGGCAATTATGACAAATACTGCATTAAGCCCCAGTCACACACTCCCGTTTCTCATGGCGATTGTGCACGATTGTCATAATCCTGATGAAACGGGCTTTGGTCGTGGTGCATGCGCTACTTGGTCTGGATCAGCGTTGTATAGTGGTGGATGAACGGCGGGGAACGTGGACGCGCCCCGACAGTTTTGAACGGTTCAAAACTGTTGTGGAGAATCGCCGCTCTCAGTATAGCGGGATGGAAGCCTCATGCAGTCCTAATGCGAGCGGTATTAGTGTGGCATGTACAGAGCTCAGTCGAGCTGATCGTGGCTCAATCCTGAAAGCTTTATGAGGACGACTGACAAGGATGTATCCGTTTGTGTCTGAACTGTGTCCCGTTCAAGACGGCGCAAGCGACGGGGCTCAGTCGGGGCTTACGTGACGCGAACTGAGCTCGAGCGGGGCTGACGTCCTGCCAGCGGGATGGAATCCTCTCATATCGCTGTATTAACTTAACTGGAGCGGGGCGAACGCCCCCTGAAGTGCTGTAGCTGCGCCACTGACGGTGTATTTACGGGGTGTGTCCAGGGGTGAGACTGTCATTTAATCCCGTTTCATAGCGATCACACCAGCCTCCTCAATCGTGTACAGTCGTTGCACAGTCGCTATGAGAAACGGGAATGTGTGACTTAGGCATTAGATTAGAAGATTAGAAGATCGCTGACTACACCTTTAAGTCCTCCTCATGCTCAAGAAACCATTTTGAGATGATTTTAAATTTGTGACAGGGTGCGTTGTCCTTCTGCGAGCAGCCATCAGATGATGGTACACTTTGGTCATGAAGGGATGGACATGGGCAGCAACAATATTCAGGTAGGCTGTACTGTTTGAACGGGGCCCAAAGTGTACCATGGAAAATGTCCTATATTTAATATCCCCCACACCATTAAGCCACCACCAACAGACTGAACCTGTGATACAAGGCAGTATGGATCCATGTTGTAGTTTCCAGCTTCTAACTCAACCATCTGAATTTCCCAGAAGAAACTGACTCATCAGACCAGGCAACAATATTCCAAATCTTTTGTTGTCCAATATGAGTGACATGAAGCAAATTTTGAATTTGAATTTATTAAAGGATAGCCCCTTGAGATGCACCATCTCATTTTCAAGGGGGTCCCTGAACAAACATATACAGAAAACTCAGGCCATACTACAACACATTCATATATAAACATACAAAACATACAACAGCAGAACATACAACAGATACAGACATCTTGCTCGCCCTACTCCCATACACAACCCCAACCAACATACACCTAAAATGCAGAATAGACAAAAATGTAAACATAAAGGAAAAAAATAAATAAATAAATAAATAAATAAATCAGAAACATGAGCAGTTTGTTTTGAGATGGACATGTAGAGACATTCTGAAACAATAAAAAGAAGTAGTAGAAGGCAAAGAAAGAGGGAGATTATTCCAGTCTGATGGGGCTTTGTACTGAAATGATCTTTTCCCAACTTCTTTTAAAATTCTAGGAACAAAGAAAAATGGGTAGTTCATATGCCTAAGGGTGTATGGAGAGTTGTATGGAATCATGAGTTCTTTTAAATATGGAGAGCAATGGAAAAAATAAACACATTTAAAAAGGAAATTATAGCCATAGTTTCCTGTTAGGCTGACAGGAGTGGCACCAGGTGTAGTTTTCTGCTGCTGTAGTCCACCTGCTTTTGAGATTCGGTTGTACATTCAGGAATAATCTTCTACATATCTTTGTCATGATTTGTTCTTCTTTGAGGTACACAGCAAAATCTGCAAAAACAAATTAACATTATCGGAGCTGATATTAACAACTGACCGGCATTGTAACCATGCGGTTGACTTTTGCAACCATACCACTGTATTTAAATCTCTGAAATCCATCTTTGTCTATTTTCACCTCTCCATCCATTATCCTGGATACTATCCCAGCTGACATTGGGTAAGAGGCTGGTACACCCTAAATCAGGTGGCAGCTGATCCCAGGGCTGCTCACACGCTCTCCCACACTTGAGGTCAATTCAGAGGCCCCAGTCAACCCTGGAGAGAGCCCATGCATGCACTTGGAGAACATTTGAACTCCACACTGAAAGACCCTAACATGGAGTTGGAGCCAGCAAATCTCTTCCTGTGAGGCATGCACCCTCAGTTTACCTTAGTTAAAGAAGTAACTAACTCAACTTGAGAACCAAGACTTAACATACTTTATATATCAGAAAATAGTCTGGGCACTCCAGTGGATTACCTTGTAACATGTTACCCCATTATCTTCTGCTCACACACTGTAAATGCCCACTTAAAGTCACCTAATGAAGATGCCAGTGTTTCAAACCATAGCAAAACTAGCTGAAGCAGTGATGGGTGGAGACTAAAACTAACACTGTTGTAAATTGTGTCGGAGAGGAAAGCACTAATGACATCCAACTTAATAACACAAAAATGATCTTCAGCACTTGTGCAATCTTGTCTTTACATTTACAGATTTTAATGGATTACAACTTTAGAATAAAGTTTTGTTGATCTTGGTAACTATGAATTTTCATCTGTTGAGGCCCTTTAAAAGCTGCACTGATAAATAGGGATGGGTTACCGAATTCGGTATTTTAAGAGGTACCGACCGAATTCTGTAGGTACCACCGAGTACTGATTCACGTAAAATTAAAATGTGCCATGTTTAGGTACCTAAACACATCCTTGTGACTGTGAGGGAATGGAAGAAGCAGGCATACTATTGGGTAGAGTAGGTGAATTTCCATACCGGACTTGAATGCAGCACAGCAATAGCGTAATGACGTCAGCAGCCGCGGGTTCAGTCAACAAAGCAAGCATGGCTGAGAGAAAGTGCTCTAAAGTATGGCTCTACTTTATTAAATGTGATGGAGATTATGCTCGCTGCAATATCTGTGACCCCAAGTGTAAGGCCAGCGGTGGAAATACTTCAAATCTGAGGAAGCACCTGGTGACGCACAAAATTTTCCTTAAAGCTGAAGAGTGCACAATTTTTGATAGCCTCACATCTACGACCACAAAGGATTCAATCAGCATTGTTAGCATGCATGTGTCCAATGGAGACGAGTCGTCTGCAGCCAGAAACACAGGAAAAGAAATGGCTTTAACATTTGGTGATGGCAGCAAATGCGACAAGGAGGATACCTGGTCCAGGTAAATAAGCCTTGTGTTTAAGATGGTATTAGCTTGGCATCTTAACATGCGTCAGTTATCATTATCAGGTCGGTTCCTCGTACTTTGTAACATTAATGTAAGTGCTCTTTTATTTACAGCTCTGTCTGACCCATTGTTAAACTGCTCTAAAGTTAAAGTGAGGGCTGCAGTTAATTCATTAAGTTGTGGTTCATTTTAGTTCCTGGTTTTCATGTTGAAGACATTTTTGGAACAACTACAATGTTACAATACAAACTGTTGAATGTTGTTTTGATATATATCTGTCAAATTTTATATATTGAGAAATAAATTTACATTTAAAAAATTTGAGATCTTTATATTAAACAAATTAATATTTGTTACCCCATAAACACACGCAAAAGTACAGAAAATTGGTACTGTTGAGCACCAAAACCGATTCCCAGGTACCGGCATCGGTATGGTATCGGTTCAAATATGAAAGGTACCCATCCCTACTGATATATAATCCAATTTTAAGATGAGGCCATACATGTAGGTTTGCATTAAGTGTAAAATAATCAACTGGCAGCTCCCTGTATCAACACAACACCATAAAGATTATGTATACTCCACAATATTCTTTCTCCTTTTTCTGAGTGTGCATGAGGACAAACAGAAAGTAAAAAAAAAATCCAGATCCCCAGCCGCTGCTGGGTTTTCAATGCTGTTGCCAGGCAACAATACTTTACTTCAAATCGAAATTGTCCTTTTTATCTGCGGCTCTGAGATACAGACGAATCCTCACTTTGACTGAGGATAGAAAACACATCTAGGTGTGATTTTCACAAAATCCAGACTGTATTTCCACGGGCCAAAAAAAGAAAAACAACAACACATGAACACATATTTAAATTTTTCACAAGGTGTTGTGTTGTTTTTGTACATATTTGCACATTTATGAATGAAAGTCTGTCAGAGTGCTGAGTCACACTCTGAATAATGACTCTCCTCCACCTTCAGTAAAGTCAGAGCTTACACTGAAAGTTATCTCCAGGAAACAAGTGACTGTTTTAGAAGCTCTGAGAGCAGATTCAAATAGCAGTATTAAAAAAAACGGTCCTGCTTGCGTTCCTGAGATGTTTGTGGAACAATGGCTTCTCATACCCTTACATTCCTCTTCATGCTTTATTGCTCGGGCCTGTCAGTCATTTCTTTCCTCTCCTGGACTGTCAAAGAGCGGCCCCCTCCCCCGCCTGAATCAAGGTCACAACTCGCCACTGTGGACTGTGAAGTTCAAGAGAAAGTCTGACAGATATTCAGGATTTTTTTTTCTTACTTGTTTAAAAATTTGAGGTAGAGGTAGAGCTGGGTGAAGTGGACCAAAATTGATCCGTTTATAAAGCTTATATTTGTCAGAAAGAAAGAAAACCCCACAATGGTCACTAACATATCTTGAAACTGACAAAAGAAATAATAAATAAAAATGTACTGAAAAATAACTGATAATAATCAGACACTGCTTTTGAAATGTGGCTGAACAAAATCATTTTAAAGGTGCTATAAGGAGAATCTATTACCGGCGAAATAAAGACTCTGCTACCCATGAGCACGCACGGCGACTGTCATAATGCTGCGTTCCAGTAACCTCGGAACTGGGAGTGACATCATCTCCGACTTATCGGCGTTCCAGTTGAAGTCGGAAAAAAACATGCCGACCTACCAGGCTATTGTTAGCTGTTGTTAGCACGCCCTGCGTTGTTGTATGAAGAATGTGATTATCACTATGGCAGCATTTCTGTAAATATAAGTCTAACAATACTATGTATACAGCTGATCTAGAGCAACACACCCCAGTCAGAAGTGCAAATAAATGGATTATTACAGGAGCTAAATAACTGTTCACACTGGGGGCATCCATCTTCCATTGTCACTCGAGGGTGGTGAGGTTTCACCGAGTTCCCAGTAGGAAATTCAGACTTCGGGGAACGTTCCAGTTGCAGTTTCCTACTCGGAACTTGGAAATTCTGACTTCTGACTACAACTGGAACGCATCAAAAGACATGACCCAAGCCAAAGCGTACGTTTGTTGTGATGCTAATGAATGCAGCTCAGACGTTCCTCAGAACTCTGCATTGCTTTGCAACTTCTTTTTTCAACAACTTACAGGATGCAAAGCGACGAGGTAATGTATCTCTTTCTAGTTATGTAGCGGTAGTTTTTGATGTGTGACAACAAGCAATTTTTGGAGAACTTTTTATCATCGTTTTGTAGCCGGCTACTTACAGCCCGGTGCTCTAAGACGTGTTTGAATAATAAAAATTTGCTCTAGTTTTAATTGTCTTGTTCCCAAAGTTGAGTATCCAGGCCAGTCCAGCCCTGTCCGACCCGACCACGAAGCTAAGGAATAGCATTTATAGATAACCTATTTTGATGCTATAAAACTCACCTTAAAGTGTGTATTTCCATCAGGCATATATCTAAAAACAAGACTTTTATGTAATTACTTAGAAACTCCTCACAGTCCTTTTAAAAAACAAAATAAATTAAACTGGCCTGGACAAAATGATATTACCTCTTGAAGAGATTAAAAATGATTTGACCATAGGGACATATTAAACTAAGGTGTGTCCTCTAATAAGCATCACAGGTGTCTTCAAACTTGTAATCAGTCAGTCTGCCCATTTAAAGGGTGAAAAGTGCTCACTGTGCTGTTTGGTATCATGGTGTGTACCACACTGAACACGGACCACAGAAAGTTAAGGGAAGAGTTGTCTCAGGAGTTTAAAAAGAAAAATATAGACAAGTGTGTTAAAACCAAAGGCTTTAAGACCATCTCCAAGCAGCTTGATGTTCCTGTGACAACAGCTACACAGATTATTCAGAAGTTCAAGGTCCAAAGGACTGTAGCTGACCTCCCTAGACGTGGCCTCGAGAGGAAAATTGATGGCAAATGAAAGAATCAGGTATTACAAACGGTAACTTAAGAACCCAAAACAACTTTCAAAGGGGTTAGAAGTGAACTCAAAGGTCAAGGTACCTCAGTAGGACATGGCACCATCCGTCGTTGTTTGAGCCAAAGTGGACTTAATGGAGGACATTACTTTTGAAAACAAATCATGAAAATGCAAGACTGGAATTTGCTATAAGTCACAAAGCTTCTGGGAGAATGCCCTATGGACAGATGAGACAAAACTGGAGCTTTTTTGCAAGTCACATCAGCTCTTTGTTCACAGATTCAAAAATGAAGCATACAAAGAAAGGAACACTGTACCTACTGTGAAACATGGAGAAGGCTCGGTTATGTTCTGGGGCTGCTTTGCTGCATCTGGCACAGGCTGTCTTGAATTTGTACAGGGTACAATGAAATCTCAAAACTATCGAGACATTCTGGAGTGAAATATGCTGCCCGTTGTCAGAAAGCTTGGTCTCAGTCACAGGTCATGGGTCCTCCGACAGGATAATGATCCAAAACACACAGCTAAAATCAACCCAAGATTGGCTCAGAACAAAACACTGGACTATTCTGAAGAGGCCCTTTATGAGCTCTGATCTAAATCAGATTGAACATTTGTGGAAGAAGCTGAAACATGCAGTCTGGAGAAGACAGCCTTCAAACCTGAGACAGCTGGTGCAGTTTGCTCATGAGGAGTGGGCCAACTTACCTATGGACAGGTGCAGAAATCTCATTGAGAGATACAGAAATTTTATTTATTATTTCTTTTGTCAAGTTATTTCAGTGACCATTGTGGCTTTTTCTTTCTTTAACAGAAGGCTACCAACAATTTTGTCCATGTGTGTATTTCTTTAGCCCACTGGGGCAACAGCTCACAGTAGAAAGTGTTTGGACAGCAAACCCTTCCAATAGCTATCCTACAGATGATTGGACAAGTGTTCGGTCAGACACATTCATCAAGAGCTAATCACATGATGTGTTTGGCAGACTCCACTGTCGCAGTGTAAAGAGCAGACCTTGAACCTCTAATTAGAGCGAACTCTGACCAAAACATGTTGGAGAGGAATATCTTTGTCATTGATTAATGCTTTTCTGTTGTAAATTTGTGCATCTCAGATCTGACAAAACTGCAATTCAAGCTGTAATTTCTGGATGAGTGGTTGTTGCCAGGTTTCATGTCTAATATTTCTTATAGGATGACTGGAAGTGACCCGGTCCTTGTTTTTTTTATTTTCACCATCAGACATTTGTAGAGACTTTCAACTACCATGCAGTGGTCTAGTTGTTGCTATGGCATCAAAAAGGTGTCAGTTATGCTTGAATTTTCACTAATTAAGATCCTCTTTAACTAAACAAATCGAAAAACAAGATAATTAGCCTAACACTTAAATATGAATGGTCTTGTTGTTAATTAGCATGTATTCTTACTGTGATTGAATTTTTATTGATCATTGAGTCTGACATTTTATTTATAGTGATCAACATAAACAATAGGCTTATAGATATATACTGTTTTACAGCAGTTGGCTCAATAAAATATGCCCATGTATCTTTAAAACTCCATGTATCTTCCAGCCAGAGAGAGAGGCAAGTTCTCCTCACATTAATATCATTTATATTCATAATGGCTGAAGGCAGTACAGGGGTCAGCGTCCTCGCTTGTCAACAAATTCAGAAGCTCGTCAGCCTCAGAGCAGAGGAGAGCCTGTGGGTTTTATATCAGACTCGGAGATTACTGGAATGCTTTAATTTTGCATGAATTTAACCATCCCCTACTCCCAGAACTCTTCAGGGAACAAATTCTCAAAGGCAAATACACAACCTCTTCAGCCAACACCACATTTCCCCATATCAAACTCAAATATGTTTTCCCAATTTCTGGTCAGAGCTGCCATTAACAGCAGTGACATGCAAACCCTGCAGGCTGCAAAAAAAAAGGAAAAAGAAAAAAAGAGCCAGGCTTCATTTTTCCCACGACTACGGGAGTTATATAAAAGTTTGACTTAAGTACGTGGGCAGAGAGACCAGCAGCTATCCCATGAGGCAGAGACTGACCTCTTGTTGCTGGAGCCACATGTCCTCCCTTAAAACACTTTCATTACATCCCTTTTGGTTTGAATCTGTCTTTAAATGCATCATGGTGGAGTTTTTACGAGTCGAATCAAGTTAAACTTTCAGCGTAGCACGAGATTAGTTACTACTGATGCACACTATTGCTAAACAAGCTCAAGTCTATGAACATTCTGCAGCACCATAACTCTTACATGAGCTTTTTTCCAATGTTTTGAGGCAGCACTTTCCTGCATGACTGTGATATTCTGATCGAGTCAACAGTATTAAACGGCATGACTCGGGAAAATCTTTTTGGTGCCAAGATCTATTGTAACCTAAAGGAAAGGCAAAATATCAAACAGCATTCATCCAATATTTACTGTTCTTTGTGTTTTATCTGTTAGATTTGGATCATTAAAAGTATCCAGTAATTGACGCTGTATGAGCCGAGGCCATATTGTTGTTTTTTGAGTTTAAAATTTTCAGGGAACTTACATTTTGTTATTAAGAAGGGCTTAAGAAAATGGATACCTTTATTATATATTGTGCTTTAGGAATTTTGTTGGTAAGTTTCATTTATGTTTTTTTTTAAGAAGATATTTGGTTTCTGGCCCTTTAAGAGAGCTCTGGTTTTTGCATGGGTTAGATGGCTAGACAGATTTTCTGTAGGCATAGTGAAGGCTCAACTAGCTGGGAAGCCATACAGTTTTCTTACCGCAGTTTACACCTGTGTAATATAAATCTTCCAGAAGAAATTATCATTGGGATAAACTGTGGAATAAAGTTTTGTGTGGTATAACTAAAGACGGCCTCGACTGGATGATTGCTTGGAGACACAGGGAAACGTGAGTAAGCCACAACACTACCAGCTAGCCAAAGTTTGTCCAATACAGACACACAACTGAAGCCCTTTGCAAACATGTAATCCATGATATTATCAGAATATGGGGTCACCTTGTTTTCCCCCTCCCCCATACTCCTTGCTGAGTGGAAAGTGTGAACAACTATGTCAGTGAATTAGCTGGGCGGCTTGCTGGGTATTATTTATGAAAGAAGCACGAAATGGAAAAAAGAGATATTTGCCAGGACAGATAAGACCAGGCACTGTTGCAGGAGACGTTTATTTGATTGTAGGGACAGTGGCACAAACTCAAATGTGACTCTGGACATTTGAAACTGTTCTTTTCACTAAAAACCATCAAAGTTCTGTTGTAAATCTGCCTTAAGGCGATAATGACCAGATTTCTCGAGCATTTAAAAAGCTGCTTCATTCTGCTGTTGGATATGGAGCTAAAACACTGCAGCTCTCTTTCTCCACTCTGATCTTCATGCACACAGTTTCGTGCTGGTCATCAGCCCTCCCCACTCACCTTAAAGAGTTACCCTGGTAATTTGTAGCTGCATTTACACTTTGTCTCACTTGGACTTTACATGGATAAAATACTAGAGAGGCTCAATGACATTACAGTTAGAATGAGGTGCAAGTGTAAATGGGGTTTCAGTTAGAGATACAGTTTGTCGAAAACATGTACTTGCAAATGATATCAACGATTTCTCCATGACGTAAAGTTGGGAAAAACACATATAGCCACTGAAAGCCACTGATAAATATTTGAATAAAGTATTCTGCATCTCTTACATTAAAGGTGTAGTCAGCGATGTGGGAGAAAGCAAGTGGAGAGGTTGTTGATAAATGAATTTAGATCCGCCTTTCCCTTCATATCTCACCCCTGGCTCCACCCCCGAAAGCTGATGGACGTGTATCGTCATGGAAACGGCCGTAGAAACTGCGTAGCGACTGCCATTATTGATAACATCACAACAACAGAACATTCTGTCAGATTATACAATAAGATGAATGTCCGACGGCTGTTACTGTTATGTGAAGCAGCACAAAGCTAATGTTGCTTACTTATCCAGCAGAAAGACATCCGCGTCCGTTTTCAGGTCTTTAAATTCGCGGAGTTCCCTCCACCGTCGGAAAGCAACACCAATGTTGACCCAGGTCTTCGCTCTTTCATGGTCATAGCCCTTCTTTTTCACCTTTCACTCCTCTGACCTTTTTCTTTTGGGCTGTTTTTCAGCCATTGCTACTGCACCTATTGTATCTCTCTCTTCGCTAACTGCACATGCTCACGCAACCCTCGACTCCCCTCCCCCTCTGTCTGATTTGCGCCAGTATGATCACCCCCTGGGCGTGGGGGTGTACTCTGTTTGGTGACTCGGCCCGAGCCACAGTATTTACCTGCTGAAATTCAGAGCCAAGGCTGTGTATTGAAACCGGACTTTTTTTTCACCATGCTGTCAGTGAGGACATCTTGTGGATGGAGAGGAGAAATTCGGTGATTCTGACAAATAGTGCATTAGATTAGAAGATTAGAAGTTCGCTGACTACACCTTTAATCCACTATGAATGCAGTTCAGATGGACAAACTACCTTTTCCTCGGACAGAACCTTAAGCAGAGCAACACTCATACTGAACAGCCATCTTAAATGTCAAATATTAAAAATCCCCACACTGTAAGCCTTCAAAATGGAAGAGATCTGAGATTGTTATTGCACATATTTGAGACCATCTGGTGAGAAAACATGAAGCTCTGCAGCTCTCACCTCTTTAAGAAATACGTTTTAAATATCCTTAAGTGGGAAAAACACCATATTTTGATGATTTGTTATGAGATACAATGTGGAAATGTTTTCATGCTCCATATGTGTAGCTTCTATTATCAAATAAAAACAGTCAGAGGTCTTCTCCAGTGGCTCTTCACTTTACAAACCAGCAGAAAGCTGGGTTTGTTTGTCCTCCTGGTCATTTATCTGCTCATCCGTGGGTTATTAAAGACCATAGTCTCTCTGATTTTTGGTCTTCACTTTTTGTCTCTAGAAACACAGATATGCTGACTGACGTTTGGCTCTTACTCAGAATCACAATGTGAGGGATTAAAAAAGAAGAATAACAAAAAAAAAAATTCCACGCTGACTCCAGCCTCAGTTGGACTGCTGGTGATGAAAAGTGTATCATGATGTTCAGTGTGACTGCTGCTTTCTCACTCTTTGGTATCAAGGCTGTTTCTGATTGTTATAACTCACAGTGAGACTTCAGTCATTAACAATGGAGGGAGAAAATATCATTTCAGCCTTCAGCTGTTTAAAGATGCTTTATTCAGGTAAGTCAGTTCATGAGCAGTAAAGAAGCTTTTTTTACTCTTCAAGAGATGTTACAACATTTAATTCTGTCTGTAGTCTGATTAAAATCAAGAGTCGATGCACTGAAAGTCCACATTGATAAAAATAACCTTCAATATATTTTTAGTTTAATACTCACATCACCACACATATTATCAACAGTTTCAAAGTCAGATAAGTTCTTAATTTTCTTAAAAGCTCAAAGTCCTAAATGAAAATAAGTAATTAAATTAACTGCCTTAGTTTATGTGTAGATAAATATGGGATCAAAAGTGACTTTTTCAAATGTGTCAGTTTTTGTGTAGCTAAGCCATTCAAGCCAAATAAAAGATGCTATGAGGAGTTTCAAAGTAATTACAAAAACGTTTTGTCACTTTTAGATATATGCCTGATGGAAATACACACTTTAAGATGAGTTTTATAGCATCAAAATAGGTTATCTATAAATGCTATTCCTTAGCCTTCCGGTCGGGTCGGACAGGGCTGGACTGGCCTGGATACTCAACTTCAGGAACAAGACAATTAAAAGTAGAGCAAATTTATATTATTCAGACACGTCTTAGAGCACCGGGCTTTCAGTAGCCATATATAGCCGGCTACAACTACAATAAGTTTTCCAAAAATTGCTTGTTGTCACACATCAAAAACTACCGCTACGTAACTAGAAAGAGATACATTACCTCGCCGCTTTGCATCCTGTAAGTTGTTAAAAAAAGAAGTTGTAAAGCAATGCAGAGTTCTGAGGAAGGTCTGATCTGCATTCATTAGCATCACAACAAACACACACTTTGGCTTGGGTCACATCTTATGGTGCATTCCAGATGTAGTCAGAAGCAGGAATTTCTGATTTCCGAGTAGGAAACTGCAACTGGAACGTCCCCCGAAGTCGGAATTTCCTACTGAGAACTCGGTGAAACCTCGCCACCCCCGAGTTGACAATTGAAGATGGATGCCCCCAGTGTGAACAGTTATTTAGCTCCTGTAATAATCCATTTATTTGCACTTCTGACTGGGGTGTGTCACTCTAGATCAGCTGTATACATAGTATTGTTAGACTTATATTTACAAAAATGCTGCCATAGTGATAATCAAATTCTTCATGTGATATTTGTGAACAACAACACAGGGTGTGCTAACAACTGCTAACAATAGCCTGGTAGACCGGCATGTTTTTTTCCCACTTCAACTGGAAGACTTAGTTAGACTTCTGAGATCACATGTTCTGGTAATTGGGCACAACAGTTTTAATGGCCTGGGCTCATGGTATTGTTTAGTGTTGGGGACAGGAGGGGTAATTATCTACCAGTGTCACCTTAAGACTCGGAATTCAGAGTTAAACATCCATGACCCCTGAGGATTTGATTTACTAAACATCACCTCACACTTGTTTCCGATGCCAACTCTTGTTCAACAGAGTTATTTTCAGACAAATCCAGAGCATCATCAACCTAACACATACTGAAAATTTGCCAACACAAAAAATCTTAACTCTCTTTAATTTGCTGTGTCTGCCTGTCAGATGGACTCACACAATCAAGCACACACATTCACACCTATAACCAAGCTTCATTTAACTTTACACGCATGCATGTGGTCAGCGTGAGGAAACTGGAACTGCTGCTTTTCACTGAGTTTCTGCAAAAATGACATGCATTGTTTCCTCTTGGATGGATGAGACAATGGGAGCAAACCAAAGGCTGACATTTTAAGGGCAAAGGAAGGGCAAATGAAGTCTATGTAAGCACAGACATTCAGACTGTATGAGGTAATCCTGTGGTGAGCATATTTATACCCATTTCCTCGCAGTAGAGACCCCATGAGCTGCAGGAAGGTGATCTTTTGTGCTGTGTAATAGAGCTCACCTCACGGTCCATCCCCTTGGGGCTCCACTACCTCTCCACACACACACTGCTCCCTGAGTCACAGGGTGGGACCCTCACACACATAAAGGGTGCTTTGTACCAAATCTAACGGAGCTGACAACCAACGCCGCAAAGCTCCTCATGGTGAACACTTCAGCCAACAGGAGAGCTCTGTCAGTGGGCAGACTGATTTTATGTACACCCACACAGCACAAGAGGCTACATCTTCAACTATCTGACTATCAGTGGCTCATAAACACAGCTGCACTGGCTGCTAGGGACATCTGAGACTGGACCAGGGAAGAGTCTGTTGGTCTCTATGCTCTTTTGTAGGTTTTATCCTCGGTGCAGGTGTGAGCTTGAGCCATTTTGTCTCATTTCTTTCTATTTTGTGATTCACTATGACTCTTTCTTTCAACAGGACTGAGAGGATGACTTGAATTTTTAACACTTTTTGAGAAGTGAGCCCTGCAGCACTTATTTTGGAGAGCAGTTAAGAATTGAACATCCTCTAAATCCACCCACTCACTGCAGCAGGATCTGCAGAGACGACAGCAACACAAAGTGTGGCATGCTCCTGTTTCCTCGGTATTGATAGGTTGAATTACTTTGTAAAGATCAGATGTGCAGATGTGCAGATGTTTTTATGCAACAGAATGTACCCGTTAACCTGACTCACCTGACCGACAGTTCAATATATTTCACTCATCCATCTGGGCAACAGCCCATAGAAAGAGTTTGGGAAAGGGCAGAACTTTTCAAGGCATATCTGCAGCTGATTGGATGAACAGAAGTTGACCCTTCCTGCGTGATGATGACCAAAAGTTTGGTTTAGTCAGCTTTGAAAGAAGCTCTTTTCTGATACCCCTTTCAGACTGGCCAAAAGCCTCGTTTAAAGGGACTGAGAGGAGTTTCTAAGTAATCACAAAAAGGCTCACTTTTAGATATATGCCTGATGGAAATACACACTTTAAGATGAATTTTATAGCATCACAATAGGTTATCTATAAATGCTATTCCTTAGCTTCGTGGTGGGGTCGGACAGGGCTGAACTGGCCTGGATACTCAACTTCAGGAACAAGACAATTAAAACTAGAGCAAATTTATATTATTCAGACACGTCTTAGAGCACCGGGCTGTAAGTAGTGATATATAACCGGCTACAACTACGATACTAAGTTTTCCAAAAATTGCTTGTTGTCACACATCAAAAACTACCGCTACGTAACTAGAAAGAGATACATTACCTCGTCACTTTGCATCCTGTAAGTTGTTGAAAAAAGAAGTTGTAAAGAAATGCAGAGTTCTGAGGAAGGTCTGAGCTGCATTCATTAGCATCACAACAAATACACGCTTTGGCTTGGGTCACGTCTTCTGGTGCATTCCAGTTGTAGTCAGAAGTAGAAATTTACGAGTTCTGAGTAGGAAACTGCAACTGGAACGTTCCCCGAAGTCGGAATTTCCTTCTGGGAACTCGGTGAAACCTCGCCACCCCCGAGTTGACAATGGAAGATGGATGCCCCCAGTGTGAACAGTTATTTAGCTCCTGTAATAATCCATTTATTTGCACTTCTGACTGGGGTGTGTCGCTCTAGATCAGCTGTATACATAGTATTGTTAGACTTATATTTACAAAAATGCTGCCATAGTGATAATCACATTCTTCATGTGATATTTGTGAACAACAACACAGGGTGTGTTAACAACAGCTAACAATAGCCTGGTAGATCGGCATGTTTTTTTTTTCAACTTCAACTGGAACGCCGATCAGTCGGAGATGATGTCACTCCCAGTTCCGAGGTTACTGGAACGCAGCATTACGACAGTCGCCACACGTGCTCATGGGTAGCAGAGTCTTAATGTCGTCGGTAATAGATTCTCCTCATAGCACCTTTAAACCTGGAAACAATCGGCTCATGTCGGCAGTTTGAAAGGTTCTAATCAGCATTTTGACCGGAGTCGACTGACCCTGCAAGACACACAGATTTTTACCAGCTCGCCTCCAGTCGGCTTCAGAGAGAACGTCACACCTGAGTCAATCCAATAATCATAGCTGTCAGGTCTCCCGTTTTGGCTGGGAAACTACCGTATTTTACCCCTCTTTCCCGCCGTCCTCCTGTATTACTATTTTCCCGTTATTCTCCTGTATTTAAAAAAAACATTCCTCTGCCTCTACTCCTAACTGAACACTGCCCCAAATTTGTACATTTTTAAAGAGGGACAGAAGCACAAAAAACAGCTGGCCAGCGTGTCAACACAACCACAGGAAATAAAAAGCCATGCAGCTCATCTGCTGCTGATTAGACCCCGGTCTGCTGGCTGCAGGAAAGGGGTCACTTGCCGATTGTTAATGGGTTAAAACTCATTGAAAAAACCTGCACTGACCCACTAATTTTAGTGTGAAAGCAGTATGAGATTTACTTGTTAGGATGTGAGGGCCTGGAGCCTATTAGCTAGAGATGGGTACTGAATTCGGTACTTTAAGGGGTAATGACCAAATTCTGTAGGTACTACCGAGTACCAATTCACTTAAAATTAAACAGTGCCATGTTTAGGTACCTAAACGCATTCTTGTGACTGTGAGGGAGTGGAAGAAGCAGGCATACTATTGGAAAGAGTAGGTGAATTTCCATACCGGACCTGAACGCAGCACAGCAATTGCGTAATGACGTCAGCAGCCGCAGCCTCAGTCAACAAAGCAAGCATGGCTGAGAGAAAGTGCTCTAAAGTATGGCTCTACTTTATTAAATGTGATGCAGATTATGCTCACTGCAATATTTGTGACGCCAAGTGTAAGGCCAGGAAATACTTCAAATCTGAGGAAGCACCTGGTGACGCACAAAATTTTCCTTAAAGCTGAAGAGTGCACAATTTTTGATAGCCTCAGATCTACAGCCACAAAGGATTCATTCAGCACTGTTAGCACGCCTGTGTCCAATGGAGACTAGTCGTCTGCAGCCAGAAACACAGGAAAAGAAATGGCTTTAACATTTGGTGATGGCAGCAAATGGGACAAGGAGGATACCTGGTCCAGGTAAATAAGCCTCGTGTTTAAGATGGTATTAGCTTGGCATTTTAACGTGCATCAGTTATCATTATCATGTCGGTTCCTCGTACTTTGTAACATTAATGTAAGTGCTCTTTTTATTTACAGCTCTATCGGACCCATTGTTAAACTGCCCTAAAGTTAAAGTGAGGGCTGCAGTTAATTTATTAAGTTGTGGTTCATTTTAGTTTCTGGTTTTCATGTTGAAGAAATTTTTGGAACAACTACAATGTTACAGTACAAACAGTCGAATGTTTTGATATATATCTGTCAAATTTTATATATTGAGAAATAAATTTACATTGAAAAAATTAGAGATCTTAATATTAAACAAATTAATTTTTATTACCCCATAAACACACGCAAAAGTACTGAAAATTGGTACTGTTGAGTACCGATACCGATTCTCAGGTACCGGGCATCGGTATGGTATCGGTTCAAATGTGAAAGGTACCCATCCCTTCTATTGACAGGGCAAAAGGCATGGGAAAACCCTAAACCAGTGGCCAGCCAATCACAAAGCCACATACACTCACACCCAAGGGCAAATCAGAGTAACCAGCTTATCTAATGAGCATGTTTGCTAATCTTTTTGATGCCTGAAGAAAACCCACACAGGGACAGAGACATGATGCAAACTCCACACAGAACCACCCTGGTTGACGTGGGGAGTCAAACCAGCAACCCTGTGGCTGTGAATCATGCTTTACTTACTGTCTCATCTCTGAAATTATGTCCATGTAAAACAGACATTTGTTTAAATGTTAACATTCTTGATGTGGTTGTTGAACAAAAAATGCTCTTGCTGTTATGAGTCAAAGCGCCACTAACATTCAGACAGAGTGAGTAAGTGTGCAAGAGCAATTTTCCCACATCTTTTATCAGCTTTTGAAGCATTTCTACTTATCAACCTGTCAGGTTTTATCAGCTCAGATGCTAACGGTTTGTTAGATCAAAACAAATACAAAAGGATTTATTGAGCCTTTAAACACAAAGGAAGAATCAATTTCTCAAGAGCGCACTTGTCTTTCATCCCTGAACCTCTGATAATGAACCAACACATTTATCTCCAGCTAATCCTGCTCTGTGTATGTCTTGGAACAGTTCTGTAACAAAAGAGGTCAAACAGCTCTGGACTGTCGTACACATCACTGCCTTTCTTCTCTGCAGGACAAATTGATAAAGGCACTTTCCCCTTTACAAGCAGCTTTGCTGGTCATAAACAGGCATCAAAGTATCTTTGGTCTGTGTCATGACCACTACAAACTGCTCCCAGGGGCTTGAACTTGGAGGAAATTCCCCTCAGTATCAGTTCATCATGTCTGTGTGATATTTTCAGCCATGTTTATGCGATTAAATAGTTTACTGTAAGTGTCAGCGTCCAGGGAACTGACTCATCTGGAACTACTTCAGCTGGATGATCTTTATCTTTTCATATGATTTTGTTCCGTTTAGAGTGACTTAATTCCTCAGCCTAAACCTTTAGTTATGTAGATTTTTGGGATGGTGAGTTTTTACTGGTTAGTGCACAAATCTCTGCATGCACAGAGGCTGCCAAAATCAGCAGTGTTTTTACTTCTGCAGAGGACTTTGTCTTTTTACTGGTGTTTGTTTGTCTGTCCGTCTGTGATCAATGTAACGCACCCCTAATACCATCACAGATCCTTTTGAACTTTGCTCTGATAACAGTCTGGATGGTCCTCTTCCTCTTCAGCCTGAAGGACACAACGTTCTTGGTTTCCAAAACAATCTGAAATGTGGACTCATCAGACCACAGCACACTTTCTCAGTCTATCCCAGACGAGTTTAGGCCCAGAGAAGCCAGCTGCATTCATAGGTGCTGATATGTGGCTTTTGCTTTGAATGGTAACATTTTATCTTGCACTTGTAGATGTACAATGAAGTGTGTTAACAGTAATTATAGTAATAACTTTATATGTATAACACTTTAAAAAACAGATGTTTAGTCTAGTTTAGTTTATTTGTTCATTATTTGGTAGACAGTCCTCTTTAAAGGTGCTATGAGGAGAATCTATTACCGGCGACATAAAGACTCTGCTAACCATGAGCACGCACGGGACTGTCTTGCTGCGGGAATGCTGCGATCCAGTAACCTCGGAACTGAGAGTGACATCATCTCCGACTTATCGGCGTTCCAATTGAAGTCTGTAAAAAACATGCTGATCTACCAGGCTATTGTTAGCTGTTGTTAGCACGCCCTGCGTTGTTGTTCACAAATATCACATGAAGAATGTGATTATCACTATGGCAGCATTTTTGTAAATATAAGTCTAACAATACTATGTATACAGCTGATCTAGAGCGACACACCCCAGTTAGAAGTGCAAATAAATTGATTATTACAGGAGCTAAATAACTGTTCACACTGGGGGCATCCATCTTCAATTGTCAACTCGGGGGTGGTGAGGTTTCACTGAGTTCCCAGTAGGAAATTCCGACCTCGGGGAACGTTTCAGTTTCCTACTCAGAACTCGGAAATTCCTACTTCTTACTACAACTGGAACGCACCACAAGACGTGACCCGAGCCAAACCGTGTGTTTGTTGTGATGCTAATGAATGCAGCTCGGACCTTCCTCAGAACTCTGCATTGCTTTACGTCTTTTTTCAACAACTTACAGGATGCAAAGCGACGAGGTAATGTATCTCTTTCTAGTTACGTAGCGGTCATTTTTGATGTGTGACAACAGTTTTTGGAAAACTTAGTATCGTAGTTTTTTAGCCGGCTGTCCGACCCGACCAATTAGCTAAGGAATAGCATTTATAGATAACCTATTTTAATGCTATAAAACTCATCTTAAAGTGTGTATCTTGATCAGGCATATATCTAAAAGTGAGACTTTTTTGTATTTACTTAGAAACTCCTCACAGCATCTTAGTAGTAGTAAAAGAGGCAGCTTTGGCCTTTACGGCTAATTTCCAGCTGTAGTCCCTGGCCAGTTGTCAATAAACAACCTAAAAAATGTTAAAATACAATAAAATGCATTACATTTACAATAACATCAGGCCTAAACAAAAAAAATCTTGTAGACCAGGCTGATGTTTTTGTATTTGATGACATCTTCCCAGCTCAATAGTTCATGATTGTTCAATATAATGTAATGATGTGAACTGTTTGGCTTCTGGTCCAACACTTTGAGGGTTTTCTTGTAGAGAGTGGCTAGTGGCTTTAATGACAAGCTGCTAGTTTGACCCCAGCTTGTTATACAGTATGTTAGATGTGACACAATCATAGCATCCGTACACAGTTTAGCAGCATTAAAAGTTAGTGCATTTCTAATGTATTTAAAATCGGCAAGACTAAATTTAACCCTGTTGCATACTTTTTCAATGTGTGATTTGAAAGAGAGGCTAGCATCAATAATAACACCCAGATAGTTAAATTGTGGCACAATATTAATGTTTTGGCCAGAAATTGTTATATTTGAAACCATGTTGCATTGTCTTTTAGTAAAAAACATCCCCACAGTTGTATTTACATTAAGTTGATGACATGAGTGGTTAGTTTTAGGTTAACTGGTTCATGGCTTTTGTGAGTTGGGCAACAGCCAGATGTTTTGTCTTGGCATGCACTTATACTATGGTATCATCTGCATACATTAGTGTTCTGATGTCAGGATAAACCTGTGGCAGATCATTAAAGGATAAGTTTGGTTTCTACAGATTTCACGTTGTTTATAAAATGAAGTAGAACAATATACTCACCCAGAAGGCTTTCCTGATCCAAACAGTGCTTCAGGAGATATTTAGATCCAAAATCGAGCAGCAGACATCCGTATAATGGTAGCACACGGGGCATGTATAGCGCCACTCCTAAAACTGTATTAATCGTCCAAAAACTCATTGGTTTCACCAATATTTCATCATGGTCCACTCGCGCTACTCCTCCATTACAGTCCGGGGTCGCTCCACCCATGTTTTTGTGACTGTGCTGACCTCTGAACTGAAAACTTTCTTTACAGCTGCCGTGCATGCGCAGTACGGCTCATTGTTTCAGGGGAAGACCACCGGCTACACAACAACTTTCTTCTTCCAGTTTTGTGCAAAATGGATGAATATCTATCGAATGAAGATGTTGTGGACGAGAACTTTGAATATGATGGGTGTCCTTACAGTTTCAAGCCAGAGTTTACAGATGAGGAGCTCATCGAAAGGATATGACTGTGTGTTTTTTAAAGTAGGACCCAGAGCTGAGGCAGACGATCAAAAAGGTTAACTCAGGATTTATTGTTCTCCAACAGTTCCGAACAAAAAGGTTTAAGCAGGTGAGTATATACAGAGGTGGGGATGGTGGTGGCAGGAGCTCGTGGAGACCTAAAAGACAAGGAAAAATCAGGTGAGTCTTCAGGTAGGGTGAGCATAGGCACTAAAACCATAAAAGGCAAAATGTGCTCTGAGTAGCAGAGACAAAAGAGCTTAAGGCCAGCACTAAGAGTACTCGAGGTTGACCAAACCACAAATGAAGAGCAACCAGCTGGCGATCAGCAAGTGAAGCTCCCGGCTTTAAATAGGGAAGGTGATCAGGGCATAGGAAACAGGTGAGGATCCACCGCAGGTGTGCTCCAGGCCACGCCCCTGCTGCAGCAACCAGGAGAGAGGAGAGCCAGAGAGGGGAGGGGGGAAGGAGCAGAGGAAAACTGGAGAAAACATTCTTAACTGTTGGACTATTAGCTCACACACTTGTCCTCAGTGTGGTGAGCCTCACCCCTTCCTTTTTTGTGAGCCTTTCTGGATGCTACTTTTTACACGTTATCATGACGTTCACCTCTTTCCAATCAAAATGCTCACCTGTGGAATGTTCAGAACAGGGGTTTATGGCCATTACTTAACTATTCCAGTCTTTTGTTGCCTCTGTCCCAGTTTTCTGAAACATATTGCAGGCATCAAATTCAACATAAGTGAATAGTATCCCTGGGGCGTTGGTGGCTCAGTCTGCGTTTTCTCTCTCATCAGAAATTTGCATATTTGATTCCAGCTGCATGTTGATATGTTCAGATGTCCTTTGTCTAAACAATTACCATAAAGTTGCCCCCACTGTTGCGTTAGTGATGTTTAAATTGGCGTAAAAATCAGGGAACATGTTAGCTAAGACTGATGGATGACTTTCAATAAAACTGTGGACCATCAGTCAGTGAATGAGTAGATGTGACCTGAGGAGTAAAGCTACTTTGACAAAAATTACATTACAAACTTAAGTCCATTTACCAAGTTCAATATTTGCAAATAAACTTTAAACTGCATCAGTTTGATCTTTAAATATCTTGTCTTTATAGCGTATTCAACTGAATATAGATCAAAAAGGATTTGCATAACATTGCATTCTGTTTTTATTTACTTTATGTCTCACAGCCACACTGTTACCCCTTTTCCACTGAGCTGGTTCCAGGGCTGGTGCTCGTGCTGGTGCTAGAGCCGGTTCACAATTGGTTCAAGTGCGAACCGGTTAAGAACCGTTTGCTTTTCCACAAACGGGTGCCGGCCAGAGAGCTACGTCATCACGTCAATGTATACGTCTGTGTACGTCACGCCAGTTTCCCATAACAACTAGCGAACAACAATAAACAAAACAATAAACTTACCAGGCTCTGTGGAGGTTTGCTCCATGGTTGTGTCCTCCTGCATAGACTCCAGCATGGCTGTGGCCGAATTCAATGCCCTGGAAGTGCTGCACGCCGGTCGGTCCCCGAGAACAGCATCGAGCATTTTGTAATGCGGGCTGTTAAAACGTGGCCGACCATTGCCACTACGGCCCAGCTCGGTCGTCTGGTCCCTATATTCTTTCTTTAGCTTCTTCAGCTTATTTATTATCTGGTCGATGCTTCTTCTGTTTCTCGCTTACTCCAACCTCGTCTTTTTAAAAATGGCTCTCTTCTGTGTTTTTACTCTGCTAATCCCGCCCCCACCCCCTGACGTAAGCCCGTAGCCCCCGACGTAACATGGTTCTTTCTGCTGGCCCAGCAAAGAGTTGGTGCTTGCCAAGCACCGGTTTTGAGAGCCAGCAACCGGTGCTTAGTCTGTGGAAAACCAAAGAACTGGTGCTAAGTCTGGCTCTAGCTCTGAACCAGCCCTGGAACCAGCTGGAAAAAGGTATGTTTGTAGATCATGCACAAACTGACAAACCAAACAAAAAATAACAAGGAAACCATTTTGCAGTTAGCTATAAAACCACTTTATTGAAAAAGCAGATTATGTCATCTACAGTTAAATGATACGTCCCGATTTTTATACATTAAATAACTTTAGACTTTTTCATGTTTAGATAAATAGATCTAGTTTCCTTTTTTAAGAACCATCTAGGTAATCAAAACACTTACAACGATACAAAAGATGTGTGACAGACAGAAGTCAAGATGTGCTTGTTGGAACTAACAGTACGAGAAGAAATCTTCCCTTTCTGAGTGATATTTGACAGAAAAATAAAATTAAACACTAGTCTCTTTATGTACAGGGTAACTATGTGTGTGCTATGCAATAGACACTGAAGTAGTACTTTTAGAAAACAGGAGTATTAAGACATCTTCAAATGTGGTTAAGATTTTTTTCTCTTGGGGGTATATTGTTCAAAAAATGCCTCGTTCTTCAAGTATGGCACACATTACTCAACCAGAGCCCCCGAAGAAGGCCGAGGTTATGATGAAGGGAATGTATCACAATCCTTTTCTGTCCTTCTTTTACAAAATTTACAACCAGAACAAACTTTCATTATTACATTCAAACAGAAAGGAGCGTCTGCCTTTAGTCTGATTCAGTCTCTGTTTTTGACACATTCAGTAGTATTATTCTTGTACAGTAACACAGTATGGATGAGAGCTGGACCAGAGTTTGCAAACAAATATCAGTGTTTGTTTTTGTCATTTCACGACCAGAAATAAAAGGTTTTTACAGCATAGTGGGTGAATCATCTGCTACTGAAACATTTCCTTTAACCTCCACTAATACGGTACAAAAGCGATGATCAAACAAACACTAATAATTGCACACAAACATCTGGAAAAAAAGGCGATGTGATAAACAAAACACAGTCGTGAAAACTGTCCAGAGTGAGGAGGGAGTTGTTTTACTGGATGCTGCACTGCCCTTCAAACACAGTAAGATGCTTGTAAAATGGTCCTGCCATTAGCACACACAAACAAATGCACACACACACACACGCACACATACACACTCAGCAGACATTTGCAAAATTAGCCCAGACTGTAAAAAAAGCACATGATGTTTGGAATATTAATGCACAGCAGCTTAAATTTTGCACAGCATAAGTTTGAGGCAGAATTGAACCTGCAACTCTCCATGTGTGAGGAATGATATGTTTGGTGCCAATCAGATAAAGAAAAAAACAACTTAGCACAAGAGCTCACAGATTCAAGTGTTTCAGTCTTAAGTTATTGTTTTGCATACTGAATATACACCATTGACTGAGTATAAAGATGGACAACACCAATCTTGGAAGTGAAGCCAAAGTACAAGGTGCTCAAGGGCTTGCTATATGAACTATCGATGAATCCTCCAGCCTTGGTGGGAGGCTGTTTGCGTTTTTCATCAGACTAGGACAACTTATGATTACGTATAATTTATGAGAACATTTGAAAACACTAACAAAAGCTAAATATCTTATGTTTGTTTGATGTCTTCAGTGTCAGCCCTCCTTCCGACATAATTACGTTGGTTGATGAATGCAGTCGGTTTCAGTTTTGCAGTCTGTCGTTGACCTTAGCTTTAGTTCAGTTCTACATGTTGTTTATTTTTGACCAAGCTCTTTCAGCAATTACATGGATTTAGAGAAAAACCTTATCCGAAGAGCTAAGTCAAAGGCGAGGGGAATCCTTACGGCGTGTTCCCACCAAAAGCGTCGCAAATTTTTCGTGCGTTGATAATACATACAAAGTCAATGTAAAGACGCGAATTGACGCTGGCTCGGTGCGTGCATAGGGCAGCGTCAAGCGTTGAGTGGCGAGCGTTTCCAGCGAAAAAACGCTCGCACTCACCGCTCAATGCTTGACGCTCGAGTTGAAATAATTGAACTTTTCGAGCGAGCAAGCGTCTTGACGCGCCGGGACAGCCTATCTCCAGCGTGGAGATCATCACTGACGCAGGGCATTCTGGGGTTCGGAGTCTTGCTAGTTTGACAAACTGCTAACCAAACTGCTAAACTAGAGACAGATGGAAAGGCGCGATTTCACTTGACGCTCGAATACACTCGTGTTCAACGCTTTCGGTGGGTACGCGCCGTTAGAGTCATTAGAGTAAAGACAGTTTGGGATTATATCATCCCTAAATGTAAAAATTGTCAGGCTTGTGTGGCATATATAGCACGACAGCATAATGTTCAGACAGCTAAACAATGATTTACATTTACCTTCTCTTTTTCATTTCTGGGTGATGCATGTGTAGCTTTGTTTGAACATATTTTTTAAAGTCTTTTCAGTGTATTTTGCTATTTAGACCGAATTACAAAAGGAACACATTAAATGTCACTTAATTAAAATCTGTTGCAGTTTGTATAAAAACGGATTTATTGAAAAAGACCTGTTGAAGATATTGTACTGTCAACTCTTAATGCCTTAAATATCTAACTGGGATTTAAATTTTAAATCCAATAATCAAACAACAGAGAAGAGCGATTAGAATAATAAATATACAATAAATATTTAATTATATAATCAGGTTTTTATAGAATCTTCCACGTTACAAATTCAATAAATTGGTTATTCCAAAACACTGCTGGTCTTTTATCAGTAAATAATACTCTTCCTGTTTGCATTCAAACATTTTTAGTAAAGAAAAGGAATAATTTGTAAGGTTTGATTATGTTTGAGTTAAGAAAAGTGGGGTCAAATCTGAAATGGATATGTTTCCAGTTTTTGGGATGAAGTTTTGGATTGGGCTCAATGATGATTAAAATTATGTAAAACTGTCTTGAGGCTTAGAAAAACTCACAAATTTAAAATATTTATGCTTACATATTTTTTGACAGTTCAGTACTCTAATTTAAAATGGAATGTCTAAGGCGTTTGATTCTTGTGCTTTATCTTTTATTGTGTTGAAAAATATGTGTAAAATAATCAATTTTGTTTTGTTTAAAACATTTATAGGACTGAAATAAAAATAATAATTCCTCCATTTATTAAGTAAAGTATTTACCTGTATTGGATCTCTAAGTTTTTCTTTGTTTTTTTGCAAAATAGATATTTTTTATCAATAAAAATATCTTCTTCATGGGATGAATGGATAAAATGATAGAGTATGGCTAATTTTAGACCTACTATATGTCAAATAGATTATCTTGGTCAAAAAGAATCCCACTGTTAGCAATTCATCGGATTAGCAATCTTTCACTGAGCAATACAACATACAAAACATGTTCATACATTCTGTAGTAGTGTTTTTCCTGTAAGCAGCTATTGTGGAGAAGGGAAGTTTACACCTGACAGCGACAATAGGCAGGGAGGCTCAAAAGAGGAAAAACAACCACTGCTCAGCAAATATAATTTTATATATAATTTAGCCATCTTTTCAGGGTTTATGCATGAAAACGAGGAGGCAAAAATGTCTGCTGATGGAGACTTAGCAGGTTTGAATGATGATGGCTGGATCCCCAATGGTAACTGGAGGACATGAGAACATCCAGGATGATGAACACTGAGGAGAATTCAGGATTTTTAGGGATCAGAGAATAGCAATGGCTGATGCGTGTAAATCTGTAGTCTGTGGCAATCGTTGTCTCAGATGATAAGCCTACTTAACAGATGCTAGCATTAGCCAATGAAGTGCCTTTGTTGCAATGTTTTTTTTTAAGCTTCATGAAATGACTTGTAGATATTTAAACTGACATTCAAAGCCTTGCTAGAGTAGTCCACTACACAGCAGTAGATAATTATGGTTTGATATGTAGGTTAGAGTTCACACCGGAACATTTTAATTTATTACCTCCGCCAAGGAAGTTATTTTTTCGGGAGAGTTTGTCTGTGAACAAATAACTCAAAAAGTTATGGATGGATGGATTTCAATGAAATTTTCAGGAAATGTTCAGCATGGGAAAAAGGAAGAACTGATACAATTTTGGTGTTGATTCGCTGATTATGGATCCGCCATGACGAAAAATGTGATTTTCGTGAATAACTACTGAACTAAAATATGTATCATTATGAAACTAGAAAAGCACTCGGAGAGCGCAGACCTCCGCCAGCGCCACAGTCCTCACTCATATTGTGATTTTAACCATAAATATTAGTCCTACCTTTATTTCATCTCAATATTTTGATTTCTTGACCATGAAAACATACCATCAGCAATTGGATTCATATTGATATCTATTTTAGTTCAGTAGTTATTCACAAAAATCACATTTTCGTAATGGCGGATCCAGATGCTGGATCAACACCAAAATCGAATCAGTTCTTCCTTTTCCCATGCTGAACATTTCCTGAAAATTTCATCAAAATCGGACAGAAAAACAGACTCTCCCGAAAACATAACCTCCTTGGCGGAGGTAACCAATTGCTAATGGTATGTTTTCATGGTAAAGGAATCCAAATATTTAGATGAAATAAAGGTAGGACTAATATTTATGGTAAAAATCACAATATGGGAGAGGACTGTGGTGCTGGCGGAGGTCTGCGCACTCCGAGTGCTTTTCTAGTTTAGCATAAAGATCCATTAAGTTAAATGCAGCCTTTTTGGCAATGGAATAGAGTGTGACATCTCATGCTAACGGTCAACAGAAAACATATTGTTAATAAGCATATTAACTTTATGTGGTGGTTGTCTTCCATTTTATCCAATGGTTTCATGTGTTTTTAAAGAAAGCTACCAGGTCTCAACAGTAGGTCCCTTCTTCACGTCTTGGCTTCAACTGACCTCACCAGAGAAATAAAGTGGCGCCCAGTGTGGGAGATTTTGGCTTCAATTTGGAACAACTTGAGGAGATATATGTATTGTCAATATTTATACAGTCAATGTCATAAACACACACAAACACGAACACACACATCCACACACACACACACACACAGTGGGATATGAAAGGACGCCCTCAAAAACCTGTGTGGACCAGCAGCTGCAAGTCTTTTCGGGACGTCCCTGCAGCACGCGACAGCAGACTGCACGGTACACCAAAGCGAGATGCACAAACAGATTTGTTCCGTCTTAAGGCATGTGGACAAGTGGAGGTTCCTCGTATTAACACACTCTTTTCTTAGTGCTCGTATGACAAAGAAAATAAAAACAATGTCTGGAAAACACACCAGGAAACAGCCTCCGGAGCAGAACTGGAGCAAAATGCATTTGCAGTTAATACTTCAATTTTCAGATTTTCTTTGACCACCAAACAAACCAGACCATGTTTTGTGTAATCAATTTTCTCTTTTAAACATAATCCATAGTTTCAGGTCTCCATAGATCTTCATGTTGTGTTTGTGACTATGTGCATATTCTGACATTTGATTTCCATGACTGTTGACGGCCTTTCCGTGCTCTGCCAAAAAGGTCTAAATCTTTGTATTTAAAGACCAATTTCTGTCTAGCTAAGCTCTCAGATTTTCAGATTAGGCTTAAATCATAATCTCCGAGCTCTGCATGATAACTTGGCAAACTGGTGGAACCCAAACAGAAGCTCAGACTGTGCAAAAGAGTAATCTCTGCAAGAAAGATCCACATAAATGATATACAGCACTGTGACTGCTTAAACAAAGACGTCTAAGCAATTCATCAATAAAAAGTGTTGAATGCATTAGCCATTAAGTTATTAATGTTTCACTAAAAGATAAAAGCCTTTCATAATTCACCTTTATGCTTTTGTTTCTTGTATTTGCTGCACACTCTGCATCAAGAGTAACCAAAGAATTTAAGGTATGCAGAAGAGCCAGACTAGTCAAGTGTCCTCAAGCAGTCGACAGTGTGCAGAAAGAGGGGATATCATTTCTAAAAAGGGACTCATTTGTTGCCAAAACCTTGACTGGTTCTTAAAAAAGAATGAATTAACAAGTGACAAATGCTTTTCAAGCCAGATCTGCTCTCCCACAGCAGTTCTTCTACAAAAGCTCAGACCTTAGCAAGTGCCCCTGTCCTTTAAAAGTGAAATATCTCATTAGACTGATTATTAACCACATTCTCCCGACACGCGCGTTGATTTATCTGTTAGGAATAGGGATGGGAATCCAAAACCAATTATATATCTCAGCAGAGAAGCGGTTACAACTCCATCAAGGAATCGAAATTATTAGTTGTTAGGGTTATCAATTCCCTTAACAAATCCTTCCACTTTGTTCTGTAAGAGATGTTTACTGCACAACTTTTAGTAGCATAAGCAATGTGCAGATGCAGGTGTCTATTCAGCATGGCAGTGAGTATCAGGAGTGCCATGTGTTTGACGTTGTTGCTACTGAAAATCTATGAAGTCCATTTTTTATCAGAGGAATCGATAAAGTAAAAGAATGAGGATGGCTACACATGCCATAAATCTGTCCTCCTCCTGATAATCTTACCAGTGTGACCCAATCTAAGGCTTTTTTTCTACTGTTTACTTATTTATTGCACCCAATTGGTTTTGAGAATTCCAAATCTGCAATCATTAATATCAAACAACTTTGGTGTTTTGATTCCAGATCCAGCTGCTTATGATGGTGAAACCAGCAACAGCCAATAAGAGCAGGCTGAGCAGGAAGCATCACAAAGCGGATGCTGCATATTTTTACCCTTTAATATTTTTAAACACAGACTGTAAAAAAGGCTAGTTGTTTTAACTTAAAGAAGTTAGTGTCAGGGCTGCCTTAAAATTTTAAGTTATCTGAATTTAGAAATTTAAGTTCAGTTGAATTAAAAACGATTCAGATCAAGTGAACTTCTTAAGTTCAATAAACTTGTTATTAAGTCAGCTCTACTTGAATTGTTTGGTTTAACAAACTTCTAAAAGCAATCCAATTCCAACAGTATTTTTTTATGCCAACACAGTAATTAAACTTCTTTAAACTACAGTTTAAAGGCAAAACAACTTGTTCTGAAGTTCAGCTCACTGATGATTTTGAGCTAAATTGACTTATTGCATTTGGATTTAACTTAATATTTCTCTTTAACTTTTACTCATTTTGTTCTGCTTTTACACAAGTTTATAAAATAAAGTGAATATTTGCTTTAAGAAAAACAATCTTAAGGGTCGAGTATTTAAAGGGTATTATTGCCAGACAAACCAAAACAACTTCTGTTCTTCATGCTTTAATAACACAACTGGCAATTTTGATCACATGTTCAATGTGGATAGCAAAACAGCTCTGAACACATTCAAGATACATTTGACACAAAAAAGTGTTTGTTTGTGGGAAAAATGCATCCTCATCCACAAATGTTCTTTAACTTTTACTAAAATTCGTCTGGCTTGCATGACGGCTCATTTGGTGGAAAACGAGCTTATAGCTCACATCTTTGACTGTTTTATTTCTTTTTTCACATTTGTGGATGAGGATCAGTGACCTGAACTTCAGATCAAGTTGTTTTGCCTTTAAACTGTAGTTTAAAGAAGTTTAATTACTGTGTTGGCATAAAAAAATACTATTGGAATTTGATTGCTTTTAGAAGTTTGTTAAACTAAACAATTCAAGTAGAGCTGACTTAATAGCAAGTTTATTGAACTTAAGAAGTTCACTTGATCTGAACCGTTCTTAATTCAACTGAACTTAAATTTCTAAATTCAGATAACTTAAAATTTTAAGGCAGCCCTGACACTAACTTTTTTAACTTAAAACAACTAGCCTTTTTTACAGTGCAGTCTCATGATTTAATAATCATACCTTGTATGCCAACAGTGACGTCATGCCAGTGCAACAGAGTTTGTTCTGGACTCATTAGATGAACGTGGCTAGTGTAAGATGCTATTAAATATGTTTTTAACAAAACGCACTTGCTTAGGTTTGATTTTTGTAGTGTGTGACCTGATAACAAAGAGGAGGAGCTCTGTTTCCTGGAGGAGAAACGATACAACAGACCTCATGAGCAGACAGCATGGTTCACCTCTGAATCTACTGCGAGCACAAACAAAAATCTACAGCTATGATCTTATGTGGAAAACATCTGCAAAATATATATTCATATATAAAAGACAATCTATGTGCATCTAAAATTTTCTTTTTCTGTCATAGTATAATCATTATTAAGACACTGCTTGTGAATCTCTGGAGGTCTGAACTAAGACGTCTAAGTGGAAAGTCAGTCGGTCCTCGGCGCTCGTGCTGCTACGGTGCATCGGTTATGTTCGGGCGGCGCGGTTCACGGTTTCTCTCACAGCCCTGGGTCATGATGCTGGGTGTCCTTTGCATAGCCTTTAGCAGGACTCCTTCTCAGTGTTAGAAGCTGCTCTGAAGTGAGAGAGCCCGCTCTGAAGGCACAGCACGCCCACCCCGGGGTCTGTCCAGTCCAGCCAGCACTGGACTTCCCTGGCCTTCCTGACGCCGACATCAGCAGCCATCTCAGACGGTTTAACCGCTTCAGTCAGAGCACAGGAATGAAAAACAAGGAGAGGAAGGGAGAGGAGAAGGAGAGAGAAGAGTTTGTGTTCTCCCCTCAGATCCTGAAACCCCTCTCTTTGATGAATGTGCAAGGGTCAGGAGGTGTGACGTCACCAGGGGCCGCTGGGTGAGCCGGCGTGTTGGCTTTCAGGGTTAGGCACCCCAAGGGAAGGGGGGAGGAAGGACCACAGATGGAGGAGGAGGGGGGACCCCTTTTTTCCCAGCCCTGTCATGTGACAGCAGGGCCTGTGGGAGCTGCACAGTGTGTGTTAGTCCACGGCCTGGTAGTTCAGCTCAGACGGCCTCATGGAGGTCTCCCCTGGTCTTCTCCCCTCTGTTGCTGGTGTCTCAGATCACCTGAGAGGCTGGGCTCGGCTGCTGCCCACCCTACTCCCCTCACAGCTCTGTGACGTGGAGGGGGTAGCTGGGGGGGACGTGGGCAGGGACCTGCGACTGAAGCCGGTGGATGTGGCAGCTGTGGCAGAGCAGGTGGCCGTCCAGTGGATAACAGCGATGTCCCTCTTCATCGTTTAGCTGCAGACCGCAGTCCTGAGAGACAGAAAAGAAACATGAATGAACTAGAAAAGCACTCGGAGAGCGCAGACCTCCGCCAGCACCACAGTCCTCTCCCATATTGTGATTTTGATCATAAATATTAGTCCTACCTTTATTTCATTTAAATATTTAGATTCCTTGACCATGAAAACATACCACTAGCAAGTGGATTCATAATGATATCTATTTTAGTTCAGTAGTTATTCACAAAAATCACATTTTTTGCCATGGCAGCCAGAAGCTGATCTGGATCAACACCAAAATGGAATCAGTTCTTCCTTTTCCCATGCTGAACATTTCCTGAAAATTTCATCCAAATCCATCCATTAATTTTTGAGTTATTTTGTTCACAGATGGATGGACGGACAGACGGACAAACAAATTCTCCTGAAAACATAACCTCCTGGCGGAGGTAATAACAGAGATCTCAATAAATGACTCAACAGCTGAAGAAATGCAGCCATGTTTCAAGAATCCATTCAGTGAAACCTGAGTCCATCTGGTCCAGCAGCCCATAGAAAGTGTTTAGAGAGGAAAAAAACGTTCCAGTTAATATGTGACGGATGACTGGATGATCTTTCTGTAAGTCACATTCAGTACAGGCCAATCAGATGATGCAGTAATAAAGTCGTCTTTTCAAATAGTCTTTTTCCCATTTTAAAGGTGCTATGAGGAGAATCTATTCCCGGCGACATTAAGACTCTGCTACCCATGAGCACGCGCGGCGACTGTCATAATGCTGCGTTCCAGTAACCTCAGAACTGGGAGTGACATCATCTCTGACTTATCGGTGTTCCAGTTGAAGTCAGAAGAAAACATGCCGATCTACCAGGCTATTGTTAGCTGTTGTTAGCACGCCCTGTGTTGTTGTATGAAGAATGTGATTATCACTATGGAACTAGTATTAGTATTATTGGAACCCCTTCATTATTTTCATTACTTTAACAATATCTTCAGAAATAAATTGAAATGTACCAAATTCATGTCATCAGGATCTTTTAATTGAAGGTCCAAAAAACTTTAACAAAAAAACCATTTTTACAGGTTACATATTGTAATTTCAAAGAGAGAACTGGAAAAAAAGCATGTGCAGCAATAATAGCACCCCTCTTCAGTATTTTGTTGCACACCCTTTGGCACTGATGACAGCCTCCAAATGTTTCTTGTAGCCATCTATAAGCTTCCTGCACTTCTCAGCTGGTATTTTCTCCCACTCTTCTATGCAAATTGCAAGCTCTTGAACATTTGCAGGTTTCTTTTCCCCAATGGCAGATTTCAGCCATACCAAAGATTTTCAATTGGATTGAGATCAGGACTCATTGCTGGACATTTTAAAACAGGATGTTTTTTTTTCCTTTTCAACCATTCCTGCGTGCTCTTGGATGTGTGCTTTGGGTCTTTGTCTTGCTAGAGGGCCCATGATCTTCGACTCAAACCAAGTTTTCTTACACTGGGTCGGACATTTTGCTCTAAAATTTCTTGTACCCGATGCAGAAAAGCAGCCCCAAACCATTATGGAACCTCCACCATGCTTAATTGTTGGTAGGGTGTTCTTTTCCTTGTAGGCTTCAAGTGGTTGCAATTAAAACTGCCTAATCTAAATATGACTGCCTGATTATAGTAGCTAATGAAGTATAATTTACAAAACTTAATATGTGAACTTTACTTCTGCCAAGTTTGAGTCTGATAAAGTGATGCAGAGCAAAGTTAGAGGTTTATAAAGAAACTAGATAGATAGACAGACAGATAGATAGATAGATAGATAGATAGATAGATAGATAGATAGATAGATAGATAGATAGATAGATAGATAGATAGATAGATAGATAGATAGATAGGTAGATAGATAGATAGATAGATAGATAGATAGATAGATAGATAGATAGATAGATAGATAGATAGATTTAGTAGGTTGTTGGCTCTTGTTTTCTGGTGGGTTTGCATCCCTGTGTTGGTTCAGAAGCTAAAGTACAAAGGACAGATCCTTAACACACTGAGTTGATTACATAAACAGAAGAGCCCTGACCACTTTCCTGCTTTCACGTTTTGCATGAACTCTTCATCCTGCACCTTTGCAGATGTTTCATCTGCTCTTCCTTGTTAAACATATTCCTTGTAAAACCTGAGGGCCCAATGTGTTTTAGAAAACCTGAAAACCTTTTTTATTTTTCTAAATATGTAATAAATGACTATCTCCAGCATGATTCTGCTCTGGACTTTACTCTTCCTCCCTCCCCCCCTTTGGAAAACTTGTCTAATAATTACCCACCTCTTACATAATGGTCAGTTTTATTTCTAAGAAGTAGGATTTTGTCCATTCAGGGAATCATGACCCGTCTTTAAACTGGGTGTTCATTTAGAGGGCACTGGCATGAGCTGTTCTTTTGTCTCCCTTGTCACACTCGAGCTGCAAACATCTGATGCTGCAGAGTGTCTGGATGACTGAGATTTCACAAGTCTGGTTTAAGCAACAAGTCCCCAGCTGAGTTCAGAGCTCAGCGCAGGAATGTGCTTTTGTCAATGAGTCACGACGTTGAGCCGTAACCTCGGGTTGGTATCCGTCTGTGCTTGTGTGTCTCATTCATACCACAACAGACTGTGGCAGTGATTCACAAACACTGATGCAGAACTCGGCCTGGTCTCATCCCACGGCTCTGAAGCTCTGATCTGAGCTCTTTGTGTCTGAGTGGATGTGCACACGATCAGGTGTGTGGCTCAGCAGGATGAGATCTGTGAGAGTGAGCTACCTGTGCAGTTTAAAACACCTTTTTCAATCGTTGCACTTCAACGCTGAATAAATGGAGTAAAGACTGCTGATACCGCCTGTGTGTGTTTGCGTGCAGGCCTCACCTCACAGTGATAACACTCCACGTGGTAGTCCTTGTCCATGGAAACGACCCGAATGGTTTCCTCTGAGCCCTGATAGGACAAACACACATTACAGTAAATCAACAAGTTGTTGCTTCTACTTATCTTTTCAAAATGATAATGTTAAGTCGGTTTAAGTTCAGTGACTGCATGTGCTGTGTTGTAAACGTTTGTGAGTAAAGTGTTTAACGATGGGGTTTTACTTCCTATCAAAATAATTATGGTGTCTGAGATGATTAAGCAGCATTAGGCTCTTGCAACCAGCCCAAAGTGAAAACCAAGCAAATTTCAAGCACCGTCAGGCAACAGTGAATAATAATAAAAATTAAGGATGCAGCGAAATGAAAATTTGCGGCCGAGGCCAAATAAAATATAAACGCTTGGCTGAATACCGAATATCCAATGCGGAGGCTAAGTAGTTCACTATATTTTTTAATAGTGCATTAATAGCTCAGAGTACATTTCAGACATGTTTATAAAAGAAAGTAACTGTTTATTGAGTATTATGACATTTTTGTATATTCCAGTAGCCTTTGCTTTTCAAAAAAAGCCCAACAAAGTTTTTCATTCATATTAAGCCTTCAAACAAAACAAAACATGCATTAAAAACATACTAAAGTGCATTGAAGTGGATATAAACCAATAAACCAATAATACCAACAAATAAATAATTGTCCTTTTGACACAAGTCTGATTTAAGGCTGTCACTTTATATTCCATATTTGAATAACCAATCTAACATGGGGATAAATATCCGTAACCGAATTGTAAATAAATATTTGAATGTAAAATATTGAGTGTGGTGACACATCAGGTCTGGAGCAGTGGACCAGTCAGTCCAACAGAGGGCGCTGTGAGTGCAGCTTGACCGTCAGACACATCCACTGCTCTCTTCACCTCAGTAAACAAAGAGTTTCCACTCCGAGTGGACATTAACAGCTCTGAATGTTCTGAGGAGAGCTGTGTGGAAGTAGTTTTGGTTCTACACTGTTGATACATATACATATATATATATATATATATATATATGTATATATATATATATATATATATATATATATATATATATATATATATATATATATGTATACATATATATATATATATATATATGTGTATATATATATATATGTATATATATATATATATATATATATATATGTATATATATATATGTATATATATATATATGTATATGTATATATACATATATATATATATATATATATATATATATATATGTATATGTATATGTATATATATATATATATATATGAACATTCAGGGCGATTATCTCATCACCTGAACATGTTTGAGTAGGGATGCTCTGATGTTGTATGAAGAATGTGATTATCACTATGGCAGCATTTTTGTAAATACAAGTCTAACAATACTATGTATACAGCTGATCTAGAGCGACACACTCCAGTCAGAAGTGCAAATAAATTGATTATTACAGGAGCTAAATAACTGTTCACACTGGGGGCATCCATCTTCAATTGTCAACTCAGGGGTGGCGAGGTTTCACCGAGTTCCCAGTAGGAAATTCAGACTTTGGAAGACGTTCCAGTTGCAGTTTCCTACTCGGAAATTCCTACTTCTGACTACAACTGGAATGCACCGAGAGACGTGACCCAAGCCTAAGCGTGTGTTTGTTGTGATGCTAATGAATGCAGCTCGGACCTTCCTCAGAACTCTGCATTGCTTTACAACTTCTTTTTTCAACAACTTACAGGATGCAAAGCGACGAGGTAATGTATCTCTTTTTAGTTATGTAGCGGTAGTTTTTGATGCGTGACAACAAGCAAGTTTTGGAAAACTTAGTATCGTAGTTTTGTAGCTCAAGTTTTAATTGTCTTGTTCCTGAAGTTGAGTATCCAGTCCAGCCCTGTCCAACCCGACTGCAAAGCTAAGGAATAGCATTTATAGATAACCTATTTTGATGCTATAAAACTCATCTTAAAGTGTGTATTTCGATCAGGCATATATCTAAAAGTGAGACTTTTTTGTAATTACTTAGAAACTCCTCACAGTCCCTTTAAGACAATAAACTCATTCACATTTATTTATTCTTCAGCAAAAATTTGAATCTCCAACTCTGTAAAATACATTTCAACACACCATGTTCTTGGCTTCTGCAAATACTCCTTTTACACAGCTAACCTGAAAGCATCACAACGTTTACGACTGGACCTCAGATGCATCACTAAACAATGTGTATTTGGTTTGGACCAATGTGTTTCTGGTTTAGCTCAGCTGATTGGCTCTTTTGCTGTAGGTCTCAGAATTTCTTGATTAAACCCAGACCTTTCTGTGACATGCTAAAGGCATTCAAAAGATCTTGGGTAAATACACACCATCCAGAGCTCTGAGAATAACTGCACTTCCACCAAGTGCTTGAGTTTGGTTTAGGGCAGCTAACAGCCATCTATTGTCTAATTTAGTAAACTGAAATGCATCCTCCAAGGTTGAATAAGTACAGTAAACTTCACTGATTGGATATTTTGGTACTTTTCCAAACTTTTTTACTGAAAACTCCAATAACTGCATGTAGTGCCAAGCCAGCCTGAACCAGAGCCCTTCACTGTTCCAGATCTGTCAAAGAGGCATTGCTTGGCTCTTAGCTCATAGCTATGTATATCATTATTCATTTTTAGTGATGCTGCTGGCAAAAGCATTAGAAGAGAGCATTTTAGCTACAATTTAAGCTGCTCATGGCACCCAGCCTTGTGACATATTGCTTTAAATTGAGTTGGCATTTCAATCTTATCTGTAACTTAGAGGCTTAATTGCAGAGAAGTGTATCACCATTTCAATGTTGGTGAAAAAATGTGGAAAAAAAAGCTATTTATGGAGCAACATTTGCCACTAACATGACAGAGATGGCTTGTTGTTTGATTAATTGGACCTAAATTGATATAAAGACTGTATTTTTATCGTTTTTTTTTAGTGATATTCCTGCTGAATTGGTTAATCAGTGACTGTAAATTACCCCTCTGTGTGAGTGTGTATGTTCTGTTGCTTGTTATTGGTTGGTAGTAAGTTCAGGGTGTCCAAAAGAGACAGGGGGCACAGATAATTAAGGAATATTGGATACATGCATAGATAAATCATTTCGGGTAATCTTCTGCTTACCTGGGCTGGGAGAATGGGCTGGTTGCAGGAGGCACACTTGGGAGCAAAAACCCTGATCAGACAGACAACAGGTCAACAGTTAGAACATGAAATAAAATATATTAAATACTGTCTATGTGTTGTTAAAATCAAGCCTCTATCTTCACAGTTTTTACCAAACAAAAAACCCCATACACACAAAACAGCAAGCGTCTGCTGCAGGAAAGTGAGTAACACATTTTCTGTGAGCATGCTCTTTAGCATGAAGCTACTGTGGATGCTTAGGCTGCAGACACAATGCAGTGCATTTTGTCCTTCTGTCCACATGTGAACAGCAGTTTTAGTCCATTAAAATGCATATTTTGAAAACCATGTTGGCCTATACCCCATGGCAGCTTGCCATGGTAGCACGTATATGTTGGAAACCAGTGACACTCTTTAATAACAGGATTTGATCAAAATGATCAGATGTGTCTTAAACTGAAATGTAAACAAAAGAAATGTCTATCCAATCTGCCTGATAACAACAGTTAAAGGTGTAGTCAGTGATCTTCTAATCTTCTAATCTAATGCAGTATTTGCAGTATTATCTCTAATGCTTTTTAATTTTCAAATTTGACAATTCAGTTTGAATTTTGGTAACTATTTGCTGGGGCATGGTTTGAAAATTAAATCTTAAATATCTTTTTTTTTTCATTTTAGTTAAAGATGCTATGAGGAGAATCTATTACCAGTAACTAATTATCCAGTAACCTCGGAACTAGAAGTGACATCATCTCCGACTTATTGGAGTTCCAGTTGAACTCAGAAAAAAACATGCCGATCTACCAGGCTATTGTTAGCTGTTGTTAGCACGCCCTGCGTTGTTGTTCACAAATACCACATGAAGAATGTGATTATCACTATGGCAGCATTTTTGTAAATATAAGTCTAACAATACTATGTATACAGCTGATCTAGAGTGACACACCCCAGTCAGAAGTGCAAATAAATGGATTATTACAGGAGCTAAATAACTGTTCACACTGGGGGCATCCATCTTCAATTGTCAACTCAGGGGTGGCGAGGTTTCACCGAGTTCCCAGTAGGAAATTCCGACTCCGGGGAACGTTCCAGTTGCAGTTTCCTACTGGGAACTCGGAAATTCCTACTTCTGACTACAACTGGAACGCACCACAAGCCAAAGCGTGCGTTTGTTGTGATGCTAATGAATGCAGCTCAGACCTTCCTCAGAACTCTGCATTGCTTTACAACTTCTTTTTTCAACAACTTACAGGATGCAAAGCGACGAGGTAATGTATCTCTTTCTAGTTACGTAGTGGTAGTTTTTGATGTGTGACAACAAGCAATTTTTGGAAAACTTAGTATCGTAGTTGTAGCCGGCTATATATCTCTACTTACAGCCCGGTGCTTTAAGACGTGTCTGAATAATATAAATTTGCTCTAGTTTTAATTGTCTTGTTCCTGAAGTTGAGTATCCAGGCCAGTCCAGCCCTGTCCGACCCGACCGCAAAGCTAAGGAATAGCATTTATAGATAACCTATTTTGATGCTATAAAACTCATCTGAAAGTGTGTATTTCCATCAGGCATATATCTAAAAGTGAGACTTTTTTTGTAATTACTTAGAAACTCCTGACAGTCCCTTTAAGTCACAGAATGAGCAGTCTTGAACAAGAAAATAAAAATTCAGTTTGGATTACTTATTATTAATTTTATTTATGAGTCAAAAAAAGCTTTATTCTGAAAATGAAAATGCATTTCTGTTAATCCATTTTAATTTGAATTCTGGTACTTCTTCGCTTCCATAAAAGGCCCAGCTCCCTCGGCATTTAATACTTGGCCACAAATTGGTAAGATACAGTTAATGATATTTTTACAGTAAACAGTCTGTTCTGAGCAGGGCTGAAACAGAGGGGTTAATTAGCATGACACAAGTGAGTTGATTTGAAGCACTAAACTTCCAAACTATTCCCATCTGGGACCAAACTTGCTGAAAAGAAGTAAAATTTGTAATCTTTACAAAAAGTGCTCTCACTGCTGTGTCAGTGTGTCTCATGGGGATGACAGAGTGATTCATGGAGAGAATGTGAGTGTGAATGGGTGTGAAATTGTAGGTGTGTGAAGCTTTCTGAGTGGTCAGAAAGACTGCTGTACAAACTAATGCCCTTTACTATCACCAGTGATGTCCGAGGCCTGTGCGTCTTACGTGTGGTAGTCTTTGACACAGTAGATGTTGTTCTCCACGTCCACGGTGAAAGGCACCCCGTCCAGACCCTCTTTACACACCACGCAGCGAAAACAACCAGGATGGTAGGACTTCCCGAGCGCCTGGAGAATCTGGACACCCACGCACACAAACACACACAGTGACAGAAAAACAAATAAGCAAAAGGTAACAATGAGGCAGCTGTGTGAGGTTGTGCAGAGATATACCGTGGGCTGCCATCTGGATGTTCTTTGACAGCAAAGATTGAAACATAAACACATGGAGGTTCAGTACACTCCTACGGCAACAGCACAATGTCGAGATTAAGCAGGCCCTCCACTGAAAAACAAGGTTCAGAACAAGACTGATACACCTGGTAAAAAGACTTTGTGGATTTCAGAGATTCGTCGTAAATGTTGACTTTGTTTGTTTTTGTGTATTTCTGCTGGTGGAAAAATGACTGCAAATTAGATCAGGCTATAAATGCTGTGGCATGATGAAACAATGGTTTTCTGCTTTGTACTTGTGCCTAAACATAAAAATTGAAGTAAGCACTACCTGGCCACTTTATTAGGTACACCCTGTGAGCACAAAGTTGGACCCCGTCGATACATTCTGACATACAGTCCTACTCATCATTATTGGCACCCATGAGATTAAGTACACAATGTGACAGTACAGTTTCTTTACAAACCTCTCTAACTTTGCTCTGCATCACTTTATCAGACTCAAACTTGGCAGAAGTAATGTTCACATATTAAGTTTTGTAAATTATGCTTCATTAGTGACTATGATCATGCAGTCATATTTAGAATAGGCAGTTTTAATTGCAACCACTTGAAGCCTAGAAGGAAAAGAACACCCTACCAACAATTAAGCATGCTGGAGGTTCCATAATGGTTTGGGGCTGCTTTGCTGCATCGGGTACTGGACACTTGGTTTGAGTCGAAGATCGTGGGCCCTCCAGCAAAACAAAGACCCAAAGCACACATCCAAAAGCACGCAGGAATGGTTGAAAAGGAAAAAAATGGCCTGTTTTAAAATGGCCAGCAATGAGTCCTGATCGCAATTCAATTGAAAATCTTTGGTATGGCTGAAATCTGCCATTGGGGAAAAGAAACCTGCAAATGTTCAAGAGCTTGAACTATTTGCATAGGAAGAGTGGGAGAAAATACCAGCTGAGAAGTGCAAGAAGCTTATAGATGGCTACAAGTAACATTTGGAGGCTGTCATCAGTGCCAAAGGGTGTTCAACAAAATACTGAAGAGGGGTGCCAATATTGCTGCACATGCTTTTTTTCAGTTCCCTCTTTGAATTTACACTAGGTAACTTGTAAAAATGATTTTTTTTTGTTAAAGTATTTTGGACCTTCAATTAAAAGATCCTGATGACATAAATTTGTTACATTTCAATTTATTTCTAAAGATATTGTTAAAGCAATGAAAATAATGAAGGGGTGCCAATAATACTGAGCAGGACTGTATGTACATACTGAAAATGATAAAATCACTCAACTGTTGCTGCTGATGCACATCTTCTGTTCTACCACATCCCATAAATGCTCTACTGGAATGAGAGCTGGTGACTGTTGAGGCCACTGGAGCACGGAGTCATGATCAAGAGACCAGTATGAGATGATCAGAGTTTTGTGACACAGGGTGTTATCCTTAACCTGACAAGCCAGATGGACAGCTCAATATATCTACCACAGAAATATTTCACTAGTCCATCTGGGTAGGAGCCCTTTGAATTTGTTTTCAGGGGCAGAATGTTCAAAAGAAACACAAGCTTGTGATTGGACAATCGTTTGGCTCGTCACATTCATCACAGACCAATCCACATCAAGCAGGGTTGCCTCCTATAATGTAGCATACATAGTAGCTAATGGCTAACAATAGTTAACAACAGTTAATGGATGTTAGCCATAGCAGCTAACTTAACCGCTAACAGCTAACAACAGTTAATGAAAGTTAGCCATTAGCTGCTAGCCGCTAACGTAGCTGCTAACAGCTAACAGCCTTTTACTATCGTCGGACACTAAATTATACCACACAGATGATTCATTTAACACTTATATGTGACATGAACCTCGTCAAAGACAATCCCTACAAGTAAACTTCTGGGGAGGACAGATTTCGCCAAGTTTTACTGAGTATCTATGAGGACAATAGGCTAATCGACATGTCCGTCCTCAACTTCCGGTTGTCCAGTTGAAGTCAGAAAAAAACATACTGACCTACCAGGCTATTGTTAGCTGTTGTTAGCACGCCCTGCGTTGTTGATCACAAATATCACATGAAGAATGTGATTATCACTATGGCAGCATTTTTGTAAATATAAGTCTAACAATACTATGTATACAGTTGATCTAGAGCAACACACCCCAGTCAGAAGTGCAAAACAACTTACAGGATGCAAAGCGACGAGGTAATGTATCTCTTTCTAGTTACGTAGCGGTAGTTTTTTGGAAAATTTAGTACCATAGTTTTGTAGCCGGCTTTATATGGCTACTTACAGCCCGGTGCTCTCAGACGTGTCTGAATAATATAAAATTGCTCTATTTTTAATTGTCTTTTTCCCGAAGTTGAGTGTCCAGGCCAGTCCAGTCCTGTCCGACCCGACCATGAAGCTAAGGAATAGCATTTATAGATAACCTATTTTGATGCTATAAAACTCATCTTAAAGTGTGTATTTCTATCAGGCATATATCTAAAAGTGAGACTTTTTTGTAATTACTTAGAAACTCCTCACAGTCCCTTTAACTCTAAAGGTATAGTGTCTAAAGCTGACTTAGAGAGACTTATCCATGCATTTCTCTCTATAGGTTAGATTACTGTAACGGCTGCTCACTGGCCTCCAAACGAGCTGTAAGACAGAGCGCTGCCAACCAGAACCAGGAAGTACGAACACATTAGTCCTGTGCTCAGGTCTCTACACTGGCTTCCTGTGGCTCAGAGAATAGACTTTAAAGCAGCTCTGCTTGTGTACAAGTCTCTCCATGGCCTAGCACCAAAGTCCATCTCTGACATGTTAGTGCCATATGAACCATCTCGGACTCTGAGGACCTCAGGGATTCAGGACCAGATTCAGGACTAAACATGGGGAATCAGGGTTCAGTTTGAAACAGTCTTTCTGAAGATGTGAGACAGGCCTCTACTCTGACAATGTTTAAACCTCGGCTTAAACAGCTGTTTAACTGTGCATATGACTGAAAGGATCTTATCTGCACTCTTCTCTTCAAATGCTCATTTATTATTATTTTGTTGTGATTTTACTGCATTTTTCTTGTTCAGTTAAGCACTTTGAATTACTTTGTGTACAAATTGTTCATATAAACTTCCCTTGCCTTATTTGTAATCAGGCAAATTCCAGTCAAAGTGGCACCTCTTTCAAAGTGTAAAGAAAACCAACAACTCAAAAAGTCGACATCAGTAAGCCAGGTTCCACTCAGGATGGCTTGAAATATAAAATACCTTTAATTCATTAGGACAGGAACATTAAAAAATCTTCTTCAGTGCTGGACCACCTTTTGGGTGTTCCTGCTTTGTCCTCCTATAAACAGCAGTGGCTTGAGGGCTCTTACTGGCTCTTTTTTTCTAAGCTGTACTTAACTTGAAGAATATATTCTTGATCTCATTTCTCTCAAAGTGATAGAATTTCCAACATTGGAATCTACAAAAACCTTCATTTTTTAATTTGTAAAGCACTCTAACCTTTCTTTGTAACTCAAAACTTCACAAAACCTTTTCAGGCAAATCTTTATAAACGATGAAACCCATTTTAAAACTGAACAAATAATGTCATTTCCTACAACAACAAGTCACTGGGGAGGAATTATGTGATAACTTTTCAAACATCGCCTTTGGTTTCTGTGTTTTTCTGGTGAAGATCTTACCATCTCCATGATGAGGTGACCACACACAAAACACTTCTCAGCCGTCTGTTGGAAACCGGAGTACTGTGGGTGAGACAAAACAGCAGAATTAATAACCAGAGCAGGAACTTTTACATAGCTGTGTGCTTGAGACATCAGCACTGCTTCACACCTGGTGCATGGACCTGTGAACACAGCTGCCCTATAGAGGGAGCTGCTGCGCTCTTTAAGCCGTCATGTGGACTCTCTTTTTTATTTTTTAGTTATTTAACCTTTATTTAACCAGGAAAAGAAACTCATTGAGATTAAAAATCTCTTTTACAAGAGTGTCCTGGCCAAGATAGGCAGCAGCACAATTTACACAGTTTCTTACATTCACAAACAGCATTACACACAAACACACAAGACCTGTAAAACACTTAATGTACAGTAAATAAAGATATTTGACGGGCTGGATTATTAAAGGAAGCAAGATCATCTGTGGACACATCTGCAGCCAGATACCTCAGTGTTTATATCATTTAACATCCTCTTAAAAGTGTCCAATGAGACCAGCTCATTCAGTTTCAGCTCTTTTTGCAGCTCATTCCAAGCAAAAGGAGCAGCAGATTTAAAGGCTCAGTTCGGACCTTAGGAATAGACAACAAGAGGAGAGTCTGGGACTGAAGATTATAAGAGCCTGAAGTCTTTTGACTGATGGAGGTCAGAAGATATGAAGGGAGTAGACCTAAAATGGCCTTATAAATGAGAATGTGCCAATGCATGAGTCTACGTGTAGACAAAGAGGACCAGGGGCAAACACAGACAACTGCCTGGGGCCCCGAGATGTCCAGGGCCCCCACAACACGTCATAAAAATGTGTTAATAAAGTTTTCTTCGATTCAAAGCAGTTAATAATACTTTAGTCTTAATTCACATTCTGTAGTATGAAGTAGAGGAGGATAAAATCCATATTTTATGATCATTTTGTCAGTAGACCTCACACATTTGATGGAATTGCCGTTATATTCAATCATGCACGATAAACCTCTTATTTATTTTTTCCAATGTCCCTTCAGGGGGTCCGTAATGATAAACATTAACATTCAAAATCTTTTTTCGGTCATAAATATTATTCTCTGGATGGGGAAACATAAACATGGTGATTTAACTCGTAACTTAACCGATTTAAAAAGCAGGACAAGGGGCCTAATGAACATACTCGCCTTCTGTCAAAATTGAGCTAAATTACAGAATTTGAAATGCATTTAGTTTCACTATGTTACCCAGTACAAGATTAAATATTAATAAAACTTTTATCAGTACAGTACAGGGATATGAAGGGCCCCAATAACTGGGTTTGCCTTGGGCCCCCCTATGAGTAAATACGCCCCTGAAGAGGACCATCCTACACGTGAAAACAAGACACGGCTTTGTCTTTCAGCCGACAGGTTCATCAGGCACTGAGACTCTCTAACTAAATATAATCTATTTTATTTTCTGAAAAGTCTGCCTTTAGGCTGGTATCAATCAGTTTAAAGTATTTCAAACTTTACAGCTCCATGGAAAAAGTGTTCCTAGAGTCAGAACAGAACTGGGTAAGACAGCCTTTAAATATGCTGCCCCTCTACCTGGAAAAGTCTCTCGACGGATTTAAGACTAACAGAACTGGTCACTGTTGGTGAATTTAAGACTTTGTTAAAGGATAAGTTTGGTTTCGACAGCTTTCACATTGTTTACAGAATGAAGTAGAACAATATACTCACCCTGAAGGCTTTCCTGATCCAAACAGTGCTTCAGGAGATATTTAGATCCAAAATCGAGCGGCGGACATCCGTATAATGGTAGCACACGGGGCATGTTAGCGCCGCTCCTAAAACTGCATTAATCATCCAAAAACTCATTAGTTTCACCAATATTTCATCATGGTCCGCTCACGCTACTCCTCCAAGACAGTCCGGGGTTGCTCCACCCATGTTTTCGTGACTGTGCTGACCTCTGAACTGGAAACTTTCTTTACGGCTGAGGCACATGCGCAGTACGACAGTTCTCCTTTCGATGAGCTCCTCATCTGTAAACTCTGGCTCGAAACTGTAAGGTCACCATATTCAAAGTTCTCGTCCACAACATCTTCATCCGATAGATATTCGTCCATTTTGCAAAAAAACTGGAAGAAGAAAGTCGTTGTGTAGCCAATGGTCTTCCCCTGAAACAATGAGCCGTACTGCACATGCGCAGAGGCAAACGTAAACAAAGTCTTCAGTTCAGAGGTCAGCACAGTCACAAAAACATGGGTGGAGCGACCCCGGACTGTCTTGGAGGAGTAGCCCGAGCGGACCATGATGAAATATTGGTGAAACTAATGAGTTTTTGGACGATTAATGCAGTTTTAGGAGCGGTGCTATACATGCCCCGTGTGCTACCATTGTATGGATGTCCGCCGCTCAATTTTGGATCTAAATATCTCCCGAAGCACTGTTTGGATCAGGAAAGCCTTCTGGGTGAGTATATTGTTAATTCATTCTATAAACAATGTGAAAGCTGTAGAAACCGAACTTATCCTTTAAGGGACCAGGAAAGAGCTAGCCTTGGACAATGTGACTGTTTAGATTCTTGACTGCTTCTCATTTGGTTTTGAATTGGTGTTTCCAGAGTGGTTTGGTTTCGATGTGCTGATGTCTGAATGTATTGTTGTTTTTATTGTGTAACTGTCTGCTGCTGCCATGCCAGGTCCCTCTTGAAAAAGAGATTTTAAATATCAATGAGGCTTTTATCTGGTTAAATAAAGGATATAATAATAACAATAATGATAAAAGTATGGTCTGCGAGCACTGAGCATCTTTACTGGACATGCTGGCTGTGAAGAGCCTGTGTTGTCCTACACTGAACCAAACCATCAGCCTGTCATCTGCACATCCTTTCCCTTAAAGCCTGAGCACAGTGACATAATAAAGGTGACCATCTGCAGCGTGCAGCCCCCACAGGGTCATGACCTGATGACTCTGGGCGGGCTTCTAGAGGAGGCTACACTGCCAGGTGGAGGTGGGAGGTCAGTGATGAGCAGGCTGCCCCCTGCCCTAACATCCTCACTCGAGACCTACCATCTGCCACCACCTCCCCCCTACCCCCCAGGCCCCCAGACTCAAAGTCTTAGCTGCTCGAGGGACGCAGAAGATTAGTCCCACTCCCTCATCAGACCTCATCAGTTTGACATTAGCTTTGTTTACATGAGAGTTTCTAAACCTGGACCAACACTTTACTAGAATAAAGATGCACAGTGGTTCAATATGCATGAGAAAGAACTGAACTCAGCTCAGCGCTGACCCACACTAACACAGCAGGCTGTGGCAGCAGACAATGATATTCTCTGATACTGATAAATATGACGAGTAAGTGTTTCTGTCCCAGGACTGGTCAACAGTGTCTCTTTTTAGTGATACTTTAGCAGCACTGACGTCCATATTATGTGTTTGCTCATTCTTTGTTAAGTTCAGTTTTTAGTTTGCACTGCAGATTTGTTGTGGCGAATGCCGCTGACATATATACTCTGGAAATGAGCCAACTAAATTGGAGTTACTGTAATCTGCAGACATCAACATTTAAAAGGAGAAATGTCACATTCCCCATAATGCAATGCAGCCACTTACATAGAATGTAAACACTAGGGCTGGGTATCGATTCAGATTTTTTCGATCAGTTCGATTCGATATTACCAGGTCTCAAAACGATTTGATTCACGATACAATAAGATATTTATTCAGTCTGGGGTATGTCAGTTAAAACAATAGTGTAAACTTAAAAAGTGACTTTTGACCTGATGCATTATTTAAATTGTTTTTACATTAAAGGAGACATATCATGCTGATGCATGATATAATACTTACATATAATATAATAAATTTGAAAACATGACCTTACACCCCCTTAATTTTCAAAAAATGAGATATTGTATTTTTTCTGATATCCTAGAACGAGATTTGATGCCTCTGAAAATAGGTCATTGCGAGATGTCCGCGAGATTTAAATTGTCGTGACGACACGAAGTACCTTTCTTTTATTGGAGTAATCTGATGAAACACTTCCTCCTCTGTGATGTCCGTTAGCCACAAAACCATCACAGAGGAACACATCACCAGCAGCAGTATAAAGCTCCCTAGCTCACACTCACTCACTACCAGCTCTGGCCTGTAGGGGGACTCAATACGCGGTCGCTGCTTTGAGCCTGCCGGAAAATACAGCAGAAGAAGAAGGACAAGCTGGCTCTACCCCCGAATGGATCTGACCAATCAGAGCACAAAGGGCTGTGACGTTGCGAGGTAACTGTAGGTCATCCTGAGATCCTCGTGTTTCAACGAGAGCTTGATAATGGCTTAAAATGAGGATTTTGAGAACGCTATTGTGGGGCAATGAAGGAACTAAATGACTTGTACTGAGGGCAGAAATGCTATACAGGCATCCTAGTCTTATATTAATTATATACATTAATGCGTATTCTGCATATTACTTGTTTTCTGTCCAACTCCTCTTTTCCTTTGTGCTTGTAAAATCTGAAATACGTCCATACATCAGCCTTTAAACTCGCCGGTGGTGCCCATATGGTGCTATTTGCTTCTGCCGTGTTTGTTTGATTACTTGCAGTAACATCTCACAAGATTTTGTTCAGTGGAAAGCAGCGCTAAACGCTGATCACACCAGACGAGCAGGGTTGATACCACAGGCTGCTTCTCTGCACGTCCAAAGAAGAAAAAACTACCCAAGTTAAAAGATTGATCTTTGGATTTATGGATGGATTATGAACCATTTAAAGGGAAATTGATTAAAATCGATTCAATTGATTTTTTAAACCTAGCCCTAGTAAACACACACATAACTAAACACGAGGTGGAGGCATTGCCGTTCAGTCAGTGATGTGTGTTGACCTACACGCTCTGTTTTGTAAGCATTGGAGAGAAACTCCCAGACCACACCACCTAAAATGAGCTGTCCTGTTTGAGAACACATGCTGTGCTGCTTACACTGTTTGCCACCACGGCTGGTAGTGTGTTCTGTTGATGGCATCAGAGTAGCCTACCATGAGTTCAACAACATGGCATGTGTGTTTACATCAGTGATGAGAGAGCCACAAAAATGTATTTACAGAAAGAGAAAGTTTTAATGATAATATCAACACTGCTCTACTACCTGGCAAGACATCAATATGGACAGAAATGAGTTTGGAAATAATTCAGCGGAAGAAAAATATTGTGCAACCCTGAAACACTGCATTGTCATTCTGATTTGTCTATTACTTTAAAGGTTATTTGTCCATGTTAACATGACAACGGGAGGTCGTGATTGCACAGCTAAAACAGGAATTACATTATTTCCTAACAGGTCAACAAGTTCCTCTTTATGGGGCAGCTTGAAGAAAAACAGGAAGTATGAAAGCATGTGCTGCTAGCTTTACAGGAAGCTTTTGCAAGCTCCTTCCTCCATGTTTGGAAACACTTTCATCACATTTGATAAGAACATTTTGATCTTAAAACAGCACCAGACACAGCTGCAGCACATCCCTGACAGAGCATGAGGGCATCATGACAACAGGCCGAATGTCCGTGGGGTTGACCTGCAGCAGATGGAGCAGGAGTCGAGGTCTACAGCTGTCCTCCTCCCACTCTTAACTGTAAGTGCCACACAGCAGCTTGTGGCATAATTGAGCTCCTTGGGGACATTGCAGAGGAAATTAGTGAGAATTGGAGGGGTGGGACAAACTCCTAATTGCAGCTGTGATGCCTGTTTCCTCTTGAGGGTTACAGAATGCAGCTTGAGATCTTTATCCTTGGCTCCCTGCTCCACCCGCTCCTCTGATACCAAATCTCTGAACCAAAACATAATCAGGAAATGATCAAAATAAAGGTGACTTACCAGAAAATCCTCCTCACAGTAGACCTTCCCGTTTACGTTGTAGAATGCTTTCCCTCGCAGCCTCCGCCCTGGAAAGGAAGACAACTATTAGATAAATGGACTTGCTTTGGTTTTTGGCTGTTTAGTCCCTCAGCACAGCATGTAACAACCTTTTGCGAGAAGAGTGCTATACAAACAAGACAGATAAAACATGATTACTTGTGTTATGAGCAACTGATGACCAATTACCAACTCAGGGGACCGGAGAGAACAAACAAAAACAGAAGTACAGTCCTGCTCAGTATTATTGGCACCCCTTCATTATTTTCATTGCTTTAACAATATCTTCAGAAATAAATTGAAATGTACCAAATTTATGTCATCAGGATCTTATAATTGAAGGTCCAAATTACGGGTGTGCAGCAATAATGGCACCCCTCTTCAGTATTTTGTTGCACACCCTTTGGCACTGATGACAGCCTCCAAATGTTTCTTGTAGCCATCTAGAAGCTTCTTGCTCTTCTCAGCTGGTATTTTCTCCCACTCTTCCTATGCAAACTGTTCAAGCTCTTGAACATTTGCAGGTTTCTTTTCCCCAATGGCAGATTTCAGCAGTACCAAAGATTTTCAATCGGATTGAGATCAGGACTCATTGCTGGCCATTTTAAAACAGGCCATTTTTTTCCTTTTCAACCATTCCTGCGTGCTTTTGGATGTGTGCTTTGGGTCTTTGTCTTGCTGGAGGGCCCACGATCTTCGACTCAAACCAAGTGTTCTTACACTGTGTCGGACATTTCTCTCTAAAATTTCTTGATAATTCTCTGATTTCATGTTTCCTGTGATACGGTCAAGGCCTCCAGTACCTGATGCAGCAAAGCAGCCCCAAACCATTATGGAACCTCCACCATGCTTAATTGTTGGTAGGGTGTTCTTTTCCTTTTAGGCTTCAAGTGGTTGCAACTGAAACTGCCTATTCTAAATATGACTGCATGATCATAGTAGCTAATGAAGTACAATTTAGAAAACTTCATATGTGAACATTACTTCTGCCAAGTTTGAGTCTGATAAAGTGATGCAGAGCAAAGTTAGAGAGGTTTGTGAAGAAACTGTACTGTCACATTGTGTACTTAAACTTCATGGGAGCCAATAATGATGAGTAGGACCGTAAAGGCCTCGTGAATGACCTATACGGGGTTAGCTTCAAAAAGCTTTTTTTTGTTTCAATGTTATGTCTCAAAGAAAATGTTTCATGTCAGTTAACGTAGGACACTCACAACCCCATGAAGTTCTACAGCACGTGTCCTTCTTAGGCTCCGTTCACACTGCAGTCAATAGTGACCTGTATCTGATTTGTTTCTGACAGTGTGAACAGCACAAGACACATTGAATCTGACATTTTCAGATCAGATTCAGGCCACTTTCAAATGTGGTACTAAATCAGATACATATCTGATTTTCTTGAATGCAACCGCGGTCTGAACAGTCAGGACGCATTTAATGAGACTGTGACGTCATTAGAGCAGCAGTTTACCTCGGGACAAATGTTTTCAGTCACTTCATGGACAGAACATAATCAGAGGTTAATAAAGACATGATTATTAAAAAGTTTATGCATATTTTTCCTAAAATAAAGAGTTTTAGTTGATTTTTCCGCTACAAGCTTGATTAAATATGCATAAATGGGGGAGTAATGAGAAAAAAGTGAGAGAGCACTGGGGCGATCGACTGGTGTCTCCATTACACGCACAATAAACGATAAATGTGAATAAATCACACGTTTGTATTATAATATCTGATAAACTTAGTTTATTAACACTGCACCGACTTTTTGAATGAATTAATCAGGCTAAAGTAACAGTTTATAGGACGCGGAGACACTGTCCATCTCATCTGTGCGTATTTGCGTGCTGCTGTATGTTCCTAAGAGACAGCGTCAGTCAGTGAGCTGTCTGCTCCTGTCTGATCTGCTCTAAGCTTTTAAGTTTTTGCCTCTTTGTTAACCTGTTCAGCGAGCTGTGGCTCTGAGATGTTTGGCTCTCCAGCAGCGATCTGTCATCAGCAGGGTCGGCGGGAAAGAGCGTCCACCTTAAGGTTTATAAAAAATAAAATGTAGCCATCATTACTTTAATAAGAGATCACTCAAGATGAGCTTCTGTAACATCAGCTTCTGCGTTATGGGAACAAACTCTTCCAGGATTGTGAAGCTCAGTTTTGGTCTGTTTGTTGCCCCTCATCACTGTGCTGCGCCTGATGTCATTAATGTTAAACTGAGCATGTGCGTTACTTTTGAAGCGTGAGCTGTTCACATCACAGACTGCAGTCAGGCCACATTTAGAGGAGTAATCTAAACAGCCAAAGAAAAAAAATCTGATTTGAGCATTAAATCGAAATTGTGCATTAAGGGCTGCAGTGTGAACGCAGCCCTTAATGCGTCCACCACAACAGGCGGTCAGTGCAGAGCAGATGGTCTGCTGAACGTGGGCGACGTCCCTCCTCTGCAGCCGTTTAATTACTTTAACCACTGATCCTGACAAGAATCCATTCACAACCCATAAACAATCAATACAGCAGACTGCCCTCTCTCCGGTACCCCCACTCTTAAAACTCTCCCCTCCTCTTAGTGCATCATTCACAGACACACCAACAAAAGCAGACAGGAGGGACGAAGCTGCAAGTCAGACACACGGATTCAGGACAGCTGTGACGCTTTAAACATTCAACATACAGGACTTAACACATTCATCAGACAACCTGTCATAAATATGAGAAAAGGTACATATTTTAGAAATATTTCTAAACGTGTTTAAAACTGAAAAAGTTCATTTGATAGACAAACAAAAAAAGAGGAATTCACCTTTTTACACTCAAATTTGTGCTGGCTCACTGGGCTTCTCTGACAAGTCAGAAATGAATCAGCACAACTTTGAACAATAAAATTATGTTTCTGTTCAGCAATGCAAGTAAACAAAAAAAATGACATCTTAATCTAGAAATGGCAATGAGCTGAGTTTTTTGTTGTAGAGCAGTAAAACTGAGAATTTATGAATAAATAAATAATCATATTTTTGTATTAAGAATATTGTTTCAGTAAAAGAGCTTCAACTTACTGGTGTTTAACAATTACTCAAACATAAAAATGCTTTTGGTTATTACAGATGCTTTTAATTTAACGAGTTAGTAGGTGCTCATATAAATGTGTGAAGCACTGTTAGTAAAATAGTTTTGGGTCATTACAGGTGCACTCATACTCATAGACCAAGTTGACCATGGCAAACATAACATGCCCACATTACTTCTGGTGTAACCAGGCATGAGCATGATTGTGCCATCATATCATTACACAACACACATAACTTACAGAAAGTAGAGTTTTAAAATAAGTACAAGGACAAACAGCACAGAGCTCATGACTGTAACTTAATTACTTTGACTCATTTAGTCACAGAAGACCGTCCAAGCTTCCACCATTGTTTTAAGAGACTGTTGAAAAGCAGTGGTGGTATCTCATCTATCTTACCACACCTCTTCTATCTGAGCTACAGTTGATATTGCTTCAGCACTGTATGCTCACATCAGACCTGGCCTTGTTTTAGTATGTTACAGACTGGATCTGAACAATATCTCATTTTCCCACCGTGACTGTGAAGCACACATCGCACAACGAGCAATGTTAGTCACATGACCTGCTTCTCTGTTGAACAAAACACAGTGCATGTGCATGTAGAGTCTGTGTGTCTCATACTGAGGCTGCAGGTAAATGTTGAGTATGGCTGACCTTCAGTCAATGTTTTCCCTCTATCAGCAGTATCTTGTCATGCTGCTTATCTCAGAGGATATATGGAGGATATTCATGACTGTTGGACTGTAATCCACTTGTTATATGGTATAGATCATTTTTGAAGAAACAACACATCCAGATCTTTAAGCTAATGTGCTTAAAGGCCCCTACACACCGAGCGCGGTTTGTAGGAGTGGGAGAAAAAATCGATTCACCTAAGTATCGCGATTTTTTGTCTGCCTATTTTTAAATCGATTTTTTTGTTCAAAAATCGATTCCCACACACACACACACACACACAGACACACACGCACCATAGGCGCTAAAGTCGCAAAATTGCGGCAAGCGACATTGCTGGATAAAACAGGCCATAGCTGTTAAAATAGTGCTGAATAGTGTTACTACTTTTCACCAGCAGATAGTGGACAGGTGACAGGTTTCTATTCAAAGTTTTGGCATTTATTTACTTTGAAACACACACACCGGACGAGGGACGCGAGTGTGGCTGCAGAGCGGAGCAGAGAGAGAGAGGAAAAAAGAGAGAGAGACACACACACAGAGTGAGAGAGAGCCAGTAAGAGTACTCACGATGCTGAGAGTACTTTCTAAAGTACTGACTGACTCTGAATCTGAGGAATATTTACTCTCTGAGGATGACGGTCAGTTGTCCAGTGAGGAAGAAACTGGTAGGTGCGTGTGCGCGCAGCGGGAGTGGGTCCGCGCGCCATTACAGTCCCCAAGCAGCACATACGAGGCCGATGCTTTGCCTCTTCACGGCCGGCGAGTGCCGAAAAGGGGACGTGGTCTGGGATGCAGGGAAGCTCAAAACACCGTGAAAAGTGACGGTGTTAGCAGGAATGAGAAAGACCACGGAGCTCCGGGCAGACGAGGGAGAAGCCGGAGGTAAAAAGCACAGTGCAGGCAGCAGAGGCGTTCATGGTCGGCCCGTAAATTACAGTGATGATGAAAGGTGGGAAAACTAACAACTTTAAAACTATAGTCTTTTTAAATTTTGATAGCAAAATGTAATATTTTCTTGAAAAAACTCAGGTGCCTAAAGGGATATTAAGCCACTTTTATATACAATCCAGGCTTTTGAAAACAGAGAGTATAAACAGCTGGTTAAAATATTTTGCTGAATAAATCCTAAAAACTGACTTACATGTGATGTGTATTTTGCCTGATATAGTCTGGAGGCATCATCATTGTTCATCTTTTTTGCTGGTGTTAAAAAAGCTAACTAACGATAGCAAAATCGGCAATATCGTAGAATCGCAATTTAAATCGAATTGGCGCCTAAAAAATCGCAATAAATCGAATCGGGAGAAAAGTGAATCATCCCAGCCCTAGCGGTTTGTGCGGTGGCCATGGCGGCACAGCGCAGAGTGCGCGCAGAGCCAGTGCTGAGCATGGCAGCGGCGTGGTGCGTCGAGCGCCAGTTGCTAAGCGACAGAGCAAGAAGTGTTCTTGGCGTGCTTGGTTCAATGAGTAGTACCTTAACTACGTAGCAAAAATCTGTAGCTGTAATCCTCCTGAAGAGCTGGACCAGAGCAGCAGCATCAGCAGCGGGGAGGGGAAGGATGTGGGTCCACCCGATCCTGATGGCAAGGCAGGTACGGGGGGAGTACAGGCTCATTCGGGAGCTGCATTTTCACAGAATGCTTCCAAATGTACTTCAGGCTGACCAAGGAGCAGTTTGAGAGACTGTTGTCCCAAGTTGGTCAAAGTCTGGTAAGAATGCAGACAAACTTCAGGCAGCCAGTCTCTCGTAGCACAGTTCAGCTCTGTATCCGCTGCCACTTTTTTCTGAACTGGCCTCTCTTATTGGATGCGCTAAGATGTCGTAACAGCGCCCGAATTTAAAATTTTCAATTCGGGCACCGCCTTGCCGCACGGCACAGCATACACAATGAATGGGTTTGCCGCCGACCGCCTGCGCTTGCCGCGTTTGGTGTGTAGGGGCCTTAAGGAGCAGAGGACAACACCTGGTACCACTCTTGTCAGGAGAGAACAGGAAACTGGGGCTTCGTTTCACAGGGGCACACATTTCAGGCTGGTGGTGATGCAGTAGTTGCGGGGGATATTTTCATGACACCTTTATTTGAGCCTTGCTTAAATGCCACAGCCTACATGAGTGTGATGGCCCTTTTCCATGAGCACACCTCGCCCTCCTAAAACAAGCTAGTTTTAGTACCTACTCCGCTCTGGTTCTAAGCGAGTTGAGTCGATACTAAAAGATGACATCACCGACTGCCAGCTACTGATTGGTCAGACAATGTCGTCATTGATGAGTCATGAGTGCGACGACCTAGCATGCTAGCGGTAGCTACCATTAGCTTACCCTCATATGTCTTTTCTTTGCAGCTGGATTGCTCTCGTCCTCGGCTTCATTCTGTTGTATAGCTTCCAAAACTCTCCTGTGCTTCTCAAGGGGTATTTCTTCTTACCACCTGCAGCCTTCTCCTGCTTTCCTTTTTTACTCGGTTTGTGGCAAAAAGCCACAGATTGTTGTGTTGCCCTCAAAATGAAGTCACGGCAGTGCCGCTCACCCCGTTGGGCAGGCGACTGAGGCTAATGGAAAAGCAGCACAAGGCGAGGAGAGCAGAGCCGGGTAGAGTCGAGTAGAGTAGGGCTAATGGAAAAGGGCCATTAGTGTGTATTTTGTAGCAGACATGATAATGATACAGTTGCTTGACCCTTGGTCTATACTGCCAAGCCCTATTGACCTAGACCCATTGGCATTTTTAACCATTGTTTTGCACATTTTCATGCTCTGAACATGATAGCTCCATCAAGGCTGCAGCGGTGCACCTTGTTGAGAGAATACTTCCACAGGGAGATGTCTGGATTACAGCAGCTCCAGGTTCAGCATACTGAGCCTCCAGCTCAGAGTGAGAAGCCTACATTCCTCTGGGCGAGTCTTCATTCATCACAATCCAAGTCTGAATCCAATCTAAAAAGAAATTCTGCTGCGGGCTGGCTTCTGCAGCCCCCTGCCATGCACCCCTTACAGCTCGCCCATTCAAATTCATTTAACAGCAGCGGTGTCTCTCTGGCAGCGCGATGACTTCACCCGAGCCTGGCAGAAGAAACGCACGGATCCCATAAATCTGCTGGATTAGTCAGATTTAATTGTCGTCCTGGGCCACCATTGATTTTATGGGTGTCCTAGCATGGGAAACCAACCCCCCTCTCTTTTTTTAGCACTGAAATTTATGCAATCGCTGTATTTCACACACAAACACGGTGTCACAATGCTTGGAGATGGCAATACATTAACACCCACATAAATGGCCAGAGCAGCCCAGGAATGCTGCCCACACAATAGGTGAGACTTTTAAGACTTTGAGACAGAGGAGCAATTAGCATTTTGGTAGCATGGAGCAAAAAGAAACGCAGGATGGAGGAAGAACTCTTAAGAGACACCATCTTCAAAACTGCGTCTTTTGAGAGGCTAAACTTGAGGAAACAGTGAGATTATGGAGAACATGGCAGCAGCGGGGGCTGCGAGGTGTTGCTGTGTGCTCGTCTGTGGCCTCTGCTCTGGAGTTTGGGGTCTGGAAGGTGAACACAAAGGCCTCAGCGCTGATGACTGTGTGCAGCACTGCTAGGGGAGCGGGCCGACTGAGCAAACGGGGACATTCTTTCTGCCTGAGGTCACTAGCTGGTCCCATTCAACCCCCCACACCTCTCCAACACCCGCTCTCTGCCCGCTCCCCTCACCCAGGAGAGGAGGGGAGGGGGGGCTCGGTGCCTGCCCCTCTCTCTCCTCTGGCCTTTTGTCCCCAGATGGAGAGCCTGAACCTCCTCACTGTGCTACCAGTGATAGCAGCAGAGGCTCTGTTCCTGAGTTTCTATTTGCAGGTTGCAGTAAGCTTTGGCTGAGACAAGGGCCCGACCAATATGGATTTTTTGAGGCCGATACTGATAACGATACTTGTCAGAAAAAAATACTGATTACCAATTAATTGGCCGATATATATATATAAAAATATAAATATATACACACACAATACTTTGTCCTTTAGTATTTGTTATACTTTACTTTAAAAAAAAAAGTCATTCTGTATCTTGTACTTCTTGTTGATGAAAATTAGATGAAGATTATAGTAAAGACAGAACAACTTTTTAAAAAGTTGTAAACAGGAAAGAAACAAAAACACTTAAGGTAACACTCTTTTCATAGGCATCTTTTATTTTTCTTCTCTGCAGCTTTCAGGTACAATATAAAAGAGTGTGTTAAACTGTTATCCTACTACGAACTCGGGGGAACCTCATCACCCCCGAGTTGACAATGGAAGATGGATGCCCCCAGTGTGAACAGTTATTTAGCTCCTGTAATAATCAATTTATTTGTACTTCTGACTGGGGTGTGTCGCTCTAGATCAGCTGTATACATAGTATTGTTAGACTTATATTTACAAAAATGCTGCCATAGTGATAATCACATTCTTCATGTGATATTTGTGAACAACAACGCAGGGCGTGCTAACAACAGCTAACAATAGCCTGGTAGATCAGCATGTTTTTTTCCGACTTCAACTGGAACGCCGATAAGTCGGAGATGATGTCACTCCCATTTCCGAGATTACTGGAACGCAGCATTACGGCAGTCGCCGCGCGTGCTCATGGGTAGCAGAGTCTTAATGTCGCCGGAAACAGATTCTCCTCATAGCACCTTTAAAGTTGGGATCTAACTAACGACTATTTCTATCATCAACTAGTCATTGACTACTGGGTCAACTGGTTGACTAGTCAGGTACTTTTTTTCTGCCCTTAAAATTACCTGATAGGTCTTAGTAATACTAAATGATCTAAGATACAATGTTGTGTTGGACGTGTTACAGTAACGTAACTACTTTGCTCAAGTAAAAAGTAAAGAAACGCATTACTGCTAAAAATGTGGTAATGAAAAATAGTTCCTTTCTGAATTGGACACAATGTTGGTTTTCCCACAGACAGATTTGACAGTGATGTTGCCTTCAGAGGACTAAGATGACTCACTGCACTGAAAATAATTTAATGTCCATGCACTTAAAACACTAAAAACATGGGATGATGTGATTGAACGATCATCCAATGATATCTGCCATTGACCATTTATGTTGTCAAATAATGTTGACTTTTTTTTGCATCCCTAATGCTAAGAGACTTCTGCAGATTCTCTGGATCTTTGGATGACCTCGCTCCAAACACTGCTTGTGCACAACTTTCAGTGATGCTCCTTTAATACCCAACAATAAGACTCACCTGTCTCCAATTCACCTAATCACCTGTGGAATGTTATATGGAATGAGATGTTTTACCCCAGGCTCACATTGAATCCTGTGCGGGTCCAGTGCGGCTTCCACATGTAATCCATATCACTAAAATCACTGTTGTAGGCTCACATTAGCCCCGCACGGTGCGAGTCCGGTTCCGGGAGCCGTACGGCACAACGGAAACAATCCGATAGAGGTCTATTTTTTCCGGATGCCGGAGAGGGTCAGCGTCAAGCTGAATGAAATATAACTAGTTATACAGGAAGTGAAATGCCGGGTGGCATGAAGATACGTTGTTTTTCAAAATAAAATCAGTGTACAAAAAATGTAAGTTGACTCTTCTTTGACCGCACACTTGCGCTAGTAGTAAATGTAAACATAACATCACACCCGGTGACACAAGGTCGCAAAAGTGAGCAGCACAGCATCTCCTTACATGTAGTTCCTGTATATAAGGCTTGTTCTCGCGTGAAGTCCAGACAAGAACGTGAACCCACGTGAGCTTCTACTCTCGCTAGTGCCGTTTCCACACCCGGCCGGAGCCAGCCGCAGCCTCTATCTGGAGCTGATGTGAGTGGCAGCTTGGGGAAAATCCGCACCGAATCTGGACTGCAACCATTCAGGAGCCAATGTGAGCGCGGCGTAATTGTTCGAAATTTCAATAAACAGACTTTGGATCACTCGCTGCTTTCAAATGCAGATTAATTCTGGAAAACTGTCAGCAAATTAGATTAACTTTTTCATTTTGTTATGAAACAATCAATCATTGAGATGCTGGGGGTTAATTTTGGTCTGACTACAGCTGTAACTTCAGTCTCCACTGCAACAACTAACAAAGCTTATTAAGGACATATTTCTAAGCATGTCTATTTGTTGTGTTTCTTCATATTTGTAAATTATTGGTATCTTAAATTAACTTGCATCAAACAGGGGTATTCATGCACTGAAGAATGATTATGAGAGCATTATAGTTGGTTAGGAAGCTGAAGGATTTTCCTTCTGCAGTCAGCCTCTGTGTCGGCCTCTTACTCAGTCAATCAGGCAGGGCCAAACATGTCAGAATTTAGGGTGTGTTGTACCTTGTGTCCAGCCAAAAAAAATTAAATCTGTCTGTCTGCTGCAGCGCTCCATTTTCAGCATTTTTTCAAACCAAAGAGACAATCTTTTAATCTGGAGGGAAAAAAATAACATCATCATGATGCGCTGTTAAAATCCAGAATTAGTATAGTGGTCATAAAAACTGACACACAGTCACACCACAATGACCAATGAGAAATGAACAAATGTCTGACTGGAGCCTTTGAAATCAGGACCTCTTTGTTACCCATTTTAGGGACAAGTAGACATCCAGCAGGGCTTTTGATTGAAGAAAACTACCAAGCCAGACTAGACTGACCACTGCTGACTCACCCTGGCAGCTCCGTCTCCATTCAGCCCCTCATGGTGACCAGTATAGTTTACTGGTTATGTGCAGAAACCAGTGGACTCCAGGTTGTTTATTAGTGTATATGAACAGGGTCAACAGCTCTGCTTCACTCTGGACAAATGATTACAGACTGATACTTCTGCTTTTGCGACACAGCAGCCCTCTTTAACCAGACCAACATTCATCTCCATGGCAACACCATCCCTCAAAATAAATGCATTAGCAGAATGAGCTCTAATAAACAAACTAAAATTACAGTGAGCCAGTGAAAAAGCAGACAAAGGTCAGAGCCCAAGGCCTTAAATACACACAGTGACCACAGAATGAAAAGGGCAATCTTCAAATTATAATTTTGTATATCACCATTTTAAGAGCTAATATCATGCTTATCTAAATGTTACATGCCCTTTGTGTGTTTGATATGCCTCCTCTGCATGTAATAAAAGTAAGCAGCATCAGGGCATCTGCCTCCCTGCCCTTGTGAAAAGTCGGAGTTACTGTCTAAACTGCCTCATTCTTCTGACCAATAGACCTACCAGTGTGACATCCTCCTATTGTTTTGCCTGCTAGCCGAGCCTCTTTGTACCAGTGCAGAGCAATCTACAAAAATGAAGAACCACTGATCACCTAAATATGGGCTCTTAAAGGACAGGATTACAGTTTGAGATATAGCTTTGTGTCATTTTTAGTTGCTTTGTGATGGGACTGTACATTTTCTAACACTCAAATCAAACATTAAACAAACTATGAGTATATCATACTGAAATTACTGCATTTTCTTTATCTTTCATCTTACAAATTTTTCTTTAAATCAGCAATAATTAGAACTTTCTAAATTGCAGTTAGATTATACATTTAAATTCCCTACAATAAAGATCTATGTACAAAAAATGTCAATGTCATTACAGGTTAGTCTTCCTAGAAGTCATGCATCATAAAGCCGAGATGACAGCAGGTGGTAACTGCTTGTACGGGGATTAGCATGAATGCTAACAGCTTTAATAGCAGTTTTGTCAGATCTAACCCACATTCTTAACTACTTCTTAACTTCGCTTCTGACATGCTTGGATGATAGTTTGCTCAATGTAGTGGCTTATATTTTGCATTTAAAGCCGCAGCAGTAGCGTCCCCCTACTCATTATGTGATTGGCCCAAAATAAATGTTATTGATGGAGCGATTATCCAATCATCTGCCGGATTTTCTCTAAAGGGTTCTACCAATTTCCAAACACTTTCTATGGGCTGTTGCCCAGATGGACAAGTAAAATATACTGAACAGTCCATCTGGTGGGGCTGGGTATTTCCAGCAACCCAACGATACAAAACGTGTCCCGATACTGAGGCCGCGATACGATACGTATCCCGATACACATTAATTGCGAACATTTATTGCACTTTTAACAGAATTCCCAGCAACTTTTGTTTTTTATTACAAGATTACATTTATTACTTTTCTTTATTACAAGAAAAAGAACAAGCATGAGTTTTGAATAATTCTTCAACTTAAGAATTCAAACTTAGATCCCCAAAGGCTTGGCTTCTACTTTGAACTGTGCCGTTTTTAACATTACCAAAAGAGTATTCACAACAACTGTCCAAACATTGAAGCCGTATCGATTCTGTAGAATCTGTATCGATACATGTATCAACAAGAAGTTCATGACGATATTTTGCCGTATCGATATTTTGAGCACAGGCCTACCATCTGGTGTTCAAGTTCTGAAAACAGTGATAGAGTGAAAAGACTCAGGTGGACAGATGTCAGGTTATTTGTATTTAGCAGAATTAGCTCTTACAGTGGGTTTTGTCTGGTCTTAACCAGGGCATTGTAGTTTTCACAAGCGTCATGACACTTTTATTTAATGAAAACAGAATGTGTAGAATGTCCCAGATATTCCTTAAGTATGTCAGAGACAACTGCAAATTACCAACACTGATAACTTGCACATTACATTTCTACCAGCAAAGCTAAAAAATCAGAAGTGACAGAGCCCCTGCTCAGCATTCAGAGAGAGAGGAGAGAGAGGCTGAACAGAGTAAAATGGTAGTTGTGGGTTTGCTGTGCTCAGCTGCTGGGAAAAATCCACTTTTTGGATGAAACGAGAACTGTTAATAAAATAAAAAACATTGTTTCATATACTTCTAAAATTGATTCATAATTTTGTCTACGAATTTGTGATTTGTACGGCGAACATTTTTTTCAACACCTGTGTGTTACTATTAAAACGGCATGTTTCTTAATATTTATCCAAAGCCTTATACTGTCTCATCTGACAACAAAGTTGCAGTGTAGCAGAAGTTTGTTCCTCTTGTTGGAAAGATTTAGTCTATCAGTGCAGAGACAGATTCATGTGTTGGTTTGCTTAAAATAAAGCTTTAAAGGGTTTTTTTCATACTGTGCTGTGCTACGCCAGTGCAGGTCTGCCATCTGAACATTTCAGTTATTTTGGTGACAACGCAGCTGTAAGAGGTACACATTATCCTGAATAAATGATGCAGTTCTTCCCTCCAAATTGTAAACATGAATCTATTTTTGAACAGTAATTGCTGCAGCAGCCCTCGAGACAGCGATGGTGAACAAACACTCCATCAGTGTTTTATATCATGCAGTGTTTATACATTTTTTAATCACAAATTTTCAATTTAAATGTCACTTTCAGACAGGAAAGCTTTGTGATCAGTGCCAATGTGAAACAACAATCGTCTTGTACAGCAGAATGGTTCATCAGACAGATGCAGATCATGTACTTTCTTTCATTGACAGTTTCAGTTTGTTATTCAACCATTACAAGTGTCTAACTAGTAAAACACTTCATTCATATAAACCACATTCCATTATTTCTTATGGAATAAGCTGAACTGTTTCTCTGAGACATTTAGACTCCTATAAATGTAGAGACAGTCTTTTGTTTACATGTTGACTAAGTCAGCTCATGAGTCGTACATTGACTCAGTATTTGATGTGAGTAAAGCATGCTGCTCTTAGTGCCCCACACTTTCATTAATCTTTCATAAAACCTGTTTCTATGAGTGGATTCATTATTTGTTTTGAGAGAAACGAGAACCAATTTTACATTTTTCTGCTTTCAAGACAATTTGGAGGCAATCAAACTTGCCTGAACAATCAGTACAACCCCCTTCCTTTTTGTTTGCTTGCTTCTGTAGTTTTATTTTAAAATACTTTAATTAGTCTTGCGCCGCAGCAGAAGTAGCATCAGTCACTATGGATGTTGAAATATCTGATCATAAGTCCTTGAACAATTCACTTACTGACTGTGCCAAGGAGGTTTGTTTGTTTGGTCTGAGAACAAGATAACTCCAACATTTCTCAACCGATTCCGATGAAAATTTCAGGAAATGTTGGTCACAGCAGGAGGAAGATGTGATTAGATATTGTCGACGACCTGAAACTGGATGTGAATCCACAGTTTTCTTTCAGAATTTGTTAGCATTGCAAGATAGGACAAACTTGGCAACAAAATGTCAGACAAGCCTTGGCGGAGATTTGCCCTGTCTGAACACTTCGCACTCCTGTTAACCTGCATTAAATTCAAGTCTTGCTTGCAACTAAAGTATTTCTTTACTTTCTAAATATCTTGGGTTGAGAAATGGTATGCCACAGGGCTCAGTCTTAGGGCTTGTATTTCATTTATATTTTATGTCAATGTTTTTGGTAAAAAATAATTCTCTTAAGGAGGTTTTGCTCTTGCTGGAGCTGCATTTTGTTCATAGGTCTGTCTGTGAGCAAGATAAATCAAAAGTTCTCAACAGACATTTTTTCAGGAGATGTTGGCCATAGCACAAGAAAGAGGGGATTATAATTCTGTGGATTGGTGACCAAATGTGGATGCAGCTAGCCTCAGTCGCCTGTCCAACGGGGTGAGCGGTGCTGCGGTGTCGTCATTTTGAGCGCGACACAACAATCTGTGGCTTTTAGTCACAAACCGAGTAAAAAAGGAAAGCAGAAGAAGGCTGCAGGTGGTAAGAAGAAATACCCCTTGAGAAGCACAGGAGAGTTTTGGAAGCTATACAACAGAATGAAGCCGAGGACGAGAGCAATCCAGCTGCAAAGAAAAGACATATGAGGGTAAGCTAATGGTAGCCACCGCTAGCATGCTAGGTCGTCGCGCGCATGACTCATCGATGATGACATTGTCTGACCAGTGGCTAGTGGAAACATGCTGCAAATCGAGTAGGGCTGAGTAGAGTTGGGCCAAGGCGTGCTCGTGGAAGAGGGCCATATGTTAGTTTTCCATCAGTATCTCAAACACATTCATGCCCATTTACACACTGCTGACGCAGCAGTGGGAGCAACTTGGGGTTAAGTGTCTTGCCCTGACGCCCTGAGCTGGGCTAAAACTTGCAACCTCCCAATTACTGATCAAGCACGCTTTCAGACTGCACCACCGACGCCTTGGGCATGGCTCAAGGGAGAAGTGATTAGATATTAGTCATGATTTGAATCATGTAAGTCTCAGTCACTCTTCCCATTACCAAACACTTTCAATGGGCCAGTGAAATATATTTAACAGTCCATCTGGTGCGTACAGTCTGATGGTTGGAAATGACCCTTGTGCTCACACTGTACAGGTAAAACTGGGACAGGAACGTGGGCACAAGTCAACAAAGTTTCATCAAATCAGTGGTCTCTTAAGCCCGGCACAGATACACAGACAGAAAAACACTGTGGCAACTGCACAGCACACAAAGCATCACCAGAAAACACATAAGAAGCTTGATAACGAATATTATCCCAGTAACAAAGGTGGTCTGAAATCTGCTTCAACCTCAAAAACAGTCAGATCCTGGTGACATAGCAGAGTTTACCAGGCTTCAGGGGAATATTCTACTTACGATACTGTAGAGCATTTAAATACCAACTATAAATCAAAGCTTTCATTCTCATTACTGACAATAAGACAAACTTCAGGCCTGAAAGCTGTTGCATAAAGGTAAGATATTTTTTTCAAAGTACAACCTCAGACCATGCTGGGCAATGGCAGACAGGCCTTCGATGAAATGTGAAAAAAACACTTTCAAAATCTGCAGCACAAACCTGATGTAACATCTGCAGAGGCTAACACATCTTCAGCTTTGCAGAGGAGAGATAAACGTGTGTCTGAGTGAGGAATCCTTTTCATCTGAAGCTTCCACTGAAAAAATAATGTTAACAATATTATACCCGGTGTTGTTTTGCTGCTCTTTCATCTTGTAGCCTGGGAGCTTTTGGGATTTGAAAGCAGATAAGCTCTGAATTCACTTCAACTGTATTTGTGTGTGATTCAAATCACAAATGTCCTTCTCTTAATCCCCCTAACACCATTAAATCTCTTCACATTATGTTTTCAAGAGAGAGGACAGACCAGAGTGCTGCAGCAGCTGAGAGTACAAACTGATTTTCTCCCCCAAAACACTGTTACTGAGCTGTCATGATGTTCTCACAATAGAAAAAAGTTCATGGTCCATCATCTTTTAATGCCAAAAAATCTGAAGTGAAAATAGCCTGAGCTCCAGCCTGATCTACAGCAACATGACGGAGATCCTGAACATCTCACAGCATCCAGTCTGCATGTTGTTCATTAAGAAACAAGGAGTTTATCCGTAAGGTCAGGACAGTTAAGACTGATTGTTTGCTCAGGGCTCAGTGACCTCCTTCTAATGAGAACATTTGTTGGTATCTAACAAGCCAATGACTTATATTACTAAGTTTAGTTAGGGGTGCACAAGAAAATGAATTTCACTGTCATCAGAGAACAAGCGTTCAAGGAAAACTTTAATGCTTGTTAAGTTTATCTACTCCTTTAAGAGTAGATATCGTGAAGATGTTCGATTTACTGTGGTCAATAAGAAAAAGGAATTCAGTGCACATGAACACCTCTCTTCACAGCATCTATACATTCACTTTATCACTATTTTTATAACCTGAAATACCAGATAAACAATTCAATATATTTCATCAGTCCATCTGAGAAAGAGCCCATAGAAAGTGTTTGGGAATGGGCAGGACCTTTCCAAAGCATACCAGGCAGGCGATTGGGCAATTGTCCACCAATCATATTCATTACAGGCCAATCAGATAGTGTCGTTGATGGCCGCTACCGCCGGGGTGTAAAATACAAAATGTGAGCCACTTCATAGAACAAACTCTGCCCAAATTATTGTCTGAGGTGGAGCAAAATATCCTCTCTATAGAGGAGGCTGTAGTGTTCTTGGTTTGTTGTCCAATAGGCCTGTCACAATAATCAATAAATCAATTAACGGAGCGATAAATAAAAACGTCCTCGGTAAGTTTTCCAGCCTCAATAAACTGACATGCACGTGCATGCGTGTTTGTTTTCCTCCTCTCTTTCTACCAAACAGGCTGAATGAGAAGATGGCTCACTACGTCTATCTTTCTTAACATTGGGGTGCATTGGTTCTATAGCGGATTTATAGCGGAGTGAGCATCTGTCAGACATGCAATCTTTGGGGGGGGGAGGCGGGGCCGCTCGCGCATACACACGAAGAGAGCTGAAGTGAGCATCCTGAGGAGTAACGAGGAAACGAACGCTAATATGAGTGATGGCACGAAATGTGGTCCTTAAGCCAGCTGCCACAGCCCCAGTGTGAGAATGTGTTGGTTTTAAACAGAATGAACAAGGTGTGTGCTCATGAACACCAACGAGCCGAAATGTTGTATTTGTTTGAAAGTAGTGGCGACAAACATGCCAGAACTGTATAAACTCCATTTTATTTATTGTTTTTATTTTTGTGTGTGTTTTGTTGGAGTTTCGTTTTTTCTTTACAGAGACAGGGTCTGTTTTTGATTAGTATAATTACTTTTATTTAAATACAATTTTTCCTAAAATAGAGTCCATTTCATTTTCATTGTTTTTTTTTCTCTTGTTTTGTTTGTTAAATTTATTATATTGTTTGTTTAACTTATTTTATTTAAAAGATCCTGACCTTCCAATTAAAGTTAAATACTCTTAGGAAATTAGATTCTTGCTTTTGATATGGTGTACTCACTTTATTATGACATATATTATAATTACATCAATGAAAAAATGAAAAAAAAAAAATCAAAATAATATTGACAACAATATTGTTTATCATCAATAATTTTTTGGACAATAATCGTCCAGCAAAATTTGTTATCATGACAGGCCTATCGTCCAATAAACAAATGTGGCCCAGATCTGATTAAAGTGCTAATAAAGCTGTTATCATCTGTGCTAATCTCCATGCAATAGTCACTTCCTGTTGTCATGTTGCTTGTCGCTCCCACCTCTTCCTGCTTTAAAGGACGCTCATGGGGTCGTGCCGCTCTGTTGCGGATTGGAGCTGGACATTAAATCAGGTGGATCCATCTGTACTGCAAGGTTACTGTTTTTATATGGCTAGAGCAAAATGTAGCAGCAAAAGTGGACAACTAAGACTTCAGGTTGAATCAATCCCTTACAGGTCTCTTTCAATCCACAAGTGCAATGTTTATTTCAAAATGTTGTGTAAGTGGATCCACAGTGATAATTCTGCAATTGGTAATTTTCTGTAATTATAATATAATTATATAATAATTTTTGCCGATATTTCCAAACTTATTTTGACCATTATTCAACACTGATATTTGATGTATGGGGCCTGTGTTTTGTTGCTCTGATATCGAAACAGGTGTCAGTAAAAGTTGACTCTTTTATTCTACAGTCATGTTTAGTTTAAAACTGTGTTATTTTGACAACCCTATACTGATCATTTTTTGGTAAATATCGCTGCTATAATTAGCTTTCATGCTAGTGTACGTCAGACTCCAGAAAAAAACACAGCACTGTGCGTTCTTTGTCTTCCAGCTTTCTGATTTCCGCTGCTCGACAGGTGAAACTGTTGCCGGTGAATGATTTGAGAAATTCAAGCCCCTCGCCTCTCCTGCCAGAGCTTTCAGAGGCCGCTTGGATTACTGTAACAAACCAATGAGTCATCAGTCTTTCGGCTGACAGTCAGCTCATCCAGCCTGAAGCAACGTCTTTTATTATTTTTATATCTCAGGTGGAGAAGCTGTACTTATTTTCAACAGCACATTGCCTCACAGTCTCGCTGAAATGTATTTTTACTCAAGTTTAAGTGCAGTTTTGTGGGAAAATCTCAGTGGATAGAGTGAATCTGCTTCACTTTCTGCAGCAGAGACACAAATGTATTACTGACTCTGTGAAAAGAACCACTACACAAGACACTGACATTTCAGAAGAGTAACATCGGTTTTGGCTATGGGTATGTTTGTACAAACAGGATGTAGAGCATCAATATTTAAGAATAAATCTAAAATGAGGAAACCCTAACTCTCTAAAGCTGTGTCTACTTTTGTTTTTGTGAGTGCGCATTTAGCTCTGTGTGCGTCTGCAGTTTAATGTGCGCCCATCCCAGCAGGCCTGCCCCCTCTGATAAGCAGGTCTGGTACACTTTGTGACTGTCTGATCGAGGTCCTCCAGGGAAGGCCGGCTGAAGTGGAGGGGGGGTAGTTTGCATTCTTGGCCATTTCATGAAAAAGGGTGCAACCATGGGAGTAAGCCAAGAGGAGGGCTCAATTATGCATGGTTAAACAAAGCCCAAGGCTACCAGCGAGCAGCTATGTCTCAGCAAACTCTGCCTCGCTCCGGAGCTCCAGACTCCAAGAGGACTCTTCTCCAGAGGAAAAAAAAAACTCTGAAAGAAACCAAAAAACAAACAGGAACACAGGAACCAAGCTGCTGATAAATCAGTGGATTGTGTTATGACAAGTGCAGGCACTTTGAAACTAAACTTCTCAGAGACTTTCTTTAAAGCAAACATTCCCATTCACTTGAGGTCAAATGATACATCACAGAGTTTATGTTACAAATAAACCATCTTGAGAGTCGCACAGGCCTGTGTAGCTATCAACAATGACTAATCCTGCATGTGATTACTCCAATAAACCCAGCAGTTCTTCTCTCAGGAGCAGGTTTTGTTATCGAAAAGCCTCTGAATGCTATATGGATCCAAACCATACGCTCAAAACATCACACAATAAGACTGTCGCTGTTACAAATGACATAATACAACAATTATAATCCTCAACACAACTCTGGTAAAAAGCAACATATACTGAAATATATTTTGAGACCATGGCAGTGATATTGAATTGCCACAAGCACCCAGTATTAGATTGAGCTAAGCTACTGAATTACTGGCAAAAGATCTAAAAGTCATTTGACCAACTTTTAATTTAGTTTTGACTAACAGTCCTGCAATCCTGGTCAATTGCTCTGTCTCTGTCTCTGTGATGCAGCCACTGTAGTTCTGGTCAAAAGCTACTGACACCACAATGCGTCTGTGTTCCTACTTTTGCTTGAAATTTAACAACCACAGACAGCTTGTGTTGCACTGTGGACATTCTGTTGTGTAAAATAAAGTCACACTTAATGTGTCAGTATGGTGTCCTCAGTTCTTCAGTTGTCAGTCGTGCTCAATGTCTCTTGAACTAGTGTGATGTGTTTTTCAAGGCCCACTGAACTAAATGAAAGTCATTGAAAAGACAATCTTCAAATATACATAAGGTCAAATAAGATTGATCCTAATGGTGTCAAAAAACTGAATCAAGCCAGCAATGCAATTCCTACTTTACAAGATTCAGAATCCAAAGCCCATTTCCCACTGCTATTTCCCGTTGGGACATTTGGTCTCCACTGTGGACGTCGTGGAGATGGAATGGGAGCAACAAGTGATCCCCTCATTTGTTCTGTCTCCTGAGGCAGTAACAGAGGCGTGGAGAGGTAAGAACGACGACACAGCAGTAGACAGAAGCTCTATGAGAGAGTGTGGGATATGTGTGGGCATATCCCACACTCTCAACAACATATGTTGCTCCAAAACCTGTATGTACCTTTCAGCATTAATGGTGCCTTCACAGATGTGTAAGTTACCCATGCCTTGGGCACTAATACACCCCCATACCATCACAGATGCTGGCTTTTGAACTGTGTGCCTATAACAGTCCAGATGGTTCTTTTCCTCTTTGGTCCGGAAGACACGACGACCACAGTTTCCAAAAACAATTTGAAATGTGTACTGATCAGACCACAGAACACTTGTCCACTTTGCATCAGTCCATCTTAGATGAGCTCGGGCCCAGCGAAGCCGGCGGTGTTTCTGGGTGTTGTTGATAAATGGCTTTGGCTTTGCATAGTAGAGTTTTAACTTGCACTTACAGATGTAGACGAACTGTAGTTACTGACAGTGGTTTTCTGAAGGGTTCCTGAGCCCATGTGCTGATATCCTTTACACAGTGATGCCGGTTTTTGATGCAGTACTGCCTGAGGGATCAAAGGTCAAGGGCATTCAATGTTGGTTTTTGGCCTGGCCTCTTTCGTGCAGTAATTTCTCCAGATTCTCTGAACCTTTTGATGATATTACGGACCGTAGATGATGAAATCCCTAAATTCCTTGATGTTCCAGATAAGTGTTTGATGAGCATTCCTCAACTTTCTCAGTCTTTTTTGCCACTTGTGCCAGCTTTTTTGAAACATGTTGCAGGCATCAAATTCCAAATGAGCTAATATTTGCAAAAAATAACAAAGTTTACCAGTTTGAATGTTAAGTATCTTGTCTTTGCAGTGTATTCAATTGAATATAGGTTGAAAAGGATTTGCAAATCATTGTATTCTGTTTTTATTTATGATTTACACAACGTGCCAACTTTTGGGTTTGTAATTAATAGTGGAGAATACATTTATCGTCCTACATCAAGCACCACAAACACACCACTCGCATTGTTTGTCTGGATGTGTTTGTGTTGTGTACAGTTGTTGAAAGGTTTATGCATGTAAAAAGTGATCTGTTTCTAAAGTCAGTCTGTTAGCTCTCAGATGCTGCTCTGTGGAGCAGCAAAGAAAAATCCAGCCACTGAGTATGTGGGTGCATTTTAAATTCTGAAATGTAAGACAGAGCCTGACATGTATTCAGACCTCAGACTCTGCTAAGTGAAATTTCAGCACTCATATTACACACATCACACAGAGTTATAGGAAGTAGAACAGAAGCCAGTAACAAAGCTGCCTGTTTCACTCATCTTCAGTCTTCATCCAGAACTGAATCCACTGCCTGTTTCATTTTGAAAGACTTACACCCCTCGAGCATTGTAGACAAAAAAGGCTAAAGATTCAGAAAACACTTTATAAACTCCATGTTTAAATATAAAAGCTGAATTATGTTTAACTACTATTTCACAAACTAATCATTTTCTTTGTAAATCTTAAATACATTTTTTCTGAGCTATCTGTCAATCTCAAGCACACAACAGATCACAGTGAATCATGATAAGAGCATCATTTTTGATTGAGAAAAGTGAACTCAACTGTCACCCTCAGAATCAAACTCAAATATAGCTGACACATGAGATAGGGAAGAGTAGCATCTCTGATTGATGCATTAAACTAATTTAAACTCGTACTCAATGAAACCAGCTTTAAATCTCCAAAGCTATGTGTGCACAGGTTTCAAGTCCATGGATAAGACAGGTAGTTATGAGAAGCAGAAACATATGTCGGACTGATAGATACCTGATAAAGCAGAAAGACAAGGGGACTTTAGAGCTAAAATGCACCCTATACACCTCAATATTCTTATCACAATACTAACAATGTATTTGCACATCATTGTTCTTTCCATATTGTCGTGTAGGCTGACCTCTCCTGCACCTGTCTTTTTAAAGAGCTGTCCTCGTTAAAGCTTCTTGTCAAAACTGAAGTTCATTAAAGCAAAGGACACAGCAGCACGTCAAAACAGGAGCTACAGAAAAGCACTGAGAAGTCTCTTTAACATTTAAAGTATCAACAATTTGAGGCTTCAAAGGCTGAAATGGCTTCAGTTGTGCAGAAAAGGGATAAAAGTAAGACAGCCTTTTCTCTGAAGCATCAGCAGGAAAGAAATCCTATTAGAAAAATACATTTTGACAACTCAACTGAGAAACAGCGCTTGTTGTTTGAGGGCATGTTTTTTTCTCTGCTCACCTTGAGTGAGATGTGCTTCATTCTTATCTCTGAAAGCAGATTTCTGAGTTTAGTTGGATAATAGCCTCTAAAATAACTTAACCTGGACTGTTTAAGCAGCACTTAAACCTTAAGCAGGTCAAAGGCCACTTTTTCTAAAAGAAAAACCCACAAAGTTCCTCAGCAACTGGACACTCAGCATCTGGCCCCCTCTTTCTTCAGACACACAATAAATCGGAAAGTATGCGGCTTTGGTTACATGTAAATTATAGGCAGTTCTTCCAGAGCCGGAGGGGCTGGGCTGCAGGATCAGTATCCACGTGAAGTACAATATATGAAAGGAAGAAACCTGGCTAAAAAGCTCTTTCCCGACATCTTCCTCTTGTTTCCCGGGGAAACAGGAGAGGGGGGCTGAGGTCGGGTGACAGGGACGTCCAAGAAAACACACACACACTCACACACACACACTCAGTATCTATACTGCAAGCTCAACAACACATCAGAATGCACATCAAAAGACCAGAGATTTCTGAATTTTAAGTCTCTTTGGTGCAATAACCTTGTATTTTGGTGAAGTAAGAGTAGGGGTGGGCAAGATGACAAAAATATCATATCACGATTTTTTTAAAAATAAAATCACGATCCCGATTTTATCACGATTTTTTTTTACTTTGATTTTTCCAGACTAATTTGCATGTTTGACCATTTGTTCCCTATGTTTAACACATAAAACATGTAAAACCCTAAAAGAAAAATAAAGCCAAAGAAACTTTCTGAACAGGTTTTAATTTAAATAGTGCAGTTTTTATAAAAATGTGCAATAAATGTAAACACAAAAGGCGATGAACAACATCAACATTATCTCTTAAAGTGCAACAATTTAAAACAAATGTTATCAAACTGCGATGTCTATAATCTGAGTGAATAATACAGCTGCTTTAGAACAGATTTTTGTTCAGACATCTTCAAGCTTTTATCTCCTTTTCTCTTTCCACCATGGCTTCACGCTACATAACCAAACAGGAGATCCCACCATGCACTGCGCGTAAAGTGCTACGATTGGCTAGTTGGGTGCGCGTCAAAGTCTCTGCGCCCACACAGACGATCTGACGATCTTTCTGCTTTATGAGATCATCCCCACGTTATAATCCTTAACGATTAAATATCGTCATATCGCACACCCCTAAGTAAGAGCTAACTCAGGATAGGGATTCCTACTTCTTATAGACACTGACAATCTTGTCCATGCTCCTTTACACTCTCATGTCCTTATTTACACAACTATTGACACTTTCTAATGTTTGGTGTGGAGACAACACAGCAATACATGTTAACAGGGTGAACAATATTTTTAAAAAAATCATTGCAATTACAGTTTTTTCAAAGAATCAAGAACCAGATAAATGCAGATTCTTTTGTGCATCCATTTAAAATTGCATTAGACTTTGTTTTTTGTGTCTTTAATGCTTGGGCCAGACTACATGATTCATGCACGACTAGGGCTGAACAATTAATTGCAAATTAGATTAAATCACAATATGGCTTGTTGCAATTTTCAAATCGCAGAAGGTTCAATATTTTTAGCCCAAAATGTGTTGAACATTTTGGCATTGTGATGTAGTTTTTTGCAATTTCATGCCTATTTTTTTATCTCTATTCATACACTTTTTTCCCCACTTTTGGACCATATTTACTTTTTTTTAAGCCCGTTTTTATAACTTTATGTCTATTTTGCCCCCATTCATCTTTTTTTTGGCCACTGTCAGAACCATTTTTGGAATTTTTACATGTTTTTTGAAATTTAATTTCAAATTTAATTCCCAATTTTGCTGCCATAATCAATTTTCCTAAGCCACTTTTGGATTTTATTGCCAATTTTTCCCCATTTTTTGCAATTTCATACTTACTTTGCACCTATTTATTAACCTTTTTCCGCTTTCATACCATTTTTACAAAGTTTTACAATTTCATACCTATTTTGCTTCTGTTCTTCACTTCTCCACTTTTTCTCAAATCTTTTATCCTTAGATTAATTTAATGTCATATTGGTTTTACTATAAAAAGATCTACTGCTTATGTTTGTTTAAGAATACATAAGATGAGGAACATTAAAACAATTGCAGAGTAAATCGCAATATTGGGGAAAAAAATCACAATTAGATTATTTTCTCAAATCGTTCAGCCCTATGCACGACTACATCCCTACATGACTCTCTTAGGGTTTCCATCTGCCACAAAAATCTGTCATTTCATCTGGTGTATTGTGCCATAGTGACTGACAACTAAACAGTCACCTGGGATGCCTCACGACTCCATGACAGAAAATCTAGCACACTGATTTTTGTCCTGCCTCCTCTAATTTTGTCTGACATGTCAGAGACACTGAACAATGAGAGCACGGGGAGCCCTACATGTGCGACAAACACTGATGTAAACAAACCAAAGATGTTGCCTTGAGAGCCAAGGGATGGTTTGTTAAGCTTTAAAAACAACATCTCAGCCTTTTACAAGCTGTTGGAGAGAGACAGCAGAGGAGCCTTAGTAACTTGGTGAGTGGCTGTCTGCATTTATCAGCAAAGTTACATAACTCTTATCATAACTTCTGTAGTCAAACATAAGTTAAGAACTCAAAAGTGTTTGTTTGCCGTCCTCAGCGACAGCCCTCCTCTTCCTGTTTAGACCCCTGGTTGTCTAATCTGACAACTGAAGTATCTAACAAAAGAAATCACATAGTCTGACCTCAGCCAACTCTTTCTTTTTGTTTTCAATTCTAAACCCAGTTGTTCTTACTAAGCCCAGCCCCAAGAAGTGGCTTACACATATACCCCTTTCAGACTGGCCGAAAAAACTGTTTAAACCCAGTAACAATCGGCTCCTGTTGGTCACGATACGCTGCACCTCGATATGCCCAGGTCACGATACGAAACGTCATGATACAATATCAAAAAAGTAAAAAATAAAAACATTACTGTGTAATTACAACTTATTTGTTTTTGTTTGAGTTGCACACAGGAAAACACAAGGCCTAACAGGCCAAACACAAACAATAACACTCTCTCTAACCCTAGAGAGGTTAGACATAGTGTATGCTAGCGAGCAGTAGGCTTGTTTTCGCCGTCTTCGTCTTTTTTAATGAGAAAGCCAAAATACTGCCAGACAGATGACTTGTATCCAGGTGGAGCGTCCTCAGTTTCGACCTCATTCGACTCCATCATTCAGCTTTTTGGAGGCAAAGTAGTTGGTGCTAATGTTTGTTGTCGTCACTTCTGGTCACATGCACTATTACCGGACGTGACGTCTTTATTTCACATACTGTATCGCGATATATTGCCAAATGATATTTCATCCCATCCCTAATAGGGCTGAACGTTTTGAGAAAATAATCTAATTGTGATATTTTTCCCCAATATTGCGATTTACTCTGCGATTGTTTTAATGTTCCTCATCTTATATATTCTTTAACAAACATAAGCAGTAGATCGTTTTATAGTAAAACCAATATGACATTAAATCAATCTAAGGATACAAGATTTGAGAACTGGAGAAGTGAAAAACAGAAGCAAAATAGGTATGAAATTGTAAAAACTGGGTAAAAAAATGGTACGAAAGCAGAAAAAAAGTTAATAGGTGCAAAATGGTTATGAAATTGCAAAAAAATGGCAAAAAAATTCAAAAGTGACTAAGGAAAACTGATTATAGCAGCAAAATTGGGATTAAATTTCAAAAACCTCGTAAATACCAAACATGGTCTGACAGTGGTCAAAAAAAAGATGAATGGGAGCAAGATAGGCATAAAGTTGTAAAAACTGGGTTAAAAAAGGTTAAAATAGGCATGAAATTGCAAGAAACTACATCACAATGCCAAAATGTTCAACACATTTTGAGTTAAAAATATTGCACTGTCTGTGATTTGAAAACTGCAACAAGCCATATTGCGATTTAATCTAATTTGCAATTAATTGTTCAGCCCTAATCCCTAATCATGACATCTGCATTATATGCTTACGGCACACCCGTCCCCTCCATCAGTAACTTACATGACTTTTGGCATCTCTGCAACAAATTTCATCTGCCTTTATATCATCAGCATTCGGATGTCTTTCAGTCTGCACCGAGTTTGTGCATGTTTTTTTTATTTTTTTAAATGTATTTTTGGGGCATTTTGTGCCTTTATTGTTAGGAGAGAGACAGTGGATAGGCTTGTGAGAGAGGGTGAGAGAGTAGGGGAAGACACTCTGCAAACTGGTCACAGGCGGGATTCGAACCTGGACCGGCAGAAGCAAGTACATGGGGTGCCCGGTTGCTAACCACTCCGCCAAACCAGCACCCCGAGTTTGTACATGTTAAAGAGGGACAAAAGTACAAAGTACAGAAAACAGCTGACCAACGTGTCAAAGGCAACCATGCTCCTTTCTATTGTTTACATGGACGTGTTTCATCGCACTGATGATGTCATCAACTTGATGACATCAGCTTGACGCACCACAGGAAAAAAAAAGCGAAGCAGCTCATCTGCTGCCGATTAGACCCGGGTCTGCTGGCAGTGGGAAAGGAGTCACTTGCCGGTTGTAAGCGGGTTAACCCATGTTGATCCACTAATTTTAGAGTGGAAGTTGTAATGCATACACGCTTCAAGGATTCAAGACAAAGGGTGAGAGAAGAGGGGGTAAAGTGCTGTATGTCAATAACAACATCTCAAATAAACATGGAGCTCACAGTTGTGTTGCTTCTTGCCCACGTGATCCACTGTTGCTCATGATCATCTCTGTTAACACTTTGTGGCCGGGCTGCTTGCTGGTATCCTTTTGTGTCATAGCTTAAAAGTCATGGGGCTGTTACACTTTGGGAAGTTCCTGTGTTATCTGGTGACTTCCTGCTTTAATAGCTGTTGTCTCAGTTTAGGTTCCAATGCTCTGCAAGTTGATATACTGTTTGATGTTTTGATAAAATGTGTGTTCATGGTCAGTCCACATGTCAGAAAATGTGTGTTCAAACAGTTTGTTAGAAAAGTTCTAATGCTAATGATGTTATTAGGGGATATGCCCCACTGCCACACTTTGGTCAGCCTGAAACCACCTCCAGTGTAAGGAACATGTCTGGGCATGCATGTGAATCCATAGTAAACATTAAAGCACAGCCTTGAAAAGCTGAATCCACATCCATTTCTTGAGAGGCACATGGACAGATACAGCTCAAGAGGATTCTCTCTAAAAACAGCCTTTTCTGAGCAGGGTTAAAACTAAAGGTTTAGAGGCATGCATTAATCCAGTATCTTTTTAAGCCAACAAACTCTAAGTAAGTCATAGGGTCATCTGGGACCAGAGAAAACTCGCTAAAAAGGAGTGAAATGCAAAATTTTTATGAACATTCTGAGCAAGGGGTGTGTCCACTGCATTTGTATCACTAAAATATATCATGCCTGAACTTATCGATAGTATAGTAGTTTAGTACCAATAAACTCAAACGTTAAGATTAGGGCTTTGATAATGCTGCATCAGATCCACGAAATTTAATTTATTTATCCCAAAATCTGCCTGCTCTCTTGCTGTTCTAACTGTTCCTGAGGATATATCAATACAAGCTGATTTTACCAGCAACGGAGGAGGCCAGACACAAACTAAAGAACAAACATCTTCAGAATTGAACATTCTTACTGAGACCAACTGAAGTCCCATGCAGGTCGTACAGTACAGCAGAACAAAGAAGTTCAAGTTAAATGATTTTTTAACTGATTTTTTGAAGACTAATTAAAAGCACTTGAGCATTCAGTGGTGACCGATCAATCATTCAGCCTGGTTCCTCCACTCAGTGCCCACATTTTGACTTTGTAAGCGTCTCATACGTGTCTTTTGTGCTCACTGATGTCTGTTTTTCCTGGACTGAGAAAATGCATCACAGCTCTGTCAGAGAAATGAAAATTCAGGGCCAAATTTTTCTAGGCAAGAAGTTGAAAAAGCAGTGGAATAAAATCTGCCAAAGAATAAATACACAGAAGCTCAGACAAGAGGCAGACAGAGCAAAAGTCAACTTTCAGAAGGAACAACACCATAGTCAACTATTTCTTACTTTGACAGAAAAAAACAACTGCAAGAGCTTTCACAGTATGAGGCACATCTCCACAGTAGGGGGTAGGACATTTGCAATTTTTTGTACATATATTAATTGTGTTTTAATACCATTTACATTGTCATTAAAATGTGTCCATGCAATTTAAGTCCAGGTTGCATTTTGTTTTCTTATTTCATGCAATCCTGAGTTACATTAGCTACAAAGTTAAAGCTGCTGTAGGAACTGTCATTAGCTATTTGTAAACCAACAGCACTGCAGTGTTAACTTCTTTTTGTTTGTTACCTTTTTCTCTCAATCATGCTTTTCATATATGCTGATCTTGGGAACTCCAAGTTATGTGCAATTGAAGTTTTTCAATTGTTTTCACCACTTGCGCTTATTTTCTAACAAATGGAGTGTAGGTAGTGTTGGTTCTATCTATGGATGCTACTATGGAGGCAGTAAAATGTGGGCAGGTCCAGAGACTAAGACAAAATTCACCACGGTGAGATTAAGTGTATCACATTCTATGGCTTGACCATCACCAATAAACTGTAGGAAATGGCTACCACGGCAACCATTTCCTACACCAAACAGAGACGGCATCAGCGACCTTCTGGACCTTCGTAAATCATCGTAATCTTTAACCAGAATAAACAAATCGACAAATTGAGTAAGCAAAAGATTCAACAGCGGGATTAACAGGAAGTAAATAATGAACGACTGTACCCATAATTCAGTGCTTCCAATACCCTTAATGCATCAAAAGTAGATGGGTTCGGACCACTTTGTTTCACACCAGTGAAAACGCACAAAATGTAGGGAGATGGAGCGGATCGAGACCACCCCTTCATGGAGGGCTCGGACCAGCTGATTTGGTGTGCACTAAAGTGCGGTGGTTGTATTCACATTGACACTAATGTACCAAACCCTGGGCCAAAACTTCTTTCGTGCGCACTAAATGTGGTTGGTGTGAAAACACCCTAAGAAGAGGGAGGGTAATGAGAATGCAGCTGAACTCTAAGACCAAATTCTTCCACACGCTGCTTTTTATAAAAGACTAAACTTAAGACTGATAGTACAAAAAGGGCTTTAACATTTCTACCACAGCATTGTGACAATGTAAAGGGTTGCTGCAGTCTCACGTTTTGTACAACCCTTAGCACTTGAAATGTGTTCAACAGCAGCAGAGACAACTGCTAATTGAAAATTAACACCTAAAATACACAAGAGAGACCGTCCAAAAAACCTGATGACCAAAGCTAATGAGCTGGAGACCCTAATGTCACCAAACATGTCTCTTCATATTCTTATAGTCTGATCAACAAATAAATGACAGACTACTGAGAAAGCTATAAAAAACAAATCCAACACTGTTTCTTACATCCACAGCCTGCACTTCAGTTAGAAGAAAAAATTCACACTGCTTCTGGTAAAAACCCAGGAGAGGTGCATGACAGATCTCAGATATGATGCTATGCTGACAGGAACCAATATAAATCCACCCCTGCTTCAGGGAATGTTCAGCTCTTAGGTTTGATTTGGATGTCAACTTCTCCCCCTCTGACACGCTGAGGAAGTTTTTGCAAACATCCACTTCCAGTGTTGCTGTCATTTAAACACCTTGACATTTCTACTCACCACAGGAGCAGCAGGTGAAGCAGTTTGTGTGATACAGGTTCCCCATGGCCTGGCAGGCTTGGCTGGCTCCGTACACTCCCTTTCCACATTTGACACAGATACCTGTCAAGGATACAGGGTCAGTCAGTCCATGTTTTGAATCCTGAGCAGAACATTCAAACGCACAACTGGAACAAGAAGTTCTTGTGTGCAGTGTGGACATAAGTCTACAAGAAATCATCAAGTACATTTTATTTTCATGACACTTAACGAAGCTGGAATTACACTCTCTTTGAGCACTTCATCAAAGTTCTTAAACTACCTTTTACTTTGCATTAGGCATGCATGGTATTGGATTTTTGCTGATATCCAATATGCTGACATTTCCAAACTTATCATTGTAGACACTGATACCACTATGTTTTTTTGAAGATTAGTTAACCTGACCTGGTCCTCTCATTGTGAGATCATATTTTTGTTAGAAATTGATGTGGACCAGGGAAACAACATTTCAGTTTCTAACAGAGGAAACAATTGTTTTCAAAATGTAACATTTTCAGTTGTGCCACATTCATAAATTTTGTGAGCACTACAGCTGATATATGTGCTATGATGTAGCAGAGGTGTGGACTCGAGTCATGTGACTTAGAATCGTGTCAGACTCGAGTCACAATTTTGATGACTTTGGACTCGACTGGACAATATCATCAAAGACTTGCAACTCGACTTGGACTTTGACATCAATGACTCAGGACTTGACTCTGACTTTAGTCTGATGACTTGAAAATACTTGAAATTTTCAGCAGACTGTTGAATAAAATGTGCTCCATTCAAAGAATTTGACTTAGTGACTGATTTTTGTCATTTCCAGCAAGACAATATTTTATCCCACAGGTTCTGCCCCATTGAATGCATCTATTAACATCCAATCAGGGTTTAGAAGAATAAACAAAGAGGGTTTGGATTACACAGTTACTTCCCTGAGCGCAAGACTGCAGGAGTGCAGGAACAACCCAGAGATGTGGACCTATGCTACCAAGGATAATTTCATTTGCATTCACAAACTACAATGTCAGAAACAAAAAACAAATTGCCGTTTGCAAAACCTGCAGCGTGAGAATAACAGACGGGGAGGCGATGATGCCCAACTTTGTTCGGCACCTGAAGCTGCACAAAGAAAGGTAAGTTGGTCTGGTACCTGTTGTGAGATCCTTTTGGGTAACTTTAGCTTAGCATCCGTTATATGCAACAACGGTATATGTTTGCTCGTAAACTCGCCGTGGCTAAAAACTGAGACTGACGTTAACTGAAAACAATTGTAAAGTTAAGGCCCAGGGTGACCAAGTGTCCTGTTTTACCATGACATGTCCTGTTTTAAGTCCTGCCCTGACTGTCCTGGTTTTTATAATTTTTTTATTTGGTCAACAGTGCTTATGACTTGGAAGGACTTGAAAATTTTAAGCCTATGACTTCAGACTTGACTTGAACTTGCACGTCTTTACTTGAGACTTGACTCGAGACTTGGGTTGAAAGACTTGAGACTTACTTGAGACTTGCAAAATAGTGACTTTCTCCCACCTCTGTAATGTAGCATGGCCAAAATATTGACTGTATGTTTTGTTATATGCAGATACAAATGTTCCACTTTTTAAGCTAATATCTGCTGATACTGATATCATGCAGATATTATTATTCATCCCTGCTTTGCACTGTCTGTTTTACACTATAAGATACAGACACTTTTTTTAGCCGTTAGTTTCTGGAAGTTTTGAACCATGTGTACAAAAAGAGCCTACTTCTACACTATTATTACTACTGTACCTCGAGAGTCAGAGTTAGTCCTCAGTTCTGTTTGTAGCTTTTCGAGACAAGCATCACAATCACATTTCAAGGATGTCAGACCTCTCCGAAACCAAACTGTGCTACAAAAAATGAAGAAGTCAGAAGTTATGCTTCTGAAAATGATGTCTACTCCTGTTGAAGAAGTCTGACAAAACTTCAGTCATTTCCCTGAGTTACATCAGACTGTTTGAAGACCCTGAAGTTCATGGAAGCAAATGGGTTTGCACTGAAACATGGGGAGGAAATGCAGAGGATGTCAGAGAGCTGGAGAAAACAGGGACACAATAAATGTACACTTTCAAGGTAACTTAGAGAAAAGGTGATTTCATGTGTTGCAAGGATAATACGGTGCAACATGAACATACATGACAAGTGTGGAACATTTTACATTTTTGATGCATTGAGCGGTTGATTTTTTAGTCAAGATTACTATATTATTACAATACTGAAATGTAACAAACTAGAGCACTGAACATCATTTTAATACAAGAATTTCAAGGAGCAGTTATCTTCTGACAGGCAGACACAGATGCATGGATTAACAACTCAAAGGGTAACTTTGCAGATACTGATTTTTTTGCAACAGTTTCTAAAGTCAAGACTTCCTATGGCCTTTGACTTAAAATAAAATATGATTATTAAGACTTTTTAAGGGATCTGCATTATCCCTGAGTAATAAAAAAGTCATTCCTAAAGTGACATTTATTCCCATTCGATTGAACTGCAGTATTCCTTCTGGATGATGCTCTGGTATAAAAATAGACCCTCTACCTGGCAAAGCCACAAACCGTAGAAAGAATCCATTTGAACTCAACCATTTCAAGATGACTGATGAGGTGTGGTGCAGTCTAATAGTGCACTTGGTCTACACTTGGAAGGCTGCAGTTTTGAGCCGAGCAAGATTTCACACGGTGATATTGTTGGGCATTTGCTACTTAGCATTATCAGGAGAGTACTTTGCACATCTAATTCAGGAGACAGGTGCGTCGGAGGAAAAAGTCTAATTAAACACGAAGATGGACTCCCGCACACTGTCTAACTTGCAAGAAAACATTTATTTGTAACGTTTCGGTCTCAGACCTTCATCAGGCAAACAGTTTGTTTAAGAGGGCAGGACGTCTTAAATAGGAAGTGCCAATCACACCTGTGGCCAATCATCATCATGATGTCACATCTTCACCAGAAAAATAAATAAACAGAAAAACAAACACATCGACTTCCTGACTGAGAGAGTCAACATGATAAGAGTCGACATGATGAAAGTCTATTTAAAGCCTACAAATAAGGCTAAAAATGAAACATCAATCACAAAAGACACAGTTTAAGGGACATTAAAGGTTCATAAGACAAGTAACATTGTAGAGAAACATTATAATAAACTTTAAGTTGATACAGTCCATTGATTATTAAATCACTCAATTCCCCGCTCGATAAAAAAGTCTAGAATGCATTACAACCTGATGACATCAATACATACAAATAGACACATTTAATAGGTCTTTAAATAGACTTTCATGTTGACTCTTCTTCTTCTTCTCATAGCATCTTTAAAGGGACTGTGAGGAGTTTCTAAGTAATTACAAAAAAGTCTCACTTTTAGATATATGCCTGATGGAAATACACACTTTAAGATGAGTTTTATAGCATCAAAATAGATTAGCTATAAATGCTATTCCTTAGCTTTGCGGTCGGGTCGGGTTGGACAGGGCTGGACTGGCCTGGATACTTAACTTCAGGAACAAGACAATTAAAACTAGAGCAAATTTATATTATTCAGACACGTCTTAGAGCACTGGGCTGTAAGTAGAGATATATAGTCGGCTACAAAACTACCATACTAAGTTTTCCAAAAATTGCTTGTTGTCACACATCAAAAACTACCGCTACGTAACTAGAAAGAGATACATTACCTCGTCGCTTTGCATTCTGTAAGTTGTTGAAAAAAGAAGTTGTAAAGCAATGCAGAGTTCTGAGGAAGGTCCGAGCTGCATTCATTAGCATCACAACAAACACACGCTTTGGCTTGGGTCTTTTGGTGCGTTCCAGTTGTAGTCAGAAGTAGGAATTTCCGAGTTCCAAGTAGGAAACTACAACTGGAACGTCCTCCAAAGTCGGAATTTCCTACTGGGAACTCGGTGAAACCTCGCAAACCCTGAGCTGACAACAGTTAACAATAGCCTGGTAGATCAGCATGTTTTTTTTCCAACTTCAACTGGAGGTTACTGGAACGCAGCATTACGACAGTTACTGCGCGTGCTCATGGTTAGCGGAGTCCTAATGTTGCCGGTAATAGATTCTCCTCATAGCACCTTTAAGCAGGAGATGACCATGATGCACAATGACTATGATCTAAATGATTATTTTTCAACATTCAGAGTTTAAAAAAAGAGCATCTCTGATTACTCACATGGACAAAAAGGCCAAGACAGACTGACAGACAATAATAATGTAAGGCCTTTACACCTGACTGCCACAGGCCTTTAGGCGTTAAAACAGTTTTCATGCGAAAAGGCCAAAGTCCTCAAGTCTGACCAGCTAGGGATTTTAAACTTGAAATTTCCAGTTTCTCTCCCTGATTTTCAAACTGATTTATTGTCCAACAAATACAAGTCCTAACAGCCTCCAAATAAAAACAACAGTTAATATCTGAACTTGTCTTTTATGTGTACAACTAAAGTCTGTGAGATACCTTACACTTAATTACTTGTTTCTTTTATTTGTGCTGTAAACGGTACCAAAGAAATATTCAGGTCATGAGTCCTCTGCTCATCCTCGTCCCAGATGAACAAGAATATTTTTGAATAGCAGCCAAAAACTTTCAGAAATGTCTGCATCAACATGTCTTTAGAGTGTTTAAACAGCTTTCAGTCCAGAGGATTCCTCTATTAGTTTAAATATTCAGCTCGGATTTAAATCATGGTTAATCATTATTTATCATAATAGTCATTATTTATATTGTATTGAAGGGGAGGGGCTTCATCAGAACTGTGCACTCATTTGAGCAGAGTTCACTGAAAGTGCTGCCAACATAAACAAACAACACCACCACTGTAATTAGATTTTTAATTTCTATGTTGCCAACTGTGATTGGTGCTCAGGAATAAGTGACATCACCCTTTTCCCATTTGAGCCCCTCCCCCAGTAAACCACAGTGGTGGGACAAACTGAGACAGAACACACGATAAACATTCAATCAAAATAAGCTGAATGCCACGTTTAGAGATGTTTGTTTTTCTTCTTTTTGTGTGACTCAAACCCTAATTGTAATAGTCTACTGGAGTAGGGGGATTTTAGGGTCTTAAAATTAATCAGAGTTGAAGTTCATGTTCTTCTGATGTCTGAACACATAATGTATACTAGGATTATGAAACAGCAAATAGCTGGCACTACATCAAGTGATAAAAAACATTTTCATACTGCTGGTGAACTTCATCCAACAGTCATCCATCAGTCCAGAATCTAAATCACTTTTCTTTTTCTTCTGAACTGCAGCAGCTGGAGATATCGGGTATAAGAGCGGGCAGTCACAGAGGCAGACTACCATTCAACCTACAGGACATTTATGGCCCTTTTCCACTAGCCCTACTCTACTCTACTCAACTCTACCCAGCTCTACTCTACTCGCCTTGTGCTGCTTTTCCATTAGCCCCAACGGGGTGCAGTGTTTCTGTAAACAGAGAGCGGCACTGGGGTGACGTCATTTTGAGCACGACACAACAATCTGTGGCTTTTTGTCACAAACCGAGTAAAAAAGGAAAGCAGAAGAAGGCTGCAGGTGGTAAGAAGAAATACCCCTTGAGAAGCACAGGAGAGTTTTGGAAGCTATACAACAGAATGAAGCCGAGGACGAGAGCAATCCAGCTGCAAAGAAAAGACGTATGAGGGTAAGCTAATGGTAGCTACCGCTAGAATGCTAGGTCGTCGCGCTCATGACTCATCAATGACGACATTGTCTGACCAATCAGTAGCCGGCAGTCGGTGACGTCATCTTTTAGTATCGACTCAGCTCGCTTAGAACCAGAGCGGAGTAGGTACTAAAACTAGCTTGTTTTAGGAGGTACCAGGCTAGTGGAAACACGCTGCAAATCGAGTAGGGCCGAGTAGAGTAGGGCCAAGGCATGCAAGTGGAAAATTGGCCATTAGTCACCAATTATCCTGTTTATTTGTGGTCAGTTGGAGCAAACTTGGAGAAAACTCATGCACACACAGGGAGAACATGAAAACTCCAAACAGATAGGCTCAGGCTGACCCAGGGAGTCGATCCTGTGACCTACTTGCCATGAGATGACAGCACTATCCTCCACACCACCATGCAGAAATCATACAGCAGTTATTTCCCATTAAATACAATCACCAGAAAAGAGACTATCTTTAAACACACTTATCCATCGCTATCCATCCATCTTGAAAAGTTTCTAAATATAATCTTTCCTCCAACTGATGCAGCACAAACTGTGAGTCGACTCGTATTTCAAGAGTGGAGAAAAATGTTTATGTTGCTTGGACACAGTCTAGTTTCTGTAAAGTAGTGAAACTTGTTTTGTCAGTGCTGCAAACTGAATTTAAAAAAAAAGCAAGGATAGAAAATCTGGTGTTGCATAATTCTTTTTTTCATATGTTGTGGGATAGACTATAAATCATTACAAACAGTTTGATTCAATGACAGCCATTTCTCTTATGTGATAAAGCTTCAGTATTGGAAAAGAGGAAACTTTAGTGGTACAAAAACTCTAAAAAAATCAGGGTCAATAAGGTGTTGAAACTTCTTTTCATCTTATTCACAGAGTCCTTAAATAGCTTTGCAATAATGGACTGAATTCTGTACATTTTTCTCCACTAATGAACTTATTATATAGTGATAAACTTTTAATTCAGTTCCATTCTTTTTATTCCACGGACACTCAAAACAATCGAGTTATAATGTTTCCTTTATAATCTGTATTATTGATTTCAAAATTCACAGGTAAGTTGTTGAATAGTTGTCAAAGCATATATGCATTCACACAGTTTCCAGAAATTTATGCACCTTTTTTCTCCGCATTACAAAACAAGACAAGTAGGGCTGCCACGATTAGTCGACTAGTCGTTGACTAGTCGACTATCAAAATAGTCGACGACTAATTCAGTAGTCGACTAGTCGTTTTGTTTTTTTTAGGTGTGTTTTCTCACAAAACTGCCGCTGTACCTCTGCTGTCTTGTCTGCCTATCTGTCCTGTTTTCTGGTTATCACACCTGCAGGAATCAAACCAACACACCCGAAGCACACTCATGCATGTGGCGCATGAACAACTACGCAGGCACCAAAGTTGCCAGGTCTGCTCATAATAAGCGATTTGGGCCACCAGCTGCATGCTGGTGCAGTACACTGCAGTTCATGCATGAAGTGACTAGTCGACTAATCGCAAAAGTAGTCGTTGACTAGTCGACTATCAAAATAGTCGTTTGTGGCAGCCCTAAAGACAAGCGATTTCTTTTTAGGCCGATGCATGGGTAAAACGAGTGAAGCCATTAAAAACTTGCAGGTCCACACTGGATAAATACATCGGCATGAACAGAATTTTGCTATTGCTTACATGTACGGATGCAAATATTTGAATAAGATAGGATTTAACTCAGATTCTTGGGTCATTATTCAGTTTTTAATCACCTTTTAAATCAAACTGATTCACAATTCACAACGCAAACCTATTTTAGAGATGTAAATCTTTCCCTATTTCACAGTTTGATTCGACTATGAAGGTGACGATTCTATGAAGAATCAGTTTTTGAATCGGATCAGATTCACAGTCCTCAGTCAAAAGTCTTTTTATTGCAATGGGTGTTACCTTAATATTTACCCCAATCTGTTGTGTGCTTGACAGACAGCGCAGAAAATGGTTTTAAGACTTTACATAAATGAAATAAAGAGTAATATATAGCTGAATATAATTCATGTTTTAATCTAAAAATGGGTTTTGTGAGTTGTTTCCTGAATTTAAAGCCATTGTTTTCTACAATGCTGTAGAGCAGTGATCACCAACTGGCGGCCCGGGGGCCACATCAGGCCCCTCAGAGCTTTCCATCCGGCCCCCTGACTGTTACTTTACAGAAGAGGATTTGGGCCACTGCAAAGGAAGTTTTTGAGGAGATTTAGCTTTTTCTTTGACTGCGAAAAATAAACAATATATGCAATGTTGAGTATGGACTCAGAATTCTGAGTTTTCCCCCAACAATAGTAAAACTGGTCTAAGAATTTAAAAAAATCCTTCCACAATTCTGAGTTTTTACAGACTTAAAAACAACTTCAACCTTAAATACAATAATAAGTTTTTGTTTGCCCTTTTGGTCTTTCGTATTACTAAAGATTAGGAAATGTGCAGGGTAATTTTTTTTTTTTTTTAAGGACAGCTTTTTGTCATTTGATACCCTCAACTATTAAAGAAACCCCATGAAGCTGCTTCAAGACTGGTGGACCAAAACACTTCATCATTATTACCTCCGCCAAGGAGGTTATGTTTTCGGGAGAGTTTGTCCCTCCGTCCGTCCATCTGTCCGTCCGTCCGTCCGTTAACAAAATAACTCAAAAAGAAATGGGTGGATTTGGACGAAATTTTCAGGAAATGTTCAGCATGGGAAAAGGAAGAACTGATTCGATTTTGGTGTTGATCCGGATCAGCGTCTGATTTCTGTCAATAACTACTGAACCAAAGTAGATATCATTTTGAATCCAATTGCTAATGGTATGTGTTCATGGTCAAGGAATCTAAATATTTAGATGAAATAAAGGTAGGACCAATGTTTATGGTCAAAATGACAATATAGCTGAGGACTGTGGCGCTGGCGGAGGTCTGCGCTCTCTGAGTGCTTTCTAGTTATTGTAAGTATTCTTAGTGTTTATTAAATCTGGCCCCAAGAGCACATACCAAGGAAAAAACTGGCCCTTTGTGTAAATGTAGTTGATGATCCCTGCTGTAGAGACACAAGTCTCTTCAGAGTTGAAGTTGGGTAAAACTGTGCAGCATGCAGTGGTCAGCAGTCAGTATCATTAATGACTGCTGCTCTGCTTCTTTTGACTCTGAAAAGTGACATTTATGATGAGAGCTTAAATTTCAGTTTGCAGAGTCTGAACACTGAACACATCATGTCAAACTCTGTCTTACCCAGGACATTGTAGAATCTCAAATGCACCCACACATTTGCTTTTAATGAAGGAGGAATGGGCTGGATTGTTCTTTGCTGATCCATACAGAAGAATCTTTGACACTGTGGGCTAATGAGCCACCTTTGCCAGTGTGACCGTGAACGTCAGCATGCACCTTGCACAGACAAAACAGTATAAGAAGCACTTTGTTATCACTTGAAATAGGATGACAAAGGTCTTCCTTAAATATCCATCTTTAAGCGTTTTAAAAAATCAATTCAGAATCTTAGAGCATAAGACTCCTGATTCTGACATGAACTGGTTTCCTCGACATCCTATTTTTTTTTAAATAAAAAGCTTATTTCAGAATCTGCTTCCATCTGCAGTGCACCAAAAGACTGGGTGATATGATTTGACACAAAAAAGCTCAATAAAATATTTCCTGAGACATACAGCACATGTATTTGTAATGTTTGTATCATCTAAGTACTGTAACAATGACGCCATGCTGAGAAGTTTAAAATGGAACACAAAACATTAAAACTACTATAAACTCATCCAGGGACTGTATGTTGTTGTTTGAGGTTGTTTGTTAGCAAGATCACACAAAACTACAGACCACATTGTGCTGTCAAAGATGATTTCCACTCAATAATTGTCAAATTAATGATATCAACAAGTGATAGCGACAGGCTTTTAGGGCCATGGAATCTTATTTTGATGGTGACTCTGTCATGGAACAACTGCTTAAAGGTGAAACAGGAATATGTGAGCTACCTTGGCAGAGGTTTGGGTTCTCAGAGTGTTGTCTAGTTGATCAATGTTTTAATATGAAATTCAGAAAGATTCAGCAAACACACCGAAGACATCAAAAATCTTGCTCAGTGTGCACAGAAAAAGGAGTGGAAGGGCAGAACAATTGAAAACAACAGCTTGCTTTGCTGGGCCTTTGCTTTGAATTTACAAAACCCCAAAACAGTGAAGTTGGCACATTGCGTAAATCGTAAATGAATAAATAAATAAAAACAGAACACAATGATTTGCAAATCCCTTTCAACCTATATTCAATTGAATACACAGCAAAGACAAGATACTTAACGTTTGAACTGGTAAACTTTGTTATTTTTTGCAAATATTAGCTCATTTGGAATTTGATGCCTGCAACATGTTTCAAAAAAGCTGGCACAAGTGGCAAAAAAGACTGAGAAAGTTGAGGAATGCTCATCAAACACTTATTTGGAACATCCCACAGGTGAACAGGCTAATTGGGAACAGGTGGGTGCCATGATTGGGTATAAAAGCAGCTTCCCTGAAATGCTCAGTCATTCACAAACAAGGATGGGGAGAGGGTCACCACTTTGTGAACAAATGCGTGAGTAAATTGTCCAACAGTTTAAGAACAACATTTCTCAACCAGCTATTGCAAGGAATTTAGGGATTTCATCATCTACGGTCCGTAATATCATCAAAAGGTTCAGAGAATCTGGAGAAATTACTGCACGTAAGCAGCAAGGCCCAAAACCAGCACTGAATGCCCGTGACCTTCGATCCCTCAGGCGGTACTGCATCAAAAAGCGGCATCACTGTGTAAAGGATATCACCACATGGGCTCAGGAACACTTCAGAAAACCACTGTCAGTAACTACAGTTCGTCTGCATCTGTAAGTGCAAGTTAAAACTCTACTATGCAAAGCCAAAGCCATTTATCAACAACACCCAGAAACACCGCCGGCTTCGCTGGGCCCGAGCTCATCTAAGATGGACTGATGCAAAGTGGAAAAGTGTTCTGTGGTCTGACCAGTCCACATTTCAAATTGTTTTTGGAAACTGTGGTCGTCGTGTCCTCCGGACCAAAGAGGAAAAGAACCATCCGGACTGTTATAGGCACAAAGTTCAAAAGCCAGCATCTGTGATGGTATGGGGGTGTATTAGTGCCCAAGGCATGGGTAACATACACATCTGTGAAGGCACTGTTAATGCTGAAAGGTACATACAGGTTTTGGAGCAACATATGTTGCCATCCAAGCAACGTCTTTTTCATGGACGCCCCTGCTTATTTCAGCAAGACAATGCCAAGCCACATTCTGCACGTGTTACAACAGCGTGGCTTCGTAGTAAAAGAGTGCGGGTACTAGACTGGCCTGCCTGTAGTCCAGACCTGTCCCCCATTGAAAATGTGGGGACAGGCGATGTAACAGTGGTAAAAATGCTCCTGTGCCAACTTTTTTGCAATGTGTTGCTGCCGTTAAATTCTAAGTTGATGATTATTTGCAAAAGAAAATAAAGTTTCTCAGTTCCAACATTAAGTATTTTGTCTTTGCTGTGTATTCAATTGAATATAGGTTGAAAGGGATTTGCAAATCATTGTATTCTATTTTTATTTACGATTTACACAACGTGCCAACTTCAATGGTTTTGGGTTTTGTCCATTTTTCAATCTTTGCTTTCTTGGATAAGTGTAATACTGTTTGTTTTAGTAAGTATTACACATTTGTTGAAACTTCTGCTATTGTGGCAATTCTCTGGATTCTCTGCGCTGACTCCTCCAGGGTGGAAACACTGCAAACCTCAGGTATGGATTTAAACACCACATTCTTTAAACAAAAGTCTCAGAACAAACCAGCGTCGGAGAAAAGACTGAGCTTAAATGAAAAAAAAATGGAATGGCGGGAAACGATGAAGTATTGAGATGCAGACGCAGCAGACAAACGATCGCCAAACTCTCACACACAAGACGACCTCCAGCGGGGTCACATTCCTCAGAGAGAGCAGGGTCAAAGCCTGGGTGGGGTGAGTCCAGGGTCACAGAGCCTACAGGACAGAAGATCTCACAGGATCCCAACAGGGAGCTGCTCATAACCCCCACTCTCCTCTGGACAGATAAATGATTACTTATCTTTGAAATAATACATAACTCAGAGCGGTTTCAGAGCGAGGACGTGCTCTCCATGACGTCACTGTGGATCTCCCTGACTATCTGAAGCAGTAATTTCCCTTTCATAACAGCTCTGGTGCAGCCTAGGGCATTAACACCAACGGATAAAGGACAAGGACAATGAAAACAAAAACAGAGATTACGTGTCCTTACTTTAGCACAGAGCTTTTACAATGGGATAACAAAATTGGGTTTTAGTCAATACTCAAGCCATTACTTACAAAGTTTTGAGGCAGACATTACCCGATGCTGATACAGTCTGCTTCAGCCATGATCCTAGAGACCTTAAAATTTTAAATATGGGGAGGTAAGTAATACATGCTGTCTGGAAATCCACGGAAGCAGAGGCAATGTCATGAAACTCCACAAACTTGCTTCACTATTCATTTTAAATGTAATAGGTGTGTTTTTGGTGAGGACTGAGCAATCTACCTAGCTTAAAGAAATCAATATAACAAACCTGTCCAATACATCTCCGAACTTACAAAGCTAGAAAGAGGCCAAACGTCTGCCATGGCCCTTTTCCATTTGCCCTACTCTACTCTACTCGCCTTGTGCTGCTTTTCCATTAGCCCCAGTCACCTGCCCAAAAGGGTGCAGTGTCGCTGAGCGGCTCTGCGGTGACGTCATTTTGAGCACGACACAACAATCTGTGGCTTTTTGTCACAAACCGAGTAAAAAAGGAAAGCAGAAGAAGGCTGCAGGTGGCAAGAAGAAATACCCCTTGAGAAGCACAGGAGAGTTTTGGAAGCTATACAACAGAATGAAGCCGAGGACGAGAGCAATCGAGCTGCAAAGAAAAGACGTATGAGGGTAAGCTAATGGTAGCTACCTCTAGAATGCTAGGTCGTCGCGCTCATGACTCATCAATGACGACATTGTCTGACCAATCAGTAGCCGGCAGTGACGGTGACGTCCTCTTTTAGTATCGACTCAGCTCACTTGGAACCAGAGCAGAGTCGGTACTAAAACTAGCTTGTTTTAGGAGGTACCAGGCTAGTGGAAACACGCTGCGAATCGAGTAGGGCCGAGCAGAGTAGGGCCAAGGCGTGCTAGTGGAAAAGGGCCAATATTGCTGTTACATCTATAAGAAAAAGTTCCATGTTAAAGTTATCATCATACTATGATTCCTTGACTCTGAATATCCTCACATAGCACTCAGAAACTGGTTTATACTGTTAATAGTTAGACAGTTATTGAGGAAAAAACATTTTTATTTATTAAATGTATTTTTTGGGCATTTTGTGCCTTTATTGATAGGAGAGAGACAGTGGACAGGCTTGTAAAAGGGGGAGAGAGAGTAGGGGAAGACACTCTGCAAACTGGTCACAGGCGGGATCCAAACTTGGACCGGCAGAAGCAAGTACATGGGGTGCCTGGTTGCTAACCACTCCGCCAAACCAGCACCCCTAGGAAAAAACATTTTTCCACTTAAAGTGCTAATCTACATCACCACCAGAATCTAATCATTTATAAGATGGCCTATTCCACGCATCTCCTGCAAATTTCAGCATAATCCATCCAGTAGTTTTTGCATAATCTTGTTAACACACAAATAAACAGACAAACAAACATACACTGGCACAATCATAACCTTCTTGGTGGAGGTAATGAAGAGTTTGCTTCCAACTTTTCTTCTTTCTGTGGTTAAAATTTGCTTGAGTAAGTATATTTGTTTAAGAGTCTCAATTCTTCAACACACAATCATTTTCTAGGGTTAACAGATATTCTCAATTTGATCAAAAGCTGATCATCAATGACTGATAGTTACCTAAAGTACATGATAGACTGATCAAGATTAAAGCCTGTGCTCACAACACAAACTCCTGTGGCTAACTCCATGCTCACTTTTGGGTGTCAGCAAGTCTGCACTGTCATGTGCTGTTTCTTCTACTGTCATCCTCTTTAAAAACTTCTTCAGAATCCCCACAACTTTGTTTCCAGCCCTGTTGTTCAAATATTAATCTAGTTGTGTTGAAATCTGCACTGAGTGGAAGAACAGAGGTAATCAGCTCAGATAGACAAGCTACACATTGCTATACAACATGCGTGTTGTGATGTGTTTTTGTCCAGCCTGTAACATTCTGTGGGACGGCACGAGTCAGGACTGCTGATACCCAGCTTTAGAGTCACCATGTAACCTCCCGTGTTTTTGTAACCTGACAAGTCAGAGGGACAGTTCATTATATCTGCCACAGAAATATTCCAGTAATCCATCTGGGAAGAGCCGTTTGAAAATGTTTTTAGAGGCAGAACCTTCAAAAACAACAGCAGCCTATGATTGGACGATCGTTTGGCTCATCACACACATCACAGACCAGTCCATATTGAGCAACGTCGCTACATATGATGTAGCAGCTTGTTCTGTTGTTAGCTGTTAGCTTAAAGGTGCTATGAGAAGAATCTATAACCAGCGACATTAAGACTCTGCTACCCATGAGCACGCGCGGCGACTGTTGTAATGCTGCGTTCCAGGAACCTCGGAACTGGGAGTGACGTTTTATTGGCGTTTAAGTTGAAGTTGGAAAAAAACATGTCGATCTACCAGGCTATTGTTAGCTGTTGTTAGCATGCCCTGCGTTGTTGATGCATAGTGTCTTCAAGTCTTTCCTCCTGTTTTTAGAGCAAATACACAACTAGTTAAGAAAACAACTTTTGTCTGAATTTGTCATTATGATTGAACTCAAAGACAGCTCTTTTTTAAGTGATAGGTGTACTTCATGATAGCACACATTAGATGTTGTGAGGGTTAAATAAGCTAGGAAAACATCTGTCAAAATCACCAGGTTTGATCAGGAGAGTAAACCTTCAGGCTGCGTTTACATGGCGCTGAAAACGGTCAAATCCGATAAGTTTTCATTGCGTTTTGGCCTTGCGTCGACATGGAAGCTCGTTGAAAACGGAAACTTTTGAAAACGGGCTCCAGGGTGGAAAGTTTCCAAAACGCTCTCAATTCAGCTCTGTTTAAACCTGCATCGGAGTGTTTCAGGGGGAAACGCTGGCGTCACCGCATGCGCAGTACTCTTTCACATGAAAGCATAACAGGAACAACAACAGCTTCAGCCGTCCGCCAAGTAACGTGTGAGCCTCTTACCGTGCTCGGTTTGTTATCCAGACAAAACTATCCAGTCAGATTTGTTGTCCAAAAAAGAAACTCCTGCGTCTCTGTGCATCTATTCGCCATTGTTGTTTGTGAAAAGTTTTTCTTCTTCGTAGGTGTAATGTAGCAGTGCTGCCTCTCTGCAGACCTACACCGCCATCTACTGAACTGGCATGCACACTACAGCGGATTAACTTGTCTCGGGGCGTCGTCATCTGAACGCAGGAGAACTCTAAAACGCAAAGGACAAATCTTTGCGTCTTTAAGTCAGGAGTTTCCATGTAAACGTAGCCTTAATATTTGTACATATGGCTAATCTTTATTTTGTATGAAATATTATTTGTGTATTGGAAAAATTCAATTAACACTGTAGTTTGATCCTTACGCTGCTGGCAAAAGACATCTAGGCTATGCTGTGTCTTAAAATAGTGCCTAATCAAAGCAGCAGTGTAGTGGGAAATTAAGTAGATTAAAAAAAAGCTGTTTGCAGTGTGTGATAACCCCACGCTGTTTTGTGGTTTGTTTTCTTCAAGAACTCTTTAACTAATGCTCAGAATCTGGCACCATGTACACCAATGAATCGCATTAGTGTTTGTCTTGAGATACCTGAACAGAGAGAGAACTGGGCTGTGACACTGTGGCACACATTCAGGCTTGTGCCATGTACTTAACTCAACCCCACATCAAAAAACTACACCTTTAAGGGTATGCGCAAACATCTTGTCCAGTTTTGGTAGGATTACGATGCACACAGGCATGTGTTTATTGATAACCAACTGCACGGTCTTTGTGCAAATCAGACCTAAAATTTTTTGATTAAAGTCAATTCCAGCTGAGAGAAATACCACTTATGTCCATTGCACAGAGCAATATAAGGACACCATGCAAATAAATATGATTACAGTAGACTCAATAACTCCATGGCCTAAATATGCCCTTTTAAAGCCATTTAATTAAAAAAAATCATCCTCACACTGAATAAAAGCCCCTGGTTCATTAAAAGCACTGAATTTTAATCAGGAAACTCTCATGAAATGTTAATTAAGTGAGTCTTTCTTTGGGCTTATTTAATTTTAATTTCCCTCCTTCCCAACAACTTCTAATTGCTTGAATAAATGAGCCAGACTGCTTAAACTGTTAAAAGAGCATTTAATAATATCTTTTTATTCATATAAAGCTCATTACAGTGGGATTAGAGCACTGCTTGGTTTCTTTCTTTCATTACGAACAAACTACTGAGACTAATTTATGTTCAGCTTTTACTTTGCTGATCAAGCCCTGTCAATTTTATAATGTAATTTTTAGTAAGTAGAAGTTTATTGTGTCTGCAATAATAATACATTTTGTAAATGATATAAAAAGACTGCAGAGAGAAAAAGATAAATATAAAAAACAAAAAAACTGTTTGTAAAAACAAAAGTACAAAATATCCAATATGATCATTCAGCTATTTGTATTTACAGGGCAATGTTACTTGGCAACTTTTTCCATTTTGAAACACATTCACTGAAACCAAATGATAAAAACACGATGATCATTCACATGGCAAACAATGGACAAAAGTCCTGAATTTTCTATCTGGTCCTGTTTACAGTGTCAGTAGCTGCTTGAAGCCCTCCATGCCACAACATCTTGTTTTTGTCGACAAAAGTGATATTCGGAGAGAACAAATTATGATGTGTTCTCACTCCTGGACAGAAAAGCACTACACAAGCTTCATGTCGCTCCTGTCCACACAGTGTAGTCTGCTCCCCGTTCTGCTCCTTTTTCTGCTGTTTTCTGGACTCTGCCTGGAGCCATATTTTCCTTGATCAAAACACAAATAGCGGACTCCCGAAAAAAGTCTGATGTATCGGTCTGCATTCATGCTTTATTTAGGCAGCTTACTTTCACGCTAGACCCTTACTTTCGATAGCTAAATTTCGGGAGAAGTAACGCACTGAAAAACGTGAAATGCAGCGTGATGCAGAGCCAGCTGTTTTTCGTGGGAGTCCGCAGCTGTTTTTTGGTCAAGTAAAATATGGCCCAATATGCCAAATCTGCTGACGAAAGCAGAGCAACAGAGCGAAGGAGGAAGAGGGAGTTAGGTCCTAGTGCCCTGGGTTTCTTCTCCACATAAACACTGCTGTAGAGGTAATTTCTGCCCTAACCCTTGTGATAGGACCCAACTTGTTCAATCCCGGAATATCACTTTAAGGCCATTTGCGCAGGATGGCAGGCCCAGCGCAGAGTGTGAATGCAGGGTTCTTGATGACAGGGTGCAGGGCAGTGCTGACTTGACCCCACAGTCGGCCTGTCAACTAAACAGAGCAAAACTGAGCAAACAATGACAACATTTGAGGAGTACTGTATGAAAGCTTCATAACGCCAATGGAAGAAACAAAAGCTAAGACTGGCCTGTGTGTCCATTAAAGCTGGGGTTGGCGATTTTGGAAAACCAGCATGAATTTGAAGGTAGCATCTCCTAAACCCTCAGCACAACGTGTTTGTTTTACACTACACAAAGTCATGTCTCAGTCAGCAGTAAGAAAACACCAAACAAAGATGTAAAGTTAGCTAGTACTCACAGCCAATGTAGATCGAGGTATAGGTAGTTCCTCTGACATTCTCCACATAGCTGTCAAGTCTCCTGTTTTGGCCATGAAACTTCCATATTTTACGTATTTTATCCTCTTTTCTCCCGTCCTCCTGTATCAGTATTCTCCCGTAAATCTCCCGTGTGATGATATAATAATAAAATCATTCCTCTGCCTCTCCAAACTGAACTCTGTCTCTAGCCTGAAGGGGGCGGTAATGATCCAAAATGATGGATGCCAACTGCCCTAAAACCGAAGAAGAAGAAAAAGCCTCGCGAGAACGTCCACCTGCAGTAGCCTGGGTGGCAGCTATCGTGAGATTAGAGCCAACAGAACAAACTTAGAAAAACAAAGAGTTTATTTTAGATTTCTTGTAAATCTGACTTAAAATGTGAGGGATACTGGAGCTTGGTTGGTGTTGTGGGACGGCTCACAGCGGGCTTCCCTTATTTTCAAAGACAAAACTTGAAAGGTAAGCATTCTCCTGTGGAGTCTGATCCCTTGCTCGGCTACCTACACGCACTGAGTCTGTGCACGCCGGGAAAATGCATGCGCAGTAGGCGGACAGAATGGCGACGGGATTTGATTGGTTTAAAAACAGGTGTCCCGGCATGATTATTGGTTGGGGTTTTCCCTGTTTTACTCCTGCTGTAGATAGCAGATATTTTTCACTCTGTTTTAAAAACACATTATGAGTTGATTACCATCGGTTCATAAAGACCATTTTAACCAGTATTACAAAAAGTGTATCTACATCAGATCGCCAACCCCAGCTTTAAGTGCAATGCAGCTGGCCCACTCCTCATTCGTGGGCCATATTCAGGCTTGACCCACTGCAGGACATATGGTGCACCATTACATCCCTAGAAATTTAATATGAATGTGAAAGCAGACCACAAGCCAGTGAGAGACGTTAAAATTGGTGTAATTTGATTGCACTTTTTCTTGCCGAAGATGAGTGGAGCAGCAGTGTACTGGATGAGCTGAAGGCCGTTCATATATGACGTGTCCAAGTCAAAGTACAAGGAGTTGCAGTAATCTAATCCAGAAGTAATGAAGGCATAGATAGTTTTGACGATATCAACCTTTGAAAAATAGCACTTTGTCTTTGCTAACAGAGTTGGAGGAAGCTTGTTGAAAAGAGGTCAAATGTGTGACCTTTATATAGTTTTAATGACAGAGCAAGACTTTCAGGACACTTCGCTTATTATCTCATTTTCTCTGTTCAACATTGTTGAGATATAGGTCAACTGTTTCCAGGTCTCCCAGCATGTATACGATGTTAAAACTCCACCTAAAAGTCGTTCACATGCCACTTAGTTCTTAATCATGAGAAAACTACAACACCATTAAGTGATTACAATATTTATTCCACATCAAAGCTCACATGCTAAAGAACCTTATAAGTGAGGATGTGGTCAGGGTTTTACAGGACGGGGGGAAATCTCTGAGGCGCTCTTTGTTTTTCATTTTAAAACAGGAAGCTCGATCCCTCATTTGCCCATTTCATAACATGTCCATGTGGCAACAAGGACAGGATGTTGTGCATTCACAGGGGTTAAAAATAAAATATCTGGATACACATACTTCTCTGAAACTTCGAACAAAACGTAGTTTGGGTTTTCTTGCTTTCAGTGTGGGCTTGTAATACAGCTTACACAGAAGTGTGATGATGAAACACCAACAGGGTATGAAGACAGTATGTCAGTATTAGGTACACTGGTATTTAAATAAGAAATGTGATAAGGAGGGTCAAGCTGGGGATTTTCTGATGTAAGACTTAAGTGATTATGTGATGATGAGTATTTGTTAGTACATTAGAATATTCATATTTTCAAGGATATATGGATGCACTTGACTGCATATTTAAACGTTGTTGAGATCATGCTGCAAAATGTTTGAGGGCTGGCAGAGCTGGACTCATGAAACTTTAACAACCTTTAAGCCTGACTTTGTCTGCTTACAGCGCAAATGTGGGAAAATCTCTGTTGCCATAAGAAGGCGATTTCAGACATGTACAACATATATATATATAACACCTATAGAGGAAACAAAGCATGTTCTTGTTGAGGAGCCAAATGCGGCACAATACTTTGAAACCTTCACCACATCTTCAAGGAGAAATTTACTGCGCAGGGAGGGCGCTTGTTTATCTCGTCCACTGCACAACAAACATGGCTGTGTTTGATAAACCACAAGAAGCACAGGGTGCACAGCAGTGGACTGAAACAACAGGAACTTTTAAACCAAACTGAAGAAACAAAGAGTGCAGAAAGGCAATAAATGTGAGGATGTGCTACAGAAGACAAGCAAAGAGAGCTGTAATGTGCTTTAGAATCACTGCTGAGCTATATCCAAAGATAAGACGTTAAACTGGACACAGTGTGTATTAAAATCATATAAACTCAATCAATAATCTCTATGTCAGCCTTCTCTAAGTAAAAGAAACATAATTTACATGATTTTTTACCATAATAAATAGGGATGTGTATTAGTAAGAATCTGGTGATATGAGTATTGCAACATACAGATGACAGTATAGTATATCTGATTGTTTGCAATACTAAAAACAAGGTGATATAAACAATGTTTTTCACTAGAAAGTCTTTTTCTATCACGTTACAAACCAATAAACATATATGTATTAAAATCTAGGTTTCCAATCAGTGTCAATTCCATAAATCATGGTCCCTGCAACATTTGTAGCTTTCATTATCCATCTCAGTTAAAGAAATAATGGCAATAACCATAACAGAAGCTCTTCTCATATGTAACCCTGATATTGGCCTTGGTTATATGATGTTTTTTTTAAAATTCTGAATCAGGTATTCAGAATTAAATAATTCAGAATTAAAGTATTCTCCTTCACATTTACAGGGAAACGGTCATTCCCAATTGGGGTACACGTCTATTTGCCTTTATTTAATTCCACTTAAGGTCTGGGGGTTGGGAATGGTTCTGATTGGACAGGGGGCAGACGTGACATATAAATGTCTGCTGGAAGAAAGCAAACTCCAGTTCCCACTTTCTCTACAACATGGAAGATCACATCATAAGTACAATTTTTACTATGTCAATTCACTCTTTTAATTATTTCTAAATTTTCAAAGGCTCTAGTTAAATAAGTTGTCTCAGCTCGAGTCCAGGATTTAAGATTTATTCTTAATTAAAGGGGAATTAAAGCTCTCATGTTAACATAGCCATTATCAGGATAATGTACGGGTAGGACGCCTGGGTAATTCCCTTTCATGGTTGTTCACACTTGCTCCTTTAAGCATGGTGAAAGTGGTGGAGGGGGGGAGGGACAAACATCAAAAATACACACCTGAAGTCTGTGTGCTTACATAGAGTCAATAAAACAGCAAAGCTTTATAACAACAGCATTTACAAAAAAAATGAGAGGAGCACTGCAGCACACAGAAGTGAATATGATGCAGCTGCATGACAATCACAACAGAGCTGCAGTGTTTTATCTCCATATCCAAAGGCAGCACAAGGCAGCTCTTTGGATGTGATAGAGACCTGATGGTGGTCTTTGTGAGCAAATGTACTACAAGACTTTTATGATGTGCAGTGGAAACAACACTTTCAAATGTCCAGAGGCACATTTGAGTACTTTTAACCCTCCTTGCAAATAATGAACATCTCCCAGAACTGCTGTTTTAGTCTATTCTGTCAAGTCTCCCTTTATATATTGGATTCTGTAATGCATATGGAAAGCTGAATGAAGACAGTATGTCAGTATTAGGTATGCCAGGATGCTAATGCTAAAACAATCATTAAATAAGTCACTGCATCAATCTTTATTTGTATAGTACCAGTTTAAAAGCAGTGTTATCTGAAGACACTTAACAATGCAGCAGGTTGAAGCCAAACTCCTATACGCCATGCTGCTATATGATCAGTGAGCATGACTGTGAGCATTTTCTCAGCACCACCTGAGCATGCTTCACCCAGTTCACCCATGTCTAAGTCAATATGAGACTGATTCTGCATGTCATATTTGTGTTTGAAGGAACCATACATTAGGGCTTTATGATCATAGAAAAAAAATAAGATCACGACTGTCGGTTCTACATGATTAAGACATTTCTTCTACTTTATAGTCAAAAAAGACCAACAGTTTCTCTTCCTTTCTGGCCAATATTGCAATTTTCAGCACATTAATGATAGAAAAAAACTACAATAGTTCTTCAATCCCTTTCAAACATGGGTGTGCCCTAGCACCTACAAGTCACTACAACATGAAGCCTCTAACACTCATGAACACAAAGAGGGAGAAAAGCATTACTTTACTTCAAAAGCTGCAATAAGGAACAGTGAAAAGAGAAGCAGTGTGCAGCCTTTATATCATCAAAGTCTGGAAATAAGACACCATTAAAGGAAAGAAGTCTTCACTAGTGAGACATCTGAGAGCATTTGACACATCAGAGGATAATGAAGCTTTAAAACTTAAAGTAAGACTTTCCTTTAATTATACAGCTTATCTTGTGTCAGCTGCAATTTGTGCAATCAAAGTATTTACAGCATACAAAGGCATCTGCAAGGGCTCATGGCAGGACAGTGTGTTATGCAGCAACAAGTCAGCGCATGCATGTGTGTGTCGGGCATGTGCATGACTACTGCCATTATAATTCTGGGCAGGTGATCAGACTTGACCCCCACCAACTACGTCTGGCCCGCCAGCCAAGATCGTGTGCCAAGTGTCTGGTGTTGCCCGACTCCCCACCGGCTGGTTAATGAAGGGCTTCGCGGGGGAGTCAGGGCGGGGTGGTGGTGGTGGAGGGTTAGAGGGAGGGGGAGAAAAGGGGTGGGTCGGGCCTCCCTCCCCTCCCTCTGCTGCCTGAATTGCAGGCCTGTATCAGGCCAGCTGTTGATTCACAGCTCCTTCAGCACCACAACAAACAGAAGGCCACATAAGGGCCGGCTGAGCGCAGCAGAGCCGGGACACTGGCAGAGAGAGCTGCCCCTCCGCCCACCCCCAAAAAGACGATCAATTTCTTCACCGTCGCTACGGAAACAGAGCTGAGTCTATAGGACTTTTTGTAAGAGTCTGACTGTATTCTCCTCTCTTTCTCCTTTTCCGCTCTTCGACCTTTTCTGCCGTCTTCCTCAACTCGATGCTCTCTCCATCTTAAACAGAGCAGGTTAACAAACCAGGTCTTCATGATCCATACTTTTGAATGAGATATAGGGCATGAGTAGGATATCATGAGACTGCAAAAGACCTGTGTTCCCACACAGCACAGGTTAAGGGCCTAATCTACTAAAGGTTTGTTCTGTTTAAACATGTGCAAATTCGAAAGCACACAAAGTTGATCAAATAACCAGGTGCACAGAGGATTGCGTCTGTCAAATAACCAAATAGCACACGCAGTCCATTTAGTATTAACTGTGGCCTGTGTTTTTGTGTTCCTGTTTTGCATGCTTGAAAGGCAGGTGCAAACTGGCACAGCGTTATGGCTGCAGTTTAAGTGATGAGAAGGAGGCATAGGTGCAATGAGAGACGACGGAGAGAGAGGTATCTCATTTGCCGGTCCTCCAACTGTTCTATTCACAGAGGTTTTGCTATGGGAAAGTTCTATCTTGTTCTTCTGTGGATATCTCGCCATCTTCTTTTTATTTCATCTGCAGATCATCTGATTTTGCTCAAAGCACTCACCTTTTAACAGATGGCCTCCCAAAATGGCCTTTCTTATGGCAACGCAGATACAGTATGTCTCTGCTGGAGTTCTTTAGTGTGTTTATTTGCCTCAACTTCAAACGTTTTTTTCATTTACGCACACTCTGCTCTCCCAAAGTCTCTATGGTGGCAGCCGGTAGCTCACGCAAAATCCCCATTTCAATAATCCACACCATATAGTGTCTGTTATCAACTGCGCAAGCAATCATAGTTGATTATATGCAACATGCCCACTAATGGCACGCACAATTTTTAGTTTGCACATGCAACTTAGCACTCATTATTTGGAATCTTAGTATTTTAGGCTCAAGTGTTCATCAGAAACATACAAAACCTCACAAAAGGCAAAGCAGCACATATCTTAAAGAAAAGACGACATTACTAGGGCTGTAATCAACCGAAGAAATTGTTGGTCGACTAAAACACCAAAAATCGACCAATCGACCCCGCGGGCAGCTATAAAACGAATAAACGATTATTAGACTAGAAAATTGAAATGTTCTTAAATAAAAATATTGAAATGAACGATAAATACATTAAAATGGTGTTCTGAGACATGATGGGGGTGCTCAGAAAATACCCCCATTTCACTTGATACGTTTCTCCTGATGAAATGAACTGCAGGGGAAAAAAATAAATTGATACATTTGGTCGACCAATCAGAATTTTGGTTGACTGAGCACGCATCGACCAATTAGTCAACCAGTCGACTTGGACTTTACAGCCCTAGACTGAACTACACCACAGGCTAGGCCTCCTGGGTCGTAACTCCTCTGAAAACACTAACTACATCCATCTAACTGCCTTAGAAAAGCCTGGTTAACAGTCAGTTCACCAAAAGTTTAACATGTGTCTTTCAAACAGCTGAAGCAGAAGACTGCAGAGAAGCATCATAAATATGAGTTTATATTATAAACCTGTAACTCAACAGCTAAAAACAAAGGCACAAGGAGGCTCACACATAAAGATGCAGCCATTCTCTCTTTCTCTGAGGAGATGCTGCAGCTACAGCTGATCTGCTCACAGGCTCCTCACAGAACACAGGGAGACACTTTTGAGTTGTTGTTGTTTGTTGTTTATTGCCTAGCAGTTGTCCTCTGCAATGGGCTTGTTGCAGATTTTCATATCGTGACGACTGAAAATTTGGTTTATTGCTCAGGCCGGCTCAACATACTAAATCATTAAAAATCTGTTTTGTTTAAATCATTCAACACAATTATAACAAGACCAAGACTGAAAAAGCCTTGAAATTTAATAGACTCAACAGTGCACATTGTCTAAAATAAGTCGTCCTAGAACATCATGCAACTAAAGCAAACGATTTCACCTCCAAACAACTGGATTCATCAAGATGCAAAACCTTCACTTCCTTATCTACAAGTTGCAGTTCAGTGCATCATGCACTCACATTAGTCTGAGGCCCTCCTCACCCTCCTTGTCTTGGTGTCGGCATCAAAACATGTATCACTGTTTACACATCGTATTGTACATGGGCTTGTGCATTTATATGTCAACGCAAAATCCACACAAAATCCTGTAGTACATACGCCAGGCCTAAAGGTGACACTAACCCTCACCCTAACCCTTACCCTCATACGTCTTTTCTTCACAGCTGGATTGCTCTCGTCCTCGGCTTCATTCTGTTGTATAGCTTCCAAAACTCTCCTGTGCTTCTCAAGGGGTATTTCTTCTTGCCACCTGCAGCCTTCTTCTGCTCTCCTTTTTTACTCGGTTTGTGACAAAAAGCCACGGATTGTTGTGTCGCGCTCAAATTGATGTCACCGCCATGCCGTTCACCCCGTTGGGCAGGCGACTGGGGCTAATGGAAAAGCAGCACAAGGCGAGTAGAGTAGAGCCGGGTAGAGTCGAGTAGAGTAGGGTTAATGGAAAAGGGCCATAAATGAATACCTCACAAGTTGGAGCCTTGTTGTTATTTGGCTGTTCTTGTTTTGTCTGAGGAGTTTTTCTTGATGTTTAGAAAGATCATTTCTCAGGCTCATGCTGACATTGTGAATAAAGGTGCTTGTGTGATATTTAGCCTGTCAATTAGACCAAGAACTGACTTTTTGTTATTTCTTTACAGAAAATGGAGACATATATAAACACTGCAACATGACTTTTGGTCTTAAATCCCTAAACTTAATTTCTTCCTCGATCACCATCTTTCCTCAGTTTTGTCCTGTTATCTCCCATCTTTTTATTCCTCTTCTCTGGAACAAACAACAGCTGTCTGCGCCTCACTGTGAGCGAGTGAACAGGCTGCTACAAAACAAGCCACTGTTCTCTGAGTGCGGCCGCTTGTCCGACTGCTGACTCAAAGGTAGACGACAACTTCCTCAGCAGCTCTCTGTGGCTGCTGAGCCGGGTCTCATAAGTTACATATCAGAAATAAAATCCAGCACGTGTTCAATAATTAAAACCAGATACAAAAATCCAACAGTCTCTCGCTCTCTCCTCCAGATGGTGCAAAATATCCAGAGCGTGCTGCTCTGACTGACAGCGTCCGCTCCAGCAGAACAGAAGGTTCATTCAGTGAGGTGCAGTGCTGCGCAAATGTTAGCCTTGCCAAGGCAGAAATTGGTATTGCCCTGCAAAGCCACTGTTATCGGCCACAGAGGGACCTGTTAGTGGCAAAGCAGCGCTAGCAGCTTGCAAACAGACCTTGAAAAGCTGACAAGCCTAAAAATAAACCCCTTTCTCCAAAGTGAAAACACCAGCAAGCATTGTTTGAGCTATTTCCTTGACTCCCAGTTTGAGGAGGCTCTTGGCTGATTCAGCAAAAGGTGCTCAAGGCATTTCACACCGCCTGTCTGTTACTGCGGCGCTGCTGCCATGGGGAAACCTTTGTTTTCAGAGGGAGAAGTGAACTGCTATGATAAAATATGCAATGCATCTAGAGCTGGGCGAAAAATCGATTAAATTGATTAATTCAAATTATTTTCTGCAGAAGATTTAAAAATTTAAAAATCCAGATTTTTTTTTCTTGCCTTAATCCAATTGTAAGTAGTTGCAATTTTTGAAAAAAAAAATTACAATTATCATGATGTTCAGCCTTGTAGGGTTTGCACAAGCACTTTTATAGGCTTGTATTTGTTATTTAAGTAGATTAAATATTGATCAGAGAGTTTCATGCTAATACTGTAAAAATACCTCAGCCTTTTAGTCTTTATGTAGATAAACCTGCCTACGTTTATGCTACATAATCAACCTTTTATGAACCAGACTTTGACTTTGAGAGGGAAACACTTAGACAACATAAAGGCAAAACTTGATTTGTTTCATTTTTATGTCACTGTGAGTTTTGTTACTTTTAGGGAGGGAAAAATCAATTAAAATCAAAAATCGAGTGTTGTGGAAAAAAATCGGGCATTTTATTTCTAGACCATATCGCCCAGCCCTAAATGCATCAAATAGATTTTTGTGTAAATGTCAACTTGCTGATCAGTGCTTTTGAAAAGGTGTGGCCCTGAGATAAGTCTGAATGTGCCTTGGAAAATTTGTACAACCATGACTTCTCATTAAAACTATTGAAGGACGAGTAAACGGGTTTTTCTTCATCAGTGTAGGAGATGCATTAATTTCCATGAACATTTTTTGGGGTTCCTCGTTTATTAAGTCACCTGATTTTCCAAACGTGACTGCTCAATTTAACCCTTTAAGGCTCAAGACCATAGATTATAGTCAGAAAATTCTAATTTTTTGGAGCTGAAATGTTTGTTTCACTTTCTGCTTTTTTTTGTAATTTGTTGATCATATTGAGTAGACAGAGGTATTATAAAAGTATGTATCAAATATGATACAATTGGCTTTATAGGGTTAATAACTCTGTTGGTGGATTTGTTCAAAGTTTGAATTAACAGTTTCACATTCTTGTAAAAGCGTATCAGAATTTCTCAAACATGCAGCCAAATTTTGCCCAAACCTTACTCTCTCAAAAGTAACTAAAAAAAAAACCTTATTCAAAGTTTTAATCAGTAATTTTCAGTATTTCACAGCAAATACTGCTGTGGGAAGACCTTTTGCTTCACGGATGAGCATTTACTCGATTTCTGCCTGAGCATGCTCGGTCGTAGTGTACCAACCAATCAGAAAGCAGCCATCAACATGGCGGTCTTCGACCAATCACAGTGCATTGTTTTAGCATCCCCTTGCTTGCAAGATGACAGCGCAACTGACAACTGCAAAGTTGACGAGATGAAATGGGGTAAGTATTTGCTTGTACTTGTGCCTAACACACACTCGAAAAATGAGAGCTTATTTAAAAGAAGAAAATGCATGTTGTGATTGAGAAATTGCAGTACCTCCTCAGTAGGGCAGCTGTGTCTTTGACCAAGCATTAGCAGATAAAAATGATCATATCCAGACTGATAATATACTGAAACACATGTTACTGCGGGAAGTTTGCTTCATATAAAATGGTGTTGGTTGTAGTTGTGTCTTTTGCAAAGTAGTTTGCTTTAGATTATATTGTTATGTTGCTGATATGTAACAAGTACAGTTCCTGAATCTAATCTAAAAAAAAGATTCCAGACAGAAGTGTCCAAAAGTTAAATACATAAGCATGATGCTGCTGCCTTGTTTTTTTTTTTTTTAATGTTTTCCTGACCAGGTGTTTCGGTAGAACAAAACAGGTTTTATTTTTTATAATGCATTTTAAATTGAAGACATGAAACAAGTAAATAGTGAGACTTATTTGGGACTTTCAATGGCCTTATATTTTAAATTATATCACAGACTGTTTATGGATCACAAAGAAACATTTGCTACAACTTTTCAGAACCGTCTAAGAGAGAAGCCCGGGTCACAAACTGTCAGAGTATGAACTCATTTGTGTTTGTTAAGGCCTCAAAATCAAACTCTAAACTTTTTTTTAAAATTCTGTTTCATTGATATTTTTCATTGTTGTTTTTAAGTCTGATTATCTATGAATCATTTATTCATATCAGGGTTCTAGGTCTCGTTTCTTCCTTAGCGTCATCTGCATGTTACTTTGTTTTATTTTCCAACGTAAATAATTCATCCCAAGAAGAATTATGTGCATTGCTGAAATATAGTTGAGTTGAATTGATGTACATAAGACAGGCAGAACTTCAAGACCAAATTCAGCAGGTAAAAGCACAGCTGTAGATTATATTGAGTTTTCAGGTTTATTTGATACATTTTTGGTTGGGATTTAGAGTGTTGTTGTTGTAAATATGTCATTTACCACAGGAAAGCTTAAGTGTTTTCTGCAAATCAAACAGTGTTCCCTTTCCTTCTTTTGGTTAAAAAAGTGCTTCCTCGACAAAATATTGATGTTAATCAAAGTTTGTCATCATTTTTTTGTAATCAAGTGACCTTAGTTTGCTCAACCTTTTTTCCTTTCCTTCCTCTGGTCCTAATTACTGTTTGTTAATTAGACGATGAAGGCTCACGTGTACATGGTTACAAATGTTGGACATGTCTGTATGTAAAAAAAAGGAAATAACAGATAATAAAAGTGCAAATCTTGAATATTATGTGTGATGACCATGAAGTTTCTGTTTTTATGTTCAATTTACAGAAATGTTAAAAGATTTTTCTTATTTCAAGAAAATCTGTTTATCTGCTATTTCTTGCAAATACCTACAGTAATCACGTGATTCAGTTTTTACCGTCAATGTATTTCACGTTTCTTTCTGTAAGACCATTAATTGTGATACCAGTTTTGTTTATTAGTTTAAATCTTGCACGTCAAAATATAATGCTTACACATGCAGCCAATCAGAGTGTCGGCATATTTTTCTCAGCCACTGATTGGCTGTTGTGTATCATGTGGCTTCCTATCTAGCAGGGAGGAGAGGTGCTTACTCTATCAGCTCTGCACCTCTCTCTACAGCAGGGGTGGGCAAATAGCTGCCTGGGGGCCAAATGCGTCCCTCCACATCACTAAATGTGGCCCGCCATTCATTCCCAAGAACTAGCAGTTGCAAATATGAAGAAAACTCAAATACCCAATGGAAATAATTCTATATAATCTAGACTGATATTTTTATTGGCATATGTAAGTTATTTAATAACTTTCTTTGCTTTAATAGTGTCTTTAAATCTCTTTCATGAAGCCATTAATATTATATCAAGTATTACTCAATACGATATTTAAAAAATGGCAGCAGCAAAATATTTGAGCTTTAAAAATTTGAAAAACACATCTTTTTATTCATTTGAAAAAAGCTTCATTGGCTTTGATTCCGTTTATATTAGCTTAATTTGCTTGAATTCTGCATCAAGTTAATTTGATTATGCATAATAACTTGTATTTATGTTGTAATATATGAATATTGGTATTCTAATTTTATGACAAATTTATATTCTCATATGTTGTTTATCCAACATTTTTTCCCCTCATCGAAAGTTTCTGAAAATTTGTAACAATGCGGCCCTCAGGCTGGGAAAAATGGTTTTATGTGGCCCTCTTGGTAGTTAAAGGAAAAGTTTGGTTCCTGCAGCTTTTACATTGTTTATAGAATGAAGAACAACAATATACTCACTCAGAAGGCTTTCCTGATGCAAACGGTGCTTCGGGAGATATTTAGATCCAAAATCGAGCAGCGGACACCCATATAATGGTAGCCTGTAGGGCATAGATCGCCGCTCCTAAAAACTGCATTAATCATCCAAAAACTCGTGTTTTTCACCAATATTCCATCATGATTCGCTCCGAATGGTCCGCCATTGCAGTCTGTGTCTCTCCACACAACGCTGTGTGGCTGTACTAACCTCTGAACTGACGAGTTTGTTTACGTGCCCTTCGCGCATGCGCAGTACTCTCTGGAGCGTTGCGATCGCTTCCTCCTTTCTATGAGCTCCTCATCTGTAAACTCTGGCTCGAAACTGTAAGGACGTCCATCATATTCAAAGTCCTCCTCCACAACATCTTCAACCCATAGATATTCGTCCATTTTGCACAAAACTGGAAGAAGAAAGTCGATTTGTAGCTGCCGGTCTTCCCCTGAAACAATGAGCCACACTGCGCATGCGCGAAGGGCACGTGAACAAACTCGTCAGTTCAGCCACACAGCGCTGTGTGGAGAGACACAGACTGCAATGGTGGATCATCCGGAACGGATCATGATGGAATATTGGTGAAAAACATGAGTTTTTGGACGATTAATGCAGTTTTTAGGAGCGGCGATCTATGCCCTACAGGCTACCATTATATCGATGTCCGCCGGCCGATTTTGGATCTAAATATCTCCCGAAGCACTGTTTGCATCAGGAAAGCCTTCTGGGTGAGTATATTGTTGTTCTTCGTTCTATAAACAATGTGAAAGCTGCAGGAACCGAAGTTATCCTTTAAAGATGCCCACCCCTGCTCTAATGTGATCAATGTTCTGCATAACTTTAATGTTTTGTGCACTGATTTAAAGAGATTTTTTTGTACTGTTTGTACAATATTTTTGTGTTTTCTTTTGCTGTTGCTCTCTCAGCATCTTTGTATGTGTTTAAATGTATTTCTAGAGTTTCAAAAGTGTGTTTAATGACCTTAAAATTCTTAAAATGGATTGTAAATGTTATAAAAACACGTCTAGGGTATATTTAAATAGAGTATTTCTATTTTGTGGATTTTCACTTATCTCAGTTGGATCTTGAACCTAACCCCCGCGATGGAGGGGAGACTAGGGCTGGGTTTAAAAAATCAATTTAATCGATTTTAATGGATTTCCCTTTAAATGGATCATAATCGATCCATAAAATCCAAAGATTGATCTTTTAATTTGGGTAGTTTTTTCTTCATTGGACGTGCAGAGAAGCAGCCTGTGGTATCAACCCAGCTAGTATTGCATGATCTGCGTTTAGCGTTGCTTTCCTCTGAACAAGATCTGATGAGATGTTACAGCAAGTCAAACAAACACGGCAGAAGCAAATAGCACTATATGGGCACCACCAGCGAGTTTAAAGGCTGACGTATGGACGTATTTCGGACTTTACAAGCTCGAAGGAAAAGAGGAGTTGGACAGAAAACAAGTAATATGCAGAATACGCATTAATGTATACAATTAATATAAGATTAATGTAACTGCTTTGGGTTCATTTCTTAATGTAAAAACAATTTTAATAATGCACCAGGTCAAAAGTCACTTTTTAAGTTTCAGTATTATTTAACTGAGATATCCCAGACCGAATAAATATCTTATTGTACCGTGAATCAAATCGATTTGAGACCTGGTAATATCGAATCAAATCGATCCAGAAAATCCGACTTCTGTTTTTGTGTCCAGGTATCCATCCATCCTTTATCATGCTTGTTTTTACAAAGTGGCAGAGGGCAACGTATCCCAGCGAACACTGGGTGAGCAGCAAGGAACACCCTGAACTGATAGCCAACCAGTCATAGAGCCACATAGAGAGACGGACAATCGTTCACACACGTACACACACACTCCGGCCTGAAGAGCAACGCAGGCACGAGGAGAACATGCAAACTCCCTGACCAACACAAAGCCAAGGATATAATCAACAACCTCTGCTGTGAGGCACACATGCTGACCTGCTGTGCCCTCAAACAGGTATTAGTACATTTAATTATAAGACTCATATCAAAGTTTGACACTCTGGTATTGCACAGTGTAACTTGGGCTTTTCATTGTCCTTCTTTTAAATCAGCATGAAATACACCATTATGATATATTTTATCTTCAACACAAACTCAACACTTCTCAAAACCTAAAAAGTGGCAAAGCCCAGGTTAAAGTCAGTTATATAACATTAATATTTCTATGTTATTAACTTCTTTATATGCTCTGCTTTTCTCTAATGTACTTGTAAGTTTCAACCAACACTCAATGCTTCATCTTTGGGGAAAGCTGAGATCATTACCTACCAAAGTACTCCTTTTTCATGTGCATCTCTAACTCCTTCTCCAGCTCCAGGGTGAGCGCCTCCAGCCGTCTCTCCGCCTGGCTCGGCCCACTCTCCCTGCTCGGGGTCACCTGGTAAGGTATCTTGAACCTCTGGCATGACGGAGCTGCTTTGGAGGACACCCCGTAACTAAAGGATAACGGCGACCCCGCGGTCATCTCCACAGTCCCTCCTGTCTGTGCCGACTGCTGCTGGGGCTCCGGCACCGCAGACAGCCCCTGGAGGTGGAGCCGGCTCTGGAGGCCGTTTGAGTCTCCAAACTCCTGCAACAAGGTATCCTCATGCAAACTGGTCCCGAGCATCGACGACCTGGGCGAGGGCAGCTGCAGGTCCGGGTATGTGCTCATAGACCCCCTGGAGCTGCGGGAACTCCGTGAGCTGTGACTGGAGATGCTGGAGCGGGGGCTGACCACACAGTTTGCAGACGTCCCTGGTCTGGCGCCTCCATCCTGGCTGGATATACTCGATCTGGGACTAGGTGCAGGGTGCAGGATTGCCCCGTCCAGGTCATGGTTGCCCCCTGGCCCGTACACTCTGAAAAATGAACCCAGAGTTGTCAGATCAGATTCATAGCCTTTATCAAAAACTGTTGTTATGATAATGTTTCTGTTTAAACCTAAACTTTTGTTGGTTTAACCCTATAAAGCCAATTGCATCATATTTGATACATACTTTTATAATTGAATTGAATTGAATTGAATTGATTTATTTATTTCGGTCACGTCAGTACACTTATACAGCATCACACATTGTCAATAGTTGATCAAATGTACATGTCCGAAAGGGAAGACGGGAGAAGCAGAGCTTATCAAGTTCCGTCCCCATTTTCTCAATATTTAGTCTCCTCTTTTGAGAAAATGGGGCGGGACCTGCAATCACAGACAGTGTAATATTTTTAACCCAAAATGTGTTGAACATTTTGGCATTGTGATGTAGTTTCTTGCAATTTCATGCCTATTTTAACCTTTTTTTAACCCAGTTTTTACAACTTTAAGCCTATCTTGCTCCCATTCATCTTCTTTTTTGGCCACTGTCAGACCATGTTTGGAATTTTTACATCCTTAGTCACTTTTGAATTTTTTTGCCTTTTTTTTTTTTTGCAATTTCTTACCTATTTTGCACCTATTAACTTTTTTTCCGCTTTCATACCATTTTTTGTACCCAGTTTTTACAGTTTCATACCTATTTTGCTTCTGTTCTTCACTTCTCCACTTTATCTCAAATCTTTTATCCTTAGATTGATTTAATGTCATATTGGTTTTACGATAAAATGATCTACTGCTTATGTTTGTTTAAGAATACATAAGATGAGGAACATTAAAACAATTGCGGAGTAAATCGCAATATTGGGGGAAAAAATTGCAATTAGATTATTTTCTCAAATCATTCAGCCCTAATATTGAGTGTGGAGGGAATGCGTTCATAAACATCATAACATCAGATACTGACAAAGACAAAGACCATGCTCCCTAATGTTGTGTTAAATATGTTATTAAAAAGACAAATTACAGCATGCCTGTGTAGAAGGATGGGAATAGAAACCCCAGTTCCAGTTGAGAATTCAGTATCATTAGTCTTTTTGCTTTTCAGTTTCTCTATCAGTTCCTTCCATTTTGGAAATCAATAATGGCCCACCGATCATAGACGGTTAGCAGAGATGATAAGTCAAAAGTCACAGCAGTCAGCGGGTGCAAACTAGGGATGGGATGAAATATCATTTGGCAATATATTGCGATACAGTACGTGATGAAACCCATCGAGTTTGAAAAAAATGGATCACGAAATCAAGACGTCACGTCTGGTAATAGCCCATGTGACCAGATGTGACGACAACAAACATTAGCACCAACTACCTTGCCTCCAAAAAGCTGAATGATGGAGTCAAATGAGGTCCAAACTGAGGACGCTCCGCCTGGATACAGGTCATCTGTCTGGCAGTGTTTTGGCTTTCTCATTAAAAAAGACGAAGACGGCGAAAACGAGCCTACCGCTCAGTAGCATACACTCTCTCTAACCTCTCTAGGGTTAGAGAGAGTGTTATTGTTTGTGTTTGGCCTGTTAGGCCTTGTGTTTTCCTGTGTGCAACACAAACAAAAACAAATAAGTTGTAATTACACAGTAATATTTTTTCTTTTTTACTTTTATGATATTGTATCCTAACATATCTTATCATGACCCGGGCATATCGAGGTGCAAGCTTTTACCTATGCAGGACAGCATTGAATATAAGGAGTGTCATGTGTTTGACATTGTTGACACATTAAAAAGTTATTCAGTACAAAGAAAACCACTAGAATTTATTAAGAAATTGTTGAAGAACCAGATTGATAAGAAGAATCATCAATACATTTCATTAATTCCCATCCCTACCAGTGAAGCATTTATTACCTCATGTTTCTGCCATTGTATGTTTGTCTGTTTGATTGTGAGCAAGATTAGACAAAAACTACTGGAGGGATTTTACTGAAATTACCAGGAGATGTTGATAATAGTCCAACTCAAAAATGATAAGAGTTTGGTGGTGATCCAGGTCACTACTATTAGCAAACAATCATTTTTTCTCAATAACTGTCGAACTAATAACAATATAAACATGATTCTAAGTGCCAGGTGTGGGATTTTTATAGTTAAGGAATCATACTGTGATGGTAACTTTATCATGGAGCCATTGCTTATGGATGTAACAGCAATATGTGAGCTACCTGGGAGGGGTCTGCACTTGTTATGTTTTTCTATAAATGCTGTCTAATTACTGAAATGTAAACACATCACACTGTCAACAGAACATTATTACATATAACATTATTATTTTTGCATCTGACTGCATTTCATACTAAACGGATTAAACACATAAAATAAATAAATACTGTTTTTAAAGTGCAATCATAATCCTGCAGAACAGCTTGACTAAGATTCACAGAGGTAAAAGAAGACTGAAAAACTGTTCCATAAATGCAAAATTACTTGAATAACAATATCAGTCGGTCACATGTTACCTGAAATCCAACGCAATGATCACATTTTCAACATATTAAGCATTAAAAGGCGAGGGGTCCAATTGAATGGATTTCTGGTTATAAATATAAGTAACTGGAAACAAGGCAATAAGTGCTGAGTACTGAACCAGTGTCTTTTCAGTATGGAGTATCATGAAACTTTGAAATCATTCAAACTTTGGTGTGGTGATGAAACTTGTTCATGGATAATTTCACCCATTTAACATTTCATCTTTTATGTAGTTTGAAGCCATGAGAAGCTAGAAGTAAAATACCTCCAACACATAAATAAAATAGACCCCATTGATTGCAAAAACTATAATAACACAAATACAACTTAATCTTAGAAGCATGAAGTCCATAAACTAACTTTCAACCCTAGTCCACGACCATCTCGTGGGACTCGACCCACCCGTTGAGAACCCCCCTAAACGCATATACCTGGAGTCAGAGTAGCTCGACCTGGGGCTGGTGGTGAAGGAGTACTGGCTGGCCGTGCTGGACCTGGGGCTGGTGTGCCTCTGGTCGTAGCCCATGCTGATGCCGCTGGTCCGGTTGCTGCTGGGCTTGCTGCAGCAGTCGCAGCTGTTCAGGCTGGTCCTGGGGCTGGAGTGCTTACTGGTGTCGCTTGCTGTGCTTGCATAGCTGGATCTGGGACTGAGGATACTGCTGCCTTCACAGTGAACTAAACTCGACCTGGGGCTGGTGTACCGCTCCTGACCCGGCACCACCAGACTCGTACGCGGGCTGCTGATGCTGGACCTCGGGCTGGCGTGCTTGCTCTGCTCCTGGGAGGACAGGGACGATGCGAGGCTGGACCTGGGGCTGGTGGCGTTGTATCTCCCGTCGTGGCTGCTGGTGATGCAGACGCTGTTGCACCTGTTGCCGGGCAGAGGCACGGGTTTGTTGAGTGGTACTCCATCATAGGTGGACCCGGTGCTGTATCTGTGGCCCTGCACCTCCAGAGAGTACCTCCTGTGTCTCTCTGAAGCGCCGGTGTAGCAGGGCAGAGCCACCTCGGATTTGGTGCAGCAGCCCTCCTCGGCGTAACCTGCGTCCCTCTGCGGGGCGCAGAAATCCACGGGCACGGTCACAGGTCGCACCGGAGCCGCCGTGTACACTTTATTCCCCGCGGTGAAATTCTCCACAGTGTGATGCTGCTGGTGGAGCACAGAGGTGCCATTCATTGGCTTACTTTTATGCTCCGCCGCTACTGGAGCCGAAAAGTCCAAATCGGGGTTTATCACCAAGTCTCTCCTCGCGTTGTACATCCCGTCTTTATAGGCATCGTACAGGGAAAGGTCCTCCATTAACGTACTGGCCCGGAGTCCCAAATCCTCCTGGTAGTGCTCCATGTTGTGCGGAGAAACAAGTTGTGAGTGTGCGCTCCGCTCGGCGAGCCAAAGTAGCGAGCACCGCGGCGCACTAATTGCGTTTCACATGGAAATCAAAACAAAACGCCGCTCCAGCCCTCTCTCATTTACCGAACACCGCCGACACTCAGAAAGCTCCACCGTGTAGACTACCGCATCGTCCTCTCCTGTTTCCCCCTCTCCGACCAAAAAACAAACTCTTTCTCACAGTTTCAGCCGACAGGGATACGTTTGTCAACTTCAGTTTTTGTTAAGTTGAAAGGTCTTTACAGTCAATGGCGCGCTGCGCGGAGGAATTTCCCCTTGTTGGTTTTTCCTCCAGTTTGGCTTAAAGTCGCTGTGGTCAAATCAAAGTAGGCTGGATAATCGGATACGCCATAAATGTGCGTCGTTTGTGAGTCTGGGCCCGAGGAGGGTTTGAAAAAGGGAGTAAAATGGCGTTTAACTGAGGGGACTTGTTCGCGCGTAAGGAATGCGAGGATGGAGACAGGATGCGCTGCGCCCCTCAGGAATGTGGTTAATGCTGCAGAGAAACAATGATTGCGACCAACTCAGCAAGGGGCTGCCGGCTCTGAAAGGAGAATAGTTTAGAGAGAAGGGGACGTCTGCATTCATCCCAGGCAGACTAAAATACCACACAAAGCACGCCTCACCTGGTCCGACTCCTTTAACTCCAAATATAAACCGCAATGAATGCATAATGGAGGAGAGCTGATTAAACTTTAGTGTATTCATCTCATCGGGGAGAAATGCACTCAAGTCATCCAGGGGTCGACAAATGTAGGACAAAGCTCTCAATAATGACCACTCGAGTACAGGTGAAGTTTTAGTAGGTGAGTAAATTAACTCACCAATAAAGTATTATTGTTGTTGATGCAGATTTTTAATGCCTCGTCAGTTTCAGTAAAGTAAACAAATGATTGGTGCATTACAAAGAACAGCCCAAATGCTAAAATAACATTAATAAAGAATTATCTAATATCTGATCATTCTAAACAGGTTCACACAAAGATGCATTCAAAGTATTATCCAAACATACTGATAAAATATATACAGTAACATCAATTGTAAACACTTTAAAGATGCATCATCAAATAATCATCTAAACATAATATCCATTGAGTAATATAATATAGTTTATGTCAAGTGTAAACTGTGGAAAATACTTTAAATATGCATCAATCAAGCATGACTCAAACTTATTAAGTAATATTAAATACACCAATTTTAAACATTTTTAAACACTGTTGATATACATTTTGAAATATTATAAAAACAAATTATTAACAAATAAGTTTATTTATACAGCATGTGGCAACTGTTCATTATCTTAATACTTTCAAGGTGCATTAATAAGGTTTAGCCAAACGAATTATTGATAAAGTATCATTTTATACTATGGCAGTGGTATTCACTGATAAATACTTTATTTAATTAAATAAAGTATACAGTTTTAAAACAGTACCATACTGATTTTTGAAAAGTTTTAATGCTGTATTTATATTTATATTGACACTATTAATAAATAACTGACTTTACCAAACCTTTAATCTATTTAATCATTATTTTGTGTTATTAAAAAGTTATATTTGTTGATATGTTAATGAAATAAGTCTTACATACATGCCTTTTTATATATATAACAAGCATTATTATGGTTGGCATGTGCAAGCTAAAGTTCTAAACACTTGATTTATACATGAGTGAATCATTACATAAACACTTGACTCATCATCTGTATGGAATCGTTACTCCCATCAAAGTTTTAAAAAGTTTAAAACATATTATTTATGCTTTAATGATGCATCCCATAATATTTTCCTTTTTAAAGGTATCTAAAGCATAATTACTTAAAGAAAATGACAGGTTTAAACAATTAAAAACACTTTATAGATGTATCATTTTAGAAACAGCCTTCACTTTACTCGTTTTTGAAGAATTGCTGTTTTCATGTTAAAACTTTAAGTTTAAAAACTTAATCAAAGCCTTATGAGCTATTTCTTAATACCTAATATTGATTTTTCCAACATTATTATATATGACACCAGTGACCTCCTTTTACTGTATGAACCATCCAGACTGCAGATTTCCATACTAATACACACTTTATTGATACTTTAAGAAATGACTACACTTAAGACAGCATCTATTAAGCTCTACTCTTCAAATTTAAAAGCAGTTATGAACAGTTTGAGGATGCATTAATAAGGAGAGACCAAGGCTGTTTGTAACACTGTTTGTTAGGGGTACACCACAGCCAGCTGTTTCCTCATGTTAATACTCTTACCTGCCACTTTATTAGCTACACCTCACCAGAACCAGTTTGGTCCTCATATATCCTGGCATTATTGTTTTGTTAAACATCTTTAAATGTAGTTTCTCATGTCCTTTTCATTTTAAATTCATTCAGCCTTTGAGCCGCTTAAACATGAAAAAAAAATGAACAAGATTAACAACATTTTGTTTTGTTTTTATCATCAGTCCATCTATTATCTATAGTGCTCATCCCTTTCGGGGTTGTGGGGCTGGAGCCTATCACTGCTGAGATTGGATGAGAGCCGGAGTGAACCCTGGGCTTGTAGCCAGACAATCACAGGGCCACAGGGAGAACATGAAAACTCCACACTCCACCCTGGACAACACAGGGAATCAAACCAGCACCATTTTATTGTGAGGCACATGCACAACCTGCTGCACCACTGTTCTACCCTACTTATACTATAATATATACAAACCCCAAAACCAGTGAAGTTGGCACGTTGTGTAAATCGTAAATAAAAACAGAATACAATGATTTGCAAATCCTTTTCAACTTACATTCAATTGAATACACTGTAAAGACAAGATATTTAATGTTCGAACTGAGAAACTTTATTTTCTTTTGCAAATAATCATCAACTTAGAATTTAATAGCAGCAACATATTGTAATAAAGTTGTCACAGGGCATTTTTACCACTGTGTTACATCGCCTTTCCTTTTAACAACACTCAGTAAACGTTTGGGAACTGAGGAGACCAATTTTTGAAGCTTCTCAGGTGGAATTCTTTCCCATTCTTGCTTGATGTACAGCTTAAGTTGTTCAACAGTCCGGGGTCTCCGTTGTTGTATTTTACGCTTCATAATGCGCCACACATTTTCAATGGGGGACAGGTCTGGACTACAGGCAGGCCAGTCTAGTACCCTCACTCTTTTACTACGAAGCCACGCTGTTGTAACATGTGCAGAATGTGGCTTGGCATTGTCTTGCTGAAATAAGCAGGGGCGTCCATGAAAAAGACGTTGCTTGGATGGCAACATATGTTGCTCCAAAACCTGTATGTACCTTTCAGCATCAATGGTGCCTTCACAGATGTGTAAGTTACCCATGCCTTGGGCACTAATACACCCCCATACCATCACAGATGCTGGCTTTTGAACTTTGCGCCTATAAAAGTCCGGATGGTTCTTTTCCTCTTTGGTCTGGAGGACACGACGACCACAGTTTCCAAAAACAATTGTAAATGTGGACTGGTCAGACCACAGAACACTTTTCCACTTTGCATCAGTCCATCTTAGATGAGCTCGGGCCCAGTGAAGCGGCGGCGTTTCTGGGTGTTGTTGATAAATGGCTTTGGCTTTGCATAGTAGAGTTTTAACTTGCACTTACAGATGTAGACGAACTGTAGTTACTGACAGTGGTTTTCTGAAGTGTTCCTGAGCCCATGTGGTGATATCCTTTACACAGTGATGCGGTTTTGATGCAGTACTGCCTGAGGGATCGAAGGTCACGGGCATTCAATGTTGGTTTTGTGCCTTGCCGCTTACGTGCAGTAATTTCTCCAGATTCTCTGAACCTTTTGATGATATTATGGACCGTAGATGATGAAATCCCTAAATTCCTTACAATAGCTGGTTGAGAAATGTTGTTCTTAAACTGTTGGACAATTTGCTCACACATTTGTTCACAAAGTGGTGACCCTCGCCCCATCCTTGTTTGTGAATGACTGAGCATTTCAGGGAAGCTGCTTTTATACCCAATCATGGCACCCACCTGTTCCCAATTAGCCTGTTCACCTGTGGGATGTTCCAAATAAGTGTTTGATGAGCATTCCTCAACTTTCTCAGTCTTTTTTGACACTTGTGCCAGCTTTTTTGAAACATGTTGCATGCATCAAATTCCAAATGAGCTAATATTTGTAAAAAAATAAAAAAGTTTACCAGTTCGAATGTTAAGTATCTTGTCTTTGCAGTGTGTTCGATTGAATATAAGTTGAAAGGGATTTGCAAATCATTGTATTCTGTTTTTATTTACAATTTACACAACGTGCCAACTTCACTGGTTTTGGGTTTTGTAATATAATTGGCTTCATACTGTGGTATTTAGTCTTAAGGCATAATAAACATGAGTCATTCCATAAAACAGCTTCAGTTAAATCATATGGTCAGTAGGACTGTAAAATCTGTGACAGGGTTAAAAGATTCTAAATTCATGAGGACGAATTATGCAGTCACCAAACACATTATGAGGTACACTTTGCTGTTGCCTGGATGGACCCCCTTCAAAACTGCCTTCATTCTCAGTAGCATAGACTCAGCAAGGTGCAGAAAACATTCCTCACAGATTTTGGTTAATATTGACATGATAGCATCACATAGCTGCTACATATTTGACTGCTTCACATTCATGATGCAAATCTCTTGTTCAGCCACATCCTAAAGGTGCTCAGCTGGACTGAGATCTGATCACCGTGGAGGCCCCTGTCATGTTCAAACAACCGGTTTGAGATGATTTGTATCTTGGAACATCACATCATCCTGCTTGAAAATGGGTGCACTGTGGTCATAAAGGGATGAACATGGTTAGCAACAATACTGCTCTCCGCTCACAGGAGTGGCACCCCATGTGGACTTCTAATGCTATAGCCCATCTGCTCGAAGATTTGGTGTGCACAGAGATGGTCCCCTGCACCTCATCATAAAGAGTGGTTATTTAAGAAACTGTTTCCTTTCTATCACATCAAACCAACTCATTTCCATCGACTGTATTTTCAGTATGGCCCTTATGATAATCACCATGTTAGTAAAACTAGCAAAGACTCTGTACATACAACGATTTGTCCAAGCTGTAAACAAGCTGTACAGTCAATGTTGTCAATGTAGATGTTCACTCCATCAGCTTTAACCCAATCCAACATCTATTTTCATTACTATAAACTTAAGAGTTGCCTAGCTATAACTTTTGTAAATACCAATATATATCCTTCTTATTTCAGAATCATTCTGTGTTCATGTTGATGTTAAAACAATAATATAAACATGAACACCTTTCAGAACCACAATTGGAATGATTACAAAGTTGTCTTAAAGGATAAGTTTGGTTTCTACAGCTTTCACATTGTTTATAGAATGAAGTAGAACAATATACTCACCCAGAAGGCTTTCCTGATCCAAACAGTGCTTCAGGAGATATTTAGATCCAAAATCGAGCGGTGGACATCTGTATAATGGTAGCACACGGGGCATGTATAGCGCCGCTCCTAAAACCGCATTAATCATCCAAAAACTCATTAGTTTCACTAATATTTCATCATGGTCCACTCACGCTACTCCTCCATTACAGTCTGTGTCGCTCCAGACATGTTTTGTGACTGTGCTGACCTCTGAACTGAAGAAGAAGAATGTTTGCCTTGATGCATGCGCAGTACTCTCTAGAGAGCTGTTCTTCTCTTTGCCTCAACGTCCTCCTTTCGATGAGCTCCTCATCTGTAAACTCTGGCTCAGAACTGTAAGGACGCCCATCATATTCAAAGTTCTCCTCCACAACATCTTCATCCGATAGATATTCGTCTATTTTGCACAAAACTGGAAGAAGAAAGTTTGTGTAGCCGGCGGTCTTCCCCTGAAACAATGAGCCGCATGCGCGGAGGCAAACATTCTTCTTCTTCAGTTCAGAGGTCAGCACAGTCACAAAACATGTCTGGAGTGACACAGACTGTAATGGAGGAGTAGCGTGAGCGGACCATGATGAAATATTGGTGAAACTAATGAGTTTTTGGACGATTAATGCAGTTTTAGGAGCCGCGCTATACATGCCCCGTGTGCTACCATTATACGGATGTCCGCTGCTTGATTTTGGATCTAAATATCTCCTGAAGCACTGTTTGGATCAGGAAAGCCTTCTGGGTGAGTATATTGTTCTACTTCATTCTATAAACAATGTGAAAGCTGTAGAAACCAAACTTATCCTTTATTATCACCTGAAGACCACTTCCGGGATTTAAGGACTTATGTCCAGTGGTGTAAAAAGTCCTTGAAACCCATACTTGAGTAAAAGTAAAGATATCTTATATAAAATATACTCAACTAAAAGTGAAAGTCATTCATTAAAAAATCACTTAAGTAAAAGTCTTAAAGTAGCTGCCATTAAATGTACTTAAGTATTAAAAGTAAAAGTACAAACAAAGAGAACAGGTACAAATAGTTGTTGCTCTCCCAAGCTTTATTAAGTTTAACTCTTCCTCCCTCCCTCAGCTCCCTTCACCTCTTACTCCCTCTCTCCATTCCTCCCTTACGTAAAGTCCACAAACTTGCGGTTCATCTATAGCAGAAGTTGATTTTCAAAATTGCATGAGTTCAGTCGTGCTCTTCCCGGACTGAATACAAGTCCTGCAACGCTAAACAGTTGTTCACAGGCTGCAGAAGCAGGCAGAGGTGTGTTCAGCTTCGTGCAAGTGCACAAACAGTCCATACGGTCCTCTTCAAAATAAAAATGTGAAAATAAGTGTCATTTATATTCACATTGTATTATGTAGCGAGTAACTAAGTTGACAATTTAAATGTAACGAAGTAAAAGTATCATTTTTTAATTTTTAATGTAGTGAAGTAAAAGTAAAAGTTGCAAAAAACATATAAACTCAAGTAAAGTATAGATACTCCCAAAACATACTTAAGTACTATAACTAAGTACTATTACTTCGTTCCTTTACACCACTGCTTATGTCTCAGCAGGTCTTAAAAAACTGCTCAGATTGGATCGTTGGACTGTTGTACCAGTGTCTTTACACTGGTATTAAACTCACAAAACGCTGCACCTTGATATGCCCGGGTCGCGATAAGATACGTCAAGATACAATATCAAAAAAGTACAAAAGAAAAAATATTACTGTGTAATTACCACTTATTTGTTTTTGTTTGAGTTGCACACAGGAAAACACAAGACCTAACAGGCCAAACACAAACAATAACACTCTCTCTAACCCTAGAGAGGTCAGAGAGAGTGTATGCTAACGAGCGGTAGGCTCGTTTTCGCCGGGATCGTCTTCACATTTTTATGGTGACGCTGAAGGTGGTGGTTCATGTTTGTTGTGTTGGAGGTGGTGTACAGAATGACAGCATAGCAAAGTTTACACACCGTCTTAGTCTTGTCAGTTACTCTATTGTCGTCTTCATCTTTTTTAATGAGAAAGCCAAAATACTGCCAGACAGATGACTTGTATCCAGGTGGAGCGTCCTCAATTTCGACCTCATTCGACTCCATCATTCAGCTTTTTGGAGGCAAGGTAGCTGGTGCTATTGTTTGTTGTTGTCACTTCTGGTCACATGCGCTATTACCGGACATGACGTCTTTATTTCGGAATCCATTTTTTTTTTTAACTCGTTTCGTCATGTACTGTATCGCGATATTTTGCCAAGCGATATTTCATCCCATCCCTAGTGGCAATACTCCTGTTAGTCCTTTAAGTTATGTATGGTTCAGGTCCCAAGTACATCCGTGACCATCTTGTCCCATGTATACATACAAAACGCTCAGGTCCTCTGGCTCAAGTCTGCTCTCTGTCCCCAGAGTCAGAACCAAACATTGAGAAGCAGCTTTGAGTTTTTTCTCCACAGATCTGGAACAAACTTCCAGAAAACTGCAGGTCTGCTGAAACTCTGGTCTTCCAAATCAAGGTTAAAGACTTGCATGAAGCTGCCTTTGATTAGATTATATTCTCCAATTTAACCCATCTTATTAATAATATATTTTAGTCACTAATTTACTCACAACACTGCAGTGTACCTTCCAAACATAATTTGATTTTGAATCATTTCCAAAAACATGTTTTTATTTTCATTTTAGCTTGTTTTAGCTCATCTTTTCTCCTTTTTTTCTTCGCCTTAATTTCTTAGTCTTAAGTTTTATTGTTATTGTATTGTTCTAATGTGCTGTAGGAAGCACTATGTAATGCCTTGTTGCTGAAAGGTGCTACACAAATACACTTCTCTTCCCCTTCCAATATCTCTGTCCAAGCTTATTGCTAATTGTACACTGTATAAAAACATCCATTGTTATTATTAATAGAGGAACATGATTTGGGCATATGCAATCAACTTTAATAACTGTTTGCCCATTTTTGCTTCATACAATGTACATTTTACAGACAGCTTAAGGAACAACTTCATGATAAAAAGCCATTTAACAAAGAGAAAAGAAGATAATCGAGTCTTAATATTCAACAAAGTATTAAAACTTAAAGTATCAAAAGTGTCAAAGTATATTAGTTATCATTGGTAAATACAGCAAAATAGAATTTGAAGATATATATAACTACTGGCCAACAAAACATGTTCACCATGTCTTGTGTTTGAAAAATCTTTGCTTAATAAGATGCATATAACTTAAAAATAGGGCTGAACGATTTGAGAAAATAATCTTATTTCAGTTTTTTCCCCAATATTGTGATTTACTCTGCAATTGTTTTAATGTTCCTCATCTTATGTATTCTTAAACAAACATAAGCAGTAGATCTTTTTATAGTAAACCAATATGAGATTAAATTAATGTAAGGATAAAAGATTTGAGAAAAAGTGGAGAAGTGAAGAACAGAAGCAAAATAGGCAGGGGCGTAGAAGTGGGTAGGGACGCTAGGGACACGTCTCTATCAATATTGTGCCACTACTGCATGGTCCTTAACATGAAAAACAAGCAGAGTATATAACTTTATAACTCAAAAAAGCTTATATTTAATGCCAAGACATACCTGTTTTGGTTATTTTATTTATTATTCAATGTATTATTTGTGTATTAAAAGGCAGCAACCGTTGAAGACAAAGAATTAAAGTTTTATGAGGAAAAAATAGAATAAAACCTCAAATTAATAACATGACTTTAAACATTCATATTGTTGGGGAAAACCTTTTTGGTTTTGGTTCTATATTTATCAGACTATAACCATACCATCAAAATTTCTGATTGATCCCAAATGTCCCACGGTTCATGTGTCATGCATCAATATATTTCTGTCAAGGAACAGACAGTAGAGATTTAAAGTAGTTTTTCTGAATCTGATAGTTTGCAAGTTTGTTTGATTAGCTCTACATGACATTAAAAAACAGTCATAAATTCAAAACACATCAACTTTCAGGGGTTGGCGTACTTTTATGTCCCCACCAATGTCAAAATCAAACCTATGCCCTTGAAAATAGGTATGAAATTGTAAAAACTGGGTAAAAATGGTATGAAAGCAGAAAAAAGTTAATAAATAGGGGCAAAATAGGTATTAAATTGCAAAAAAATTGGGAAAAATTGGGAAAAAAATCCAAAAGCAGCTTAGGAAAACCGATTATGGCAGCAAAATTGGGAATTAAATTGCAAAAAACATGTAAAAATTCAAAAAATGGTTCTAACAGTGGCCAAAATAGATGAATGGGGGCAAAATAGGCATAAAATTGAAAAAAAACAGGGTTAAATAAAGGTAATAATGGTCCAAAAGTGTGAAAAAAGTGTATGAATAGAGGTAAAAAATAGGCATGAAATTGCAAAAAACTACATCACAATGCCAAAATGTTCAACACATTTTGGGCTAAAAATATTGAACCTGCGATTTGAAAATTGCAACAAGCCATAATGCGATTTAATCTAATTTGCAATTCATTGTTCAGCCCTACTTAAAAGCACTTCAAAAAATATAATAGCAAGGAATAAAAAAGTCACACAAGTAGCTTTGCCTCTGGACGTTTTATTCTTGATACTTTTCCAAACATTGTTTATGCTTTTTTTAAATCACAATTTCTGAAACATTAAAACCTAACATACTGACACATAGTCAATGTTTCATCCCTTTTCATTCACTTTTCATCATTTAACTTTTTTCCTGAGAAAGAATTTAAAAATAGGACACAGTTATTTTGACATGTAACTAGTCTTAAAGTATAAAGGTCAGCATGTTTGTTTTGCTTTCACTTGGTCAGACAACGGTTTTAAATGACTGAAATAAGAAGTTCACATTCATCTCTTCATTTTCAAAGATGTAAACAGCAAAGATCTGCACCACACGTGTAAGGCTTTGGGTTGTAATACCTCTCTCTATTTCTGCTTTAGCTGCTCATCAGCTGCCAACAACTGGAAGAAAAGAAAGAACCACAGCAACAAAGGCAGAAACGAACAGGATGTCCCGCAGCAGTCGACCCAGAGTGGAGTTGTGAGGCTTTCTCCCATGGCCTCTGCTTTTGAACCACTGCACCACCTCGTCCAGGTCATACTCACGAGGCTCATAACCCAGCTCCACCTTAGCTTTGGCCATGCTGAAGTAGTGCGTCACACCAGTTTTATACACCTCAGTGCGAGTCAGGAGGGGCTGGAAGTTATAGAGGGGGCCGATGAGGTGGTGGATCATTTCTGTGAGGAAGGCAAAGAAGTAGATGAGAGAGATGGGAAGGCGCAGTTTGGGGAAGGAATAACCTAATCCCTCCACCAGAGGTCTGAAGAATTCAAAGTTGTTGATGGGCCTGCCATCAGAGATGAAGTATGCCTGACCAGCAGAGCGGTGCTGCCTCTCTGCTGTCAGGGCCTCTGCAGCTAGCTCATGCGCTAACACCAGGTTATCCACATGGACGAACTCCACCAGGCTGCTCGGGTCCCCATAAACAAACCTGAAGATCCCGTTCTCAATGTAGCTGACGATTCTGGGGAGGTGCCTCTGCTCCCCGGGCCCATAGATCCCTGCTGGACGCAGTGCACAGGTCCTCAGCACCCCTGAGCCACCCTGCAGTGCTGTGCCGTTAGCCTTTAGCACTGCCATCTCTGCTATAGACTTGGTTCTAGAGTAGTGATCAGGGTGAAGATGAAGAGGTAGGTACGGTAGGCTCTCAGTCCCGTTCTCTATCACTTGGCCTCCAAACACCACATTAAAGGTGCTTGTGTAGACCAGCCGGGACACTCCCAGCTCAGTGCAAGCCTTTAACACGTTTTCTGTGCCTTGGATGTTGACTGCCTCAATCAGATGCCGGTTCAGCTGCTCCCTGCCGGACATGCCATAGGAGGCGAGGTGGAGAACACAGTCCACGCCGGTGACGGCTTTTTTTACGTGCCCATACTCCCGTATGTCTCCCTGAACAAACACAATGTCCTCCGGCAGGTCTCGGTTGGGAGGGACTGTGTCAAACAAAACGATTTTGGCTCCTTTTTTATGCAGTGAGCATGCCAAGCTGCAGGGGGAAACAAATCATTAAATATGAATCACTAACCGCCGCAAAGTATTTGATCAGTTAAGTCCTTCACTTCAACAATGTTTCCTCATTAAACAGACACAGTAATGTGAAGCACTCCATCTTTGAGTTTGAACTTAATTTTAAATTATAAAACACACATACTATAAAGACAGACAGCATAATAAACTAACAAATACAATACATGACAATGCATTAAAAACATAATGCAAAATACCAACCAAACAGACTAATCTAAATCAATCATTAAAAAAGAGCAGGAGCAGGGGTTATCTTGTTTTACTGTTAAATGCTGTCAGTTTTATTCATGTAGTCTGTCATGGGCTGGTCACAGTGTAATTTTATGGCTCTGTGGTGTAACCCATAAAAACTAGAGCGACAGGTAAGTTTTGCTCTTCAGCTGCCGAAGTAATGTCAGTAATGTTTTAAAAAACTTGAAACAGACTATCCACAACATTAGTGTGACTTTACTAAGTTATTGGTCATGGCTGTGTAAAGTCAATCTAACATCATTTTAAAGGGACTGTGTGTGTGTTACCGGCGACATTAAGACTCTGCTACCGATGAACACACGCGGCGACTGTCGTAATGCTGCGTTCCAGTAACCTCGGAACATTGTAATTTGTTGTTAACAAATATCACATGAAGAATGTGATTATCACTATGGCAGCATTTTTGTAAATATAAGTCTTACAATAATATGTATACAGCTGATCTAGAGTGACACACCCCAGTCAGAAGTGCAGATAAATTGATTATTACAGGAGCTAAATAACTGTTCACACTGGGGGCATCCATCTTCCATTGTCAACTTGGGGGTGGCGAGGTTTCACCGAGTTCCCAGTAGGAAATTCAGACTTCGGGGGCGTTCCAGTTGCAGTTTCCTACTCGGAACTCGGAAATTCCGACTTCTGACTACAACTGGAACGCACCAAAAGACCCAAGCCAAAGCGTGTGTTTGTTGTGATGCTGATGAATGCAGCTCGGACCTTCCTCTGAACTCTGCATTTCTTTACAACTTCTTTTTTCAACAACTTACAGGATGCAAAGCCACGAGGTAATGTATCTCTCTCTAGTTACGTAGCGGTAGTTTTTGATGTGTGACAACAAGCAAGTTTTGGAAAACTTAGTATCGTAGTTGTGTAGTCAGCTATATATGGCTACTTACAGCCCGGTGCTCTAAGACGTGTCTGAATAATATAAATTTGCTCTAGTTTTAATTGTCTTGTTCCTGAAGTTGAGTATCCAGGCCAGTCCAGCCCTGTCCGACCTGACCACTTAGCTAAGGAATAGCATTTATAGATAACCTATTTTGATGCTATAAAACTCATCTTAAAGTGTGTATTTCCATCAGGCATATATCTAAAAGTGAAACTTTTTTGTAATTACTTAGAAACTCCTCACAGCATCTTTAAATTAAATTAGAAATAACTCGAGTTTATTTACAGGTTTAATCAAAAAAAGTAGCCTGCTAAGTGTTGCTACATTTTTTAAAGTTACAAAATTTAAAATGAATGTTTGTATATTTTTAGGAATATTTCAAAAGAAAATTAAGTTTCTATGGAGGAATAAACTTGCACAGACGATAGATACTGTGACACCGTTTAAAGGGACTATTTTGCATCATTTTGAATATGGTGTGCTTTTAAATTACAGCTTGTGTGCCTTTATCAAATGCTGAAACCACTGAGCCACAGATCATCTGTTGGAGCCAATAAGCAGATCCAATATAACTTGTGCAATGACGCCACCCTGCTGTAGGACATGGATATGACATCTCCTGTTTGAAGGTAAACCACCAAAAAGACTAAAAATGTGAAACTGTCCTCACCGAAATCCGACATATCCACATCCTCCTGTTATCAAAAACGTGTCTGTCTGTTCATGCTCCATTGCAGGTGGACGAGTCTGAGAGAAAATAAAAGAAGACATTTTCAGATATGAATGAAGGAGATCAAAATGTTTCTTCAGTTATTTTATTGTTGATAAGCTGCAGTAGCATCATCCTTAAAGGTGTAGTCAGCGAAGTGGGAGAAAACGAGTGGAGAGGTTGTTGATAAACAAATTTAGATCCACCTCTCCCTTCTTACCTCGCCCCTGGCTCCACCCCTGAAAGCTGATGGACGTGTATCGTCATGGAAACGGACGTAGAAACTGCGTAGCTGACCAACATAGCTAAGGTAACCCCGACTCGTCAGACAACTCGACTGACGATATTGATAACATCACAACAACAGTACATTCTGGGAGATTAGACAATAAGATGAATGCCCGACGGCTGTTACTGTTTTCAGGTCTTTAAATTCGCACAGTTCCCTCCACCGTCGGAAAGCAACACCAATGTTGACCCGGGTCTTCGTTCTTTCATGGTCATAGCCCTTCTTTTTCACTTTTCACCCCTCTGACCTTTTTCTTTTGGGCTGTTTTTCAGCCATTGCTACTGCGCCTATTGTATCTCTCTCTTACGCTAACTCTACGCAACCTACGACTCCCCCTCCCCCCTCTGTCTGATCTGTGCATGAGTATGATCGCCCCCTGGATGTGGGGGGGGTGTACTCTGTTTTGGTAACTTGACCCGAGCCACAGTATTTACCTGCTGAAATTCAGAGCCAAGGCTGTGTTTTGAAACCAGACTTTTTTTCCAACATGCTGTCAGTGGTGACATCTTGTGGATGGAGAGGAGAAATACGGTGATTTTGACAAATAGTGCATTAGATTAGAAGATTAGAAGATCGCTGACAACACCTTTAAGTTCAAACCATCAAACCAGCAAAATATGACATTTAGGTCAACATAACTTAAGATTTATCAACTTTAAATGTATTTTGTTTGTATTTTTTCTAGGGCTGAACAAGTAATTGCAAATTAGATTAAATTGCAATATGGCTTGTTGCAATTTTCAAATCGCAGAAGGTTCAATATTTTTAGCCTAAAATGTGTTGAACATTTTGGCACTGTGATGTAGTTTTAGCAAGTTCATGCCTATTTTTTACCTCTATTCATACACTTTTTCCCACTTTTGGACCATTCTTACGTTTTTTTTAACACAGTTTTTTCAACTTTATGCCTATTTTGCCCCCATACATCTTTTTTTGGCCACTGTCTGGACCATTTTGGAATTTTTACATGGTTTTTGAAATTTAATTTCAAATTTCATTCCCAATTTTGCTGCCATTTTTAATTTTCCAAAGCCACTTTGGATTTTTTTTTGCAAATTTTTCCCCATTTTATGCAAATTTAATACCTATTGTGCACCTATTTATTAACCTTTTTCTGCTTTCATACCATTTTTACCCAGTTTTTACAATTTCATACCCATTTTGCTTCTGTTCTTCACTTCTCCACTTTTTCTGAAATCTTTTATCCTTGGATTAATTTAATGTCATATTGGTTATACTATAAAAAGATCTACTGCTTATATTTGTTTAAGAATACATAAGATGAGGAACATTACAACAATTGCAGAGTAAATTGCAATATTGGGGGAAAAAATTCACAGTTAGATTATTTTCTCAAATCGTTCAGCCCTATTTTTTTCCATTACTTATTAAATACCCTCAATATATAACAGTATTATTCAAGCAGCCTCACAAGTTCCCATCTTCACTCGTTGGGGTTGATAAATTAAAATATAAGCCACACACACATTTTGAAAAGTCTCATGTTGTGGATTGTTTTATCATTTCCGTCATGTCCAGGGTGTCTATTGAGGAAGTCTTTAATATATATCTAAAACGAAGAAATAAAAAAATTCTTCTCTTCAGGGAAGCAGCTCTTTTTCCCTCCTCTTTGGAAATACTTGTAAAGTAGGGCAGGAAGATAATGGAAGGATATGCAAATCAAGTCTGCGCTAACTGGCTGCCCAAATTATGTCTGATGGGGGAGGGGGGCTACATAACAGGCTGTGGAGGCTTAGAGCAGGGGTGGGCAACTTTTACTATCAGGAGGGCCGCATCCTTTTTTTTTTAGTGCACGAGGACCGCACTGTTACATATTGTTGGACACTCTCAAATGAGGAAAAAAAAACTGTAAATAAACAAAAAAACCAAATATAACATTAACATATTTTAACTCAAACCCAATTAAAAATCCACAATTTAGTGAGCCTGACGCATAAGTAAATCATATGTAAGTTTCTTTTTAAAGTGATATTCCGGGATTGAACAAGTTGGGTCCTATCACAAGGGTTAGGGCAGAAATTACCTCTACAGCAGTGTTTATGTGGAGAAGAAACCCAGGGCGCTAGGACCTAACTCCCTCTTCCTCCTTCCGCTCTGCTCCTCTGCTGATTTGGCTGGACTCACACGGGGCCATATTTTCCTTGATCAAAAACACAAATAAACGGACTCCCACCGAAAAAGTCTGATATCGGTCTGCATTCACGCTTTATTTAGAGAATTCTCCAGCCACAGCTGACTCTCTTCCGTGTTGGCCGTTTCACAGCGCTACGAGAACTAGACCCTTATTTAGCGGTGTTTTTGTGTGAAAGTAACGCGCTGAAAATTCTCTAAATAAAGCGTGAATGCAGACCGATATCAGACTTTTTCGGTGGGAGTCCGTTTATTTGTGTTTTTGATCAAGGAAAATATGGCCCCGTGTGAGTCCAGCAAAATCAGCAGAGGAGCAGAACGGGAGGACGAAGGGGGTGTGTGCTCGCAGCGACATGGGCTTCTGTGACACAGAAACACTGCTGTAGGGGTAATTTCTGCTCTTAACCTTGTGATAGGACCCAATTTGTTCCATCCCGGAATATCACTTTAATGCAATAGAATTAGGAATGTTCATCTGATTTTAAAGCACAAATATATTACCTTTATCACTGTTTCTAAATATATTTTCCACTAATACTATATGTTACATTTGAAGGCCTTGTAAAATATATTTAGAGACTAAATTATACCAAAGTTCTTTAGTGACTTGTAAAAACACAAAGCATGCACCAGCAATCTAAGGTTGGTAGAAATATTTTATCACCTATAATCTGTGCATTATGCAGTACTGCTTACTCATGATAAATCATATGTAGCAGTTGATGTTGTGTTATTTTATTTACATTTTTTTCTGTTTGTTTTTTGGAAATGATTGGTGGGCCACATCGAGTCAGGTGAAGGGCCGCATGTGGCCCCCGGGGCACCAGTTGCCCACCCCTGCTGTAGAGTCATTACATAATAAATCACAGAATGAACAGAGTTTTTTAAAACGCATTTTTTGTTTAACAAAAGCACAACACATTTCTCTGTGAACTTTAGTGAAAGGTGTGGTACTCTTCTGCTCCCTCTACCAGCTTTGAAAGCAGAGAAAAAAGCTTTTGCACGACATGAAAACTGAAGATAGACGCCCGGATGAAGCCTAATTAAACCCATGGATTGTATTTTAATAAAAGTGGGATCAAAAAGTGCAGTTGAATGGGTGTTGATTGCACAATTTTGCGCTTAACTCTCCGAGTGTGACACTGGTTTGAACAATTTAGTTTAGACTTACTGTAGGAGCTGAACTGGAAATAAGAAGAAAATAAACATAATCTCATCAAAATGTGTGTCATAAGAGTAAAAACAGCCTTAAAATCACTAAAGGAAGAATAAAAAAGGCTGTGGGTTAAATAATCAGCTGGACTCTGAGAGTGTGGTTACAGATACATGCAGACAATAAAACACCGCAGTTTGAGCACCAACTCTGTTCAGCTGTATTTCTCTCTTATACTCACCTCGGCATGTGTCGGGCAGGTAAGACAGTTGATCCTCAGTCTCTCCGGTTATCACAGTGCTCGTGCAGACAGGTGAGTTCTCCCTCATACACTTCCTACTCTTCACCTCTTCACTCTCACTATTGGCGACCTGCGATCCACTCTCCTCATGCTTCTCGCCACCTACTGTACTGGAGTGAGCCTACAGTTTAACAGTTTCACTATTTCTTTACACACAAATTATATTTAGCATTCCTGAAGCTCATCTGTGAAGAACGTGACAGCAAAGATCCACTGCTCTAACTCTCCTGAATCACTGTGCAGAGCTCTGCTTTCAGTTTGCAGCTTAAAGCACACAGACAAGGATCAGGGTCAGGCAAGAGGAAGATGAGAGGAGGAAGATTTTTTTAATGATGGACTTTAAGAAAAAGCTGATGTCTTGAAACTGACTAAAATAGTGAGAAAAAAAGAAAATATAATTTTAAAAAAGTACATAAAATGTTGAGACTATGGTTTAATGATGTTTAATTCTGCTGTAACATGATAACTTTACTTTTTTAATTTCTACTTTGTTCAAAACCTGTTGAGTGTTGCAGGATGATAGCCCAGTGTGGAATTTAGTTTACCAGTTTTATTTGGCTCTATATGTTGAACACAGATCTCTCCACATGTCCTCCCTGTCAATTTTCCCCCACTTAAAGTGTTCTTGGTGCAGATCAACTTGAGCAGCACATCTCTGTAGGATCTGCCTCCAGTGTCATAATAAAAATAGTAATAATAATAATAATAATAATAATGATAATGATAATGATAATAATAAGAATCAAAATGATAATAAGAAGAAAAATAAAAATGATGGTAATAAAAATAATATTAAAAAAATGATAATAATAATGACAATAATAATAATAATAATAATAATAATAATAATAATAATAATAATAATAATAATAATGATAATGATAATGATAAAAATAATAATAAGAATCAAAATGATAATAATAATAAAAATAAAAATGATGGTAATAAAAATAATATTAAAAAAATGATAATAATAATAATAATAATAATAATAAAAATAAGAATGATGATAATAATAATAAAAATAATAAAAATGAGAATAATAACAATAATAATTACAATAAAAATAAAAATGAGAATAATAAAAACAGAAATGATAATATTAATAATAATAATAATAATAATAATAATAAATAAAATTGTAATAAAAATGAAAATGATAATTATATAATAATAATAAAAATGATAATATTAAAAAAAATTATGATAAAATATAAAAATCTAAAAAATTATGGTAATAATAAAAATAAAAATAAAAATAATAAAATGATAATAATAACAATAATAATAATAATAATAATAATAATAATAATAATAATAATAATAATAATAAATAAGAATGATAATAATAATAATAATAAAAAATAATAAAAATGATAATAATAATAACAATAATACTAATAATAAAATAAGAATGATAATAATAATAATAAAAATAAAAATGAGAATAATAACAATAATGATACTAATACTAATAATAACAATAATAATTTAAATCAAAAATAAAAATGAGAATAATAAAATAGAAATGATAATATTAATTATAAAAATAACAATAATAATAAATAAAAATAGTTATAAAAATAAAAATGATAATTATATCATAATAATAATAACAATAATAATAATAAACTTTGTTATTGTTTCTTTTCAAAACAACGTTGCAAAGACGAAATTAAAAGGTAAAAGAATAAAACAGAAATTAAAGAGAAATATGAGGAATACAAAGAGCCACAAATGACAGAAAAAGGAGAAAAATAACCGTAACCATTGGTCGGTTCTGGTGTGAGAAATTCAAGGTGTTGCAGGCGCAGGTGTCCCATCCATCCACTGTCTACACAGCTCATCCCTTTTGGGGTCTCAGGGGCTGGAGCCAGGGTACACCCTTGACCAGCCGCCAATTACAGGGCCACATGGAGAGACAGACAACCATTCACACTCACAGAAAAAGGCAGTTTGGACTAATAACCTAATGAGCTTTTTTTTTTTGATCAGTGGGATGAATCACCAGAGAACCCACACATGCACAGGGAGAACATGCAAAAAGGCCATGACCAACAGGAGGATCAATCCAACGACCTTACTGCCGTGAGCATGTGAACGACCTGCTGCACCACCATGCTGACCCTCAGTGTGCACTGTAGTGGAAATAAAATATTCAGCACAAGGTTGATTTCATCTTTTGGTTCGTAGTTTAGCTGCTGCAGGGGAAAACTGTGTCTTCAGCTTAATTCTTTAAATGTTTTAAAGGTCTCATGTCCTGCAAAATCAATTTTGTTTGCTTTTAATATCGTTAGACGAGGCTTGAAGAGCAGAAAATAATATTTATATTATTTTGATCATAGTATTTTTTTTAGATTTTTTGTGATTTTGTTGAGATCTGCCGTCAGTCAAAATGACCTCAAATGCTCTGCAGATCACAAATGTGTCTCGACGCCATCTTGTAAAACCCTGTGTTCACCTGCAGATGTCGCACGTGCCGTTTGTAGAATTAGTTAATGAGAAGGACAAACAATGAGCTCACGAAAAAGTAAAGACAATTCAACGTATTTGGACTAATCTACAAGTAAAATTAAGAAGCGTCCAGAAATTCTGCTTTAGAGAAAATTAAGGATTAATGTTTGTCTCTTTAAGAGTTAACCTCTCATTTGTTTCAGTATTAAAATGTAGTAATTCAGACACTTTTAAATGACCCAAATAAGATCCTCAAATAAAAATGAAGACCAACAGTTCGCCCTTTAAATTTGAAATTGGAAATGCAAGGGAAAATTGTTTTTGAAACTCTGTGAGACTGACTAAAGCTGTGTAGAAACCCACTGTAGGCTATTTGACCAAATATAAATTACTATATCACAGTGCTTTAAAACCAATATCCAGTGTTATTTATGACACAGCTGCCCTAACTCCACAGCACTTTGTATTCTAAAATGCCCTTATTATTTTTTAAAATACTCTTAAAACACAGGAAACAACAGCTAAACACATTTTTATTGATTGATTTAGATATCAAATTAAAGTTTTTTACTTGCATCCTTGAACAGCAAAAAATAGTTTTTGTGGCTGAATGTTAGTGCTTTATGAATTTCAATTTAGGTATTAAAAGGTATTCAATTCACCATATGGATGAATATTAAATGGCTACAAATAAACTGTAAAAAAAAATTAAAACAACAAACAAAACAAACCCTTTTTTTTTTTTCAAATAAATGTTATCAATGAACTTACAATTCCAAATTGTGAGAAACCTTTGTGGGTAATGTTTCTCAGAAATGGAATGTGATTAACTATATTTGTAATTTTACTTTTGCTTTCACTTGAACTATTTACTCTGGGAGTTACTTCCATAGTTACATTTGTGCATTTGTAAATAAAAAAGAAATGAAACTGACCAAAGCTTCACTTCATTTAAGACTGCTACAATTCTAAAACCATAATTTTATCCCTGACAGCTTTCATGAAACATCTGAGTACTGGAGATAACAAACAAAACAGAGCAGAATAGCTTAAGCAGTCAGACCTCTTTTTCACAACTGAGCTGCCACAACAACAACAAGAATAATAATAATAATAATGATAATAATAATAACAACAACAACAACAACAACAACAACAACAATAATAATAATAATAATAATTATTATTATTATTATTATTATTATTATATATTTTTTATTATTATTATTATTATTGTTATACATTTTACATATATAAAGTGTCTTTCTCGACACCTATATGTTTCCAGATGTAAAAATACATTCAAACCCATCATGATTCCACCTTAAGCACAGCAGTTTGCCACAATTTGCCTTTCTTACGCAGCAGAAAATCTTTAGCAGAACCAGACTCATGTTGAACAGCTGAAGTCTTGTTGGAGTTGTGGGTGAGGAAAGGGAGACGGGCAGAGACAGAGGGGCCAAACACAAATCCATGGACCCTGGACCATAAATCTGTCCTCATCATATTTGGTTCTTATTGAATTGAAATGTATTATAGATCAGCCCTCGTGGATGTGACGTCTCATTTTCAAGACAGTCCTCCTCTCTGTATGATTATAAAATTAGTTATTATGGTGCAATCAACAATTACAGCCATGAATAGAAAGATCGCTGTAATATTACCGTTAACTGCTGTATTGATGATATGATGAAGAGGTCTAATGATGATTAACATAGTATTTAGTTGAGCTGCAATTAAATTATGTTTGGTTGACTTAAGAATGAGAATATATGTTAAATAAAGTCATTTCTCTTGATGGTTGATGTTTCGTAGTTATATTTTTAAAGTTTTCTTGCACCTGATGCTTATTTGAATAACTACACTTCAGTTAGTTCAGCTTTTAAACCTTGTTTTAAAACAAAGTAAGAGAAGCCAGTTGGGACATATTTTTTAATGGGTGGAAATTAAGAAGTTAATAACCTTAACAGAGTACATATCATGAGAGATGCAGATTCATGATAGGAAATATGACTTTGTTTGTAAAAAAACATAAATTTAGCTTTTTGCATAATCTTTATAAAGTAGAAAAAAGCAATGAACAAATTATTACATAGTTATGAATGAATCGCATTCAAGGGTGAAGTAAACAATGGATGAAGAATAATCTATTGTTTACTTTGCATGTACAGGATTAAATAAAGGCCTCTTCCATAAAAAGGAGGCCAGCTGTAATTGAGAGAGAACTCGACTGTCAGCTGGCAACTGTTTTTTCCTTTTCTTTTTATAAGCTCTGACAAAATTAATGATTTCTCAAATAATCCCAAATCAGATTTTTAGCAATAAATACATGTATGTGTGTGTATATGTATATATGTATATTTTGAATGGAATATATTAACTTGTTTGTGTATGTTAATTAATATTGATATGACAATAGTTTGATAATATACATGAATGCACAGTATGGGATAGTAATGAACATTGTAAGTATTTATGGTATCTAGTATTAATAAGTGCACACCTGCTAAGAGCTCACTAAGATGAAAAACTGATGAAAGATAGGCGGGGTAGGATTAAATTTTTTTTTTTAACTGCTTCCTACTCCCTTTCAGGCATAATAAAAATAATATTTTTTCAGTTATATTTGTTCTTGTTTAACCTTGTGGATGAAATATGCCATTTGAAGTACAAGAATGATCATAGGTCCTGTTTTGTTATAATCTTGCATATTTTGTATGTTATTTACTTATTTTATGTTCGAAATAAAGACAAATCAATCAATCAAATGTATGTGCAGATGGCATTAAAAAGGTCAAATGTGTTTTTTTTTTACTTTGAGACACAAAGAGAGATGTTAATGTGCATCACCTTTAAACTGAGGGCAGAAATAAAGGCATGGCAGAGCTGATCGATGAGGAAACTTTTAATATGCTACTGCAATGATGTCTCACTTTTTAAGAATATAGAAAGGTGAATATTACATTCCCCAAACAGTAATGCTTTCACAGTAGCTTGTAACTTGAAGTTACTTTTTTATTTCTTTAAGTTTGTGTTTTGGAAAGACTTAATGTTCATTTAACTTCATTTCTGACATGCTGTGAATCATTTTTTGAAAGGGGGAAATAATATGTAACTTGGGACTTATGTAATTTTGTACTTTCAATACTAAATTACAAGTGAAATTGTATTTTTTTTAAATTGAGCTGAAAGATTTTTGTTTAACAATTTCTGATTATCATTTCAACAGAGCTCACGATCATGTTTCTAGATTAGTGTAAATACTTTAGATCCTGTGCTTCAGTTTCAGGGCAGCAAGAAACAAACAAAAGCAGTAAAAAGTAGATAATGTAAATAAAAAACCTTTTAGAAACAGGATGTCTTCCAATAAAAAATGCCATTTCCTCTTTTTCATAAGTTTCACTGTTTCCTTCTCATGCTTTGACATGAGGTTCACTTTCTGCCCCCAGTTACACAAACAGGATTTTCCCTTCTGCTCTCTTATTGATGTGAACTGTAAAGTGTGGAGGCCATCATGGTTAACTAGCCATAGAAGATCCGCCTGAGCGCTCTTACCTTTTCCCTTCATCACCGGGACAGCAGAACATCGTGACATGTAAATCATGAGATAAAAATATTTTCAGCCTCACCGTGGGTTACTGATTTTAAATATGCAAATTGTGCCTTGAACAAGTTATTTTAGTGCAATGTTATACATTTTAATAAGACACAGTGCAATCTACAAATCTCAAGAGAAAATATTGAGCCTTCCAGATGTGTAGTGGCTTCAAGCTTCCAATAAAAACACAGCTGAGTGGGTCCAACACACACAGTCCAAACAAAAAGCAGCCGCGGATCCAGCATCACTTCCAAGGTTTATTTTCAAACAAACAAAAGGATTTACAATCGCAACTTTACGGATAAACTAAATGAAAAAGGTAAGTAGATTCTGCCGATCTGCTCTTTGTGGTCAACAAACTTTTCCGCTCCCACTATCAAAACCTCTAACCAGGTGTTACTGATCACATTACAGTTTTTCACAGTTCTTAACACACAACAGTCGAGAATTTGGCAGTTTGCAAAAACTCACTTCAAGTACCAATTGCTCGGCCCACATCTAAACACTCCCTTACCTGCATTAGACTCTGACTTTCCTTCTTTACACTCTGAGGTCAATTACACATCACCTTGTTGTCAAAGCTGTACACACAATGGCCAGTTGTTGCACACACACCCCAATTGAAATCTCAAAACATCAACCCACAACACACAATGATGCAAATCCCTAAACACCCAGGTCTGGTGAGCAACTTTCAATCAAGAGAACTGCAGCATAAAAGGGCCTTGGGCCTCTGATTTGTTTGGTGAGCACTGAACAATGGACAACGACAACCAGAGAAGGAGAGTGGGAAGAGAGAGAGGACCTTTGGACTTTTTTTTTGTTTGTTTGTTTACGTACATTTTCTTTAGAAATGCCTGTGCACTGAAACACTGTAAATAAAACAATGATTTGCTGCAAACTTGTGTGAAATTTTATGTTTGAAGAAGTGGGCTTATGGAGACATTTTCCAAAAGGAAAAATGGGTAACTCTCATGAGTCATTGCAATTCACATTGTGTGTTACATTTTTATAATTGCGTTTTCAGTTTTGCACTTCAGTGTGCTGTGAATGCTTGGTAGTGTGCAGCAAATGCTGACCTGTGTGTATCAGTTGACTGGTATGTGTGTGTCATTGGAGGAGTGTCAGGTTTAGCATTTTGTGTGTGAGGTTTTCAGGTTTGTGTGAACAATTTGAAGGAATCCGTTAGTGTTTTGAGAAATGTGTGTTAAGAACTGTGAAAAACACATTTCTCAAAACACTAACGAATTCCCTCAAATTGTACACACAAACCTGAAAACCTCACACACAATTTGTTAAACGTGACACCCTCTTTTCAAGATGACTCTTTGCCATCAAATCTCTTAACTGTTCACAAAAATGGAACTCGTGTTCTCAATTGATGCACACATTTCAGCATTTGCTGCACACTACCAAGCATTCACAGCACACTGAAGTGCAAAACTGAAAATGCAACACACAATGTGAGTGGCAATGACTCATGAGAGTTACCCATTTTCCCTTTTTGGAAAATAAAATATCACACAAGTATGCAGCAAATCATTGTTTTATTTACAGTGTTTCAGTGCGCAGGCATTTCTAAAGAAAATGTACGTAAACAAACAAACAAAAAAAAGTCAAAAGGTCCTCTCTCTCTTCCCCCTCTCCTTTTCTGGTTGTCGTTGTCCATTGTTCAGTGCTCACATAAACAAATCAGAGGCTCAAGGCCCTTTTATGCTGCAGTTCTCCCGATTGAAAGTTGCTCACCAGACCTGGGTGTTTAGAGGTTTGCATCATTGTGTGTTGTGGGTTGATACTTTGAGATTTCAGTTGGGGTGTGTGTGCAACAACTGGCCATTGTGTGTACAGCTTTGACAACAAGGTGATGTGTAATTGACATCAGAGTGTAAAGAAGGAAAGTCAGAGTCTAATGCAGGTAAGAGAGTGTTTAGATGTGGGCCGAGCAATTGGTACTTGAAGTGAGGCTTTTGCAAACTGTGCCAAATTCTCGATTGGTGTGTGTTAAGAACCGTGAAAAACTGTAAATAACCTGAAGCAGGCAGCAACTCGGGAACATAGGGATGGGCAGAACGGTTGAAAAATAACTCGGTCAATTTGTTATATAAACAAACAAAAATGTATCCTTTTTACTTTAGAAATTAATTCAAATAGATTAAGCAGGCAAGAAAATTCATAACAACGGATTATTTAAATCAATATTCTTTCCTTACTTCGGTTTACCATAATTTGATTCATTATTTAAATCAGATTTTCTTTTGGCCCCAACAAGATGACCCTGACCCTGTTTAGGATCTCTTTTATGTGAGCACCCCGAGGTTACAGCTTAGTACCCCTGAAATGAAAATTGTTACAAATATCTCACCAGAGGTTTAAGACTCCAAAGACTCTTTGCAAGTATTTTTCTTTTCTTTGGCTGTCGTGTTGAATAATGCAGTTTTTTCTGACAGGTTTTCCTTGTGTCACTGAAGGCTGGTAGGATTTTATTCAGTCATCATAAACTGAACAATATTTGTAACAAGATAAACATCTTAAACAAACCAGAATTCTTTTTTTAATTTTAATTTATTATTTTGTTTTGCAAACGGGCCGGCAGGAGCGTGCACACAGGATGTGCCCGGTCGCCAACCACTCCACCAAACCAGCACCCCACAAACTAGAATTCTTATATTAAGTAGTCACTTTAAGGCATAGGCAGAAGCAAAATGGTTATCTGAGCCTAGTCCACATATTTAACAAAATTTAGCTACAAAAAAACCCCAAAGGTAAGAAATCAACAACCTTAACAACACTTATGGTTGACTTATACAAATCAAAAATAACTTAAGAGACCATTTTTCTAAAGATATAACATGAATTACAGGTTTTTAAATTTATAATTGCATCATAGTTGAACCTCAACAACAGAAAAACATATTTTTTGTTTATGATTTATTTATACATTTTTAAAGTACATTTTCAACATACACAAAAGAAAAACAAAACAAGACGTAATGGTCACATGAAACAGAAATTGACTGCACAATGCCCGATCTGACAACACACTGCAGCCCAACACACTCCACATATACAATGGCAAGACAGTAATGGCCCTTTTCCACTAGCCCTACTCTACTCTGCTCGACTCTACCCGGCTCTACTCTACTCACCTTGTGCTGCTTTTCCATTAGCCCCAGTCGCCTGCCCAACGGGTGCAGTGTCGCTTTAAACAGCTGAGCGGCTCTGCGGTGACATCATTTTGAGCGCTGCACAACAACCTGTGGCTTTTTGTTACAAACCAAGTAAAAAAGGAAAGCAGAAGAAGGCTGCAGGTGGTAAGAAGAAATACCCCTTGAGAAGCACAGGAGAGTTTTAGAAACTATACAACAGAATGAAGCCGAGGACGAGAGAAATCGAGCTGCAACAAAAAGACGTATGAGGGTAAGCTAATGGTAGCTACCGCTAGAACTAAAAAACTAAAAAAAATAAGGGGGGATTTTTTTTTTTTGAGAACAACCATTATCAACATACTATGCGTCCCACATGCTATTGGTATGAAAGAGTATGATTTAACAGGTGTGTAAATTTGGTCAACATAAGTAGACGGGGTTGCTCAGTCAACAGGGTCATCGTCTAGCTGGAGAGAGGTGACATGCTCTATAAAAGGTAACCAGATTCTGCTAAATCTTGTGTAAAACATCTCCTTTTTGTACCTTTTCTGCTTTCCGAAACAAGAAAACTTACAAACACCTCTTATCATATCATAATATCATATTGAGTCTCCTGAATTGAGAAGAACTTTTGCACAACACTTGGGAGTTTAGTTCTGCAGTAAGCATTATTAATAGATTATTATTGATAGATTTTGACAAAATTATTTTTGTATTTATTTTTATTTAACCTTTATTTAACCAGGAAGGTCCCATTGAGATTCAGAACCTCTTTTTCAAGTCCTGGCTCGGGCTGGGTATTTCCAGCAACCCCTCGATACGATACGTATCCCTATACTGAGGCCACGACACGATACGTATCCCTATACTGAGGCCTTGATACGATACGTATCCTGATACACGTAAATTGTGAACAGTGACTACACCTTTTACAGAATTCCCAGCAACTTTTGTTTTATATTACAAGAAGAAAAAGAACAAGGATGAGTTTTAAATGACTCTACAACTTAAGAACTTTAATTCAGGTCTCCAAAGATGATAGACACCTAAGTTGAAATTTGGAAATGTGTTTTATCATGTAGCTTGGCTTCTACTTTGAACTGTACCATTGTTAACAGGCTATCCACCACAGTCATGTGATTCTCGTCTTTGGACTTTTCAGAGAGGGAAGTATGTACTGTCCTTGTGCTTTCTACTATAAGCTGTGGTCACAAGCCTCCTTCAGCTGCACTGGAACCATTTTAGAGCAACTTTAAATAATCCTCATCCCAGCTGCACCTGCTGTCTGCCTGGCCAGTGTGTGGTCTCTGACTCAGAAAAGAGGTTGTGTAATCAATGTGACTATTAATGGTCTAAATTAAGATGGAGAAAAGGTTAAAACCACGAGGATCCTGTTCCTCAATCAACAACAGATAGTAGCAATAAGACTGAGACCTTCAGTCTTCATCCTCCTGGTTGGTTTACTCTCAAAAGGCCAGCATTCAAAACAATATAGGTGTGGCAAATTACAGAATATTTAGTCAGATCTGGCAAAAATTATTTCATTAATAACAGGGAGAGTAAATTAAGCATTTTAATTAATACATGCTTTACGACTTAACAGTTGAAAAAGATAAGACTGAAACAATCAGCCATTATTTTGCTGAAAAATGACTTCATTACAATTTTCAAGGACTATAATTTATAAGGCAAGAATGAAGAGTTCAGTGGAGTCAAACCCAGACAAGTAAAAGTTAATGAACTCAGTATTAACACAGTCAACATCCCACTTCAAACCCCGACAAACTTATGAAAATTAAGTTAAAACTCAAAATTAAAATGGAACCTGGAGCAACAAATAAAGCCAGTTAAAAAGGTCACAGTTTGTAAAAATCCAGTTAAACCCTGTTACAATCGTATACATTCCATCAAGGTCCGTTGAAATCAGGATAAACCAGCACAACGTCCTAACGTCCGCACTTGCCAGGAAGAATAAGTCATCCCCTTACCACTCTGTTTTCAAAAACAATGACATCATAGCTCCATCTTTCCCTTTAACTGCATGCATCAACCCTGAAAACAACACAAGTGCCTGATTACAGTGTTGTGTTAGTGCTGCAGGAGCTACTGAGCATGTTATGGCTTCAACAGCAGAAAGCTCTGCTCCTTTGCAACCACAGTGAGCTAGAAGAGGTCAGCTTACAACGGTGTTTGTTTCCATCACCCATGATGTTTGACATATCTTCTTCTCTGGTTTACGTCATTGTCTGCAGCAGCGCTACAGCGGCACCTACAGGCCAGGCATATCTACTACAGAGTTTTCATGTGGACCATCACAACAGTGTCTTAACAGAGAGTGTTTTAAAAACAAATACATTTTTATCTCTGTGTGGATAGAACTGTAGAAAAGACCCTATTAAACACTGTTAAATTAAACTATAACTCTGCGAAAACTTAGTGAGAACCAGTTAGAGGTGCTATGAGGAGAATCTATTACCGGCCACATTAAGACTCTGCTACCCATGAGCACGCGCAGCAACTGTCGTAATGCTGCGTTCCAGTAACCTCGGAAATGGGAGTGACATCATTTCCGACTTATCGGCGTTCCAGCTGAAATCGGACAAAAACATGCCGAGCTACCAGGCTATTGTTAGCTGTTGTTAGCACGCCCCGCGTTGTTGTATGAAGAATGTGATTATCACTATGACAGCATTTTTGTAAATATAAGTCTAACAATACTATGTATACAGCCGATCTAGAGTGACACACCCCAGTAAGAAGTGCAAATAAATGGATTATTACAGGAGCTAAATAACTGTTCACACTGGGGGCATCCATCTTCGATTTTCAACTCAGGGGTGGCGAGGTTTCCCCGAGTTCCCAGTAGGAAATTCCAACTTTGGGGGCAGATTCAATTAAAATGGCAAACACAGAGAAGAATTGGGTCTAATCGCTCATGCATCTACGTGCTTGAAGCCCTGTATCAGGTAGATTTCACTGATCTGTCTGTGAGTTGATTCTGAACATTCTTTGAACCTTTCAGTTTTATTCACCATATGCAAACACACATTTAAAAAATATGTTAATTTGCAAAAGCTGTTGAGATGGCTGGCATGTTTGTCAGGTATTTTTTCTTACCACAAAAGTAACACCTTTCTTTACCCACATCCCGTCTTCTCGGTGCTTTGCATGCACACACTCACACAATGAGCTGTGATCTTCATGCCCCCACAGCTCTCATGTTCCCCTTGTTCTCTAGGGACCTCCACCCCACCCTGGTCTTCCCCTCCGCCTTGTCATCCATGATCACCTTCTTAAGTCTGAAATGAGTTTTGTTTTACTCAGATTTGAAGTGGAAGAAAATCACACAAGGTTTTAACCCATTGAACACTGAGAGGCTTTAATTAATCATTTAAATAATCATAAAGTTAAAAACAATTTGTGGGTGCTTTTCATAGCAATCAAGATCACCTTACAAAGCATAGTTTAAAAAAACAAACATTATTATATATTAAAACACACAAAAATGAACAGTGAATAAAACAAGAAGTCATCTGAGTAAGAGAGAGTCAATGCAATAATACTACGAAATAAACTGTGAATTGAAGTATGAAAAAGAAAACACTCTGGTGGACCATTTAAGCATGCATAATGAATTCATCATAAAATCAGTCCTCATAAATCTCTGATCTTTTACTTTGTATTGATCTGCAACCCACATTTTTCCATGTCATTTGGTACGAATGAGTTAACCCATGGAAATATATTATCATCACTTTTTGCATTATTAACAAGAAAAAAATTCTGTATGTGAATAGAAAAGAGATCTTTATTGTCAAATGGAAAATAGTTAATAATTTGCAAAATACTGATTCCATGATATTTTTAAGTGCTCCTGTGAGTCATGGGCCCCAAATCTTCCTAATTATTCTCCCTTTAAAGCCTCCCTTGGCTCTAGACCACATGGTGGACAAGCATTGGGTGGCACCACGTGAGTGGATGCTGGCACGACTGGTTGCCACTGCTCTCCGTTTTTTTGTTGTTTTAATTTGTACAGCGTCCTTGGGTGTCATGAAAGGTGCTTTAAAAATAAAATGCATCATTATTATTATTACTGTGAGGTGGATGACAGAAAAAAGGGGTGTGTTGATGGAAAACATTCAGAGAGGTACAGAGGCTGTGGATGGCTTTAAAGCTCAGGAGCAAAATGTTGAAGTTGATGCTGTTGCTGCATTATTTCACTGGCACAGCAGTACCAACCTCTGCAGAACAGTGAAGCTAGAAGTGCGAGAGAGGCTGAGCAGTTTCTCATAAAGTTAACAGAACTCGGTCTTTTTTCTTTTCACACTAAATTCAGTCAAGAAAAGGCTAAAGCAATATATTGCATGCAAACTTTAGTTATATTAAGGATTGCAATAAAGTTAAATTGGGACTCAGATACAGTGATAATATCACATTGTTGGGCCATTGGTGCTGTTGATCAATCACATGATCAGCCACAGCCTGTCGTATTGACCATCACTCTTGGTTTATGGTCAGTTTTAAACTGTCACAGGTATTAAACTCCTGTACGGTACAAAACCCAAAACCAGTGAAGTTGGCACGTTGTGTAAATTGTAAATAAAAACAGAATACAATGATTTGCATATCCTTTTCAACTTATATTCAATTGAATACACAGCAAAGACAAGATATTTAATGTTTGAACAGAGAAACTTTTTTCTTTTGCAAATAATCAACTTAGAATTTAATGGCAGCAACACATTGCAAAAAAGTTGTCACAGGGTCATTTTTACCACTGTGTTACATCGCCTTTCCTTTTAACAACACTCAGTAAACGTTTGGGAACTGAGGAGACCAATTTTTGAAGCTTTTCTGGTGGAATTCTTTCCCATTCTTGCTTGATGTACAGCTTAAGTTGTTCAACAGTCCGGGGTCTCCGTTGTTGTATTTTACGCTTCATAATGTGCCACACATTTTCAATGGGGGACAGGTCTGGACTACAGGCAGGCCAGTCTAGTACCTGCACTCTTTTACTACGAAGCCACGCTGTTGTAACACGTGCAGAATGTGGCTTGGCATTGTCTTGCTGAAATAAGCAGGGGCGTCCATGAAAAAGACGTTGCTTGGATGGCAACATATGTTGCTCCAAAACCTGTATGTACCTTTCAGCATCAATGGTGCCTTCACAGATGTGTAAGTTACCCATGCCTTGGGCACTAATACACCCCCATACCATCACAGATGCTGGCTTTTGAACTTTGCTCCTATAACAGTCCGGATGGTTCTTTTCCTCTTTGGTCCGGAGGACACGCCGACCACAGTTTCCAAAAACAATTGTAAATGTGGACTGGTCAGACCACAGAACACTTTTCCACTTTGCATCAGTCCATCTTAGATGAGCTCGGGCCCAGTGAAGCCGGCGGTGTTTCTGGGTGTTGTTGATAAATGGCTTTGGCTTTGCATAGTAGAGTTTTAACTTGCACTTACAGATGTAGACGAACTGTAGTTACTGACAGTGGTTTTCTGAAGTGTTCCTGAGCCCATGTGGTGATATCCTTTACACAGTGATGCCGGTTTTTGATGCAGTACCACCTGAGGGATCGAAGGTCACGGGCATTCAATGTTGGTTTTGGGCCTTGCCGCTTACGTGCAGTAATTTCTCCAGATTCTCTGAACCTTTTGATGATATTACGGACCGTAGATGATGAAATCCCTAAATTCCTTGCAATAGCTGGTTGAGAAATGTTGTTCTTAAACTGTTGGACAATTTGCTCATGCATTTGTTCACAAAGTGGTGACCCTCGCCCCATCCTTGTTTGTGAATGACTGAGCATTTCAGGGAAGCTGCTTTTATATCCAATCATGGCACCCACCTGTTCCCAACTAGCCTGTTCACCTGTGGGATGTTCCAAATAAGTGTTTGATGAGCATTCCTCAACTTTCTCAATCTTTTTTGACACTTGTGCCAGCTTTTTTGAAACATGTTGCAGGCATCAAATTCCAAATGAGCTAATATTTGCAAAAAATAACACAGTTTACTAGTTCGAACGCTAAGTATCTTGTCTTTGCTGTGTATTCAATTGAAAATAGGTGGAAAGGGATTTGCAAATCATTGTATTCTGTTTTTATTTACGTGCCAACTTCACTGGTTTTGGGTTTTGTACTTTAGGTCACCAAGTTAGCTCCCAAACAAGAAAAAAAACAATGTACAGCATTAATGTGTGTTCTCTGGTCATAAGACAATCTTGGCAGGAACTGCACTAAAAAAAATTATGCCAATGTCATCATAAATGCCTGCTGTCCCTCCCAAACAAAAATGTTTCCCACACCAAACCAAGGTTCATTGAGTGTTTGATAGCTGTTTAGGGCAGCAGGCCTCTGTGTTGACTGTTCCTCTTTTCTGTGGAGAAGTTATGTGCTGGACGCTCTTCCTGGGCTCCTTCCTGTGTTTCCTGTCCAGAGACAGATCAGGCGGTCAAGGATCACTGTTGTCAAAGAATGCAGCTGCCAGGACAAAGACTGACGCAACGTCTTCATCCTCACACATTCAGAAACAATGTGCCAAATGTCCTTATTTGCAGTTACCATTAAGTGTTTGCTCCAGATTTTGTACTGCCACTGCTACATTTGAACCAGAGCTGTTTACATTCTTGTGATATGTCATATGTGAGTCACTCAAACAGCTTTGCAGATAACCTTTGTTTTTCTTTTTTACTATGTGGGTGAGGCCTTGAATACAGCCCAATGTTTGAAGAGGAACAAAGAATGACATTGGTTTACATTATTTTAGAAAGCTGTCAGGTTACAATAAACAGATTTCCTGTAAATCACTGCACTTCCCTATCTTTACTTTTGCTTGTATTTTTTTCCACATCATGCAGTTTCCAATATTGAAGCATTTCTTGTAAACTAACAAGATATTTAAAAGATAGATCCTGCCTTGAAGTGTTTAAAGTCAGTGGTTTTCAAACGTTAAAAACCAAGGAACAACTACAATGAAGCCAAAACCTCAGTGTACGAGCTATTTAGTGTTTTTTTGTTTTTGTTTTTGTTTAGAATTGAGTTTCATGTTTAGATTTTTACTATTCTAAATCAATTAATTTTGATTTAATTATGATTACATTTTGTTAGTATTCCAGTAGTTTAACATTTCTTTAGTTTGTGTGTTTTACTGATTATTTGTTTAATTTGGGCACGGTGGCACTAAAGGTTATATAGGTAGGTGCACGGTAGGGACCAGCATGCACCTGGGTGGGCAAATGTTTTTTTACCAGAGCGGGAGAGGCACAGGGATTTTCCTTTGTTCTGTGTTTGCTTGATTTCTGGCTAAATAAACCACGTTTTTGTTTAAATTGGACATTCGTTTGGACCTTAAGTTTTTCCCCATCCGTGTACACCACAACCCACAGTCCTTTTTATGAAAGAGATTGTTTGAAACTTTTTGTTGTTTTTTATTGTGGACAAGCGGCCACTACACTCAGCGTATGTCATATTCCTACCCATTAAAATGTTAAAAGTATAACACCTAGATAAAATCACTACAAAATCTCATGTTATGTTTAGTTGGTCATTTTACATACATTCACTGGCTAAAATATTTGTAATATTTTCCGAAAAATGGAAATCCCTTACTTTTATAGTTTAAACTGGAGGTGTCGAGTGCCGACGACAACGGCAGAGCCACAATGACAGTTCAATGTTGAGGGTTGCAGCTGAAACATTTAAATAGCTCATACTTGTTTTCATCCAGGTCCATTTTTAAGTCTTCTGCAGTATGCTCAGAGCTGCTTATGTGCAAAAATCCCTGTAGTTTTTATCCACTTAGTAAATCTGATCCACTTGTATTCTCATAGTCTTGGATTCTCTCTAGTTACTTCTTCTTCACGGCCCCCTTACCCTTGTTGTCTCTTTAGTGCAGAGGTCACTAACTGGCACTAACTCCGGGTCTGGACCCAGAAACCGTCCCATTCAGACCCAGACTCATGGCCAAAACAGAAGAATTATTACTGAAAAACTAACGGGGCGCTACTTCTTTAAGCGGCGCAGCTTTTGTAGACTTTACAGCAGTGGTTTGGTGGGTGATGAGGTGTACAGACCAATCACAGGCGAGTTAAGCCATACCACGTGATACTGCTGAGCCAACCGAGTCTGTGCATACATAAGTAAACATTGACTTTACGGTGTACAGAGAAAGACGGAGAAGACGAAAGAGCAGCACTCCTGCGCCGGATAAAGTTTGGTTAAGGACTGAGGAAGGGAGAGATAGAGACCGTGAAACAGGAAAGAGCTGAGTTGAAGCCAGAATGTTCCCTTATTTTATTTTTCTAAAGTTAAGCACTATTTGTTACTTAATTCATAAATCTATTGTTCTTAGACCGGCTATGACATTTCTCTTCTTAGGGTGAAAAATCTGTTCCTCTGATTTTCCTTTACTTTTATTTTTGAATTAGAGAACATTATACATATTGGCAGTCATAAATATATGTTCATTTCTGTGTTACATGACAAAGTTCTAAAAAAATTTTGGAATTGTACTGGATTTTCATTTGATTTGACAAAGTACTGATTATATGCAGATGTGGAAATAACTAATAGGCTACTAAAATATCTATCTGATCAGATGTGTAACATCTTCCTACTCATGCTGAACCTTATACTAATGTCTGAAAATCTTATGATGTCATTTTTTGTATCATATTATATAGAGAAGATGGATGGAAATCAGGACAAAATGTAGGCCATTGGTACTTTTTTTCTATTGCCCAGACAACATTGTAATGCATCCTTTGATCCCTTAGCCTTGGGTATGACCCAAATAGACTTTACCTTGTCAAGTTAGGACCTGCTGTCACCTCCAGCTCCCTGTGGTGATTACTTTTTGTCCTAAATTAAGGACTGTTGTCAATTAAAACGCCTCTGTGGGGAGAATTTATGAAACGAAAAACCACTGATTTTTGTAACAGAGAGATTCACACTTCCCCGTCTGAGTTCCAAAGTAAATGTTTAACACTTTCCTCTTAGAGGCCCTGGACACCCACCTACACTGGTGTTTGTAAAAGAGACCTTTTCTCAGGATTGCATTGCATATACATTATGTTTAGTCTTAATCATGATGTCATCAGTGACTAGTCCGAGTGGACTCGACTTTTATCACATTACTTGCAAATTCTCAAGTCAGACCACCCCTAATTTGTTATTATAGCAATAGAGAAACAAATCCTGTGTTGGGAATGTTACTTAAAGGTGCTATGAGGAGAATCTATTACCGGCGACATTAAGACTCTGCTACTCATGAGCACGCACGGCGACTGTTGTAATGCTGCGTTCCAGTAACCTCGGAACTGGGAGCGACATCATCTCCGACTTATCAGCGTTCCAGTTGAAGTTCGAAAAAAATCCCTGCGTTGTTGTTCACAAGTATCACATGAAGAATGTGATTATCACTATGGCAGCATTTTTGTAAATATAAGTCTAACAATACTATGAATACAGCTGATCTAGAGCGACACACCCCAGTCAGAAGAGCAAATAAATGGATTATTACAGGAGCTAAATAACTGTTCACACTGGGGGCATCCATCTTCCATTGTCAACTCAGGGGTGGTGAGGTTTCACCGAGTTCCCAGTAGGAAATTCAGACTTTGGGGGACGTTACAGTTGCAGTTTCCTACTTCCTACCAACCCAGAAATTCCTACTTCTGACTACAACTGGAACGCACCAAAAGACGTGACCCAAGCCAAAGCGTGTGTTTGTTGTGATTCTAATGAATGCAGCTCAGACCTTCCTCAGAACTCTGCATTGCTTTACAACTTCTTTTTTCAACAACTTACAGGATGCAAAGCCACAAGGTAATGTATCTCTTTCTAGTTACGTAGCGGTAGTTTTTGATGTGTGACAAGCAATTTTTGAAAACTTATCGTAGTTGTAGCCGGCTATATATGACTACTTACAGCCCGGTGCTCTAAGATGTGTAATACAAATAATAAAGTAATATAAATTTGCTGTAGTTTTAATTGTCTTGTTCCCGAAGTTGAGTATCCAGGCCAGTCCAGCTCTGTCCGACCCGACTGGAAGGCTAAGGAATAGCATTTATAGATAACCTATTTTGATGCTATAAAACTCATCTTAAAGTGTGTATTTCCATCAGACATATATCTAAAAGTGAGACTTTTTTTGTAATTACTTAGAAACTCCTCACTAAGTGGCTAGATTTCACACAATTGCTAATTTTATGCTAAACTCATTACTGTTGCCCTCATTGCTGTTACTCAAATAAAGAATAACAGCAAAAAAACTCTTTTTTTTTGTCATAAATATTAGTATTTTCATCATGTAACCAACCATTTCTTCTAAAATTAACTCTTTTTCTAAGTGAAAACATTGCATGTGGTTGATATTCTGGTTAAGTAGCCTGAGATTGACCAGTACTCATTCTGAATGTGTATATTACTAAATTCTATCTTGAAATTGATGAAAAATGAAGTTTATTTTTGAAGAGTTAGAACAAGGAGTACATCATGGACTTTCTGATGCATTTTAATTCCCAGGCACATGATCATTACCCGCATAAAATAGCTCCACAACACACTTTTGGGCCCTCCACTGGCCCAGAGGCACACCACTGTGACACTGATCAAGGGTATTATTTTATTTTGCACCTTTTCTTTAAAATCTGAACACTTAACCCAGAAGAGAAGTAGTGCAGCTAAGGGGATTTTTATTTTGAAGGACATGAACTGATACTGATAAGAGGATATGAACCTTGTCCACTGGCTACTATGGTGTGCATTTGTGTGTGCACAATGCGTGTGGTTGTGTGGCTTTTTTTCCCTACACGTCCCAGGATGTGGGCTCCTCGTCCACCTGTGTCTCCCCTGACTGTGTCCCCAGCTCTCTCCCAGTTCCTCTCCCGATGCCTATTCTCATCTCACCCACACTGTGTCTTAACCAGCGCTCCCCAGAGACACCACCAACGCCCTCCACACCACTGCTTGCATAACACAACCTGTTCACGGAAACTTCCCATAAGCAGTCCGTTATCTGCTTTTAGTTTTACTGACCTGTAAGACATGAATCAAGCATTAATCAGTTTTACAAGCCTAAGATTTCCAACAGATTCACCAAATCAGAAGAGCAGAAATATGTATTTTTAAATCATGAAAAGTTCTTTTCAAGTTTGGACGTATGCATTTTTTGTTTTGTTGTAATGTCGTGAAACAAATTGACATAGAACAGAAGACTCTACATCACCTGAAAAAGCAAATTAAGAAATTAATAATTGTCAATCAGCGGAAAAGTATTCAATCCTCTTCTGCTTTTTCAGGCAGGTTGTGGTTAAATAGTTTCATACATAATTTTATTTGATGGAGACATTGCCAATCAAGCACACCCTGTCAGGTTGACACTAGAATCTGTTGTTATCCTGTCCAAAGACACATAATTTCTCCATTTTGAGAAAATCTTGAAAAAAATCAATTTACATGTTGGCTGACATTGCTGCACAAAGCTGGGGAGTTTTGCTAATGCTTGCACAAATCTTTACATGTCCTGATCTAATGAGATTATTCATCTCATTAGACCTTATTTAGTTGTCTACATCAGGACATCTTAATTCAGATTTAATAATGATATCTCTCCTGAAGAGGAGATGGTAAGTGGACTTGAGCTTATATAGTGCTTTTCTAGTCTTTGACTACTCAAAGCTGCTTTACACCGCAGGTCACACCTACCCATTCATACCCATTCGCCCACTGATGGTTCTGAGTTTCTATATTACTTATCCATTGGTATATCTCAACACATTCACACCCTTTCATGCCCATTTACACCCAACTGACGCAGCAGTGGCAGTAACTTGGGGTTAAGTGTCTTGCTCAAGGACACATCGCCATGTGTCGCCTGCAGCTGGACTTGAACCTGCAACCTTCTGATCACTGACCAAGCGCACTATCCCAGTGCACCACCGACGCCCCAAAGAAGATGTGTGAAGGAGAAAAGTGCAGTCATTTAACATCACTACCCAGGGTCCACTGTACAACAGTGCTGACCGATGTGAATTTATTTTATTTTATTTTTCACACAATCAAGAGATCTTTGAACAAAAGATACCAATGTTGTTCAGACAAGGTCAGCATGTCTTTGCAGAGGTTCTTTTGGGTCAAAAACTGCTGCACACACAGGCACCCAAACTGACACAGACCAAGGGTGAATCCCAACTAAACACTTTTTTTTAAATTGAACATTTTAACCCTATAAAGCCAATTGTATCATATTTGATACATATTTTTATAATACCTTTTTCTACTCAATATGATCAACAAATTACAAAAAAAATATCTGAATAAAATCAGACAAATGGTAAAAATGTCCTCAAATGGATTATCAGTTGCCAAAAACACCTAATGTATCAAATGAGACACAAAAAATCTATATGTTGAATTTTATGGACATTTTGATTTTTATGGATTTTAGCAGGAAGTGAAACAAACATTTCAGCTCCAAAAAATTTAATTTTCTGGCTATAATCTATGATCTTGGGCCTTAAAGGGTTAATATCATTTTGCACACATCTGGTACACAATTATCATGCCACTGCAATAATGCATATTTCATTTTACGTCATCCTTCCTCAATCCTTCCCTTAGAATCAGAGATAAAATAACTTTACCTTTTTGTACTTTAATATCATTATGCTCTTGAAGTAGAGGTCATTTACTGTCACCCAAACATTCTAACCAGTTAAACTACAATTTGTTCCAGTGTATCAAAATTAAATAATAAAAAAAAATATATTTATAAAAGAATGAAATAAAATTTAGAAAAAAATAATAACAATAATAATAACAATAAAATTAGCAATCATACATTGAAAAATGAGAACTTTTCAACTTCTGTGGCTATAAACCAGGGTACTTTTCCTCCTAATGATGGACATCTCAAATGAAGTCTGACCTAAATGGTCTAATAAATTCTACCCAATATTTCCATTGTCTTTTAAATCTGTCCTCCTCCAGTCTTACCGATTAACTTTTCCATCACAGAAATATCATGTATAACCTCAACCCAATCCTCCATCTTACGTACCTCCTTCTTCATCCATCTTCTGGTAATTGCTTTTTTGCTTGCAATCAACATGATTTTATACATGTCTTTGTCTCCTAATCTCCCAACTAAACCCTTAAACCAGGGCTATGCAATTAGAAATTCAGTCTGGCCAGATTTTCAGACTTAGGACATGAGCTGGGCCAGACATTTTTGGCAGACAGTGGGCAGATTTAACCAAGAATAAGAAACACAAATAGATAACAAACACACTGGATGTTAATTAATTTATTGCCATACCCAAAAGGGCATAAACTCAATAAAGAGTTTCTTTAAGCATAACACATTAAACAGATAAATTCAACACACTTTGACAGGTAAATAGCAGAACATATTAAGGTGCGTATGAACATAAAAAAGTGCAGATTAAAACACCATCTTTTAGTCACATTTGAAAGTGCATTAAAGGTAACTTGATCCACAGCAGAACATGTTGCATTCAGTGTCTGTAATAATGTTGGAATTCTTGTAAGACCTTGTCAGTGTTTGTAAAAGTTTTTCCTGTTTTTCTCTCCGGACAGAAGTCCCAATCATGTTGATTTTGGGCCACTCGAGGGTTGCTTTTGGGCCGCATGTGGCCCCCGGGCTGCTGATTGAATAGGGCTGCCTTAAACCCTTCCCCTTTGCCTTACCCCTTTATCTATTCCATCATCTTGGCCCTCTGTTTTGAGGGCTAAGGGGAAGAGGTGAAAACACAACCCGAAGAAACAAGACGCCACTCGATTCCCACAGCGCCATCACCCAGAGCTGCTCGCTGGCTGTGTCGTAGACAGATACAACAATGGTTGTAGCTATTTTGTTGTAATTTTTAAATATTTGCAACACTGTTATAGGTTAAAGCGTTATCATTGTAATTACATTTACTGGACAACACCAGCAGCTGAAATCAAAGGTCAGCACTGACTGTGCAGACAAATGTCCACTGAGGACAGAGGAACTCGCAGTACAAAGAATTCAGGAAACAATCAAAAGAATTTAGGAGGAAAAGCTTCCATTAGCAGATATTCTTCTTACTCTGGCTTTATTTCCTTGAATTGCACTTTTTTTTTCTTTAAAGCTGCAGCTTCCTTTAAGTGAGCCACTGGAGAGTAACGTAATGGAGCAGATGGTCATGGTAATGTGTCAACATCAGATCTGTTTGTCTCCAGTCTCTAATGATTTTTGTGGGAAGCCTCAGACGCCACAAAGTCATGTCGCAATACAAAGAGAACCACACTGCAGACACTGCAAGCAAAAAACAAACAGAAAGACACTTTGTAAGCAGAAATATTCAGAAGCATGCATCTGTGTGTCTTCACATTATGTCCATTCTTTTTACTTCGACCATGGAGGTTATGTTGTTGTGGGCGTATATTTGTTTGTTTGTAAGATTACGCAAAGACTACAGGACAGATTTTGCTGAAATTTTCAGGAGATGTTGGTCATGGCCCAACTTAAAAATGCTAAGATTTTGGTGGTGATTCAGATAACTACCATTTATGAACAATTGTTTTTGCTTTATAACTGTCTAACTAATAACATATACATGATTCTGAGTGCGAGGTGTGGGTTTTCATGGTCAATAAATCATATTTTGATGGTCATTTTATAATGGAACTATCACTTATTGATGTAACAGCAATATGTGAGCCAATTTGGCAGAGGTTTGTGCTCTCAGAGTGCTTTCCAGTTTTTACTGCAGCGAAAGAGGATTTAAAGAAGGGCTGCTCCGCTGTTATAGAAAGCGTGAATAAAGTCTCTTGAATATGTTTATTTCTTCCAGTTGTGCAATCTTTTCATTGAACAAAAATGAACACTTTCTGTCCTTACCAGCTATAACAGTACAAAGCACTAACATGAGTTTAGAACTACAATATAATTATTGATTTAAAAAAAAGTATACTTTTTTTGTACTAAAATGTTCACTTCATACAAGTGATAGGGATATTTCGTCCAACTTTAGATCACTGGAATGTGTTTTTAAATTACTTTATTCTAATTATGTCAATGCATATACACACCTGATCAAAATCTTAAGACCAGTTGAAAAATTGCTAGAATATGCATTTTGCACATTTGGATCTTAATGCGGTTTTAAATAGAGCAACAATATGCAGAAGCAAGAAGAGGGAGTGTGACAAAAAGCACTTTGTAAAAGTCATTTATTAAAAACAAGTAAACTAAAATAGGCTGTTTATCAGCTGATCAAAAGTTTAAGACCACAGGCTATTAAAGTCAAAATCTGCTCCAAATGTTCATTTTCTGTCAGGCATTCACACGGTCATGCCCTCCTGATGGCTAAAGCTAAGAAGCTTTCTCTTCTTGAACGTGGTCGGATCGTCGAGCTGCATAAGCAAGGCCTCTCGCAGCGTGCCATTGCTGCTGAGGTTGGACGCAGTAAGACAGTCATTCTACATTTTTTGAAAGATCCTGAGCATTATGGAACAAAAAAGTCAAGTGGTAGACCCAAAAAAATTACACCTGCACTGAGCTGGAGGATCCTATTGGCTGTCCGTCAAGACACAGGGCGGTCCTCGACCCAAATTAAGGCCCTTACTGGTGCCGACTGCAGCACAATAACCATCAGACGGCATCTGCGGGAAAAGGGTTTCAAAAACAAAAAACAAATTCAAAGACCTCGTCTCCTTCAACGCCACAAAACTGCCTGTTTAGACTTTGGCAGGGAGCATCAAACATGGGACACTGAAAGGTGGAAAAAAGTTTTACTCTCTGATGAGAAAAAATGTAACCTTGATGGTCCAGATGGCTTCAACGTTACTGGCATGACAAGGAGATCCCACCTGAGATGTTTTCTACCCAGCACAGTGGAGGGGGGTCCATCATGATCTGGGTGCTTTTTCATTCAGTGAACACTGGAGCTTCAGGTGGTGCAGGGTCGTCAAACGGCGGCTGGTTACGTGCAGATGTTGCAGAGGGCATCCCTCATGACTGAGGGCCCTCGTCCGTGTGGTAACAGCTGGGTTTTTCAACAGGACAACGCTGCAGTTCACAATGCTCGCTTGACCAAGGACTTCTTCAGGGAGAATAACATCACTCTTTGGGACCATCCCGCATGTTCCCCTGATTTAAATCCCATAGAGAACATTTGGGGATGGATGGAAAGGGAAGTTTATAAAAATGGCCGTCAGTTCCAGACAGTTGATGCCCTTCATGAAGCCATCTTCACCACTTGGAGCAATGTTCCCAAAAGCTTCCTGGAAACACTCTCATCAAGCATGCCCAAATGAATGTTTGAAGTGATTAACAAGAACGGTGGAGCTACTCATGACTGAGTCCTACTGAGAAACATTTTTGTTCTGGTTCGGAGAGTTTCTTGTCTGTACCTTATAAAGCTTTAGAAAATAATGGGAAAATACTGTATTTAGAAAACTGGTACAGGTAATAGATTTGTTCTTTTAAAACTTGTTAACAGGCTTACTTGGCTTTAATTCTGTGCCATGCTCATTATATTATGTATATTAATATGTGTTTGATTTATTATATTAATGTTGGTATAAAATTTATTTTGAAAGCTTAATATTAGTTATTGCTGTTCATTTTTTTTTCATTGAGAATATTTAAAAGTATTCAACAGTTTGGCTCACGGACACTAAAAAGGTTTTCTCTTGTCCTCTTGCTGATCAAACTTGCCCATGCCTGGTCTGAATTATCTGCTCATCCAGAATCAGAGATGTTACTTTGGAGGAACGGGGGTAGAGACAGTTTCCTGTCACACTTTTTAATTCAGTTCCTGTTCTGTGGAACTAACATAGAGCTATTTTGATGAACACCCACACTCACAGACAAACCAATATTCCACAGGTGAATTTCTGATTTAAGAAAAAAGTTCATTTAAAGATGTTGTTTAAGGAACATGTGACTACTGTCAAGACTAAAAAGAAAGAACAACACACCCACAGAAGCCCTAATGATCAGGTGATACATTTGGCACTTACCCTGGATCTAAAACAGTGAACCCTGGAACAGGTTGGGTTCTTTTTTTTCAACCCAATTTTTGGGTTGTATTATTTATGTTAGGATTTGGTGATACCGTTTCACTAGTTGGACCCAGAACAGAGGCAGAATGATCAGAAAGGTGGTTAACTCAGGATTTATTGTTCTCAGCAAAAGTTCCAAAAATAAAAGTTCTTTCAAAAAATGTAAATATGTACAAGGTGGTGATGCCGGTGGCAGGAGCTCGTGGAGACCTGGAAAGACAAGGAGAGAGCAGGTGAGTCTTCAGGAGTAGAGAGCAAAGTACACAAAAAAACATCAGAAGGATAATGAGCTCCGTGTGTCAGAGACTGGGCTTAAGGCCAGCACTGAATACTGGAGGTTTAGACGAACCACAAGTGAAGTGCAATCAGCCAGCGATTCACTGAAGAAAACTCCCAGCTTAAATAGTGCAGTCATCAGTCGGAACAGGAAACAGGTGAGGCTCCCAGGAGAGTCTGCTCCAGACCACGCCATTGCTCCAGCACCCAGGAGAGAGAGAGGAGAAAACCTGAGAGGGGAGGGGGTGAGGAGCAGCGGCAAAACTGGAGCAGGAGGGTGAAACCTCACAATTTAACACAAAAGTTGGGTTATGCTAACTACAATGTTGAGTTATTCCTAACCAAATTATTGGGTTACGCAATTCAGCGCTCCCAGTAGTTTGACCCAGTAACACAGGTTTAGCAGTTCACAATAACCAGCTTTATTGAACAGACACAGGAACAGTCATATAGGGTGGGGATTGAACCTGCGATCCTTGGAACGCGAAGCAGTGACGTAGTCCACTCGGCCACGCAGGAACCACACACTGGTATCACAACTCGAAGCAGGTTAGGACTCAATTTGTCTTTCAGAGCTGGAAACGGTTCTGATTGCCAGAGATCAGGCTGCCACCACTGATTCGGGCTCACAGACGGGTACTCGGCGTCAGATACCGGAGAACAGATGGCCACCACAGATCAAGATTCACGAACGGGTTCAGGCGTCAGGAACAGAAGGCAAGGTTGGCAACTGGGGATCAGGCAGGCAGGGAGGTGCAGGACAGAAAAGGGTCGGTACCTTGTAGTCTTTTTTAATGTATTTTTTTGGCAATTTGTGCTGTTTTTGATAGGAGAGAGACAGTGGATAGGCTTGTGAAAGGGGGTGAGAGAGTAGGGGGAGACACTCTGCAAACTGGTCACAGGGGGGATTCAAATCTGGACCAGCAGAAGCAAGTACATGGGGTACCTGGTTGCTAGCCACTCCACCAAACCAGCAACCCATAAAGGTCTGGAGTTCTTGGCATGAGAGCGAGACGATCTGACGTTGAGCGAGTGTGGAGCTGGTTGTGACAAAGTAGGGTTAAAAAAATAGCCCTATAACCCAGAAAATGGGTTACTGTTTGTAAAAATAACCCACAAAATTTAATTTAACACTAGCAACACATGAATTGGGTTACCAAAATAACTCAACATTTTTTAGTGCGTGATGAAGCCAGAACAGGGTGCTGCAGCAGCTCAATGCCAATAGGCTGTCTGTGAAGGTGGCTGTGATTTCCCATTACATACTGGACTTTTCATAAAACTGGATTGTGTTATTTATGTTTATTCCCCTTGCTTTCCAGTGTTAAAAAGATCAAATAAAAGAAATGCTTTAAACATAACTCTGACGTTGTGCAACAGGATTTGATACTTATTACAAAAGTGAAAATTGAAAATCAAAACGACAGAAGTTGCATTTTAAGACTTTGATTTTACGGGATGTTTTTGACTCATTTGGGACAGAGTTTATTTCCCAACCACTTGAATATCTAAGGGTTAACTGAGAGCCAGTGGAGGTGTATTCGTCTTATGTTGAACCATCAGAAACTCAGGTGTGTAGTATTGAGGAACTGAGAGTGTGTTGTGTGTGTATGTGTGTCTGAGTGTGGTTGAGGGTCAATGCTTTCCTCACCAAGTTGCCACCATTACAGCTGCCTGCCTCCACTTTGAAACGACAAACTGCGTCAGAATCTGGTGGAAGAAGAATGAGTGGTGTTGTCCCATTATAGAAAATGTTTAATGAGTTGGTCATCTCTCTGTTAGTAGTGTCATGTTAGTCAGAAGAGTGCCTGTAGGAGTGCTTCCCTGCCTTTGGTGTCCCAGATCCTCCTTTTAGTTTCACAAAGTTTCATCATTCCTACTCTGACAACTAAACCAAATGTTTTCTTAGTAAACGGCAGTCTCATTCAAGAGAAATCTCCCTTTATTTGAGTTATATTCAAAAGGATCATCACTACATTCTCAAGACACAGATATAATAAAAAATACTTCTTTATTTTCACAGAGATGTGGAAATGGAAATTAATGGAATGGAAAATAATGGTGGTCAAATTTACACCCTTACCCGCAGACCCAGGTGTGTGCTGACTATTTTTAGACCATTTTTTCTAACTTCTTCCTTTCCAAAAGTTCAGTAACATCTTTTTCTCTTTAACTTTTTATTTTATTCATTACCCCCGCAAAGGAGGTTATGTTTTCAGGAGAGTTTGTCTGTCTGTCTGTGAACAAAATAACTCAAAAAGTTGTGGACGGATTTTGATGACATTTTCAGGAAATGTTCAGCATGGGAAAAGAAGGATTTTGGTGTTGATCCGGATTACCATCTGGATCAGCCATGATGAAAAATGTGATTTTCGTGAATAACTACTGAACTAGAAAAGCACTCAAAGAGTGCAGACCTCTGCAGCGCCACAGTCCTCTCCCATATTGTGATTTTTACCATAAATATTAGTCCTACCTTTATTTCATCTAAATATTTAGATTCCTTGATCATGAAAACATACCATTAGCAACTGGTTTCATAATGATAGCTCTTGTAGTTCAGTAGTTAAAATCCATCCATAACTTTTTGAGTTATTTTGTTCACAGACAGACAAACTCTATCGAAAACATAACCTCCTTGGCAGAGGTAACTAAAATAGATATCATTATGAATCCAATTGCTAATGGTATGATTTCATGGTCAAGGAATCTAAATACTTAGATGAAATAAAGGTAGGACTAACATTTATGGTAAAAATCACAATATGGGAGAGGACTGTGGTGCTGGTGGAGGTCTGTGCTCTCCGAGTGCTTTTCTAGTTCAACATTTATTTTGATTAATCAAATATTTCAAGAAAATCTAAGAATGTCACATTTTTCCATTGTAGTATTTTTAAAAAAAAAAATAGTAGTTCATTTTTGATAAAATGTTATAAGTCCTTTTTATACCATGGTCTGGGTGAATACTTGATTCTGATTGGCTGCAGGGTGTCAGTTAAAAGGTGATAATGGACACCTAGAACAGAAGTTCCGGTCAAAATAGCCTGATGGTTCTAAATTACTACGCTGGATCAAACAGTAGTTGGTAACCATGGCAACGGAAACTCTTAACATCGCCTAGCTCAGAGCCAGTGGACAAAATGAACGATTTCATGGTTTCCTTCAACCTGTTTGGTGAATACACAAATGATAAGAGGTGCACTTGCCCTCTGAAATCACACTTTTTTCACATAACATCACGTTAAGCAATCATCTCACTTCCCTCCACTGATTAGGCCTAATACAACAGCTGCGGCCGACCGAGCTGCAGGTTCTGTGGCCAGAGGAGGTTACCTTAGCAACGTGTCACAAGGAGCGATATTAAATAGTCCGCTCAGCCGCTTCTTGTTTAAAACGAATTATTTTAACGGTATAAAACAACATTAACGTGTTAATAATTGATTAAATATGTATGTTTTTCATTAGTGACCATGGACTTGGTGACCATGGACTTCGCGGAAGCAACCGTCCTCCGCTTCGCGTCGGATGGTTCATGCCTCCGCGTTGTCCATTAATTTCTAATAATGGACACCACAGAGGGCATTATCCCTTACTTAATGGTCAGTTTTGGCCTGCTTCTCTCTTTATGCAGAAGATGCACATTGAAAGGGCCTCATCATCTATAGGGGTCTCACTTTGCCTTTTTTATGGATCAAACTCTGGTCGGTATGTTGAATACTACTGAACATCCAGCTATGTCCACATAAGCTTTTGATTGGGAATCGCATTATTGCATATTATTGGCCAATACATTCATTCATTTCCCAAGAATTAGGTGATGTAAAATCTCAAATTGAGATCACAAGAAGAGCTCATCACAAGACAGTGCATTTCTAACACCCAAAAGTCTGTGGTTACAGGACTGGTTTTCTTTCCGCCACTGCTTGACGTGCATTTGGAAAGTTTGTAATGTGGGACAGTCCCTGATGGAGAGTAGGAGACTGTTCCAGATCTGCCAGAGAGAGCATTTAGTCCAAAGGCTATTTTTCTGTTTGGTACTTCACAGTCCCCTCCCGTGGAGGCCCTGGTAGTAAGACCGCTGTGAGCTCTTGTTTTAAGAAGTCAGACATGGGAAGTGGAGCAAGTCTATGTAACACCAAATACATCAAACACATAAATGTAAGATTTCAAAAGTTCTCAAAGCTCATCAAGTTGTACATTTTTAAAATGTTACAAACATGGAATGACATAGTTTTTTTTTAAATAAAGGACCTTTAGTGATTTTTTATAGAGATTCTATGATTTTGCGCTTATATACACCTGCCAGTGACCAAATTGTAATACAAAACCCAAAACCAGTGAAGTTGGCACGTTGTGTAAATCGTAAATAAAAACAGAATACAATGATTTGCAAATCCTTTTCAACTTATATTCAATCGAATACACAGCAAAGACAAGATATTTAACGTTTGAACTGGTAAACTTTGTTATTTTGTGCAAATATTCGCTCATTTGAAATTTGATGCCTGCAACATGTTTCAAAAAAGCTGGCACAAGTGGCAAAAAAGACTGAGAAAGTTGAGGAATGCTCATCGAACACTTATTTGGAACATCCCACAGGTGAACAGGCTAATTGGGAACAGGTGGGTGCCATGATTGGGTATAAAAGCAGCTTCCCTGAAATGCTCAGTCATTCACAAACAAGGATGGGGAGAGGGTCACCACTTTGTGAACAAATGTGTGAGCAAATTGTCCAACAGTTTAACAACATTTCTCAACCAGCTATTGCAAAGAATTTAGGGATTTCATCATCTACGGTCTGTAATATCATCAAAAGGTTCAGAGAATCTGGAGAAATTACTGCACGTAAGCGGCAAGGCCCAAAACCAGCACTGACTGCCCTTGACCTTCGATCCCTCAGGCAGTACTGCATCAAAAACCGGCATCACTGTGCAAGGGATGTCACCACATGGGCTCAGGAACACTTCAGAAAACCACTGTCAGTAACTACAGTTCGTCTACATCTGTGAGTGCAAGTTAAAACTCTACTATGCAAAGCCAAAGCCATTTATCAACAACACCCAGAAACACCGCCGGCTTCACTGGGCCCGAGCTCATCTAAGATGGACTGATGCAAAGTGGAAAAGTGTTCTGTGGTCTGACCAGTCCACATTTACAATTGTTTTTGGAAACTGTGGTCGTCGTGTCCTCCGGACCAAAGAGGAAAAGAACCATCCGGACTGTTATAGGAGCAAAGTTCAAAAGCCAGCATCTGTGATGGTATGGGGGTGTATTCGTGCCCAAGGCATGGGTAACTTACACATCTGTAAAGGCACCATTAATGCTGACAGGTACATACAGGTTTTGGAGCAACATATGTTGCCATCCAAGCAACGTCTTTTTCATGGACGCCCCTGCTTATTTCAGCAAGACAATGCCAAGCCACATTCTGCACGTGTTACAACAGCGTGGCTTCGTAGTAAAAGAGTGCGGGTACTAGACTGTCTAAGTTCTACCAAAAAAAAAAGAAATTCTTTTTAAGACTTAAATGTGACTCATGCTTTGTTTGTTTTTTTCTGGAAAACACATTGATGGCTACATGCATGAATGGTGCTCTATAAATAAAGCTGACTTGCCTTTTAGACATTTCTATTGTGAGTTGTCAAGCCTCAATCAAACCACAAAGTGATATTGATTTTGTTAATTTTATTTTATGATTGCACAGTGTTGACTATCAGTGGAACCATCAGTTCAGTCCCCATTCTCATGTCAGGGTGTCATAAGGCGACACACTTTGGTCAACTATGTCCACGGCTTATAAAAGTTTATGAATGTGTATGAATGATATAAGCTAATGTTATGGCTGCGGTCGCATCCCTCCCCTGTATGTGTAAAATAACCCCTTGTGAGTGTGAGTATGAATGTGAGTGCAGCTGGGTGATTGGTGCATCCCCTTAGGTGCGCCCAGGCAAGGAGAAACGGCTGATTGGTGAAGAGCAGGAGAGCCGGCCAATCGGGGAGATGGGCGCAGTACAAGAGTCTGGGACGCCTTCGCTCGGGAGATCATTTTCTGCTCTGTAGAGATCTCTGTGAAGCCGTGCTCCACTTGAGCTCTATGTTTGTGCGGCACGCGCTGCTATTTGGGGCCAGGGTTAGACCCAAATATTATACACATGCACACTTAGAATTTACGTTGTTATACTCACTGGGTTAGGAGTGCTGCTCATTTGTAATTTTTGTTTGGTTAGACAGATAGTTGGTTTAATTTATTTTTATTTGTAAAAAGCAGGATAATGTTAATTTTAGATAAGACTCCTTTGGTTATCTTTTGTTGTTGATTTGAACAGCACTCTCCGGCCCTTTCTGTTGTTTCACCTTGCTTTGTACTTATTATTCAATCTGATTTCTTGCAATAAATGTCACCTAATACCACGATGATCTGGTCTTATGTTGCTTCCCTTTCCCCTTGACGAGCTGGGTTGTAACACTAAGATCTCCAAAGTCCAACAGGAAAGATAAAACACTGATCAGCATCATTTCATAATAGGTTTTATCTAAAGGCATTTCAAAATAGAGCAGACTGAAGATGACAAATCTGTGCCTGTTGGTCATTGCTGAACTTTAGTTGTCTGCTTTTGTGTAATTTAGATTATTGCAATTGAACAAGACAATAAAATAAAGACAAGAACATTTAAGTTAGTTAAAAATGTGTTTTACTTGAGACAGTCATGGACATAATACAATGGTCAATTCAGTCTGATAGTAAAACCTATCAGTATTACAATGCCACATTAAACCTAAAACTATATGCAACCTTAAGCTGTTCATTTAGATTTACTATAAAAGTACCAAAATATGTTACAAAAACATCAGTTCCTGTTTATCAAGAAGTTTGTCACATCAGGAAACAAAATATAAAAAATATATATGCCAAAGTGTATTTCAGAAATGAGAACTAAAAGTCTAAAACCAAGACTGCTGTTGCTGCAAAATGTGGTTTTCTTAAGGCATCGGGGTAATACTCAAGATAAATCTGAATCAGTTCTTTAACCTTTGCAACATTTACTGAGTGAAGCAGTCTTAATGAAACAGAGACAGAGTCAGCATCAGCTAAAGGGGAAAACTTATTAACACTATGATACAGCAGTTTGTTCTGAATCCGTGGTCTTCCATGGGTGCTGCTATAAACTTCAACATCATTTAAATATGTGAATCAGGGTGGTGCTCTCCCATAAAACAGCAGCCTGTCTTTAGTTCAGCTTAATATGTGAAGTAGCTTGAACACTACTGCTTCTTTGATGCGAGAGAAAGGGAAGAATACAGATAAATGTACAAAACACACAGAAGTTTGTCAATGAAAACATGTACAGAAACAAAGGTGCAGGCAGATTGTTGGTTTTGTTTAACAACACAGTCCCTGTGAATTTAAAGACATGGTAATGCTGGTAGAATCAAATAAAAGGCCAAATTTATCTTAAAAATGTATATATCTGATGATGTTTTTGTACAGTGAAGCCTGGGCTAAATGCCAAACACTGATAAGCAATAAAAACATTCAAATGAAGGAACAAAAGAAGCCTCTGATTTCACTGAAGACATGTCTTGTCCACAAGAGTCTATTTTCACTTTTACTAGACTGGTAGATCATTTTGGCTTTGGACCTTTAAACCAAACCTGATGAGATTTTTAAATATTTAAATTTTATTGGCTTTTTTTATCCTTTCAATGTGGCCTCCACACATGTTGTCACTGCTGTTTTCTGATTTAGTTTTTTATACCTAAAACAAATGTAAGCAACAAAAAAAGATGTAAATGGTGTTCAGGGGCATATTTAGTCATATGGGGGCCCAAGGCAATCCCAGTCATTGGGGCCCTTCATATCCCTGTACAGTGCTGATTAAAGTTTCATTGTACCTGGTAACAAAACTAAATACATTTCCTCAAATTCTGTAATTTTGTTATTTTTGACCTAAGACAAGGATGTTAATTAGGCTCCTTGTTCTGCTTTTGAAATCTGTTACAGTTATCTAACAGCTTGAGGTGCTACTTACCAAGTTAATATGCCCACCCCCATCTAGGGAATAATATTTGTGACTAGAAAAGATTTTAAATCTTAATGTTTATCATCAAGGGGCCACTAAAGGAACAGTGGCAAAAAAAATAAAAAATCCAAAATTTAGCATGCACACACAAACCTATCCTGAGCATGGGCCTTCTGCTTTTTATACAAAGTGTCATGTAGTTTGAAGAGTTATGAATTCAAGTATTTTACAGGGTATGATTGAAAATAAAGACAATGCCATCAAATGTATGAGGTCTTCTGACAAAATGTTTGTCAAATATGGATGTTGATCTCCTTTACTTCATACAACAGCATGTGAATTAAGACAGAAGTATTAATAACTGTTATGAATCAAAGAAAACTATTAAAGGAGACATATCATGCTGATGCATGGTTTAATACTTACATATAATATAATAAATTTGAAAACAAGACCTTACACCCCCTTAATTTTCAAAAAATGAGATATTGTATTTTTTCTGATATCCTAGAACGAGATTTGATGCCTCTGAAAATAGGTCATTGCGAGATGTCACGAGTGACGACACGAGGTACCTTTCTTTTTATTGGAGTAATCTGATAAAACACTTCCTCCTCTGTGATGTCCGTTAGCCACAAAACCGTCACCGAGGAACACATCCACCAAGCAGCAGTATATAGATCCCTAGCTCACACTCACTCATTACCAGCTCTGGCCTGTAGGGGGACTCAATACGCGGTCGCTGCTTTGAGCCTGCCGGAAAATACAGTAGAAGAAGAAGGACAGGCTGGCTCTACCCCCTCGGCAGCTCTGAAAGAACTGACCAATCAGAGCACAAAGGGCTGTGACGTTGCGAGGTCACTGTAGGGCAGCCTGGAAACCGAGCGTTTCAACGAGAGCTTGATTATGGCCTAAAATGAGGATTTTGAGAACGCAATTGTGGGGCAATGAAGGAACTAAATGACTTGTACTGAGGGCAGAAATGTTTACAGGCATCTTAGTCTGGCATAGTGAAAAGGAGAAACAAGCATGATATGTCTCCTTTAATACATTTTATGAGATGTTCGGGGGCCCCTGGACATCTTTGGGCCCCAGGCAGTTGCCTGTGTTTGCCTAATGGTAAGTACGCCCCTGATGGTGTTTATGCTCTATAAATATTCTAATCTTTTTACCAGTCAAGACAGGACTTAACCGCCCTATATAAACTTCTCTTTGGAAAACTGTTTCTGCCCCTAACATATAAAAAAAGTGACAACAGTTAGTGAAATTGTTTTTTTGGCGATGCTAATAGAAATGGCAGCCATTTTGAAAATGACCTAAAGGCATTTAGCAAGACAACACCTACATTTCTGAACGCCAAGAATTGACTCTATTCATAACAGAGATTTAATTAAAGATGTCCATTGGCATTGCTGGGTCTCAGGAGGACAAATATAATATTTAAGGTGTTTTCAGAAGTCGACGTTTGGTCCTTTAAAGGCCTTCACAGTAAATATTGAAACAGTACCAGAGGGGTTATGTTTACTGGAGTTTTTCATTCCATTGTTTTTCCACGGTTAATAAACACAATGACTTAAGTTCAGTTTTAAGAGTGAAACTGCAATTTTAAGACTTTCTCTCTTAGTGGATTGAATTGTTTCCGTACACATGTTTGAAAAATGATTTAAATCTTCTTGTACATTCGGTTTTATTAACTCCATCCAACTCAGGCAGTGATGGGCATGTTGTCTCTGTAGCAGGTCTGCCTCTGGGGAGCACTGTAGCTGCACAAGTCCTGGTACATGGCCGCCATCTGGTCAGCGGTCACACTGTCAGACATTTCAATGTTCTGGTTGATGGAGAACGGCTGAGGACGTCTCATGGTCATCGACTCTATCAAATGCTGGCAGTGAGCTACAGTGATCTATGACAAAAGGAGAGGAGACAGAAACAAGTTTAAATGTGAGATCCAGTATTTTATCAAACAATGATCAGGTTTCACATCCACCATGGACTGGCTTTTTCCTCAATTTTATTTCAGTAGTTCTAAAATTTCGACATTTATCCATCAATCCATGTATCTCAAGTCTGTTAGCTTCAGGGTTTAAGAAAAGAGCTCTTGGTCCTTTGAATTTTTTTAGAGAAAGACGTATAATTATATTGTTTATGTTGTTATGTTATTGTTCATGTTTAAAAACCTGCTTTTGATTTTGTTTTCTCATTCTGTTGGTTTGTTTCTAACATTTTACTGGTTATCGTTTCATTTGGATTTTTTCTGTTATTCTAACTTAAACCCTTTTATGTTGTTTATGACAGCACTCATTCTCAATCTCATTTGTATTAAAAATGTTTACATTAATCTGATAATGGATTGTTAGTGGCTTTTAACCAATAACTATCTCCTCTTCTCCACTATTATTATATTACTTAAAGGTGCTATGAGGAGAATCTATTTGCAGCGACATAAAGACTCTGCTACCCATGAGCACGCACGGCGACTGTCTTAATGCTGCGTTCCAGTAACCTCGGAACTGGGAGTGTCGGAAAAAAACATGCCAATCTACCAGGCTATTGTTAGCTGTTGTTAGCACGCCCTGCGTTGTTGTATGAAGAATGTGATTATCACTATGTCAGCATTTTTGTAAATATAAGTCTAACAATACTATGTATACAGCTGATATAGAGTGACACACCCCAGTCAGAAGTGCAAATAAATTGATTATTACAGGAGATAAATAACTGTTCACACTGGGGGCATCCATCTTCAATTGTCAACTCGGGGGTGGCAAGGTTTCACCGAGTTCCCGGTAGGAAATTCCGACTTTGGGGGGCATTCCAGTTTCAGTTTCCCACCTGGAACTCGGAAATTTCTTCTTCTGACTACAACGCACCAAAAGACGTGACCCAAGCTAAAACGTGTTTGTTGTGATGCTAATAAAACATGCAGCTCAGACCTTCCTCAGAACTCTGCATTGCTTTGCAACTTCTTTTTTCAACAACTTACAGGATGCAAAGCGACGAGGTAATGTATCTCTTTCTAGTTACGTAGCGGTAGTTTTTGATGTGTGACAACAAGCAATTTTTGGAAAACTTTGTATCGTAGTTTTGTAGTCGGCTGTATATGGCTACTTACAGCCCGGTGCTCTAAGACGTGTCTGAATAATATAAATTTGCTCTAGTTTTAATTGTCTTGTTCCTGAAGTTGAGTATCCAGGCCAGTCCAGCCCTGTCCGACCCGACTGTGAAGCTAAGGAATAGCATTTATAGATAACCTATTTGATGCTATAAAACTCATCTTAAAGTGTGTATTTCGATCAGGCATATATCTAAAAGTGATGGGCCACAATACAAAAAAGTCTGGGTCCTAGAAAGGACTTGTGAATGGGCATGCTCAGATGTGATAGGATAAGATTAATGCTTAAGAAATGCCAGCGGCTCATGGTTAATGGGCTCCCCCCTTGAAAGTGCGTCATACCACACTCTCTTTTTCTCAACTTTTTACTCTATCCACTGCCCAGAGACTCAAATAAAGGAAAAGAAACTCCAAAAGTAAAATAAATGCAAAACAGCAAAAATAAGACAATAATAATATCAGCATGCGCATGTCTTCAATTAGCGCTAAAGCTAGGTCAGATTTAGAGCTGTCAAAAAAAAGAACTATTACTGAATATTAACATCACAAAAAAAGAATTGTATTTTCAGGAGGGGGAAGTTTACATTCTTTGCCTTAATAATAAGTGGTGAGCACTTTAGTTTAATAAAAATCCAGGAAGTCATGGTTTAGATTTAGGATGGACCATGTCCTTACAAATGTTAAGGGCCCAGAAGCTTTCCCCAATTATTGTTAATTTTTCTCTGTTCGATCATCTTCATCAGTCTCTCTCTTTCTGCATCTCCTTCTCTTCTTCGATGAACCAAACATGGTGATGGCTGTTACACCTGAGTCTGTGCAGTGTTTGTTTGTTGCTGTAATAAGTTTGATAAATGTTGCTTAGTGCTGTGTTGGTTGTGGATTCATAGGGGGGTTAAGTCTACATCTACTCTTTCTGTTAAGCATCTTGAAAACATTTGTTGTGAATTATAAGATACAAGTCAACAGATCTGAATACTAAACATACTTCAGAGTAATTCTGACGGGTCGGTCTTACCTGCACAATGATGAGTTTGTTTTTTGCATTGTTCAGATCATGGAACTCCTCTCCGAAACACAGGGTCACTGTTGGGTCTGGAGCAGGAAACTGACCCTCCTGGTAGAGCTGAAGAGCTGAAATATACAAAAGAAGTATTTAGAACATCTTAAGAACTATCAGTCCATCTTTAAGATCCTGCACCCTCAAATTTGCTCAGGTGTAATGGAATAAAAAAATGTGAATCTTTAAGAATCCAGCTCAGAGTTTCAGTCTAAAAAGTTGCATCTTCAGAAGGAGAATCTTACAGTTTTTAAAATCTCTATTTAAAAAAATAGTTTTTACAGTCTAATGTTAACGCTGTAATCTTGAAATGTTTCTTTGCACCTGCACACGGTGTGTATTTCTATGGAAAGTACCGATAATATCTCCTCCTTGAAATCATTGTGCTGTTTTCTTCTGAGTAGCCCCAAATGAGCAATGTTCCTTATGCTAATAATAAAGTGATGATTCTGGGTAAAAAGAACAAAAATGTTCATATTTATGGAAGAGTATAAGGACTAAGCTAGATGGAGAAAATAATTTTGGGGAAGTTGTGATTAAAGTCAAGATTTTGAGATTAAAGGTGCTGTGAGGAGAATCTATTTGCAGCGACATAAAGACTCTGCTACCCATGAGCACGCGCGGCGACTGTCGTAATGCTGCGTTCCAGTAACGTCGGAACTGGGAGTGACATCATTTCCGACTTATCGGCATTCCAGTTGAAGTCGGAAAAAAACATACCGATCTACCAGGCTATTGTTAGCTGTTGTTAGCACGCCCTGCGTTATTGTATGAAGAATGTGATTATCACTATGGCAGCATTTTTGTAAATATAAGTCTAACAATACTATGTATACAGCTGATCTAGAGCGACACACCCCAGTCAGAAGTGCAAATAAATGGATTATTACAGGAGCTAAATAACTGTTCACACTGGGGGCATCCATCTTCCATTGTCAACTCGGGGGTGGCGAGGTTTCACCGAGTTCCCAGTAGGAAATTCCGACTTCGGGGGATGTTCCAATTGCAGTTTCCTACTCAGAACTCAGAAATTCCTACTTCTGGCTGCAACTGTAACGCACCAAAAGACGTGATGCTAATAAATGCAGCTCAGACCTTCCTCAGAACTCTGCATTGCTTTACAACTTCTTTTTCATCAACTTACAGGATGCAAAGCGACGAGGTTATGTATCTCTTTCTAGTTACGTAGCGGTAGTTTTTGATGTGTGAAAACAAGCAATTTTTGGAAAATTGTCTTGTTCCTGAAGTTGTAGCCAGGCCAGTCCAGCCCTGTCCGTACCGACCAAGAAATTAAGGAATAGCATTTATAGATAACCTATTTTGATGCTAAAAAACTCATCTTAAAGTGTGTATTTCGATCAGGCATATATCTAAAAGTGGGATTTTTTTGTAACTACTTAGAAACTCCTCACAGTCCCTTTAAAGTTGAAATGATAATACATTTGAAATGATGAGAAAAAAGTAGAAATGTTGAGAATAAAGGTGGAAATGTGTCAAGAACAAAGTTGAAATGCACTGTATGTCGACTTTATTCTTGACTTTTGGCTTTTTTCATGAGATTTTAACGTTATTCTCATCATTTTGACTTTTAGTACGAAACTGTTCTTGGATTTTATTGTCAACATTTCAACTTTTATCTCAGAATTTCGCCTTTATTCTTGTCATTTTGACTTTAATTTCGACCTGCCGAATTGTTTTTAAACTAAATATTACTCAGTCCATGTGAAGAGTAAAATGTATCCAGGCTCTCAAATGCATACCTGATAGAAGACAAACAGCTTCATCTATTATGATTTTCTTCCATACAACAACATACTTTGAACTTTCTGGTCTTAAAAGGTATAGGTTTGGTTTCAGTTGTTTTTAAACTGGAAATTTTACTTTATTTTAGATTTATAACTTCAAACTCTCAGAGAATACGTCTTGAATATCTACCCTAGTGGTAAACATTTAAAAGAAATGTTTGTGTTTACTCTGACTTACACTAACCAAATACCATGGACGCTCACCTTGAAGAAACCTCCCCGTGTCAAAAATCTTGACCACAGCATCCCTCTCCAGCTTGCATGGGATGGGGGTGTACTGTGAGCCCACCTCCCCGAGCCCGCTCCAGAAGACTCGGCCCTGGCACAGCCTCTTGATGAAGATACCTTCCTGGTTGGCACGTACGAGGACGCCTCTCTCCAGGTGGCCCAGGAGCTTTCGAGTGGAGCGACGCTGGTGGTCGTACTCGATGTTCTCAGCAGGAGGAAAATAAACACTCTGCATGCTGTCTGAATTGTAAAGGGGGCCTCGACCGAGGTGGGATTGTGGGGTGATCCTGCAGCCCTCAGGGTGGGTAACTGTGTGCCTGTCCATTGGTTTTCCTCCATAGTAGAATGTGATTATCATTTGGGAAAAAACTGAAAAGATAAGAAAAAACAACATCTGTTTAATGAAACAGGCAGACTATCTTTCCAATCATTAAACTCAAACATGTGAACAACAAGTAGTTAGAATATCATAAATGGAAACTAAGAAAGCACAAACACCCACCAAGGTAGCTCATATATTGCTGTTACTTCTGTAAGCAGTAGTTCCTTGATAAAGCTATCATCATAATATGATTCATTGACCCTGAAAAAATTATAACTAGCACTCTGAATGTTGATATTGTCATCAGTTAAAGGTTCTAAGAGGAGAATCAGTTGAAGTCCGGAAAAAAACATGCCAATCTACCAGGCTATTGTTAGCTGTTGTTAGCACGCCCTGTGTTGTTGTAGGAAGAATGTAATTATCACTATGGCAGCATTTTTGTAAATATAAGTCTAACAATACTATGTATACAGCTGATCTAGAGCGACACACCCCAGTCAGAAGTGCAAATAAGTGCTCTAAGACGTGAAGCTAAGGAATAGCATTTATAGATAACCGATTTTGATGCTATAAAACTCATCTTAAAGTGTGTATTTCCATCAGGCATATATCTAAAAGTGAGACTTTTTTGCAATTACTTAGAAACTCCTCACAGCATCTTTAAAGTTATTTTACCAACATATTCTGAGAATTCGCAAAATCCGCGCTGTAGTTTTTGTGTAATCTTGCTAACAAACAAACAGACAAATGCTGGCAAAAACACAACCTCCTTGGCAGAGGCAACAAGATAAGAGGTAAGAAGACAACAAGTTGATCTGTTTGAGCTTTACTGGTCAAAACATACAATGCTTTTTCACTACCACACCCACACTTAAATTTACAAAATTTCCAAGAGTAATATCCCAATAGAAGAGCTTAAAAACAGAATTAAAAGTATGACATGTTTATTGTGAATGATGATCTCCAAAATCTTAATAGTTCACCTTCAAAAGAAAACGTGTAAAGATTTGAATACATCCTTGACAGTTTTCCGAAGATTTTGTGCTTACAAGCGGTGGGCTACACCCTCCACTTCACTCAATGCAGCCCACCAGCTATTAGGATAGGTAATAGAAATATTTAAAATAAGCTTAGATTGCTGGAAATTATGGAAGTTACTTTGCTATAATTACATTTTTGAAAACATTTTTAAGGCATTAGAAAATAATATTTAACATTTGTAAATGTTCTATTTGAAAAAAGGCAAAGGTAACATATTTGAACCTTAAAACTAATAAACACTCTTTGTTTCAGTCATTTGAAAAAGATGCCTAAACTAGCTCAAATTCTGTGTCATGCTTTTGATTTGTTTTTTAGTGTTTGTGGAGTTGTTTTTTTTTCTAATTGAGAGTATTTTTGCCCGTCTATTTCTGTCTTTTACCGTCTTTTAATGTCTTTAATCTCTATCTTATTTTGGCTTTCCTGTTTGTTTTGCTTTACCTTCTTTTACTCCTTTTTGTTAATTTATTAATACTATTATGTGCTATTAATTATGATTTTATCTTATTAATGATTCACCTTTTTACACTTTTATAGATAATTTTAGACCTTTTTAATTGTCTTATCTCTTGCTCATGTTTATTACTGTTTTTTATCATCGCCACTTATTTTTATTATTTTGTAATTTTATCATCATGGCTCATTTCATCTTTTTATATTTTCTGCTTTCATCCCCTTTTTTATTGCGTTTCCTATTCTTGCTGAATTGATGTTTTTATGTTTGGTCCTCATGGTCTCGTTTTATGTTGCATGGTTCTTGTATTGTCTGGGTTCCTATAAAGTATGTAAACAATGTTTTTAAAAGTGCTATATAAATAAAATTACTATTATTATTAATTATTAGATTACCTTCAAAATCTAACCGAGTCAACCGCAAATCAAAGTGGATGTTTGCTAATGGTTTAAGGAAATCCCTTAGAGAGCTCCCGAGCCATTGCAACCACAGGAGCATACCTCGTGTATGGACGTATTGACATGCAGAGACACAGCCTCAGGATTTATGACATCATGCAAAGGGGCAGTTTTTTACATTTTAGATAATATCTCAGCTAACAGTGTCAGAGAGGCCTTGGTGTAGTTCCAGTTTCAAGATAACATCAGGGCTTCCTGCAGGGGTAAACGGGGTTTTAAGGAATCTAAGTGCTGTTTTCAAAAAGTAAGACAAAACAGTCTCATTCATTGATGGTTATGAAAAATAAAAATGAAACAGCATACCAGAGCCGACAGTCCCTGATGGCAGAGGATCTTGGTGAAGCGGGAAAGCTGTGAATTTAAGGAGGAGGACAGATGAAGCCCTTTTTCACATGAACGCATGTCATGTCATTATTTTGCTGCATCATCAGAAAAAAACAGCATTTCTCCAGCATGATCACACAAAGAAATAATCACCTTACTCAGCAAAGTTCAACAGGATGTTAGTCAATTTTTCCATTGCAGAATTTAACAGACAAGCCCATAACCTCTGTTTAGTACTCACTAAGACAGGGACATGACTTTGAGATTTCCACTGTGGTTACTTTTATCAGACCTAATAAAACTCAATTCTCACACCAGACTTAACATTAGATGTGATGCAGGAATTCACCTTTATATTTGGATAACCACACTGACCACAGCTTAGAAAAAAGAACAGTCTGTCTTACCGTTGATGCTGCTCGGAGACCAGTACTCTGGACTGGCCTGGATACTGCAGCCGTCCTCCTGCAAGGAGACAACAAACACAGGCTGTCGTTTTTAACAGGGAACCACTGCACACTGTGTTCATTAAAAGTGTGTCTATGTGTGTGTGTTTGTGTGTGTGTGTGTGCATCAGGTGATAAAGGTGACAGAAACATGAGAGTGTAAGAAACTGTTTTAACCCTCTAATGTCACTGTGGAGTTTTTTATTCACAAATGTGCATTTTTTAACTTTCATTTGGCAATCATGACTGTGATACTGCACATGTAAGGAGGATTCTTCAAACCGAATTTTGGTTTTTATTTTTTTCTGATGAGTTCATGACAAAACACACATTTCCAAACACACGTTTATAAAGACTAAATATGAACTTGTCTACTATGTTTGGGTTGCATCTCTGATTAATTTACATCCTAATAAAATCTGCCAAATAAATCACATATTATTGGGAATTTCAATTAACTTGATTTACTTTCACTCCTCTTCTTCTTCTACATTTCCTCTTTTGTTGTTAAAAAAGTATTTATTTATACTTTTATATATATATATATATATATGTAAAAGATCAAATTTGTTTTGAGGGTTCCCTAAGGAAATTTTACAAAATATGGGATCCCTTTCTTGCATTTGTTCGTGAGCTGGACTTCCCAGTTATTCCTGAGTGACTTAATAGCTGTCTCGGTAACATTGCTGTAGTGTAAAATCATCATGAAATGTACTGCTAGTATGACCGTCAGTGGGATTCTTATGCATGTTGTATTATAAATTCTTTATTTATGTACTCCTCATGATGAGATGTTGACTGATGGTAACTTAGTCATTTTTTAACAACATCTGACTGTTTAGAAGTAGCAGGAAAATGAGTTATGAAGTATTCTGCTGATATAGCAGATGTAACAAATGCCATATTAATGTCTGATCTTGCATAACGTTGGGTTTTTTACTGATTAAGGAGAGATTTACTTATATGTTAAACTTTAGTCTTTTAGTTTGGCCGTTATAAAACAGCCATCATACTATTCTTATATTTGCATTCAAAACGTTTATATATCTTCTTGCATATTTAGTCATATATACAGGTTTAGTATTACGACTTAATGTTACTGAGAGGTTCTTACTGAAAGTACAATTAAGTACAGAATGTTTTGACTTTTTCAGGATCTTAAAGTAGTTAGAAAAAACACTAAATGTGTTGTGATAGGTTGATTTGATAAAGCTGTATAATCTCACAAGGTAGTTAGAATTATTGCACCCAATGATATATTGACTTTTGTTATAAGTTTGGTAGTTTATATATATATATATATATCTGTTTAAATACAAGAGTCTCACATGTTCTATCTTTGGCATGACAGATCCCGGACTGACCAGCAATAACTTTAATAATTTATTATCTTTTTTTTTTGTAGTTATTATTATTTGAATCACAATTATCACTGGTATTGTTTGAAAATTAATTTTATTTTATCTTATTTTATGTCTCTGTCTTAGACTTAATTCCTCGATTTGGAACTTCTGTTCTTTTTTTTTTTTCTTTTTTTTTCTTTCTGGTCCCGGACTGTTTTCGTCCTCTTTTGTATTGTTCATGAGAAAACTTTAATAAACAGAGTTTGAAAAAAAAAAGAGCTGATAGAAAAAGTATAACACACTGTTTACAAATCTACAACCAGAACTTTGGGGATAAAAACAACAACAAAAAAAACGTAATTATTAGTTGTGATACATGATACACAGCAGGTATCAATGTTTTTCCCAACGTTGGGGGAGGGTTTGTGTTTTATTACTTCAGCCCAGGGCTGAACGATTTAAGAAAGTAATCTAATTGTGATGTTTTTCCCCAATATTGCAATTGCGATTTACTCTGCAATTGTTTTAATGTTCCTCATCTTATGTATTCTTAAACAAACATAAGCAGTAGATCTTTTTATAGTAAAACCAATATGACATTAAATCAATCTAAGGATAAAAGATTTGAGAAAAAGTGGAGAAGTGAAGAACAGAAGCAAAATAGGTATGAAATTGCAAAAAAAATGGCAAAAAAAATCAAAAGTGACTAAGGAAAATTGACTATAGCAGCAAAATTGGGATTAAATTTCAAAAACCATGTAAAAATTCCAAACATGGTCTGACAGTGGCCAAAAAAAAGATAAATGGGAGCAGGATAGGCATAAAGTCTTAAAATCTGGGTTAAAAAAAGTTAAAATAGGCATGAAATTGCAAGAAACTACATCACAATGCCAAAATGTTCAACACATTTGGGTTAAAAATATTACACTGTCTGCGATTTGAAAATTGCAACAAGCCATATTGGGATTTAATCTAATTTGCAATTAATTGTTCAGCCCTAATTCAGCCTTGACCAAAGACGTGTGGATTTTACTCTTTAACTTCCAGTTTCTTTACACGATGTCACTGCTCTTTCAGTGAAAGCATTTTCCACTTTTCAACATGTTGGTGGCCATGCAGGGATTTTTTTCAAACAAGTTCAGAAAGAACAAACCTCGCCCAGGGCTTTACCAACACTTTTGGGCAAGATATTTAAAAATGTGTAAAATTTCCCCATCATGCAATGTTAATGAATCCTTTCAAAAAAAAAAAACCCTGTATCTGCATCTGGATTCAAATCACAGTCGAAACTGGATCACTTCTCTCTTGTGCCATGACCAACATTTCCTAAAGTTTCATCAAACTTTTTGAACATTTTTTGGTTGTCTTGCTCACAGCTGGACGGCAAAACAAACAAACATGGACATATGGTAAAAAAAAAAAAAAAAAAAAGCATATCCTCTTCAGCAGATAAAGCTAACACACAAATTAAGCAATTAATTATAAACTAGCCAGCTAAGCAACAGGAGAAATAAGGAAATAAATGAAAAATTATTCTCCATACGAATTAATAATGATCAAAATCTGTTTAATTCTGTTTACTGTACTGTATACTGTGATACCATGAAATGAAACTGGAGGTGTAAAGGGTAAAGTTTAACGAAATAATAATTTTGTTCATTAAACATCTCATTTAAAAGTAAGACATCTTATCAGTTTTGTTTTTGAACTGGGCATTATTTGTCCTCCTTTGCCTTAAGTGGTTGTAAATTCCACATCATTTTGCTCAAGACTCATCAGCCCTCGAAATGCCAGCAGGACATTATGTCACTGTTGATTTTAATAATAAAAAAAAAGAAACAAAATGTGGACAAATCTCATGAAAAAATAGAATCTATTAGCTTAGGGTTACTAAAAAGCACTGAGGATCTTAACACATTATAATATACAACATATAATGAATGCAATAAATAAGTAAGATAATAGGACTGAGCGCAGCCGAAGGTTAAGACCAAACAATTTGGGGAAAATATCTGTATTAGAATTTTTTAAATGTCAGTTTAAAGGGCCATGTAACCAAACTGTTAGTTAGAAATCAGTCCCACACACAAAAACAATTGAAAATAATTAGAATAATATCTTGAATTTGATTCAAGAATCATACAAAAACAGGATGATATTTAAAAGCATTTTTATGAATGTTTCCTAATGGCCTTATCGGTGATACATTTGTCCACGGTGGCCTTGAAACCCCCTCGAAAGCCAGTTTATTAATCATATAATGTCACTGCTGTTATAAACTTAGAAAATCCATGATGAGACTAAGAAGATGTTTTAAACAGTCACTGATTTATCAAAGAGACGACTTGAAGCATTTGTAGTTTTTATGCAGCGTTCATTTCTTAAAGATGGTGATGTGGACCCAACCACCCCAACTACCACCACCATCTTCTGTATTTGGAAACCTGTGCAAAGGTTTTGGACCTGGACAGTTTTTCTCTTTAATGTCATTCATGGGTAGAACATTAAAATCAGTTTTATTATTCCTTTGTACAACAATAAAATTCAGTAACAGTTCACCGTAAAATCACTGAACAGTTTATGATTTAATTTTAAACTGAGCTGATTTCATAAGACAAAGGAAAGGAGTGCTACCTGGACTCGACAGAGTTTGTTAGAGGTGCTCTTTGGAAAGGGATTCAAAAAGTCCTTGAAACAAAAAGAAGAGACTCCAAGGCACTCTCTTTATACTATTTAAATGCCTTTATTTTAACGGCATGGTCATGTAGACCTTAAAAGCAAACTTCGACGCATTTCCGCATCAAGCCTTCATCAGGAAGTCATGCAAACAGATATTAGGCTGCAATAGGCCCTTTAAAAGGGGGCTGATTTCATGTTTTCATTTTTAAAATGTCATGAATGTCCTGTAACCTCCGAGGGGATCGAACCCGTTTTGGAGACCACTGATTAATGATACCTGAGAATTATCATCAGGAGTGTCTCACCTCTTTGATGAGCTCCTCGAGAGCTGCAGGACTACAGTCCATGTTGGGGATATCAGCAGGACTGGAGGCTGTCATCACCAGCATTGAGCTTTTGCCATCTGAGGGTAGGAAGACAACAGCAGTCATTGAGTTATTGTTTTATTATCTGTGCTGAAATGATGAGTGCATTCAATCATTTATCTTATAACATGTCATTAACTCATAGCCAAACACTCACTCACAGAAGTATCAAACATTTACTGTGTTGGGCTGCAGTGAGGTGCATTCACTTGAAAACTACACCTAAATACATTTCATACTGTCACTCTGACTCTGATTCATTTTATCATTCAATACTTTTGCTATAAAGTCTTTTCTAACATACAACACAAGACAACAGTGTTCATGTAATTCTGTGTGTTGTGTGTATTTCTGGTAAGTTGTTGCTTCAGTTTGCAGGGAGAAATGACCACATCAGACCTGCTGACATGACTGCTGTAAAAATAAACTCAGTCATTTCTGGGTAAAACTTCCTGATAGTCAATTACTTTATTAGCTACACACTTAGAGATCTACAGTGTGTAGGCTGTTAAAATTGTAATTTTGCTATCTAAAGTAAATATAACATAGGATAATGCACCTCGTGTATGTTAAAGGTGCTTTGAGGAGAATCTACTACCGGCGACACTAAGACTCTGCTACCCATGAGCACGCCCGGCGACTGTCGTAATGCTGCATTCCAGTAACCTCAGAACTTGGAGTGACATCATCTCTGACTTATCGGCGTTCCAGTTGAAGTCGGAAAAAAACATGCGGATCTACCAGGCTTTCACCGAGTTCCCAGTAGGAAATTCAGACTTCGGGGGACGTCCCAGTTGCAGTTTCCTACTCGGAACTTGGAAATACCTACTTCTGACTGCAACTGGAACGCACCAAAAGATGTAACAATTTTTGGAAAACTTAGTATCGTAGTTTTGTAGCCGGCTATATATCTCTACTTACAGCCCGGTGCTCTAAGACATGTCCGAATAATATAGATTTGCTCTAGTTTTAATTGTCTTGTTCCTGAAGTTCAGAATCCAGGCCAGTCCAGCCCTGTCCGACCTGACCGTGAAGCTAAGGAATAGCATTTATAGATAACCTATTTTGATGCTATAAACTCATCTTAAAGTGTGTATTTCCATCAGGCATATATCTAAAAGTGAGACTTTTTTGTAATTACTTAGAAACTCCTCACAGCATCTTTAAGAACCCTCATATAATGTAATCCTTGAGTATTTGAGTACTGAACTGATCAGATTTCACTTGCATTAGAATAATGTGATTTACTTTGACTTAGTTTAGCTTAAACATCACAGTTCTGTACATCATCCACCTCTGATATGCATAAAAAATATAAAAACATAGGAACAGATCCTTTTGTGAACTTTAACAGAAACTGAAGACTCAGACCATAAAACACAAACTCACGCTTCTGTTCTTCCTCGGGTACGATGCGGTAGACTTTGTAAGGCTCAGAGATGTCCAGCTGTGACCTCTCCGTCACCTCCTCAAAGTCTGGGCTTTTATTCAGGGCACAGCGAAGCCGGGTCTTCCATGTCGCAGGCTCAGCCTTGTCCCCCTCCTTAAACTTCCCTTTAAACACGGCCCAGGCCTAGAGGGGAAAAGACATTTTGAAGTGATCATGCTTCAGCACAACCAATGAAGAAGGAGTCAAATCATTAAAATCTATTTCAGAAAGACAGAGAGTAAAAATAATGCTGCTTTGTCGATGCAAAGTTTCATGTAGCGTTTTAAAAAAACTCATGTTTGAGTAAAACAACACGCCTGTGTAGTTTAAAGAGGGGCAGGTTTAACTCCAAACAATCAGTGACCCAGATGATATTTTGGGGCATTTTTTGGCCTTTACTGATGATGGACAAACAGTGTGTGGAGTGGTAACAGGGGAGAGAGTGGACCTCTGGTAGGGAACTGAGCCTGGACCAACAGGAAGCAAGAGCCTTGCAGCACCCACCTGAAAATGTAATCAAATTTGCACTTAACTCAATCAAAAATGTAAAAAAAAAAAAAAAAGCTGATAATGTAATGATTCAACCAATAATGTAATAAATATTCTGACAGATATTGTAATGGCATTACGATAAACATTTTTGGGGATCTAGTACATTTTCAGGTGGTTCTTTTTTCTGTTGTTTCAAATCCAGTGTATATAACAGTCTTAGATTCTCAAAACAAAAAATGTAGACTGAAAATGAACTTATATATTGCATTATCTGTCAAGTTTTACTCAAATTTTACATTATCAGTTGTTTTTATTAAAGATCCACTTGAAAATGTACTAAATCCCCTACCCTCAGGATATTTTATTACATTATTGGTTGAATTCTTGTTTTTATGTCTTTTAGTTTTGTATCTTTTATCCCTTATATTTTATTCCCTATCCTCTCTTTTACTCTACTTTTATTGTTTTTATGCTTATCTTATTTTATTTCTGTTTTATGCATATTTAATGTTATTTAATGTTTTATTATCATTACTGTTTTTTTAATATAAAGTGTATGATAGATTATTTTGTACCCCTGTACAGCACTTTGGTCAACCGAGGTTGTTTTTAAACGTGCTCTACAAATAAACTTTGACTTGACTTGACTTGAATTATTACATTATTGGGGTTTATTACATTTTTCATAGAGTTAAGTGCAATTTTTATTACATTTTCAGGAAATTATTACAGTATAGGGTGCTGCAAGCCTTCATATCTGGTACGTGCATGTTGCTACCCACTCCATCAACTTCAATGTCTCCACACAAGTCCCTGCAGCAGGAGGGCGTCAAGCTTAAAGGCACACTGAGGCTTTTCTGCAAAGTTCTGAATGTATACCTCGCTCTGCACAGAACCAAGACCACATGTTTCAACTTTAAAGTTTTAAAACCTCTTAAGTGTGCTTGAGCTCTCCCACTAGTTAGTTTGAATGTATTATTTTGAAATAATATATAGTAATATATTGTAATGTATGAGAAATGTTGTTCACCATAAGTGGTTTGATTTTAATTCACTCAATTAAGTGCAGTTAGAGAAGTGTAAAGACAGACACGCTGCAGATTCATTATCAGTTTGGCTGCAAAATAAAACAATAAAGTGGGCTTAATTTCCTTTTATACTGACTGGCATTAAATTTACACAGAAGAATTCAGCGCTAAACAAACCTGTCAAAATGAACACAAAATGAATTAATTAGTATTATTATCAAAAACAACTACACACATAACTTTACACTTTACATTAGGCTCTTCTTTTCACCCTTCAAAACCTGGACCACAGTGCACAAAGGAAGACATTCTTCTCTGCAGCATTCACAAACTTAAAGTGAAAATAACACCTTGAGTTCAATCATCCGCAATAAAGATGTGACCTTTAAAGCACATGATTGCAGCCCATCAAGGCAAAAAGAAACTAAACGTACTCTGATTTCTAACTTTAATATTGCGACTCTTTTAGAAACTGGGTTTTCCCTGACTTTACTTGTTACTCAGAAGAGTATTCTGAGTAATATCAGCTACATGTTGACGATGTCAAAGTTACAGTAGGCTATACCAGGTTTCCTCCAGACCAACTAAAAACAGGCCCATCAAGTTTCCCTCTCGAACTTTTGGTTTTACGCACGGCTACGTGTAAAACCAAAGCCCACGTTTTAATTTTTTTCCCGTGAGAGAAAAGGGGAGCTGTCAAACCTTAAATATGGATGCGTCCACTTCTTGGTTGTAATCCTGTTTCCCTGCGTGTTTCCACGGGATTCGGAACAAAGTGCGGGTCTCATCCTCCCACTGTAGCCCGGAGTACTGTGCGCTCTCGATCTGCTCCATCAGCCACTGCTTCAGTCTGCGCCCTCCACAGTTTGACATCTTGTTGAAGGAAAGTGGCCCAAATATCGTTCACCTGGACGAAAATGGAGGAAAATATTGCATTGTGGTGTGTTGTTTATATTTTCCAAAGTTGCAGTAGCTATATTACATTAAGGGATTTTTCCGGGATCAGAAGTTTAAGGACGCTCTGCCTTGAAGGACATAGTGACGTTTAGAATTCCTTGCAAGGGGTTAAATCACTAGGGCAAAGCCTCTGTTTCGTACAAGATATATATTTCCAGCACAATGGGCCAAAAAGTCTATGAACTCTTGAGACATATATATATATTTAATTTTACGCATTAACAACAAGGTTTGGAAACTTCTTTTATGAAATTAAATTACATACAAGTCATGTTACCGACACTGCAGCCACACTTCTATAAAGCCAAAAGGTCTAAAACACAATATTTTTCTTGTAAAACTGACCCTTTCCAGAGTATTCCCATTTTTTGCGTTTATTATTAAGAATCACATCTTAATCTGAAATACTTTTTACAGCAAAAACATCAAATTAAGACTTTTCTTTCCATATCTAGTCTGTCCCTGATTCAGATTTATTTAAGGGTGCTCCATACCAGTTAATTTACCTCAGCCCTCTTAAAATGATCACATATCAGCCCAGATCTTTAGAAATGTCACTTACAGATTGGTTGATCTTTAGTCGATGATCTATAGCTCTCTGTCAGATTCACCCAACTGAGGTTAACTTTCCCTGACACATGTCTATCAACTTTGTCCGCCCCTGTGTTATGGCCGTCTCTGGCCAATCACAGCGCAGCAGCTTTTTTTTCATCCTTCTTCTAACCCTGAGCATTTACAAGAAATGCTCTGACATACATGCGCGCCGGTATGCGAGGCGCAGCCCACGCTTAAAGTAACGGAGAGCAGAATAATCCCGGAGAGTCACAAGTTACTCGGTTCCGTGGGGGAATTTTACGCGTCAGGCCAACGCAATGCGCAGCGTGTCCGCCCACGCAGCGTGAAGACGAATCTGAAAACAACCAGAGAAGGTTCTGGTGCACTGAGCAGAGCGATGTCTGTGTGATGAGGAGGAAGGGTGATTCCTCCAGGGAAGATCTCCCAAGAAATAAAAGAACAATGTGGGGACAGAGGGAAGATATTCAGAAAGAAACGAGCTTTACAAAAGAAGCATCCCTTCCAGCATTAGGGGAGACTGGGGTTGGTTGTCACACTCCTGAAATTAAAACCAAGATCAGTACATCTGACATCCTTCATGAATTAGGAGTGTGAGGTGGTAAATGTACATCTCTTTGATTTTTGTCAGTTATTTAAACAAGTTAATAACTATTTTTGTATAATCCTTATATAATAAAACCCTTAAAGTAATGGACAAAAAACCCATCCGTTGGCACCACTGCCACATTTTGAAAAAATACAATCTATTGAGCTTTGAAAGCTTCATGCATTTTTCCTTCCTTAAACTAGTTTTTAAATATATTAATAATCTTGCCCCTGAACCTTTATCCAAATTTATTCAAAGACAGAACAGCAGCAGAGTAACAAGAAGCAAGGCAAAAGGAAACTATAGCATACAAAAATGTAAGTCAACATTTGGACAGTCAGCTTTCTCTTTTAAAGGCTCTAAACTCTGGAATTCATTACCAACTGAAATCAAATTAACCACAGACTTAAAACCCTTCTCTACAAAGGTCCAGTGCTGGCTAAAAGCAAATCAGAGCTGTGATCATTCTTAGTTTGCCACATTTTTTTTTTTACTTATTTTGAACTGGTTTGTGTAATTACTTTTTTATTTTAACATGTATTTTATTGTTGGTTTGTAAACTTTTTTGTTATTTTATGCGGTTAAATATTGTACATTTTCTGACTTTCAAATTTGTGTTTAAACCCTCTTCATGGTTTAAAAATGTTAAACTGCATCGTCCCTATCAAATGAATAAATTCAATTCAAATTCAAAATATTTTAACAACAATAGCATCCTTAGTAACTTAAAAACATTTTTGAAATTCCCATGAACAACATTGTTGGTACCCTTCAGTTAAAGAAAACCTCACAATGGTCACTGAAATAACTTGAAACTAACAAAAGTAATAATAAAAATACTGAAAAATAACCAATGAAAATCCGACTTTTGAGTTGTGGTTCAACAGATAATAAAAAAAAAATAATAATCATGAAATTGGCCTGGACAAAAATGATGATGCCCTTAACTTAATGTGTTGTTGCACAGCCTTTTAAAGCAATCACTGCAATCAGGTGATTTCTGTAACTCTAAATGAGATTTCTGCACCTGTTGACAGGTATTTTGGCCCACTCCTCGTGAGCAAACTCCTCCAGCTGTCACAAGTTTAAAGGGTGTCTTCTCCTGACTGATTTTCATGAGGTAATTTTCAGTAAATTTGTAATCATTATTACTTTTGTCAGTTTCAAGTTATTTCATGACCACTGTGGGTTTTCTTTAACTGAGGGGTACCGACAATGTTATCCACGTGTGTAGGTTGGTGGTTGCTTTGTTTTCTGAATAAAAGCTTTTCAGCAGTTTAGCTTTTTTAAATGAGTAAGTAAGGTGGGAGAACATTCTCACAACAAGGGGGGAGAGCAGCAGAGTGGAGCAGCAGAGTGCTCTGTCAAGGCTTTAAAAAAGACTATTCAAGGATGAGTACATATATATCTGGATGTATATACGAACAAGAGGAGATGACGTCAGGACCAGAAGACAAACCACAATACAGATGGGTGTTTCTGTAGACTGTTGCTAAGTAACATGCTCACACTGATGCTAAACTATAAATGCTCAAGATGGCGTGGGACACTGCGGCGTGGGCACAGGGTTGTACTGATGAAGATGTATTTACCAACTTTTGACACAGCACCTGGGACAACATTTTGAATCAATAAAATTAACAAAACTCATGCATTTCTATACACCATAGAAATGGAGAATCTTCCCCCACACACTAAAAACAGTTTGGCTAAAAAATAACCCAATTTTAACCCAACTGCTGGTTCAGAAAGGGACAAACCCCTTTTAGGGTTATTTTTACCCAACAGGTTGGGTTCTTTTTTTTTCGACCCAATTATCGGGTTGTATTATTTAACACAAAGGTTGGGTTATGCCAACTACAACGTATGGTTGTTCCCAACCCAATTATTGGGTTGTGCAATTCAGCGCTCCCAGTAGTGTTACACGAAGGCATTAGGACTCAGAAGCGACACAGATTTGCAGTTCACAATAACCAGCTTTACTGAACAGACCTGGAACAATTGAGTAGAGAGCGGGAATCGAACCCGCGATCCTGGGAACACGAGGCAGTGACGCAGTCCACTTGACCACACACTCATACTGCAACTCAGAGTGTTTAAGGTGAAGCAGGTTAGGACTCACTTTGTCTTTCAGAGCAGGAAATGGTTCTGATTGCCAGAGATCAGGCTGCCACCACTGATTCGGGCTCACAGATGGGTACTCGGCGTAATACACAGGCAGAGGGGTCAGATACCGGAGAACAGATGGCCACCACAGATCAAGATTGACGAACAGGTACATGGCGTCAGGAACAGAAGGTAGGGTTGGCAACCGGGGATCAGGCAGGTAGGTAGGTGCAGGACAGAAACGGGTCGGTACCTTGTAGTCTAGCCGAGGATCAGCCGATAAAGGCGGAAACAGGAACAGAACTGGTCGGCAACGGGTGATCAGTCCGGATAGCAGGTCTGGAGTTTTTGGCATGAGAGCGAGACGATCTGACGCCGAGTGAGTGTGGAGCTGGTTGTGACATAGTTGGGTTAAAATAATAGCCCTATAACCCAGAAAATGGGTTACTCTTTATAAAAATTACCCAAAAATGTAACTAAACACCAGCAACACATGAATTGGGCATAAACCACTCTTAGGATTAGAAAATCTGCATATAAATTCATTTGTTTTTTGTGTGTTTTTTAAACAATAGTTCTGCAGTTTGAAAAGGGAAGTATAAGAATTTTTACATTATCAAAACACTTGTGAGTAATGAGCCAGCATTAGCTTGTCAATATTATTACCTTCACAATGGAGGTTATATTTTTGTTACTGTTTGCCTATTTTATTTGCTCATCTGTTAGCAAGATTGCTGAAGAGATTCTTTGAAGATTATAATAAAAAATTCATATATTGTTATTGTGCTAGGAAGTGCTTTGATTTTGGTGATGATCCAGATCTAGATGATATTTGTTTACAGTACATGATGTGGCATTTTTACATATTCTCACCAATATCTCATTTTTTCACACACTGGATGACATATTCAGGGAGTGTTGGTCATGACACAAATGAGAAGTGATTAATTTTGGTGCTGTGAGGAATATGGATGATGATTCAGAATCTTTTTCAAGGATTCTTTTGTGTTGCATGATAGGGCAGGTTTCCACATTTCCAATGATAACTTGCCAGTGTTTGAAGTGCCTTGGTGGAGGTTTGTGCTCTTGTAACATCTCTAATTAGTTGTTGGTATCAACATATTAATCAGACAGCATTATCAGTCAAATTTTAGAGGGCAGTAATTTTATGGAAGAAGAAAGTATTGGGATCATATGCACAATTATTTATGGCAAAATTGGGAAAATTGTGTTTGGCTCTACTTTGTAACTTGGAGACTCAGTAGAGCATCTAACAGCATTAATCCACTTTTAGTCTCCTTTTGTTTTTTACTTGTCGGGTAGGGCTCTGTCAAAAATGTATCTCCTTGGTGGTTTACTGTATGTATCATGTTGTAAAATAACCACTTTTTTAATATAAATAAAATGGCCTGGTGCAAAGTGTGCATTAGCAACAGAGTCTGTAACTTTTCCACAGCATGAAGTTAAAAAAATGAAGTTATTCTTGTCAGCCTGTGTTCCAAGAATGAGCACATTATGTTGAAGCTGTCAAATGAGATGGTTGTTTCTATTCTTATGACAGTTTGATGTGAAAATGTGCTTTAAAATTTCATTTTGACAGTCTATTTTTTTCTTTTTAAGCTTGCAACACCAAATGTGACTTAAAGCGATATTCCGGGATGGAACAAGTTGGGTCCTATTACAAGGTTTATTGCAGAAATTACCCCTACAGCGGTGTTTCTGTGCAGCAGAAGCCCAGGGCGCCTGCACCAAACCCCCCCTCCCTGCTCCGGGCCTGCTCATTTGCCGATTTCCTCTGCACTCCGACGGGGCCATATTTTACTCGACCAAAAACACAAATAAACAGACTCCCACCGAAAAAATCTGATATCGGTCTGCATTCACGCTTTATTTAGAGAATTTTCAGGGCGTTACTTTCACACAAAACACCGCTAAATAAGGCTCTAGTTGTCATCGTGGCGTAAAACGGCCTCTGCTGCAGAGCCAGAGAAACTCGGCAAACGAACAGGCCCGGAGCAGGGAGGGGGGGTTTGGTGCGGGCGCCCTGGGCTTCTGCTGCACAGAAACACTGCTGTAGAGGTAATTTCTGCCCTAAACCTTGTGATAGGACCCAACTTGTTCCATCCCGGAATATTGCTTTAATAGCAAAATAATATTACATATATAATCAGTGCACATTGTTTTTTTTTTAAATAGAAATCTGCTTTCAAAAGAAATAGGACATGATAGCAAATACAGAAGTTTGCAAGTCATTTTCAGAGCATATTGAACTAAATCCAACACAACATGGTGTATAATGTTAAAACCTCTGAACTACATTGTTTTGTTTTTTTTTTTGTTAATAAACTCACATTCTCTGTTGGATGCCTAAAACATTGTTCAAACACAGGTGGGGCAGTGGCAAGACAAGACTGGGAGGAAAAACTTGCAACTTTCCACTGGTAAATATAGTTTGATTGGCAACAGGAGATAGAACTATGATTGAGTATCAAATGGCTTAAAGGTTGAAAATTAACAATGACACAGGGTCAATAACAATGTTCCTCAAAGAGTCCGAATTATATGCTGTTTAATGTGTTATACATGCTCATTTATGACTTCTATGAACTAAGAAAAGCTTCTGAGGTAAAACTTTCCTCTTCATGGCACCAGCAGCTTCAGAAACATCTCGCTCCCTTGGATAGACCTACCAGTGTGATGCCCTGACTTTGTCTCCTCATCAGTCTAAGTCCATTGGCTCGCTATAGAAAGCCCAGTGCAGAGCAGAGATGTTAGAATGAATGCAGATAACATACTTTTTCTGCATTCATTCCATCTGTGATATGTTATCTACATAGAGATTTTTTTGACCCACATCAGTCTGTGATGGATATTTGATTGTGCGATAGGAAACACTTTAGAAACCACACCAGCTCAAATACGGTAAATCCCCTCTGCATCTACAAGTGCACAAACATACTGTATGTGGGTGAGACTGAGATAGAGTGAGGGGCTGTCAGAAATATTTCCACTAAAACTAACACAAAGGACATTTTCACTGTGATCATTTTAGCTGAAGCCACATGTGGCTGTAATGTGATAGCGTTTCATGTTAGCCGCTATGTGGCTATGGTTAGCTAGCTCAGACTAGGCACAGCCAAGGCTCTTAGGTTTCACTTTTTGATAAATGTCTGATTAGGAAAGAATATGAGGAGTTTCTAAGTAATTACAAAAAAGTCTTACTTGTAGATATATGCCTGATGGAAATATACACTTTAAGATGAGTTTTATAGCATCTAAATAGGTTATCTATAAATGCTATTCCTTAGCTTCGTGGTCAGGTCGGACAGGGCTGGACCAGCCTGGATACTCAACTTCTGGAACAAGACAATTAAACTACGATACTAAGTTTTCCAAAAATTGTCACGTCTTTTGGTGCGTTCCAGTTGTAGTTAGAAGTAGGAATTTCTGAGTTCCAAAAACTGCAACTGGAACGTCCCCCGAAGTCGGAATTTCCTACTGGGAACTCGGTGAAACCTCACCACCCCCGAGTTGACAATGGAAGATGGATGCCCCCAGTGTGAACAGTTATGTAGCTCCTGTAATAATCCATTTATTTGCACTTCTGACTGGGGTGTGTCGCTCTAGATCAGCTGTATACATAGTATTGTTAGACTTATATTTACAAAAATGCTGCCATAGTGATAATCACATTCTTCATACAACAACACAGGGCGTGCTAACAACAGCTAACAATAGCCTGGTAGATCGGCATGTTTTTTTCCAACTTCAACTGGAACGGCGATTAGTCAGAGATGATGTCATTCCCAGTTCCGAGGTTACTGGAACGCAGCATTACGACAGTCGCCGCGCGTGCTCATGGGTAGCAGAGTTGCCAGAACTAGATTCTCCTCAATGCAGAAATACAGTGTTGCATTCATTACACAGAAGCTACTGAACATGTTTTGGCTTTAACAGCAAAATCTCCAGCTACGACCACCGTGAGCAACAAGAAGACACAGAGAGCACACACAAGAGTTTGTTTAGGTGTCTGCACACTCCATGTCTTCTTCTCTAATTTTAGTGAATGTCTGCAGCAGCAGTACAGCACTACTTATGGGCCTGGGAAATGTACTCCTGTGTTTTCATGTGGATAAACACATCCCTTGAGTCAATGCTGTCTTTACAGAAACTTCAGGACCTTAGCATAGAGACAGGCTCGACTATCAGTCTGAAGGTTGAGGGTCTGATCCAGATCCAACTGTCACATGCTGATGTGTCCTTGAGCAAGACACTCAGCCCTTATATGTTCCTGATTGTGCCATTGGCTTGTAAATGGGTATGAAGGAGCATGAAGTGTCAGCTGATGATACTGGTGGATAACTTACATACAAACTTCAACTAGATTACATGTGAGGGTGAATGGGTGTGAATGTGCAGATGTGAACTGCAAAGTAAAACCAGTTGTCATAAAGAGTCCATTAACTAAAACTTTTCATTAATGGCATTGCTTAAGTTTAAGTCCATGAAAAGATATCAGTATTAATTAAACTCTGTTACACAACCAGCTTATCTCCTTGGAGATGTTCTAAGGAATTGAAAGATCTAGAAACACTGTTGGCGTAAAGGGGACCCATTGTTCTACTTATAGAAATCACTTCCAAGGAATCAACATGCTAGCTCTTTTCCTGTGAGAATATATTAATTCAGCTAGTGTTGGTCTTGGTACTTCTGTTTTTTTTATGCCTTAAAAATAGTGAAACAGAGGAGTAAGCATTCTTCATAATTTTCACTCTGACATTTCACTTTTATGATGTTTTTCTTCAGCAAAGGGCAAAATAAATGTCACAGCTGATCATAGGCCATTTTAGGTGAAGGGTTGATATTTAAAATGCACAAAAGACTGAATTTTAAACATGTAGAACTAATTTATTCTTTAATTTTTGGACCATACCCATGTTAAAGGCTTTAAATAATGCTGTCATCTAATCTGATACTAATTCTAAAGAGCTACAAGCAAGACAACAACAGAAAGTGACTTCACATATGGAGATTAGCATAGATGCTAACAGCTTCAGTAGCACTTTTATCAGATCCGGACCACATTTCTTTATTAAATAAAAAACTAAAAAACACAACAGATCTCCCTATAGTATGGATATTGTTGCTCCACTTTTAATAAGTTTTGAAGATAGTTTGATTTGCTGCTACTACTACCTTATTTGATTGGTCCATGGTCATCCAAACACCTGCTGGGTATAATTTTCAATGGTTTGTCTATTCCCAAACACTCTTTATGGGCTGTTTCCTGGATGGAGTAGTAAAATATAATGAATGATCCATCTGGTGTGTCATGTTAGTGAGCTGCAGTTGTCTGGCCGAGCATGTCTTGTTGATGCCTCTCAACACGTCAAATCTTTGAACAGATGGGCTTACAACAGCAGGGGACCTCACTGGGTGCCGGTGGTGGCTGCTGTTCAGTCAAGGAGGGGAAGCTCTTTTTTTTCCGGCCTACATCATAAATTTGTTTATTTAAATGTAAATTCTACCCTCCGTTTTCTTAAAATAGCTTATAAAAAATGTTGGTAATTACCTTGGCTGTTTCTTTAGGGCAGCTGAGGCATGATTTTCAAGAAAATGATCTGTGACCCTGTCGTACCAACTAGGTGTCTTTTCCAGGGATTTTACCAGTGTTCTCTTAATGGCCAGCAGAGATAGACTGCTTAAGCGGCCTTGGTTCGTTGTGTTGCGGGTGTCTTGAGCCGCTTTAAACAGGAGAAGCTCCTCTTCAGAACAACTGAATGTAAAACTTGAAGATGCTCTGGTGGAGGGCTATACTTCAAGATCGCTGATTGGCTCATTTCACTGTCAATCAAAAAGGGATTCGGCCTCAGACAGATCATCTAATCATCATGCAGAAGCCAAACGTCCAGGCCAGCCCACTGCCTCATAGACCCCCAGATACGCTGAGCGTCCGATGGGCGGGACAAAGCCCAGGGTTTATCCAATGAGCGTCCAGTTTTCACAGTGGAACAACCCCCTCTACGCTTCCCCATCGAAGTCAGAAGACGCTCAGCATCTGACTGTGTTAAAGCGCTGAGACGCTGCAGGGATGAATGAGAAGGAAGTCGCTCCAGTTACCTGCGATAAGTAGCTGATTCTGAACAAAAGATGACGGTATTCTATCACATATTTAGTCAATGAAATGTACACACAGCAGGACATATCAACACTTTTTTGGGGGACATTTTAGGGGAAACTGAGCTTCCCTTTCAGTCTAATGCTGCGTTCACACCGCAAGCGACCCAGCGACCACTGACGCAGCATCGCATGTCCATAAATACCTCATTTTGGTCACCGTTGCCGTCGCTCGGTGACGTCACGTCCACTCGAGTTTCCCCGCAATCATATCATATATCATATAATAGGATGTTTAAGCTGACATTATTCCAGCTGTATCCTTTTCACTCACTTATCAAACACAAAACACTGCAGCTGATGCCCTGCAGCAGCATTATCTGTGAGTTTACCGTGGTCCGTCTAGGCGGAACTAATGTCCTCACTGACATTAGTTCCGCCTAGACGGAACTCATCCGCCCTGTAGTCCGGATGAATAACTGTCTCTCTCGGGCACCGTCACACGTACACACACCGCTGATTGGCTGATGCTGCACAGCGGCACACGACATCGCCTGAATAGATCAACTTTTTTTTAACTTTGACATCGTGCGACGAGTGAAGTGGCCGTCTTGTACGCGGCTGTCGCATCACGGGAGGGTTAGCCCCGCCCCATCGCGGCTGTACATTGACTTTGAATGGAGAGTGATCGCCGAGGTAGTACAGGTAGCGTCCAGTGTGAACGCACCTTTAGAGCAATTGCCACTGCTGAGTGCCATTCGGGTCACGTAAGAACAGTAAAGTGGGGCTACAATGCACACAGGCTCCCTAAAATTGGACTGAAATGATGCTGTCTGGTCTGATGAGTCTGGAGTTCTGCTGTTTTCAAATGACAGTGGTCAGAATTTGGTGTTAGCATAAGCATGGATTTGTCCTGCCTTGTAGCAAAACCTGGGGATAATTTAGTGGTACAGTAATTTGGGGGATATTATCTTATTACATTATCTCCTTTAAGACCCTTTGTATCAAATGTGTAATGATACAAAGCACAGCCTACATGAGAAGTGTTGCTGACCTTGTCCATCCCTTTATGACCAACCATCCTCTGAAGGCGACTACAAAGTTTCCAGTTTCAGATTCTTTGTGGCCTCCTGTTGTACCTGTACCATGGAGAATTAAAGCTGTAAGAAGGCAAAAGTGTTCCAATCTAGAACTAGTAAGGTGTATCGAATAAAGTGGCCAGTTTATTTTGTATGCTCCCTTAGAAGGCAGCCACAGCCAATATAAAAAATATATATATATACTGTCTTCATCCTGCGCAGTTGGAGGTCTGACTCTTTAAACCAAAGGAATGTGTTTAAATGAAATACTAGCAATGTTGGGCATCTCACTCAAAACTTGTAATTAATTACTTAATACTCATTACTCTTTGAAAAGTTATATTTATTCTGCTTCATTTAATTAGTATCAGAAGTTACCAATTATTTTTGAGTAGCGTATTACCTGTACCTTTCTAAAAGAGCTGATTTAAATTGACATGAATGACTGTTGTGTGTATTTTTGGACACAGGAAAGATTTAACTTTGAGTTGTTGAAAGCACAGCTCGCTGGTTGTGAGAATATAGAAAGCAAACTACTGTTTTTTTGGTGATTCATAATAGTGAAACCAATGAGGAGGCATTCCTCATAATTTTCACTCTGACATTTCACACTAAATATTTTTCTTCAGCAAAGGGCAAAATAAATGTCCTCAGCTGATGATGACGACAGAGCCTTTTAGTTGAGGTGTTAAAACTTAAAGCACACAAAATATTTATAATTTTTTATATGCAGATATTTAATCAGTATCACAAAAAACTAATCTCTTGTCCCTCTTTAAACTAATTTGGATGTAAATAAATTTAGGAACATTTTTTTTTACTTCTCTACAGACATAAAAGAAAGAGACTTTGAGTTGTTGAAAGTACAGATCACGTTTTGAGCTTCTTTTATTAGAACAGCTGATCTGTTCCCTCACATCCTTCATGCCATGTTGGCCTTACAGTAGTTGCTGCATGTACTGACTCAGCTCATTTAGGACAAAATTAACTTAACATTTATTAGAGGTGCTATGAGGAGAATCTATTACTGGCAAAGTAAAGACTGCTACCCATGAGCACACGCGGCGACTGTCGTAATGCTGCGTTCCAGTAACCTCGGAACTGGGAGTGACATCATCTCCGACGTATCAGCACTCCAGTTGGAGTGGGAAAAAAACATGCCGATCTACCAGGCTATTGTTAGCTGTTGTTAGCACGCCCTGCGTGATTATCACTATGGCAGCATTTTGTAAATATAAGTCTAACAATGCTATGTATACAGCTGATCTAGAGCGACACACCCCAGTCAGAAGTGCAAATAAATGGATTATTACAGGAGCTAAATAACTGTTCACACTGGGGGCATCTATCTTCCATTGTCAACTTGGGGATGGCGAGGTTTCACCAAGTTCGCAGTAGGAAATTCCGACTTCGGGGGATGTTCCAGTTGCAGTTTCCTGCTCGGAACTCAGAAATTCCTACTTCTGACTACAACTGGAACGCAGCAAAGACGTGACCCAAGCCAAAGCGTGTGTTTGTTGTGATGCTAATGAATGCAGCTCAGACCTTCCTCAGAACTCTGCATTGCTCTACAACTTCTTTTTTCAACAACTTACAGGATGCAAAGCGACGAGGTAATGTATCTCTTTTTAGTTACGTAGTGGTAGTTTTTGATGTGTGACAACAAGCAATTTTTAGAACACTTAGTATCGTAGTTTTGTAGCCGGCTATATATCTCTACTTACAGCCCGGTGCTCTAAGACGAGTCTGAATAATATAAATTTGCTCCAGTTTTAATTGTCTTGCTCCCGAAGTTGAGTATCCAGGCCAGTCCAGCCCTGTCTGACCTGACCGGAAGGCTAAGGAATAGCATTTATAGATAACCTATTTTGATGCTATAAAACTCATCTTAAAGTGTGTATTTCCATCAGGCATATATCTAAAAGGTAGACTTTTTTGTAATTACTTAGAAACTCCTCACAGTCCCTTTAAGCAAATGCAATATTGCTTTAATGAAATTGTTATCCCTTACTTCACAGGTTACCTAAAAACATAATATTAAAGCAGTTATTCAATACAAGTAACTAGCTACTGGCTGTCATGGGTATTAAAGAAATCAGTGAGGATGTACACTGCACTTTGTGAATCATAGGTTTGTGTAAGCATATAGTATTCCACCAAACGGATACAAAACCTAACCCTAACTACAGTAAACACTTATCTTTGACAAATATCAAGCCACTTTAACTCAACAGAAAATGTATTTATTTTTCTCTACAATGATTTATTAACTGCATGTTCGAATGTGATCAATCCTCGTGGACGTCCTCGTTCTACTGTTACTCAGTCAAAAGTTCAGTATCAGCACCATGACACTGAACCTGGTGTCAGAGTCAAAGTAAAAGATTTGGTTTCATAAGAACTTTGTTTTATTGAGAATTTTGATTTCTTTATCTCTACTTTTTAATTTATTAAATATCATATGTAACTTAGCGAGGTACAATACTTCCAACAAGATCTTCTCGAGTAAATGCAGTTCGTTTCTTTTCACCCCAAAGCAGTATTTAGTGTTACATCTAAATTAAGGTTTTATACTGTTGATCTACACATTATGAGGTGTATCATGTCTAAAATCTTGATTGATGTGTCAGCAGGTTCTTGCTTTATGTCTTTGTCTCACACTAATTGTGAACTATTTCATCACTTGGCAAAAAAATCTGTCTCTGTTAAATGAAACTTGCAGACACTGTTGTTTGGGTTGTGGTGGATGGTTTTGGCTGTATGGCTGATTATGTAAAATGTAAGTAGGATAAAAGTAAAGAAATTAAGTTGTAATGTCACGGGCCACTCACGGCTCACGTGTACGAGTACAACTGAGAATTTCTTTTGAAGCCTATAAATTATACCAACCAACCAACCAACCATCCACTTTTCTGTTTATCTGTATCTATCATGTATCTGTCTGTTTATCAGTCTATGCAATACATTTATTGTAAATTATGATGTACACAGTGTTTAGGAAACCTTTAGACATGCCAAAACATAAATAAAACAATACACGTTCACTGTCTTTGAATGTGGTAGGATTGTTGAGCTGCATAGGCATTCGTGCAATATGCCATCGCTCCCGAGGTTGGGTGCAGACGGTCATTTTCATTTTCAGCCATTCAAAAAATTTCACCAGTGCTGAAGATCCGATTGGCTGTCTCTCAAAACACAGGATGATCTTCAATTCAGGTAGGTTACAAGTAGTTACTGGTACTGCCTGGAGTCCAATAACCATCAGACAACATCTGCGAGAGTAGGTCTAACAAAACAAAAAACATCTTAAAAGTTCTCGTTTTCAACGTCACAAAACTGCCTGTTTGGACTCTGCAAGGGAGCACCAACATGGGACACTAAAGGTTAGAAGTAATTTTTATTGACTTGAGAGTTTTTCTATGAGGCACAGCGGACGAGGCACCATCAGAATCCTGGGTGCTTTTTCTTTTAGTAGATTCAATGGAGCTTCGGGTTGTTCAGGGGCACCGAAATGTGACTGGCAATGTGGAGATGTTGCAGCAGGATCATTGTGTGTGTGTAGTAATGACTGAGGGCCATGTCTGTGTGCTGTAACTGAGGCTCCTCATTGGTGTAGTGATGACTGAGAGCCCCTGTCTGTGTGGTAGTGACTGAGACACATCTACTGGATGGTAATGATCGAGGGCCATGAATGTGTAGTTGACTGAGGCTTCTCATTGGTGTGGTAATGACTGAGGGCCCTTGTCTGTGTGGTAGTGACTGAGACACATCTACTGGATGGTAATGATCGAGGGCCATGAATGTGTAGTTGACTGAGGCTTCTCATTGGTGTGGTAATGACTGAGGGCCCTTGTCTGTGTAGTAATGGCTGAGGCTCCTCATATGTGTGGTAATGACTGAGGGCCCTTGTCTGTGTGGTAGTGATTGAGACACATCTCTTGTATAGTAATGACTGAGGGCCCTTTTCTATGTGGTAATGACTGAGGGCCATGTCTGTGCGGTTATAATTGAGGCTCCTCATTGGTGTAGTAATGACTGAGGGCCATGTTTGGGTAGTAATGACTGAAGCTCCTCATCTGTGTGGTTATTATATGAGGCCTCTGTGTATGTGGTAATGACAGAGGACCCTTGTCTGGGTAATAATGACTGAGGGCCCTTGTCTGTGTAGTAATGGCTGAGGCTCCTCATATGTGTGGTAATGACTGAGGGCCCTTGTCTGTGTGGTAGTGATTGAGACACATCTCTTGTATAGTAATGACTGAGGGCCCTTTTCTATGTGGTAATGACTGAGGGCCATGTCTGTGCGGTTATAATTGAGGCTCCTCATTGGTGTAGTAATGACTGAGGGCCATGTTTGGGTAGTAATGACTGAGGCTCCTCATCTGTGTGGTTATTATATGAGGCCTCTGTGTATGTGGTAATGACAGAGGACCCTTGTCTGGGTAATAATGACTGAGGGCCCTTGTCTGTATAGTAATGACTTAGGTGCCCATCTGTGTGGAAATGACTGAGGCCTCTCATCTGTATAGTAATGACTGAGGGCCCTTGTGTGTGTGGTAATTACTTAGGCCCTTTGTGTGTGTGGTAATAACTGAGGGCCCTTGTCTAGGTAGTAATGACTAAGGCTCTTCATCTGTGTAGTTATTACTGGGGGCCTCTGTGTATGTGGTAATGACAGAGGACCCTTGTCTGTGTAGTAATGACTTAGGCACACATCTGTGTGGAAATGACTGAGGGCCCCTTTGTGTGTGGTAATGACTGAGGGCCCTTATCTACGTGGTAAGGACTGAGGGCCCTTGTCTGTCTGGGAATGACTGAGTGCCCTCCTCTCTGTAGTAATGACTGATGACCCTCATCTGTATGTAAATGACTGAGGGCCCCTTTGTGTGTGGTAATGACTGAGGGCCCTTATCTACGTGGTAAGGACTGAGGGCCCTTGTCTGTGTGGGAATGACTGTGTGCCCTCCTCTATGTAGTAATGACTAAGGACCCTCATCTGTATATTAATGACTGAGGGCCCTTGTGTGTAATTACTGGGGCCCTTTGTTGCAGTGGTAAAGACTGAGGGCCCTTGTCTGTGTGGGAATGACTGAGTGCCCTCCTCTTTGTAGTAATGACTAAGGACCCTCATCTGTATATTAATGACTGAGGGCCCTTGTGTGTAAGTACTGGGGCCCTTTGTTGCAGTGGTAAAGACTGAGGGCCCTTGTCTTTGCAGTAATGACTGAGGGCCCTCGTCTATGTAGTAATGACTAAGGACCCTCATCTGTATATTAATGACCGAGGGCCCTCGTCTGTGTGGTAATGACCGAGGGCCCTCGTCTGTGTGGTAATGACTGAGGGCCCTCGTCTGTGTGGTAATGACTGAGGGCCCTTGTCTGTGTGGTAATGACTGAGGTTAATTGCTGTTGTCAATAAACAATTCACTCATTTTATGTCTCTTACTCCCATTTGTTCTTTTTGCATCTTGAAACTCTACTTTGAATCTTTTTAAGATCCAACAGTGTAGAATGTAAATTCTGTAAATTTTTCAAGTGGTCTGATTTTGGAGTTCACTCATTGTGGTTTGAAGCTTCTTTAATGGTTTCAGTTTTGTTTTCCTGAGGGGTGCAGACCTTTTGACGTACTGGGGTAAGGGGGAAGTATTTAAGAGGGTGCACCTATTTTCATGAGAAGTTCTGAAGTGTGGTGTGGGTGCTAAAGCTTATATCATGTGACTTTATGTGAACACTGAAAAAGTTACAAATCTAAAATGGCTACACACAGAGGCACAGACATTGACCTTGAATGCTGGTACATTGTTTTTACATGTTTTAAACTGTTTTGGTCATTTTGCTTTGGGAAAACTCTTTTGGGGACATTTTATAGAACATGTTGGAAAATTATAAACTGGATTTTACAACCTATAAATCAGACACCAAAGTTTGTCTATCCTGGGAGACACAGTTCCCTCATATGGGTAGAGAAACTGATAGAAATATAGAAACTTAAACCTCTTATGAGCAGAATTTTCTGGGAGATACAAACTGTAATTCAGGGGGAATAACACTTTGATAGATTTCTGTTTCTTGTAAAGCATTGACGATTTCTCAAACTGCGTTGTCTTTTACAAACACTGACACACATCATAGTATTGATAGTATATATTTATTAGCATGTTCTTCTTTTCATCATTGCATTTTATTATAAAACAGGAACAAAAACACCATAAATATGCAATTAAAACAGCTAAATAACTTTATGGGCACAATCACTTTAAAATCATCCTTTTCACGATAAAAACAAAAATCAGAGCTTCAGGAAGACTTAAGCATTAGGACTGCAAAGATCCTTCATTTGTTATAAAGTTTTAATCTGCTGTACTTCATTTCGATCAATTTCACCGGCAGTGGTTCACTTAAAGGAACATTTTGACACTTTTGAAATGTACTTTTTATGTTACCCCTGACTGAGTGTCTCTCCGGTCTTTTAATGAGCAGCATTGTTCATGTGAGCATCAAACATCATATGAAAACATTTCAAAACTGAAGATATGATCAGACTCTAATACAATGATCAACTTTGACAGATATATTGCTATCAGGGGACTTGATATTCCTGTAAAACAAGGACATGTGAAGGTCCAACCTGCTCAGAACTCAGAGCTCAACATTTATAAAACAGAGATCACTGAAGACTTTTAGAGCTCCAGGACAGTTACGCACGCCCGAAATAGCACTAATGGTTAAAGTGGGCATCATCAAATGCATGGCTGTCCACACCACTAACAGCCCCTCAACACCTTCAGCCTAGTTACCTGGTGGGGAGTGTTATGGCCCTTTTCCACTAGCACGCCTTGGCCCTACTCAACTCAGCTCTACTCAATTTGCAGCGTGTTTCCACTAGCCTGGTACCTCCTAAAACAAGCTAGTTTTAGTACCTACTCCGCTCTGGTTCCAAGCGAGCTGAGTCGATACTAAAAGATGACGTCACCGACTGCCGGCTGCTGTTTGGTCTAACAATGTAGTCATCGATGAGTCATGAGCGCGACGACCTAGCATGCTAGCGGTAGCTACCGTTAGCTTACCCTCATACGTCTTTTCTTTGCAGCTCGATTGCTCTCGTCCTCGGCTTCATTCTGTTGTATAGCTTCCAAAACTCTCCTGTGCTTCTCAAGGGGTATTTCTTCTTACCACCTGCAGCCTTCTTCTGCTTTCCTTTTTTACTCGGTTTGTGACAAAAAGCCACAGATTGTTGTGTCACGCTCAAAATGATGTCATCGCAGTGCCGCTCACCCCGTTGGGCAGGCGACTGGGGCTAATGGAAAAGCAGCACAAGACGAGTAGAGTAGGGCTAATGGAAAAGGGTCAAATGATGGCTGCAGGGAGGGGGAGGAGGGGTTACAGGATGCAGAAAGGACTATTAAAACAGTCAGAGCATCTGTGTGTGGCAAGCAGAAAACTCATATGTAGGCAAAGGCTGTCAAGATATGACATAATGAACCCCAGGAAGTCAAGAAATTGAGCCTTTTAAGGGGCCTTTTTCTCTACAGCCCCTTCTAACAACATCAGTAGCAAAGAAACTGATTTTATGGGACATGGGAACTTTAATGTCTTGGCGTGTTTTTGAAAATATCTTAAATGTTGCTTTGTTGCTAAGTTCATGGACTTCTTGTCTTATTAGTCGTCATTGTTGAGCACTTTGTAACACTGATTTTGAGAAGTGCTCTGACATATCAAGGTAAGAAAGAAGGATTGGACCAGGTCATAAACATAGCAGAGCAGAGTGCAAAGACTGCTCCTGACCTTAACCTTATCTACTGCTGCCAGGCTGATTGTCTCTCTTTATGGTTACAATGAACATAAATAGTGTAAAGAACAAGCATGTGACTGGGGGAGAATACTGTTTCGGTTTTGGCACAGACTGACAACAGGAATCAGAGGAAAGTAAGCTACCAAACACTTTAATTCAGCAGAAAAGTTTTGTTTTTTTGTTATTATTTTATTATATTTAGCACAGGCAGTGTAGACCCTCAGCTGATACTACTGAAGCATTTGGAGCTGTAAAATCAGGTTTATAATGAAGCAGGGCTGTGATGTTTCACCAGCTGGTATCAAATTGACAAATTTTTATAATCATACTGAAGATCAGTATCTTATATTATGAGGGACTGATGAAAACAGATTATGCTTTAATACTCTGTGCAGGCATAAAACCCAAAGAAGTCTGATTACTGATTTGACTTACATTTGGCCAATTATTGACACTCTTTTCATTAAATGAAAGTGTCTGACCCGTTCCAACTGCCACAGCAATACACGAAAGTATTGAACCATTAAACAGACACTAAAACTGTGCACCAAGACAACGCCTGGATACTTCAGTCGCACTTTGGATAAACACAAAGACACAGATAACAGAGTTATCATTGTCTCTATGGAGCTTCATCCTGCCACTCAGGCTACTAAATACTGCCTTTTAAACAAAACTACATGGCTCAAAAAGCTTGATTTTGTCATCTTTCAGTTTAAATCAGACTAGAATCTACATGTTCAGCAATGAACATGGACAAACATAAACAGTTAATACTGAAAATTACTAAATCACAGCACTTTTGAGATGAATTAAAGCATTTCACTGTTTCTTATCACCAACATCAATTATTCAACACTGTTGTCTGCTACTCAGCAGGGCTGCTTCTGCATATTACTTGCTTTTGTCCAACTCGTATTTTCCTTTGTTCTTGTTAAATCTAAAATACTGTCCATCCAAACATCAGCTTTTAAACTTGCCAGTGGTGTCCATATAGAGCTTCCACCATGTTTGTTTGCAGTAACATCTCATGAGATCTTGTTCAGTAGAAAGCAACGCTAAACGCTGATCACACCAGACTAGCAGGGTTGATACCACAGGCTGCTTCTCTGCACATCCAAAGAAGAAAAAACTACCCAAGTTAAAAGATCCATCTTTGGATTTTATGGATCGATTATGAACCAGTTAAAGGAAAATTGATTTAAATCGATTAAATTGATTTTTTTAACATAGCCCTACTACTCAGTGAGAATCATTAAAATGTGCCTAAATGAAGTGATACTTTAAAGAGAAAAAAGAGCTGTAACAACTGAGCATATGGATGATGTATAAATGAAGCCAGTTTCTGTGCTGTGGTTCAGTTCTGGAGGCCTCAGACATGGTCTAACAGCACCACAGATGGTACTGGGTTTTGATGCCCTCCATTTATAAATAAATGTTCCTTTAATAGGCAGTGACGTGCAGCAATTATTCAGTATATATACCTTTGTTACGACTCTCTGAAATGGCTAGTGTAGCTGTTTATGTGCAAGGATTTAGATAGTTTTAGTTTATTGGCTGTCTAAAATGAAACTAAAACACTTCATTGATACTTAGAAACAGTGATGCCTGATATTAAATTGCTGCCACATTCTGATATACTGATATTTCCATACTCAGAATCTCTGATACCAAAGTCTGTACTTTTTTCGTCAGGACCCCAAAGTCTCTACTCAGAAGTTGACATTTTCCTTTCCTTGTGACGATGTCCTTGTGTTTATGTGAAGCATTAAAAACAATAACTTTATTTGTTATTAAGTATCTCTTACTATACTGAACTGTGAAGGTGTCCTTAAATATACTGCATTCAAATCAATTTAAATCCATAAAAGACTAAGAGCTGATTAAATCATGCTTCCTTTCATGAAAACTTTTTTTTATTTATTTAAATATTTTATTGTGCTTTTATTGTTTCATACAACGTTATGCAGCGTCTCCATACACTTCACAGGGGCAGAGGCAGATCCTGAAATAAACAGGAGCAGCTTTTTGGAATAAAGAGGTGATTCGTAAATAAGTTTAAATCAAGTAGCCATTAAAAAATCAGAACTCAGCTGCACGGATGCTGACGGGGACCAGAAAGGGAGCCCATATTACACCGGTTTTAAGGTCTCTGCATTGGCTGCCCGTTTCTTTTAGGACAGATTTTAAGATTCTTTTACTGGATTTAGAGATCTTAATGGTCTTAGTCCTTCTTATTTATCTGATTTGCTTTTACCGTACAAGCCCATAGAGCCCTCAGGTCTTCAGGACTGTTAACAGTTCCCAAAGTTAAAACAAAAAGTTAAGGTGAGGCATCTTTTTACTACTATGGTCCCCGCTTATGGAACAGCCTACCTGTAGACCTGAGGGCTGCACCTAATGTTAATGTCTTTAAAAACAAACTCAAAGCTTACCTTTTTAGTCAAGCTTTTACCTGAATTTGCCTTTTAGTGTTTTTATTTATTCTACTTACAGCCCACTTTTTAATTATTTTTTCTTATTTATTTTTAAACTTTTTATCTTTGCTATCTTTCCTTTTTTTATTTTGTAGTTTTTCTATTTTATTTCTTATTTTTTTAACTTCATTTTAATTCATTATTTATTCTTATTTTTTTTTAATTTCTTATTTTATTTAATGATATATTTAATTTTACAGTTTTAACCTTACCTCCAGTGTTTTCTCATTTTTAAACCTTTAAGATGGTGTTTCCTCAGTATGTACTGGGTACAGCTGTGTGCTTTATTATTGTCTTTTATTTATGATGCTTTTTATCAACACTGTGTATGGATTGCTGTGTGGGTGGGTTCAAGGGCTGGGTGGAGTGGGTTTGGGTCATAAATCCTTCATTTAATTCATCTGTCTGTTTGTAAAGCACATTGTGCTACATTTTTTTTGTATGAAAAGTGCTATAAAATAAAGTTTGATTTGAAGTATTGATTTGAAGTACTGAATTGGATTGAATTGTGACCCCTTCAAAACTAGAGGCAAATTGAAATAGAAGGTTCACACCACGTCTGTATCAAATTCTAAATGTAGACATTCTGTGATGTGATGGTGTGGAAATGTTCATATCTGCCATAACCAATGTCATGCAGGTAACATTCTGAATCTCTGTTTAGCTGTAGATATCTCCTGCACATCTTTACATTTATCAGTGTTATCTTGTGTTTTAAGTTAATTTTAACAGCAGAAATCTGAATTATTTCAACAAGACTTTTGGAAACAGTGCTCAGCCTTACACACATGTCTGATATTGATAGCACTGACATCTTAAAGCTATAGTCTACGATTTGGAAGCTTGGTTCATGTTAATAACACAATTTATAAGGCTGTGATGGCCCTATGGTCCGATCTACGCAATATAAAGACCAAAAAGAATGAAAAAAATCCATTCAGTATATCCACTGCAATCCGCACCGCACCGTCCCGTCTCCTCCCCACTACCTCCCTCATATACCGGTGAGCAGCTAGCTGCACAGCTACTGAAGCGTCATGGAGCTGGAAAAGACCAGCACCGAAACCGGGAGGCTGCCTCTGTACCCTCCACATCGAAGGGAAGGAAACGTAAAAGTTTCGAGGAGAAGGCTGAAATAAGGAAGAAATATGAGCAATACAGGTCCCAACGGAGACTCAACATTGGAGGATCGTACGACCGGTGGAAAAAGCTGCAGAATGATTTGGGACTGAAAACTGAAGCTGAGACAGCCGAATTTCTGTTGAACAGGTAATAACTTTGTTTACTACAGTGGGAGATGTCTGCTGAATAACTCTGGTTAGTCTGTGCCTATACTGGCTAATGACTGAACGTTGTTGGTCGGAGCGGGTAGGCTCTGTCAATAGATTTTAGCATAAGTTAGCCACTCATCGTTAGCATTGTAAACTGAGCTGGTGAAGACACGCCGAGAAACGTAAATCCTCGCCAACAATCTGCTCTGCTCTGATCAGCTAACAGTGGCGACGCCAGACCTGCTTCGCCATCTGTTCAATTGAAATGGCTACCGCTGTGTGTTACAAGGGGGATGACTGTCGTGTTTGTTACTTTCAGATATGAGAAATTTCATTTATCTTCAACGCCAATGAATATTTACTGCCGGCCGGCTTCTTGCTCTGCCAGAGGGGGCGTGTTGTTAGGAGGCGACACGAGCTGGGGGGCGGGATCTTGGAACACGGAGGGGAGGGGTGAGTGAAGGGGGGGCAGGCTGCGTTTTTCAAATCTGTCTCAACAGCCAAACTGGTTTTCAGATCGTAGACCCTAGCTTTAATCAGATAGTTGAGGAAATAAACAACAGATTAAATGACAATCTGTCATGGCAGGCAAAACCTCAAACTCACTCGCTCCTCTTTTCTTGTTAGTTTAACATGCACACACTTAGTGCATTTACATATTTGGTGAGCAACATTAAGTCTTCCAGCAGATTAACAGAAAACACCAGCTATACTCATTAATGTAAAACAATAACAGATATTAAATTTGAAACTTGTGACCTTCACTCAGTTGAATCAAAGACCAGACATCTGAATAAAGATAAGAGACAAAATGTTCCTTTAAGAGCTCATATATGTGTCCATCTTTAAAGTGACTGATCTCGACACTGCAGGCCTAAAGAGTCGAAACTGAAGCACAGTTTATTCGTTATGGCTAAGGTGCAGAGGTGATTAGAGTAAGGCGGGTGTGAGCACCGAGACCCCTGTTGTGGCTTTTATCAGTTAAGGAAACATGGGCGGTACTGGTAGTGAAGAAAATCTGAAGCTCAATTTTAAATCAACCCTTAAAGTGACAGGACGGATTCAAATGAGGAATAAACATATGTGTGGCTTCTATACTGACGCCTCATCCTATGATGTCATAGTTGTACAGTGGCCTCTGAGCTGATAGGGTATTGGGTTGATTTAAAATTGATTACAGAAAAGTTTACTTCTGCCATATTCAGACAGAGTTTGGCAGGACGTTGGCACAGTGAAATGACCGTTTCAGCTGCTGCCTTCAGGACCATCAGCGTCTGACGGGCTAGCACACACACCTACACCTGAACTTATCCAGCGGTGGTCTCCTCCTCTTCTTTGACTCTCCTGTTGCTCTGTGTACTGGCTCAGCAGCGCCCCCACCTGGTCCTGGTCATTGAACGGATTGGGATGGAAGTTGGATCGTAACCAGGCACGATACTGAGGGAAGAAGACAAAAGAAATCATTGACACCCTTAGCTGGATTTCATGATTTTGATCAAGGTCTTAATCAATCTTTTTGCTGATGTTTTATCTTTCCTATCCATTCTGTCCTTTTTAATAGAGCACATAATGTTCTTTTATGAATTTTATATACCCTTTAGAGTGTTTTACATTTCTCCTACATTTGATAGAGCGCACCCATGCAGAGTACACAATAAGGCTGTGTTTACATGACGCCGAAAACGGTCAAAGCCGATAAGTTTTTGTTGCGTTTTGGCCTTGTGTTTAGATGAGAACGCATTGCGTTTGTATCTAAAATGGAAACTTTTGAAAACGGGCTCCCGAGTGGAAAGATTTGATTCCGCTCTCCATGCAGCTCTGTGTAAACCCGTATCAGAGCATTTCAGGGTGAAACGCTGACATCACCGCATGCCCAGTACTCTTTCACATGAAGGCTGCGTGGGCATACCAGGAACAACAACAGCTTCGGCCGTCTGCCGAAAATTCCGACTTTGGGGGACGTTCCAGTTGCAGTTTCCTACTCGGAACTCGGAAATTCCTACTTCTGACTACAACTGGAACGCACCAAAAGACGTGACCCAAGCCAAAGCGTGTGTTTGTTGTGATGCTAATGAATGCAGCTCAGACCTTTCTCAGAACTCTGCATTACTTTACAACTTCTTTCTTCAACAACTTACAGGATGCAAAGCGACGAGGTAATGTATCTCTTTCTAGTTACGTAGCGGTAGTTTTTGATGTGTGACAACAAGCAATTTTTGGAAAACTTAGTATCGTAGTTTTGTAGCCGGCTATATATCCCTACTTACAGCCCGGTGCTCTAAGACGTGTCTGAATAATATAAATTTGCTCTAGTTTTAATTGTCTTGTTCCCGAAGTTGAGTATCCAGGCCAGTCCAGCCCATGAAGCTAAGGAATAGCATTTATAGATAACCTATTTTGATGCTATAAAACTCATCTGAAAGTGTGTATTTCCATCAGGCATAAAAAGTGAGACTTTTTTGTAATTATTTAGAAACTCCTTATAGCATCTTTAAAGTACAAGTCTAAAAAGAAGCTTGTGCAAAATAATGGCTGGGCCTTCCATGGTGAAAACAGTGAACATTTGCAATGCTTCTTTTTTTTTAAAAAAAACATTAACACAACTTTCAACCTTTTCCAGTATCACAGGGGGAGGGAAATATAAGAAAAGGTTATAAGATAAGATAAGATAAGATAAGATAAGACACTGGTGATGTCAGTGGCTGGGCCAAACCCAGATTTAATTTTATGTGTCAACTTGAAAAAGAAAGTGAAAGGAGTAGAGCAGCAAAGTTCACTTTAGTTAATCATTTGTGAAACAGTATCAGGAATCTTAGACTTATAATGAATGATAGGACAATTTGATACTATATACTGCAGCATGATATAATACAATATAATGCAGTATGATATGATACGACACAATGTGATTGGGCAGAATGTTAAAGATATTCCTAATGCGCTACTAACTACAAAATGTGATCCACTTCATCAAACAAACTCATCTCAACATTTTAGAAGTGAGGGAATACTTCTTTACTATAGAGAAGTTTGTAGTGTTGATATCTGTTTGACATTTAACAGTGAAATGTGTCACAATCTGATCAAACTGCTACTGAAGCTGCTAGCATCTATGCTAACCTCTGATTGGGTTGCTCACAGTCATTGCAGATTTGAGTTCGGCAAGGTAGCAAGGCAGATCCACAGTTTATAAGGTTACTTTCCCACGATGGACAAGTGAAAGATGCTGGATGGTCCACCTGGTCAGTCACGTTATACAAGTCCAGGAACTCTAAAAATGTCATGAAACCTTCAAGGCAACACTGTTAAAGGGCCTCATTACTTTCTGGTCTTCCCTATTTCAGGTTCACCTAATCTAAAAACTGTGTTATGTCAAGTCCAAATGTGCACTGCTAATTAAGAACTTTAAAAACGTTTCAAAATAACCTTTGAATTGTCTTATATAAATATTAGGGATGCATATTATTATTGGAACAATACTGGTATTGGGAGGTAATTGCTTGAAAATGTGATTAACTGTACTGGCAGATAGTGCCAACAATTTAGTGGTACAAATAGGTCCTAATTATCCTATATGCTGGCTATAACATTGGCAGAATGTATGACTGTACCATAATGGTTTAGCTCACTTTCAGAGTGTACATTTATAAGACTCAAAAGTATGATTCATTAAAGAAATAGAGGTGTTCTGAGAGCACAAACCTCCGCCAAGGCATTTCCAACATTGTTAGCCAAGTTATTATTTTTGCTCCCTGCCCTTATCTGCCCTGCATGCTGTCTGTGTCTACTGCAGCCTCTCTCTGCATTTCTTTCTGAAATCTAAAATCATGGAATTAATCAGCTGGTCTCTCAACGCCATCGACCAAATTTTCTTTACGAGAAGAGCGGGTAGAGGAGAACCCGCCTGTCCCGATGGTACTTTCCCGACTGGGTGAACGATGGACTCCTGGGAGAAGTGGAGGATCATGTGCCTGTCGATTCTGTCCGTCGAGGACGTGGAAGATGCCTACATAGTTGGATTTATGATAACAGGTTTTCTGCTGTTTGGAGTTAGCAGTTTCCTGATCTATCACAAAGTTAAGAAGACAATGGCAGCACTTTTGGCTCTTGAGAAGCTGCCCGTCATGACTGAAGGAATGTACAGGGCTGTCAACACTCAGACTCGAGCGATTTGTGAGCTCAATCGCAAGCTCGATGCGATTCTCGAACTCGTTCGCAAGCAGGACAACACCTTGGAGAAGTTGACAGCTCAGCTCGGTTGAATGGGCCCACTGATTCGGAACATCATCGTGAGAGACCGAAAGACTAGAAAGGCTGATGGAAAATTACAGTCGGTCTGACCCAAACTATTCCTTATATCTTTTTGTTATGGCTTCCCGTCTGTCCTTGAGCAGACACATCTACTATCTCCTGGAATGTTTTGCTAACAGAGGATCGATCCCCCCTCCACTCCCTCATCCTGTGAACTTTGCTCTGGAACAGAAACTCTCTTAAGGCAGTACAGTCATCCTATCGGACAATAGAGACTTTGTGAGGTCTGAGCTAGAACAAGGTCGCTGGACTCCTTTATCGAATCAACGCCCCCTCTGGCTCCCCCCCACCTTCCCACCCAAAATGCTCGTCTCTGTGTTTGTTATCTCACGTGTTGAGGTGTTTTTTTTCCAATCCCACACTGTGCTCCTCTGATAGGTGCCTAGTTAGGAATTATTTTTTTACTCCTTCCTTTCCTATTGTTTCTCTGCTGTAAGAACTTTGAGTTACATATGTTGTAGGAAAAGTGTTACATAAATACACTTGCCTTGCCTTCAGATCGTTTGTAGTCACTTCTTCTTTGTGCCATGACCAACATTTCCTGAAAATTGCCTCAAATTACATTCATAACTTTTTGAGTAATTCCTTTCACAAAAAAAGAAACTAACAAACAGAAACAACCTCCTTGGCAGGTAATAATATGTTGTTTTTCTTGCTTTAGATATTTTTCTAACACAAATGGACTGTCACTATGAAAGGAACCGGTCAGTCGGTCAGGTCAGTTCTGAGATCAGTACTGCTGATAATAAGTTTGGGTTTATCTGGATGTCTGCAGAAATCCAATATGGTGCATGCCAAATAAGTACTCGTTCTTAAAACAGCACTGTGTCTTTTTTTAAACGGACAAAAATAACATACAGACTGAAACCAAGTGTAAAAAATGATTTAAAAAGTGTATTTCACCAGCCAGGACAACAGTTTATTAATGTACCAATATTTAGATTTTGTTTCATCTCTAATCAGAAAAAAAACAGTTTAACACTATATGTGTTTTTGGTCAGAAATCAGAAATCAATCTGTTACTGAACATGTTCCCAAAAGTATAGTTTTGTGTGGTTTTAGGTCTATCCATAACTTTAATAAACTTTAGACTCACATATGACACAAGTACAAGGAACCTAGGGCTGGACAATTAATCAGATTTTGATCATGATTTCAATTTTGCCATCTGACAATCATAAAAACATTATAATAGAAGAAAAACAATTATTATGCCACACAGTGTGGAGTGCCGTGTATGCAAGTTCCTGCGCTTTATTGTGCTTCTGTGTTCCACTTGCAGCCACAGCCAGTGTGTGGGACTTATGTGGATCAGTAATACTGTATGTGCCACTCGCTGGTTCTTTAAAGTTGTATTTAAATCAATACTGAAGTTTTTAAATAAATGAATAATTGGGGTGCTGGTTTGGCGGAGTGGCTAGCAACTAGGCACCCCATGTACTTGCTTCTGCAGGTCCAGGTTCGAGTCCCGCCTGTGACCAGTTTGCAGAGTGTCTTCCCCTACTCTCTCTCCCCCTTTCACAAGCCTATCCACTGTCTCTCTTCTATCAATAAAGGCACAAAATGCCCAAAAAATACATTAAAAAAAAAAGAATAATTGTGTATATTAATTGTGATTTCAATATCACTCAAAATAATCAGGATTTTTCTTTTTACCATAATCGTCCAGCCCTACAAGGACCTGAATTTAGGCACTCACTGATTCTTAAGGCTCATTTATGCTCGTCATACGCATGAAAAAGTATGCGTCCATTTCAAACGATGGTTCCGTCACTGCGCACATACTCCAATGCGTCTTTTACTTTGGCAATGGATGTCGACCATTGCATCCACCAGGGGGCACAAATCTGTCTCTCACCAACCTCCACTTCTCCTTTGCATCAAACGAGCTAACATCTAGCTCCCTCCCGATCTTCTCCCAGCTGTTTTGGAGTTCGATTTTGTCGTGTTGTCCCGGACAAGTAACATCATATATGTTTGTGATTTCACACCAGCTCATACAACTTTTCTTTGAAGAGCCCCGCCATATTCTTCTTTGTTTCTCTCCAGAGATGAGTATCAGAAGGACAGTAGCAACACTGCCCCCACGGTTTCCGGTGGTACTGCTCCGTCTGGTCCGTATCCGTAAGCTTCAAGGATACGCGCAGAAATATGGACGAAAAGAACGCTGAGCACGGACAGAGAGCTCTGTCCGTATCCGGATCCGTATTTAACATTGAGCATAAATGAGCCTTAAGTATACATATTAACACTTTATAAAATATGCAAAAGTCTTTGAATTAAAAAAAAATGAAAAAAAAAAACACTCATATTGTTTCCAAGGCTGTACTTAGGGAGGGTTTTGCAATTGAAAATGTAAAAATTAAACAGTTTCCCAGCTTTAAATACACATTTTAAGTAGTGCCGTCAGACGATTAAAAAAATTAATCTAATTAATTACCAGATTTATAATTAATTAATCTAATTAATCACATTTTAATCTCATATCTGCTTAAAGTACCCAAATAAAGAATTTGAATTCTAGGATATTATAAAATTGTAGTGCAGGACTAATCAAATGAATACACTAAGAAGTGAAGATTTGTAAATCCACATTTTTATTGGTGACTAAATAAAACCAAAGTCAGGCCAACTTGTCCAGAAAATTCTAAACTCAATCAGGCAACTCAAATTACACTTTAAGCAAACCAATTAGGCCTGGTGCATTATTAAAGAATGTAGTACAAATATAGATAAATAAATTCAAAAATAAAATAAGACTAAGTCTTAAATAGGCCGTTCCTGTTGTCACCTGGGCTTTGTTTGGTTTGACTAGAGACGCATGTGCGAAGTGACGTGCCACTGCCATGTACGGGTCCTCCAGCTGGACAATATTAAAATGTTTGTTTGTTATGATTAATCTGTGATTAATTTTTATAACGCATTAATTTGCAATGTAATTAATTAATCTAATTAAAGCACTAAAGTGACAGCCCTAATTTTAAGATATTAATGCATAAATGTGGTAAACTTTGGCTTTAGGTTAGTAGGTTCAGAGCAAAGACTGGCAAAAGAACACTATTATTATACATTATCATTTAATATCATTATACTGATGGCAGTAATGAAACATTAATACATTACATAATTAATATATCAATGATGATATTTAGAGCAGCTATGTGTGAGACAGCTCTCTAAAGGAAACCTCTGTGTCTCCCCTGTCTATGCGTGTTAGTAAAGAAAGAATTTTAAATGCAGTCATAACCGCAGAAGTAAAAAGAGGAGGTATGAAGGAATCCTTACTTTCAATCTGAGACAGATGTGGGAAAAACACAAATTAAAAGGCACATTTCCTCTTAAATCCTAGAAATCAGTACAATATCTACAAACAACAAGCATTTTTTTGAAGTCATATTGTGTTGCAAGATGCTGACAGTAACACGCAACACGTGATGAGCAGTACCCAGCTAATGCAATCCCAGCAAACCCCCCGCAGTTCCCCTTCTCTGCTTGATGCTAAGTCAGAGCATTGGTAAGAGAATGACACCAAAGATGTCTTCAGTTTAAGAACAGCTGTAACTTCAGAGGTGAAGCTCTTGGTAGTAAAACTCTAAAATGAGTTGAATCAGATCTGAGCAGAAACGCACCATGATGATGTAACTCCAGTCTCCTAACATGAGCACATACCTGAAGCTGCTGTGCCTGAGTGGCGTGAAAATTGACCACAACCCAGATTGAGAACAAAACCAGGAGGTTCAAGTGGTTTTATACAATAAATGATTTTAAAAGTGACAGAGGATAGATCCAAACTACGGGGCTCCTTGGGATCTGAACCAGTATTTACTGCCGAGTACTTTAACACATAAAAGAAATACGACTTGGTGAACTAGTGCAATACTCAATCAACATACAGTCAGAATAAAAATAAAAATCTTAGGAGGAATAAAATGAAGATACACCAGAGATATAGTTCCTGCTTGTCCCTGTGTTTACGTTTGTGTCTGCCAGTGTCATAAACATTTTTGTATAGTGCTTAAAAAATCTGAGACCAGAAACCCAATGTTAGGTTTGCATCACACCTGCCATACATGAAACAATGGTGATTGGTTAAACATTTGTTTTTGTAATTGTTAATACACCAGTATTTAGAAGTTCTTTAACCAAAAAATATTTTTTGTTTTAAGATATGATTATCTTTAATATCCATAATTTTCATAGTACCTGTTTTGTAAAAAACTGAAACAAATGTAAAACACAATCCTATCTCCCAGTGAGGGGCTCAAATTTGAGTATAAAAAAGGTTGATTCAATAAAAATGTTTTCAGTTTTGAACACATTATAAAAGACTTCTAGGATATTCTTTTTTTCTTGTTTTATAACAGGTGGTCTAATAAATTTGTCCAGCACTGTATACTTGCTCATATGCAACGCATGTTAAAGAGACTGTGAGGAGTTTCTAAGTAATTACAAAAAAGTCTCACTTTTAGATATATGCCTGATGGAAACACACACTTTAAGATGAGTTTTATAGCATCAAAATAGGTTATCTATAAATGCTATTCCTTAGCTTCGTGGTGAGGTCGGACAGGGCTGGACTGGCCTGGATACTCAACTTCAGGAACAAGACAATTAAAACTAGAGCAAATTTATATTATTCAGACACGTCTTAGAGCACCGGGCTGTACGTAGTGATATATAGCCGGCTACAAAACTACAATACAAAGTTTTCCAAAAATTGCTTGTTGTCACACATCAAAAACTACCGCTACGTAACTAGAAAGAGATACATTACCTCGCCGCTTTACGTCCTGTAAGTTGTTGAATAAAGAAGTTGTAAAGCAATGCAGAGTTCTGAGGAAGGTCCGAACTGCATTCATTAGCATCACAACAACCACATGCTTTCACGTCTTTTGGTGCGTTCCAGTTCTAGTCAGAAGTTAGAATTTCTGAGTTCTGAGTAGGAAACTGCAACTGGAACGTTCCCCGAAGTCGGAATTTCCTACTGGGAACTCGGTGAAACCTCGCCACCCCCGAGTTGACAATGGAAGATGGATGCCCCCAGTGTGAACAGTTATTCAGCTCCTGTAATAATCCATTTATTTGCACTTCTGACTGGGGTGTGTCGCTCTAGATCAGCTGTATACATAGTATTGTTAGACTTATATTTACAAAAATGTTGCCATAGTGATAATCACATTCTTCATACAACAATGCAGGGCGTGCTAACAACAGCTAACAATAGCCTGGTAGATCGGCATGTCTTTATCCGACTTCAACTGGAAGGCCAGTGACACAGATGCAAGATGCAGTGTACAACCAGTAGAGAAATCTTCCAAACATTTATGATCCAATTCAAAATCATTTTTGTTTCAAACCAACTCTGAGTGCATTGCCTGTTTGTTAAAAAAAGGTGTCCACTATAGCATCTGCGTCTGACTGAAGTGCACTTAGAGGCTGGATGACATGATATGACAGTAAAGCAGAATAAAATGTGACCAGGATATGCAGCTTATGTCTTTATAATGCATCAGCTCATTTACACCCATCTAGATACACTGCAGTATGATGTGTGATACGAAAAAGGTGTTAAAAAATTAATTCATGGATGTTTTGTATTGATTTATAATATGTTAATAAATACCGTTTAACCCAGTGCAAAACATTTCTTACACCTCTAATAATCTGGGAGATCGGTACATAAGATGTAGGGATTATAGAGCTAACACAGCAGAAAGAAAAAACAGTTTTGAAGAAAAACTGATGGAGAAATTTAACAATTCTGGATTTTAGAACTTTTTTTATCAAGACTGTACTCACACATCTGTTAACAGAGCTGATGACAGTTAAATTCTGCTTTGGGGACTTGTTGTTTGGTACAGCTGTATTTCTGTAATACATTTTTAATCTGATATTTAACCTTTATTTGACCAGATAAAAACACACTGAAACAAAATGTCTTTCCTAAGGGTGACATGGCCAAAAGTACAGCTGCAGATGTCATGTTACATAATGTTCCCCAATTCAGTTCTGACACAGGGAGCAGATAGATGAAGAACGTCACAGATGAAGTAGCAGCTCTTAGCTCTTTGAAGAAAAGTGCACAAATAAAAAAAAACTAGGCCAAGAAGAGCCTCATAAATCAGGATGAGCCAGTGTGTATACCTTTGTACACTCAGAGAGGTCAGCCAGATTAAATATAGAGTTTATGATGATGACTAAGGCAGCCATAACACAAATATGATTAGTATGTTCTGATTTATGATTTTAGTTACATAGCGGTAGTTTTTGATGTGTGACAACAAGCAATCTTTGGAAAACTTCCTATCATAGTTTTGTAGCCGGCTATATATCTCTACTTACAGCCCGGTGCTCTAAGACGTGTCTGAATAATATAAATTTGCTCTAGTTTTAATTGTCTTGTTCCTGAAGTTAAGTATCCAGGCCAGCCCTGTCCAACTTTACCGCGAAGCTAAGGAATAGCATTTATAGACAACCTACTTTGATGCTATAAAACTTATCAGGCATATATCTAAAAGAGAGACTCTTTTGTAACTACTTAGAAACTCCTCACGGTCCCTTTAACTGCACCGTTAAACATAAATTTAACTTCTTGATTTGGGATTTTCACGCTGCCTCTCCAACATCCATCAAAAATGATCTAATTATCTTAGCTCTGGTGCAAACAAAAAAATGGTGTGGAGTAAATTCATTTGCCCCAAGAGGCATAAATGATTTAGAGACACAGGTGAATACAACCCAGCCTGAGAAAGTTCACTGCAGACTGATTTTGTTCCATGACAACAAGAGAGCCACGACTAACGGTCAACAGGTTAACCACTGACTGCGTGCAGAGTAAAGGTTGAATGTGTCATCTCCTGTCAGTTCCTCTGCATGTCCATGTGGTTTTGAATCACCACAACCATACATTGAAAAACACAAGAGTAAAGAAAGATGGTATTTAAGGTAAGATTACCCCTTACTGATCCCCAGGGTGGAAAACTAAGAAACAGAAAAGGTTGAGAAGATGATTTCCCCTGTTTGAACAGTTACAGCTTCATTACACAGACAGAAGAGACAGAAAACAGAGGAGGAGACAGTGGGCTTACACGCTCTACAGCAGTGGTATTCAACAAGGGGTCTGCAGACACTTAGTGGTCTGTGGTGTAATTGTAAGGGGTCCTTAAAAAGAAAACATATCTAAAAATATCCTATGACATTTATAAGACATTTAAATATTACGTAATATATTGAAAAAAATGTACTCAAATGTTACTGAGACCTTTATCTACCGAAAATACAGAGGGTTACATGACTGTTTTTCTCTGATAACATCTGTTTCACAATTGTTATTTATTTAAGTTTGCGTAATAGAAACTTACATGATATGCATTCTTCTTCAGAATACGAGCCCCCTACTGTTTCAGTGGGCATACACCATTCATTTCTTAATAATGATTTTATTGTGAATCATCTGCAGGAAGGTGTTATGGGAAAACTAAGTAACTTGCAAGGTTCAGGTTAGCACTTCAAAATTAACCCTTTAACCCTTTCATGCATGAATTATTAAATCTCAAAGACATATATATATTTTTTTAAATTTTAGTTTTTACTTTCAACAAGTTAAAAGTCATGGTAATTTTTTTATGTTATTTTTGTGGGAGCTATACATCTGTCCATCACAGTAGTAATTAGGGCTGGGTTAAAAAAATCAATTTAATCGATTTTAATCGATTTCCCTTTAAATGGTCCATAATCGATCCATAAATCCAAAGATCGATCTTTTAACGGGGGTAGTTTTTTCTTCATTGGACGTTCTGAGAAGCAGCCTGTGGTATCAACCCTGCAAATCTTGAGTTTAGCTCTGCTTTCCACTGAACAAGATCTCTTGAGATGTGACTGCAAGCGGTCAAAAAAACATGGCGGAAGTGAGTAGCACTATAGGGACACCACCGGAGAGTTTAAAAGTTGACATTTGGATATATTTCAGATTTAACAAGCATGAAAGAAAAGACAAGTTGGACAAAACACAAGTAACTTGCAGAATATGCATCAATGCATATCATTAATATGTGATTAATGTAACTGCTTTGGGCTCAGTTTTTAATATAAAAACAGTTTTAATAATGTATCAGGTCAAAAAGTCTTTTACAGCATTATTTTTACTGAGATAACCCAGACTGAACAAATATCGAATGGAATCGTGAATCGAATCGATTTGAGACCTCTTAATATCGAATCAAATCGATCCAGAAAATCTGAATCGATACCCAACCCTAGTAGTAATTTAGTGGAACTTGATGAGGATCCACAAACACGCCTTTGACAAATATTTATTAAGAGTAAATAAAATATATATATTTTACATATATATATATATGTTTGCAGTAATCTAACTATCTACCTTTGATTTATACCAATATTTTAAATTAAAAAATACAAAATTACAAAAATCTGAATACAGAAAGGATACCTAATTTGTCCTTTGTCGGCTGTTTTGGATTTATGATGCAATATCTTGATATGGAAAAAATATGCACACATTTTTATGAAATTTGAGACACAGGTTTGAAATTTTCCACACAGTAGTAGTTGGACAAAGTACTGCAAACTAAATGGTATATTAATTTATTCCAAATGTTGTCTACTGTAGTAACCACCATGCATGAAAGGGTTAAGGCCCAAGACCATAGATTATAGCCAGAAAATTCTATTTTTTTTGGAGCTGAAATGTTTGTTTCACTTTCTGCTAAAATCAATTAAAATCAAAATGTTCATTAAATTCAACATTTAGATTTTTCTTATCTCATTTGATGCATTAGGTGTATTTGGCAACTGATAATCTATTTGAGGACATTTTTATCATTTATCTGATTGTATTCAGATGTTTTTTTGTTATTTGTTGATCATATTGAGTAGAAAGAGGTATTATAAAAGTATGTATCAAATATGATACAATTGGCTTTATAGGGTTAAGGTTGTGTTGCAACAAAGAAAGAAAGAAGATGATAAACACAGAGGAAGAAGAAGAAGCAGAAGAAGATCATGCCCCCTCCCCCAGATCAGAGGGAGGGGGAGGGGGTCCAAAAAGGTTAGGAAACACTGCTTTAGAGGCACTGATTGCTGTCCTATAACAGAAGCATTGACTAGTGCAAAAGAAAAAGAAAGAAAAGCACTCAGAGAGCACAGACCTCCACCAGCGCCACAGTCCTCACCCATATTGTGATTTTCAACATAAATATTAGTCCTAACTTTATTTCATCTCAGCATTTAGATTCCTTGACCATGAAAATATGTACAAATGCCGAAAATGGTCCTATCTCGCGATGTTAAAGGTTTTTTTAAAAGATTCCTGGATCCAGACGGTGATTCAGATCACTCCCAAATCTAATCATTTGTTCCTTGTCCCAATCCAAACATTTTCTGAAAGTTTCATGGAAATTCGTCCATAACTTTTTGAGTGATGATGAAAACAGAGAAACAAACAAACAAACAAAAAAACAAAACAAAAAACAAGGTCTCAAATTGATTTGATTCACGATTCAATTCGATATTTATTCAGTCTGGGATATCTTAGTTAAAATAGTGCTGTAAATTTAAAAAATTGACCTTTTGACCTGGTACATCATTAAAAATTGTTTTAACATGAAGAACTAAACCCAAAGCAGTTACATTAATCATATTATAATGATATGCATTAATGCATAATCTGCATATTACTTGATTTTTGTCCAACTCGTATTTTCCTTTGTACTTGTTAAATCTAAATACTGTACATCCAAACATCAGCTTTTAAACTCTCCAGTGGTGCCCATATAGAGCTTCCACCATGTTTGTTTGCAGTAACATCTCATGAGATCTTGTTCAGTGGAAAGCAACGCTAAACGCTGATCACACCAGACTAGCAGGGTTGATACCACAGGCTGCTTCTCTGCACATCCAAAGAAGAAAAACTACCCAAGTTAAAAGATCATCTTTGGATTTTATGGATCGATTATGAACCAGTTAAAGGAAAATCGATTTAAAACAATTAAATCATTTTTTTAACCCAGCCCTACTTGGCAGAGGTGAAAAAAGGCTGATGCTGCACCACACTACCAACCTTACAACTGAGAAGCACGTTTGGCTTTGGCTGGCACCTCTGCAGATGGTGAAGGATACCTACACTAAATGCTCTCTACTGTACTGAGTGTTCATTCATCATGTCTTTTCTCCTTGTGTTTACCTCTGAGACTTGTGTCATCTGGTACTCCTGCAGCTGCTGTTGGAAGCCGTAGTTCGGGCCGACAAAGGAGCGGACCGCTTTGACAGCAGACAGACACTCCTCCCAGCCGTAGTGGGTGACGGTCATCAGGTAGGCCACCACCATGGTGGTGCTGCGGGACACACCTGCAAGGCTGGAGAAGAACATACAGCCAGGTCAGTGTCCAACAGAGAGGCTGCATGACAAAGACAAAAACATTACTGGATTGTTTTTCTTGCTGCTAAGCACATTAATAAGATCAGACTAATAAATCAGGGTGTTTATGAACATAGTAAGCATGCATAGCAGGGGTGGGCGTTATGGGAAAAAAATTCTATCATGATGTTTATCAAGAAGTTTATTCAATTATCAAGAAGTGCATCATATAAACAAATATTATTGTATTTGCAGAAATACTAAGTTTAGAATTCAATCTAAAGGCTTTTTATTTAAAACTGTATTTGTCCTTGGCACTGACATGCTGGTGAATATATGGAATATTTAAATATTTGCCATTCTAATAGTTGAAACCACTTGGTAACGGGTGTGAAGGCCTGCCGTAAAAAATATAGAACTGCTATTTCTTTGCATTCTGAGCAACTTTATTGAACACATTTGGGCATTTTAGCACAATTTTAGGTTTTAGTTGTGTGGCTTTCCTTGGTTATTTCCATGTTTTTTTGTGATTATAATTGTAAAATCCCAAACAGTTCTCTAAAGCAGAGGTACTAACCTGACACAAGATGGACCGTTCAGAATACTTGACCAGTCCATCTGGGAAAAGGGCCCACAGAAAGTCTTTGGGAAGGGCAAAATCTTTCAGAAGCATATCAGGCACCTGATTGGATGACTGTTCCGTCAATCAACATTTCTTACAGGCCAATCAGATAACGCAGTAGGCGGGTGCTACCATGTTGCAGAATGTGAGCCACTTCGTAAGACAAACTCTGGTCAGAACAGGCCAGAAGTGGAGTGAAAATATCCTTCAATAGAGAAGTTTGTAGTTTTTTTATCACTTAATTAAGAAATGTGGTCAAAATCTGATGGAACTGCTACTGAAGCTGTTAGCATCTATGCTTATACCTCTCCCACCTTTTCCTGCTCTACAACACTCTGATGGGGCCGTCCGGTTTTTCTGTCCATTTGCTTCTCCATGTTTTACACAAACTTGAATTTGTAAAATGTCGTAACTGAAGCCAGAAAATCTGTCTTTCTCTTTTGTTTAATCACTGAATTGGTAACAAATATTCTGATGGTAGTGCACATAGTTGGCTGGATTTTTCACAGACTGTAGAGCATTAAATACACGGCCACTGTTCCACCAAACAAATAAAAAGCGCAAATGCTAAGAGAAAAATAATCCCTCTTAAAGCCTTCTGTTTTGATTCTTATTCAGACCTCTGTCATATATCTATTCCAAATTCTCCTACCGCAATAATGATAGCATTATCACTCACTGCGCTGCTCCACTATGTGTACATTTCATCATCAAAAAGTTATGAAATACATATCTATAAAAAAACAGAATGAGGTGATTCTCAAACACTCATTTTTGACTCTGAGCTCAACCTTATTCCACATATTAAAAATGTCACAAAAACAGGGTTTTATCATTTAAAGAACATCGCCAGAGTCCACCCGTTTCTCTCCCTAACACAGGGACGCTAATGCATGCTTTTATCTCCAGTCGTATTGACTATTGTAACATCCTGCTTTCTGGTCTTCCAAAAAGAAACATCTCAAGTTTACAACTATTACATAAGACCAGAAGGCAGGCACATAGTACACCAGCTTTAAAATCACAGCATTGGCTCCCTGTGTGCTTTAGGATTGATTTTAAGGTCCTTTTAATGGTTTTTAAATGCCTTAGGGGTCTTGGACCTTCTTATCTTTCAGAATTGCTTTTACCATATGAACCCTCGCGGACCCTGAGATCCTCTGGCACTGGCCTCTTAATAATTCCCAAAGCTCGAACACGGACTTACGGTGAGGCATCTTTCCAGCATTATGGCCCCCGTCTGTGGAACAGCCTACCAGAGGACCTCAGGGCTGCAGGGAATGTTCATATTTTTAAAAGTAGGCTCAAGACCCACCTTTTTAATTTAGCTTTTAACTTATCCCATATTTTTATTTGTTATTTTTATCTATATTTTTATTTTATTTTATTTATTTATATATTCTAGCCCACTTTTTACTTGTTATTCTTATTCTATTACTATTTATTTGGTCTACTAGTGTTTCATTTATTCAATTTTATTTATTTTATGATTCTTAGCCTATGTAGTTTTATGTTTTTATTCCATATCTCCAGTGTTTCCTCAGCAGGGGGCTGCCTGCACTGGAGGCTGCTGTTGGCTCTGGCTGGGATGTCTCTGTCTCATGGTGGGCGTCGTCTTGGACAGGTGGGGGGTCTGCAGCAGTGCTTTGCTGCGGTGGGCCCCTCACCGGTCCTGTAGCGAGGCACGCCCGGATGGGGGCATCCTGGCTCCAGGCCATGGGCGGCGCCCAGTGCAGTTGGCCCCCCTGGGGTTTCCTGACCTGGCTCCTCTGTACTCAGCCACACGATTTTAAAATCACACATTTTAAATCATGTTATGTGTGTGTGTGTGTGTGTTGGGGTGGAGTTTGAATGGGGGGGGTGGGACCGTTTTTAACATGTATAGCTCTTTGTGTTGCATTTTTAATGTATGAAAAGTGCTTTATAAATAAAATTTGATTTGATTTGATTTGATTGTAATCTGCATACTGAACTGAACAAATGCGAAGACAACTTGTGTTAAAACTTTGACATTTCTTTTTTGGGGTCACTGACATGTACTTGATTTGCAACAAAGTTGAGGAGCTGTAAACAAAAAGCTGCAAAAGTGCCAAAATACTTCAAGGCAATGTGACAGAAATTATCACTGTAGTTTTGTTGTTGATTAATGTTTATACAGGTCATCATACTTATGATTCAGGTTTATATCTCGAAGAAAATTACCAGCACTGGAAAATGTCTAAACCTCTTTTAACCTTCTCAGCTGCCTCTGAACAAATGCCCAACATGACACTCAACATATCACTGAGGGGGTTTTCACACTAACAGCTCTGATGCATTGTTTTGATTCAGTAGAAAAATGACATAATGGCAGATTTCCCAAGAATCGTTTTATGTACACACTGCAGTATTTTAAAACCAGCAGAAATCACACACATCACCACCATCACCACGGGCATGTGTGCTATGTTGTGGCTGCATCTCTTTGCTCAATTCTCCATAAATTTCATCCAAATAATCAGCATTCATAGAAAGTTTTGGAGGATCTACAATAAAACTTCTCACAAATAATCTGACTCATCGAGTAACTGACATGGGAAATCTGTAGAGTAAAAATATTCTGTTAGAGAGTTTCTCCACAAAGGAGGAAAAAGCTTTGAATTTGAGAAGCACAAACAAGAAGAGAAATGAAATTTGTCTTTTCTGTGAAAATTCTACTAGTGCAGACAAACCTGCTTGCTTTATTGAAACAAACTTGACCTCAGTGTGGAATGATCGACCATCTGTGATGCCAAAAAGTAGCCAGTTCAATCCAGACTCAAACCCACCTCTTCAGGACTGCATACTCCATTTAACATGAATTAACATTCCTGCCATTGTCTGTTGTGCCTGCCATTGTCTGATTTTAATGTTTGGCTGTTTTATTATTGGTTTTATTGTTGATGTTTTCATCCAGTACAGTGTTCTTGAGTGTCATGAAAGGCGCTTAAAAGCTAGGGTCTACGATCTGAAAACCAGTTTGGCTGTTGAGACAGATTTGAAAAAAGCAGCCTGCCCCCCCTTCACTCACCCCTCCCCCTCAGTGTTCCAAGACCCCGCCCCCCAGCTCGTGTCGCCTCCTAACAACACGCCCCCTCCGATAGAGCAAGAAGCCGGCCGGCAGAAAATATTCATTGGCGTTGAAGATAAATGAGATTTCTCATAGCTGGAAGTAACAAACACGACAGTCATCCCCCTTGTAACACACAGCGGTAGCCATTTCAATTGGACCGGCGGCGAAGCGGGTCTGGCGTCGCCACTGTTAGCCGATCAGAGCAGAGCTGATTGTGGGCAAGGATTTACGTTTCTCGGCGTGTCTTCACCAGCTCAGTTTACAATGCTAATGATGAGTGGCTAGCTTATGCTAAAATCTATTGACAGAGCCTACCCGCTCCAACCAACAACAGTCAAGTTCAGTCATTAGCCAGTATAGGCACAGACTAACCAGAGTTATTCAGCAGACATCTCCCACTGTAGTAAACAAAGTTATTACCTGTTCAACAGAAATTCGGCTGTCTCAGCTTCAGTTTTCAGTCCCAAATCATTCTGCAGCTTTTTCCACCGGTCGTACGATTCTCCAATGTTGAGTCTCCATTGGGAACTGTTTTGCTCATATTTCTTCCTTACTTCAGCCTTTTCCTTGAAACTTTTACGTTTCCTTCCCTTTGATGTGGAGGGTAACAGAAGCAGCCTCCCGGTTTTGGTGCTGGTCTTCTCCGGCTCCATGACGCTTCAGTAGCTGTGCAGCTAGCTGCTCACCGGTATATGAGGTAGGTAGTGGGGAGGAGGCGGGACGATGCGGAGCAGGGGAGACAGGGGATTGGATGGACTCACGGACCAATCCGAACCACGGGGAACGGCGGTTCGGATTGGTCAACTATAATGCCGCTTTGCAGCGGATATACTGAATGGATTTTTTTCATTCTTTTTGGTCTTTATATTGCGTAGATCGGACCATAGGACCATAACGGCCTTATAAACGGTGTTATTAAGATGTACCAAGCTTCCAAATTGTAGACCATAGCTTTAAATTAAAAAGTATAATTATTATTATTATGTGTTCCAGATTTATACTCAAAAACCTACCAGTGAACGAGACAGGCTCCACCATTCAGACGGCACTCATGGATGAAGCTGATACACTCTTTAAAATGTTGTAATCTGGAAAAACAAAAGCACAAACACACAAAGTATTACTCACTGTAGTGTTTCAACATTCAGCCTTTGTTATTTAAGCCTCACAACTTCTTGAACGAGTCCCACAACACAGACGCAGACACATGAAAATAAGAGAAACATTTCTGTCAAAAATTAACCTAAATCCTGTTTTTAATGAATTAGAACATGAATGGAGGCGAGGCCGACTGGTGGACAAGATGTTCACTAAATGAGGAAACACATTATTGAGTCAGTCCAGTAGATTTGTTACCATTATTCCTGTTTTACTGAACAAATAAAACTTTGACAGCCTCAGAGCAAACAGAGCCTCAAAACCGGCACAAGATCTTTGGCATCTGTATGAGAGCGGAAGCCTGGTGGCCTGTTGCAACAACTTTGTACAAGTTCTTTTTTGCTTTCTTAACTCAACACTAAAATTTGTCCCAGGATTCTAATGAATTGGTTCCACAACAAACATCAGGTTCATCTTAATAAGTGAAGTTTAATGTTCAAGCCCACTAAATTTTGTCCAAGAAATTATGTCTTCATGGAACCAATCAGCATTTTTTAAATCTGGTGCTGTTTTTTGCATATTCTTTCATATTCCCTCACGGACCCTGAGGTCCTCTGGCACTGGCCTTTTAACCATACCAAAAGTTAGAACTAAGACACACGGGGAGGGGGTTTTTAGTTATTATGGCCTCTCCAATTGTGGAACAGCCTGCCGGAGAATCTCAGGGCTGCAGAGTCTGTTGATACTTTTAAAAAGAGGCTTTAAACCCACCTTTTTAATCTAGCTTTTAATTGATTTAATCAACTTATTTTCCTTTATTATTTATTCTTCTGTTACTTTATAACTTATTTATTCTTGTAGTCAAACTTTTTATCAGATTTAATTCTTAGTTTTTTACGTTATTTCAGTTATCCATTTTATGTTATTTTATCTCTCTTCTTATATTTTTATTATTGTTTTAGTATGATGGTTCTTAGCTCCAGTGCTTCTTCATGGGGGCTCTCCAAGCTGGGAGCTGCTCCAGGTCGACTTCTGGAGGCCCTTGCGCTGTGGTGTGGGGCCTCGTGTCTATGCGGGGCAGGGAAGCCTCTGGCTGCGCTCCTCGTGGGCCAAAAGCCCTCCTCAATGTTGATGGCCCCCAAAGGTAGTTTAGTTTATTCCTTGCCTCAGTCCTCGGTGCACAGCCATGTCTCTCTCTCTCTTTTATGACAGCTCATATGAATGTGTGTGGGTATGTGTAAGTGGGTGTGTGTGCGTATGTTGATGTCTGCGAGTGCGTGTCTGGATATGTCTATGTGTTTGTGGGAGTTGGGTAGCTGGGTTTTCTGCTTTTATGTTGTTTTTAGTCTCTGTGAGGCACTTTGTGTTGCTTTTAAGTATGAAAGTGCCTTATAAATAAAGTTTGATTTGATTTGATATCTAATTTACTCTTAATAGTCCAAAATTAGATTCATTTTACTGCAGAATATCCTTAAAACTGAACATTGTTTGCAGAATATGACAAGGCAAGATGACTGGTTGATGACTGCCACCCAACACTAGAGCCAGTGATTAGTCAGACACTGATTTGTGGAATCTGCTCCTCAACTCTAATTTAATGTAGGACTTAAAAAAACTTCTAGAATGAAGTGCAAGATTAAAATTGCAGCTTAAGGCTACATGACCAGTTGGTGCAACCAATTTGATGATTGTATAAAGTTAACTGTTGTAACTTAAACTTACATCTAAACATGTAAATGTTTGAGCTTCTGCAAAGCAGATGCAACCCAGGGTAGGTTTGATCCTGATGACAAACCTGACAGAACTGATGTAAGTTTTACTGTGGACTGTAAAATAATAGATGCCTTAATTGGAGAATCACATCAATACTTTGTTCAACAAATGGAATTTAAAAAACTGGATTTTATATGAACAGAATCACTGGCATCACATTTGTAAAGATAATTTGGACCACAAATTTAGGATAAGAGAAAGGGCACGTGAACTGAAACTCTGGAGGCCACCAGCTTGTGCTAAAACTGTGCAAAACATGGTGCAGGTTTGATTATGACAAAGGAAACTCAATGTAACTCTTAATAAAAATGAGCTCTAACAGAGAAGATTGTTGAATTACTTCTCTTTTTGTCTACTCTTGAGGGTGACCGTCAGTGTAGAGCGCTGTGATTTGTTCTCCTCTACTCCAGCCTATCATGTGAGAGAAGGGTCAGGTTTGCTCAAACAGGGATTTTGTGGTAGACCAGAGTGCAGACAGGGAAGTAACTGGCCATGATTTTTGTCTATGTGCAAAATTTTAACAGTTTTCAGCATTCATTTATTATTCATTCTAAAAGTGATTAAGTGTGTTATTTTGAGCTTGAACCACTAAATTCTTGCATTAGTTGCACCAGTAAATGTGAGCAGGACTTCTCCCAAACAAGCAAACCAACTGAGAGCTTATGCTTATGAGGACGGGAACTCCCGCAGCAGTGCAGTCAAACAAGGAACCTGAGTTCAATTTGATCTCACCAGTCTGTGGCATGTAGTGACTATTACAGAGCCAATGTCATAAGCTAGCACTGAAAGACAATTTGTGTAGAAACTTCAAACATCAGAGAGTGAATGTAAATGGATCAGGGAGAGTAAAAAGCACCTTAAGGTGGCTTTAACTCCTGGAACTCAAATTTGTTGTTCTGATTCCAAAAGTGAGCCGATGAACAGCCAACTGCGTAAGTAAGTGCTGCCATGATTCTGGGCAAACAACAAAACAAGTCATCATTTATAAAGATGGGCATATTTAATGATATTTGACACAATACATGAAAAGAATGTGAGAAACATAGGAAGAAAGACTTAATGCTTAAGGATGTCAACTAGGCCTGCACCATATATCGTTTGAACATCGCCATTACGATGTGCGCATGTGCAATAGTCACATCACAGGACGTGCAATATTTTATAATATAATACACTCTGGAAACAGGTGACCTGCAGGAGGAAGCGACAGAGGATTTAGTCCCCAAAAGACAGTCAACATCTGAAATTTGGAAGTATTTCGGCTACAAAAAGATGATACGGAACAAAAAAACGTGCCAACAGTGCCTCGCCGTGGTTGCTCCAACACGAGGTAATATGTTGAACCTGTTCAACCATTTGAAATGCCATCACAAGCTCCTGTATGACCAGTGCAAACCAAGGACCCCAGGTAAAACTTCATCGATTCAAAAAACAATGACAGAAGCCTATGCCAGCATAACACCCTATGATAGGAAGTCCAAACAGCTTTGACAAATCAGGGATGCAGTAACTTTTCACCTGGTGAAAGACATGGTGCGATTGAACACCGTCGCTAAAGAGGGGTTTAAAAAATGATCTGAACGCTAGACAAGCTGTATAAAATACCATCACACACAAATTTCTCATTTGTTTTGTACAGAGACATGGCCTCCAGGATCCCTTTAATATACAGCAATCTTCATAACTCACAGATGAACTCCCTTAGCCTGGATTAAACGGTATTATATGAATAAAATGGTGTCATTGTTAGTCAACCAAATTCTTCCCAAACAGAGCTATTCAAGTCATCTGGTGAAAATTCTTCTATTTTTAATATTGCAATATATATCGCAATATATCGCAAACCCCTCAAAAATCGCTTTGTCAGTTTTTTCCCACATCGTGCAGCCCTAATGTCAACACAGGACCACAGAGGGAAGCAGCTAACATGCTAACTTTTCACACCCTACATGGAGCAGTGGAGAGCAGTTTTTTTATTTTAGATGACCTCAAATATTTCATTGAGTTTCCAAAGACAGAAAAATTCTTCATATCAATAGCTGTTAGAGGCTTTTTCATGGGAATAAAGTCATGAGGACTGTTTGTTTATAGTTGCCATGGGAACACGTAGTAATGTGTAACATGCTGCTGGACCTGCTGCTGCTGACGATGGGTTTCTGTACTTCATTCATATGTTGTGCAGCTCACCTGTGCTCTAAACCAGTCCTGCATTAAAAGAGCGAAGGTGGTGACAGGTGGACACTGTCTTTTTACAATCTTTGGCCTTGACTCCTCCACAGTTGCTTAACGTATTTAGTTGGTGGTGGAATTTACTGCATGTTTATTGTATTTAGGTCCTTTCGTTGACATGGTGTCATTGGTTTTAGTATTTCACCAGGTTTGGTTTTTCGAAGGATACTGCCGTGGCGAAAAGCCTGCACAAGTCCACCATGACTGCTTGTTGTTTACGTCAGGAAGGTATTTACTGTATGGCAGCCTCAGTGGACTGGCTTTAAACTGCTTTCCAAAGCTCCATGTGTACCCAAACCGCTGAGGTCTGTGATTTATACCAATTATTTCTACAGGCAGAGGTCAACCCCCAACACTTTTGTCCCATCACGTCTAGATGAGTACACTGTAAAAAAGGCTAGTTGTTTCAAATTTTAAGTTATCTGAATATATAAATTTAAGTTCAGTTGAATTAAGAACGATTCAGATCAAGTGAACTTCTTAAGTTCAATAAACTTGCTATTAAGTCAGCTCTACTTGAATTGTTTAGTTTAACAAACTTCTAAAAGCAATCTTATTCCAATAGTATTTTTTTATGCCAACACAGTAATTAAACTTCTTTAAACTACAGTTTTAAAGGTAAAACAACTTGATCTGAAGTTCAGGTCACTGATCCTCATCCACAAATGTGAAAAAAGAAATAAAACAGTCAAAGATGTGAGCTATAAGCTCGTTTTCCACCAAACGGGCCATCAGGCAAGCCAGACGAATTTTAGTAAAAGTTAAAGAACATTTGTGGATGAGGATGCATTTTTCCCACAAGCACTTTTTTGTGGCAAATGTATCTTGAATCTGTTCAGAGCTGTTTTGCTATCCACATTGAACATGTGATCAAGCATGAAGAACAGAAGTTGTTTTGGTTTGTCTGGCAATAATACCCTTTAAATACTCGACCTTTTTTTCTGCTTTTAAGATTGATTATCTTAAAGCAAATATTAACTTTATTTTATAAACTTGTGTCGAAGCAGAACAAAATGAGTAAAAGTTAGAGAGAAATATTAAGTTAAATCCAAATGCAATAAGTCAATTTAGCTCAAAATCATCAGTGACCTGAACTTCAGATCAAGTTGTTTTGCCTTTAAAAACTGTAGTTTAAAGAAGTTTAATTACTGTGTTGGCATAAAAAAATACTATTGGAATTGGATTGCTTTTAGAAGTTTGTTAAACTAAACGATTCAAGTAGAGCTGACTTAATAGCAAGTTTATTGAACTATTGAACTCATTCTTAATTCAACTGAACTTAAATTTCTAAATTCAGAAAACTTAAAATCTTAAGGCAGCCCTGACACTAACTTTTTTAAGTTAAAACAACTAGCCTTTTTTACAGTGTAGAAGTAAAACCATACCTAATTAGTTTTTATTAACAATTTTCTCTATTCCTCTCTTATATATCTCTTTTTTAATGGAAAAAGTTTGTGGACAGACCCTTAAGGTCAACACAGTGGACATAGCGCTGACTAACAGATATCACACACCCTCATACAGTGAGCCTCTGAAATAAAAGGGAAGACAAAGCAGCACAACTGCGCCTCAAACATCATCCTCGCTCACTGTCAGGAAACACTGATGGGGCTTTGCATAATCCAGCAGTGCATGGCTGATAGCGGCGTCTCCTGAGGAGCAGATGCTGGTTACTCAACAGCAGACAGAATAACAGACAGCGGCTAAAATAGATCGACTGCCACTATTCTTTTTTCTCCTTCCTGACATCCAAACTCCTCCTCAAAAGATGTCTCCTCAGCACTTTGGTCTGTCTTCCTAGCACAGAGGTTTCCGGCTTTCTTGTTTAATATGCAGAAAATTACCTTGTGACTGACACTTGAGGTTTAAACTCGCTGAATACAAACAAATCAGACAAAACAATCTGGTTGACTCTTGTTCTTAAAAATGCAGAAAGATCATCTGAAGATTGGTAGGATGGTGAAAAATCTAGTTTGTCAGCATTAAAAATAAATAAATAAAGCACTTAAAAACGTCTAAACCAGAGCACAGTGGAGTCTTATTAGGTGACTGCACATCTCATGTTTGAAAGGTTTGATGCAAATGACATAACGGCTTCATGGTCAGTGCACATAGCGTGTTAAAATCATCACAGCCATGTCATGTGAATGCTTACTAAAGGGGAACACCTGAACCTAAATGACTTGATAATGTGCACATGACTGTTTATTTAAATATTTGTAAAAGATAATTTCTATCAAATATTTGCACTCATACAGATGATGCATTCATACGACTCACACCGAAATGATTCCTATTTCAGAGCATCAATACATTATTTACCATAATATTTATTAGAGCTGAAACGATTCCTCAAATAATCGCGATTATTCGATTACAACATATCTCGATTATGATTCGATTATTGTGTCTCGAAGCCTCGTTTAATATATAATTATACATATAAAATATATATCTGGACTAGTACACAGTGCACAGTGTTTGACACGGATGGTCATTTCTGTGGCACAACGCGCCTGCTGCCTCCGCTGCTGCGCGGCTTGTAAAATCATGAAGGAAGAGAAAAGAGAGGGACAGAAAGGAGAGAGTCCACAGAAGAAATGGCAGAGAGTGTCCCAAGTGTGTGGTCACTACAAGAAGGGACGAAAAGAAAACACAGTGCAGTGTGTCTGATGTCAAACGGAGTTAGCTTAGCACATAGCTTAGCATGATAGCGCGTCAACACTAAACATCTGATCTGTGCGTCAGTATGATATTATTTGGTCCTAGAAATAAAGTAAGCAAAATAAGATCATCAATATGGTACAGTCGTAAAGGCAATAATTTAGCAAAAAGCAACAAGCATGAATACAAATAAAATAAAAAAATAACCAAACTTAAAAAAAAATACTGAAAAAAGCAAGATATGGCCGGGAGTAAAAATAAAAGTATAGATTTTGATTTTGAGATCCCATTTCTGCTCAGAATGTTCAAACTAAGAAAAATAAGTTGTTAATTGAAGTGACCTGGCTTTTCTGTTTTGTGTGTTACTAACAATAATAATGTGTAGTGATTCAATGTAAAAAAAAAATTGCGGTGAGCGCAATGTAACCGTTCTCCGATTACTTGATTAATCAACAAAGTTTTGATGGAGTAATCGATTACAAAAAGAATTGATAGCTGCAGCCCTAATATTTATATTTCCTGTCTCTTATATTGTTGCTTCATTTGCAGTGTGAACAAAGTTAGGGAGAAGCTTGTTGCCAAGTTTGAGCAAAAATGGTTCAATGAAATTTTGTTAAAGGCAACATTAAGAACATATATTCAAATTAAACACAATTACAGCCATAAATCTTACGTAACAGCTACCTGAACAAGAAGTCAAAGATCTTTAATTGCTCAGTTGAGAACAGGACTCCTTCCACTTGCTCTTGAAGTTGGCAGATTCAAAAACATCCAGGAGGAACAGTGACTTTGTGAATTATGTGAGTTAGGTGAAGTCGAGAACGAAGCACATTTTCTTCTGTACTGTCTATTTACGACGAGTTGAGAGCTCCTCTGATGAATGAAATGTACGTTAAAAGTCCTGATATGTTTTTGTGTACTGATGATGACAGACTGAAATGGTTGTTTAGTTATAATATTTACAAGTTGGCCTCCTTCGTATCCAGAGCCTGAAAAAAAACATTTGGATAGTTTATTTTTGTGAGATTATTATTTCCTCTTTGTAAACATCTACAATGATCTCTGAACTTGATGACTAAATAATGGTGTCTTGTAAGCCCGTTGGGCTGGGCATATTGAATATGCATGACACAATAATAAAAATCATATACAACATATACATATATAAAGCTTACACAAACTAAGTAAGTGTGCTAGCACGTAAGGAAGTGAGAAAGTACAGTAAGTATATGTAAGTCCTACTGTGTGTGTGGGGAGAATATGTTTAAAAGTGATCAATTAATAAACTATGTATACATGTGACAGTCGGTAATCATGTCAGTAACTAGATACATAGGTAAGTATGAAAGTGACAAAGTATCTTAGTAGATATGTAAGTATGTGACTTGGTATTACGTAAGTAATAAGTTAAAGATGCTATGAGGAGTTTCTAAGTAATTACAAATAGTCTCACTTTTAGATGTATGCCTGATGGAAATACACACTTTAAGATGAGTTTACAGCATCAGAATAGGTTATCTATAAATGCTATTCCCTAGCTTCGCGGTCGGGTCGGACAGGGCTGGACTGGCCTGGATACTCAACTTCAGGAACAAGACAATTAAAACTAGAGCAAATTTATATTATTCAGACACGTCTTAGAGCACCGGGCTGTAAGTAGAGATATATAGCCGGCTACAAAACTACAATACTAAGTTTTCCAAAAATTGTCACATGTCTTTTGGTGCGTTCCAGTTGTAGTCAGAAGTAGGAATTTATGAGTTCCGAGTAGGAAACTGCAACTGGAATGTCCCCCGAAGTCAGAATTTGCTACTGGGAACTCGGTGAAACCTCGCCACCCCCGAGTTGACAATGGAAGATGGATGCCCCAGTGTGAACAGTTATTTAGCTCCTGTAATAATCAATTTATTTGCACTTCTGACTGGGGTGTGTCGCTCTAGATCAGCTGTATACATAGTATTGTTAGACTTATATTTACAAAAATGCTGCCATAGTGATAATCACATTCTTCATGTGATATTTGTGAAAAACAACGCAGGGCATGCTAACAACAGCTATCAATAGCCTGGCAGATCAAAATGTTTTTTTTTTTACTTCAACTGGAACGCCGATAAGTCGGAGATGATGCGTTACTTGAACGCAGCATTACGACAGTCGCCGCGCGTGCTCATGGCTAGCAGAGTCTTTATGTCGCCGGAAATAGATTCTCCTCATAGCACCTTTAATAAGTAAGTAAGTGTATGGATGAGTAGTTCTATAAATAGGTACGTACGTTATTATGTACTAAAACAAATGTTAATAAGTTTAAGTTTATATATAAAGGTTAGCATGTAAGCACGTATGTGTATATTTAAAAAAGCAAACAAGTGATCCAGTCCAGTTCAGTCTGTATTCTTGGGCCCCAGAATAAATGAGGTAATATTAATAAATGAATTTGCCAGTCTGCTCCTGTTCGTTAGTATCAAGCTTTTTTAAAGGATCACTCTTGGTCCCAGTGAGTAAGTTATCTATCCAGACACAATGGTCAAACTATTTACAAGCATAAGTTGTGAATAATTTACTGGTTAAACAACTGAAATGATGCCATCAAACAAACATTTAACTGACCAAATTGAAAATTCATATAATTTGTTTTTCTGCATTTCTTTCGGCATGTATTAATCTTCTTATTTTCTTTTTAAATGAACCTGTTGAACCCATATCTGAAGTTACAAACCATCTCAATGAACTTCACCTTAGACAAAAAGACGTGTTCTCTGAGCTGGTGGTGAGCCTGCTGGAGAGTCAGAGTGCCTCACCGTTCCCGTCAGCCAGAGCAGTGATTGTGACAGAGGGGGTTTATTAAAGTCTTTGGTGGTCTGGGCCTAACAGCCAGATGTCACACAGAGGTTTCCTTCCTCTGCTGCCTGAGGGAGGGACACTGGATTGCGACAGCGAAGGCCTGACACCTCCAGCTCTACCCCATCAGCAACATCCAACAAAAACAAGCCTTAATTCCATGAACTTGTTATTTAATCTGCTTTTTTTTTTGGTCTTTTGAGGGTTAAACAGAAACAGCTCAACCAACATGAGTCCTGGTAATGTCACCTTAAGCATACAGCTTGAAAATGAATTATCAGTATAGGGATGCACTAGTTCAGATTTCCGTAAATATGTCCAGATTTGCAAACATATTTTTCCTTATACTAATAGCAGAAAGAATATACATTTAATGTGAAAACACCAAGTGTCTACTGGAGTCAAATTTTCTTCATCCATAGAGAGAATCTTGTAGTTTCAACAACTCTTGATACTAAAATAAATGACAGTTCAAAAGGTTTTTGATATATCAACAGTCAGTAATGTTTTTTGAAAGTTATTTGTTTGTATTCCATGATCATTTTAATGCCAATATTTTAAAAAGTGACAGTAAAATCATGTCCTTTTAGCGCCCACAAAAGGCACTGCAGCATTGTGTGGACAGACAGTTACCTCAACAACTGTAGCTACTGCCCAGCAGCTAAATGCCTCCATTAAGAGTACAAGCCCACAGGGAAAGCACAGAAAAGAATCAATTTAAAGAACTGGGGTACTTTTGAATTAACATATGACATAATGACATTTGACTCCCATAATCTATGTTTGTTGTTCTTATTCCAAAGTGCTCCTTTCTGCATAAGTCAAACACAACATCCATCAAATAAGTCTGGAGATATTATGTTAACAAGCAAATGGTAAACATGAGGCCCATTTTGTACATTCATTGTTCTTTATACTGAACAACAATTGTAAGTATGATTTATCTGGGGGCGGCACGGTGGTGCAGCAGGTATTGTGCTTGCCTCACAGCAAAAGTTGCTAATATCGTTTTAGCTTATGCTGATTCAGAAAAGGAAAGATGACGGCCTAAATTACAAATGGACTCCAGTAAAAAATAAAATGTGCTAATACATGTTTAAGGCTCCCCATAGAACAGCAGGTTAGTGCATGTGCCTCACCTCAAGAAGGTGTCTAATTAAACTCCCCGTGTTGGTCAGGGCCCTCCTGTGTGGAGTTAGCATGTTCTCAGTGTGCATGCATGGGTTCCCCCCTGGCACTCCAGCTCCCTCCCACTTACCAAAACGTGCTCATTAGGTTAACTGGTGACTCCAAATTGAACGTAGGTGTGGGTGAGTGTGTCCCTTTACTAGGCCTTGTGATTGGCCGACAGTGGGTTTGGGTGTATCGGCCTATGTCAGCCAGGGTAGGATCCAGCCCCCACAAGAAAATGGATGGTTGTTTTATTTGCAAAACATAAAACTTAAGATGAAAATGTCCATTTATTTCAAGGCCTATGATGGTAACTAGCACTGTCTGGGCTACCAGGTGCTTGCAGGGACACGTTGGCTACCTCGGCAATACTGTGCAGCCCTACATTAAGTCATATGTTCTGCCCACAAATACAGACAATGTTAGCTGTAAATAAACACATAGAAGTAATACACTTTTAAAATAGTAAAACTGTTCAAATAAAGATAATATATGCGCTAGGGCATTGACGCATACTGCATTTTAGTATTCGGCGAATACTTCCCAAAAGTCGACTAATAATCGAATATTCTCCCCCCTCATGCCCATGGCGGCATGGAGTTGTCAGGCCTAACCCTCCACACTGTCTGCCTCTGTAAAAAATGAATTATGTCCTTAGAGCCATTTCCAGACCCTGCAGCAAGCGGTTGCAGATCCTTCACAATGAATTTCACCAACAGAACTGTTATTTTCCTTTTTCTTCGGTCGGATACGTGACGTATGGAGAAGTCTCTCTTTATCTGTTGTATGGCGGGTTGTTGGTGCCTCTCTCCGCTAACGTGACTGCTGCTAAAGCTGCTAGCCATGATCGGATGTAGCTTCAAATGGATATGCATTGTAGTCGTACTGCCATGGTATTTTAGGGTAGCCTTGCATATATTGCAGCTAACAGTCTTATCTGTTTTGGTAAAATATTTCCAGACCTTGGATATTGGCAGTCCAGTCGTGAGAGCCACCTCTGCCATGTTACTTTCAATCTTCTTCTCCTTGTTTTCATCTCCTGTCTGCTGCTTGGCGCGCCTTGCATGTTAACACAGCGCCCCCAGCTGCATATCTGCGGTGGATCATTACTGCAGATGCCGAGACGAATACTCGACTATCACGCCAAGCGTCAAATAGTGGTTTTGGTAGTTGAATATGCGAATATTCTGTGAAACCCCTAATATGCACAGCTACTTTAATTTGCTTAACACATTTCTCTGATGCAGGAACCATGACCAACCAGCAGAGGGTGACACTCCTTGCCAGCACCTTTCCCAACAGACATTAAACTTCTTTTTCCAGTTGATGCACAAACTGCATCTCCTGATAGATGCTTCTGATTATGCCTTCAGACTGTGTGGAGTATTCAGCACAGAAGCATTGCAACTCATGCTGCAGAAAGTCAAAGGTCCTTGAGAGAAATCCTGATAAAGTGATGACTAACATGGGCTGGTGGCTTGCTGCATGGGCAGAGGGACAGCTCATTCTTACAACATCGAGTCTCAGCCAGATGAACAATGACACACAACACAGTTACTACATTCCTCCCCCTCTAACTCCTGCCCAGTCAAACATGCACAAAAAAAGAAACATACAAGTGATAACAATTGATCTATAAGACACGGGATTCAGTCTTTTATTGCAGGATCTATTTTTAAATGTCTTAATCTACAGTTTCACATTTGTCTAGATATTTTATCACCTTATATAAGCTTATTAATATAAATGATCGTTCAGCTGAATGAAGTGTTGAATAAAGAACTAATGCTTATTAAGAAGTGGGTTACAGAAAATAGATTACCTCTTAATATTGAAAAGGCAAAATCCATGGTTCTAGGCTCTAAATACAGGCTGAAATCGGCACCTATCTCTAATTTGAGCATAGGAAATAAACACAAAGAACAAAAGACAGAGGTCAAGTTATTAGGATTAATTATTGATGATAACATTTTATGGAATAGTTTTATTAATCAGGTAGTGATAAAGATGGGCAGAGGCATGGCAGTGGTAAGACACTGTAACAAATTTATGCCAAGCTACATGATCAAACAACTTATTCAGGCACTAGTTCTTTCATATTTAGATTATTGTGCAGTCATCCGGTCAAATACAACACAAAGTAATTTATATAAGCTGCAAGTAGCACAAAATAAAGCTGCTCGTATAGCTTTAAATTGTTCATATAGAACAAGCAGCACATTGATGCATCATAAACGAATCTGGTTAGATGTTAAAAGTAAATTACACTATTTACTGGTGTCCTTAATAAAGAACATTATTAGAAATAAAATCCCAGAAATGCTCTATAAGAAATTAACATTCTTCTCTGATGAACATATGTACTGTACTAGGCAGGCATCAGAAGGGAGATTTAGGCTGACTCTGTGCAGGACAAATGTGATAAAAGGTTTGGTTCTCTACAGAGCAATGGTGGCATGGAATCTATTACCAAGCTTTTTAATCTCAGACAGTAACAGAAGTTACTTCAACAAGAAATTAAAGATGTATTTGTTCACATATGGCTTACCTGAAAGATAATAATGTTAACTACTTCTCCCTAATGATATGAATTTTTGTTGTAGTCCCAAAAGGTAAGGAGAGTTCTGTGGTTTGTCTCTCCTTTTTTATTTTCTTTTTATAAACTTCTTGTGTATTGGTTTGCTTTTTGCAATCAAGTGGTGAATGATAGAGCTACTGTATGAGTGGATTGTATGAATGTTATGAGTGTAGTGTATATAGGCATGCTCAAAAGGATGATATTTTATGTTGAAGGTGTAATATGTGGACCCCAGGAAGGATAGCTACTGCATACTTGCTGTAACTAATGGTGGATCCAAAATAAATCAAATCAAATCAAAATCAAATCAGTGTTTTAGTTTCAGAATATTCCTTTACTTATCACAAATTTACTGAATTCGTTGTTTTTAAATAACATTTTGGTGTTTTATTATCTTATGACAACTATGACAAGGTGTTGGAGTTATTCACAGGATAATGCCCGATTTAAATTTAGTTATTTATTTGCTGTTATCTTGTTTAAAAATGGGCACATAATTATGTTTATCATTGCCAGTTTTGTTATTTAGATAGCGAGGACAACAATTTGTTTGCAATCATCAATAAACCAAAGGAAACTGTATCTTGTGGCTTTGACATTGACATTTTTGATCCTGTGAAAGATCACAGTGACCGTTTTGAGTTTTGAAATGTTTTGTTGTTTTGGACTTAAAGTCAAATGGCCCCTATAGGAAAGGCCATATCTTTAATTCAGCTGAATTCAACATTTCACGGTCATGCTATTTTTCTTTTTGTTTTTGTTTCCTGCTTTTGTGTTTCTTTAGTCTGTCAGTCCTTGGATTTTATGCTTCAGGAAAATAATCTGCAATAAAAGAACTGCTCCACATCATGTCAGAGGATACACCAGTTTTAAGGTCTCTGCATTTGCTGCCCGTTTCTCTTAGGATAGATTTTAAGATTCTTTTACTGGTTTTTAAAGCTCTTAATGGTCTTAGTCCTGCATATTTATCTGATTTGCTTTTACCGTACGAGCCCATTAGAGCCCTCAGGTCTTCAGGACTGTTAACAGTTCCCAAAGTTAAAACAAAAACTTACAGTGAGGCATCTTTTTACTACTATGGCCCCCGCTTATGGAACAGCCTAACTGTAGACCTGAGGGCTGCACCTAATGTTAATGTCTTTAAAAACAAACTCAAAGCTACTTTTTTTAGTCGAGCTTTTATCTGAATTACCTTTTAGTGTTTTTATTTATTCTAACTACAGGCCACTTTTTATAATTTTATCTTAGTTTTTATCTTTTCTTTTAAATCTTTTCTATTTTTCCTTATTTTATTTTCTAGCTTTCCTATTTTATTTTATTTTCTATTTATTTATTATTATAATATATATGTATATTTTAACTTAAAGGTACAGTGTGTAGTTTTTAGCGGCATCTAAAGGTGAGGTTTGAGATCGCAGCACTCCAGCGCTCCCCCCTCCCTGTCAGAGAACCTCCGGAGCTACGGTGGCCTTCCAAGGACAAAAGGTGTTTTTAGCTTAGTTATCAGCCTATGTTTTGTCTTACTGCCACAGAAAATGAATAAATCGTGGAGTTTTAGCACGACGTTGTCTCTCTATTGTCTTTCAGTCTTGCTAACGCTCACACCGGTCGTTTGGAAGAGACAATCATTTCAAAATGCTTTTGGCCGTGAAATAAGCCTCTCATAGCAGATACATTCTCTGTGTCTTCTCCCGAAAGTAAACAAATAAATTCGGCTCCATATAAGAGTACAATTTGACACTTAGTCTTACCTGTCCAGCAAAAAACAGGCAACTTCGGCGTCTGTCTGCAAACTTATCCTTCAGGGACTTCCATCTGGGAAAGGCAGCGCCGATGTTGTCGTAGCTCTTTTTGTCGTAGCCTGTCCCGATTGCGTTTGGCTTCATCGTGTTTTCGTTTCTTTGACAATGATTCACGCTCCACTGATGGCAAATTGTACGTGTGGTCCTCCATGTTTGTTTGTATTAGCACAGCTGCTTGGTAATCACTCTCTCCTTCTTCTTTGTCTATTTCACAACTGTGCATTTCCGGTAGGCGTCAACAAAAAAACGCGGGAGCGTTTCGTTTGTCCGTTCTGAGTTACGGTAGAAAAGATGGCGACGCAAGATGGAAGCCACCATAAGAGAGGACCCGCTCCTATGTAGATATAAATGACTTATTCTAAGGTAACGAAAACAAAACATTAACTATTTAAGGCTGATTAGAAACTAATTTAAAATATAATTTTAAGTAATCTATCCCATTTTTACCAAGTCTGTTATTTTAGATAGCATTTAATAATGCACACTGTACCTTTAATTTCAAGTTATTTTTTATTCTTCTTATTTTTTAAAATTCATTTTCTTATTTTATTTAAAGATATATTTAATTTTATACTTTTAACCCAACCTCCAGTGTTTTCTCATTGTTAAACCTTTAAGATGGCGTTTCTTCAGTACGTACTGGGTACAGCAGTGTGCTTTATTATTGTCTTTTATTTAAGATGCTTTTTATCAACACTGTGTATGGATTGCTGTGTGGGTGGGTTCAGGGGCTGGGTGGAGTGGGTTTGGGTCATAAATCCTTCATTTAATTTACTTGTCTGTTTGTAAAGCACTTTGTGCTACATTCTTTTTTGTATGAAAAGTGCTATATAAATAAAGTTTGATTGATTGAAAGGTGCTTAAAATGGTTTATTTTTAGGGAGCATAAAGCCATTTGTCCCCCTACATGGCAGTTATTGAAAACTAATGAACATTAATGAAAATCCCATATCAAATAACACAGATTTCCAACAGAAAAAAAAACATCAATGCTGGTGACAAAAGTCTTGATTGACTCTCTCTGTCAGTTTGCACTGGGCTGTCACGCCCTGTCACCTCGGGGAGGGTAAAAGTGTTGAAACCCTTTGACATGACTCATTAGTGCTTGAGTAACAGAAAAGGATATTTCCAAACTTATTAGAAATCATGTCAAATATACATAATTCCATGCATGTTTGTGGAAGTGCGTGAGTACGGTTGAGTTTACTCACAGGTTCTGGTTTGAAGCATCTGCTGCATGAATGCAGAGGTACGTCTTGTCCTGTAATACAAATATGTGGGTTTATTATTGAGACAAAATTCAGTAATTTAGGCCATGCATATGAAATAAAGAAACCTTCTGTAAATGATACTAAATAAAATTAGGGCTAAGCATCTGTTACCGAGATGCTTGAATGAATATCTCTTTTCTTTAACTATATAACTGTCTGTAAACAGTCTCTTTAATGAGCATTAAGCCTGGCATTCAGGGGTGTAGCAGTGATTTTAAAAGTGAGGGTGTTCTAAGGGTAGGGCAACCTTTGAGTCAAATTTTTGTTTTTAAGATACGCTAATTGAAATTGAATGTATTTTTGCTTTTCATTACAATAATATACAAGTAAAATAGCATAAAGTATCAAAATGTACATTGATGTACCACACACTCCACGCTAATATCCTTTTACACTTTTCTCAGACCATTATTGGTAAATTATGTTATGATTTAAGTCTTTTTTTTTATATATATATATTAAAGTGATATTCCGGGATTGAACAAGTTGGGTCCTATCACAAGGGTTAGGGCAGAAATTACCTCTACAGCAGTGTTTATGTGGAGAAGAAACCCAGGGCGCACGGACCTAACTCCCTCTTCCTCCTTCGGCTCTGCTCCTCTGGTGATTTGGCTGGGCTCACAGCTGCAGCTCTGGCTCTGCAGCCACAGCTGAGTCTCTTCCGCGTTGGCCGTTTCACGGCGCTACGAGAACTAGACCCTTATTTAGCGGTGTTTTGTGTGAAAGTAACGCGCTGAAAATTCTCTACATAAAGCGTGAATGCAGACCGATATCAGACTTTTGAGTCCGTTTATTTGTGTTTTTGATCAAGGAAAATATGGCCCGTGTGAGTCCAGCCAAATCACCAGAGGAGCAGAACCTGGAGGTAGCAGTGAAGGGGGTGTGTGCTCGCAGCGACATGGGCTTCTGTGACACAGAAACACTGCTGTAGGGGTAATTTCTGCTCTTAACCTTGTGATAGGACCCAATTTGTTCCATCCCGGAATATCACTTTAATATAGCACTAACCATGCCCATGACTCATATCCAATGATATTTGTGGGTGATACTATAAAGAATACAGCACCTTTTACATTGTGTCTCAAATCTAGTTTAAATCAGTCAACTTAAAATCAGTGTCAGAAAAAGTAAACAATACTTTTCGCAAGCTTATTTCCCAATGAGCTTTAAACTGATTCATAAAAAAAACCACAGCATCTGCAACCCCAGCTGGTGAGATGCGCACGAATCCCTCTGTAAATAGTGAGGGGGATGATTTTTTGTTTCTGTGAAAGTGTGGGTGTCTCAAAACCCTCAACCCCCGCGGGTGTGACGCCCATGCTAGCATCTATTTATTTATATCAGTTCATTAAACACTGCTTTCACCCATGGCCTGATAGAGCAGAAAAGAAGATTACACCATTATAGGACTAATATTGTCACCAAACATCTCTTTTAGACATGCATAGGGATGTAACGGTGTGAAAATTTCATATCACGGTTATTGTGACCAAAATTATCATTATTATCACGGTATAGTTGCAGTGTGCTCAAAATGTTGAAAAAAGTACTTTTACACACTTTTGAAATCATTTAACCCCTTTAATATTATCATTTTAACAGTCCTTTTGTCTTTTTGTCAACAATTGTGTCAGGAAATGTCCTATAAGTAAATTTGTAAAAAAAAAAAAAAAAAAAAAAATCATTAGAAATAAAAGTAAACAATTCTTGCAAGTATCTGTCATTATTTTGTGATAAATGCTTTAACTGTGTAATTACAAGAATAGAAAAAAACAAATTTGTACTTCATTTGTACAAGCTACGTATGCACGCTTCTGTTTGCGACACACGGCTACTTCACTGAGGGGCACACGCACATAGTTTTGCCATAGTTTGTTGCAAAGAGCAACAACACCGTGAGTTACTGACACAATGTGGTGATCAAACACGGTATAATGGTAATTTTAAAAGGACACAGTAATGATTACTGTGGGAAATTTTACCGCGGTTTACCATTATACCGGTAACCGTTACATCCCTAGACATGCATATTGCCCTGTTATAGATGTTGTTATAGATGTTTAATTTTTTTAAATACAAAACTCTGTCGAAGGCAAACTTCAGCAACTGACTGATGTTGAAAATAGCATGATAACTGAAAACAAAAAGTTCAACTAAGGTAAAATGTCTTGATACTTCGATGCTTTCAGATACCTTGTGTCTTACAATGGTATTTTCTTCATTTTCATTATGCAAATGATTGTGAGGTCAAACAAAATACACTTTCTTTATTATATTTGCAACCTAAAAAGAGAGATCAATCATTGTAAAACTGCAAAAATACATCAGCAACATCTCAATACCAAGCTATTTCTATCGTGTGCTGTTTAGACAAAGTTGAGGAGAATTTCTAAATTTTTTTGTATTAACTAAAAGACATTTCTCAGTGTATGGCATCTGAGACTTCTGCTTTTGTTGTAATGATATGCACACAGGCATTGAAACAGTTACATTTCCCTTCTTTTTATTAACTAATTTATTGTTTTTTTACTTTAAATGCCAGGTTGCTGAAATGTTCTAACCAAATACGCTTACTTTCATTGCCCTGACAAACTTGTGCACGTGCACATTGGTACTAGAATAGGGTCTGCTACACAAAAACATTATGATTAAGTAAATCTGTCAGCATAAAAGTGAGAGTGCAGGAGCTTTTCTAATCTATCTGAAGTTTAACACACTTCAATAAATCTGTTCATCCATGTGTGGAGATCTTCAGGTATGTTTACAACTACAAAATATGTGACTTTGATAAATCAGACATGCAACACTTGTGTATCTGTAAAGTAGATTTGAGCAGCTAAAGTGAACTTACATCGTTATAACTAGGGATGGGATGAAATATCGTTTGGCAATATATCACGATACAGTAAGTGACGAAATACATCGACTTTGAAAAAAATGGATCGCGAAATAAAGACGTCACGTCCGGTAATAGCCCATGTGACCAGAAGTGACGACAACAAACATTAGCACCAACTACCTTGCCTCCAAAAAGCCGAACGATGGGGTCAAATGAGGTCGAAATTGAGGACGCTCCGCCTGGATACAAGTCATCTGTCTGGCAGTATTTTGGCTTTCTCATTAAAAAAGACAAAGACGGCGAAAACGAGCCTACCGCTCGTTAGCATACACTCTCTCTAACCCTAGAGAGGTTAGAGAGAGTGTTATTGTTTGTGTTTGGCCTGTTAGGCCTAGTGTTTTCCTGTGTGCAACTCAAACAAAAACAAATTAGTTGTATTACACAGTAATATTTTTTCTTTTTTACTTTTTTGATATTGTATCATGACATATCGTATCGTGACCCGGGCATATTGAGGTGCAGCGTATCATGAGTTTAAGTGTATAGTCCCATCCATAGACTGACCATATCTGGACGAAAGCTGTCGTGAAATGGTCGCGAACTCTGCAGCATACAACGTGACTGCCCCGAGAGCCTTCCCTTAATTAATTACGGGTTGTACAAAGCTAAGGTAAGTACAACTTATAGCCTTATCAAAGTTAAATATCTCAAGCTGTCCACTCTAGATACAGTCTACGTTCACAACGTATCTTATGCAAGAACGGCAGCTGTCAATCATTGTGAAACTGCTGTAAACCGCGGTTATTTTTTTTAAATGATCGCAGCCTGGATTGGACGGACGATCGCCTCTGTACTGCAGCGCAGTCACCAGAAGTCAGGAGCAGTTTCTGGGGCGGCTTCATGGAGCAAGCTGCTAGCCAGCTATGCATGATGTCCTATTAGACTCTGTGTTACATTTGTTGCTATACTCGCCCCAAACTCCTAGTTAAATATTGCATTATTGTCTGAACATTGGCCATATTCTCTGCCACACTTTTAGAGGTGATTCCATTTTTGTTTCAGCCTCATACCTTCTGGTAACTCTCTTAGAGTCTCTTTTTGTTCTCGCTATTTTAATTTCTTGTATGACCCAGTGATGTTAACACTGTCTGCTGGGGGACACAAGCCAGATGCAGACATAACATAATGTCATTATAGGTCAGCTTTTTAAAATTGTAAAAGGTATATCCTTTATAACAAGCTGGTCGTAAGCACCAATAAAGTAAAGTATGAGGGCAGCTTGTTAAACAGTTTAAATTCACTGTCCCCTCAAAACAACTCCACACACAGACATTAATGTCCAAACTGCTGGCAACAAAAGTGAGTACACCCCTAAGTGAAAGTGTCCAAATTGGCCCCAAAGTGTCTAAATTTTGTGCGGCCACCATTATTTTTCAGCACTGCCTTAACTCTACTGGGGAGGGAGTTCACCAGAGCTTCACATTTTGCCACTGGAATCCTTTTCCACTTGCTAATGACCACATGATGGAGCTGGTGGATGTTACAGACCTTGCACTTCTCCGCCTTCCTTTTGAGGACTTCACACAGATGCTCAAAATGGGTTTAGGTCTGGAGACATGCTTGGCCAGTCCATCACCTTAACCATCAGCTTCTTTAACAGGGCAGTGGTAAACTGTTTGTGGACTTTTTGAGCATCACTTTTAGAAGAGACCTCCTTCTGGGATGATAGTCATGTAGACCGATATGACGCAGTGTGCAGCTTTTGGTCTGAGCACTGACAGGCTGACCCACCACCCCTTCAACCCCTGCAGCAATGCTGGCAGTACTCATACGTCTATTTCCCAGAGACAATCTCTGGATATGATGCTGACAGCGTGCCCTAAACTTCTTTGGTTGACCATTGTGAGGCCTGTTCTGAGTGGAGCCTGTCCTGTCAAGACCTCAAAACACACCTCCAAGACCACCACTGCCCTGTTAAAGAAGCTGATGGTTTAAGTACTTGGGTATTTGGATAGACAGCAAACTCTCATTTAATGTACATATCACAAACCTAGTAAAAAAACTTAAAATGAAGATTGGCTTTTATTTTAGAAATAAATCATGTTTTACTTTTAATGCCAAGAAAAAACTTGTGGAGGCTACATTTCTGTCTGTGATTGATTATGGTGATATTCTGTATATGCATGTGTCTGCCTCCACACTGCGGACTCTTGATTCAGTGTATCATGCATCTCTTCGCTTCATAACCAACGCAAAATCTCTAACTCATCATTGTATTCTTTATGATTTGGTTGGTTGGACTTCACTAGCAATTCGTAGACAACAACACTGGCTGATTTTTATTTATAAAGCAATTCTGGGAAAACTTCCATCTTACCTCTGTTCCTTTCTGTATAGCAGCTCTACTGGGTAGCAGCTACGATCCTCTAACTTGCTGCTCTTCTCTGAGTTTTTACAGACCTGGGGAAAACTGCCTTTTCTTTCAATGCACCCTGGTCGTGGAATAATCTTCAAAAAGAGCTAAAACTGGATTCAATAATATCTCTTAATAAATGTAAGAGCATCATTAAGAGTGTGGTGACAGAGGCATGTGGTTGTTTTTCTTGAAAGCCAAATGTGTATTTGCTTATTTATTTTAAACCTGTTGATTGTGTTCTGTCATTTTCTATGTACCGTGACTCTGTGCGGCTGCTTTTTTGGCCAGGTCTCTCTTGTAAGAGATTTGTTAATCTCAATGGGACTTCCTGGTTAAATAAAGGTTAAATAAAAAAAATGTGATGGACTGGCCAAGCATGTCTCCAAACCTAAACCCTATTGAGCATCTGTGTGAAGTCCTCAAAAGGAAGGTGGAGGAGTGCAAGGTCTGTAACATCCACCAGCTCCATCATGTGGTCATTAGTAAGAGGAAAAGGATTCCAGTGGCAAAATGTGAAGCTCTGGTGAACTCCCTCCCCAGTAGGGTTAAGGCAGTGCTGAAAAATAATGGTGGCTGCACAAAATTTAGACACTTTGGGGCCAATTTGGACACTTTCACTTAGGGGTTTACTCACTTTTGTTGCCAGAAGTTTAGACATTAATGTCTGTGTGTTGAGTTGTTTTGAGGGGACAGTGAATTTAAAGTGTTTAACAAGCTGCCCACTCACTACTGTACACTGTATCAAAGTTTCATTACCTCACTGCTGTCCCATGAAAAGATATCATATAATATTTGGAAACATGTGAGAGGTGTACTCACTTCTGTGATACACTGTACATGTACGTATCTTATTTTACTAAATTTCCCAGTGATAGTGGGTAAATTTCCCATAGACCTGAGAAAGTGACAGATTTTAAACTACTGTTTCCCAAGCAATGAGCTAAATGAGTCATGATTAAAAGAACATACCCATGTTTACTTGTCATCAGGATGAAAGTGAGAAAACCTGATGTATCAGTGGTTGTACCCTATTGGCTCTTGCAGCCCAGACTTTTCACCACAAACACTTTTGAGTCCAGACCATCAGAGGGGAACCATTTACAGTCCTTCAGCATGTCAATCTCAAACACAAACCTTTTCCTTTTCCATCCACAATCCACCACTGCCCTCTGCTGGCTGTCTGCAGAGTCACATCCTTTTGAGCGCCATCATACTAAAAACACTCGAGGTAAAATTTCCACAGGAAGTTCACAGAGATTGGCGTAGCTAACCTGGACTTTCATCTCACCTCAAACACAGGCTTAGCGTTGTTGTACACTGACAGAATGTGGGTGATGCCATTCTTCGAAAGGCTTTCTCTGTTTTCTGAATCTGGGGAAGAGAGAGAGGAATATATGTGAGAGATTTTCACACCAACAGTTCAGATGTGATCAAACACAAGCTCCTGCAGAGCTGTTCACCATCCTGAATCATCATCTGGTACACTTAAGCCTGTGGTCACTTGCTCCTGTCACTTGAGCTAATTTTAGCTGTTATGCTCTTGCCGTCATGTGGAGTCATCGATGCTGCAGCTAAAGTTAGAGCGGCTGCGAATGCCACATTAACTGTGTCGGGGTTGTTCCAGGCCAGGAAACGATTCAAACTGCAGACGCTAAAGCTTGTCTCTAATTTTCCAGAATTTAAAGACAGATAACTCTTGGCTTATTCACACTGCCATTCCAAAGGTGGAATATTGATGCCCTTCAAATAACATTTTACCTTAAAGGGACTGTGAGGAGTTTCTAAGTAATTACAAAAAAATCTCACTTTTAGATATATGCCTGATGGAAATACACACTTTAAGATGAGTTTATAGCATCAAAATAGGTTAGCTATAAATGCTATTCCTTAGCCTTCCAGTCGGGTCGGACAGGGCTGGACTGGCCTGGATACTCAACTTCAGGAACAAGACAATTAAAACTAGAGCAAATTTATATTATTCAGACACGTCTTAGAGCACCGGGCTGTTAGTAGAGATATATAGCCGGCTACAAAACTACGATAATAAGTTTTCCAAAAATTGCTTGTTGTCACACATCAAAAACTACCACTACGTAACTAGAAAGCGATACATTACCTCGTCACTTTGCATCCTGTAAGTTGTTGAAAAAGAAGTTGTAAAGCAATGCAGAGTTCTGAGGAAGGTCTGAGTTGTATTCATTAGCATCACAACAAACACACGCTTTGGATTGGGTCACGTCTTTTGGTGCGTTCCAGTTGTAGTCAGAAGTTGGAATTTTGAGTTCCGAGTAGGAAACTGCAACTGGAACATCCCCTGAAGTCGGAATTTCCTACTGGGAACTCGGTGAAACCTCACCACCCCCGAGTTGACAATGGAAGATGGATGCCCCCAGTGTGAACAGTTATTTAGCTCCTGTAATAATCCATTTATTTGCTCTTCTGACTGGGGTGTGTTGCTCTAGATCAGCTGTATACATAGTATTGTTAGACTTATATTTACAAAAATGCTGCCATAGTGATAATCACATTCTTCATGTGATATTTGTGAACAACAACGCAGGGCGTGCTAACAACAGCTAATAGGGATGCAAATTATCGAGTAATTCATTAATTGATAGTTGTTTTATCTTATCGATCGATGATCAATTAATTGATAAGCGGCAATTTTTCTGCGAAGCTGAATCCCCCTCTGAATCAAAAGGTTCCTTTCTATGAAAATGCTATCTTTCTTATGAAAGAGAAAATGCAAATCATATTCCTTAATAAAAGTTTTATTCCTAACAGAATGTGACGTATTGAGGTGATAGTTTAGCAAAGTTGTGGAGGAGTTGTACTTTAAAATACTTCAACAGATGGTGCATTTGGTGTCTTTGTCATCATTAACCAACTTAAAGTGGTTCCATACCAAACTCCATCTTGTACTCTTCATCCTGCCAGCTTACCACTTCTCGTTTGTCTTGTTGTTGTTGTTGTCGTCTTCTTCTTCTTCGATTAATTGCAATCAATTTACTTTAATCGAGTAATTTCTTATCAACGATTAATCGATAATCGATGTTTGCATCCCTAACAGCTAACAATAGCCTGGAACGTCGGAAATGATGTCACTCCCAGTTCCGAGGTTACTGGAACGCAGCATTATGACAGTCGCCGCGCGTGCTCATGGGTAGCAGAGTCTTAATGTCGTCGGTAATAGGTTCTCCTCACAGTCCCTTTAAAATGCACAATGCGCAACTGTCAACATGACTGTCCAAAACTTGATCCAAGTGGTAACTGGACTGGTTAAGGGTCTTGAAGACATCTCTTCTCTGACAGACTTTAGTTTTTTAAACTGAAGAAGACTTTTGGAGAAGAAGCGGTTTCAAGAACTCTGACCAGTCCAGCTGACACCTGGATCAAGTTTCTGATCACCATGGAAATACTAATATTGAAAAGAAGCTAAAACAAATGTGATGTGTATTATGTTGCATTTAAGACTTTCTGAAAGTTTCAAAGATCCTCTCTCCGAGTTGTTCCACAAAGCAGAACAAGAACATTTGGCGATGCTGCTTTGAGCTGTTACGCTCCAAAACTGTTGAACAAACTCCCAGAGGCTCTGAGACAAGCTGCAAATGTAGAAATTTTTAAACGCAATCTAAAAACTCGCCTATTCAGCCTGGCTTTTATGTAGAATTTTATTATTTTAATGACTATTACAATTAGTTATTTCTGAGTAGCAATTCTTATTATTTTTAGTTAATATTCTATTATCTGATATTTTATTCCATTTTTACTATTTGCTTGAATATTTTGATATAGTTCTTATCTTTTTACATTTAATCATCTTAGGTTTAATTTTAATCTTTTAACATGCTTTTATTTGTTTAAAATATATATTTTTAGTGTCTTATTTAGATGTCTCTTGGTTTTATTGCTTTGCTTTTTCTTGTATCTGTTCTTATAAATTTTATCATTTTAAATCAAGCTTCTGTGGTGTGCATTAGTCTCCAAATCCTCTTGACATCTTACCAACTATTCATGACAATTACAGTGGCATAATACTTAGTAGATGGACCTCTGTGTTTATTTGCTAAGTGGTTAAATGAAAGTTATTGTCATCATTTATGTATGTGTGTGTATATGCATCTATGTGTGTGTATGTATGTATATATGGATGTGTGTATGTGTATATACAATCTTGTGTCTTGATATAAAGCACTTTGAGCTGCAATTGAATTTGTATGCACTGTGCTATATAAATAAACTTTAATTGATTGATTGATTGAAAGATCAGATTTTTGGTAAACTCAGTCATTATAATTGAACACCTTTCAGGACCCAACAGACACCCTGCATGGTGAACATCTTGTAAGCTGAAAGCCGAGCCTGAACTCCATGAATGAACAGCTAAAGGAGTTAAAATTAAATTTTCTTACCTCTTATGTTTCCAAGGTAAAGTCCATCGACAACCTGTGAAGCAGAATTCACAGACATGATGCACTCAGGTTAGAAATTCATCACCGTCCAGCTTCAAAACTTCCCTGTCCAGGTTGAGCCAGATTGGATTTAAGGCTTAAGGCTTAAGTTCCAGCAAAGGAGAGATTCTCTATGACCACCATACAAGGCCTGAAGCAGCCATGCATGAGTATGAGGACAAAGTGATGAGTGGAGAGTAGCCACTGAGGGATTCTGTACAGCTGTGGCCCAATAGAGCAGCAAATTTAAGCAGGTAACAATGCTGGATAAAACAGAAAAGAAATGACCAATATACATGCTTCAGTTAACAAATTATTTTTACAGTTTAAAAGGTAAAATTATGTTCTTCCAACACATTAACCCCTCTGTTGACATATAGATCACTGCATAGCAGATGTGCTTTTAAATAAGAGGACATATCACCATGAATGGGACAGCTGAAGGTAAAGTGAGTTCATTGCTACAACTTTTGTACTCTGTTCACTGTCTTCATCTCAAGGGTTGACAACATTTGTCATAAAAAGATTATTCATGACATTTCATGTAAAATTTTCTATTAGAATTGAATTCAGTTATGTAATTTATGTACAAAACCCAAAACTAGTGAAGTTGGCACGTTGTGTAAATCATAAATAAAAACAGAATACAATGATTTACAAATCCTTTTCAACTCATATTCAATTGAATACACAGCAAAGACAAGATACTTAATGTTCAAACTGAGAAACTTTATTTTCTTTTTGCAAATAATCATCAACTGAGAATTTAATGGCAAAAAAGTTGTCACAGGGTCATTTTTTACCACTGTGTTACATCGCCTTTCCTTTTAACAACACTCAGTAAACGTTTGGGAACTGAGGAGACCAATTTTTGAAGCTTTTCAGGTGGAATTCTTTCCCATTCTTGCTTGATGTACAGCTTAAGTTGTTCAACAGTCTGGGGTCTCCGTTGTTGTATTTTACGCTTCATAATGCACCACACATTTTCAATAGGGGACAGGTCTGGACTACAGGCAGGCCAGTCTAGTACCTGCACTCTTTTACTACGAAGCCACGCTGTTGTAACACGTGCAGAATGTGGCTTGGCATTGTCTTGCTGAAATAAGCAGGGGCGTCCATGAAAAAGACGTTGCTTGGATGGCAACATATGTTGCTCCAAAACCTGTATGTACCTTTCAGCATTAATGGTGCCTTCACAGATGTGTAAGTTACCCATGCCTTGGGCACTAATACACCCCCATACCATCACAGATGCTGGCTTTTGAACTTTGCGCCTATAACAGTTCGGATGGTTCTTTTCCTCTTTGATCCGGAGGACACGACGACCACAGTTTCCAAAAACAATTGTAAATGTGGACTGGTCAGACCACAGAACACTTTTCCACTTTGCATCAGTCCATCTTAGATGAGCTCAGGCCCAGCGAAGCCGGCGGTGTTTCTGGGTGTTGTTGATAAATGGCTTTGGCTTTGCATAGTAGAGTTTTAACTTGCACTTACAGATGTAGACCAACTGTAGTTACTGACAGTGGTTTTCTGATGTGTTCCTGAGCCCATGTGGTGATATCCTTTACACAGTGATGCCCGTTTTTGATGCAGTACCGCCTGAGGGATCGAAGGTCACGGGCAGTCAATGTTGGTTTTGGGCCTTGCTGCTTCCGTGCAGTAATTTCTCCAGATTCTCTGAACCTTTTGATGATATTACGGACCGTAGATGATGAAATCCCTAAATTCCTTGTAATAGCTGGTTGAGAAATGTTGTTCTTAAACTGTTGGACAATTTGCTCACGCATTTGTTCACAAAGTGGTGACCCTCGCCCCATCCTTGTTTGTGAATGACTGAGCATTTCAGGGAAGCTGCTTTTATACCCAATCATGGCACCCACCTGTTCCCAATTAGCCTGTTCACCTGTGGAATGTTCCAAATAAGTGTTTGATGAACATTCCTCAACTTTCTCAGTCTTTTTTACCACTTGTGCCAGCTTTTTTGAAACATGTTGCAGGCATCAAATTCCAAATGAGCTAATATTTGCAAAAAATAAAGTTTAACAGTTCAAACGTTAAGTATCTTGTCTTTGCTGTGTATTCAATTGAATATAGGTTGGAAGGGATTTACAAATCATTCTATTCTGTTTTTATTTACGATTTACACAACGTGCCAACTTCACTGGTTTTGGGTTTTGTAAATAAACTGAATTCCATATATTAGGAGGATCCTATTTTCAGATAAAGTTTGCTACTGGAACAGAGACCAGGACTCACAGAGGGTTATCAGCACTAACACTGTTAACTTTGAAAAGATAGTTCATATTTTTCCAGATCTTTTTATGATTTAGATCTTTTTATTTGATATAATGTGACATTCTTATCCACCAAAACAAACAAGCTGTTCTTTTTACACAAAACAGAGCAACATCAGAACAATAAGTGATTCTAAAGTGTTTAGAGAGGCTACATCAGACCTGAATCAATGCCTCTCAGGGCGTGAACAACAACCTTAGTACAAGGGGCAAACAGACATAACCACTAGTCCAGGCATGTCAAACTGAAACTGAATCAAATCTTCATGATGAAATACAGCCAGTGAGATAATTTCATACATCTGTTATAAACGAGCCTGTCTTAAACAGCTCTCCCACCAATCATAGTACTTAATCCCACAATGCACTGCAGCTCTTGCCACCCCCTCCTCACACTGATGTAAAATAAATCTGATCAGTTCATATTCCTAATAAAAACATCATAAATTTTACTCTGTTGAATAAATGTCTTTCTTGTTTGACCCTAATCTTAGACTACATTTCAAAGCTTCAGCCTTTCTGGGATTGAGTGGGACACCACTGCACCACGAGTGCTGCTGGATTAAGGCAAAAATCATAATCTACATTATTGTGATAAATATTGAAATCACAAGTATAAAACATGTTTTTTTAACTAGTTTTACAGCATGCACTAAATGGTATCATTGAATTTGAAGGCTCTTAACATTTTCACTGTAAACATAAAAGACAAAGCAATATATCGGAAAAGAAAATTAGTTATAGAAGGAAAAATGCAGACATCTTAAAATAACTACTGCTGGATGAAGAAAAGGCAAAGCGCGGCATGCAGCACTGTGATCTCTCAATATTGATTATGCACTTTTAGAATTATGCAAGGCAGTAATTGTAGCTGAAATTAAAACTCAGGTAACTGTCCTGTTCTACTAATGCTGAAAATTCAACTAATTTAACTCTACATGTCTCTGATGTCCACACTAACTGATTTTAGTCGTCATATCCTGATCCAGATTTTTATTTTATCACAGTGTTGTTAAATCCCCCAACATTTGGTCTTTTGATAATGGAAGTGGAGACCACATCAATCCTCCATTGGTGTTCAAAAGGTTAGATCTATTGACTGCAAATGTCAGACCTTAGGATCACATCATCATCATCCACAGCAAACAATGTCCTTAAAGAGTTTTGGTGATATGAGGGACTCAGGTCAATATGAAATATTGATATGCAGGGCCCACTTCTTTTCAAAAGACAAATGAACATGACAACATAACAGAATAAGCAAAGCAGCCATTTGTATTGATGGAAGGTTTCAGATTTAATCTTTCCTGACGACTGATGGCCAAACAGATTTAAGAAATGTGCATTAAAAAAGTTTTATTTCAAAAACACTGATTAAATGAATAAAACTTAATCATTTGTATGATGGCAAGAATGTAGGGGCACAATTGGCTATAATTTATTTACAAAACCCAAAATCAGTGAAGTTGGCACGTTGTGTAAATCGTAAATAAAAACAGAATACAATGATTTGCACATCCTTTTCAACCTATATTCAATTGAATACACAGCAAAGACAAGATATTTAATGTTCAAACTGGTAAACTTTGTTATTTTTTGCAAATATTAGCTCATTTGGAATTTGATGCCTGCAACATGTTTCAAAAAAGCTGGCACAAGTGGCAAAAAAGACTGAGAAAGTTGAGGAATGTTCATCAAACACTTATTTGGAACATTCCACAGGTGAACAGGCTAATTGGGAACAGGTGGGTGCCATGATTGGGTATAAAAGCAGCTTCCCTGAAATGCTCAGTCATTCACAAACAAGGATGGGGCGAGGGTCACCACTTTGTGAACAAATGTGTGAGCAAATTGTCCAACAGTTTAAGAACAACATTTCTCAACCAGCTATTACAAGGAATTTAGGGATATCATCATCTACGGTCTGTAATATCATCAAAAGGTTCAGAGAATCTGGAGAAATTACTGCACGGAAGCGCCAAGGCCCAAAACCAACATTGAATGCCCGTGATCTTCGATCCCTCAGGCGGTACTGCATCAAAAACCGGCATCACTGTGTAAAGGATATCAGCACATGGGCTCAGGAACACTTCAGAAAACCACTGTCAGTAACTACAGTTCGTCTACATCTGTAAGTGCAAGTTAAAACTCTACTATGCAAAGCCAAAGCCATTTATCAACAACACCCAGAAACACCGCCGGCTTCACTGGGCCCGAGCTCATCTAAGATGGACTGATGCAAAGTGGAAAAGTGTTCTGTGGTCTGACCAGTCCACATTTACAATTGTTTTTGGAAACTGTGGACCAAAGAGGAAAAGAACCATCTAGACTGTTATAGGCGCAAAGTTCAAAAGCCAGCATCTGTGATGGTATGGGGGTGTGTTAGTGCCCAAGGCATGGGTAACTTGCACATCTGTGAAGGCACCATTAATGCTGAAAGGTACATACAGGTTTTGGGGCAACATATGTTACCATCCAAGCAACGTCTTTTTCATGGACGCCCCTGCTTATTTCAGCAAGACAATGCCAAGCCACATTCTGCACGTGTTACAACAGCGTGGCTTCGTAGTAAAAGAGTGCAGGTACTAGACTGGCCTGCCTGTAGTCCAGACCTGTCCCCCATTGAAAATGTGTGGCGCATTATGAAGCGTAAAATACAACAACAGAGACCCCAGACTGTTGAGCAACTTAAGCTGTACATCAAGCATGAATGGGAAAGAATTCCACCTGAAAAGCTTCAAAAATTGGTCTCCTCAGTTCCCAAACGTTTACTGAGTGTTGTTAAAAGGAAAGGCCATGTAACACAGTGGTAAAAATGCCCCTGTGACAACTTTTTTACAATGTGTTGCTGCCATTAAATTCTAAGAAAATAAAGTTTCTCAGTTCAAACATTAAATATCTTGTCTTTTCTGTGTATTCAATTGAATATAAGTTGAAAAGGACTTGCAAATCATTGTATTCTGTTTTTATTTACGATTTACACAATGTGCCAACTTCACTGGTTTTGGGTTTTGTATTTATACATGCTATATAATGTGCACTTCATGAAAAATACAAGCTTTTTGTCTAAGTGTTTTGCTCAATAAAGTACAAGCATTTGCATTTTTTCATTATTAGTAAAAAAATTATGAATTTACTCATGAAAAAGCAAAACAAATTTTAATCTATCCTATGCTTAGTTCTGTTGAAAGCTTTATGCTGTATACACTTGTTCATTGTTGTTAAATTATAAATTATCATGTTGAACTAAGAACAACAACAGTTTTTGACAATCTGACCCTCTGGCAGTGACACTGGAATGAAAGTGGCCCACTCAGGGACCAAAGCTGCCAGCCCCTGATGTAGATATTGGTCTATAGATGGGGTTTCTCGAAGATCTACAAAACATTTCAGTGCATAGAATCTTGAAACATGACCATAAAATCAATAACACGTCAGCACATACATGAGCATGCAGTCTGCAGTGGCTGTTCAATCCAAACATTGGGCAGTGCACAGTTACCTGACTGATGATATGAAGTCCCATTTTAACCAAATGAACCAACACAACCAGACAGTTCAAAGATGAGAAGCCTACCTTATTCATCCCATTGCCCATGATGACTTTGGATCAGTTTGTGACGATGCAGGACTTTGATTGTGGGGCAGAAACGAACTGTGACCATGGACTTTGCACCCAGAACAGGAGCCTGCACGCGCTCAGGAAAGCCCCGCTTCGGTCTCTATGACAACATCACTGAGTTTCACGACCATGCCGAGCTGTGAAGTGTTGTGATCTGAGCGTTCACCTGTCCTCAGCTACAATAACGCTTCCCCGTCATGCTGCAAAGTCTTCCGGATTGTTTTGACGTGAAGCAACTGCAGCTGGCTCTTCCGGTAAGTGACGTCAGAGCCCGTCAGATCAGCTGCTTCACCTAACAAAAAACTTTTTGTATTAATTTTTTTATTAAAACACACGCAGACCTAAACAAATTTTACATTAGGATGCATTTTATTTCAAAAGAATGCAATACAAAAGAAACGTAGCTATTTAATCCCCATGTTTATGTTTGATGGCGTAGGTCCTCCCTTATATGGGCAAAGGCGGAAACGCTACCCAAAATGACATTAACGACAATATTTCCCGGATGTTTCTTTATGCAAGGCATGGACATGTACCAGGGATGGGAAGGCTAATGTAATTACATTAACTCTGATTATTGTAATTGATTAGAGCTTTAATGCACTTTTTTACTGTCTTTAAGTTCAGTGTAGTTCTTGGGGAAATACTGCACAGAGAAACACTTTGTATCAAAACACTGAGTAAAGAAAATAGTGAAAAGACAAAGTGGTCAAAGATCATATAAACTTATCATGGTACGGGTTTTTATCTGCAAGGAAGCTAAACAATTTATCAGTACCTCAGTAAGGGGAAGTGAGTTTTTCCCCACTCTTAAAAGTTTACATCAAAACAAAAAAGTTTTTTTTTTTGTTCTGAATTCTTTATTAAAATATATGTATGTATGTCTGTATCTCTCTCTCTCTCTCTCTGTACATATATATATATATATATATATATATATATATAGATGATAGTGTATATATATATATATATATATATATATATATATATATATATATATATATATATATATATATATATATATATATCAATATTGAGACAATTTTTTAACCTTTTATGTGAACTTCTTAATGTATACAGAACAAACTCTGAGAAACTCTAAAAACAAAGTCTATTGAAGTATACTTTTAGCCACAACATTAATACAATTTTTTATCTGAGATATTTCAGAGACAAATCGTCAGTGTAGAAATGTTTAACATGCAAGCTTAAAGATAAAGTATTACCTTTACAGGGAGGTAAAATAAACATAACCCTGCCCTGTCTCAGATTAATTTTTATTAGCTTTTCTTTTCATGGTTACTAGTATTATATCTGCATTCAAGGACTGTATGATTTTTTTTATGTTGCATTTATAAAAGTAAGATTTTTTCTAATCAGTTTTTGTTGTTAATATATATATATATATATTACTTCAAAAACTTTACGGTTTCACTGGCCATCACACAGCTTGTAATTTTGTCTAATAGACTTTGTTTTACCGAAATGTTGTCAGCAGCCAGTCCATCAGAACGATATCATCTCAGATCTGTGTTGCTTTTAGGTGAGTGATGCTCTTTCTTCAGTAAGGGGCAGAGCTTAATTCATGAACAACAGTATGTCCCTTTATTGCTAATGTAACTTCTGTCAATGTGTATTATGTGCATGACTCAGAACCACACAGCAACCTTTTTTTTTTTTTTTGGACAAATTCCAGAGATTTCTGTTCATATAAGGAACATTTCCCACGCCTTATCATTTCCTTTTAGGGTAAAGTTTCATTTCTTTACATTTGAAGGCTGTATTGAACACAGTACCAGTTATGTTTTTGCATGACAAAGTTAAGATACATCGACAGGTAAATGATGAGTTTCAGAGGTGCAAAGATATTTCACTCCCATTATTTTCTATTTAAGAAATAATGGCTAACCCAACATTCAAAAGAATCCTTATATTTGACATCTAGTCTTTCTCTCCAACAACTATCTCATGTCAGGGAAACTTGATCTGAGAATAACAAGGTTACACAGTAAGAATAAAGGCAGACCTTTGGTTTAACAATTTTTATTCTCATTTCTATGATACACGATGACCTTAGGAGGAAGTTGTATTCCACAATGTAAAGACTGAGGTAATGTGAACAAGTGATAAATACAGAAAAAGAAGGATTCTTGATTTCTGAGTTGGTCTGCCTTTTTCTTCAAGTATGAGAAATGGTCCTCTGGATCTGAAGTTTACTTTTTCCACTGCTTGTTTTCGTAATCCCAGTTGTTGGAGAAGCCCTCCACTGGGTTGATTCTCATGTCCAGCATCCTCTGCAGCTCTTTCTCTTTGTATTCAGCCTCAAATGTGTGAGGGACTGGTCCATACACTACACAGAAACAAACACAAAGTGTATCAGGTACAAAATGAGGAGGAGAGGAAAGACGTTGCATTAAATTCTGTTGGATTAATTATAAAAGGAAACAGGAACTGAATGAAATCTTTGATAGAGTTCGCAACAATCTTAAAGACGTACCAAACTTCCTCTGCCAGAGCACAATCAGTCCAGTGAGGCCAATTATGAAGAACATCCCTCCAACAACAGACTTCCACTCTCCAGAGCCCTTGTTCATCTCAGCAAAGCTCTGTTTGAAGCTGATGCGGTACACTGAACATGAAAACACAAAAAGCATTTATCAGCATTGAAATGGCTCCCCTGACTTCAAAATGGATAGAATACAGATGTTGCATTTTTGGGTTGTTTTTGATCCAGAATTAACCTGTATATTATTTTTTCTTCTTCTCTAAGTACAACATAATTCAAATAATCAAATTAAACAATCTCGCCCTTTGATTTTGGAAGTGCAGTCGACACCTACATGCAATCTTCTCCTCATTGGACAGAGCAGCCCAGGATCCCTTCTCCTTCTCTTTTAGGGACTTCTGCTCTGGACTCAGGTTCTGCACGTAGCTCACATCGGGGAGGGGGCTCTCCCGCCTGTCGAAGTAGGCAGGGAGAGTATATTCTTCTACCTTTGCAACACCTGCGGGAGACAACACAAGTTCATCATCAATCATCTGCTTATAAACTGAATGATTTGAAGTATAATAGCCTTCGCTTCAACTATTTAGTTTCAGAATCATTGCAGGAAAAATATCTATATATGGGATGCAAGGAAATAAATATACACCAAGTGTAGAGTGTAATTTAAAGCACAACATCTTAGTTGATAATTAAACATCTGGGATATTGGTCTTTTCTTGTAGTTGATCTTCTGGTTGGCAGCCATTTGACTCTTTCTCTCCATCACATGTCGTTATTTCTGTGACTACGGCAGACCATGAAGCTTGTCCACGCTGCAGGGATTAGGTTTTGAATAAACAACGCTGATTAAAACAATATTTGCTTTATGACACAGTGGACTCCTTATACCGCATTTCTCTCAGGACACAAGACTATTAAGTGCATATCCTGCTAACAGTATGGAGACATGTTGTGATTTAGTGATTTATCACCCTCCTGTATGAATATACATATCATACCTCCAGATTCTTGTCATTACACACCCTTCATGTGTGTAAATGTTTACAACTCTTTGAATGTGCCTCAGAGAAGTTCTTTAAGGGTTGTGTGTGATTAGTCATGGCATGGGATCTTACCTTACAGAATGGTGATGTGATACAATTTGAAGGGAAAAGGCAATACTTATGCTCAGGTTAATGAGAAGAGCAGTAGTACAAGACAGCAGACTTCATTTGAGATAAATAAACTTCCAGTTGTTTCAAATGTCAACCTCCATTAACGTAACCATCATTGAAGCCCATAAAGGACAGCGCTAGTTATATATATACACTCACATAAACACGCTGATAAAGTTGTCCCAGTAGACAAAAATAGATATCACTTCATGTTATTCCAGGTCACACCTACCATGTCCTCCACGTAGACAGACAGATGTGGAGATGGCACGTTTGCCAATGAGGCTGAGCGCTCTGGTGGCCAGCATTCTATTGTAAAGGTCAAAGAAGAGATTTTAGCAAATACAATACAATCACAAATTTTAACAGCCACCACTACGCTTTACACTCAAACCTGAAGTCCTGATATCTTTTTCTTGCTTTAGGAAAACCCTGTGTAGGATTTTTACCAATATCTGATAAGGCAATTTTGTCAAACTTTCTTTGGTAAATACCAACAGCATTTGAGAAGAATAAGTCTCTAGTGTACAAGGTTTGCCTTCTTTCTCTCATTCTAGTAATCATGTTTAAGTAACAGATGTGAAACAAATGAATCAACACTTGACAACAAATTGAACTATTTAGACATTCAGTGAAGGATTATTAAACACTTAACCACAGTACCAGTATCATGGACAATATCTGGAGTATCTATATGACCAGTATGTATGATTAACATATAAAATGTATCAGTTCATGTAGTTGCCTCTCTACACAACTCTCTGTAAATGACAGTTCATCTTTAAATATTATTGCAAATCTTAGACTGTTCTTCATACGATTTCCCCTTTCTTACATGAGCCCGATTCTCAAGGACAGCTTAGTTGTAATCAATCTCTAAAACAAACGTTTCCTTCTAATCAAACGCAGCTTTACACCTTTAGACAATACTTCTAATAAAGTTAAGTCACATGGAGAATTACAGGCTTCATATGTTCTTGTGTTTCAGAGCATTTTACGTCAAACGCCAAGCCTCAACATCAGCTCCACTGCGATGCTCAGTATTACCGGCTATGCACTAAAATGCTACCGTGTTGACTGATGACTTTCAGCCGTACGCGACTGTGACTGCCGTACTTATATTAATGTTTTGCATCCTGAAGTAGCCTGAAAAACAGACCCTTACAAAAAATATTTTATCTCGAACATAAATACACAGATCGGAAAGTGTCTATTCTGCCCAAAGTTTCCTTTAATAACGGTGGTTATTACGACAGCTTATGGACGTGCTCTGCTTGAAGTCAGCAGTAAACACGGTCACCCTCTAACACGTAACGCGCGTATTAGCCTTAGCTGCAAACACAAGGTCATAGCGCCCAGGAAAACAGTATCATAACATCATCACAACGTTATGGGTTATCTTGACAATGTGACACTTTCTCATTATATGACACTCCATTTTTAGCGGTACACCCCTGTCCAGTGACGGATTCAGTGTCTGCTCAACACATCTACCATCACCCATCAGATGCTAAAAGCTAACGACAGCTAGTCGGCAAGTTAGCCCGCGTTAGCTCTGACAAAGTCACTTGGACACAAATGCATTTAGCGTCCAAAATAAACCTCCAGTTTGAGTTTTTACCCATCATATCAGATATATTTTATGTTACAATTGGAGTTAGTTATCACAATAAGTCTAATTCTGACTGGTTAGAGGACGTGGATTATAAAAGATCGCCCTACCTGCGGTTTCTCTCCTCGCTTGCGTCCGCCGGAGGGCTTGAAGGAAGTCTGACAGTCTCCGGAAATACGTCACTTGTATCTATGGTTACATTTCCGGGGTGAAACGAGGCCATACATTGAGCAAGACCTGTTAACTCTTACTTTTATGAATAAACTTTACTTGCAAGGAAACGTAACTTTTCATCAACTTATTGTTTTGTATGAATTAAGAAGATATTATTAACACTGTTACTGTTCAAAAATTGGGAAGACCATGTTATAATGTTACTTAAACGCCCATTTACTCCGATTTGAGAGCTTCTCTACAAATTTGAAATGACATGTTACACCTTAAGATTACGCTGTCTTATTTGAATGATTTGCTGTCGTTTTTAATGATGCACACAGTGGTATGCTGGAGGCTCAGATATGAATGTTGCCACAGGCTACAGACCAGACTCTACAGTGGTGTGGAACAGACTTATTATTAATCACTTCAAAAATTCATTTGGGCATGCTTGATGAGAGTGTTACCAGGAAGCTTTTGGGAACATTGCTCCAAGTGGTGAAGATGGCTTCATGAAGGGCATCAACTGTCTGGAACTGATGTCCATTTTTATAAACTTCCCTTGCCATCCATCCCCAAATGTTCTCTATGGGATTTAAATCAGGGGAACATGCGGGATGGTCCAAAAGAGTGATGTTATTCTCCCTGAAGAAGTCCACTGTGTGAGAAAACATCTCAGGTGGGATCTCCTTGTCATGCCAGTAATGTTGAAGCCATCTGGACCGTCAAGGTGACATTTTTTCTCATCAGAGAATAAAACTTTTTTCCACCTTTCAATGTCCCATGTTTGATGCTCCCTGGCAAAGTCTAAACGGGCAGTTTTGTGGCGTTGAAGGAGACGAGGTCTTTGAATTTGTTTTTTGTTTTTGAAACCCTTTTCCTGCGGATGCCGTCTGATGGTTATTGCGCTGCAGTCAGCACCAGTAAGGGCCTTAATTTGGGTCGAGGACCGCCCTGTGTCTTGACGGACAGCCAATCAGATCCTCTGGCTCAGCGCAGGTGTAATTTTTTTGGGTCTACCACTTGACTTTTTTGTTCCATAATGCTCAGGATCTTTCAAAAAATGTAGATTGACTGTCTTACTGCGTCCAACCTCAGCAGCAATGGCACGCTGCGAGAGGCCTTGCTTATGCAGCTCGACGATCCGACCACGTTCAAGAAGAGAAAGCTTCTTAGCTTTAGCCATCAGGAGGGCATGACCGTGTGAATGCCTGACAGAAAATGAACATTTTGAGCAGATTTTGGCTTTAATAGCCTGTGGTCTTAAACTTTTGATCAGCTGATAAACAGCCTATTTCAGTTTACTTGTTGTTTTCAATAAATGACTTTGTCAAAGTGCTTTTTGTCACACTCCCCCTTCTTGCTGTTGCATATTGTAGCTCTATTTAAAACCTCATTAAGGTCCAAATGTACAAAATGCATATTCTAGCTATTTTTCAACTGGTCCTAAGATTTTGATCAGGTCTGTATCTCAGAACTCAACTACAGAGCAATAGCCCGGCTTGCCAAGTCAATAGTCTCGAACACTGATCATCCTCTCCATCACTTCTTCCAGCTCCTTCCCTCTGGACACAGGTACAGGACTCTTACATATAGAAGGGCCCGTTTTAAGAGAACTTTTATTCAATCTGCTCTGGCTATACCGAACTATCTACCTCTTCGACTTAACCTACTTGCCAGACAATGTTAAGTGCTGCCTTGCTCTTTATTTGTACACTTTTTTTTTTTTTTTGATTGTCCGTTGTTCTGTTTGTGTTCTGTGTGATGGTATGCTATGGAAGGCTGTGGAAACAAATTTCCCTTTTTTGGGACAATAAATGGTTAATCTATCTATCTATCTATCTATCTATCTATCTATCTATCTATCTATCTATCTATCTATCTATCTATCTATCTATCTATCTATCTATCATCTATATTTTTTGTATGTAATGTTTTGTTGTTTTAAATGAAATTTGTGACAGTAATTTTGTATGTATTGTGTTTTTTTCTGTTATGTTGTTTTTAGTGCACTTTTTGTCAGATAACTTTGAATGTACTGTTTTTTCTATATTGTTTTGAATGCACTTTGTACGGAAGAGGATAAGTACGGTGGCATATTGCATTCACTTGAAAATAAATAAAAAACCGCCTGTTTTTACGAGATACTAAGGAATGTTAAAAGTAATGAACGTGTCGCGCATGTTAGACCTTATTCAGTTTTATTTCTCGCTTGGTTTGAAAAATTGGCAGATACTTGTGTCTTTGAGTGGTGTAGATGGTATTGTTATTAGTTTGTCCACATTGCACAGACACCAGAGGAATTTGCGGTTGTTCTGACACAAAGTCCGATCTGCTTGACATTGAGGCTTTTGTACCTGTGTTGACCACGTACCTGGTTGATAAATGCAACAGCCAGTCTCGAAGCGAAGCAAAGCCTCAGGGGGAATCCTGTTTTTATGAGATAGTATCTCGTAAAAACAGGAAAATCAAAAATAAATAAATTCCTGTTTTTACGACATAGTATCTCATAAAAACAGGCAGATTTTTATTTATTTTCATGTGAATGCAATATGCCACCGTAGATTAGGGCCACTGAGAAAAAAAAATCTCCAAAGGAAAAAAAGCCAGAATTTTGAGAAAAGAGTCAAAATTCTGACTTAAATCTCAGAATTCTGACTTTTTTTTCTTTAGAGAAGTTTTTTTCTCAGTGGCCCTAATCCTCTTCCGTAGTGAGACGCAGTTTAGAGAAAAAGAGGCCACTGGGCTGCTTTTACGACATCCGCTCCTGCTGTACGGCAGCGCCGGTGCTGCAGTAAACCGTGTGGAGACGAGATTAGCCTCTGTGGCTAGATTCAGAGACAGTGAGTGGTTCATTCATCTTAAGAGGACTGTTTTGATAAATTTCTGACTGTGGGGCTTACATGTACGCGGCAGAGGGCTCAGAGTTCACCGCAGGCTCTGGCAGAGAGGTGTCTGCTCAGGATTTCTACTTTTCTCCGAGCTTCTCATGTCGAGTTAGCTAACCTTCCCACCGTGTAGCCTCCCCACCTCTGTGGCAGGATCTGTCTTTGTACTCTCTGTCGGTCCTCTGTCAAACATGCCTATCCAGCTGACCAGCCAGGCTTACTGTAAAATGATTTTACACGCTGCCAAGTACCCGCACTGCGCCGTGAATGGACTGCTGGTGGCAGAGAAGACGAAGGAGAAGAAGAAGGAGCCCCACAGTGGACCTGTGATCTGTGTGGACTGTGTGCCTCTGTTTCATGGCACTCTAGCTCTGGCTCCAATGCTAGAAGTAGCCTTAACACTGGTGAGTATGAGTCAGGAACACAGTTTATGGACTAAACTTTGCTTAAAACAACACTGTTTGCCTCCATAGCTCTACAAGACAAAGTCTAATTCAATACTGTCACTGTTTATTTCTTATTAATGTAGAGCTCAGGGCTGTGCTGCATCTGAAATGTAATACCTCAACAGGTGTGTAGGCCCCAACATACCACTAAGGATAAGGGTCATTTCAGTGCTCCAAGTGAATCTAGATGCTTTCTAAAGACTTAATGATTTGATCCACTTACTGGGAAAACCAGGACCAATATTTAAACTAATATCTAAATACATATCTTATAGGCCTGTGCTCAAAATATCGATACGGCAAAATATCGTATCGCACTCCTTTGGGATACGTGTATCGATACAGATACTACAGAATCGGTATGGCCTAAATATTTTGACAGTTGTTGTAAATACACTTTGGGTAATGTTAACAGTGGCTACATAATGAAGCATATGTTCTAAATTTGAACTTAGGTCTACCATCTTTGAGGATCTGAATTTATGTCTCTCAAGTTGTAGAACCACCTAAAACTCATCCTTGTTCTTTTTCTTCTTTTAAGAAAAAACTAAACTTGTCTAGAATTTTGCTTAAAGCATAGTCAATGTTCACAATTTACATGTATCGGGATACGTATCGTGGCCTTAGTATTGGGATACGTAACGATCGTGAAGTTGCTGGAAATACCCAGCCCTACCTTGTGCATTATTACTATAAATAGTTTAATGTATGACTGAACAATATTGACTTCAACGCAATTGTGACATCACAGGACTAGTGTTAATTTTGTTGGCTAATTATTTTCGTCATAGTTTTCGTCAACAAACTTTCTACCCAGACAAAAACTAGACTATAACTGAAAAAAAAAAAAAAAAAGAGCACATGGACAAAAACTAAATCTATAAATTCACTGACATTTTCGTCATTTTCGACATTTTTGTCGGACTTAATCCAATCAGACCTGATTTTGTCATGTAGAAATTAGAGACAAGTTAGGAATATATCCAATCACAGCTACTTTGGTTGTGTAGAAAGTAGGGCTGGACGATTATGGTAAAAATAAGAATCCAGATTATTTTGAGTTATATTGAAATCACAATTAATATACACAATTATTCAGTTAATTAAAAACTTCAGTATTGATTTAAACACAACTTTAAATAACCAGCGAGCTGCACACACAGTATTATTGATCCACATAAGTCACACTCGCTGTGGAAAGCTTTCCTGATCCAAACAGTGCTTCAGGAGATATTTAGATCCAAAATCGAGCGGCGGACATCCGTATAATGGTAGCACACGCGGCATGTATAGCACCGCTTCTAAAACTACATTAATCATCCAAAACCTCATTAGTTTGATCAATATTTCATCATGGTCCGCTCACGCTACTCCTTCATTACAGTCTGTGTCGCTCCAGACATGTTTTTGTGACTGTGCTGACCTTTGAACTGAAGAAGAAGAATGTTTGCCTCTGCATATGCGCAGTATGGCTCATTGTTTCAGGGGCGACCGCCGGCTACACAACGACTTTCTTCTTCCAGTTTTGTGCAAAATGGACGAATATCTATCGGATGAAGATGTTGTGGAGGAGAACTTTGAATATGATGGGTGTCCTTACAGTTTCGAGTCAGAGTTTACAGATGAGGAGCTCATCGAAAGGAGGACGCGGAGGCAAAGAGAAGAACAGCTCTCCAGAGAGTACTGCACATGGGCGGAGGCAAGTGTTCTTCTTCAGGTCAGAGGTCGGCACAGTCACAAAAACATGTCTGGAGCGACACAGACTGTAATGGAGGAGTAGCCCGAGTGGACCATGATGAAATATTGGTGAAACTAATGAGTTTTTGGACGATTAATGCAGTTTTAGGAGCGGTGCTAACATGCCGCGTGTGCTACCATTATACGGATGTCCGCTGCTCGATTTTGGATCTAAATATCTCCTGAAGCACTGTTTGGATCAGGAAAGCCTTCTGGGTGAGTATATTGTTCTACTTCATTCTATAAACAATGTGAAAGCTGTAGAAACCAAACATCCTGTAATAGACGTTTGAGTCCAAAGACTGGTCTGGAGCAGTGGACCGTTCAGTCCAACAGAGGGCGCTGTGAGCGCAGTTTGACCCTCAGACACATATGCTGCTCTGTTGACCTCAGTAAACAAAGAGTTTCCACTCCGAGTGGACATCAACAGCTCCGAATGTTCTGAGGAGAGCTGTGTGGAAGTAGTTTTGGTTCTACACTGTTGATGACAAACTTAAAATCAAAGAACAGGCTGTGTGTTGTGTGAAATACAGTTTAGTCACTTGTCCTCCATGTATTTGCGGCTCAGCTGTCGGCTTTTCATCTAAGCTATATGGCCGAGTGCAGCGGCGCTTCGTCAAGAGTTTAACCCTGTGTGATTATGTTGTTTTCAGCAGGGTGGATAAGAGAGTCTCTGTTCCTTACTGGGAGGGGGGGTGGTTATCGAATATCTTTGATTATTTGGGTGCATGATTGAGTTTGATTTTTAGGAAAAGTGACAGCCTTAGTCTGCTTAGCCACAGTCACACGCAAAGACGTAGTTGATTTCGTCATTGCGGCACACAGTACTATTCGGTCTTGCTGTTACCTCAGTCACCAAAGGCCAAATATGGCTTTTTTTTGCATTATTCAGCCAAATATATTCGGTCGCCGAATAATCGGTTCATCCTTAATCTTAACAGTTTATTGGAAACCCAGCCAGAGGGAAACTTTGTTCTTTTATTGCCGGATAATTTGAATTTAAGAACTGATTTTATGATGTCACAAATGTAAAGTTTGTTTGTGACCACATTAACGTGACATATAATGTGTACTAATAAAAATGCTTCTGAACTTGTTAAACTCTACCTGGTCCTGGTCTTGTGTTTGTCTGGTTCGATGAATTTGGCCTGATGTCTGATATTTGCTGTTTTCTGTCCTCTCTCTTCATGATGGCTCCTGATCACCGGCTCTGATGACAGATTGACACTTGGTGTAAAGAAAACAGTTATGTCATAGTTGCATATTATCAAGCCAATGCATGCACGAAGGATTCAAGGTACATGCCAACAAATTAACAGTGAAATGTTATTTTTGACTCTAGTGCACAGCATAACTCTTTTTTTTTTGTCTTGCAGACCTAACCAAGTAGCAGAAAAAGTGGCTGCCAGAATTTCCGAGCACTTCCATGATGCAGCAATTATTATGGTAATAGTTAAACATTTTGACTATTGGAGTTCATGTTAAGTCAAAGTCACAATTCTTAAGTTACAAAATTACTTAACTGCTGCCATAAACGTTGTTAGTGGCAGATTGTCAGCTTTTGATAAAGCCACTTATTTGTGTAAACAGAAATTGTGTATGGTTTTCATTCTCGCCCAAACCTTTGTTGCTAACCAACACTCGCTGGTCTTCTGGTTTTCCCCTCAGGTGGACAACAGTAGATTAACCATGAGCTGTTTTGAGCCCATTGTCTTCATCTATGATCACCATGAAAACAAATGGAAGTGCAGAGAAGTAACCCCGTAAGTCATTCTGTCTGAACAACAACTTTATAACAAGGCTTGACATCCCATCCACAAGTTCTCTTTGTTCTGTCTTTACAGTTTTTCATGACTGCCAAAACACAAATCCATTCTCTGAACCAAATAGTCATATTCCCTTACACTGTCACTGAATTGATGCCTCTTTTAGGCTACGTTTACATGGATACTCCTGACTTAAAGACAAAAAGATTTGTCCTTTGCGTTTTAGAATTCTTCTGCGTTCAGGCGACGACGCTCGGAGACGAGTTAATCTGCTGTAGTGTGCATGCCGGTTCAGTAGATGGTGCTGTAGGTCAGCAGAGAGGCAGCGCTGCTACAATACATGTATGTAGAAGAAAAACTTTTCACAAACAACAATGGCGAGTGGACGCTCAGAGACGCAGGAGTTTCTTTTCTGGACAACAAATCAGTTCGGACAACAAATCTGTCTGGATGGTTTTGACTGGATAACAAACCGAGCACGGTAAGATGCTCACACGTTACTCGGCGGACGGCCGAAGCTGTTGTTGTTCCTGGTATGCATGCGCAGCCTTCATCTGAAAAAGTACTGCGCATGCGGTGATGCCGGCGTTTCACCCTGAAACGCTCCGATGCAGGTTTAAACGGGGCTGCATGGAGAGCGTTTTGGAAACTTTCCACTCTGGAGCCCGTTTTCAAAAGTTCCCGTTTTTAACGAGTTTCCATGTAGACGCAAGGCCAAAACGCAATGAAAACTTATCGGATTTGACCGTTTTCGGCGCCATGTAAACGGCCCCTTAGCATAACTTTAGGCAGTTTAGCTAGTTGAGCATAATTTGAAGAGCCCAGTGCAGGGCACAGGGAGAATGCTGAGTCATAGAAAATGTTGCTGAACTAACCATTTACCACAGAGTGGACGGGTCAACCAATCAGAACAGACTGAAGATTCAAAGAAGAGATGGATTAGGGGTACTCAGTGTGTAAAACGAACAGGTATTGGGAACATTGGCAGATGGAGACAAACGGTGACGACTGTGCTGTTGGGTGTTAAATCAAGTCTAAATCACAAGTGCATAACAGTTAAGATGAGTTTCATCATGTGAGGATGTGTTCAAGCTGTTGTTGAAAATAGCAAATAAGATTTGCAAATTGTGCCTATGGGAAAGTTTTACCAAAACAGTGTTCAAATCAGTGATGCAAAATGGAATCGGTTTGACTTTGGTATTGGCCGATATTGGCCATCGGAAAAGATTTAAGTTTTAAGATGTACACACGTGGACAAAATTGTTGGTACCCTTCCGTTAAAGAAAGAAAAACACACAATGGTCATTGGAATAACTTGAAACTGACAAAAGTAATAATAAATGAAATTTTATTAATAATCAACCAATGAAAATCAGACATTGCTTTTGAATTGTGAGTCAACATTTTAAAAAACAAACTAATGAAACTGACCTGGACAAAAATGATGGTACCCCTAGAATAGATTGAAGATAATTTGACCATAAGGACATGTTAAACTAAGGTGCTCAGGTGTGGAATGGTCGTCTTTATCTGCCATCGTAGTCATCATTACTGCCAAGACGAACCATAACCACCAACGTTAGCTCAACCTTTACCTGCCCGATCGCAGTAGTGCATGCACGTTGTCTTCTTCTTCTTCTTCTTTGTTGTTGTTTAATGGTGGTTGGCAAACCAACTCAAAAGTGCATTACCGCCACCAACTGGACTGGAGTGTGGAACAGGATGCACGAAGTATAGATAACACCACTTGAACAAATCACATTTTAGAAGAGAAAATAAATTTCATCCTCTGACTTCATACCTGTACCTAAAAGTAACAAGTAACAAGGCCGTTTATAGAAATGTAGTGGAGTTAAAGTAGAATTTTTGTCTTTTAAATGTAGTGAAGTAAAAGTCATAAGTTCCCAAAAAAAAACAAAAAACCTCAAGTTAAGTACAGATACCCAAAAAATGTACTTAAGTACAGTACTCAAGTAAATCTACTTCGTTACGGTCCACCCCTGTTCACCCCTTACAAATCCTTTGTGTCTTGTCTCTTTCTTTTGCCCCTTCAAAAGTCTAATCAAAGTTCACACACAGATTTAAATTCCAGCGAGGCATTCGTTTTGGCTTCCTCCTGTGCTGCCATGTTTGATTTGATAACCCTCTCCTGCAGAATGTATGTCACCTCGGCTGACCTCACCTGCAAATGCCTCAACAGCACCTTCGTGTGGACTGATAGAGTAATTAATTTTACTTCTGTAGAGCTAAAAGCTTTATCGATTGTTGGATATTTTTCCACTAAGGAATAGCAATACTTGGTGGCTGTGAATCGACATATCATCACCATGAAAAATATTGGGGTACTATGGTTTATTGATTTTTTTTCTCCCACCCATATTGGGTTAGCTGTGTTTTGGCCTTACTGTTTTGTTTCCTCGATCAGATGAGGCCTCTTAGTTTGTAATTTGCATATAATACCTGTGCATGTGTGGGTTTCTCTGGATACTCTGGTTAAAACATGCTCTTCAGGTTAATTGGAGAAAAGAAAAAGATGAATGGTCTCTAGAAATGTGTCATAATAGTTGTTAAAAACTACATAGAAGAGTGTGTTTAACTGAGAGTTTTTATTTCTTTGTTTCAGTGACTGTTTCGAGGACTGGGGAGAAGCACAGAAGATCACCTCGGCTCTGTTGGAGGGCAGGTCCTATGAGAACTTGATTGACTTTGACAATCATTTGGATGATCTGAGAAATGACTGGACCAACCCTGTGATCAACAAGTCCGTCCTAGATCTCTGCTAAAACCCTCTGTCAGAAGTACCTTTAAAAAAACCACACGACTATTGCTGCCATGTCAGCATGCATGATGCTACTCGTTGTGTAGCGCAGGAGCATAAAGTGTCTGTTCCCCCAAAGAGCGGAGGACTTGTGGAGCATTGACCAGTCCGGCCAAAATCTTAAAGGGCAAGCAAGCATCACATGTCTGCGCTGTTGACATGTGCCCACCTTTACAAGGTGACGGTTCTTAATTGTGTCTTTGAATGCAACTTCAATGTTTTTTTCAGCAATGGTTTGTATTTGATTATAGCTGTGTGCATAAAGTTTAATTGTAGAAAATTTGATCTTTTTTTTGCTTTGATTCTTTTTTTTTGCAACTAGCCATACAGAGATCAAGATTTTCATTTTTTTTTTTTTAATTTAGGTGGTGATTGTACTACTGAGATAAATATAAATCATTTTGTTTGTTCAGTTTTACTGTAAAACAAAATTCACAATCAGAACTGTGGTCTGAAGAGATGTATTTAAGGTTGATATATGTAAGGTTTGGTCTACTTACAGCTGGAGTCCTTAAGTCACACAGGTAGAAACAAAGGATGATTGAATGGTTAACTATGACTAAGAAAAGTCATGCCTGCTTATACATTTAAGCGATGCATGGGTTTGTTGGTGTGCTTCCGAATGCTGTTTTGATCATTATTTTGGTATGTTGGTTTTTGATTGTTGCCCTAAAAGATTTGTTCCGAAACAAACTGAATCAGATCACAGTGATGTGTGAATCTTGTTTTAAGAAATAGTCTGTTGTATTTATTTATGCTTCAATGACCTTTCTTAAATTTACTATTTAATAAATGATGTAAAATTGAAATGCTGATTGTGAAGACGCAGAGCTACCTTTGTACTTAAGATTAGGATTTGATCAGCAAGAGCTATCTGTGTGGCATCACATTTTTTACTGAAATTTTATGAACTGAATGTAAAATGAAATGCGCTTTTTGAAATATCAAAGTCTTTGTTTGACTCATTATTTACAGAATTATTTCAGGAGATGTACAAAACCCAAAACCAGTGAAATTGGCACGTTGTGTAAATCGTAAATAAAAACAGAATACAATGATTTGCAAATCCTTTTCAACTTATATTCAACTGAATACACAGCAAAGACAAGATACTTAATGTTTGAACTGAGAAACTTTATTTTCTTTTGCAAATAATTATCAACTTAGAATTTAATGGAATTGAATTTTTTATTTGGTCCCTCGTAGGAGAAACTTGTCTTGGAGGACAGGCCCCCCCACGCTGCTACATACAATAGACAATACAGTGTAAACAACATACAGTGCAGACAAAACACAACACCCACCCAAAAACCATAAAGACTTACAGGCATATGCACACCCCACATTGCCCATCCCCAGACATTACATGATTTCCCAAATGGGAGCCCTCAAGTCCTCCAGCTTGTCTGTCTGCGTCCCTCTAGTTGCTTGTTAATTAAGCTTATAGCATGTGGGATAAATGAGTTTTTGTAGCGGTTTAATTGTCCAAACAAATCCTATACCTCCTTCCTGAGTTTAGGAGCTCAAATTGGGAGTGCAGCACATGGGAAGGATCATCTTTGATGTTGGTGGCCTGTCGAATAACAGACTGGTCATATATTCCCTGGGGGGCAGGGGGTGGGGGTTGCCCTATAACCTTCCCTGCTGCCTTAACCAAGTTGGATATTTGGGCCTTATGTTTAACTGTCAGATTCCCAAACCAGTTAGTTATCCCAAAGCGCAGGATCGACTCAATGGTCACTCTGTAGAAGATCATCATAATGTTTCTGCTAACTCCAAATATTCTCAGACGCCGCAAGAAGTGAAGGCGCTGATGGATCCTCGAACAGACGTTCGATACATGTGTCTGCCAGTTAAGCATGTTATCAATGTGAACCCCCAAGTATTTGTAAGAGGGGACCTGCTTGATGTTCTCACCATTTATGGAGAGGGGGCTATGGTCTCCAATTGATCTAGGGTCAAACACCATTTCCTCAGTTTTTTGGCAGCAACACATTGCAAAAAAGTTGTCACAGGGTCATTTTTACCACTGTGTTACATCACCTTTCCCTTTAACAACACTCAGTAAACGTTTGGGAACTGAGGAGACCAATTTTTGAAGCTTTTGGGTGGAATTCTTTCCCATTCTTTCTTGATGTACATCTTAAATTGTTCAACAGTCCGGGGTCTCCATTGTTGTATTTTAACAGTCCGGATGGTTCTTTTCCTCTTTGGTCCAGAGGACACAATGACCACAGTTTCCAAAAACAATTTGAAATGTGGACTGGTCAGACCACAGAACACTTTTCCACTTTGCATCAGTTCATCTTAGATGAGCTCGGGCCCAGTGAAGCCGGTGGTGTTTCTGGGTGTTGTTGATAAATGGCTTTGGCTTTGCATAGTAGAGTTTTAACTTGCACTTACAGATGTAGACGAACTGTAGTTACTGACAGTGGTTTTCTAAAAGTGTTCCTGAGCCAATGCGGTGATATCCTTTACACAGTGATGCCGGTTTTTGATGCAGTACCGCCTGAGGGATCGAAGGTCACGGGCATTCAATGTCGGTTTTGCGCCTTGCCGCTTCCGTGCAGTAATTTCTCCAGATTCTCTGAACCTTTTGATGATATTACGGACCGTAGATGATGAAATCCCTAAATCCTTTGCAATGGCTGGTTGAGAAATGTTGTTCTTAAACTGCTGGACAATTTGCTCACAAGGTGGTGACCCTCGCCCCATCCTTGTTTGTGAATGACTGAGCATTTCAGGGAAGCTGCTTTTATACCCAATCATGGCACCACCTGTTCCCAATTAGCCTGTTCACCTGTGGGATGTTCCAAATAAGTGTTTGATGAGCATTCTTCAACTTTCTCAGTCTTTTTTGCCACTTGTGCCAGCTTTTTTGAAACATGTTGCAGGCATCAAATTCCAAATGAGCTAATATTTGCAAAAAATAACAAAGTTTACCAGTTTGAATGTTAAGTATCTTGTCTTTGCTGTGTATTCAATTGAATATAAGTTGAAAGGGATTTGCAAATCATTGTATTCTGTTTTTATTTACGATTTACACAGCGTGCCAACTTCACTGGTTTTGGGTTTTGTATTTTAGAACATAACTTTGACTTTTTAGCATGTTGGTGCAGCAGGTGGAGCTCAAGCCTCAGGACGCAGACTGCTTGATTGCTTCCCTAAACGCATGGAGCCTTTATGCATGGAGTTTGCATGTGCTCCCTGTGTGTACATTAGTTTTCTCTGAGAAGTCCAGTTTCCTCCCACAGGCCGGACATACCTGTCAGACTTGTTAGGTTGTTCCTTTGAAACTCCAAACCATTTCTGATCTGGCTTGATTTTTTTCTTGTCATATGAACTTGAACCCTTTCATGCACAGTCAAGTTCAGATGTTTTATTACAAGGACAGCTTGGGATATCAGACTATTTATTTTCTACTGATATAAGATTGATTTTTAAAAGTTATACAGTCCTAATCAAAATCTTAAGACCAGTTGAAAAAATTCAAGAATATGCATTTTGCACATTTGGACCTTAATGAGGTTTTAAATAGAGCTACAATATGCAAAAGCAAGAAGGGGGAGTGTGACAAAAAGCACTTTGAAAAAGTGATTTATTGAAAACAAGTAAACTGAAATAGGCTGTTTATCAGCTGATCAAAAGTTTAAGACCATCGCTCAAAAAATTACAAAAAACTCTCCAAACCAGAACAAAAATGTTTCTCAGCAGGTCTCAGTAATTAGTTCTTGTTAATCACTTCAAAAATTGGTTTGGGCATGCTTGATGAGAGTGTTTCCAGGAAGCTTTTGGGAACATTGCTCCAAGTGGTGAAGATGGCTTCATCAAGGGCATCAACTGTCTGGAACTGATGGCCATTTTTATAAACTTCCCTTGCCATCCATCCCCAAATGTTCTCTATGGGATTTAAATCAGGGGAACATGTGGGATGGTCCAAAAGAGTGATGTTATTCTCCCTGAAGAAGTCCTTGGTCAAGCGAGCATTGTGAACTGCAGCGTTGTCCTGTTGAAAAACCCAGCTGTTACCACACAGACGAGGGCCCTCAGTCATGAGGGATGCCCTCTGCAACATCTGCACGTAACCAGCCGCCGTTTGACGACCCTGCACCACCTGAAGCTCCAGTGTTCACTGAATGAAAAAGCACCCAGATCATGATGGACCCCCCTCCACTGTGCCGGGTAGAAAACATCTCAGGTGGGATCTTTCCTTTAGGAGATCCTGATACTGGAGGGCCGAAATATTCCTCTCTTCTCAACAGTTTCAGTCACAGTCATCCTGAGCTAACGGGTAACAAACGAGCTGAGCAGCTCTCTGAGCCCTCCTGCTGCTCAAACACCTTCATAATTAAAATTTGACTTCTCTTTGCAGAGCTGCTGAGGAAGCTTTCAAACTCCAACAAGGAGAGAGACAGAAAGACTGGAGAAGGTCGAACCACGAGCAAAAACATCTTTTCAGACAACAAGACTCACAAACTGATGCAGTTTCAGTGAACATAGCCCAGCTTAAAATGTATTTTTTCAGACTGGCTTTAGATACACAGTAATGTGGTGACATGTTATTTTATTTGTCTTGTTTCATCTGTCTGTTTTTATCTGCTCTTATCTGTTTTTATTTTCCTGGCGTGTTCCATTGTTGCTTTCTTTTAATCTGCTTTTATTTATTATCTTATCTATTTTTATCTGGAAAGCACTTTGGTCACCTCGAGTGTTGTAAAGTGCTCTATAAATAAATTTTGATTGATTGATTGATTGAACATCATAACAGACAACCAAAAATCCCAATAAATGATTTGATACTATAATCATGAAAAGATCACACCCACACTAACAGATGCCATTTCATTCACTGCAAATGTGTGAATGAAAGAAAATAATTACAAATAAGTTACCCTTGTGTTAGAGCATCTGGTTACACTTTCTTTAAATCCATTCATTTAAGAGGCTGTATACTCAGTTATGAGCATGCAGGATCATTTAAAGTGGTCAGTAACCAAAATCAGAAGTCAATATACTGGTAATACAAGTATATTTCAGTCATGAACATACTTCAAATGTGTTATATTGTGCATATAGCTACATGAAATTCTGTTTTCATCATGCTTCAGGACATGAAATTGAAACAATGTCAAGCATTGTTTGTGGTTTTGAGGTCTGATTGTTAACTTGAAAGCTTGTTGAACAGAGTTTCAGCACTTCCCTAAGAGTATAGGACCCTGTTTATCAGACTCTAGACAATGACTTACAATCAGATTGTCATGATTAAATTAGTGGTCACCATGTGGACTGATTAAATGTATTCAAAGAATGAAAATCTCAGGCAGCTTAAATCTTGTGTAAACAGCCAATGACCTGCAAATATGTTGTATGAACACCTAAACTCATCTAATGCTAAACTGTGGTTGGTTGGTTTAAAGTGTGACAAATGTTTTTTTTGTGTAGCTATATACACAATTTAGCACTCTAATAGTCCCTTTATGGTAACACTTTACTTAAAGGTCTAGTTCAGGGGTGTCCAAACTTTTTACATCAAGGGCCACATGAAGAGGAATACATGGAGGAATACCTCACTTTTAGTGTATTGAAGATAAAATTTTAAGGTTTATGGGTGGGTTATCACCTGTCGAGGGGCCTTTGTTACCCTGGGCTATGACTAGATTCACACCTAGTACGGGCGAGACCTTTTGAGCAGCAGAGATGGGAGACACTGACATCTTAGCTTCACTTTCAGACACAAAACAAGAGTAAACTGCAAGAATGTTTGTGCTTGAAGATGAATATTGCAGTATACTTTGTAAATGAGACCTTATGGCAAATAGATACAGCAGAAAATGTGCATGACTGATGGTATTTGCCGCTGTAATTAAAATATCTTGATTCCTCAACTGTTTCGGGGGCCGATTAACAATGGGCAGCGGGCCGCATTTGGGCCCCGGGCCACAGTTTGGACACCCCTGGTCTAGTTTATAATGCATTATAAGCACATGCATAAGACGTTATAATGCATGTATAATGCTTCATAAGTGTCATTATAATGGTGTATAACCATGTATAAGAACTTGTACCAAGGTTTATAAAGTATTACAAGTGTGGACATAATGTATTATAATCAAGCCTCTATAATGTTTTATAAAGGCTTTATAAGGCTATAGGCTTTTTAATGTTTTATACCGGCATAGAGTATGCAGGTATAAAACATTATAAAGGCTTGATTATAATACATTATGTCCACACTTGTAATACTTTATAAACCTTGGTACAAGTTCTTATACATGGTTATACACCATTATAATGACACTTATGAAGCATTATACATGCATTATAACGTCTTATGCATGTGTTTATAATGCATTATAAACTAGATCTTTAAGTGTTACCACTGTAACTGTACAGCATTATAAGTGGATTATCATATCCTATAAACATGCTTATAATGTGTCCATAATATATTATAAAGAGTGATTTAATAGAAACATTTTGTCATGTACAACACAATCCATTTTTTTTTATCTCCCCTCCAAAAGTCCAGTTTTTCAGTACCTGCTCTTTTGCTGAACGGTTTTATTTTGAAAGTTCTTCCGGAAGCAGCTCAGCCGCTGCTAGCTCATTAGCATGCGAGGCTAACAGAAGTGCCTGCCAGCTCCCGAGGACAACAGAGCGGCGTTGCGGGGGAACAGCTGTCGTCATGCCTGTGTTGTGGAGTGATATGTGACAAAAACGACAAAATGATGAACGACATCCTGGAGGAGCCGGAGAAGGACAGTCTGCTGGACGCTCCGCCGGAACCTCCAGCTTCAGCGGTAATGTCGGTGAGAGCTAACGGCTACAGCTAGCCCGTGTGCCGGGGAGGGAGGCTAGCCCCTCGGCTTAGCCGCCTAGCTCTGATAGCTATTCTTCATGCGATGTGATTATTAAAATACTGAAAGAAGGGTCAGTCCTGTTCCGTCTTCATGAGGTTTATTTTAGATTTAAATGGTTCAGAGTGACATTGTTAGTTTGTTATGAAACATGTAAAATTGATTTTCTCTTCCCATAAGCCGAAAAGGATGCTGGGAGTTTCTTGTGTTTCCATTTCAGCATTTTGGGGAAGTTTTGGTTTGTTGTGAAATGTAGTTTCTTTCAAACAAACAGATACAGGGTTCCCACACGTCCTGGAAAACCTAGAAAACCTGGAAAATAATTACCCAATTTTCCAGTCATGGAAAATAAAAGGAAAATGAGGAAAAAAAGTGAAATGTCCTGGAAAAGCTTTGATTGTCCTGGAAAATTATTTGTCTTCCTTCTAGCTTGGCACATAGGAAATGAAGTAAAAATGTACTTGGTAACAAATGTACATGTAGCCAGAAAATGTGAGTAGGTAAAATAATGCATGTTAAGGCATAAAATATCAAAACTCAAAATAATGGGGACAAAAAGATAATGTAAAAAAATTGACAAAATAAAATTTAGGCTAAATCAACTGCATTTATTCATAAAAAGCAGATTAAATATAGATTAAAAAATACGCATAACCATAGATTTATTATAGTAAGACACATAAAAGCCAGACTATCAACAATGTTCGTGCTGGAGAGTTAGAAACAAAGAAATTCTAAGATCAATATGATTAATAGCTAGAGATATTGTTCATCAACCTCTAATCTTGTTTTTTTAGGAGGCTAACTAGAATTGAAAACTACCCACAGCTACAATGTATCTTCAGTTGGTTATGTGACAGTGGAAAAAGTCCTGGAAAATGATTTCTAGAAAAGAGTGGGAACCCTGAGATATTATCTGTCTGATATTGTTATAGACCAGGGGTCTGCAACCTTTCCAATCAAAAGAGCCATTTTGCCCGCCACGCCCACCAAAAAATCTGTCTGGAGCCACAAAACACGTTTGAACCTTAAAATGACAAACAGCGGTACCTGCTGACTACATTATAATGACATTAGATCTATAAGCAAACTGCTTTACCACCTGACATGACTGCTCTGTAATGGGTCATGTACTTGGTTGCTTTAACTTGACATTAGTGTTAGTAATTCATTTAGAACTAAAATGACAACAATGGTGTGTTTACTTTGATTTTCAGGTTTGTCAACAAAAATAACCAATTAATATTAGCCCTGTTAACACTGTTATTTTAATTTTTTATTTTGCTTTGTTGTTGCTCAGTTTCTTATCCCACAGGATCAGGTTTTACTTTCAGTTTAGAAATCATAAATATTTATTTGACATCATCAGGTGAGATGGGGGTCAATCGGTCTTCCCTTCGCATTTTAAATTAAAATTATTTGTTTCCTGCATTCTGATCATTATTATGCACAATTTTATCATAATCATGAAGTAGTCTTGTGATTCTTGAGGTGCTTTTCGGCTTCTCATCAGTGTTTTAGAAGCTTATCCCACATAATTACTCAATATTTAGTTTCATGCCTATTTTGATGTGTCATAAAAAAAATGGTCAGATATACATATAACACAGTTACTCACACACCTGAGTCTGTAGTTAGTGAATGAGAGATCATGTGAGGGGGAGAGACTGACTGACTGCAGTCATAACGCAGATATTGGTAATAAAAAACATCCACCTGATATCTTTGTGTAAAAATCCACCGCTTCAACAACGCCGTCACAGTCGTGCTGAATTATCGTCTCCGTGTGTCTCTCGTCTTTTCCAAAATTTTATCACTGACATGCCTCTGTTTAAAAAGTTTGAATCCCTTCACAGCAGTTGAAAGTATGAAAGTGCATCAAAACATCTTCATCAGAACTTAAAATGAAAATCAAGTGAGCTCACAGCTAAAGATGCAGCAGCATCCTGCTCTAACTCCGACCTGCGGCAGGTCACGCAGAGGTCATGGGAGGTGTAAAAACCAAGAAATTGTCATTAAAAGAAAAAAGGCGGAGGTGCTTAAATGTGCAGAAATAACACCAATTAATTAGAGTTTAAAGCAAGTAAAAGAAGAAGTTTTTTGCTCTTCTGTCCTCTGAGTCCAGAGAGCCACTGGCGAGGGGCAAAAGAGCCGCAGGTTGCTTACCCCTGTTATAGACTGATAACAGCCAAAACGTGAAATCATGGTGTCAGCAGATATGAACATTTCAGCTGATGTTTTTGAAATACTTATTAACTATATACCCCTTAAAACAACTGACTTACTAGCAATATTTATAAATTTGCTATGATGCTTCCTCAACCATTGTATGTCTAATTTCAAAAAATAAGAGTAACATTTTAAAAGAGGGACTTTTTCAGGGATGCATGATATTATTGGTTTTATATCGCTATCAGGTTATGCCAGCCTAAAAAGTATATCTAAATTTAAATATTTGCAGGTATTTGTTATCTATTGGTAGTGGCATTGGCAGTAATGAATTTATAAATATTGGTATATTGAATAGCGGCACAATCCAATATTGTGCATCTATTATGTTTTTTTTATTATTATTTTGAATGCTTTTACAACACAACTTTTCAGAAAAACAAACGGGTGCATAGGATATCTGCTAAAGAATCAAATATTGTGCATATCTCACTTGTAAAGGTCCAATGTCCTGTGAAATCAAATTTGTTTGCTTTTAATGTTGTTAGAAGGGACATGGGAAGCAGATCAACAGGACCCATTTTACTGAAGTCTTGGCCACATAATAAAATAAGATGCCCTCTATCAAAAAAATGCTCATTTAAAAGGTCCCCTTTTTGTACTTTAAAGTGTTTAACATCTATTATACAGCTTTGTGTGTTTTTATTGCAGGGGGCAACCATCAGGGCTGAAAATGAAAAACCTGTAGTTCTCTGAGTGCCTGAGGCTGGTTGCAGAAACCTAACCCTCAAATGATGATGTGTAGGGAAAATACTTTTTTATTTGGTCCTAAACATACATCTTTAGTGTTTGGTTCAAGAAACGGTTCAGGTCTGAATGCATGATCCATCTCTGTGCTCTCAACGTAGAGGGAGTGACATTTACTTCTATCATGCTTGCTTTTCTTTAATTGAGGAATTATTAAAGATTTACTGATTTGGAAACATGGCATAGCTGTTGGTCAGATGGCCTTAAGTTTCACCGCAGTGTGGCCTCTATCTGTGCGTAGATTAGGATTGGGCATCGAGCATCGAGTATCGATTGGAACCGGGAGTAACTTTCCAATTCTCCTGGAATCGTCCAAATGTTTTAATTTCAATTCCTAGTTTCAATTCCTAGTCTGCCAACCGGAAGGAGAAACCGCCGAACACCAACGAAGAAGAATCCGCCAGAAGTATTTAGGTTAGCGCAACCATGGACAATACACCCATCATGAGTTTTTCAAAAATAAAGCTCTCTTGTGAAAAGTGAACTCCTATGAAAAGAAAATTTATATTTTTTTTCAGTTCAGATATATATATATAAACAGCCCTACGAGAAATTCATAGTATAGTTCATAGAAAGTGGTAAGTTCATAGCATTAAAATTCATGGAGAAGTACAGACTATTTTATCCAGAAAGACCTCTGGTTAGCTAGCTCATTTAAAACATCAAAACTTTTTCGACCCTGCCTCTTAAAAGAATCGGAATCGAGAATCGTTAGGAACCGGAATAAATAACTTCGGAATCGAATTGGTCTGATGGCCTTAAGTTTCACGGCAGTGTGGCCTCTATCTGTGTGTAGATGGAGCTAAAGTTCACCTGAGATGATGTGCAGTACAGCACTGTACATTTCATGGCATAGACAATGTTTAAAAGGCTCTTGTGATATTTTAATGTCTGGTGTCACATGGCTTCATCCTATTCTTAGCAGTGTAACTTTTTTTGCTGGTCGTAGGCAGATATATCATGATTGTTCTGAAGGGGTTCACAGCCTGTAATCCCTCCTGTCTGATTTCAGCCCCTCAGTACAGGGCTGATCATCAGAGCTTCCCTGCACCTTCAAATCTGAGTGTTTCCAAAAGGGAGGGAAAGAGAGTTAATTTTGATCCTCTACAGAGGCGAATATAAATTATATAAATGAATTCAGTTGATGTTTGTTTTCAGGGGACTTTTGTTTGAATATTTTTGTAATTTCTTAAATATTTGACATAAAAATGACCACTGCTAATACTAATATTACTACTACTACTACTACTACTACTACTACTACTACTAATTCACCAAGATGTGTGATATAAATAATGAATATCATATGATTCAGGACTGGTCCTAATGTGTTTAAAATTGTTAATACTGGCCTAAGAAGCATTGTTTCATGTGCAATAGTGATTTTTTTCTGTTATTCTAAATGCAGATATTTATTGTCTTTTAATGAATATACCATTATCAGCCATTTTTTCTTGTCAAGAAGACCACGTCCCTACTAAACAAGAATTTGCCTCCAATTTTCGTCACGACAGACTGTTGGAGTTGTAAATAGATGTGAAAAAAAATATAATATTTGATTCTTGAGTTTGTGATGTTGTATTGTTCTGTGAGTGTAGACACTCAGTTGATGAAAGAAGCACCATGGTACAGTCACATTTTTAGTAATATTAAGCAAATATTAGGGATAAGTGTCATCAATATGTACACCTGATAAAACAATAATACCGTAAAATACCAAATAAATGCCTGGTTCCAATTAATCAGCCGGTCCTAAATTAGTGCCGGGTGTAGCAGTACATTTTGTCAAATAGACGGCTCTGCTTAGTGTAATTTATTCAGCACAGCCTAGGAGCTAAAGTTGAAGTTTACAGAACACACATGCAAATGCAGAGCTCACAACTTACAGTTCACACTTAAAAAAAAATAAATAAAAAAGGAGTACAACCTTAACTTAACTATCAGCCATTCCTGACCAGGATTAAGAGTGTTTAGAGAGTGCTGAGTTAAAAGAAGAAGACAAGAGTACAACTACAGTGCAGTAATCTTGCTTTGAAAATGTACAGGTGTTATTCATACTGGCGTAAATAAATAATTTGATTATATTTACCCTAGTTTTTCATTTTTGCTAAGCAGGATTTTTGTGCAAAAGGAATTAAACGCCTGTTCCAAATAGTCGCCTGGTCCCAAATAAACGCCTGGTCTGCTCATCGATTGAAGCAAGTAAACGCCCTGTATTTTACGGTTTATTAATCGATAATAATTATAAGTAATAATATATTTTATTTTTAAAGCGCCTTTTATGACACCCAAGGGTGCTGTACAAAATAAAACAATGTAAATAAATACAGTAGAGCTGAAACGATTCCTCGAATATTCGCGAGTACTCGATTACAAAATATCCTCGAATTAAATTTTGTGCCTCGAAGCCTCGTTTAATATATAATTATACATATAAAATATATATCTGGACTACTATACAGTGCACGGTGTTTGACACGAACGGACATTTCTGTGGCACACCTAGCCTGCTACCTCCGCTGCTGCACGGCTTATAAAATCATGAAGGAAGAGAAAAGAGAGGGACAGAAAGGAGAGAGTCCACAAAAGAAATGGCAGAGAGTGTCCCAAGTGTGTGGTCACTACAAGAAGGGACGAAAAGAAAACACAGTGCAGTGTGTCTGATATCAAACAGAGTGAGTTTAGCATGTAGCTTAGCACGATAGCACGTTGTTAGGTCTGCAACTATTACTATTACAGCATTTTAAATATGCTCATCACAGACATGCGTCCTCTTTCCATGGTGGAGGACACAGGATTTAAGAACATGATCAAGGATTTCAATCCAAACTACACAATGCCCTCCAGAACACACTTCACAAATATAATTAATTATATAACAGAATTATATTACTGCTTTGTAACTCAGTATTGTATTGGCTTTGTTTTAAGCCAGTACTGGTTTAAACTTTGAAAGTTGTTAAAATAAAAACCCTTTTCTGAGGAATAAACGGCATTTGGTTGCTCATTTTGAAAGCCCTAACATGTTGCATTGTATACAATTGATTTATTTGTTTAAAAACAAAGAAGTATATTTTGTTAGAGTACTCGAAGAAATAATTGACAGAGTACTCGATTCCAAAAATACTCGATAGTTGCAGCTCTAAAATACAGCAGTAAACACTGACAGAAAGTTTCATTTCAGCTAATACTGGTTTTCAAAATATTAAAACTGTTTTCTCATAGCAATCTGTTTGTCTTTATAAGTCTCCAGAATGTTACCACACGTAAAAATACTGTATTTTTACCTTACCTGCTTGCCCCTCTTGATGACCTAGGCAAACTCGAAGGAAACAACCTGCTTTAAAGGAAATGTGTAAACAAACAAGTCAGGGATTTTTTTTTTCAGTAAGTTGACCTGAAATTTTTGAGAAATATTCAGTTGTGTCAAGGACCAAAAACAAATAAAATAAACCAAGCAAAACATTAGAGAATTTAACCAAAGCACAAGTGTTTTTTTTCAGCAAAATCAGTATTTTAATATGGCTACTGTATAACTTGTATTTGTTTTATTTCCACGATTGAAGGCAAAACTAAGCTCTTGTATTGCTGCAACCGTAGGGGCCAAGCAGTGGCACAAGACCAAAGACCACTGATGGGGGAATCAGACCAATGGAGAAAAGAGGACCGTACATCATGTCCAGAGCTCCAGCTATCCACCTCAAACTACGTAAGGATTTTTCTGACTCATCATTACACTGGTCTGTGTGGCAAAAGTCTTTTCCGAATGATTGTTCTTCTGAGACAACCTCATACAACAGTGTTGAGATAAGTATGAACTATTTCAGACAAACCGTGTATGTAGAAACAGACGTCGGAGAGAAGTTTTGGTGATGCAGGTCACACTCTGAATCCATCAAGGCCTTGGTTTGAGTTCACCAAATAGATTTGGACTCTGTTAGTGGATAAGGTTTATCCTCCACTTCAGTTGCACTAGCTGGTATTTTTTTATTGTGATATCTATTTAGCAGGCTCTTGCAAAACATTTGCTAGTCTGCACATTCCTGTATTTTTCACAGACAGGGCAGATTTCCTCAGGATGCCCTGCACAGTTATGGTAGAATGAGACTGTCATGTGAGATTAAAGAGACACGTTGCTGAAGCACATGATATTTATGTTACAGTCTCCCATTTCCTCACGTTTTACTCAGACTCTGTTTTCCAGATATCACTGGAATATAACTGATTTTTAACATCATACAGAGGAAGAGGTATCTGTTAAGTCAGAGTGTCCCACCAAGGGGGGAGAGACACCAGGCTGGGAACCAAATTGTCAGATGTAAGCAGAAAATGAATTTGACTTTCACTTCCAGATTCTTGTTGTTTAATGCTAAAGCAAAGACCATGCTTTGACTCAAGCTGGTCGCTCTTTGAACCAGCATCTCAGTGTGACTAATACACTTACATTTGACGTGTACCATGTGCAACTGCACCACAAAATTACCAAACTATGCCCTTAAAAGGCGATCAGTTGATTGGCTAATGTTCAGTTGCTTATGGTGAGTTCCTGAGAGAAGACTCCACAGTTACTTTTTAATTACATTCACCTCAAAAACTACAAATATTCTTTAAAGATGCTATGAGGCTATGCTATACTCAACTTCGGGAACAAGACAATTAAAACTAGAGCAAATTTATATTATTCAGACACGTCTTAGAGCACCGGGCTGTAAGTAGCCATATATAGCCGGCTACAAAACTACAATACGAAGTTTTCCAAAAAATGCTTGTTGTCACACATCAAAAACTACCGCTACGTAACTAGAAAGAGATACATTACCTCGTCACTTTGCATCCTGTAAGTTGTTGAAAAAAGAAGTTGTAAAGCAATGCAGAGTTCTGAGGAAGGTCTGAGCTGCATTCATTAGCATCACAACAAACACACGCTTTGGCTTGGGTCACGTCTTTTGGTGCGTTCCAGTTGTAGTCAGAAGTAGGAATTTCCGAGTTCCAGGTAGGAAACTGCAACTGGAACATCCCCCGAAGTCGGAATTCCCTACTGGGAACTTGGTGAAACCTCGCCACCCCCGAGTTGACAATGGAAGATGGATGCCCCCAGTGTGAACAGTTATTTAGCTCCTGTAATAATCAATTTATTTGCACTTCTGACTGGGGTGTGTCGCTCTAGATCAGCTGTATACATAGTATTGTAAGACTTATATTTACAAAAATGCTGCCATAGTGATAATCACATTCTTCATGTGATATTTGTGAACAACAACAGCAAACAATAGCCTGGTAGATCGGCATGTTTTTTTCCGACTTCAACTGGAACGCCGATAAGTCGGAGATGATGTCACTCCCAGTTTCGAGGTTACTAGAACGTAGCACGACAGTTGCCGCGCGTGCTCATGGGTAGCAGAGTCCTAATGTTGCCGGCAATAGATTCTCCTCATAGCACCTTTATGCATCACAAATATTATTCTCATCACTCCTAGAGAAACACCGGGAGATGGCGAGGAAGGCGTTAAAGAAGAAGGCCCTCTCTCCAGGACCTCCAGTGATGCATCAGCCCAGACAAGGAACTAAGAGGTGAGAAAAGGAGACATACAGAAGAATGAGGAAGCTGCTTTATGCCCCCTGCATAATCTCAAGGAGTGAACGTTTGTTTGACAGTTTCTGTGTCTCTTTTCAGGACAGTGAAGTATAACAAGGGCTACACAGCTTTGAGCCAGCATGCTGAGGATAGTTTGGTTGCACTGGACTCAGACAGGTAAGGCTACACCAGGTATACAGCAGATAGTGTTGCTGAATTAATTCTTTATGTTCCAGGCTTTTCAGGATACAACAATTTAAAACATTGATACAGTGCTGAAAAACATACACGAACATCCTCTGATATCACAGGAAAAAAATCTGAGTTAACGTGGCAATATATTGGGATTTTCATTTTTTTAATCTCTGTATTTACGTCCAAGAAGAAAGTAAATGTCAGAATTCTTTAGAACTGTTTAAGAAACATGTCTTAGTAAATTCATCATTTTACTTCAGTTTTATTAAAAATGGAAGCGAAAGTTCACAGCCTGATGTCCACATGTAGCCAGTGAATTCAGCCTGCTCTGCTGTGCCTCCAGCTTTTAGCTTCATTACTCTGATGAGCTTTGGTGTCCTTGACGTAATTAGAGATGGAGCAGACCTCCAACCAGCATGTGCAAGAATCCCTTTTTTCCACAGCGTGGCGAGGCCTTGAATCTTCGCGCATAAAATTAGAAAAACATTGAGCTGTTTTCTCAGATCGCTCAGACCTGGGAGGCAGCTTTGACAAGCCATATATTTAACCCTTAAGGGACTGCAATTGTAAGGGTTCGCCAGTAAATACATTTGTATTTTTGTTCATTCTGATGTCTATCTTCAAATACCTAATGTCCCTAGAATCCTTACAACTTAATCTAAAATGGTATACATATAAATAAACCATAAAAATTAGGTAAAGGTGTTCAAATTGTGTTATAAATTAGAAAATAGAAAAATCGGATATGTTTTTTTCATTATATTTACTAAATATGCACACAAAACACATTGATTGAAATGATTTCCAAATGTAGAAAAATAAAAAAAATATTTCTAAACACACCAGAAGTGATTTGAACAAAATACCTATTTTAGTTTTTGAGATATGATCATTTTTATGTAAAAACTACAGAGGCGTTTTTTTTTTTTTTTTTTAGTTTGATCACTACTGCAGAACCAAAGCAGTACTGAACATAGAAACTTGAGCAAAATATTTCTCAACAATATTGTTTCAACTATATACATTTTCCATAAACATATATACATTTTACATTTTAAACAATACACATTACATAGCCTATATTTTATTTTACAAAGAACCATTGTGGAAGTTATCATGGCAAACAAAACTTTTCTCTCACACACAATCTCTCACTAAATCACACAACTTTCTCTCACCAAATCATACAACTTACTCTTCCTAAATCACACACTCATACAGTACCTAACTCTCCCTATCACAATTTTAATCAATCAGTCAATCTATCAATGAATCAATCTCTAGCTCTCTCACTATATGACCTGCTCTTTCCAACCTACATGTTACAAAGGTCCTTTGGCGCCACACAGTGGTGACGCGGGAAATTTCGCGGGTGATTTTACGCGAGTAACACAACGTAATGACATAAATGGAGACGTCACATGAAAGACAGAAGTCCATGCTTTTAGCAGCAAAAAGAATGAGCATTCTAGCTAATGTCGTTTTTGAGTCATATCAGTTTAAGCAGAACTATGTAGACAGCGCGGTGGGCGGGGCCGCCGGCGGGAGGTCAGTCCCTTGAGGGTTAAAGTGTTGGCTGGGTTATCTAAAGTGTTAGCTTAGCATTAGATAGCCTGTTTTTGTTTTCCCTGGGTGGTTCCAGTGTGAGGTGAGCCTTATGGAACTTTTTTACTCCTTACAAAGCCCTTTTCAAAGTCGTTAAGTCCTCACAACAGATTTAATGGCCAATGGTGCAACGGTCCTTTCGTCTCTCCTGTGCAGCCATGTTTGTTTACTAACCTCTAACAAATGGCCCTTTTCCATTAGCCCTACTCTACTCTACTCGACTCTACCCGGCTCTACTCTACTTGCCTTGTGCTGCTTTTCCATTAGCCCCAGTCGCCTGCCCAACGGGTGCAGTGTCGCTGTAAACAGCTGAGTGGCACTGCGGTGATGTCATTTTGAGCGCGACACAACAATCTGTGGCTTTTTGTCACAAACCGAGTAAAAAAGGAAAGCAGAAGAAGGCTGCAGGTGGTTAGAAGAAATACCCCTTGAGAAGCACAGGAGAGTTTTGGAAGCTATACAACAGAATGAAGCCGAGGACGAGAGCAATCCAGCTGCAAAGAAAAGACGTATGAGGGTAAGCTAACGGTAGCTACCACTAGCATGCAAGGTTGCGCGCTCATGACTCATCAATGACGACATTGTCTGACCAGTCAGTAGCCGGCAGTCGGTGACGTCATCTTTCAGTATCGACTCAGCTCGCTTGAAACCAGAGCGGAGTAGGTACTAAAACTAGCTTGTTTTAGGAGGTACCAGGCTAGTGGAAACACGCTGCAAATCGAGTAGGGCTGAGTAGAGTAGGGCCAAGGCATGCTAGTGGAAAAGGGCCAAAACACAAACTCCTGCATATTAAAAGACACCTCTCTGACCTGGCTCAACAGCACCATCATGTGGACTAAAGCAGTGACTTATTTTATCTCTATAGAACCAAAAGCTTCATTAAATGTTGGAAATTAATACATTAAAAAAAATCAATACATGGCAGCAGTGAATTGATTGACATTGCACCAAACCCTCCTCCTACCACTTAATTGTCACTCTGGTTGTGGTCAGTACATGAATGCATTGGTTCAAGTAGCTGTTCAGATTTATGTTTCCAATAAAAACACAATTGGTTTTTATTCTGGTCAGTAAATGCCGATCCTGTTTCTCCCATTTCTTAAACAGAATTTTGAATTTCAGCTTGTCCTGTTATTGACTTTGACACCCCTGCTTTACTGTATCCACTTTTTCCTCTACCCAGTGCAGGTGTCCCCAAACTTTTCTATGCTGTACTGTTGTGTCATATTGCCCTCTGGCTGGTCCCTGCCTCTAACAATGAATGGATGTTAGCATGTTCTTAGAGTGTCACTGTCATGAAGGAGCCAGAAAAAAAAGCTTAAACCTGTTTTTGAATGCTGGCTTTATGATAGATGAAGACTCTCTTTTTGTTTTACCAGATTTCCTTAAGACTTGTCCTTTTCATACTCCCCCGTGGGATCCAGACTGAATACATTTTTTAATGAACAGGGGCTGTATTGGTAAGATTTTTACAGACAGAAGACACAAGGTTGCTTTTAGGTGACGTCATGGTGTTGTTGAGGAGGTGATCAGAGAAGTGCTGTCAAAATACCAAAGTTTACTGTTGTTTGAACCTGTGCCAACTAGCCAATTCAGGAAAAAAGCAAGAGCTCCTGTAGAGTCCTGACATCGCTGACAAGTAAAGCTGAAATAAGAATTAGAAAGCACTCAGAGAGCGCAAACCTCTTAACCTGACATGCCAGATGGACCGTTCTGTATTGAAAATATTTCACTAATCCATCTGGGGAGGAGCCCTGCAAGAAAAATACAACAGCAGCTTGTGATTAGATGATCGTTTGGCTCATCACACTCATCATCGCAGACCAATCCATATCAAGCAGCGTTGCTATGACGTAGCATTTGTAGTGGCTAAACGTAGTGGCTAACTGTTAGCCGTTAGCTGCTACGGCTAATGGCTGACAAGGGTAAACAACAGTTAATGGGAGTTAGCTGTTGTTAGCCGCTACAGCTAACGGCCAACTGTTGTTTGCCCTTGTTATGGCGCGTTCCAGTTGTAGTTGGAAGTCAGAATTTCCCAGTTCCGGGTAGGAAATTTTATCTGGAACGCCCCCCGAGGTCGGAATTTCCTACTAGGAACTCGGTGAAACCTCGCCACCCCCCGAGTTGACAATGGAAGATGGCAGCCCCCAGTGTGAACAGTTATTTAGCTCCTGTAATAATTAATTTATTTGCACTTCTGACTAGTGTGTGTCGCTCTAGATCAGCTGTATGCGTAGTAGTGTTTGACTTATACTAACAAAAATGCTGCCATAGTGATAATCACATTCTTCATGTGATATTTGTGAACAACAACGCAGGGCGTGCTAACAACAGCTAACAATAGCCTGGTCGATCAGCACGTTTTTTTTCCGACTTCAACTGGAATGCAGATAAGTCTGAGATGACATCACTCCCATTTCCCAGTTCCCAGTTCCGAGGTTAATGGAATGCAGCATTAGCCCTTAGCCATAGCAGACAACGGCCGCTAGCTGATAGCTAAGCTACCTTGAGACTGTCGTTTCACATTAAATTATACCACACAGGTGCAACATTTAACACTTAGGCTAGCTAACTGACAACTGACTAACTGACATTAGCCTCCATTATTTGTACAACAGGAAGTGACTTCACTTCCCATTAAGTCACTTCCTGTTGTTGTCACGCCTGCAGCTCCTGCTGCTCCCGCCTCTCTTCCCTGATTGGGCCGTTAAGCATTTAGCTGAGTGAAACCGTTGGACAGTGGAAGCTGGCAAGATGGAGATGTTTGATTTCAGAATCAGGCAGGTCTGTCTGCTCTGCAGGGCTCCAAACCTCTGCCAAGGTAGCTCACATATTGCTGTTACAGCTATAAGCAACAGTTCTATGATAAAGTTATCATCATAATACGGTTCATTCACCCTGAAAACACAAACACACAAAGCTTACCAGTTCAAACATTAAGTATCTTGTCTTTGCTGTGTATTCAATTGAATATAAGTTGAAAAGGATTTGCAAATCATTGTATTCTGTTTTTATTTACGATTTACACAGCGTGCCAACTTCACTGGTTTTGGGTTTTGTATATGTTATTAAATCTTCACAGATTCGAATTTTCTTTTCCCATAAAAAAACTAGAATTTTGATCAATATCAGTTAAATCTCCTGCACATGCTTCACTGCCCACCCATTTATGGTTTTTATTCAACCCAAAGTTGTCTGTTGCCTTTTAAACAAGATAACCAGTTTACCAGCATACAGAGTGAAGGCTTTCACAGTCATGACCTCCACAAGTGCAGCTGCCACAGAGATGAATCACACAACCTGACGCTCTTCAAGTTCACCGTCAGTCTTTGTGTTTCTTATTGCAAACTATCGCCTACCTCGAAGAGTGCTCAGACACACAGGGATACTGACAGAACTAGTTGATGCATTTATTCTTAATTAGGACATTATCCCGTAAAGAAACATTACACTAAAATACAGTGAAGACAGCAAAGCTTTAAGGGGTGCTGATTTACTTGATCAGAGTTTCATTAAAAACTAAAAACAGAGTGGCATGACTTTTACAGGCTGTGTGGTTTGTCCCTCACAACAGTCCTCACTACCCAGATGGGGTTGCAGATAGGGCTGAACAATTAATTACAAATTAGATTAAATTGCAATATGGCTTGTTGCAGTTTTCAAATCGCAGAAGTTCAATGTTTTTAACCCAAAATGTGTTGAACATTTTGGCATTGTGATGTAGTTTCTTGCAATTTCATGCCTATTTTAACCTTTTTCAACCCAGTTTTTACAGCTTTAAGCCTATCTTGCTCCAATTCATGTTGAATTTTTTTGCCACTGTCAGACCATGTTTGGATTTTTTACATGGTTCTTGAAATTTAATCCCAATTTTTCTGCTATAATCAATTTTCCTGAGTCACTTTTGAATTTTTTTGCCTTTTTTTTTTGCAATTTCATACCCATTTTGCACTTATTAACTTTTTTTCTGCTTTTGTACCATTTTTTTTTACCCAGTTTTTACAATTTCATACCTATTTTGCTTCTGTTCTTCACTTCTCCACTTTTTCTCAAATCTTTTATCCTTAGATTGATTTAATGTCATATTGGTTTTACTTTAAAAAGATCTACTGCTTATGTTTGTTTAAGAATACATAAGATGAGGAACACTAAAATAACCACAGAGTAAATTGCAATTGTAATATTGGGGAAAAATATCGCAATTAGATTATTTTCTCAAATGGCTCAGCCCTAGGTCAGCCCACTAAAATCGAATCATTTCTTCCTGGTGTCTTTATCGATGTTCTTAGAGGGTTTCAAGAAAGTCTGTTGAGATCTTTGTGTTGTTAGCATAACATCAAAAACAGTCCAATCTCACAGTGTTGACAGATCCTGTCTGAAAGAATCTACATCCACATTCTGATTACAAACATAATCTAAGTACATCCTCCTTGAGCCCCTAACAACATGCTCTGTAAACTTGGGCAAAAATGTGTCTCTGCTGGTGGAGGTAAATATGTCACATCTTCATTTGAACCTTGATTAGGTGCTCAAACACTGAAACCTGTTGTTGTTGTCTTCACAGTGATGAGGAAATCGACTTTGAGCAGTATTCCTCAGGATACTCTTCAGCCGAGGTGAGTCAGACTCCTGCAGATGCTCATCTTATCAGTCATCTCACAGTCGAACCGGCTGGACGACTGAAGCCGTGTCAGAAAAACAGTTTCTGCCATCAATCATGGTTTCACTTTTCTTCCTTCCCCTCATCTTCACTGCCTTCTAAAGATTATAATCTGGTTACTACAGGTGATCAGTCTTTAATGAAACTGAATGTAACAGGACTTTTCCACTCAGAGGGATCTACGGTGACCAACGAGAGCAACAGCCTGCAACAGCTCAATGCATTTCAATAAGGCAAAATAGAAATCAAAAAAGCCAAAACACCCGCAAGAGCAGGAACGCAGCAAAACCAAGAGCTACAGCAGAGGTGCTGCGGGCCTGCAGAGAGTCTGGAGCAGAGAGTGTGTGGGAGAGACAGATCAGGGAGACTGCAGTTAAGCCAGCTGCTCTTAAATTTGAAGTGCTCACGTATTTGAACATGTACGGTAAATGCTCCGTGTAGAGTAGAGCATGACACGGGAGTGGATTTCCACCCCTGTCCCGTCCCATCCCAATCCCGTGCCGGAGTAAAATAATTAATCCTGTCCTGTCCCACTCCCGTAGAATGACTCCCACTCAAAATGACTCCCACTCCTGTCCCGTTCCCGTTTGAATAAAACCAAACATGTTGAAAAAATGTTGCATTTTTTTATTTTAGATAAAAGTGCAGTGCGTTTAAAAGGCATTGCCTTTAACCCTTTCATGCATGAATTATTAAAACACAAAGGAAGACTTTTTCCAATGTTCGTTTTTACTTTCAATCAAGTTAAAAATCATGTATTTTTTCTACTTTGCATCTGTCAACTTCTCCGTGCATTAATGGTATAAATAATAATTTAGCAAAACTAAATATAGACCACAAACATCTCTTTGACAAACATTAATTCAGAGTAAGTACAATTTTTAAAAAATGTCCAAAGGATATTTATCATTGCTGTTTAATCAAACTATTCACTTTTCAATTATACCATAATTTAAATAAAAAAGTACAAAATTATGTAAAATCAGAATACAGGTATAACACCAAATTTGCCCCTAGTCAGCTATTTTGTATTTATGATGCAATATCTCAATATGGTAAAAAGTGCAGAGTTAATATTTTTATGAAACTTAAGACATCATACTATTAATCAAATTTTAAATGTTCTTTTTAAAAGATTATTATAAAATCAAAAACTACAATTTGAATTTTTTAAAAAGTATCTTTTAATTTATGAATACATATCTCAATATGGGTAAGTTAGTATTTGTATGCAACATAGACAATTTATGGTAAAAAGTTGTCTACTCTAGCGGACATATGCGTTGTTGAAAAATGTTTTTTTTCTGTAGTTGGGTGTAATACTGCAATCTCTAAAGAAAAATTTATTTCTAAATATCTTTGACACATTAAGGGTTATGTCGCTTTTTTTTAACTTTGTGCTGCAGCTCTTTTTTTGTCGCCTCCAGTTGTTTTTGTTATTTTTTTCCATTAAAAGTAGAGAGTGACAGGAAGTCAAACCACCTTTCTGGTAGTTCTTTTTGCTACTGAATGAACAAGAAGTGTCTCACTGAAATGATGACTACAAAATGGCATCTTTTATCTGGTTGTTTAACACGGCTGAAAATGATCATCTATTAATGTCGCTCCTGCTCCCTGCCCGCCTCAGTTTTTTTTTCCCGATCACACTTAATTCCTATGAAAATTCTAAAAATGTCATCCTCTAGTGTAGAGGAGAGGGGATGACAGTGTAGGCGTGAGGGGGATGACAGGTAGGCTGAGGCCGTGTTTACATGGATCCGAAAACGGTCAAATCCGATAAGTTTTAATTGCGTTTTGGCCTTGCGTCAGTACTATGCAAAGAAGTTAGGACAGCAAAAAAGATTAACACAATAATGATTTTTTTTTTTTTTTAAGTGGGGTAAGTTCTGGTCTTTGCATGGTTTATGTGTTGTGTATATATTTTTAAGACAGCACATTCTGACAGCCTGAATGTGTGTTTGTGTTCACCTTTGTTGTTGTATTAGTCTTACAAATGGAGCCTCGGGCTTCCTATCAAACTCAAATATGTTGCCTGGGTTGATTCCTTCACTTTAAAGTAAAACCAAAATTCAGTCTGACCTGTTTATCTCAAGAGAAAGACTCAAATGTTTGCAACACTTTTGTGATACATTTGTGCAATAACAGGCTCAGAAGATTTAGAAACTGATGGGACAGAGAGGTTTACGGCTTGTAGGGCTGAACATTGTTACGGTTTTAGTTTTCTAATGCAGTGCAGTGTCAGTCATGTGACCAAAGGCAGGTCATGCTGCCGTTTTTGTTGTAAAATGGAAACAAAAGTCAGAATGCTCAATCAAAAACTGACCGTGTGTTCAGAATCTGAGTGTATCGTGCATGTGAAGTGTGCACTCTTTAGTAGACCTGAGTAAGGCAAAGTGTGAGCTCTGTAGGGGTCTTTGCACAAGAAAGTTTGTATCAGCCAGTTTTATCTTGGTTTCACACATGAAGACAAAGTTGGATTTTCTTTTACGCAGCTCTGTTTCAGTGACTTCTGTGTGAGTCTCTGGGGGTCTTGGCTTGTCTGAGGTACCATTAGAGGAGCTCTGAGGGAAATAAGTTGGGAAGCACCACTCAAGGAGACCCCTCAAAATGCTTCTTGTCAAGAAGTGCAGCTTTGGGGTGCTGTTTCTGTGGAGTGGTTTAGCAACCAGGCACGACGCATGCACAAAACCCAAAACCGGTGAAGTTGGCACGTTGTGTAAATCGTAAATAAAAACAGAATACAATGATTTGCAAATCCTTTTCAACTCATATTCAATTGAATACACAGCAAAGACAAGATACTTAATGTTCGAACTGAGAAACCTTTTCTTTTGCAAATAATCAACTTAGAATTTAATGGCAGCAACACATTGTAAAAAAAGTTGTCACAGGGTCATTTTTACCACTGTGTTACATCGCCTTTCCTTTTAACAACACTCAGTAAACGTTTGGGAACTGAGGAGACCAATTTTTGAAGCTTTTTGGGTGGAATTCTTTCCCATTCTTGTTTGATGTACAGCTTAAGTTGTTCAACAGTCCGGGGTCTCTGTTGTTGTATTTTATGCTTCATAATGTGCCACACATTTTCAATGGGGGACAGGTCTGGACTACAGGCAGGCCAGTCTAGTACCCGCACTCTTTTACTACGAAGCCACACTGTTGTAACACGTGCAGAATGTGGCTTGGCATTGTCTTGCTGAAATAAGCAGGGGCGTCCATGAAAAAGACGTTGCTTGGATGGCAACATATGTTGCTCCAAAACCTGTATGTACCTTTCAGCATTAATGGTGCCTTCACAGATGTGTAAGTTACCCATCCTTTGTTTGTGAATGACTGAGCATTTCAGGGAAGCTGCTTTTATACCCAATCATGGCCCCCACCTGTTCCCAATTAGCCTGTTCACCTGTGGGATGTTCCAACCAAGTGTTTGATGAGCATTCTTCAACTTTCTCAGTCTTTTTTGCCACTTGTACCAGCTTTTTTGAAACATGTTGCAGGCATCAAATTCCAAATGAGCTAATATTTGCAAAAAATAAAGTTTACCAGTTCGAACATTAAGTATCTTGTCTTTGCTGTGTATTCAATTGAATATAGGTTGAAAAGGATTTGCAAATCATTGTATTCTGTTTTTATTTTGGATTTACACAACGTGCCAACTTCACTGGTTTTGGGTTTTGTACATACTTCTGCTGTCCCGGGTTTGAATCCAGCTTGTGGCCAGTTTGCAGAGTCTTCTCCTACCCTCTCTCACCCCCTTTCACAAGCCTATCCACTGTCACTCTCTCTCTTCTATCAATAAATAAAAAGAAGTGCAACTTAGATTTGACATTGTCCTTCAGCACTGTGACGTGTGAAGCTGAGCTGTTTGTCTTTGCTCTCCAGGTCCATCCTGACTTGAGTAAGCAGCTGCTGCAGGATGGCTACCGTCTGGACGAGATCCCCGACGACGAGGATCTGGACCTTATTCCACCCAAAGCCATGGGCTCCTCGGTGTGCTGCTGCTCCGAGAGCCCATCCTGCTCCATGCAGTGAAGCTGGAGCACTGACTTAAACTGTGTGGCTCCAGTTCCCGTCCTTGACTCTGGTCACTGGTGCCTGAGGCCCTCTTTCTGAGCCAGCTCACTGCTGTGCTGCCAGAGGACTTCCAGCTGAGAAGCCAAACTCCTCTTCACGGAGGACCGCCTGCACCGGGCTCACCCGACCCAAACAACAAGATGAGGGACATGAACAAGCCTTACCCACTGTGACCCCAAAGCTTCATGTATTTTTTTATTTCTATATTTCCTTTAGTGAACTCCATGAAATGCTTTACATGGCGCCCGTAGAGAAACGGGGCAGATTGAGTCCTTTTTGACCTCGTGCAGAGCTGGTTTCTGTCTTTTTCTGCTCTGTGGTCAGACCTGCAGCTCTCGAAGCATGAAAAAGATACACTTGTGGTGTATTGTGTTTAATGTTCCAGCCTTTAGACAGTTATTAACTCAGTTTGATTGGAGGACTACTCCTTTAACTGCTGACATTGGCTGACCTGTTGTGCATTAACTGGATCTTCCCGTTTTCTTTTTTTTTTTTTTTTTTGTAGATTTTCCTGTATCGAAATTTACAGCTCCTTTTCATTCTAAGATTGTAGTGCCAACACTATGGGTAAGAATAGGCACCAACTCAACAGAAAACATCCATTTCATACTGAATGAAACAGGATTTAGAGGGAGTGATAACATGATGCTGATGTGAAGAAGTCTGGCCCATTTAGGATCTCAGACAGCTGAAAGGATGAAGAGTGGAAGACAGGACTAGTCCAGGATTATCTCCAGGTTGAGATGACTCAAGAGCTTGTTACATTTTAAAAGTCCTCACAGAGCAAACAGCATCTTTCCAAGTAGAACAAGGCCAGCTCTTACCTAAGAGGAAAGGTAAACAGCTATAAAACCAAGCCCACTGCTTTATGAATTCTTCACACTGCTGCGTACAGTACAAAATGTTTCCAGGCGAGTTACTGAAGCGCTTCACAGGCAAACCAATGAGATTGTATGAGACGGCTTTTCGCATTTTTGTATTGTAGAAAAAAAAAGTTACATTCCAGATCACAGTAATGTTAATTTTAAAAGATCTACACAGATTTCATGGTTACAAACACTCATTGCATATTTATAATTTCCCCAGGGCAAAACATGTAAAGATGTTGTTAGATCTTTCTGCTGTTTATTCAACACTGTCCTGGTCTTTTTAATCACTACTGGTTGCACGTAATTGAATAATGAGGACAACTTTTTTTTTTTTTACTGTTTTTTGTTAGCTATGAGGCTAACCCTGTCCAGAATCAGATGTTTCTCTTGGGGAAAAAAAACCAAACATCTTAGACATGTCAGCATATAAGATGAAGGTAGATCATAGTTTCATTATTTATTTATTTATTAAGTTGTTTGTCTAGAGAACATGAACAAACAGCAGTTACAGGTTTAAATGGTAATCAAGATTTAAAAGGACAGGATTTTCTCTAACTGGTTACAAAGTGGGCCGAGGATGATGTTTTTGTAGGAAGTGAGCAATACGCTGGTTCCTTCTGCTAAAAGCCTTATGGCCCATTTCCACTAGCACGCCTCGGCCCTACTCGATTTGCAGCGTGTTTCCACTAGCCCGGTACCTTCTAAAACAAGCTAGTTTTAGTACCTACTCCGCTCTGATTCCAAGCGAGCTGAGACGGTACTAAAAGATGACGTCACCGACTGCCGGCTACTGATTGGTCAGACAATGTCGTCATCGATGAGTCATGAGCGCGACGACCTAGCATGCTAGCGGTAGCTACCATTAGCTTACCCTCATACGTCTTTTCTTTGCAGCTGGATTGCTCTCATCCTCGGCTTCATTCTGTTGTATAGCTTCCAAAACTCTCCTGTGCTTCTCGAGGGGTATTTCTTCTTACCACCTGCAGCCTTCTTCTGCTTTCCTTTTTTACTCGCTTTGTGACAAAAAGCCACAGATTGCTGTGTCGCGCTCACCCCGTTGGGCAGGCGACTGGGGCTAATGGAAAAGCAGCACAATGCGAGTAGAGTAGAGGCAGGTAGAGTAGAGTAGGGCTAATGGAAAAGGGCCATTTGAGATTTTTCTCTTTTCTCCGATATTTGCTGATTAAAAGCTCTGTGCCCCAAATATTAATGAAACTTTCATATTTTGTTAATCATAATATTCAACACCTTGAATGAGTTACTAAGCTTAAACATAGTCGGCAAGAATAAAAATCTGTTAATAAGCTGTGATGGAGCTACAGCATAGCATTTTGACTTGGGAGCAGCCACCACACTGTCATCTTCTAAAGCAGTGCTGTGACCTCTTGTTTAAAAAAAGTCCTCTAAATTATAAACTGATCAAGTTGGTGCTCATGGCTGTGAACTCAGTGTATGTCATATTGTTGATGAAAACAATCAGACATGGCTGTATTAAGGTCGTCTGCCATTTTTGTAGTCCTTTTCAGCAGTTCATGAGCAGCCATCTTCTTAAAACCCAATAATGGTTTAAAAGTCAAAGTGGGCAAAATCAGATGTGTTTCATGTTGCAAAATGAAGCATTCAAATCTTCTGTGAGTGTTTTCCGCAGACCTTATTTCAGGCATTTATCTGAAAAGCTCATGTTGACTCTCGGCCGTGGGAACCATAACTGCTAATTACTATTGTTAGCTGCATTAACAATGCATCACTTTGAACTTTACATTGAGGGAATGGAAATGACAGAACAACCGCAAACCAAAAAAGGTCTTTCTCTTAAAACCACCTCACTTCAATATTTTACATAAGTGTTACAAACTGGAATATATTTTTATTTGTGTTTGTGTTTTATTTTGAGCTGTATTTGCAAATGTTGAGTTTCTGAGCAAGTTATAGTGATGATCTTTTGAAGGTATTTTTTCTTTTGTGTTATTTTTATTGTTTAACTAGAAAGCAGTCATTCTGAGGTCATCTCTTCACAGTTTCTGTATTAAAATCCTAGTACAGAGTTCTCCGTAAATATGAAATGATGCTGTTCTTTTTTTTTTGTTTGTGTTGTACAAGACCAAGTAGGAGGACAGGACTATCCTGTAGCTTCTCACAGATGAGAAGTGCAGAAAACATACTCCTAATGATGACATTATTCCTCTTAAATGGACTTTTTTTTTTTAAAAATTGATGATTCTGAGTCATGTCACATTTATAGTGCAAAGTTTTTACTTTTTCACCAAACTCCCCAAGCAATTATCTTTGCTAAAAAACCCACCTCCACCCTTATGCAAACTTTCAAACTTGCACACAAGACACAGCACAGTCCAAATCACAAGCGGGCAAAAGCCAGATGAAAAATGAAGCATACAGCAGAGCGAACATAAGCATAAGCAAACTGATTAGACTGACACAGACACAAATGCCCCTCTCTGTCTTCTGGCTGTTCTCCTTTGGTCTGGAAAGAGTCTTCCAGAATATGCAGCGTATTCTTGGCCCCAAATGTTTGGGAAATCCATCTACGATGAGATATTCCCACTTTCCCATGAGACCAGTATGTTAAATTTTCCAGGGGTGACGGATCAAATCCAAGCTTGTGTCAGTCTGAAAAAGAATTTGGTCATGATGGATCAATTTCAATGATATGCTTTTGCATGCAGCGTAGGTTCAAGAAACTTTTGATCACATATTCCTGTCATTTGTTGATGAAACATTCCTAACAGAAGTCAAAGAGGGTCCATTTTCAATATTTTGTTATAAATTTGAATTTTAAAGCTATTTTCATCCAAATGTCCTGGATGTGTGTACATGACCTTATCGTATGAATGAAGCTGCCAATCCTTCTCTTACATTTGTTACACTAGGCAGACTTCTTAAGATCCGTCCTGTTGCTAAGTTGAGGTGATATCTGAATATGCAGAATCCTAAATTGTAATCATTTTGCTCTTTTACAAACAGATATGGTGTCAGCATGGTCTCATGTACCTATATTTGAGGATTTCTATGTTTGTACTCGAAGATCCTGAGCCTACTTCACAAGACTTCATCAGTCATTTATGATTGTTTTAATGTCTTTATATGATGCTTACCTCTTCATTAACAAGCATTCTGCTCTGTTTTTTATACCAAATCATCACCAAATTGAGTCCACCTGCTGAAAAAAAGTTCCAGTTAGTTTTGGATTGTTGTTGAAAAATATTCTCTATGGTGCATAAAAGTTTGTGACACTTAATCTCTACTCTACTCTGCTTCCATGAGCTTTGAAAGTTCATGCTTTTACTAATTTGGTAAGATAAAATCCTCTTTGTGCGGCAAATTCAGTACGTTTATATCGAGTTTTTCATAGAGGGATAACAAATGTTGCCATTTAATATCCTAGTGAGCCACTTGTTTGCAACCTTCTTCTGTTTAGCATGAAAAGCTTCATATCACCAAGTGCTACATGTCCAGATGAATTTTATGTCAGAGCAAAGTTAACATCCCCTTCATTTTGTGTTTGCCACAAACATCTGAACCAAACTTGATCTGAAAATCCCGTAGACTTAGAGACAGGGGGTTGGTAAATGTGAAATTGCTCATTCACCTCCCTCAGCGTTTTAGGGCCCATGACTGCAGCGCTCCTTTACTGCAAGTGTTTAAGATTGATTTTGCTAAATATATACAGTCCTGCTCAGTATTATTGGCACCGCTTCATTATTTTCATTACTTTAACAATATCTTCAGAAATAAATTGAAATGTACCAAATTTATGTCACCGGGATCTTTTAATTGGAGGTCCAAAATACTTTACCAAACCAAAAAACATTTTTACAGGTTACATATTGTAATTTCAAAGAGGGAACTGAAAAAAGCATGTGCAGCAATCATGGCACCCCTCTTCAGTATTTTGTTGCACACCCTTTGGCACTGATGACAGCCTCCAAATGTTTCTTGTAGCCATCTATAAGCTTCTTGCTCTTCTCAGCTGGTATTTTCTCCCACTCTTCCTATGCAAATGGTTCAAGCTCTTGAACATTTGCAGGTTTCTTTTCCCCAAAGGCAGATTTCAGCAATACCAAAGATTTTCAATCGGATTGAGATCAGGACTCATTGCTGGCCATTTTAAAACAGGCCATTTTTTTCCTTTTCAACCATTCCTGCGTGCTTTTGGATGTGTGCTTTGGGTCTTTGTCTTGCTGGAGGGTCCACCATCTTCGACTCAAACCAAGTGTTCTTACACTGGGTCGGACATTTCGCTCTAAAATTTCTTGATAATTCTCTGATTTCATGATTCCTGTGATACGGTCAAGGCCTCCAGTACCCGATGCAGCAAAGCAGCCCCAAACCATTATGGAACCTCCACCATGCTTAATTGTTGGTAGGGTGTTCTTTTCCTTGTAGGCTTCAAGTGGTTGCAATTAAAACTGCCTATTCTAAATATGACTGCATGATCATAGCAGCTAATGAAGTGTTATTTACAAAGCTTAATATGTGAACATTACTTCTGCCAAGTTTGAGTCCGATAAAGTGATGCAGAGCAAAGTTAGAGAGGTTTATAAAGAAACTGTACTGTCACATCGTGTACTTAAACTTCATGGGTGCCAATAATGATGAGCAGGACTGTACTAATACTGGTAAAAGATTAGTGCATCCATCCCGTCGAGTTTTCAGGCTACAATCCTGGCTGCTGTTGCACAAACAGAAGACACTGTTATTCCTGCTGTGATGTTTTTGTTACCAGATGTAACTCGCTCAAACATGAATGATAGAACAGACCACTTGACCAAAACAAAGAGTAGAAAACAGAAGTTCAGACTGTGTATTTCTGAATTTAGTCACGTAAATGTTCCATTACTAACACGAGCGATGCTTAAGATCTCCCAACAGCACTCCAGGCTGTAAGCGCGGGTATAGAGCTGAAAGCTGAGTCGCCCCACATGAGCGTGAGGTGTTTGCTTTAAATGTGTTAGCCGGATTTAAGGTGTACTGACTCCAGCCCTGGCTCTGCTCTGTGTTTTTACCGACACTGATATTGCACTTGACACCAGTGGTCAGTAGCAAGTACACTTGACTTGTCTGTACTATGCAACTGTTGGGACAATCTACTTCTAAGACATTGTGATGATTACGCGTTATTGAGTGCTAAATGCAATAACTTATAAAGTTGTTTTGTATACACTACTTTTTTATTTGATTGTAATGTTTATCAGTTTACATTATTCAATAAAACTATACTTAAATATGTTTGTCTGCTGTTTTATTATTTAAATTATTCAAAGAAAGACAAAAACTGTGGATAGATTAATTAATAAATGCACAGTTGGATTGTTTCATTACATGCTGACATCCTGGTCACTACAGTGGAAAGTTTCCAGCATTTAGCTGTTTTTGTTTTACCAAAGTCTCGTCTAACTGTCCCCGTCTGTAGTGAGTACACTTCAGAGGACTTGTGGGCAGAGTTGAGCAGTAATTGTAGTGTTGGGCTCAGAAAGTGTTACAAATGACTTATTTATTGAAATAGAATTTAAATAAGTTGTTAATTGGTTTCAATGGCACCAAACCAGCACCTCATAATTACTCTCCTAAGTTTGTTATCACTTTGTCCTCATAAAAGCTGAGCCATCACAGAACCGGTTCAAAATGCACTATATATAAAACTGTGCTGATGTTCATATAGATATAGATTTACAGTCCTGATCAAAACCTTAAGACCAGTTGAAAAATTGCTAGAAAATGCATTTTGCACATTTGGACCTTAATGAGGTGTTAAATAGAACTACAATATGCAGTTAACTGAAATCAGCTGATCAAAAGTTTAAGATCACAGGCTATTAAAGTCAAAATCTGCTCATAATGTTCATTTTCTGTCAGGCATTCACACAGTCATGCCCTCCTGATGGCTAAAGCTAAGAAGCTTTCTCTTCTTGAACGTGGTCGGATCATCGAGCTGCATAAGCAAGGCCTCTCGCAGCGTGCCATTGCTGCTGAGGTTGGACGCAGTAAGACAGTCATTCTACATTTTTTGAAAGATCCTGAGCATTATGGAACAAAAAAGTCAAGTGGTAGACCAAAAAAATTACACCTGCGCTGAGCCGGAGGATCTGATTGGCTGTCCGTCAAGACACAGGGCGGTCCTCGACCTAAATTAAGGCCCTTACTGGTGCCGACTGCAGCGCAATAACCATCAGACGGCATCTGTGGGAAAAGGGTTTCAAAAACAAAAAACAAATTCAAAGACCTCGTCTCCTTCAACGCCACAAAACTGCCCGTTTAGACTTTGCCAGGGAGCATCAAACATGGGACATTGAAAGGTGGAAAAAAATTTTATTCTCTGATGAGAAAAAACCCGGCACAGTGGAGGGGGGTTCATCATGATCTGGGTGCTTTTTCATTCAGTGAACACTGGAGCTTCAGGTGGTGCAGGGTCGTCAAACGGCGGCTGGTTACGTGCAGATGTTGCAGAGGGCGTCCCTCATGACTGAGGGCCCTCGTCTGTGTGGTAACAGCTGGGTTTTTCAACAGGACAACGCTGCAGTTCACAATGCTCGCTTGACCAAGGACTTCTTCAGGGAGAATAACATCACTCTTTTGGACCATCCCGTATGTTCCCCTGATTTAAATCCCATAGAGAACATTTGGGGATGGATGGCAAGGGGAGTTTGTAAAAATGGCCGTCAGTTCCAGACAGTTGAGCCCTTCATGAAGCCATCTTCACCACTTGGAGCAATGTTCCCAAAAGCTTCCTGGAAACACTCTCATCAAGCATGCCCAAACCAATTTTTGAAGTGATTAACAAGAACGGTGGAGCTACTCATTACTGGGTCCTACTGAGAAACATTTTTGTTCTGGTTTGGAGAGTTTTGTGCCATTTTTTGAGCGATGGTCTTAAACTTTTGATCAGCTAATAAACAGCCTATTTCATTCAGTTTACTTGTTTTCAATCAATAACTTTTTCAAAGTGTTTTTTGTCACACTCCCCCTTTTTGCTTTTGCATATTTTAGCTCTATTTAAAACCTCATTAAGGTCCAAATGTGCAAAATGCATATTCGAACAATTTTTCAACTGGTCTTAAGATTTTGATCAGGACTGTATATAACATGAGTAAATTAAAGTAGTTACTTTCCCTCCCTGATGTTTTGAAGAAGGAACTTTCAAACACTGAACATTAAAATGTGATTTCACTTTTGGACACAGGGGGGCGGCATTGAGCTGTGCAGCAGTTCAACATGATCTCTCACTGTCAAAACAATTCATTTGATTTTCTCCTACAACAGACTCATTTTGATGCTCTTTAAAGGCACATTATGTTCAGATCTTAATATATGTATTCTGTCCAAAAGCTAATAGATTAACACTCTTCTTTTGGAAAAAAAAAAGACTTCAAACCTTCAATTCTGATTCAATTCAAACAGTATTTCTGCTGAATATCTGATATTTCCAAACTAATTATAGCTGATTTGATTTACTAACACCAGGTCTCTTTTGTGCATGAATAGACCTGTTACTGTTCATGTGATCAGCCATATGTCAAAGAAACAGACATAAATCAAGACGAACAACATTTAAACCCAGAAATAATGTGTTTCCCTTAGTAAACATTTATTAAAGAAAAACTGATCAAAAAAGTATTTTACAAAATTATTTTTGCATTATGGAGAAAAACTATTTTACCATCAGTAGTCAAAGCAAGATTATTAACATATTTGAGGACAAACAACACTAACAACTCACTGATAGACAAATGATAATAATGACATCATTGTGTATAGGACATTTATGAGTTAATAGAATATAAAGGCCAATAATCAAGATGTCTCATTGTGCCTGTTAAACCCTCACAGCTCCATGGGATGGATCCCCCGAATACATAACACTTTTACTCATGTATCTGAACTTGACAACAAATCTTAATAAACACAGCTGTGATTGGAAGCTTAGTCTTTGTAAGTCTATTGAAAGGTCCAGGTTACATTTTATTTCAAATCAAGCAACCAATCGTTACCTGGAAGGACTAACAGGAAATGTGATAAATGTGATGTACTGCCCTTCAAAACAGCTGAGACGCTAACACCTCCCCGTGTTACAAATAACTTTGTGGAGCAATAAAACACCGGAGGAAGAAATGTGAAATCATAGACGACTTTTGTTGTTAGTTTGTTTGCGTATTATTTTCTATTACCTTAAGGCTGGAGGAAATCATATTCCGATATGAAAAGACTTGTTTGTTATTGCTCAGTAAGTGATTTGCATTAGGTTCTGTGGAAGTTTAATTCAGTTTTGAATTTCTGTTTTTTTAATACGGCATATGAATTCAGATAAACCAGACTGTCCTGAAAATAAAAATGTCTATGGCTTGATTGTACTTGAAAGGGTTGAGAATTTTCATATGTGATTACAAAAAGTCAATCAGACTTAAATAAGAAGAAACTAGCCTTGGGATGCAAGGTGTTTTTTTTAAGAAGCTTTACTTTGCTTTATTTTTTATCTTCTTACTGACGCAACATCACAGAAGTCTGCATGTAAACCACCCACATTTATGTTGCTTTCAGGATTCATGTGGATCACACCAGCATGATTTCATGAATTGAAAATTCTTCAAGTAACCACTTTATAAGACAGTCATGTGGTGCTGATGTTTGAGCAGTGTTTTTGTTATTGCACTTTAAAAGAAGTCTTTTACCTTTACTGGATTAATGTCTATTTCATTGTGGCACTGTACATTTCACACAACTCCTGAAGGCTGAGTTAAAAATCTGAACTTAGTTTCAAAGTTAACCTTCACTTTTTAAGTGTCTAACACTATCAACTTTCTGGAGTGAGGTTGAGAACGCTTGTACAATGGTTTTCGGGCTAAATGAACATCTTAGCTGGGAAGCTTTTTTGGGAATAAATATTTCTAAAAAAAAATTAACACAGCTGATATACATCTTTTAATATTCTTAGAGTGACAGCCATAAAGCAGGTGACAAGGACATGGAAACAAAAATTCCCACCAAAACTCAAAACCAAACTTTGGTTAACAACGATAGAGGAGACTTTAGAATCTGAAAAATTCAATAATCATAAATTCTTTTGAAAATGAAATAGGAAAAAATAATGCAATTTTCACTTTTGGATTGCAATAAAGTTATATGTTAAAAAAAAGTTAACCTTCACTCACAAAGAGGGGCTTCACCCTTAAGGTGATGAAAGAAACAGGAAACATTTCGTTGTACCCTGCAGGATTTCAAGAATTCCGAAATATGAAAAGATGCTGTGCAAAATCTTTACCACAGCTTAGAGAAGCCTCCACAACCTGATCCAAACGTTCCAACTTTAGTTTTAGTTCAGTTTAATTTAAATACTTCATTTACAAAAAGAATGGAAATCAATAGAGGGAACACTTTGTCAAAGTGTATGGAGCTTTAAACTGATCAATGCTTTCCATGGGGCAGGGCCGCACACAGAAATGTCAGGGCCCTACAAGGAGTCATTCCAGATGTGATTTGGAGGCATAAACCCATGTCCTTCATCCATTACCTCATTGTCTTAAATCTGACTTCCTATCCTGGCTTCAATCATCTTATTTTTCAAGTAAAATCTCCAAAGCTCAACCAGCTCAGTCCAACTGAACTCTGTAAAATGAGAATGCTATGACAAAATGATTATTTATATTTAAAAAAATGACAACCTTTTGAGACAGACAACGTTAATGTGTATTTTTCTCCTATCCAACAAAGTTTCAGCATTCAGTGACTTCATCCTGCTGGAGAGAATATAGAGAACACTACGCAAATTATAGCCACATTTTTAGGTTCTGCCCCGTACTGACTACATATTGGACACTTGTTTGTAATGAAATTAGAGAAGTCCTAAAACAGGAGATAGCAATTGACCATGAATTTATTCTGTTAGGCAAGTTCCATGGTGGAACAATGAATTCAGATGATAAATGCCTCATTAGAATAATGAGAGCTGTTTCATTAAAACTCATTACTAAGAACTGGCTGTGCAAAGTTAGTCCAAAGTTAGTTAAATAGAGAGAACTGATGGAACAAATAAAAGAAATGGAGATGTTAACGTATAAAATCAGAGGGAATCCAAGAAATGGTAAAATATTGTGGATGAAATGGGAAAACTATATGGAAAATAGAGAGGCAAACAATGTAAACTAATGACAATAATAACAGTAACACTATTAATACCTCTCTCGAACTGACAAAAAGAAGGGGAAAAAAACATTAACTCTAACCAAGCATACTGTGAATGTAAATAACTAACACTGGAAAAGGAAATCAGTCAACAACCAAAAGGGGAAGCACTTATGTTTTATTTATTTATTTTTTGTATTATTATTATTTGTACTATTATTATTTCTTTTCTTTTAATTGATTTATGTAATTATGCTATTCAACTTTACTTGATTTTGGACTATGTATCAATGGCATTTATATCTATCTTACTAAGTTTGTGGGCAGTTATTGTACCTATATATGTATTATATGTATTATTTCACTTTACTATGTAAAAAGTCTATCAATTGCTCAGGTTTATCCATACTGTATAAGCATTTATGTCAACATAGTCTTATTTACTTCATTCATTCATTTTCTATACCCGGCTATCCCTTTCAGGGTTGCGGGGGGCTGGAGCCTATCCCAGCTATCATCGGGCGAGAGGCGGGGCACACCCTGAATCGGTCGCCAGTCGATCGCAGGGCCACATAGAGAGACAGACAACCATTCACGCTCACACTCACACCTAAGGGCAATTTAGAGTCACCAATTAACCTAATGAGCATATTTTTGGTCTGTGGGAGGAAGCCGGAGTGCCCGGAGAGAACCCACGCATGCACGGGAAGAACATGCAAACTTCACACAGAAAGGCCCTCCCGACCCGGAATCGAACCAGGAACCTTCTTGCTGTGAGGCACGCGCTCTAGAGGCACGCGCTCTACCAGCTGCGCCACCGTGCCGCCCTCTTATGTACTTATTTTTTCTTATTATGATCGCTATTATTCATCTAAATATCTATGGACTTCTTGTTTTCTTTATTATAGTGTTTTAATATGATATTATGGTATTTTTCTTGATATGTTGTATAAACAAGGAATTTCTCTGGATTTTTTTTGTATGAATTATGCATCACAGTGGTGTTGCACACTTGGGAAAAAATAAAGGGGCATTTACATAAACAGAAAATAAATGTGTATTTTCTATTAACATGCTAGGAAACGGTAGAGATAAAACTAAAATATAGGATGTACCATTATGTGTAAATGTATATACAGGGGTGGACAGTTGCTGATTACACTTACCCACACTACTGTAACATAGTAGGTTGTATTGTATGGTCATGTTAAAATAGTTGGTCCTCAAATAGACCATAATATCATAGAACAGAAAAAAACACTTAAATAAAAATCAAAAACAATCGAGACTTTCATTAATCAGTGCTGTCTCAATACTAAAACTTCATTTCACTTTCATGCTGACTCTGTGGTTAGTATCATGACACTCAATTCTGGAACTGAAAATATCTTTTTTATTGTCTTATAAATGGAAACAGGAAGTTCACAATAGTCGGTCACATGTTAAGAGACGGAGTTTCTATCCAGTCTAAAACAGGTGAAGTGCTCAGCTCTAGAATATCTATAATTCTGATTTTCAAGAGTTTACTAATTACAGAATTATCTGGTATATAGTACTATAGCACAATGCAGAAACTGAAAACAATGTCTTACAAAAAAATCATCAACTCCTATATTTTTAACATCTTATTTCACATTATGTACTGAACTCTGGGGATATACTACTTTAATCTGATTTTATTGACCTTTAATGAAGTAGTTTGTTTTTGTTTAAGTAGATTTATTAAGTGCTACTTTTATATGTTCATGTGTAACTTCTTGATCAGTTCATACAAACTTTCTAAATAAATCTGAAATCACCAGAACTGAATTATTTATATGAAAAGTGTCATTATAGTATTTAACGTTGACACTTTCTTTACTTCATCTTGTACTAAAATGTGACATAAAGAGAAATAATTAGCCTGCGATGGGACGCAACCAACAAAAAAATGAAGTTGTATTGAAAAATAATCTGGTTTAAAACACAAAGCTACACAAAAAGAACAAGCATACAAAAAGATCATCATTTGTGTGAATTGATCTCTTTGGTATTTTTAATTGAAATTGATTATCAAACCAGCGATAGTGTTTTTTTTAGTATTTATTTTTTTATGGTAAACATAAAAACTTCAAACGTTTGTTGGTTAAACATCCTGAAGTAGCTACAGTAGGATATTTCAGTAAGTTTAGTTTTAGTTAAAAAACAACAACCAGAAAAGCACAAGTACAAAAAAGATATTCAAGAACTTTATTGTATTTGATTAATTAATTGATTGATTTTTGTCCGTCTGTTGGTTATGTATTGATTTGTCTTGTTTTGATTTTAACTGTATACCCGCTGTATCCATCCTTATTTAAGTTTTTACTTCATCCCACTCCTTTTCAAAGATGTGATTGGATAATGTTTGTTTGTTTTGTTTTGTATTTTTTTCTGTCTTTGACAGTGATTTTACTTTAACCTCATGTTTGAAATAAATTTAAATCAATTTCAGTGTACTGTAAAAGTACGACTGCAAGATGTAGTTATTTCTTTACTTTCGCTTTGCACTAAAAAAGTTCAATAAAAATACTTTTGAAAAAAAAAGAACATTATTGTAAGTAAAGAACTTTCCAGCCCTAAATGTATTCAAATATTCTTTTATGTTACTCTCTTGTAAACTGAGACAAATAAGTGGTCACTAAATAAAATAAATTTAAGATATGATAAATTAATTTCATGGTCAAATGTAGAAAACTAAAAATGTAAATTGGTTTGAACAACTTTCCTTGATAAATATTAACCCTTTAAGGCCCAAGACCATAGATTACAGCCACAAAATTATAATTTTTTGGAGCTGAAATGTTTGTTTCACTTCCTGCTAAAATCCATAAAATTCAACATATAGATTTTTTGTATCTCATTTGATACATTTGGTGTTTTTGGCAACTGATAATCCATTTGAGGACATTTTTATCATTTATCTGATTGTATTCAGATTTTTTTTTTAATGTAATTTGTTGTTCATATTGAGTAGAAAAAGGTATTATAAAAGTACTAGGGCTGTCACTTTAGTGCATTAATTAGATTAATTAATTACACCGCAAATTAATGCGTTAAAAAAATTAATCACAGATTAATCATAGCACACAAACATTTTGATATTGTCCAGCTGGAGGACCCGTACATGGCAGTGGCACATGTCACTTCACACATGAGTCTCTAGTCAAACCAAACAAAGCCCAGGTGACAACAGGAATGGCATATTTAAGACTTAGTCTGATTTTATTTTTGAATTTATTTATCTATATTTGTACTACATTCTTTAATAATGCATCAGGCCTAATTGTTTTGCTGGATGTCCTCGACCTTTTTCTTATTTTGAATTTGATTTATCAAACACACTTAAAGTGTAATTTGAGTTGCCTGATTGAGCTTAGAATTTTCTGGACAAGTTGCCCTGACTTTGGTTTTATTTAGTCACCAATAAAAATGTGGATATACAAATCTTCACTTCTTAGTGTATTCATTTGATTAGTCCTGCACTACAATTTTATAATATCCTAGAATTCAAATTCTTTATTTGGGTACTTTAAGCAGATATGAGATTAAAATGTGATTATCAATCAATCAATCAATCAAACTTTATTTATAAAGCACTTTTCATACAAAAAAAGTAGCACAAAGTGCTTTACAAACAGACAAATGAATTAAAAGAAGGATTTATAACCCAAACCCGCTCCACCCAGCCCCTGAACAACCCACACAGCAATCCATACACAGTGTTTATGAAAAGCATCATAAATAAAAGACAATAATAAAGCACACAGCTGTACCCAGTACGTACTGAGGAAACACCGTCTTAAAGGTTTAACAATGAGAAAACACTGGAGGTTAGGTTAAAAGTATCAAATTAAATATATCATAAATAAAATAAGAAAAATAATTTTAAAAAATAAGAAGAATAAAAAATAACTTGAAATTAAGTTAAAAAATACATATATATTATAATAATAAAGAAAGAAAGAATAAAATAGGAAAACTAGAAAATAAAATAAGGAAAAATAGAAAAGATTTAAAAAGAAAAGATAAGAAATAAGATAAGATAAAATAATAAAAAAGTGGCCTGATTAATCAGATTAATTAATTATAAATCTGAGAATTAATTAGATTAATTTTTTAATCATCTGACAGCACTAAAAAGTATGTATCAAACATGATACAATTGGTTTTACAGGGTTAAAGATACTGAGCTTAACATGTGTTACACTTAATATTGGAAATAGATGTTCACTCCAGCATGCCACAGTCCTTAAGAGAGTCTGTCTCAGATTAATTTGATACTGAATATCAAATATTTGTGTATCATGGCCACACTTGTTGGTAGAAAACTTTGATTTGTTTTATTTGCCTTGGTGTAAAATAAAGTAGAGTGACTTAAAATATTTTAGTTCAGTAAAGAGCTGGTTAAAAATACATAAAAAAGTTTGAGCATTCAAAAGAGACACAAAACAACAACAAATAAATACACATATTTGTTTTTTTATTGAAAAGAACAGCAGCTGTTTTTGCTTTAGGTACACACATCAAAAATAAGTCTTGCATTTTATTATTGTTTAATTTTTATTGTGTGGCTGTCTTACTAAACCTACAAACACATTTTGAAGATTTGGCAGCTACCAAAGAGTAATGATGTATTAAATTTTGTTTTATCTTTGTATTATATTTGAAACACACTTTTATGATCCCACTTTCTAATCAGTATGGTCAACAAATGACTGAAAACATCTGAATACAATCAGATAAATGATAAAATGTCCTCAAATGGATCATCAGCACCCAAAAACCTAACATATTAAACAAAGTACAAAGGTATATATGTCAATTTGTATGGAAATTTAGATTTTTTAAGATTTCAGCTCCTAAAAGTTTAAATTTTCTGGCAACAATTTGTGTTTCAGGCATTAAAGGGTCGAGTTTTTCCCCAAAGTTTTTGTTATAAAGCAAACTTTTCCTTCTTTATGTAGAAATAACAACAACAAAACCACAAAAACATGACTGCATTTTGAGAATACAGTAGATTTGCTGTCTTGGTGTGTGTCAGTAAGTAGAACAATGTGGATGTTTTTCTAATATCTGACATGGTGACATTTATGTGTTTAAGGCTGCTGCACATTAGTATTGACCAGGGCTGAACAATTCATTGCAAATTAGATTAAATCACAGTATGGCTTGTTGCAACTTTCAAATTGCAGAAGGTTCAATGTTTTTAGCCCAAAATGTGTTGAACATTTTGGCATTGTGATGTAGTTTTTCATGCCTATTTTTTTTTACCTCTATTCATACACTTTTGGACCATTTTTACCCTTTTTAACCCCTATTTTGCCCCCATTCATCATTGTTTTGGCCACAGTCAGAACCATTTTTGGAATTTTAATATGGTTTTTGAAATTTTTTATTTCAAATTTAATTCCCAATTTTGCTGTCATAATCAACTTTCCTAAGCCACTTTTTAATTTTTTTGCCAATTTTCCCAATTCTTTTGCAATTTCATACCTATTTTGCAGCTATTTATTAACCTTTTTCCGCTTTCATACCATTTTTACTCTGTTTTTAAAATTTCATTCCTATTTTGCTTCTGTTCTTCACTTCTCCACTTTTTCTCAAATCTTTTATCCTTAGATTAATTTAATGTCATATTGGTTTTACTATAAAAAGATCTACTGCTTATGTTTGTTTAAGAATACATAAGATCACGAACATTAAAACAATCGCAGAGTAAATCGCAATATTGGGGACAAAAATCGCAATTAGATTATTTTCTGAAATCGTTCAGCCCTAATATTGACCCACAGTTTTTGTGTTTCATTGTTAGGACTGTTAATTCAGTTTTTGTATTATATGTATCAGTCTACATTTTTAAACAGGACAAAAATTTGTCTAAAAATCGTTAATGTATTCATGCAACAAGCAAGAATTGTCTAGTTTTTATAAATGTTTTTGTCTTATTAGAAGAACAGTAAAACATTTGTATACTAAGAAGACAAGATGAATCTAATCAGTAAATTGTCGAGTTTTTGTTGACATATTTCCACGGGTGCAGATTAATTCCTCTCTGGATGAACGTGCACTCTTGGTTGAAAAAGAGTTGGAGTCAAAGACAAGAGTGAAAATGATGCTTCAGTAAATCACACCCATAGGTGTCACTGCAGGACTTCAACACTGGGCTTTTCACTCTGGACTTAAATCTGTAAGAGACACTTGAAGAGTCAATCATCCACCTATTATTGGACTATTACCAGCAGGTACAGGCCAAAGTCATGGAAACACGAGTGTAAAGGATGTTTTTTTCTTTTAATATATGTAAATATACATAGTGCTTAACAGATTTATTAGACCACCTGTCAGAAAGAAAACACATTTTAGAAAAGATTTGAAAAAAGAGAAAGTAATTCTAATTTAAGAGGGATAGAGATTAAAAAACAAACAAAATTTAGGACAAAAAAGATGCAACATGAAACAATCCATATCAAAATTTACATTTAAAAGAACATTAAAGGGCGGTATGTTAAGTAAGTACATTATCATTTTTATAATTGATGAAATCTCTCAAACATTTTAATTATTAGTATTATGTTGGTGCTTGTTGCTTGTTGTTGTTGTTGTCATTGAGAATCAAAAGAATTTGTTTCTGAATATTTTTAAGTGTCTAAAAGAGGCAGATAATATAAGATTTTTCTCTTTTCTGTTCCTTTTCATTCAATTATATACTTGTATGAAAATGTTTTATTTCACATATATGATATAAATAAATAAATAAATCACAAATCACAAAATTTTATAGACATTAAAATGTTGAAACATTTTTTAAAAACTTGCATACAACTGAAAATGTTTTTTTTTATTAAATAGTTTTAGCAGGATTGAGAAATTAGTCGCAAATTAATTAAGCATAACAATCAACCACTAAGACTTAATATTCTGTTCAGGAATGCACGTAAATAAATACAATGTGACATCTTAATAAAAATTAATAATGTTCTATAATATTTTTCTGTTGATTTTAAAATGCATGCACAACAATGTTGATTCTATTTTATCATTAAACAATATAATTTCTGATACAAAGAAACATACAAATTAATTTTGGTGATTAACAGTCCTGTTCATTTGGGGCATTAACCTCACACTGGGTGGTGGTCTTATACATTTGTTGAGCACTGTTTGTGCTCCATATTTAATCCAAGTATTATCCCTGTTTATATAAAGTAAACACATACACTAATGTTGGTATGCTGTAGTGTTAATATAGAGTTAACACTGGAGTAGTTCAAATTAGGGCTGGGCAATATATCGATTAAATCGATTAGTTCGAATTATTTTCTGCAGAAGATTTAAAAATAAAAAAACAAGATTTTTTTATTCACTTACATAAATTGTAAGTTGTTGCAAATTTTGAAAAAAAATATAGAAATACTGACATTTACAGTTTTTACGATGGTGGCCCTGTCAGGTTTTGCACAAGCACTTTAAAGCAGCACTACGGAAGATCTCCGCTTGACCGGAGAGAGAACTCAACTACCCATGAGCTCTAGCGCGCACATACTGTCGTAAGGATACAGATCTGCCGGTCGTGTGCGTTTGTTTTGTAGGTGAATCACAGAAGCCAGGACTTCACTCAAAAGTATTCTTCTGTCTTCGGCAGCTGTTTGCAGGATGGATAGCGACGAGGTAATGTATTTATTTTTGACTAAATGTTAAAAATCACTAAGTTCAACTTGGTTTTATTACCGTGAAGTCGCCCCCGTCCTGTTGAAGCGATAAAGTGAATAAAAGTAAAGACAACGACGAGCTGGTGATATCACACACTTGAAATAGGTCTAAACAAAACTACATACTGGGACGTTCTGGATTTGTTGTGCTGTACTTTTTTCCTGTCAAATTTTTTGAGGAACTTCATCATAAATTAGTCACTAACATACCTGATAGCAGTCAGACATCCCTCCTCGTCTTTTATTTCACACCAGCGAGTGAACGCCGAACCGATGTTTATTCTGGTCCGAGTATTCAGCTTGTTTTTCTCTCGCTTTCTTTGTTTTGTATCCTCTGACAAAACTTTTCTCTTCTTTACGTTCATTATTGCCTCCGCCATGGTTACAGCTCTGCGATTGGCTTTCGCAGAGACTTCCGTGTTTTAAACGAATCGGGAATCGGGGGAAGTGACGTATGCCGTAAAGCAGTCCAAACGTGTAGTTTTTTAGTGTGGCAGGGTTCCTACCATCCACCTCGAAGTTACATAGCGCCAGTTAAAGGGATACAGACCACTCCAGACCATGACAGAGGTGTCATTGAACTCATTGTAAAGTGGTGGACCATCACAATGAATATCAAAGGATTATATTATGTTTGAAAAGCTACATAGTGTTGGTTTAAATTTCTTGTATTTATTGTTTTTTAAATTTGATTAAATATTGATCAGAGAGAAACATGTTAACGAGCTGTGAAACTCCCTCAGTTTTCAGTGTTTATGTAGGCAAACCTGCCTGCGTTAGAACTACATAATCAACATTTTATGACACACACTTTAATTTAAAGACAGACATTCTGATTGGTTGGAGTTTTTTTTTGCTTGAGAGGGAAAAAAATCGACTAAAATCATAAATCGAGTTTTTGTGGGAAAAAATCTGGGATTTTATTTTCAGGCCGTATTGTCCAGCCCTAGTTCAAATACAGGCTACTCTGATGCACTGCAAACATGGAGGTGTTTATCAAAAGTCACTCTGTAAAGTGTAACAAAGATTTACAGATTTTTATTCTGCAGAGTCCACAATTACACTTGATAAGAGTTAAACTCTCCAAAAAGAGAGAAAACAACCCAGAAGAGGTGTTAATATTAACTTTTTATGGTATTTATTTGTCAATGCAGGTTTAGTACTCCAGAGCAGCACTGTGGGAAAAGAACTTTAAGATTAATTTATGTTATTTTATGCGCTCCCTTGAAATAACTGATTAAGTAAATGGGTCATTCTACAGAAATGTGGATTTTTGGGATGGCAAGATGTCTTTTGTTTTATTTCTTTTTTTAACATTTAAACTTCAACTATGTTGTTACATATGTCATTGACTTTATGAATACACAAAAATGAAAGCTTAATGATTTTTTCTTTTTTTGGTGCATCTAAAAAAGGTAACACCAGTGACAGTTTCACATAAATACCCTTTAATAAAATGACACAGCATGTTACTAATCTTGATCTATTCACTAAATTATGTCTTCTAAATACATTTTTACTCGTTTGTTTTCAATTCCCTGCCAATAAAGTTGGTAACACCAGTGACATCAACTAAAAGCTTCATTATGAAATCATGAGATAAATGTTAATATTTCTGAAAACTGAAAAGGACAATGTTCTTACCAGGGTCCCTCTTCATAGATCTTCAAGAAAGAGGTCAAAGATGTAGTTACTTACAGGTGCACTTTTATGTGTATATGTATGAATACGTATGTGTATGTGCATGTGTGGGTATGTATATATATATCCTTTGGATTATTATTATTATTGTTATTATTATTATTATTTATTTTTTGTTTTTATTTTTATTATTTTTATTATTTTTTATATTATTTTTTTCTTTAATTAATCTAAATGTGTTATTATTATTACTTTTTTTTAAATTATTTACTTATTTATTTAATTTTGAGGAGTCCTTTCTTTCCAACAACTCTTCATGTTCATGTTTCTATAGATGACGTATTGTTAAATGCAAGATATTCAGTACAGAGTTGGAAAATATCTTTGTATAATTTATCATCTCCTGTTCTGACTCCTAAGAGCAAGCGAGGGACTTGTTGTTTGTAACAATATGAAGAAATGTTTGTTCTTTGAAGGAACTAATAAAATCTAAATTGAAAAAAAAAAGAAAGAGGTCAAAGGAAGTCCAGTGATGTCATCAGAGTGATTTGTTTTTCCAAAATAAAAGACTTTTGTCACATGGTAACACCACATGACTGCAGGGACGACTACTTTTAAATATATTTTATAATACTTATTTGGCATTTTGTTCTAAAATTTAATTTATATCAAATATTTGATAGTTATTTTCCATTTTTGTACTTTCTTTTTTAGAAAAACATATTTTTAAACTCAAAATACAGCTCTTTCTCTCCATCAATGACTGTGGGGACGAGCACTTTTGTTGTGATCGGGGTTCTAAATAATTGACTAAAAAGTAAATATTACCAAGCTGATGGCTCCAAATAGTGTGATAGCTGAAATAATATGTTTTTTAAATAAAATACTTTTAAAAAATCCAACACAAACTGTTTCTTCAGGAGTAATATGTCTCTCAAGGCTAGGGACAGAAAAATGCATGTTTCTGTAGAATGAGCCAAATAAAGGAATAATTCTAAAAACTATACACTGTATAAGGGTTGTTGTAAATTTTACAGCAATTTACTGGCAACAAGATGCCAGTAAGTTACTGTAAACGCTTTCCAGTAGCATTACTCTATTTCAGTTAGCAGGAATATTGTTGCATTTTTTATAACAGTTTATTTTCTGTATTTTTATTCAGGGTATCATTACAGTCTTTCTATTTACAGAATGATTACTGTATTATCAAACACAGCCTCCTCACTGTTTTTCCATTTACAGGATCTTTAATCTACAACTTTGCAATGCATTTTAAATTACAGCAAACTTGCCATATTTTAATGCATATAAAGATATCTTTCACCATTAAACGGACCATTTATTATAAAGATAATTATAACAATTTTATTTTAATTTGCCACAAAGTATAACAATTCATTTTTGGTCAAACATAAACCATTCAAACACTTCGATATGAATTCATGAAAGGCAGAAATAGAAAAGACACATTATCCAAAAAATGTTATCTGCTACTGGTCAGTTTTCATGAGAAAAGTCTTTTTTCTCCTATGGACATTTTACAGTAAAAGTTATTATTTTTTTCAAAAATCTGTTTTTTACCACAGTATTTTGCTGTTTACAGTAATTCACTGCATAGCTGTTTACAGTAGGTCGCTGATATTACAGTAAAATGCTGTTAAGTTTACAAAAAACAGTTACAGTGTACTTTATGTTTTTATGTTTACGCATGCAGTGACACAAACTGCGTCGCCCACTCCGAGTGTGTTTACTTTTCCAGAGTGGACTCTTGCTCGTCGGTCATGCACTTTAGGATCTATTAAAATAAGTGTTTGATGTGTAATAATATTTGTCCTGTGTCCAGCCCTGCAGCAGAGCAGAGCGCTCGGCGGTGGGACTTGTTGCTGAGCTGGGCGGGCCTAAACGCTGCTGTGCGCCATGCGGGGGGTGTCAATTGAAGGGGAGGAAAAAAAAAAACGAGTGAAGGGAGTTACCTCAGCGCTCCGAGAGATATGAGATCTGGCCATTTTCCAGGCGTCCCCCCTCTCCATTAAAGAAGGAAAATCAGTAAAATTAGCGGGGAGCTGAAGGCAGAGACGGAGCCACTTTAGCGTAAAAGGTCGCCCTGCGTGAGGAGAGATTACTGCGCCGTTTTTCTGCGGGCGGACCGATTCTGACGTGCATGCGTGCGTGCGTGTGTTTACAAGTGTTTGAACGAGTGCCAGAAACGAGGGAAGAAGAAGAAGAAGAAGGAGGGCAAAGCCAAGCGAGGAGGGATGGTGGACAATTCCGGCAGCAGTAAGGCACAAATGGTGAGTTGGGCAGCCCCCCTTCTTTGCTCTCATCTGCTCCGAGCCGCAAAAAATCCCAGTTTGAGCGCGTTTAATGCACGAGAGGACGCACGAGCGGCGACGAGCACACTTTCACAAGGACGACACACAATTTTTGACTTGATTTAACTCCTGTGGTAGGTTTACTCTTTACACTTCACATACATTATTGGCTAAATGGTTAATTGTCCATAGTTTGATGGATCTGTAGCCGCTCGCGCCGCTGAACGAGGATTTTTGAGGATGTGGCAGCGACCGAGCGCAAAGGTGCTCTCTTGATTTGGACACTTTTAACTTCTTTTTAGGCCTCATGCTTGTTTTTTCTTACAAAGGTGACTAAAGGTCAACTTCTGCTCCATTCCTTTAACTAAAAAGCTTCGTTGAGGGCACTTTGTTAAAGTTTTTACCCTGTAAATGTACTTAAGTCTATTTTACTGTACTCGCTTAAAGCTGGAGCCAGCCAGGGTTCAAATGTAGGGCTGCTCCACACTGACGGGTTACCAACTTCAAATGTGGCGATGTTTCCAAAAATCTTTAACCCTCATCAACAAATAAATACACATATCTAATGTTTTATTGAAAGGAACAGCAGCTGTTTCTGCTTTAGGTACACACATCCAAAGTAAGTCTTGCATTTGATTATTGGTTATTTTTTGTTGTGTGGCTGTCTTACTGAACCAACAAACACATTTTGAAGGTTTGGCAGCTACCAAAGAGTAATGATGTATTAAATTTTGTTTTATCTTCGTATTATATTTGATACACACTTTTATGATCCCACTTTCTAATCAGTATGGTCAACAAATGACTGAAAACATCTGAATACAATCAGATAAATGATAAAATGTCCTGAAATGGATCATCAGCACCCAAAAACCTAACATATTAAACAAAGTACAAAGGTATATATGTCAATTTGTATGGAAATTTAGATTTTTTTTAGGATCTCAGCTTAAATTTTCTGGCAACAATTTGTGTTTCAGGCATTAAAGGGTCGAGTTTTTCCCCAAAGTTTTTGTTATAAAGCAAACTTTTCCTTCTTTATGTAGAAATAACAACAACAAAACCACAAAAACATGACTGCATTTTGAGAATACAGTAGGTTAATTTTGCTGTCTTGGTGTGTGTCAATAAGTAGAACGATGTGGATGTTTTTCTAATATCTGACATGGTGATATTTATGTGTTTAAGGCTGCTGCACATTAGTATTGACCAGGGCCGAACAATTAATTGCAAATTAGATGAAATTGCAAAATGGCTTGTTGCTATTTTCAAATCACAGAAGGTTCAATGTTTTTAGCCCAAAATGTGTTGAACATTTTGGCATTGTGATGTAGTTTTTCATGCCTATTTTTACCTCTATTCTTACACTTTTTTCCAATTTTTGGACCATTTTTACCTTTTTTAAACCCCTATTTTCCCCCATTCATCATTTTACGGCCACAGTCAGAACCATTTTTGTAATTTTAATATGGTTTTTGAAATTTTATATCAAATTTAATTCCCAATTTTGCTGCCATAATCAATTTTCCTGAGCCACTTTTGGATTTTTTTGCCAATTTTCCCCGTTTTTTTGCAATTTCATACCTGTTTTGCTTCTGTTCTTCACTTCTCTACTTTTTCTCAAATCTTTTTTCCATAGATTAATTTAATGTCATATTGGTTTTACTATAAAGAGATACTGCTTATGTTTTTTTAAGAAGACATAAGATGAGGAACATTAAAACTATGTATTGACCCACAGTTTTTGTGTTTCATTCTCAGGACTGTTAATTAAGTTTTGTATTATAAGTGTCAGTCTACATTTTTAAACAGGACAAACATTTGACTAAAAATCGTTAAGGTATTCATGCAACAAGCAAGAATTGTCTAGTTTTTGTTGTATGGTTGCCCTTTTACGTGACCGTGGATGTTGAGGACTTGTGTGCTTGATTTTAATAGTTCGGACTGGTTTTTCAGCCTTGTTGTTGTTTTTTCAGTGAAGCTGACAAAATGTCTCTTTTGACCTTTTGTCTTCTATCGTTAAAGTTGTTGTTGAAGGCACTTTGTCAGAGTTTTAACCGTACTTAACGTACTTTTTGCACTTTTTGTACTAACTAAGGATTTAAAAGTAGGTATGCTCCATGATGGCAGTTTGCAGATATCAAATGTGCTTTTATTTCCAAAATACTTTAGCATTCTCCAGTACATATTGTCTTGAATGTTTATCTTTATGGTGATGGAAATCTATACTGCTTTTGCTCTTTATTAAACATGCAGAAGGGAATATTTAATTAGCTATGATTTATGTTGTTATTTTTAAACTGTGCCAACATGTAGTCTCAGGATGATGCATCTGGGAAATGTAGAAAGGTTTTCTGTATTGTAAAAGTTCAAACTTATTTTTTCAGCATAATGACTTCTACTTTTCTTCCTTGAACATAAACATTTTGTCTTAAAGCAGTTTACAGGTTATTACAGTGACTTATGCAATACAAACCAGTTTACTGTACTTACTAAAGTGCAGTTGATTGGATGCCATAGGGAAGAACAATTTGGAATTTTACCAATATCTAATAATTCCAAATGAATTTGAGACATGAGCAGTAATATTGGTCTGCATACATCATTTCTAATTAAACAGAACACCAACCGTGTTTGCTTTAGAAACAGAGGTTAACTGTTGTCGTGCATTTTTATTTATTGGTTAATTTTTCTTTTGTGGTTGTTCTTATTACACCAACACACTTAAATTAATATTTTGGTGTTGTGAAAAGGAGAAATGTGTTTTTGATTTTTGTAGTTTTTACTTTTTTAGTTCTTCTTCCAAAATAGGTGACTAGAAGTCAACCTTTACTCTTTGTCTTTTAAAATTGAAAGTTTGGCTAGTTTTGACTGTATTTCCTCCTCTAATAAAGAATATTTAATTGTATTTTTACAGTACTTTGGATAAATCTACCTTGGATATGTGTTGAAAAATAAGGGTGGTCAATATTGAAATATTCATATCTGAAATGCAAATGTCTCCAGACGCCTTTTAATCAATACCTATATTGGTAAAGATATCAACTTGTTTTTTTTTATACCATGTTTATCATTGTTTAAAAAAACAGCCAATTTATTATTGTGACAGCCTGTTAGTTGTTGAAACAGCCAAATAACAATGAGTTATTTCTTGATATAAAAGGTATTTTCTTTTTCAGACACAGACATCCAGTTATGAATAGCACAGAAAACTTCTTTGATTAAATAATTATGCATTTTGGAACAGTTATTTAAGCTAAATCTGCTTTTATATATCTACAAACAGCACTATAACAGCCTGTGGATGGACTGTGAGCTCTGAAAAATAAATTTTAACCCCCCTGGTTGAACACGTTCTTAGCAACAATCCTGTGAAAAGTGCTTTACAACAAAACAATCACATCATTCTCAAGTGCAGAAAATGAAATGAATTGAATTCTGTTTCATTTCAAACATGTATGCAAAGAATAAAAAATAGAGAAATGCATTTCATATACATGAAATACAGAAATGAAGTAATTATACTTAATTGAAAATGTAGATGAAGATATAGTTCAGACCTCAAACTTGAGTCCTTAGAGCCAACTTCTAATTTACAGAACAAACATGTCTCAGCTTTGGTGCTCTAAAACACCTCAAACTTTCTCCTTCACCTTACAATGTAAAGCAGTTTATCATGTTTATATTGTGATGATATGTTAAACCATTATGTTGGCTATAAATACGGGCAGGATAAATTTCATATCCATAAATGCATTAATGAATATTTTAGCTATTGTCCACTAACACCAATAGTTAGCCAACAATATTGATCATCCCAATGTTACAGCAGGTTCAATAATTAAAACACCACATTACACCAAAGTAAAACTTGACAGTTTAAAACTTGGATTCTGTTATTCATAACCTACAACTTTAGACTCCGTCGTAGTTCTCTGATGGCTGTAGTGTTTTGCCGTCAGACAATTGTTTTTGCTGAGTTGTGGGAAATACCTGAAACAGTAGAGAATGTCTCAACGATCGCTTTAGTGCATTTTTTCTTGTGCAGAAATGTTTGCTCTTTGTCAAAAGTTGCCTTATTGTTATTTCTTTTCCACTGAACTCTTTTACCCTATTGTGTCTGCTGTAGAAAGGATGAGGTGTTGGGGTGTTTTATGTACCTTGGAAATCGGACTGTGAGTTGCATCATCACAGTTAAAAACATTCCTGTAGCGCCCTGAAGAACTCTGGGTACCTAAAGTTTGTCTGACTTCTCTGGTTGGAATTCCAACCCAAGGGAGCATTATCAGTGAAGTATCTAATTTACAACCGGACATTTAGACTCTGGAGATCAAGTTAAACACATCATAAGTAAAAGTAAAGAGCAGGGCTGGACGATATTACCTAATCTCCTTACCTAATTGTCTCTTTTGCTGTTTGTAGATGTATGTGTAGCTTAGGTGGACTGCAAAATCAGAATTGCCCATTGGGATAAATAGAGTTGTCTAAACTAAACTAAAATATCACGATTAATTAAAGCTCTTACCTTTATTACGATCAATGAACGATTATTTTATGATATGCTGGAACGCATTAGTGGTAATAGTCGCTGACACAGTCTTCCTGCAGTATTTACACTTAAATTCTTTCTGCTTGATGTCCTCTGCACAGAATTGAAAATGAGCCCAAACAATGGAGATGGTATTTTTCTTGGCTACTAGTGGCCCTTTCCACTAGCACGCCTTGGCCCCACTCTGCTCGACCCTACTTGATTTGCAGCGTGTTTCCACTAGCCCGGTACCTCCTAAAACAAGCTAGTTTTAGTACCTACTCTGCTCTGGTTCCAAGCGAGCGGAGTCCATACTAAAAGATAATGTCACCAACTGCCGGCTACTGATTGGTCAGACAATGTTGCCATCGATGAGTCAGGAGCGCGGCGACGCTGCACCCCGTTGGGCAGGCGACTGGGGCTAATGGAAAAGCAGCCCAAGGCGAGTAGAGTAGAGTAGAGTAGAGTAGGGCCAATGGAAAAGGGCCATATGTCCTCTGATAGATTGGAGCTTGTCTCCCCCATGTTGGCAGCACGTCCCTCGCTCTTGGCGAAAGTGAACATAGACTGTATGAAGGGGCGTGGTCACGTAACTTACACGGGGTATATAATCAGAATAATCATCATGAGTAAAACTACTTCGAATATAGAGTCTAAATGTCGATTTTGATTATTTTTTGGATTAATTGCACAGCCCTAGTAAAGAGTAGTATCGCCATTATCCATACAGATATCAGTCAGAATTCCACAATCTCCATTTCAATTGAATGAAACCTTTCCTGTCATTGTTACGGTTCATTTATGTCAGAAAGGGATGTGCAATGAGAAACAACGTTTGGCTGTCTAATTGATTATACTTTTGATTTTGAAATGTAGAAAGTTAGTGATAAGGTTAAGATTTTTTCATTCATATTCAATCCAGCATAGAGGATATGTATGGATATTGTGCAGCCTCAGAACAGATCATAAACTAATGTGGAGCACAGTGTTTCTTTTCGGTTTATCTGGTTTGCCAAAAGTTACTTCTGGCTGCATGCAACATGCAGAGTCAGTACAAAACAAAATGTTACCGTCAAGTCAAACATGCAGTTTACTAACAGAGGGGCTAAAAATATTAATTTGTAACACCAGTTGTTGGGTTGAGAATGATAATATCAGGCCCTGAGTGCACATACATGTTTTAAATTACTGAAGCAGAATGTGCCTTTATTTCTGGAGTGGTGGGAGGTCGTGCAGGAGTGATTGGCCACTGATCCAAACAAATGAAAAGTAGGAACGCTGGAGTATATACATATAGTTCATTAATAGATTACAATATTCAAGTAAACATCAAACCACTCCTGATATGTTTAAACTTTGGATTAAGCATTCATTTACTTGGCATAGTGTAAGAGAAACACTGCAGGCTTTTGCTGTAAGAGTCAAATAAAACAGGTTTTTGGTGCAGACTTTCTTGTTACCGTTAAAGTCTCAAACAGCCTGGTGGTAGCACTTTTAGTCTTTTAGCCCTGCCTCATTTGATTTGAGGTTTTTGGTGTGTAAAAGTATCCATGTCTCTCCTTTCCACAGCCCAGCATGTCTCAGGAGCCTGGTGTGGCCTTTCCTCAGAGCACCTCAACAGGAGGGATGAAGCTGGAGGCAGTAATGGAGCAGCTCCAGCGCCAGCAGCAGGCCCGACTGGAAATGGAGCGCAAGGAGAGGAAGCTGCGAGAGGCCCACATCATGTATGCTCAGCAAGTTGCTGCCCAGCAGGCCATCCTGGCGGCAGCCCGGGCCTCAGGGGCCAGCTTCATGGGGAAGGGCCTGCCTGTAGGGGTCCCAGGTGGAGGGCTGCCCCCCAGGATGTCCAATCAGAGCAGCGTGGACTCAGAGAGAGAGGACGACGAGGACAGGGGCCGGGATTCTGGGGACGAGGACGACGACAATGAGATGATGGAGGGGGACGAGGGCAGTGACGATGATGAGGGAAGTGCCAGCGGTCTGGAGTTCCTCCGTAAGCAGACCCTCGCTCTGCAGCAGAGTGCGTCCCGTATCCCGGCTCGTCCATACGGCAGCTACCCTGTGTCGGCCCCTCAGAGGGCTGCGTCCCCACCTATCAGAGTGAAGCAGGAACCTGATGAAGGTCTCTCTCCTGCCGGGCCTCACTCTGCTACCTCTCCTAACGGACAGGCCGACTGGGGCTTTGAGGATCACTTCAGACAGGTTAGTGTCAGTCCTTGCCACAGCCTTTCCTCTTAGATTTATTCTTTTTGGGTTTTCTTTAACAGCTTTGTCTTTCCATCGCTGCCCTCAAGCACAAAACTCTTCCTGTCAGACAATGGTTTAGTCTATCAAGACCGACACTGTAACTCAACAAATCCGAATCCATCTCAAACAAATGTCATAACTGGAAATGCACAATGCTGTTGTCACAACATCAGTACAGGCAGAGTATCTGTTTAGGCATAAATTTACTAAATGTGCCTCTAAACCAAAGTTGCTCATCCTTTATTTACTGACTGAATAAAATAAATGAGCTTGTGGGGTTTTGAACATAATCAGTGGACCTAAATATGCTTCCATTTTTTCTTTGTCCATCCTCATTCTTGACTTTAATGTTTGTCTTGGAGCTGAAGTTTCAGTTTAAAACTAAAGCTGGTGCCATTTTTTTGAACTTGTGGAGAAATTGTTTTGTTGTCAAGCACTTCGACAGGATTATTGCTTATAGAACATAGCTTTAAGACAGGAATGCACAATATTGTAGGTGCAGTGTTTGTTTGGCAGATAGCATCCTAAAACATTGATTACTGGCATCTACAGATATTTATCAATATAAAGAACCTTTCATTCACATTACTGAGGCCTTTATTTTTCACCACTGAATCTCTACTATCAAAAAAACACAACATTGTACCGTGTGATTTAGAGTTAAATGTTATGTTTCCTGTTTTCTTCTAAAACGATAGACAGCCACCACAAGAGAAGCAGGTGAAATCTAGTGTTGGAGAGAATGTTACTGAAAACATGTTTATATCAGTACTGCTGTTGGACTATTCAAGTTTGGACAAAGTGCAGTGCTTTTAGCTCCACCCTTTAAGGTGCTTGAAGTGGGACACCATGGGTTAGTTATTTGGGCACCTTTCCTCCTCATTTGAGGTTGAACACCTATTGAATACCAGACCAAGCTAAGCTGAACTGAAGTTTTGGACAAATCAAATTTGGGCACAATTCCACTACTACACACACCTTAGGAGGAAGACATGATGCATATCGTGTCGTTGTAATCTGGAGTAACTACTTGCAGTCATTCATTACTTATAGCCCTTTTCCACTAGCCCTACTCTACTCTACTCGCCTTGTGCTGCTTTTCCATTAGCCCCAGTCGCCTGCCCAACGGGGTCAGTGGCATTGCGGTGATGTCATTTTGAGCGCGACACAACAATCTGTGGCTTTTTTGTCACAAACAGAGTAAAAAAGGAAAGCAGAAGAAGGCTGCAGGTGGTAAGAAGAAATACCCCTTGAGAAGCACAGGAGAGTTTTGGAAGCTATACAACAGAATGAAGCCGAGGACAAGAGCAATCCAGCTGCAAAGAAAAGACATGAGTTTAAACTAATGGTAGCTACCGCTAGCATGCTAGGTCGCCGCGCTCCTGACTCAGCGATGACGACATTGTCTGACCAATCAGTAGCCGGCAGTCGGTGACGTCATCTTTTAGTATGGACTCAGCTCGCTTGGAACCAGAGCGGAGTAGGTACTAAAACTAGCTTGTTTTAGGAGGTACCGGGCTAGTGGGAACACGCTGCAAATCGAGTAGAGCCGAGTAGAGTAGGGCCAAGGCGTGCTAGTGGAAAAGGGCCATTAATGTCCATGTTTCATTGTCTTAATGTCTTTTGCTGAAACAACAGACTAACACAACAAAAGTAACAGGCTAGCTCTTGTTTAGGAGAAGCTTTGTGTGCTTTACAACGGAAAGATGCTCGTATGAGTTTGAGTGTTGGTGCCAGTCAAAGTGTATCAGGTTGTGGAAAATCTCGAACATGGTGCATCTCCAGTTGTACCTTTCCATAACTCTGGGCCAAGCTTTGCCCAAGCTTTGTGACCTGAGGGAGAAAGGCTTTTGACAGTCCACCACTCCACTGTTGAGTGTTTTGTTTGATATCTCGGCCCGGCCCCCCTGCTGTGAGTGACTGCTTAATCTTGACTGTTGGACAAACCTCTCCAGCTGTATCTTTGTGAGACACTTCAAATCTCTGTGGATGGTTGACCGCTGATTGGCTTTTGTGGCTAAAAAATCCTCCTAAGTGAGTCCTGGCAGCAGGCCAGGTTGGGGCGCAGTGTGTTCACACTCACTGCCTCTCTCCCTCGGCGCTCACATTCAGTGTGTACGCGTGTGTGTGCGTCTCTTGTTCTCTGTCCCTCTTGGCGCTCGGCTCAGGCTCTGGTTTGGCTGGGATCCAGGTAGCAGAGTCAGGCGGGGCAGGGCTTGCCGCTGTGAGGCTGTGGGTGGTTGGCCGGGTCAGCTGGAGGATTTTGGGCGGGTGGGAAGGTTAGATGTAGTACACCACAGTAGCAGCCCCGCCGTCACGCCCCCGCCGTCCCAAGAGTTTCGGCCGTGTGCCAAGTGCACTTTCCCTTGAAGGTAAATATTGCCTCAGCACGGTCTTACAGGACGCAGGAATGCCAACTGGGAGCCGGGCCGAGCTACATGTGGTTTAGCATCATAGCTTGGGAAATAGCGGGTTACAGGGAGCTCAGTGGCCTGCGGGTGATATAAAAAGCACCCGTTGCACAAGAGTGGGCAGTGACAGAGGACATATCTGAGCTTGATCAGTGGGCTGAGGGTGCTGGACTATCATGTGTCTGGATTTTATTACTGTCTATTTAAAGACAAATATCTCTGAATGGTGCTTCCCGGGAGCCCAGGCTAAATTTAGGGTGGGCAGTAGTGCAGAGAGAGGTAGCGGAGGTGGATATGTCGAATTTTTTAATGGCATATGTCCTAAGGTTGCCAGTATTTTGACATATCAATACATGCTGACACCACCTAAGGGGGAGACTTCAACTCTACTCCATTACATGATTTCAGGGGTGGAAGGTGTCCAACAAGTAGTTACCTTTGTTAGAAATACACTTAATTGAAAGCAAACTGGCACTCTATAAAACTACCAAGTAAAAGTACTGCATTAAATCGACTCAATTGCTTTTTGCCTTAAACATGAATCACTGTTTTCTCTTTGAGAATTAAAATCATGAGTACTGTATCAAATACTTATTGAACAATGAGTAATACACTCAAACTCAGACTTTAACCTCCAGTTATCTTACAAATACCTTCTCCTGTCTGTCTTCTTGTTTTGATCAAACAGTGATACACAAACTGAGCTGCATGAGGATTGCTTATGTGTCACTGTTTGGGTTCTTTAGGTTGTAGTTTTTTTTATTTTTTTGTGTCCTTGGTTTGTTTTTTTGTGCTTTGTTCTAGGGCTGAACATTAATTGCAAATTAGGTTAAATCGCAACATGGCTTGTTGCAATTTTCAAATTGCAGACAGTGCAATATTTTTAACCCAAAATGTGTTGGACATTTTGGCATTGTGATGTAGTTTCTTGCAATTTCATGCCTATTTTAACCTTTTTTAGCCCAGTTTTTACAACTTTATGCCTGTCTTGCTCCCATGCATCTTTTTTTTTTTTGGCCAGTCAGACCATGTTTGGAATTTTTACATGGTTTTTGAAATTTAATCCCAATTTTGCTGCTATAGTCAATTTTCCTTAGTCACTTTTGATTTTTTTTGCAATTTTTTCCTGCAATTTCATGCCTATTTTGCTTCTTTTCTTCACTTCTCCACTTTCTCTCAAATCTGTTATCCTGAGATTGATTTAATGTCATGTTGGTTATACCTTAAAACGATCTACTGCTTATGTTTGTTTAAGAATACATAAGATGAGGAACATTAAAACAATCACAGAGTAAATCGCAATTGCAATTTTGGGGAAAAATATCACAATTAGATTATTTTCTTAAATCGATCAGCCCTAATTTCAATAGACTTGTATTTAATAAATCTGCCACGTAGATGACCCTGACACAAATCAGATCCTTCTTTGTTTTGCTAACATTTTATAGAACAGAGTTTCACGGATTGTGTGGCCTGTATTTTGTTCCCAGAGGTGTCAGAAACGGTGGAGTACTATTATTTTAGTGTGAGTTGTCCCAGGCTTTGTCAGAGCAGAAGATCACAGCAGCAAAGTTGTAGCTGACCAGTGCCCTATCTGTGGCCTGGCGTCTTTTATTAGGAGGGGCGGGCTTGGCCTGGGGGTTGGGGGAGGCATTATGGGACGAGAATTGGTCTGGCCTTTTTTTGTTTCCTCTCTTTTATCTTTCCTGTCATTATGTCAGCTCTGCAGTATTTAATGACGGCTCATCTCTTCAGGCAGTTTCAGGTTGCACTGCTGTGGGGGGAGGGGTACAGTGGAGGCAGGGGAACTGTTTTTTTTTTTTTTTTTTTTGATGTCATTGTCTTTGAGAGGCCAGAGACGAGCCGGGCAGATGCCACAAATACCGACCTCTGTAATAATCTGGGGAGCACATTTATTATCTTTTCAAAGCAACGGCAGAGGGGAGCTGGGATGACAAATAAGGGAGACTAATGTTAGGGAAAGCCATTAAGGTTAACATTTACATTTCCTTTAGCCTGTCTAATGTGGCTCAGGCTCTTACAAAGACATCTGCAGTAGAGGTGCTGCCATGCTTTGAGCCATAGAGGACAATCGTAGAAGAGGAGGAGCAATAGTTAGTGTTGCCTTAAAACTGTGGACAACATCAGTCGTTGCAAAAAAAAGTTTTACTCTGACAAGTTCCTGTTGGTTTAATTGAAAACAATTAATTCAACCTTCATATACAGGGCTCAAACAGGAGCTCCAAATCCTTGAAAGGGTGAAGGATAAGCATGTGACATGGGTGCTGACATTTACTACTGATTTTATAGGTGAAGTCAGTGGAGTTTAAAAAAAAAAAAAAAGATTTAAATTTTTAAATATTAGCACCTTTAACACAAGGCCAATTTTCTGTTGTGCTATCAGGTTGCTGATAGCTAAGTGGTTAGCTAGCACAAAGGTTGGGTATTGGCAAAAGTTTGGTGATACATGAGTGATGATACAGCATATCACAAAATATCCAGTTTTGCCGTAAGACATCGTGTGATGCTAAGACTCAAATGTCGTCTATTATCCCTTTTCCACCAAGCTGGTTCCAGGGCTGGTTAGGAGCTAGAGCCAGACTAAGCACCAGTTCTTTGGTTTTCCACAGACTAAGCACCGGCTGTTGGCTCTCAAAACCGGTGCTTGGCAAGCACCAACTCTTTGCTGGGCCAGCAGAAAGAACCACGTTACGTCGGGGGCTACGGGCTTACGTCAGGGGGTGGGGGCGGGATTATTGACCAACCAAAGCAGAGTAAAAACACGGAAGCACTCTTACCCGTCTTCTCAAGCGTGATCGCTGTTCGTTGCATAATCGTCGAGCAGCATTAACTTGCTGGATCGCCAACTTTTGCTCTATAAGGAAGGCTCGAAAAGCCAACGGCAACACTTGAACCGCAACGTAGTCCTCCATCTTTGTTGTGGCAATTGAATTTGGCGCTAGTTGTTATGGGAAACTGGTGTGACATATACAGACGTATACATCGGCGTGATGACGTAGCCCTCTGGTCGGCACCCGTTTGTGGAAAAGCAAACGGTTCTTAACCGGTTCGCACTTGAACCAACTGCGAACCGGCTCTAGCACCAGCACTAGCACCAGCTCTGGAACCAGCTTGGTGGAAAAGGGGTATCTGAGGAGCATTAGGATTATTAACTGAGGATTATCATATCTTACAGCAGTATCAAAGGGAAATACATTAGGATGTTTTTAACGAGAAGTCTTTTTACTTGTTGCATTAAGACGATGGTGTATGGAAAAATGTTTTTAGTTATAGTTATTTATAAAGCATAGTCCTTGCAACATGTATAAAGCTGATTGTGCATTCAGGAGCGGAAATAATGACAATGATTGTAAAAGAGAGGGTACCGTCAAATGGCTAAAAGTCTGCTGGTTTCATTAATACAAATCAAATGGCCCGAATTTCAGTGAATTGTTGAATAATAAAATAAAATGATTATGTATTTCTTGAAAAAATGTGAGCATAATGGTATCAGTGTTACTAGAAACTAAAATCAATTAGAAATTCAGACTCTTTGTAGAAGTCCAGTGTTGTGCTTCTCTGGTAGAAGTATGTTGTTTCAAACGCTATAAGTGCAACAAAACCTTGAAAAACATCTTGGAATAGTCAACATTTGACCTTGGATAAGGTGTATGAACCTGAAAGCTTTTTGGCGTTTTATTTGACAAAAAAGGTTCACGACTTCTGAGAAGCTCAGTTAGAATTTTAAGAATTGTGACAAGAGCCATGTGTAAAATTTTAGTGAATACTCGAGTTATCTGTTCAGCCTGGTTTATGTTTTTGCATCAGATCGTTGCCATATCTGTGCTGTAGTGCCCTGAGCATGCCTTGAGCATTAATGGGCTTCACCTTTTGCTCAACAACTGAGATCCTGTTCACATAGAGACTGAAACATTTTCAATTTTCAATTTGTATTGTGTGTTAATATTGTGTTAAATAATTCTCATTTGGATTTGGATGGGTAAACTCTGACACTTATGTTGTTGTGATCTAAATATTTGGACCTTTAAACTATTGTGTAATTTCCTCCTTGTAGAGTGTAGAGCAGGGGTGGGCAAGAGGTGGCCTGGGGGCCAAATGCGGCCCTCCACATAACTAAATGTGGCCCGCCATTCATTCCCAAAAACCAGCAGCTGTAAATATGACGAAGACTTAGAAATCCAATAGAAATAATTCTATATAATCTTATGTAAGTTATTTACAGCCTTACTTTGCTCTTATTGTGTCTAAATCGCTTTAATGAAGCCTTTAACATTATATCAAGTATTACTCAATATTATATTTAAAAAAGGGCAGCAGCAAAATATTTGAGCTTTAAAAATTATGGAAACACATTTTATTGATTTGAAAATAGCTTCATTGGCTTTAATTTCATGTAGCTGTATTTGCTAAATTAGCTTGAATTCTGTATCAAGTTCATTTGATTTTGCACAATATCTTGTATTTATTTTGTAATATATGAATATTGGGATTCTAATTTTATGACAAATTTATATTCTCATTTGTTGTTTATCCAACATTCTTTTTCATTATCGAGCGTTTCTGAAAATTTGTGACAATGTGGCCCTCAGGCTGGGAAAAAAGGTTTTATGTGGCCTTGCCCACCCCTGGTGTAGAGTGAATAAATGAATGGAAACACTTCTGCTTGGAAATGGGTAATCTGGCAACCCTTACCATGTTCGTTCGTTAAGACAGCATTATTCAAACAAATAATAAAGATGATATAAAGTGTAATGTATCGGCTGCAGCATGAGTCACATACTGCATGACAAGAACAAACATCCAGTACATACATTAACGTGTTGTAACAAGGTGATGTTCGGTTGTATGTTTCTGCCTCGCCCAGCAGCTCTTGACTGACAACTATTTGATTAGTCCGTCTTGCAGCACTGTAATCCTCTGTGTTTTCTGTGTATATGAGTTTTCAGGGCTGATGCAGGTCAAATGGGAGTGGACCAGCACGGGTAGCCAGTGTTTTCATGTCAGTGATGTATGTGTGGTGACCTCAGCCCTGTCCTAAACAGCCGAGTAAATAATTGTCAAACAAGGGGATGGACAAAGGTGTCGCGTGGTGAGGGAGAGACAGGGCGGGCAGCAGGCCGGCCTCAGCACTGTGGCCTCTGCCGCAGTGGGACAGAGGCTGCATGACCCCTGTAATCCACCCCCCAACCCCACCCACCTCTTCTGCTCACACACACGTCCAGAGACCCCTCGTTCCTTGTGATAATCCCCCTGTGATTAATGGAGTTTTAATCATGCCTGCAGAGCACAAATTGTGTCGTATGTTCCAATGTATTGGCAGCGATGCCATTTTGATTGCTGTTGTGGTGGAGGTGGTGATACATTAGAGCAAAAATCATATTTTTACTATTTTATAGCTGAATGAAATACAAGCTATAACACAATTAGGGGTGCAACGATGCACAAAATTCACGGTTCGGTTTGGTTCAATACTTTTTCAATACAAAATATGAGAAATTTCAATGCCTTTTGTACTTGTGGTTTATTAAAATAGCCAATATTTGTTTCAACTTAAAGTACATTTTGCATTAAATTGAATTAAATGTAACTCTTGCAGCTAAACCAGGCCAAAGTTATAATAGTTTTGGATTAGTCATTATAGTTTAGTTTTAGTTAGTTTTAGAGTGGGCATTCTAGTTTTTATTTAGTTTTGAATTTTGCAACAAGGCTTAGTTTTAGTTTAGTTTAAGTTTAGTTTTAGTTTTTTTTATACCTTATTTGCCAGGTGCAGGATTCAGAAAGGTCAGAGTAAGTATTTTGTAATACTGTTTATTTTTAAGTCCAACATAGTGCTCACTGCTCAGTCAGTGCTGATACTGTACTGTTGGCTGCTGTCTTAAACACAAGAAAATAATATAAACTTAATATAAAAAATATAAACATCAGTATAAACTCTCCTTGTTTTCATAGGCTGTAGGTATAAGCCTCCTTATGGGTGCTCCTCAAATGGGCTTTTAAGTTTGTGGGATTTTTCCCCTTAAGAAGAGCTCCACATATCTCACCAGTTTTAATTTCATTTGTTTGTCTCACTGTCCTAGTCAAAAAAATCCCAAATGGGACACTGCCGCCTCCTCCCAACTTTAGCCATTTCTTCTAAGTTGTTCCAACAACACGTTTTGTTGCGGCACAGAGCACAGCCAGTCAGAACAGTAAACAGGCACGTCCCAGTACGTCGCTATGATGGTGCCGTACGCCGCTGACAACTGCCGAAAACTGTCGTAAAATTGGTTGGGAAAATGTGTCAGATTAATTCAAATCCTAAGGGCTAATAAATATTGTCAAAAACGATAACGAAGGACATTTTGTCTATAATTTTGGTTAGTTTCAGTTAGTTTTGTGAACACAAGAAACAGTTTTAGTTTACTTAAAGTTTTTGTTTTCTTTTCTAGTTTTTGGTTTCGTTTTAGTTAACTGTTATCACGTTGAACCAGGCACATTCTTCGGTGCATACTTAGAATCATAAAAAACAAGAACATCACTGTGTAAAAATAAGAATAAGTAAAAAAAATAAACGTATCTAATAGAGAACTCACCCATCTTATGTGGTGCATTCTTAGCAGCAGAGTGAATGTTACAAAGAACGAGCTAGAAGTGTATCAATTTCACATTACACATTACACATTTCAGTGTTGACATGATCACTTGGCTATCAGTGCTTCAATTTCAGCCTTTTCCAGAGTGATTTCTTGCCAGGATCAAATCAGCAATGTGTGACCGTTTCATCCAGAAATAGAACAGTGAACCAAACAATACAATGGCTTTGAACAGATGGAAGGAGGCTAACATTTTTTTCCCCTTACCATGCTCTGTTACCATCCTCCTCTGTCTTTTAACAATGCTATTTTGACAAGAACAGCTCAAGACGGGCTACTCTAGCTTACTCCTTTTTAGCTCAAACCCGGAGAGCTAACTAATGCTGAAAAACCAAGCTCCTCATTAGAAAACTGCGTTCCCTTTTCTTGCAAGAAACCTGTTGTCTGCTGCTATTGTTACAGACCTGTGGTACTACCCAACCTCAAAACTGTCACTTTATGAACGAACAGCTTTTAGGACATCTGCAAACAGATAGCTAGAGGATCGACAAACAGCTAAATTTGGATAGCAAATCAGCCAGCATCAGATGTACAAGTCAATCAAGCTAATTCTTTCCTTTTTTTATCAATACAGGCACAAATCCAGGTCAAATACTTTGTCTCAAGTGTGATGTAGCAATCTGCCACTACTGCCCACAGTAATTCTACTTAATGGCTGCTGCCTTGCTGACCAAATCAGCGAGATTTAGATCAGGATGTTAGTGGTCATTATTATTTTTTATGTTTCTATCTAATACTCTACATTATGATTTTTAAGTTGTTGTTGGGTAAGGCTGAACGATTTGAGAAAATAATCTAATTGCAATATTTTTCCCCAATATTGCAATTGCGATTTACTCTGCGATTGTTTTAATGTTCCTCATCTTATGTATTCTTAAACAAACATAAGCAGTAGATTGTTTTATAGTAAAACCAATATGACATTAAATCAATCTAAGGATAAAAGATTTGAGAAAAAGTGGAGAAGTGAAGAACAGAAGCAAAATAGGTATGAAATTGTAAAAAAAAAAAAAAGGCAAAAAAATTCAAAAGTGGCTAAAGAAAATTGTTAATAGCAGCAAAATTGGGATTAAATTTCAAAACCTTGTAAAAATTCCAAACATGGTCTGGCAGTGGCCAAAAAAAAAAATGAATGGGAGCATGATAGGCAAAAAGCTGTAAAAACTGGGTTAAAAAGGTTAAAATAGGCATGAAATTGCAAGAAACTTCATCACAATGCCAAAATGTTCAACACATTTTGCGTTAAAAATATTGCACTATCTGCGATTTGAAAATTGCAACAAGCCATATTGCGATTTAATCTAATTTGCAATTAATTGTCCAGCCCTAGTTATAATTAGAGCTGTTTCTCTGAAGCGGTGAGTAACCACATCAAATAGAAAGCTAGTAATGCTAACACTGCTAACATTAGCTAAACTCTACTCTGCAGCTCACCTTGTTTTATTTGTCTGTTGATAAATTAGGTGTGATCAAGTTTGAGCATCTCTCTGGGTGCTTTATTAGCTTTAATTAGAGGGTCGATTTGGGTTTTATCTTGCATTTAGTTGGATTTGTAGTTATCCACCTGAGAACATCCCTCGTCCCAACCTGGTTTCTAAGGGTAGCTGGACATCTGTTGCAGCTGAGCCCCTTTTGCCGCCCTTGATCCCGTCTTGCGCTCCTGCTCAGGCACTGAAGCCTGTCTGTTGAGCGGGCGCTGTTGCATAATTTAACTGTCGCCCCAGCAACACATCAGCCAGGAAGTGGGGAGCTGCACGGCTGCAGCGCAGAGATCAATAAGGATTGTGTGTGAGCTTTTAGAGGCAGGAATGTTTGGCCTCGTTTATGGTTCATTTATGATAGATGAGGAGGACATTGTATTCAGCAAATGGACTCAAGTTGGACTCATTTTGACAGTGGAATGTGGAACTACGCTTCCTGCTTTACCAGGCAATCTCTGCAGGGTTGTGGGGAAGGCCTGCTGGATGTGTGAGAATCATACAATAGTATCACCATTTGTCTCAGTTATGTCTCAGTGGGAGTCAGGAGGCCTCTGTGCCTGCTGTGCATGCTCTACACGCAATTCTGACCTGGTTTCTTACTGTTATGTTGATGTCTGACATGCCATAACTATCAGTGGGTTTCAAATGGTGTACTTAGTCTTATTCTGTTTACTGCACTTCCTGTAATGCTGATGTAATAAGGATGGAATTACTGTCTGACCCCTGCTCGTACAAACCGCCTGCAAATGGAGGTCATTCGGATTAGAAATAATGAGGGGGGCTGGCGTCCATTAAAACTTGTGGCAGTACTTCAGACTACAGAGCTGACTTTAATATGCAAGGCTTGTATTGATTGTTCACTTCAAATTATCCCGTTCACATTAATATTCATGTATTTGAATGATCCAACTAGGGCTGAACGATTTGAGAAAATAATCTAATTGCGATTTTTTCCCCAATATTGTGATTTACTCTGCAGTTGTTTTAATGTTCCTCATCTTATGTATTCTTAAACAAACATAAGCAGTAGATCTTTTTTATAGTAAAACCAATATGACATTAAATCAATCTAAGGATAAAAGATTCGAGAAAAAGTGGAGAAGTGAAGAACAGAAGCAAAATAGGTATGAAATTGTTAAAAAAAAAATGGGGAAAAATTGGCAAAAAAAATCCAAAAGTGGCTTAGGAGAATTGATTATGGCAGCAAAATTGGGAATTAAATTTGAAATTGAATTTAAAAAAAAATGTAAAAATTCCGAAAATGGTTCTGACAGTGGCCAAAAAAAATGAAAGGGGGCAAAATAGGCATAAAGTTGTAAAAACGGGTAAAAATGGTCCAAAAGTGGGAAAAAAGTGTACGAATAGAGGTAAAACAAAGGCATGTTGGTGAAAATGGGTTGAACAGATGAGGAGCAAGGAAACACTGAAAACAGTTTTCCCAGTTTCCTAAATGTTGCCAATATATTAGTGATATTTTGATCATCCAGTCAAGTAAACTGTCCAATATTTGGCTGTGTTTAGGACTTTAAGTTTTTTGGTATCGACTAGGGCTGAACAATTTGAGAAAATAACGTTATTGCGATTTTTGTCCCCAATATTGCAATTTACTCTGCAATTGTTTTAATGATCCTCATCTTATGTATTCTTAAACAAACATAAGCAGTAGATCTTTTTATAGTAAAACCAATATGACATTAAATCAATCTAAGGATAAAAGATTTAAGAAAAAGTGGAGAACAGAAGCAAAATAGGTATGAAATTGTAAAAACTGGGTAAAAATGGTATGAAAGCAGAAAAAGGTTAATAAACAGGTGCAAAATAGGTATGAAATTGCAAAAAAAAAATGGGGAAAAATTGGCAAAAATGTCCAAAAGTGGCTTAGGAAAACTGATTATGGCAGCAAAATTGGGAATTAAATTTGAAATTAAATTTCAAAAACCATGTAAAAATTCCAAAAATGGTTTTTACAACTTACAGCCCGGTGCTCTAAGACATGTCCGAATAATATAAATTTGCTCTAGTTTTAATTGTCCTGTTCCTGAAGTTGAGTATCCAGGCCAGTCCAGCCCTACTTGACTACAAAGCTAAGGAATAGCATTTATAGATAACCTAATTTGATGCTATAAAACTCATCTTAAAGTGTGTATTTCCATCAGGCATATATCTAAAAGTGAGACTTTTTTAAAATTACTTAAAAACTCCTCATAGCATCTTTAAGGCGGTGGTCTCATTCTAACATAATTTATCTTATAGTGAATTATGTGATTGTTTTAAAATTCAACAGACTGTTTAGATAGGATCAAAAGTTCCCATATTGCCTAAACAGGACTCTAGTGGAAACAGGGATTGCAGTAACAACACTAATTGAGCAGTTATAGCTCCTTATTTGTTTCACTATTGACAGAAATTCAACAAAGTCCATTAAACTCAGGCTACTTGAAGCAGAGTGTAGCATCAATCAGAAAAAGCCATTCCAGTTTAAAGGCTACGTCTCTGCTCAGTCAAGGACAACGCTGCAACACTCAAACGCTATTAACCAAAAAAAACACATTAACTGACAAATACTATGGCAAGAGAGCTTTCAATAAAGGTGTAAACACTGAAATATGCGCAGAAGATGGAGGGAGACAGCAGTGTAGCCCAAATGTTGATGGTAATTTCTCCCAATGCGATTTAAGGAAAGCTTGAATTAGACACCATTAGTGGCCCTGATCTATTGTGTTGTAGCTGAGGGGACGATTTGGGAAATTAAGTTAACCATTTAGCGTCCGGGCAATTCATCACAAAGGCCGATAGTAATATGATTTTGTATCCATGAAGTCATCCATGACAAAGAGGCAAGAGGAGAATAAAGAGATTCACATTCAAGAGATGAAATGACGGGAGAATTTAAAGATTAGATGTACTCAACATTTACTGAAACTTTGTTTAGATCAGAGCTGAAAAAATCAAGCAAACACAGTTTAATTGCCACATTTATTTATTTTATTACTGTTATTAAGCTGTTGTATTTAAGTAGAAGATATTTACGCTGAAGAGGGCCATTAATGTTATCCTAACAAAGGAGATAAACGATAAGGAAAAGGCTTGTTGGTTCTGATAACACACCTAAGTACTCCTGCTTGTACTCATAAAACATTGCTAATACATTCCTCTATATCATTTTACAATGTGATGTTAGCCCCTAGTTATCTGAGCAGGGAGGTGAAGTAGGAGTCCTTTTTATATTTTTAGGTAAGTTATGACAAAAGCAGAACAGAATGCAAACAACATCGTGCTAAATGTAAAAATAGCCATAAGCAAAACTGGGATACTTTCTAAAATACTCTGTTTCCGGCGATGTTAAGGACCAAAGCTTCTGTAAATGTACAGTGCTGCACAAATGTATTAGACCCACTACCCAGTGTAAAGTTTATGCCACTGCTGCCCTTAATTAACAGCACTGGTAATTAACAAAGTCATTTTTTATGTCTCTGCGATGGTTAATTCACGTGTATGTAGAAGCTTTTTAACTTTTTAATGCTTGAGTATAATATAATTCATAAGTATTTAAATGTACTGCTTTCCCCAAAAAACAAAACCCAGAAAAATTAGTTAAGCAAATTGTTTTCTTCTTGACCACGATGTAAAGTTATAGTTATTTACTTGCATTTCTGAGAGTTTTGGTGGATGAATATTTGGTTGAGTACTTTCTGACTCCTCACAGAAGCCCACAGAGCGGCTCAAATTTAGGTATAAAAAGATTAATTCAGTTCCTTATTCCTGTTAAAAATGTCCATTAACAATGATCTTTTCAATTTTAAACAAGACAAGGACCTTTAAAATATTGTTTTCTTTTATATGATGTGGTCTGATCAATTTGTTAAAGATGCTGTGAGGAGTTTCTAAGTAATTACACAAAAGTCTCACTTTTAGATATATGCCTGATGGAAATAAACACTTTAAGATGAGTTTTATAGCATCAAAATAGGTTATCTATAAATGCTATTCCTTAGCTTCGTGGTTGAGACGGACAGCTACGAAACTACGATGCTAAGTTTTCTAAAAATTGCTTGTTGTCACACATCAAAAACTACCGCTACGTAACTAGAAAGAGATACATTACCTCGTCGCTTTGCATCCTGTAAGTTGCTGAAAAAAGAAGTTGTAAAGCAATGCAGAGTTCTGAGGAAGGTCTGAGCTGCATTCATCAGTATTACGTCTTTTGGTGTGTTCCAGTTGTAGTCAGAAGTAGGAATTTCCGAGTTCCGAGTAGGAAACTGGAACTGGAACGTCCCCCGAAGTCGGAATTTCCTACTGGGAACTTGGTGAAACCTCTCCACCCCCGAGTTGACAATGGAAGATGGATGCCCCCAGTGTGAACAGTTATTTAGCTCCTGTAATAATCCATTTATTTGCACTTCTGACTGGGGTGTGTCGCTCTAGATCAGCTGTATACATAGTATTGTTAGACTTATATTTACAAAAATGCTGCCATAGTGATAATCACATTCTTCATACAATAACACAGGGCGTGCTAACAACAGCTAACAATAGCCTGGTAGATCGGCATATTTTTTTCCGACTTCAACTGGAACACCGATAAGTCGGATATGATGTCACTCCCAGTTCCGAGGTTACTGGAACGCAGCATTACAACAGTCGCCATGTGTGCTCATGGGTAGCAGAGTCTTTATGTCTCTGCAAATAGATTCTCCTCATAGCACCTTTAAACTCTGAATAGTGGGATGTTAAGTCAATCTTGAGTGTTGATTATCAAAGTTGTCACTGCATTCTTACCTACACATTAGGATTATTAACACAAACAGAGAAACCAGCCTTTCAGTAGTTCATAATTTCCTGTTTCTTATTACAAAATTTCAGGCACACTAAATTACACTAATTATTTGTTGCTTTGGCGGCAAAATACAGAGTACTGCTTCTTTGTCTACTTTTTGTGCAGATCAGTTGCATCGGGTTGAAAATCTGGTTTAAAACGTGAAGTGTTCATACGTTTTTTTCTATTTTTTTGACTTAAACTTAGGGCTGGGCAGTATGGACTCAAGTGAAAGCAACATTTAGTTAAAAAAAAAGATGGGAATTTACAAGATTTTGTTGATACCAGTCCTTTGTCGATTCCTGCTCATTTTCAGCATGGTCAAAAGTTTGCTTACGTAGATTTTCAGTGGCAGTAACACACATGTTGAACACATGTCACTGCTGATATTTAATGAGTTGATAAATGCTTCTGTAAGTTTCTGGTGTTTCCAATCCGTGTAAAAAAGTAGGATGCAGTTTACACTACTGGTGTTTCTGGTGTTAGTTTTGCCTCTGATGGGACTAATGTATTGATTCTTTGAGAGAGTTGTTATGGAGTCTTAACTAGAATTTTCCCCAATTAATGTAAATGCACATCTTCTTTTTTCAGGTATGCAGAATTTTAAAAGTCTTTAAAAATTAGAGTACAGAAAATGTGATGACACTGATGTACAGCCCGAATGTCACTACCTCTGACTATTTAATGTCCATTTCAGTTTGACTTTGGTGTGGCACTGCGTGCAGGACTTGTCCAAGCTTTCTCCAGTGGGGTGTTTCAGGGGGTTTTGCTACATTAGTGTGGATAGCAAACATCCATTAAAGACCCTAAAATGTGAGCGTGGGTGGGAAATTTTTCACATGCCAGTGTCATTTTCAGATTTACTGGATTACTGCGCTGTAGTGGAGGTGTAATCGTGCTGGCACAGACTCAAGTCTCATTTTGTGCTGACCTGCTCTTAACAGCCAAGTGTGGACGAATCCCCCTGCCCAGAAATAGAGGTATTGAATTTAGTAGGGAGATGAAGGGGGGAGGCAGAGGGGGAGGAGATGCAGGAGGAGGGTTAGTGGTCTGGTTGAACACACCACGCTGCCCCACCCAGAGGAAACATTCCAGACGGAATTAAAGAGTTAACTCTTCAAACAGTGAACATTCCCACCGGGGGCTCCCAACAAGAGACAGGGGGCTTGGTGGGGGTGGGTGGGTGCTTGTCCGTGTCGTAGTCGGGTCCCTGATTGGTGATCTTTCAATTCATTTCACTCAGTGTCGCAGGGGCTGTAAAAGAAAAAAGCCAAAGGGCCTGAGTGGGAGGAGCTGGAAGGGAGGGCCCGGTGGTGCAGGCAGAAACACTTTTTTATTTGTCTGAGTCCCAAAGGGCACATCTGCTGCTGGCAGACGGGTGGAGACTTCCCGTGGTGGGTCCAGAACCTTGATCCTCGGACACTGTGGTCAAACAAACCAGTAAATGTCAGTGTCCAGTCTGTCATGTCCTAGAGCTGGAAATACGGTGGTTATGCTCAATTTGTGGGGATGCACAATTTATATCTCTACTTCTTCTGGAATGAAATAAACAGCTGTAACTAGGGGTGGGTGATATGGCAAAAATATCATATCCTATTTTTTAAAAATAGAACCATGATCAAGATTTTATCATGATCCTTTTTTACATTGATTTTTCTAGACTAATTTGCATGTTTGACTATTTTTCCCTATGTTTAACACATAAAACATGTAAAACCCTACAAGAAAAAAAAGACAATTTAAGCCAAAGAAACTTTCTGAACAGGTTTTAATTAAAATAGTGCAGTTTTTATAAAAAATGTGGAATAAATGTAAACATAAAAGGTAATGAACAACAATAAAGTACACCTTTGTAACATAACTAAACACACCAAATAGCTTATTGAAAAATGTCAAATATAAATGCAAACTTAAGTAACTGGTTATCTCTTAAAGTGCAACAATTAAGAACAAATGTTATCGAACTGCAATGTCTATAATCTGAGTGAATAATACAGCTGCTTTAGAACAGATTTTAGTTCAGACATCTTCAAGCTTTTATCTCCTTTTTTCTTTCCGCCATGGCTTCATGCTACATAACCAAACAGGAGATCCCACCATGCACTGCGCATAATGTGCTACGATTGTTTAGTCGGGGGGGCGTCAAAGTCGACGATCTGACGATCTTTCTGCTTTATGAGATCATCCCCACGTTATAATCCTTAATGATTTGATATCGTCATATCGCACACCCCTAGCTGTAACTAAACTATAACGGTAAACATTGATTTGATTAAGGTTAAAAATCAAATGACAGTGAAGCTTATGTGACACAACAAAATTAAGTCACTTACATTAGGGACGGGGCCCAAAACAGGCAACAGTCGACAATCTACTTCAAATAATTAAAATAAATTGACACTATATGCCATATTGCATCACGATTCTCCTATCAATGCCTTATGCTTAGTTCAGCATGCCTTTCAGAACAGTTCTGCCCTGCTTTTGAAAGAGGCAGCAAGCATGAGTGTCAATAAAGAAGTCAAAGAAGGAAGTTAAAAACCCTTGTAAAACCACGGGGATCACCGGTAACACCGCTGCGCATGTGTATTTCAAATCACCGTAACTCCTCTTGCTACTTGGTGCAATTTTAATCATTCAAACTGCCCCTGAAAGCTGTGAAACTGGGCTTTCTGGTGCTATTACATGCATTACGGTAATAACTGAGTGCTGTGTGAGGAGAGGGAGGGAATATCCTTAATATATTGAAATCTGCCAAACAGTTGAGCTGGATTAAAGAAGTAATACGAAACCCAATTCATACTTGCAAAAGAAAAAAAAACACTAAAATTTTCCTTACTTTTAGGAAAATTTTTTACATGGTCTAATTTCCTTTCCATGTAAAGTCTGGGTAAGATTCACTGAAGAGCAGTGGGGATGGGTTATGATGTTCATCCTGTGCTTCTGGTGCAAAACAGGAAAACAGAGACTTGACAGGATAAATAAAATCAACTGCTGTTGTGGGAGAAGTGCTTTTGATTATTAGGAGAGAAACACAAACACAAATGAGTGTGGACATTCAGACGGGTTGTTTCCACTGCACATCTGCCTGATAGGAATTGTGATCATAGTGCAAAATCTCTTCAGCCTCATGTTTTTGTGTGAATAACCATGTCAGAGAATTAACCAGGCAATCTATGAGAACATGATCCTGGTAGTATCTAAACTCATCATGGCTTGAGTTTAGTTTTCCAACAGTCATCATGCCAAATCTGTGCCTGAGCGAAACATGAGCAACATACTGAAACATTGGTCCAGGGTAGGGCCATGTGTTTGACGTTGTTGCCACTGAAAACCTGCACAGGCCAACTTTTTTTCCTATTAAAAAAACAGAAATTGATTAAAAACAATGAGAAAGAATTGGATGGAAAAGCAGAACTGGCTCAAGGTGGGAGGGAGAGGACAGTGATGTGTAATGCCAAACACTGTTTTTGTGATTGTGGGAGATCATAATTGTAATCAATCAGATCAATAGAATGCCCAACACTATCACCTGATTCTAAGGCTGGGTTAAAAAAATCAGTTTAATCGATTTAAATCGATTTCCCTTTAAATGGTTCATAATCGATCCATAAAATCCAAAGATCGATCTTTTAACGTGGGTAGTTTTGTCTTCATTGGACGGTCTGAGAAGCAGCCTGTGGCATCAGCTCTGTTAGTCTCGCGTTTAGCGCTGCTTTCCACCGAACAAGATCTCATGAGATGTTACTGAAAGCAATCAAAAAAACATGGCAGAAGCGAGCAGCACTATAGGGACACCACCGGAGAGTTTAAAAGCTGATGTTTAGACGTATTTCAGATTTAACAAGCATGAAAGAAAAGACAAGTTGGACAAAAAACAAGTACCTTGCCGAATATGCATTAATGTATATCATTAATATGTGATTAATGTAACTGCTTTGGGTTCAGTTCTTAATGTAAAAACAGTTTAATAATGTACCAAATCAAAAAGGTCATTTACAGCATTATTTTTACTGAGATAACCCAGACTGAACAAATCTCGAATCGTGAATCGAATCGATTTGAGACTCTTAATATCGAATCGATCCAGAAAATTTGAATCAATACCCAGCCCTACCATAAAGTATTCAAGAATTACACATTTCCCCCTCCTCTGTCTGTCATGGTGACTCTGCCATCCACACAAAAGACCACCGAATCTCGACTGTGTGTGGTTATTCATTTCTGGATTCACAGACTTTAATCCATGATGGATCCATCAAAAAGAACAATGATTAACAGTAATACTTACATTTTTACCACTCACTGTTAATATAAGTCAAATATAAGCCACATAGACTTCTTTCAACATGCAGCCTGTGTTTCAAAATACTTGACACATCACATAAGAGCTGCGCGTTAAAGATCACATACGGACTCTGTGTTCATCATGTCTGTGCCTTTATTTACAGATAAAGCCGATCTGACGTTGAAATGTTCGCTTCCTCTGTGGCGTAATTTTCCACATAAAGACCTGTGTCATTGCTGACATGTTTTTACAGAGAATCGTCCCTTTAAGTGCTCCGTCTGTCTGTGAGATATCTCTTAGTGAATTTATACTCACACAAAACTCCTGTAACATCCCTATGTACCTGATTTTTTTTTTTTGCCAGCCCTGTATGTTGCATTCCCATGGCTCAGTTATGGCCTACTCCATACTTGGTTTGAAACCAGATGCTTTGCATTTCATACACTTTTATTGAGCCTCCTCAGCATAGCAGGGGTCATCTTAGCCTGGTTGCTCAAATCTGCCGCAGTATCTAAAATAACAACAATGATGCAGGACATGAAGCTGTCAAGCATGCCCAGTGTGTGTGAGTGAGCCTGTATGATGCTGCTGCTGAGCTCCTGCTAAACCACGTGGCACTGCAGAATCATTTTGAATATTTTTTTTGATGCATTTCTGTAGAAGTGTATCGCAATCAAGATTACTATTACACCTCTGATAATACTTCCTCAGGGCTGCGGCCAAATTCAGATATCAGTTCAATGTCTGATTATGTTTTCTATTCAACAATAAATTAGATTCCTGATCCAACAGTGCTTCGGGAGATATTTAGATCAAAAATCGAGCGGCGGACATCTGTATAATGGTAGCTATTTCGTCATGGTCCGCTCACGCTACTCCTCCATTACAGTCTGTGTCGCTCCAGACATGTTTTGTGACTGTGCTGACCTCTGAACTGAAGAAGAAGAACGTTTGCCTCCGCGCATGCGCAGCACTCTCTGGAGAGCTGTTCTTCTCTTTGTCTCCGCGTCCTCCTTTCAGTGAGCTCCTCATCTGTAAACTCTGGCTCGAAACTTTTGAGGACACCCATCATATTCAAAGTTCTCCTCCACAACATCTTCATCCGATAGATACTCGTCCATTTGGCACAAAACTGGAAAAAGAAAGTTGTTGAGTAGCCGGCGATCTTCCCCTGAAACAATGAGCCGTACAGCAAATCAAATACCCAAAGCACACATCCAAAAACAGGCAGGAATGGTTGAAAAGGAAAAAAATGGCCTGTTTTAAAATGGCCAGCAATGAATCCTGATCTCAATCTGATTGAAAATCTTTAGTATGGCTGAAATCTGCCACTGGGGAAAAGAAACCTGCAAATGTTCAAGAGCTTGAACAGTTTGCAAAAGAAGAGTGGGAGAAAATACCAGCTGAGAAGAGTAAGAAGCTTATAGATGGCTACAAGAAACATTTGGAGGCTGTCATCAGTGCCAAAGGGTGTGCAACAAAATACTGAAGAGGGGTGCTATTATTGCTGCACATGCTTTTTTCAGTTCTCTCTTTGAAATTACAATATGTAACATGTAAAAATGTTTTTTTGTTAAAGTATTTTGGACCTTCAATGGAAAGATCCTGATGATATAAATTTGGTACATTTCAATTTATTTCTGAAGATATTGTTAAAGTAATGAAAATAATGAAGGGGTGCCAATAATACAGAGCACGTCCAGCTACGATATGATTTTCTGTCCACCTTGCCTGGCCCCTACACTACCACTTAAATATGATTTTCAACACATTTTTAGAGTCAAACAATAAAACTCAACTTATTGAACTTCATCACTTTCCTCATGCCCCCAGCACCTGCTTCTTCCAGTCTCCACCTCACGTGTATTCAGCGGGGAGGAGCAGCGTGAAGAAGACGTTTGTTGTGCTTTTCTCAACAGACCATTTCATGTCGCTTTGCAAACTGTGTCAGACTGTAAAGAGCACCAGGTCTCCTCTCCTTTGTGTTCGACGTGTCTTCCTTTCAGCTGAAGTCACTGCTGCTGCAACATCATGCAAATGACTTTTTGGATGACCCCTCATGCGCATCGCCACTGAGGCCCCCTCTGCTTGTCCCCATTTAATTGAATTGAAAGGCAAAAGTTCTCACATTTACATGCAAATGGTGAATGTCCATTAGAGTTGTCACACTTCTTTTTTTCTTTTACCAAATCGACCCTAGAGGATTGGCTTCCTTGCTTCTAATGGAAACTGAGCTACTGATGCCTGCTGTAATTTGATCAGTTGGTAGTGAAACCACAAGCCCCCTCCCCACACCATCGCTGGCTCCATTCGTCCTTTCCAGCCACTCCCACTCAGCATATCTCAACACCTGCTCTTTAATGAAGGCAAACACTGAGAGGGGAATAGCCAAATGAAACAAAGACGTCCACCCTTTGGCAGCTGCAGTGAAATAGAGCCAAGGTCATATGACACTGTTGAGCAAAGTCTCCTTGAGTTTTATATAGGCTGACTGCATATATGACATATACAGTACACATGTGCACAGGCTACTGTTCACACTGTGAGCTGCACTGACCCTTGGCACAGAATGTGAGGTCCTGTCGTCCTTGTTACATGTGTGCCCTCTTACGTTGTGTATTTAACTTTTTCCTGTCTTTACACTGTAGCTCACCTGATTCAGTCTTTGCATGTACTTTGTATTTTTGTCCATTTGTTATGGAAAAATGCATTTGTGCTTGATCCTTCGAGCAGGTAGAACCACCATGCTCTCATACCAATTTGCCAAATACTTATCAAAAGTATTACAACTCAAGTGCAGGGCAATACTCACATACAGGTGCTTATACTAGTTTAAACATTTTGATGCACTTTCATTTCTATTCTGTAGCCTATATTGGCCCTTTTCCACTAGCATGCCTTGGCACTACTCTACTCAGCTCTACTCAATTTGCAGCGTGTTTCCACTAGCCTGGTACCTCCTTAAACAAGCTAGTTTTAGTACCTTCATAAGTGATTAATCTAATAAATAATCCTTTTGCTCTATGTACGATTTGCTGTCTTTTTTTTTAACCTAGGAGGAAGTTGTTGTGAACTTTTTTGCAACTTGTACTTTATCTATTAAGTTGTAACTTACTGTCCATCACTAGGTTTACATGCATAAGGTAAAGGTCCAATATTGTTGAAGCCAAACTGAAACAGGACTTGTGTTTAAGCCAAGCTAAAACTGGACTTAAAAAAAGATTTTAACATGTTTGTCCATCTGTAATCACGTCAAATCAAATTTCTCAAAGTTTGAACTCACATACTCAGATAAAGCAGTTTGACTTGCTCTGAAAATACACATAATAATCAGACTGAACTGGATAATGCATGCAACAGAGGTCCACTGTAATAGAGGTTAAAATGACTGCCTTTCATTATTATGGAAACTGATCAGGATTTAAAAAAATGACAGTCTTAGTTTGAGCCCAGCTCTTATTGTCACATGTCAGTGCGTCTTTTGGCAAAACACTTTGACAATCAAAGTTACAGCTAGGGCTGAACGACTGGAGAAAATAATCTAATTGCGATTTTTTTTCCCCAATATTGCGATTTACTCTGCAATTGTTTTAATGTTCCTCATCTTATGTGTTCTTAAACAAACATAAATAGTAGATCTTTTTATAGTAAAACCAATAAGACGTTAAATTAATCTAAGGGTTAAAGATTTGAGGAAAAGTGGAGAAGTGAAGAACAGAAGCAAAGTAGGTATGAAATTGCAAAAAAAAAGGGGAAAAATTGGCAAAAAAATCTAAAAGTGGCTTAGGAAAATTGATTATGGCAAAATTTCCAAAAATGTTTCTGACAGTGGCCAAAAAAAGATGAGTGGGGGCAAAACAGGCATAAAGTTGTAGAAAACAGGGTTAAAAAAGGTAAAAATGGTCCAAAAGTGGGAAAAAGTGTATGGATAGAGGTAAAAATAGGCATGAAATTGCAAAAAACTACATCACAATGCCAAAATGTTCGACACATTTTGGGCTAAAAATATTGAACCTTCCGCGATTTGAAAATTGCAACAAGCCATATTGCGATTTAATCTAATTTGCAATTGATTGTTCAGCCCTAGTTACAACCAATAGTGAGTGATTGTAAGTGTGAATGGACAAGTGTGACCTGCTTGGATTTGTCAGAGACTCTGGAGAAAAGCTTTGGACAACTTCAAGCACATTTAGCCTAAGAAGAGTATAAAATTCACAGACCTGTTAAGGTTTTTTGTGTTTTTGCAGCTGAACTTGGTACCATATAGCTTCCTTTAAATTGTTACCAACAAGAACAATGTGGCATTTAGCAGTATGTAGAACAGCAGCCCTCTATATGGGGCCTCCAAACTTAACCACAAGCCTCCTGCACCCCAGAGAATGTCTTTGCTGGCACACTGATCTCCAACCGTCAGATTTCAGCTGCAGAGAAAAGATACTGGTTTGGTTTGATAATGCACTCTGTGTGCCGTACTGTAGAAGGCTCGTGCAGTGAGGAGGTGTGGAGGTGGAGAGTGAGAGTTGTCTATTGTTAGTGGGTGTCTTGGCTGTCTTCTTGGCTGAGCTCCAGTCTGGTGTCAGGGGCCTGGAGGTGCTAACTGTTCCACTGTGTCAAGGCCCTTGGGTAAACACAGCAGCTGGGGCCTTCCACAAAGCAATGCAGCGGAGGAGGCTTTCCTTTCACCTCAGCCCGCCTGCTTTTCAGTCTGCACCGTCATCGTGCCGTCTGCCAAAATCCCGTGTAGTTTATAGTAGCATGCAGCCACGCTGTTTGTCTGCCAAGTCTTCAAACACAGGCCAAGCGTAATCGTGTGCTTGTAAGAGGGAGCCGCTGGCGGAGGAGGAAGGAAGAAAAAAGAGAGCTCTTGGCTGCAGCCCAGGAAACGTCACATTACACTAAAAGCAATGTGTTCACAGCTCAGCTTCCAACATTTAGACTCCACAGGCAGGGAGGTACATCCTTCACAATTATTCCCTTAATAATTCATAGTTTGAACAAGATCGAAGCATTTTGACCAAAATTGCTTATCCTAACTGTTGTTTGAATGTTGTTTCCAGTATACATACTTTTCTGGGGATGTCACAATAGGACTGTTTCAAGGCATTTAGCAGCAGAAGAACCTGAAACTTTAAAATGCACATTGCTTGGCCAACATGACAGAAGTTTCCTTATATCATATATCTTTAAATCAGACTGTAATGCCTACATTATGTGCTGGATGAGTGGTAGTTGTTGTTTTTCAACCAGAGGGACAGAAGATTTATAACAGCTCCAGCAGTCACGTGTGGATGTGTCCTTAATTGTCCTTGTGACCCCAAATTGCTCCCTCTGCTGCGTCAGTAATGTGTAAATTTGTATGAATGTATATGAATTCGAGGGGACATAAAGTATCAATTTGGTGACATATTGTCCTAGCGACTGCAGTATGCTCGCCACAAGCATTTATTTTTAAAAGAATGCTTCATTTATTTGATTCAGTTGATTTTACTCAATTGAATCCAGTAAGTCGCATATGATCAACTTAATAAACTACCAAGACAAGATATTTGGTGTTCAAGCTGATAAACATCATTTTTGTTGCAAGTATTCACTAGTTTTGAATTTGACACCTGTAGCATGTTCCCAAAAGCTGGGACAGGGGCGACAAAAAACTGGGAAAAGTTGAGGAATTGTCAGAAACAGGTTACTTAAGGCCCTTTTCCACGAGCCCTACTCTACTCCACTCTACTCTACTCGTCTTGTGCTGCTTTTCCATTAGCCCCAGTCGCCTGCCCAACAGCGTGCAGTGTCGCTGTAAACAGAGAGTGGCTCTCAATGACGTCATTTTGAGCGCAACACAACAATCTGTGGCTTTTTGTCCCAAACTGAGTAAAAAAGGAGAGCAGAAGAAGGCTGCAGGTGGCAAGAAGAAATACCCCTTGAGAAGCACAGGAGAGTTTTGGAAGCTATACAACAGAATGAAGCCGAGGACGTATGAGGGTAAGCTAATGGTAGCTACCGCTAGCATGCTAGGTTGTCGCGCTCATGACTCATTGATGACGACATTGTCTGATCAATCAGTAGCCGGCAGTCGGTGACGTCATATTTTAGTATGGACTCAGCTCGCTTTGAACCAGAGTGGAGTAGGTACTAAAACTAGCTTGTTTTAGGAGGTACCAGGCTAGTGGAAACACGCTGCAAATCGAGTAGAGCCAAGTAGAGTAGGGCCAAGGCATACTAGTGAAAAAGGGCCATTAGAAACAGGTTAGTGTCATAATTGACGAGGTTCCTCCCTTTGTAAACAAGCAGATAGTCCAGCTGTTTAAGAACAATGTTTCTTAATACGCAATTGCAAGGAATTTAGGGATTTCATTGTCAACAGTCAATTATAAAACAAACATCTATTGTCCATGCCTTTAATTCCTTCAGGTGGCACTGCATCAAAAACCAACATCATACTGTGATGTGCCATGCAGAGCGAAAGCCATACATCAACAACACATGGAAACAGTGCTGGCTACTCAGGGCTTCAGCTCGTCTGAGGTGGACTGACAGAAATGGGAGTTTTGTACTTTGGTCTGATGAATCCACATTTCAGATGGTTTTGGAAATTGTGGGTGTTTATTTTACGGGCTAAAGAGAAAAAGACCATCCAGGACAAAGTTCAAAAGCCAGCATTTGTGACGGTATGGGGATGTGTTTGTGCCCATGGCATGGGTAACTTGTACATCTGTGAAGACACCATTAATGCTGAAAGGCACATGCAGGCTTTGGAGCAACATATGCTGCCATCCATTTTTATTACTATTCTGTCTCTTGCGGGGTCCCCCCTGCTTATTCAGTAAGACAATGCCAAGCCACATTGTGCACGTGTTACATCAGCGTGGCTTTGCAAGAGTGCAGATACTGCACTGGCCTGCCTGCCAGTCAGGTCTACATTAGAAACTGTGTGGCACTTTATGAAGCTCAAAATACAACAACAGAGACCCCGAACTATAAAGCAAGTGACGTTATACATCAAGGAAGAATATGACAGAATTCCAACTGCAAAGCCTCAACAGTTAGTTCACAAATGCTTATTAAGGGTTGTTTAAAGGTAATGTGATCTAACACTGTGGTTAATGGGTCCTTATCCCAGTTTTTTTTTTTTAATTTGTTGCAGGAATAAAATTCAAAATTACTGAATATTTAAAAAAAACAATGAGGTGGTTCAATTTGAACGTTAAATATTTGTCCTTTTAGTGTGTTAAGTTCAGTGTTGGTCATAAAGGATTTGAAAAACATTGTACTCTTTTTTTTATGTGTTTCACGCAATGTCCCAACTTCACTGGAATTGGGGTATGTTATTAAAGAAGTGGGACATGCAATGTTAAAAAATGTTGAATAGTCAGAGGTACGTTACAAGCTTAAGTCCATTTACAACTGCTGTTTTTGCTATTAGTGTGTACATTTGAGAATATCATAAAAAAAGCTGCAAATTGGTACAGCTATGAGTATAAAACAGATATGTTATTTCTAAATGTGAATGCATTTTGTCCTTTCAGATAAACATTTGCTTTCACTTGTGCTGGATCAAAAAGCTTGCTGTGAATAATTTCACTTGGTAAAAAACACATCATGTTCTGACCTTTAGCTAATCTGGTTAATAGACAATCACACTGTGAATAGTACTATGGACCATGTGAACTGCAGTCAATAATTTCAAAAGCCATGTTAGTAAATGATTAAAGAGTGGCACAGAAAATTGAATTATTAACATTGGGGGCTGCAATGCATGTAGGCTATAATAAGAGCTATACGTTGCAGCTGCAGGAGGTTATCGGAGATTTTGCTCCATTGTCTAGTTTCCTTCCCTCTGAGGGAGACTCAAGTGTTAAATGTTTCCCCTGCACTTAATCATCCGACTGCAAAAATATCTGTTAAGTCTCCTTACAGACTGATGTTGGGAATTAGTGTGATTCTAAGTGCCTGAAAATCCTCTAGTTTTTAAGTGCTCTGAGGCTTTTCCCCTTTAACTATCTTTATATTATTGGGAACACAGTTCAATAGTGTTTGAGGCAGATTTGGGATGCCCCAACCCCCAGTGGAGTCAGCCTTGATTAGCCCGCCATCTGGTCAAACAAAGACATCTCAGGTTTTCCTGCCCTAAATAAATGTGATTAGAAAACCTGAGGAAGCCCATTCAGCACCAGGAGGATGTGTGCTCGGATGTTTGGTTTGAAAGAAGTGGAAAAGATGTTAACTTGATGATTGATAGCATGAAGCTAGAACAAAATGAATGTGTTTGGCTGAGATGTCCTCCATTTGAGTCGTCCTGTTTGGGACTTTTGAATCAGACATTTAGAGATTAAGGATGATAATTTTAATACTCCAATACTTTTGAGATATCTATATATTAAAGACAGACCTCTAATATGTTATACCCAAGGAATTAGGTTGATAATCATAGAATGACTGCAAAATGGAGATACATTGGTACAGTGTCAAACAAGATGACGAATACGAGTATGTTGGATAAACTGGGATGTTGATTATTAAAAATCTAAAACTGATGTCAAATAGGGCTGAACAATTAATTGCAAATTAGATTAAATCCCAATATGGCTTGTTGCAATTTCCAAATCGTAGAAGGTTCAATATTTTTAGTCCAAAATGTGTTGAACCTTTTGGCATTGTGATGTAGATTTTTGCAATTTTCTTGCCTATTTTTTTTTTACCTCTATTCGTACACTTTTTTCCCACGTTTGGACCATTTTTAACCCCATTTTAACAACTTTATGCCTATTTTGCCCTCATTCATCATTTTATGGCCACAGTCAGAACCATTTTTGGAATTTTGACATGGTTTTTGGTATCTAATTTCAAATTTAATTCCCAATTTTGGTGCCATAATCAATTTTCCTAAGCCACTTTTGGATTTTTTTGGCCAAATTTTCCCCATTTTTTTGCAATTTCATACCTATTTTGCACCTATTTATTAACCTTTTTCTGCTTTCATACCATTTTAACCCCGTTTTTACAACTTCATACCTATTTTGCTTCTGTTCTTCACTTCTCCACTTTTTCTCAAATCTTTTATCCTTAGATTGATTTAATGTCATATTGGTTTTACTATAAAACAATCTACTGCTTATGTTTGTTTAAGAATACATAAGATGAGGAACATTAAACAATCGCAGAGTAAATTGCAATATTGGGGAAAAATATTGCAATTAGATTATTTTCTCAAATTGTTCAGCCCTAACCACTAGCATGCTTGGTCGTCGCGCTCTTGACTCATTGATGACGACATTGTCTGACCAATCAGTAGCCGGCAGTCGGTGACGTCATCTTGTAGTATCGACTCAGCTTGATTGGAACCAGAGTGGCTTGTTTTAGGAGGAACCAGGCTAGTGGAAACACGCTGCAGATCGAGTAGGGCCGAGTAGAGTAGGGCCAAGGCGTGCTAGTGGAAAAGGGCCATTAGGTCCTCTTCCTCCTCTCCTTTTCAGGGTGGTTATGTTTTCACAACATGTGTTTATGACTTCTGTTGTTGCTATAAATCCACGAGTTGGTCCTTAGTTTCTGGTCTCACCTCCTTCATGTGTCTTTTTTGCTGTCACCACAGTGGCTGTGTTTGTTATATTTCCTACTTTTGCCAATTTGCTTCCTGATAAAGCTGTTGTTCTTGTCAATGTGAGAAAACACAGATGATGAGCAAAATTTCTTATCATGAATGTTGAACATTTTTTAATTCTATTTCAGATCAAGGTGGCTTGTAATCTCTCTCAGCAAATCTCACACCACAGGAAAATGTGACACAATAATCTTTGGACCATAAGATAATTGAGCCTTTGCTGATTTTGACCAAGAGGGGGAAATCGGGCCAAAAGTCTGGGCCAGTTATCTTGTAATGTGTACCCTGCTTAGCTTTCATCAGCTACTATCAGTTACTACATTGTAATTCATGCTGTCAGACATTATTTGCTAACATTATTTTTAACATTAACATTTTAAATTGTTAAAGTGAAATATAAAAAATAAAAGTATCATAGGCAAAACTTAGCTAAAAGTAATGATCAATAACAATTAATTAGTGATCAATAACACAATACATTGTGCTTTGTTTATTATTTTATCATTAAAAAGGAATTTTTAGTGATATCAGTAATTTTACCTAACAGTAAGCTGTAAAGTACCAGCTCAGTGTTAGAGCAGTATTAAAAATGGGTGAATGAATGTGAACCACGCACTGTGCAAACACCTGCTTACCTGTAAATCTGTCATCGGAAACTCGTGTCTTTGCATTTATTGGCTGTACTATTCTCAGTATGTGCTTTTGCCTCTGCTCTATTACATTCTGTACATTCTGTTTGCTTCCTTATCTGTATCATATTCCCTGCTGCTGCAACCGGCCAATTTCCCCATGAGAATCATTACACTTTTATCTAATCTGATCACATAGGCCGGACCTCTGCCGTGTCTGTTTATGGACTGCATTTAAGTGGGCCCTGTATCTCCAGGATGTGGACAATTCAAATGTCTACTTGACTGAATGTAATAATTTACTTGCAAAATATAATTTCCTCTTAACCTGCACATAAAGAAAAGTGACTGACAGATGACATAATATGATCAGGACCTGAAGAGGCTGTGAGGTAATGGCAGATTGTGCAGTTATATAAGTTAGGATGTTTGTTCTTTTTGACCATGATAAATGATCAGAGAGGCTGAACCATCTTTGGATAAATGACATTGTGATATATTTATCTTTTTCTGTTGTAACATAATGTGTATTGAGCTATGGATGTATACAGCAAGCTATTGCAAAAAAAGCAACATGTTATTGTACACTCTAAGAATGAATCATGCAATCATTAAATTATTTTCTCGCATACACTCAAAAGAGTATGAGGGTCAAGCATGAGAAATAAAAAAAGCATGTTTTTTTTAGATTGTACACAAGTGTGAAATCAGAAGGTTGAGGGAACTTAAAAAACTAATTAAGAAAAAAGGTCAGTAGAAAGCAAAGAGGAAATTAAAGAATGCATTATTCGAATTTTGCAGATATTTTTTTAACTTATCAAAGAAACAGATATTTTTGGTTGAGCGCACATGCTCTTTACTTTACAAAAAATGGCTTGTTTCTTTGGTAGTATTTAAATAGGAACTATTGGTAAACAAGAAAATAAAATTTCAATCTTAAAAGTAGGAAACTCTTGATTTTTAAATGTTCCCAGGGCTCCAGGCTAACTTTTTGCATTGGTTGCAACGGTGCACCTAAAAAATGTTTTAAGGTGCACCCAAATTTTCCAGTGTCGCCTTTAACGGTATAAGGTCACCATTTTATCCCTCTCCATAACTTTCATATAATGTAAATGCTTTATAAACAAGAATACGATGTAAAGAAATACTTGTCTTTATTTGAAGCAAAATTATGTATAAAAGAAAAACAGCGTTTAAAGTTCTTTACTGAATTAATCTTTTGAAATCTTTCAAAATAAAAAGAGCTAATGTTTAAGGTGCTATACTGAATTAAAAAATGGAATAAATATCCAGATTTTATTAACTAACAACATAACATTTAACTGGATGGTCATATTCTCCAAAAAAATTGAACCTAGAATAAGACTTCACACACTATAGTCAATATTTACAAAACTGAAACTAATGTAAATAATGAAAAAAACTATTCTCAAACTAATTTATGAAACATGATATATAGGACGAAACATTTTATGTCTTTTTTTTTTACTTTTTGTGGCTTTTTTTCTTTACAGCTTTATGTACAGTCGGGGTCTGTCACAGAGGTTCGTCCTCAGTGGACGTGGACACTCATCTCTGTGCCCGTGTGTCAGAGAAACTCCTCTTTAACAGAAGAAAGGACTGAACAAATATAGATGTTATAGTTAATGTTACTTTGCTTCACTTGTTTTTGTTAATAATTATTCATTATCTGACAGTCACTAAGACGAATTTGGCAGTTTCACTGCTACTTCAGAGTTACCGCTTCGTGCTGAAACCTGACACCAGAGTCAGGCTCTGTCTGGGCTCATTCGCATACTAACAGCTGATTGGATGATGAATGAGTACCTCAGTTAATTTTGTCAACTTAAATTTGTAAGAGTGCACCTAACATTTTTTCATGGTGCACCAGTGCGCCCAAGAACAAACGTTAGGTGCACTCTCACTAAGTTTGGGTGCATGTGCGTCCAAAATGGTTGCACTCTGTTCCTATGTAGCGATGATAAGGTGAAGCAATATGCTAAATGTGTGTATTCTGCCCAATATGTCAATATTTACAAACATTTAATATGTGCTGATAACGATATTTAACTTTTTTAGACTACACAAATGATTGAATTGAATTGAATTGATTTATTTATTTCGGTCACGTCAGCACACTTATACGACATCACACATTGTCAATAGTTGATCACATTGTACATGTCATTGCATAAAAACAGTTTTCCGGGTCGATGTTTATGTTTGGGTTATTGAAGTCCGAACAGTTCTGGTCAACATTTTGAATTTTTATTAGATCCTGATGCCCATGTTTTCTGATCCAGTCAGTTAAATCCAAATGTCCATGTTCCATGTTACAGTTCATTAGCTCATTTTCCTCAGATTGTGTTGAGGTTTTGAAGCTTTTGTTATCCATTTTAGGCGTTAAATTTGTCCAGATCCTCCATGCTCTTGACCAGCAGCGTCTTCATTTGTTCTGGGGCTTCTCCGTTGGTTCTTATCAGTATTTTGCAGTTTGCCGTCCAGGTGCTTTTTATCTTCCCGGCCTTTTTTAGCTCTCGTGCCTTCTTTGCCATCTCTGCATTTTTCTTGGTCAGGTTTTCGTTGAAGAACACCGTTGTACCTTTGAGTTTTGGGCCCTGTTTCAGCCCCAGTCGCCTCTTGTGTTTTCTGTTTGTGAATCTCAGTTTCACAACTTTCCCGCCGTTTGCCCCTTTCCAGGGCATGAGGTGACAGTATTCCACGTTGTTGAAATCCATCTCGATTTTCTTTGATTCCATGAAGTCGGCCACCTGTCTCTCCACCGTCTTGTTCTCCTCTTCGTCTTGTCCGCTCTCATGCTCCCCTGCCTGTCCGTTTGTCAGTGCTTTCGCGTAGGAGCCCGGTTTGATCTTTATGCCGGTTCCGATCACTTCATTCAGCCTGGTTTGTTGATCCAGGTCTTCGACTCGCGCTTCCAGCTGTTTGATCATCTCAGATTGTTTTGTGCTGTAATCCTGCAGCTGCTTGTGTTCACTCTGGAGGTTTTTTAATTCAGTGAGAACCGTTTCTATCTTCTCCTCTAGACCTTTTTTCAGTTCTTGCTGGCCTTTCAGGATTTCATTAATCCCCTCTGCCATGTTTGGATCGGGTCCGGAACCCGAATCCAAATTTTTTGTCTTGGATTTTCCCTCCTTATTGCCTCCAATTTTAGTGAGTTCGAGATAGTCTTGGAGGAGACTCTGTTGTTGTTTCTGCTGTAGCTGCTATCCAAGGACAGAGCTCACAGATATGCGTCCGTCTCCCACGGAGGACAGACACCCAATATTGTCCAGATAATATTGTGTATTTAAGGTTTAATTTATGGATTTTTATGCCTTTTTTATTGTTGATAAAGGTCTGTTTATGAAGCTTGACATTGAGGAGAGAGAGTGAAGGGAATGACAGCCTAGAAAGGAGCATGAATTGGAGACCAAATATCTGTTTGGTTAATCTGAGCGTAAAGTGTTTATATTAAAATTGAACTAACCAACACCTTTTCTCGAGTTTTTCTAATAGTTCACCTACACAGTTTAGTTGATTTGTTTCTACATTACGAGTTGCACGTCTGTTAACTTTCAGCTGAATTGCAGTCCCCTCTACAGTAGCGCTGGCTTAACTTACCTTTACTTCCACATCGTAGTTAGTTTTTATTTCTGAATGAATCTTGTAAATAATGTTGGCAATGTGTTTGTGTTTTAAGCATTTTTGGTCGTGAACAGTAACTGTGTTGTCTTAAAGGGACAGTTCAGTGTTTTTAAGATGAGCTGTATCAGGTTGCTTGACAGTAGTCAGTGAAGTGGCTGAACCTTTTAGGAGATCGAGCTCAGACTGTCTTCTGCCGGTGTGCTTTGATTAGTTTTCATTTTCAGTAGTTATTACTTGACTGAAGTGACTGCAAGTCTGAACATAAGTTACTCCTCAACTCGGCCTCTTTGTTAGTTTGATATAAAGTTTGTTTCCCTCATGACTTCTGCCGCTGCTGATTGGACTTTAGTAATCACACATCTGATGTCTCTGCTGTTTCCACCTCTTTCTGCCAAAGCATTAGTGCAGGTCTGGGAGTTGTGTGGGCTGCTGCGCTAAATAAGGGTGTTTGTTGCTGTATAGAGCAACACATAGCTCCCACTCTGATCTACTGGAAGCCTCTACAGTGTTTGTTTCTCAGTATTGATGGCATCTAAAACCAGTAACATAATATTTTCAGGAGACTTGCTGATCAAGGCTAAACAGAGCTGTAGGTACATCTTAATGCAGCATTTAAGCAGCTGTATATCACAACAAGAGGGAGATTTTTCCAACACTGAAGCCAAAATATCCCCAAAAATATTCCTGCTATCATATGTGCCAGTGTGTAGGGATGGTTATATAGTCCACAGGTGTCAGACTGCAAATATAGCAAGCTTACACCTCGTGTTTGTTGTACAGAATTAGAAGAGCTTATTTTCTCGGCTAATTAGTTACCATAAGCTGCATCTGTGATCCAAGCATCACTTTAGACCCTCATTTACCATGCCTCTTAATGTTTGCTTTGCTGATGACCAAGGATGTTGCAGCACAAGTGTTTTAAAAATAAACGTTTAAATAAGAACACTTGTTGCTAAAAGCGTACAGAAACAAGAAGAAGTCAGGGGCACCCACATATTTGGTACATTCTTCTTTTTATTTACAAGAATTGAGGACATACACCAGCTTCATGTCTACATTTCACAGGTACAATGGCCACAGTTACATGATCTTTTTTAATTCAGAATAAAGTATTCAGAAATTAAATAATTTGGAATTAAAGTATTCTCTTTCATTTACATGGAAATATTAATTTAGAATAAAGGTTAACATGGAAATCTCATTTATTGGCCTTCATTCAATTCTGCTTGTGGTCTGGGGTTTGGGGATGGTTCTGATTGGACAGGAGAAACATGACGTGACATATATCATAAAGAAAACGAACTCCAGTTCAGCATCTCCAGCATTTCAGGGAAACCTCATCCAACTTGGATGCTACAACTTTAAAAAGGTCAGCATTTTTGTGCTCCTGTCCATCCACTCTTTTCATTATTTCCAAATCTACTAAGGCTCTAATTAAATAAATTGTCTCCGTTTGAATCCAGTGCAGTCCAGAGCAGTGGAATTAATTTAAAGCAAAATGAATGTGTACATGATCGAGAAAATATTCAATTAAGATTTAAAATCAGAATAAACCAGCCACCTACTTTGGAATTAAGTTTTAATTGGAATGGCCATTTTCATTCGGAATAAGGTGACCACAAGGTTTTTTTTTAAAACTTTTTAAAGAAGATTTAAGCGTTATTCTGAATCAAAGGGCAGTTAAAGCTCTCATGGAAACAAAGCCATTTGCAAGTGAAGCAGGGCGCTTAAAGAAGATAAAAAAGTGTACTTAAATATTTTAGTTTCACACTGCCGATTCTTAATGCAACATAATTTTTTTAATTCACATATGTCACATATGTGACATCATCTCTGACTTATCAGCGTTCCAGTTGAAGTGGGAAAAAAACCTGCAGATCCACAAGGCTATTGTTAGCTGTTGTTAGCACACCCTGTGTTGTTGTATGAAGAATGTGATTATCACTATGGCAGCATTTTTGTAAATATAAGTCTAACAATACTATGTATACAGCTGATCTAGAGCGACACACCCCAGTCAGAAGTGCAAATAAATGAATTATTACAGGAGTTAAATAACTGTTCACACTGGGGGCATCCATCTTCTATTGTCAACTCAGGGGTGGTGAGGTTTCACCGAGTTCCCAGTAGGAAATTCCGACTTCGTGGGACGTTCCAGTTGCAGTTTCCTACTCCGAACTTGGAAATTCCTACTTTTGACCACAACTGGAACGCACCAAAAGACGTGTCAGTTTTTGGAAAACTTAGTATCGTAGTTTTGTAGCCGGCTATGTATCTCTACTTACAGCCAGTGCTCTAAGACGTGTCTGAATAATATAAATTTGCTCTAGTTTTAATTGTCTTGTTCCTGAAGTTGAGTATCCAGGCCAGTCCAGCCCTGTCTGACCCGACTGTGAAGCTAAGGAATAGCATAGATAACCTATTTTGATGCTATAAAACTCATCTTAAAGTGTGTATTTCGATAACTAATTCGAAATAATAATTAACTAACTCCTGTATAAATCCTGATTTGGTAGTGAGTTGATTCCTTTCTGCCTCTGCTGCCTCCTGCTCCTCCAGTAGCAATGCAGTGGCGTGTTGCACCCTGGAGATGAGCTCCAGATGCGTGACGCACAGCACCATCCCAGCCTTCGTCCCTGGGGGGCACTGGGCTGTCAGAGGTGGAATGCCCCGGCACACTTAACGCTAGCTGAGAGGAAACAGATACCTCTGCCTCCAAACGCAGAAATCGCTGTCTATCGATTAGACTCTACAAAAAGCTGTGAATTGCGCTTATGGTTTGAACATTTGATACTGCAGATTCAAAGAGATAGTCATAACACTGACTTCTCTGACGGAGGAAACCCTGAGAATTATGGGATTTGTTTCCTGCATCCCCCTGTTACCCTCAGACAGCATATTGCTTTACACAAAGAAGTCATTTTGCCATCTGACTGCAGGCGTCGTGACCTCTGTCATTTCTTATGTAATTAGATTTGATGTGTCCTCATAGTACTGGAGGTTTAATGCTGATCGTGAATGTATCAAGTTCCTGGTGCTGTCACTATAATGAGAACGAATATAAAGGCCTATCAGGTCTGTGTGATGTCTCCAGCTGCCATTAGCATGAGGGTGAAGTGGATTCTTGCTCTTTGAAAGATGTGAGATATGCTAGGTATTTTTAGCTAATAGCTGCTTTGACCTGAATGCAGCATTAAAGCTTCTGCTCAAAGCAGCTTTGATTACATGGGGCCTCCAAAAAATGTGGTTTTATTGCACTTGATGCCTCATGAGAACGTGAATATGAGTCTTTGTGAAACGTGAAATACTTTGAATATTACAGACAGCTTAAATGTTTTTATAGGACACTTCACAGATCAAATTAGCACCCTCAAATCAGAGACTTCCAGCCAAGAGATAAAAGCAAATGGCTGCAAAGCATGTTTCTTAGCATGGAGCTGAGCCTAAAAATAATATATTACCAGACAAAAAGGATGGAAAATATTTAGTTTGATCTTAAGCAAGGAATTATTCCTGCCTTGTAGAGCGACTAAGGGAAAAGTTACATCAGAAACAAGAAAACAAAGATAAGTTGGCAAAAAGGAAAACCCAAATGCTAGGAGAAATAGCAAAGCATCCCTGAAGAGCGATCAGAATTGAGTAGAGAGATGATGAATTACATGATACAGGAGTATCATGAGACTTGGCAAAAAAAAAACAAAAAAAATACAAGCTACAATGCATGGTGTAGAGGTCACAGAGCATTATATGTAAAATAGAAAACATATTTGGTAGAAACTCCATTCAGTAAGTTCACCCTCTCTGTACTGGTTTGATGGTTTTAGCAGAAATGACAGAGACAGTAAAGACGTCAGGGGGAGTACAGTGCTCTGTACGGCTGCATGTCCAAGTGTCTGTCTGTGCGTTCATGCATTTTTATGTCGTGGTGATGACCTGACTTGCCTTCGCTCCACTTTATAAAAATTTATTATTTTTATTTTAAAATTTGCATGACCAATCCAAGACCTGCCCGTATAGAGGTTTTATCAGGGCAAACTTTGTAACAGAAAACACCAAAAACTGAGAAGAAATGAGTAGAGTCAGGTCAGTACCACAAAAAAATGCCTTTTTTAAACCTGCTGTAAAGTCCTCTCTCTTACGATGCGATATAAAAATCTTTAGCTCAACTTTAAATGCACTGTTAAAAAGGGTCCAGTTAAAAAGGTGATGGCTAAAGGCAACATAATAGCTTTTGTTTAATTGGCCTTGATTACTTGGGGCCCAAAAACTTTTATTGTGTAGTTCCTGTGACTTAATGGTCCATGAGTGCTCAAAGGTGCACCTTATGTAATATCCTAAAATCTGGGTTACAAGTGCCAGCCCATCAGCATGTCAAAAAACAACATTGTAGAAAGGTCAAACATTTTAAAAGGGCATCAAAAAGCACATAGTCATTCTGTTAATGCTGATAAAATAATTGTAAAAAAAAGATAGGTAGCTGCAGCTCTGACCTGAGTGCAGTTTAATGTGTTCTGCCTGACACGACAGTTTTTACTGCACCCGTCCCCACCACCAAAATTTGGCTTGGTTGTATAATTCATTAGTCCTAATACCTCATAGCGATGTGAAAATGCATCTTGTGTAATACCGTAAGATCAAATCAGGGTCACACTGGGAAAAGCAAGTGCCAGCACAACAGAATCTTGTATATAAAGACAAGACCTGTACAATTACAGGACCAAATGAATAAAAACACATTTTAAATGGTGGAAAAAATCTACTGAAGTTCTACGATGCATGGTCAAAAGGTCAATAAAGATTGGTGAAAATTTAAAATAAGAATGCTAAGGAAAACAAACAAACAAAACAAAAAAAACCTAGAAGCTTTTCACCTTTAAAATTGTCTAAGAACAGCCTGACCTGAACAGCTTTTGCTGAAAGCAGCCTTGTTTACACGGGCCCCCCAAAAATGTGGTTTTATCGTTAATTCTTCCAACTTCATTCCTCATGAGAGTGTGAATTTGCATCTTATGCAATTCCCTCAGATCAAATCAGGGTCACAAGTGGAAAGCAAGTGACAGCAAAGCATATATCTTAGCTTGTCTTAATTTAAAGAAAAAGCATAATTCCTGCAGGACAATATTAAAACAAAATCAACAGATCAACAACGCATGGTAGTCTGGCTTTTAGCTGATTGTATTTATCATTATTTTACCTTAGAATTTAACTTAATTTAACCCTCTTATTTTGTTTTATTTCTACGTTTCTGTTCAAATTTTTTTTTGGGGGGGGATTTTAATCTTTGTTAAATGCTTTTCCTTTTATTATCCTATTTTAGCTGATTTTATTATGCACCTGATGTTACACTTTCTCATTTTACTATATTATTTATCCAACTTTTATTCTATACTGTTATATTATTTTATTTATTTATGTATCTACACAGTTATTTATCTTACCCTCTAGTATTTTCGAGTATTTTTAAGTATTATTTTAGTTTTAGTTCCTGTGTTTCCTCAGTCCTCTAATTCTGTTTTCTGTCAGAATTTCCTTTTTATGTCTTTGTGTGTTTGAGTAAGTGAGTGTGTATATTGAATGTTGTTTGGAGGAGGGGGGGTTGTGGGGGTCTTTTTTATTTTATGCAATTTTCTGCTTTTTATTCCACTTACTGTTATTTTATTGTATCCTTTTCTCATGTACAGCACTAAAGTCCTGTATGAAAAGTGCTTTACATATAAAGTTTGACCATTATAATTCTGGTAATAAAAGCTTATAAAAATGTTTTGTCCCATTAGAAACAGCTGCTAACAGCTTTGACCTAAATGCAGCATTATAACTTTTGCACAAAGAGGCCCTGATGACATGGACTTGTCAAAATTTGTGCATTAAGTATACCTAATACCTCATGAGGTTTTGAATGTGCCTTTATAAAACCTTGAATATTTTGCATAGTACAGACAAACTAAGGTTTTTCACAGTATACTTCCCAGAGCAAAACTAATACCTTCAAATCAAATTATGAGCGAAGGGGTACCGAGGGGGCCCGGTGCAAGTCTGAGCATAGTTTAGTAGGAAAATCTGGTCTCTGAGGTACTCTTTCTAATGGGCCTGAAACTCTCCGGGAAAGGGTTAACTGGTGGAGTACTGTATGTGGTGGCACAGATGTGATTCACTAAAATGTTTGCTCTGCCTGTGAAAGGGTCTTTGAACCAATGAGTGTGAACTTCTGGCCACACCAGCCTATAAACGTTGCATTTATGTGAGGCAGCGAAAGGGGCCAGCTAGTGTAATGGGGGATGGGGCCTCTGCCTGTGGAATGTGGTGTCTTGGTGAAAGGGCCTGAGCTGAACAAATGCAGTCAGTTTATTTGGCAAACCAGACTTGCTGGTCACCAACAGACGTGTTTACCCAAGAACTAAACTTGCAGATCCTCCCCCTTTTCTCCTAGACGGAGCTCTTTTCTTTCTTCTTGTTACAATGTGTGCTCTCGCCGTCTCCCTCTCTGGGTGTGAAATCGTACGGGCTGAAAAGTGTGTTGATAAGAGCTTTTCTTCCGTGAGAGTCTGCCTGCCTATTTTCCTTCTGTCTTTTTTTCCATGCCCCCCCTGCCTCCCCTCCTCTTGTCTTTTTTCCTCTGTTTCTCTTTTTCAGCTTTGTAATTGGAGTGATTAATGGAGGGAGGGGTGGTCTTGCCTGGAGGCCTACTTTTCAGTAGCCTCTTTAGAGGTGCAGCACCGCTGAGGCCGGGGCAGGTAGCAACACGTTCGGCCTCTGGACGTTTAGCCCCCTGTCCCTGCCACTTTGTCTGCACCCTCAAAGCCAGACGGCGGAGGCAGGCATGCCCCTGGGTCCTGCCATGCTGCTGGGTCCTGTTTTCTCATGTGAGCCTGCTCATTCTGCTCCTGACCTCTAATATGAGCAGAGATAATTGTTGTAATGAGCAGGAGATCATATTTGTTAGGAGGGACTCTGCCATATGCTCCCAAGTGGCAGTGAGATTTACTTCCCTCCTCTTGCACATGGAAACCCGATTAGCCAGAGCCTTTGTTGGCGGTAGCGTATGGGCAGCTCACCATAAGATCTTTTACAGTAGTTAGCAGATAAAGGACGCCATCCGCTCAGCCCAACTCCCAAAGCTCCCGCCCCTAACCCACGGCCCCCCTCCTCTGCAGTAAGAAGAACTATGAATGATTCCAAGTGTCCCGCTGTGGGATCAAGGCCTCAATTATTTGATCTGGATTAGAGATTTCTGCCCCCCAATGCTAGTTTATACAGGCATGCTGAGAGGAGGCAGATTCGCTTTCTTTTAGAGCATGTGGCCGGATAGCAGATGGACTTACAGTAAAGACATCGGATCTCTTGATCTCAAGTAGATGAAGTGTGATTCCTGTTGGATATTTAATCATCAGCTTTAATCACACATGCAGTTCTCTCCCAAGCAAATGAATGAGAACCGAAGATTTCTTCGTATTAAGCAAAGAATACAGAGTAGTTGGCTGAGGTCAACATCTAATCTCTTCTGCTGACAAGAACTGATACACACACCTCTTCTTTGTCAAGAACACCAGGTCTTAGGCCTCATTTACGTGACAATGAGATTTTATTGAATCTCTTTTTATCTGCTTTATCTTGTATGTTCTTCATTACTGTTTATCTATCTACTGCACAGCACTTGCCGCGATGGGCGGGGCTAACCCTCCCGCGATGCGACCACCGCTTGTCACACTACCACATAGCTTGTCACGTGATGTCAAAGTAAAAAAAAGTTGATATTTTGAGACGATGTTGTGTGTGGCTGTGCGGCAACAGCCAATCAGTGATGTGTGCGTGTGTGACGGTGCCCGTGACAGACAGTTTTTCATCTGGACTACAGAGGAACAATTTATGTCCGTGTGGGAAACATTGGCCAGTGAGGACATTAGTTCCGCCTGGATAGGCCGCAGTAAACTCACAGATAATGCTGCTGCAGGGCATCAGCTGCAGGGTTTTGTGTTTGATAAGTGAATGAAAAGGATACAGCTGTATAATGTCCGCTTATACATCCTATTATATGATACATGATATGATCGTGCTGAAACTCGAGCGGACGTGATGTCACCGAGCGACGGCAACGGTAACCAAAATGAGGTATTTATGGACACACGAGGATACGTCAGTGGGCGACACGATTTTGGTAGCTGGATAGCTTGTGGTGTGAACGCAGCATTAGCCTTTGGCATTTTGTGGTTGAAGTGCCGTCCTTTTTCACTTGACTTCAGGATGTTTCCTGATTTTTGTAATACCTGTATGATTTATGTGTTATCATGTACTTGTGTGCTGATGCCTGCTTCTGAAGAACAATTTTCCCATGGGACTATAATAAAGTTGAAGTTGAAGAATTTAATTTTTTTTTACTCTGCGTTTTTAAAAGTATTCTGTGTTCATATGGAGACAGTGTGAAAATGATGCGTGTTCACATGGATCTTGGAGAATGACTGAAAACACGGTGGCGTATATGCCAGGCTGGTAATAGGCGATGGAGGTTTGCAGTGAATCAGCTTACCAATGAAGACAAACTTTTCCGTTTTATTCGCTGAGGACTTGCTCCTTGGTGAATATAACAATCGTGCCTATTGGTCAGAGTGTTGACGCAGCAAATGCCCATTTTGTTGGAGGAGCGATAACAGACCAAGCACAGTAAGCGGCACTCGCTGCTCGGTAATTGGCCGTTGTTTGTTGTTCCATGTCATCATTTTCCCTTTTTGCCAGCAGACTCTTTTCCCTTCATTTGGCCACACCCAAAATCTGAATTTTTCTTCAACGATAAGGAACCATTACAAGTTATGGCTGTTCAGTTTGTGCTGTCTTAAATCCAAGAAGTGAGTCACTGATGTAACTTCAAAAATGGGGATACAGTGGGGTTTCAAAATGTACAAGAAGGGTCTTGGTAAAGCTCTCCATGTGACGATACAGTACCTGACTTTGTAAGCTATAATCTGCCAACACCTTGGTGCATCAATAATATGGTGCAGCCCTGCATTTTTGTCAGATGTGCTTATCCAGACTCACTCTTGGATATTATGGGCCTGACTCTCACATTACCTCCAGCCCAAATTAAGCGAGTTAAAGCACTCAGCGTTTGTGTATCCTCCTTTCTGGCTACATGCCATTAACACTATTGTTGGCTGCCATCCAGTTCTCTGCCGGCGGCCTTGATTGTGATTAAATTACTGCTGCTGTGCCTGTTTAAAAGATTTCCCTCGCTGAACTGTTTTGACAGGCAGCAATTTGGCCCAAAAAGATTAGTGCAGGAATGAGATGTTAAGAGTACCTGTGGGATGAGAGGAGCTCTCCTGTTTCTGCTTTACGGGAATGTTGGAGAATTTCACTAAAGCCTCGTCTGATAGGGCACAGTCTGTGACGTTCTGTGTGGCTTTTTTATTGCCTGAGGTTGCTATAGTGACTTTCCTTGTATGTACATGTATTTTGTTTAAATTGAGGAGGGGTGTGGCTGTTTACTCTGTGTTTATTTTGCAGATACAGCAGCCTGATGAGGGTTTACCCTGGAAACCGGACTTGTTTCTGTCAAAGTTAGGGTGTCTGTTTGAGGTAAAGGGCTAGGTCACCCTGGTAGCCGCGATCCTGCCCTCATCTCAGTTTCTCTGGCGTGGCGGTAGATGACTGAGGATGATGAGTATTGACGTGTGCTGTGAGATTGCGTCCGGAGGGGGCTGGGGACTTCCCTGTGTTTGCACATCCAGGGCTATTGATCCTGGCCTCCTGTTCAATGGCTGTGACCCAGGGGACTCGGTCTGCAGCGTGGAGCTGTGTACGCTGGGACACACAGAGCCATGACAGTAGCTGGGAGTGCAAAGACGAGGGGTTAGGGGCATGGCTCAGGGCTAACAGGGCTCTAATATGGCAGAGACACGTGCCACTCTTCATTAAGCCTTGTTCAGTCTGTAGGATTGCACCGATGGGCCGCAGAACAACAAATGCTCTCAGGTCTACACCATATTTCCAATAAAACATGGTGTCATTCTGCTTTTCCAGCAGCCAGAGTCATTCAGCCTGTTATCAGTGGAAGAAAAATTAACTAGTCCATGTTTCGGCTGGGCCACATGGAAGGAAAATCCTATCTCACCATGTCTCAGGTAGAAAATTAGACACAACATATATTCTGATAATCTCATTCTGTTAAAAATATAATATAACGACACCAAAATCATAAAATTTGAAACAACAGAAAAATGGAAAACAATTTTGATGCCTGTTTGATACTATTACAATAAAAAGAAGACCTAGACAACTAAAACAAGTTTCTTTCTGACAAACATGTCTAACAGTTCTGTACAATAATTCTTTCAGCACATGTCCAAATTGTGCAAAAACATTGGCAACATTCCCTTATATTGAGGTTGCCCGTCTCTGAAATACCATGTGTTTCAAAACTATAACATCACTGTTTTATTTAGTGGTAGTTTAAACTGTGCATAATGATCATATTTTTTTAAAAGAGAGAGAAAAAGAGACAGCTGTTAGACAGTGACAATAAATTTTACAAAAACATTGGCAACATTTGAAAAGGGAGCAGATTTGGTGAGGTTGTCAGTGTGAGGATTAGTCTGTGCACTCGAGCTTACAGTTAAGGTGATTAAGAATTAGAGGTACTTGATGGATCAAGATCAATATCTGCAGCGTGAATTAAAAGTTCGCCATCATCCTAACGCGATAAATACCGGTGGTCTCAGATGTAATCATCCATGGTTGATACTCCCAGCAGCACATTCAGACAGCAACAAATTGCTAATCCACTCGTCCGAGTACATGACAGAACAACAGTAGAGACACGGTGAAATCCCCAAAACTTTGTTCTGTGTTTCCTTAAAAATATGAATCCAGAGTTGAAACTGTTTTTGAAACCAGAGCTGAGAATGGCAACTTAGCTCCGCTTTGTTGGTGCTCCACTTTTTTTTTTATAAGGCATTTGCTTTTGAGCAAACAATAACCAGCTGTAAAAACAAAGCAAAGTATCTGTTCAAAATGCTATTCCTTCGCTTCACGGTCGGGTCGGACAGGGCTGGACTGGCCTGGATACTCAACTTTAGGAACAAGACAATTAAAACTAGAGCAAATTTATATTATTCAGACACGTCTTAGAGCACCGGGCTGTAAGTAGCCATATATAGCCGGCTACAAAACTACGATACTAAGTTTTCCAAAAATTGCTTGTTGTCACACATCAAAATCTACCACTACATATCTAGAAAGAGATACATTACCTCGTGGCTTTGCATCCTATAAGTTGTTGAAAAAGAAGTTGTAAAGCAATGCAGAGTTCTGAGGAAGGTCCGAGCTGCATTCATTAGCATCACAACAAACACACGCTTTAGCTTGGGTCTTTTGGTTCGTTCCAGTTGTAGTCAGAAGTAGGAATTTCCGAGTTCCGAGTAGGAAACTGCAACTGGAACGTTCCCCGAAGTCTGAATTTCCTACTGGGAACTCGGTGAAACCTTGCCACCCCCGAGTTGACAATGGAAGATGGATGCCCCCAGTGTGAACAGTTATTTAGCTCCTGTAATAATCCATTTATTTGCACTTCTGACTGGGGTGTGTCGCTCTAGATCAGCTGTATACATAGTATTGTTAGACTTATATTTACAACAATGCTGCCATAGTGATAATCACGCAGGGTGTGCTAACAACAGCTAACAAAAGCCTGGTAGATCGGAGATGATGTCACTCCCAGTTCGGAGGTTACTTGAACGCAGCATTACGACAGTCGCCGCGCGTGCTCATGGGTAGCAGAGTCTTTATGTCGGCGGTAATAGATTCTCCTCATAGCACCTTTAAAGATATTTAGCATCTGCAGCAAAACACGTGATCAGGGCGTCCCCATTTAAAACAACAAAGTGCCAAGCAGCTGGTGTCTTAGACTCAATTTATTGTTGCTGTGGCATCAAGCAGTCATTTAAACAGTTTAATTTTTACATATAACATGACTATTCTTTTTAATAACATTTCCCTTGATTATATTGTGGTCAGTTAGTGCAGTGCTGTTGGTGTTTCACAATGTAAACAATCTTTAACATAACATCAGGCCTGCTGTCTCATTTCATATCAACATCTTACCCAACATCTGCTGCATACAACACAACTGCTTCACAGGCAGTTAATAGCTGTTATTATATTATGATGATTCTGAAAATGCATCACTACAATGAGGACTTCCTGTTGTCAGCAACAGCCACTTGAGTTCCTCTGACCCCCTTCCTGTAGAGGAGTGAATCCAAATCATGTGATGCTTTTATTAAGAACAAGCCTCTTCATCTAATAACAGCTCCACTATCAAATTGGAGAAGTGCTGTCAACATCCTGAGCAATCAATGCCATCCATCCCCCACTCCCCAAGCAGCAGCCATTAACCCTTCTTGTTCCGGCATGCCTGGCCTCACTAAAATGGTGGCTGTGCTCTACTCCAGACATCTTTCCATAATGGCTGTGTAGAATAACCCCCCCGAGCCTTTCATACACGTGTGTCGCGCAGTTTGTCCGATGCAGCTGGAATGATATGCAAAGAATGTCAACTTGTTGCAGATGAGAGGTTGTCCACTGTAATGTGTGCAAAAGTGTCACGTATGAGCACAGATTTCACAACACAGAATTTAACTACTAAAGATCCTAAACTAAACCATGTTATGTTGGACTAAATAAAGTTAAAACACTGTTTTTGAGGGCAGGTAACAGTAGAGGAATCCAGCTTTGTCTGAAAAATATGGACTAGAATTAAAGTTCAACGTCAGTATTTTATCAGCAGGAAGCAAAGTAAAGCCGTTAAAATGTTCTTGAGGTATTTTTGATACCGAGTGTTTCAGGCTAAAACTGACACCGTGTTTTCTTATATAAAAGATTAGATAAGCATTTAAGATTGCAGTGATTAGAAGACAAAGTGGACTGTCCAAATTGCAAATAGGACAGGCAAAGTTTATGCAGTTAAGAGTCTGAAGGAGTTTGCAGGTAGTTTTTGGTTATAGACCAGAAAACAACCAGTAATGTGAAATTTGCTGTACCTGATCCCCCCTTGCCAAAAAAAATCAGTAAGGCCAGATAATTTGATGATTTTAGTGATTATGTGTGTTGTAAGATATATACTTTAGAGAGTAGTTGTTTATTAAGTCTGTTAGTGACCTGTGTGTTGTGTTGATCATCTTGTTGCACATCAAATACTTTAAGAAAGAAACTGTAAAATCTGTCACTATTTGTCCCTATTCAATTCTTTTGATTCTGTTTGACTGAATTTGTAACATCTTATTAATCCAAATTCCATGTTTGCTTTCACTCCCACAACCAGACACTGCACCTTCCACCATTTTAAAGTAAAATTATAACCCAACTTCAGACTGCTTCTGTCCGTATCTCTTTGCTGTTGTTAATGCTGTCTGCCTCTCGTCATTGATGATATAGAAAGGCTTCTGTGAAACCAAGAGAAATGAACTTACCCGAGAAATGTAGTCATGCTGAGAAGCAAATGATATCAGATTATCCGAATAATTGGAAGTTGTTCTTTGCTGAAACCTGCACTTAATGCCTATTCCTACTTTTAGACACCATGGGCCTCATGCAAGGACCGTTCGTACGAACAAATATGTTCATAAGTGTTGTGTACGAATGATTTAGGAGAATTTGTCGCATGCAGCATTTTTTTCGTATTTAGAATTTTCTTTCAAATACGAACACAAATTACGAGTGGTCCATACTTGTCTTAAAAATCACAACAAATTAGTCTGCTCTTTTCAAATCAAGTTCCTTACATACTGATTATGCATTGAACTAATTTCAAGCATTTTTAATAAAATATAGCACAATACGAAATAAATCTGAGGATCTCAAACCAGAGAATACATTAAAATCTATTAATTGAAGGTTTATTAGACTGGCCTATATAAAACGTTAAATGAGAGAGTAACCAGCTGCTTCATGGCTGAGCTTCTTCTTTTGGATGCCCTGGCACGCCAGGCTCTTGGAAGAGAGCGCGTGTTTGGCGGCATCTTTATGAATGAACACTCATGTTTTATGGTGTGGGAAACGTATCCTTATATGGTATTCTTGGGGTGTTACTTATGCAAATATGCTATCCTCGTGCATGCGTGCTTGAGTATGCACCGGTGGCATTCATCATGTTTCTGCGAGTCATTTAGACACTTTTCTAAAGATGAATGAGCATAAGAAAAAAGGTAAGAAAAATTTAGGATGAGAATACGAAAATGTTCTTGCATGAGGCCCCATGTGTTTATCGTTAAAACTGCTGCATTACATAAACTGTTTAGATATGTAAGCATTGTTTCATTCAAGTTTGGGAATGTTTCAATTTGTATTGTATTCAGGATTTTCTTGCAAATTATGAGTAGTGAAAACAAGGCATTTTGCTTATATCTATTGATTTGTATCAGTAAGCGTGATGCTTATAAAGAGAGTAAGTTAAATAATTTCCCTTAAAGACTAAACATTTCAAATAGATAATCCTTTGGTCTATCGGCATGTCACTGTGGCAGAAGCTCCTACTGTAAACTTCTTTCCACTGAGCATTCAGCCTGGCAACAGATCTTTTATTTCAGCAGGAACAACATAGTTGAAAATACCGAACAGTTCATCAGAGCTCATTATATTTTCCAGTCCCAGAAGGCTTCACAGGTACAGTTTGTGTGTCAGTGCTGACAGACTCAGAGCCCTGCAGCAGCAGCAGCCCACAGCGATGACGAGCTGGAGCTCACTTCTGGTCATCGACCTCATTCTTATCCCTGATTTGGCGCTGCGCCAGTCAGTCACGTATGGCCATAATGTGATTAGGCCACCCACTGCCTGGCCGGTAAACCTGCTAACAGCATGAGAGGGAGACGAAGGGGAAACATGGTGGCTTAGATATATGAAGGCTTCTGGTCATCTCAATACATCACACACTCATGAGCATGTGCAGGGAATACACATGCATATGTACATACACTGATACTCTCTGTTTATTTGTTTATTAGATTTGCACTATAAAAGATACATAAGATCAAACTAGAAATATCCAGAAAACAGAAATGTGTCCAGAGAGGTCAAAAAGCCATTAGGCTTATGCGAAGGAGATCACCTTTCTATAAGAAAAAGCAGAGAACAGGCAAGATTTCAGTAAGAACACAAGTAATACATGTGTTCAACCATATGTGAAGAAACAAAAAGAAATAATCAACAATAAAACAAACACAGACAGATTTAACAAAGAAACAAAAATATAGAGACCATTAAAGGAATTGAAAATCTTAGAATAAAATTTTAAAACAGGAAAAAACAAAAAAAACAAAGTAAAATTAAACATGTCTTCATCATTCCATATTTTTACACCATAATGTCTGATGGAGAACTGATCGTGTTTAGTTTAATAAAAGAGAAGGTGAAGATGACTAACCTAAATCTAACCTTAATTAGGGCTGAACGATTTGAGAAAATAATCGAATTGTGATTTTTTTCCCCCAATACTGCGATTTACTCTACAGTTATTTTAATGTTCCTCATCTTATGTATTCTTAAGCAAACATAAGCAGTAGATCTTTTTATAGTAAAACCAATATGACATTAAATCAATCTAAGGATAAAAGATTTGAGAAAAAGTGGAGAAGTGAAGAACAGAAGCAAAATAGGTATGAAATTGTAAAAACTGGGTAAAATGGTATGCATGTGGAAAAAGGTTAATAAATAGGTGCAAAATAGGTATGAAATTGCAAAAAAAATGGGGAAAAATTGGCAAGAAAAAATCCAAAAGTGGCTTAGGAAAAATGATTATGGCAGCAAAATTGGGAAGTTGTAAAAACGGGGTTAAAAAAGAGTAAAAATGGTCCAAAAGTGGAGAAAAAAGTGGATGAATAGAGGTAAAAAATAGGCATGAAATTGCAAAAAACTACATCACAACGCCAAAATGTTCAACACATTTTGGGCGAAAAATATTGAACCTTCTGCGATTTGAAAATTTCAACAAGCCATATTGTGATTTAATCTAATTTGCAATTAATTGTTCAGCCCTAACCTTAATCTAAGTGTTATGATTCAGTTTGAGTTAAATGAGCTTCATTTTGGATTTAAGTGTTAAGCTTTATGTTGGAAAATGTAGATGTTTTACTAATGGGCAGTTTTAAACAGTGAGTCATCTGCCTAAAACACTTATTTTCAAACATTTCTAGATTAAATCAGACAAGCAGAGCCTTAATTGTAGGCTGTCTGTGGGAATTTCTTTTTTTAAAGACGTCATTTCTGGGTGGAGCGCTACATGTGATGAAGGGGCTGAGGTGAGTGATCATAAGGAGTGGCCCCAAAAACATCAGTATCCACTCCAACTTGACAAAAAGCAACATAGTGTTAACATTCCTCAGCTGACCAAGGTCCCAATTCAAGATCCAACATGTCTATTCGTGGTTAACAACAGCCACGTTCAGATTACCAGTGCCTTTTTTTTTCAACCAGTAACAGACACAGACTGTATTTCTACTGATCCTGCTAAGCCCTTTTGTTAAGATCACAGCTTGACCTTTTTTAATGACTGGATTTACAGTCGAGTTTATCCTTTTTCTAAATATTTAATGTCCACAGCTCTTTTAATTTAGTGTTGTGCTTATGTTTTATTATCTTTCTCTGCTGCCTCACAGTCAGCTTCACTGGTCAAGTAGGTGTGCTGATACAAGGAATGTAACTATACACTTTTATTCAAAATGTATTCTTTTGTTTTTTGCCTTCATATAGATAGGGCTGTGAATTATGTACATAAACACTGAAACAAATCAGATCCTCAAACACTAAGGTCTATCCATTTAGTCTTACTTTTACCTGTTAGAGGCCTTTAGGGATGTAACGATACAAAAATTTTGTATCACAGTTATTGTGACCAAAATTATCACGGTTATCATTATTGCGGTATTGTTGCAGTGTGCTCACAATGTTCAAAAAGTACTTTAACACAGTCTTGAAATCATTTAACCCCTTTAATATTATAATCTTAACAGTTCTGTTTTTGTCAATAAAAGTGTCTAGAAATGCCGTTTGAGTACATTTTTTTACCTTTCTTTCATTAGAAATAAAAGTAAACAATATTAGCAAGTATTTTTCATTATTATGTTATAAATGCGTAAACAGTGTTTAATTACAAGTAAAGAAAACAACAGATTTGAACTTTAAACAGGATTCTCTTCAACACTCACACATTTTTATTTGCCTGCAGCATTAGTGTCCATGTTACAGCTCGTCATATTAGACCATGTCATGGCCTTTTTTTTTATTTTTTATTTTTACTGATGATAGTCCCTGAAGCAGTTAGCCCCCTTCATGACTGTCCTCTAGTCCTCCCTCTCCATGGCAGATCTCCTTGATATTTCCAAAGTACGATCGATTAAATCCATGTAACACAAACTTTGACGGTAAAAGACGATTCATTTCAAAATACGCCGAACACTCGGCAAAAGAACGGCAAGAACACACTCCAGAATGATACTAATGCTGTTATTTACAGGATGTATACATTATTTAGACAGAGAATACTGATAAACCACCCGTAATTCTCTCAGGAATGACTCATTGAATCTTCTCTCTCTCTCTCTCTACGGCTCGGTCAGCTTATTTACTCGAGGAGTTATGGCAGTTTTAACCGTGCATGTCTTTTTCTTTTTGCTGCAGATTCGTGTTTAGACAGGGTGACTGTCTACTCTCAGTTTCCCCTCGGCAACCTTGTAAAATCCAAAATTTAACCAGACTTCAGAGTCCGTTTCGAGAGGGAAATCTCTGCTGTCTCTAACTTTCGATGAGGCCAAACAATGCAAACTGCACATGTGCGCTTCCCATGAGGCTGCTTCATCGAGGAGCGGGCTGATAGTTTTCCAGTCAAAGAGCAGCATCACCGTGCGTTGTGACGCAGTGTGGTTATCAAACATGGTATAACGGTAATTTTTATAGGACGCGGTAATGATTACTGTGGGAATTTTTACTGCGGTAATCATTTTACCAGTAACCGTTACATCCCTAGGGGCCTTAATATTTAGTTTTATTGAATGCGTTTGAGCTACTTGATCGCTGTTTCAGAAAACTCTGAAAAAGAAATGTGGCAGCAACATGACTAGGTTATGAAAAAACAATTCCTGTTGAGAATCATTAACAGCTCTTTAAATGAATCAATATCATTAGTCAAAAGTCAAAAATCACGGCAGACAGGGGCAGAAGTGGTCAAAATTGTGGCCTAATTTTTGTCAAAAGAAAAAGCACTGGTAATGTTCTTTAGCACTTACCTGTGAAGCACCGCATGAAATGCCAGGATTGTCTTGTGTTTAGAATTGTTTCCGTGGCAGAAAGTCAGAAGGATATGAGAATAACTTTTCAGATTAATGCCTGAAATAAAGTCTGTAATGAACACATGCAAACAAGATTTTAACATTTCATTTTTTTTTCATTATTGCCATGCCTTGGGAATTAAAAGTGTTATTGGGATTTCATCTGCCAAAATGCAGACAAAAAAGCTCAAACTGTGTCTTCTGACAACAATGAAGACTGACGTTAGGATGTTTAACACCTTTATTCAATAAGTATGAAATAATAAACATTAGATTTATTGTACTCATGTGAAATGCATTTCTTAAAGCTGGGGTTGGCGATTTTGGAAAACTAGCATGAATTTGAAAGTAGCATCTCCTCAGGGCTCCGCCTAACCACCTCCCCCTGCTCAAATGCACGCGCGCGGCTGATATATCCAGAAGACTGATTCAACTCCAAACCCCAGCATGCGCTTGTTTTACACTACACCAAGTCATGTCTCAGTCAGCGGTAAGAAAACACCAAACAAACATGTAAAGTTAGTTAGTGCTCACAGCCGATGTTGATCGGGGTATAGGTAGTTCCTCAGACATTCTCCACATAGCTGTCAAATCTCCCATTTTGGCCATGAAACTACTGTATTTTCTCCTCTTTTCCGCCATCCTCCTGTATCAGTATTCTCCTGTAAATCTCCCATGTGATGATATAATAATAAAAACATTCCTCTGCCTCTCCAAACTGAACTCTGTCTCTAGCCTGAAGGGGGCGGTAATGCTCCAAAATGATGGATGCCAACCGCCGTAAAACCGAAGAAGAAGAAAAAGCCTGGTGAGAACATCCACCTGCAGTAGCCTGGGTGGCAGCTGTCATGAGATTAGAGCCAACAGAACAAACTTAGAAAAACAAAGAGTTTATTTTAGATTTCTTGTAGGTCTGTCTTAAAATGTGAGGGATACTGGAGCTTGGTTGGTGTTGTGGGACGGCTCGTAGCGGGCTTCCCTTATCTTTAAAGCCTAAACTTGACAGGTAAGCATTCTCAAGCGGGCTCTGATGCGTATGAGCTTGGCTACACGCACCGAGTCTGTGCACGCCGGGAAAATGCACGTGCAGTAGGTGGGCAGAATGGCGATGAGATTTGATTGGTTTAAAAACAGGTGTCCCAGCATGATTATTGGTTGGTGTTTTCCCTGTTTCACTCCTGCTGTAGATAGCGGATATTTTTTGCTCATTATGAGTTGATTACCATCGGGTCATAAAGACCATTTTAACCAGTATTACAAAAAGTGTATCTAAATCAGATTACCAACCCCAGCTTTAAGATCCAATGTTGTGCTTTTCTGCCTTCATCAGAGAGGTCAGGACAGTGGAAGGACTCATGAAGTGGGCTTATGGAGGCGACACAAAGATCAGAGACCATGTAGCCAGTGTCCAGCACATTAACCTCTGCACACTGCGTGCACAGACATAACCATGAGGCTATAGGCGCTAATATGGATTTGATCAGAGATTTCTCTCTAATAAAAAACAAAGGTATCTGGATGTTAATCATGTGTCTGATGAGACAGTGATCCTCTGTCACTTCAGATCTGGATGTCAGAAACACCTTGACCTCTGAACTCCATAACAGAGAGTGACCCTCTGAGAGGCATGAGTGTATGCATGTGTGTGTGGATGTGGTTTGAGTGTAAACACATTTGTGTTCACCTAACAAATCCAAGGCCAGTAACCCAGCAGCTACTGGCTACTCTTTGATCTGAATCTGCAGAGCTGGAAGGAGTGAAGCATCTGTTCAACGTTAACGGATGAGGTGTTATTCATCTCCAAAATACCTTCTTAGTAATTATAACTCAGACCTTGCTGTGGACACACACTACCACTTACATTTGTGGCGATGCACTGATGTGAAATGGGGCAAATGCTACAAATTTTTAATATAACTTATCAATCAGCTCCCAAGACCAATGCCATTTTTGTAATTACCATAAATGCTAATGGCATGCTATGATGTATGATATTGCCAGATACTGTTTTTTTAAAAAAAGGTAAAAAATGGCCCAAAAGTGGGGAAAAAGTGTATGAATAGAGGTAAAAAAATAGGCATGAAATTGCAAAAAAATTCATCACAATGCCAAAATGTTCAACACATTTTGGGCTAAAAATATTGAACCTTCTGCGATTTGAAAATTGCAACAAGCCAGATTGCGATTTAATCTAATTTGCAATTAATGTTTCAGCCCTACACTTAACACATTATACATATAAACCACGATAAAAACATAACAGAGCTAATGAAACAAATTAAATTAATTAACCTTAATTAAGACTTAAGTATACTTAATTATTTCATATCTAGAGACTTTGAACTAAAAAGCTTTTTTCTCTTGAGCAGATATTTTTACTTTTATTTTTACTCATGTAAATGAGTACAAGACTTGTTTCTTTCTTTTTATTTTAAAAGTGTGATGAGAGAGTTTGGCTTTTTAAAGTGTTTACAGGTATTTATGACAAGAAATTTGACAAATGTATGTCTTTATACATATTTCTGCCTATTTTAGCATATTTTCCTTTGTGCATATCGTTGTTTACTCTGTAGCTGTGCTTTATTTCACTTCAGTCCTTGTTAAAAAAAAGCAGTTTTCATTTAAACTAGGCTGACCTGCAAATGTTCTTTGCACATTTGTAGCTACATTAAAAGAGACAATGAACATCTTAAATTTTATCTTTGTGTCTGAGGGAGTGGAGTTGCACTCTTGTGATTGCACACATGCTCACCTGCTTACGAGCAGAAAATAAAAGCTCTGTTTTTCCCCCATTCAGCTTTTATTGCTCCTTGTTTGGTAACAGTCTGTAAGATTACACAGTGTCGACCTCTGAGCCATTAAATAGGTAACATCCCGACCTACACGTATTAAAGGGGCCGAATGCAAAGCTTTTTTCATGTCAGAGCAGGCATGTTAGATTATACATGGCTGTAATCTGAATTATCTTGCACTATAATCATTTATAATGGTTAAAGGTTAACAGAGCTGGTCAAATTGTGTGCAAAGGTCTATAAGGCCTCCAAATGTTCCATACTGTATATTTACCATCACATGATGATCCTGCTGTAATCTCTGAAATACTGTAGATAATGCATGTTGACAGGGATATGTGGTTTTTGATAAGGACTGAGCTGCAGATGTCTGCTGGAAAGTTAACACTATAAAGTACATTATTTTATTAAACTTTTAGTGATGGCAGTTATTAGGTCTGACTGTAGAACCTTTATCTTAAAGCTAATGTAAGGAGATAAAGCTGGTTATAATGAAGAGTAAAATTAATTTTGGAGCCTCTATGAAACCCACAAAAGCAAAAAAGAAAAGATCATGAGAATAAAGAATTAGTGTTCTGTGCTGTTTCTTCTACCATGTATAGCTGCTGCTAGGCATTATGTGTCACTGCATAACATAGTGCTGCACAGACGTTTTCTAAAGTTAATATCATAAATAGGTGTATCATAAATTAATTGCTACATTAATGGAATGAATAAATTGATGAATACTCCTTGGCTGTGTACATGGCAGAATCATTAAGAGTGAGGCAGGATCTGAGAGCACCAGGACAGCAGGAGCATCTGATTGGTCATAACAATGGCTGCTCATGCAAATGTTGGCTTTAGTAGCACTTTTATCAGAACTGGGCAACATTTCTATGCTGAATGAATAATAAAGAACAACGGTAAAAAACAATTTCTCTCCAGAAAAGGCATCGTGGCTCCTCTTCGAGCAGGTTTTGCAATAGTTTTGTTTTTAAATTGGCTCATATTCTTTACTTAGCTGTTCAGCAGTTGAGTCTGCCTATAATCTAATTGGCCTGTAGGCCTGTCACGATAAAAAATTTTGCTGGCCGATAATTGTCCAAAAAATTATTGACAAGAAACGATATAATTGTCAATATTATTTTTTTTTTTTCATTTTTTCATTAATGTAACGATAATATATGTCATAAAAAAGTGAGTGCACCATATCAAAAGCAAGAAACTTTAATTTCTTAAGAGTATTTAACTGTAATTGGAATGTCAAGATCTTTTAAATAAAATAAATTAAACAATATAATAAATTTAACAAAAGAAAAAAGAGGAAAAAAGACAATGAACATTTAATGGACTCTCTTTTGGACAAATTGGATGTAAATAAAAATATGTATACTAATCAAAAACAATAAAAAATAGACCCTGTCTCTGTAAAGAAAAACGAAACTTCAATAAAAACACGCAAAAATTAAAACAATAAGTTAAAGGGAGTTTATACAGTTCCGGAATTGTTTGTGAAATGCACTTTCTCCCAGTTAATCCGTACTGTCTGTCAAATGTTTGTAACATTGCTGGCTTTTCCACCGTCTCAGTAAGCGTTGACGCTCCGTCAGGACGGAGGCTCCGCTGCACCTCCCCTTCTTCGTCGCCACTACTTTCAAACAAATGCGACATATCGGCTCGTCGGTGTTCATGAGCTCACACCTTGTTCATTCTGTTATAAACCAAAATATATTGCCACACTGAGGCGCGAGCGGCCCTGCCTCCCCCCCAAAGATTGTATGTCTGACAGATGCTCACTTCGCTATAAATCTGCTGCACCCTGGTGTTAAGAAAGATGGACAGAGTGAGCCATCTTCTCATTTAGCCTCTTTGGTAGAAAGAGAGGAGGAAAACAAACACGCATGCACATGTCAGTTTATCGAAGCCGGCAAACTTACCGAGGATTTTTTTATTTATCGTTCGGTTAATTGATTTATTGATTATCGTGATAGGCCTATTGGCCTGTAATGAATGTGATAGAACAAATTTCCAGTGACATCCCAGTCCAGTGTTTTTAAAAGGTCTCCCTATCCCAAACACTTTCAATGATTTATCACCCAGATGAACCAATGAAAGTGTCTTACAAACGTTATGCTAAACTGGTGCCATGTTAGGAAAGTAGCAGCATGCTTCAGAATTTATTACATTTTCTTTGGGATCAAAAAGTATTTATCTGCTCATCAGTTGTCGGTCATTTGTAGATGCAGGGCAGTATAATCAATCACACATTACCATGTGTTTGACATTGTTGATACAGCAGGCCAACCTAATCCACGCAGAATGCCCATGATAATTCAAAAATGACTCAATTACGAATAATGTCTACAATGACACTGGCATGAATAAAATTATGGGCTCTGTACTGTCATTGGTCGATGTCTGATGAAATAAATAATAGATCAAAAATCAAACATGCTAGATTTATTTGGGATGCCTTAAGGCTCCCAAGATGTGTCCCATAAGAGGTAAGACTGCATAGGACTGCATGTTGTTTGAGTTTTGATGATCCAAACTCATTATCGCTGATACCGATATTGTTAGCAATAGTGCATCGAGAGCACATAGCCTCTACTCAATTCAAACTGATCAGTCTATTTGCTTTTGAAATAGATATGAAGCAAGAAAAACTAAATTTAGTTTTGAATAAATTATGTTTTGGATTTTTAAAAGTGGACCTTCAGTGATGATGTGGTAAACCATCATGGTATAATGTAAATTGATCCAATATTACAGCCTATGTATGGGATATTTATGGCTAATTTTTATGGCCAAATACAAATAAGTATGAGCAAAAATATTCAGATGTGCTGAAAACAGTGATAAACTTTTTAAGCAAATATGTGCTGGTGCTGTTATTGGTCTGCTAACTGACTAAGCCATGATTGTGTTTATAACATACGATCTGTATCCTGTTGATTAAGACACAAATGATGGAAATGCACAACCCTTATATGATATTAAATCTTCTCTTTTGATGAAATTTTGCAAAAGTTTATGGTTTCTTTTTGTAATTTTTCACTTTTTGTTGTAATTTTCACGAGATTGCATTGGTTGCCATTGAAATGCTGCGTTTCCATTGTTCTGTCGATCTTTGTGCTTTTTCCTCCTGAAACCATCAAAGTTTTCAAAGCGTTTCGGACTTGATGGCTGATGAGTATTTGTTTAGAGAGCATGAATGTTGACAACCGTTACACGTCCAGAGTGAGAAGGTGAAAATGACTTGCTCTCAGGGGCCTTGACAACCTTTGCCCTGCCAGCTCTCGTTTCAGGCCTTGTAATTGCCACTGACCAATGGGCTCCTGTTTGAAACTAGACCCTTGGCTGCAGCTATTAACGTCCCCCTCCGAACGGATCTTGTTTTGATTCCTGATGCTTTTATAGGTTTTGTCTTTAGGAGACATTCCTGCTCGGCACATACCGTGCACCCCTTTCTGCCCCTATTTTCCTTCCTTCCCGTCTTGTGGGGCCATTACCACCCCCCTGCACTCGCAAACATACACACAGCAATGATCACTCTTTACTAATGTGTGTGTGCAGTAGGGCTGGGAAACATGAGGCAGAATTATTACTTAGTATTTCTTTAGCTGAAAAACCAGATATGACCAGTGTTAGGCTTTGACTTTGTTACATAACTGTAATGAAGTAACATTTTAACTGTGATTATAGTTCAGTTACTTATCAAAATGATGTCTACAGAGTTGGAAATTAACTTTTCTCCAACTTGCCATGGTATCAACCACTTTATTCAAACAGTCAGCGTGATGACATGAGGCACAACAGTAATTGGGGCTTGGATTTTCTAATGAATTTCCTTTAAATGAACTTAATCTTTTATCTGTTGAAAGAAAAAACTGTCCGTTTAAACTGATGGAAAACCTGTACCATTTTGACTTCATTAAATGCAGGCTAGAGTCTTCATGTCCTCAAAGGCTGATTTAAATGCTGCTAAACCTTGGCTGAGGGCCAAGATAATCAACTTATTGGTATAAAAGCTAGGGCTGGGTTAAATAAAATCGATTTTCCTTTAACTGGTTCATAATCGATCCATAAAATCCAAAGATGGATCTTTTAACTTGGGTAGTTTTTTCTTCTTTGGATGTGCAGAGAAGCAGCCTGTGGTATCAACCCTGCTAGTCTGGTGTGATCAGAGTTTAGCGTTGCTTTCTACTGAACAAGATCTCATGAGATGTTACTGCAAACAAACATGGTGGAAGCACTATATGGGCACCACTGGCAAGTTTAAAAGCTGATGTTTGGATGTACAGTATTTTAGATTTAACAAGTACAAAGGAAAATACGAGTTGGACAAAAAGCAAGTAATATGCAGAATATGCATTAATGCATATCATTAAAATATGATTAATGTAACTGCTTTGGGTTTAGTTCTTCATGTTAAAACAATTTTTAATGATGTACCAGGTCAAACAGTCACTTTTTAAATTCACAGCACTATTTTAACTAAGATATCCCAGACTGAATAAATATTGAATTGAATCGATTTGAGACCTTGTAATATCGAATCAAGTCGATCCAGAAAATCTGAATCGATAACCAGCCCTAATAAAAGCACATAAACATACAGCGAAGTGAGTATTAGACTTATTATTTCAGTTGACTGTGTAAGTTGTATATAGTTACATAACACTACGTGGTTTGTTTTCATGTTTCTTGCCACAAACCTCTCTGCTTCTTTACCTTCTTTTACCTGCTACCACTGCTGGTAGGTTGACCAAAATCACCAGCCACTTTACAGAAACACCCGCATTTGGCTGGTGGCTGGTGGCTGGTGTTGATTTCTAAACTACTGCTAAATTACTTTTTGTCTTAGTGGACAGTTAACTGTATTGTAACAAATCAAAGTGTTGCATTAATTTTAAGCTTATACGGGTATTAAATGCGAAGAACATTAGGCTCAGGTTTAAACTCTGTTGTAAACCTTTTGTAGATCATCTCTGTGAAAAAGAGAAAAGTAAAAAATAACTTGTGATACGCTGCACCTCGATATGCCCGGGTCTCGATATGATACGTCACAATACAATATCAAAAAAGTAAAAAAGAAAAAAATATTATTGTGTAATTACAACGTATTTGTTTTTGTTTGAGTTGCACACAGGAAAACACAAGGCCTAACAGGCCAAACACAAACAATAACACTCTCTCTAACCCTAGAGAGGTTAGAGAGTCTTCACATTTTTATGGTGACGCTGAAGGTGGTGGTTCATGTTTGTTGTGTTGGAGGCGGTGTACGGAATGACAGCATAGCAAAGTTTACACACCGTCTTAGTCCTGTCAGTTACTCTGTCATCTTCGTCTTTTTTAATGAGAAAGCCAAAATACTGCCAGACAGATGACTTGTATCCAGGCGGAGCGTCCTCAATTTCGACCTCATTCGACTCCATCATTCAGCTTTTTGGAGGGAAGGTAGTTGGTGCTGATGTTTGTTGTCGTCACTTCTGGTCACATGCCCTGTTACCGGACGTGACGTCTTTATTTCACGATTCACGATATTTCGCCAACAATATTTAATCCCATCCCTCGTATCCACACCTGCTGATATTTACCTCCTCTGTACCTCAGTGTCGGAGCTCTTTTCAGCTGCACTTAACGTTTTCATGTTACAAATGTTGGCTTCAGCCTACTGTGTTCTATCTGTTGTACCTTTGAAAATATCTTTAGATGATCAATAATTACTATTTGAAACATTTTTCAGGAAATATAAAAAAGAAACAAGAAATGGTTCTTGCCTTTAGTAGAAGCTCAAGACCTGGAAACTCAAAAATACAGTTCTGATCAGTTTTTGCTCCAGCATTCATGCTAACGAAGTGGGCCCCAGAGGCCCCTCATCTTTGACTTTGATTGCTCAGGACGGGAGAAGTGACACTGACAAGTTCAGCACCATTTCTAAAGCTACACTGCCCTAATTGGTCGTGTCAGTGGGTACAGCAACTTGATAATTTTAGTTAACATTTTTAGCATAAGGGAGAGAATGCTGTCTAAGTTGCACAAATATGTTGGCAGGATTTGCCTGATTATTAAAAATATTAAAAGCCTAGTGTCGGGTGCTAAGTACAGTTTTGATGTTGTAACTTTAAGTATCCAATCAGTAAATAATTCAATTTTTGCCTGTAACTGAAATGTAGGGATGCATGATATTAATAGCTCCTCAGGGGTTAGTGTAGGAGAGTCTCAGTATCCTTAGAAAACTATATGTATCAACATCTGGATCAATTTTGGATCAAACAAGTTTTTGGCAAAATATCTCCCTCTAAAATTTCCTTATATGAACTAATTAATGAAATTTTAACATTTAGACCAATCATTTCAAATAGATTGTCCTGTTGTTGATTGGCATAGAACCATTTTTTATGGAGCATTTAGACCTTCGATCTATGTTTTTAATCGACATTAACAAAATTGTGATATAATGACATTGTAGTCCTCCATATATTATATCAAACTCTACATCCTAAAACTTGACATTTTTTACCCAGCCCTAACGTGTAGCACCAAAGGCTACTGACCAGCCCACCCCTCCCCTGGCCCCTCCTGACAGCCAGCCCCACTCCATGAACTTGGCCACCCGTCACAGCTGCGTTAAGATTGAAGGATGGGGGGCCCTTGTATCCAGCTGGGTCGGAAGACATGGGTGGGGGCAGGGCAGGCCCAGATGCAGATGGTTTAGGTCAAATGGAGATGTTTGAGGATGAAGGGGGAGGGGGACACAGGAGCTCAGGGGCACAATAACTCCAGAGGTTACTCCTCCAACCTCTGGAAAAATGCACTCTCGGAGTTTGGGTATATATTAGTTTTCATGTGTTTGTGTTGCAGAATGTCGGCCGTTGTTGTAACTAGTTCAGAATTTACTCCGTGTTTTTAGCCTCACATGAACCATTGACCTCCAGCCAGTGTCAACTGGATGAGCTCAGTGCTGCTAAAATTCAGATTAACACATTTTAGAAAAGCCCAAAGGTCACTGAAGATCTTTAGGACTATAGATGTGTGTTTGTGGTGGAAAGAAGAGATCATAGGTGAAATAAAACTTCAGACTTTTCTTCATAGTTTCTTTTCTTGTTTATTATTTATATCGACTGCCTGGGTCAGAATGTTCCAAATGTTAATTTTCATTTCTATGCTGATGATACTGTTATTGCTGTGCACCTACCATGTTTTGCTTCTGTTCAGTTCTTTTTTGGATTATTAATTATTTGTTGCTTGTTGAGATTGTGTTGTTTGACTTTTTATTTTTGCTGTGGTGTAAATGTTGTACAGTAAGAAGGTCAGGCACATATAAGCTAAGTAGCTTCAGCCTAAACCTTTTCGGTCAACCTGGTTTTCAGTGGTGTCGCTTTGGTTGGGATACTTTTAAATATGATCGAAATAAACTAATAAACTATCACCTACACCTGCACTAGCTTTTATCAATCTTCAGCATGCTTTTGATCAAGTCCAAGATCAGCTTCGGCAGCTGCAGCTTGTTCTCAATGTAGAGAAAACTGAACTCATGTTGTTTTCACCTTCAAGAGCAACAAAGGGAACACTGTCAGAGAAAATTGTTAGTATTGACAGTCAACAAATTAAACTTGTATCTTCTTTTAAGTATTTGGGGTTCTTACTTGATGAAAACTTGTCTTTTAAAGAGCATATTCAGCATGCTGCTAGAAAGCTGAAGGTTTTACTTTGCTTTTATTACAGAAACAAGTCCTGTTTCTCTTTTAATGTTAAAAAGAGACTGATTGAGTCCACATTTTTACCTCCTCTTGATTATGGTGATGTTTTATAAATGAATGCCTCTGCTAGGGGTCTTCAAATGTTGGACAGTGTGTATCATGGAGCTCTGAGATTTATCACAAACTGTGCATTTCTGACTCAACACTGCACTTTATACTCTAAAGTCAGTTGGACTTCTTTAAGTGCACGTCGACTTGGGCACTGGGTATTTGTTCATTTACAAAGCCATCGTTGGTAAAATTCCAGACTATCTTTCCTCCTTATTAATCTTGAAGGATGGATTACATAACCTGAGATCAATGAGCTTTATACAGTTTGTTGTTCCCAGAGTCTGAACTGAACTGGGAAAGAAGGCTTATTAGCTTCTCTGCACCTTCTGCATAGAATAATCTGCAGACTGAGTTTAAGCTGCAGAGCTTGGTGTCTCTTAATGTTTTTAAATCTGCAATGAAAGCTCTGGAATGTCACTGTTTTAACTGATGGCTTTTTATTGTTTTCCTCACTCCTTTGTTCTGTATTGAGTCTGTGTGACTGTTGAAACTGTGTTTTGCTGCCATTCTTGGTCAGGTCCCCCTTGGAAAAGAGATCTGCTGATCTCAATGGGGCTAACCTGGTTAAATAAAGGTTAAATAAATAAACTAAAAATGTTCTCTGTCCTTTCATTGTTTTAAGTTGTACTGGCTTGATCCTCTCTGTGCATATCTGTCACCACTTTCTGCTGTTTCTGTGAAGCTTATCATTTCTGTCTTCCTTTTTTGTTGCAGAATGGAACTGCAGGCTGGGCTGATGAGGCTGACAGCAGCAGAGGAAGAGGAGAGGCCTCAAGAGACTTTGCAAAGGTGAGAAACTGGAGAGGAAGACTTAAATCAGTACAAACTGAAGTAATGTAGCATCCTTAGTGTAGCTTTCCTATCGTTGAACTTTAAAAAAACATCAATAACTGTAAAAGTTTGAAGAATTTCCTCTCTGCTAACACAAATGGCCCTTTTCCACTAGCCTTACTCTACTCTACTTGACTCTACCCGGCTCTACTCTACTCGCCTTGTGCTGCTTTTCCATTAGCCCCGGTCGCCTGCTCAACAGGGTGCAGTGTCGCTGTAAACAGAGAGCGGCACTGCGGTGACGTCATTTTGAGCGTGACACATTAATCCGTGGCTTTTTGTCACAAACCGAGTAAAAAAGGAAAGCAGAAGAAGGCTGCAGGTGGTAAGAAGAAATACTCCTTGAGAAGCACAGGAGAGTTTTGGAAGCTATACAACAGAATGAAGCCGAGGACGAGAGCAATCCAGCTGCAAACAAAAGACTATGAGGGTAAGCTAGCGGTAGCTACCGCTAGCATGCTAGGTTGTCGCGCTCATGACTCATCGATGACGACACTGTCTGACCAATCAGTAGCCCGCAGACGTTGACGTCATCTTTTAGTATGGACTCAGCTCGCTAGGAACCAGAGCAGAGCAGGTACTAAAACTAGCTTGTTTTAGGAGGTACCAGGCTAGTGGAAACACGCTGCAAATCGAGTAGCGCCGAGTAGAGTAGGGCCAAGGCGTGCTAGTGGAAAAGGGCCAATAGTTGTTGCCCTAAATCAGTCCCTCTTTGTAAAGACTTCTGGATCTTGTTTACATCTTATCATCTGTGCAAGGTCATATGACAACAAGGTAAAGTGTGAATGCACTTCAGCATCTTCTGGAAAAAGCTGTCCAGTACCTCAGAATGCATACAGAGGTGGTATGGGGGGGTCTTCATCCAGACTGGGTTGGTTGTTAAAAAAAAAAAGAAAGACAAAAAAGACCTGATAGAGAGGATCCACCAGCCTCTTGGCTCATGGTTTGGTTTGGAAACACAAACAAATGTGGACAAAACAGACATATCCACATAATATTTTAAATGTATCGGCGTTTCGTCCACACAGATGGAAAGACTGGAAACAGTCCCAGAGTGGAGTAATCCGAAAAACCCAGCTGAGAAACTAATACATATATATATATTTTTTTTTCAATTTAGATTTTATTAGCTCCTTCAAAGAACAAACATTTCTTCATATTGATACAAACAACAAGTCCCTCGCTTGCTCCTAGGAGTCAGGACAGGAGATGATACAAAATTATACAAAGATATGTTCCCGCTTTGTACTGAATACCTTGCGTTTAACAATACGTCATCTATACAAACATTAACATAAAAAGCTGTTGGAAAGAAAGGACTCCTCAAAAATAAATAAATAATAAAATAAAATAAAATAATAATAATAATAATAATAATAATAATAGTAAAATTAAATTTAAAAATAATAATAATAATAATTAAAAAATATATATATAAAAATGTAAATATACATATCTAAACACGCATATATATATATATATATATATATATATATATATATATATATATATATATATATATATATATATATATATATATATATATATATATATATATATATATATATGTGTATATATATATATATATATATATATATATATATATACGTATTCATACATATACATATAAAAGTACACCCGTAAATATCTACATACACACATAATTGGATTTGAAAAAAAGAAAATAAAAATCAATCAATCAATCAATCAATAAAAAGGGAGAACCCCACCAATTAAAGAAATGAAATACAGGATGACCAAACAAACATGAGTGTAACCTGACAAGCTGAGAGACAAATATTGAAGGAAACAGTTTTTTAATTTTCTTCCTCCCTTCCCCCTCCCCTAAGCCAGTCGAAAATACAGATATTTTAATAAACTATGACGTCCAAGGCCCAACGCTCTCTTAAACTACATGCATGAATCCCAAAAACCACAGAAACATGGGTTGAATCTGGTGTCACATTTGTGCCACAGAAGATTCTGAAATCTTCTGCTCCTGTACGACCACTGTGAGCAACAAGAGGACTCAGAGAACAGCCAGTGTTTGTTGACTGCAGTGGGAACAATCTCACTTTATGCTGCTGATAATTGCAAGAAATCAAGAGGAGAGAGTTTATCTTGTTGCTGTGTACTCATTTACTTCTACAGTGTGATATATCCAGTATGTGCAGCACTGTTTGTGCAGTGTGTTTGTGTTTCTGACTAAATATACAAAGGGTCAAAGAAACGAGCTGTAGATATAAACATGATTAGGAGACATATGATGAGAATAAAATGCTTCTAAATGAGCTTTGACAGAGGAGTTGCAGCCTTCTTACTACCCGACATCCTTTAATTTGTTTTGATGTCTTTACTGTTTTAAAGTTTTTTAAAGCTTTGTTACAAAACCAAAAGATCTAATTTTTAATTGTTTAATCTGTTATTATTAGGGCTGTAAAGTCCTAGTCGATTGGTCGACTAATTGGTCGATGCGTGCTCAGTCGACCAAAATTCTGATTGGTCGACCAAATGTGTCAATTACTTTTTTTCCCTGCAGTTCATTACATCAGGAGAAACGAATCAAGTGAAATGGGGGTATTTTCTGAGCACCCCCAGCCTGTCTCAGAACACCATTTTAATGTATTTATGGATTTGGTCTTTGGGGGGGGGGGGCTTTGGTCGATTTTTGGTCGACAATTGCTGTGTTTTAGTCGACCAACAATTTCTTTGGTTGATTACAGCCCTAGTTATTATGAGAAAAAGCAGAAATTGTGTTCTTTTCAGCCCATGCCACTTGACACATACCACTGTTCTCTCATTATTCTGTCTAATATCCTATTATCTAAAAATAAGGTTTGGAAAAAAACAAAAAATAAATAGAAAGGGGTTCTCAGAGAGCAACCATGGACAAAGATTGGCTGCAAAGGTTTCATAATTGGACGAGTAAGTTTTGAGCCCTCACAAGTCAGTATTGTCAAAACAAAGGAGAAACTGAAGCAAAACTCTGTCATGCCTCTGAGCAACTTTGCAATTGAAATGAGGAAAAAAATTGGAGCAACCGCCGAAACAGAAACTACACCCTTAGAGGTGCATGAATATTTTAAAAGCAGTGCAGTTCTCCTAATCTTTTCTTTGTCTTTCAGCTATATGAACTGGACAATGACCCCAAAAGGAAAGAGTTTTTGGACGACCTCTTCACCTTCATGCAAAAAAGAGGTAGGAGAAATCTTCTGGAAGACAAAGTCCCCTTCACATCGCATTGCTCTACCGCATTATGAAACACTGTTTGCTTTGCATACGCCTTCATTTGAAATTGCATTTGGAAGCAGACAAGACACTTGATTTGTTTTCTTCAAACATACTTTTATACAGTTTACTACATGGCACAGTAACTTTAATGGTTCGAGATACAGCAACCAGCTATTACACTATGGCCAAATGCAATCCAATGCAAAGTTTTTACCATAGATAAAACTTGTGTGATGAAGCTTTTATGGTATAAATAATGTATTGGACTGCATGAGCTGCTTATTAATGCTATGTAAGGATTCAACAGCTCCCAATGAAATAATGAACTATATGTCCATGGTTCAATACGCGTGTATCAATTGCAGTTTCTTGTTTTGAGTCCAGACAGCTGTCATTTGTTGGTGGCCTTTTCCCTCCATCTTTTTTCTGCTGCATTTGTGCTTGTTAGTCACAACACAAAGTTGAGGAAGCTTCTGCTATTCGTAGCAATGCACATAAGTTTGGCCCAGATATCACTCTTAGCTTTGAGAGGAGAGACTACAGTATGAGACTAATCTGTTGTGGGAGTAGGGATGGAGTAAGTTCAGTATTTGTAAGGTATGAACATAAACTAGAAAGCACTCAGAGTGCAAACCTTCACCAAGGTAGCTCACAGCTCAGTTACATCTGTTAGCGATAGCATCATGATAAAGTTACCATCATAATATGATTCACTAACCGAACGATAAATAAAAATGTCCTCGGTAAGTTTGTCGGCCTCGATAAACTGACACGTGTATGCGTGTTTGTTTTCCTCCTCTCTTTCTACCAAAGAGGCTAAATGAGAAGATGGCTCACTCTGTCGATCTATCTTAACAACGGGGTGCATTGGATCTATAGCGGATTTAGCAGATTTATAGCGGAGAGAGCATCTGTCAGACATGCAATCTTTGTGGGGGAGGCGGGGCCGGTCACGCGTACACACACCGAGAGCTGAAGTAAGCGTTGCAGGAAGTAACGAGGAAACAAACGCTAATATGAATGATGGCACGAAAGATATGGTTCCGAAGCAAGCTGCCACAGTGTGGGAATATTTTGGTTTTAAACAGACTGAACAAGGTGTGAGCTCATGAACATAGACAAGCTGATATGTCGCATTTGTTTGAAAGTATTGACGATGAAGAAGAAGAAGGGGAGGTGCAACTGAGCCTTACAATATAATACAGTGCAAAATTGTGCACGCTCACAGACAGTGTCGTTCGCTACATTGCAAAAGAAATGCAGTCCTTCAACACGGTTGAAAAGCCAGCAATGTGACAAACGTTTGACAGAAAATACAAATTGACTGGGAGAAAGTACATGTCACAAATAATTCCTGAACTGTATAAACTCCATTTTATTTATTGTTTTTATTTTCGCGGTTGTTTTTATTGGAGTTTCGTTTTTTCTTTACAGAGACATGGACTATTTTTTATTGTTTTTGATCAGATGGTTAAAACTCATCTTAAAGTGTGTATTTCGATCAGGCATATATCTAAAAGTGAGACTTTTTTGTAATTACTTAGAAACTCCTCATAGTATCTTTAATGTAAATAGAAAAAACTACCTAAAATTAGACTCAGTTAAGACCTTAGTGTTTTATGTTGATTGAATTTGCTTTTCTGTTAATTGCTGATTGAAGTTGCCACAAATGTGACGTTGCCTCTGTTAATTTCCCACCCTCTGTCTATGTGGAAAAGCAAATACCACAGCACTTCCGTTTCTTTAGTCATTTCCTGTCTCCGTGTGAGGAGGGAGTGCTGTGTGTTTTTTTTTTTTTTTAACAGCCCATCTGGATTTTCACTACAGATTGATTAGTGTGAGCCTGAGAGCAAAAACAATCATTTGATCTGGAGTTGTCATTAAAGTTATTTCCTTCTGGGTGCTGGACCTTGAAGCATATTTACTTGTCCCGCCGGGTTCTCCATGTCTCTGATCAACTCAAAAAACATGCTGTAACTCTCACTGGCTAAGAAATCCTGGACTAATTCCGCTCCCCAGAGTAAAGGCCTTAAGGGGTCAGCAGGTGAGCCTTGTCTCTGTTGATCCTGTGGTTCTGCAGCATCAGAGCCAAGAGGATCTGGCAGTGGCCTAACTTATTTAGTTGGCCAACAGACGGGAGGCTCAGCTGACCGTGTGCTACTTTGACACCATGTACAGGACCTCTGCCGCCAGCGCTGCTAATGGACTTAGGCTTTTATCAGACAAATCTGTTACCAAGCATGTTACATGGCTTGTGCAATACCTCCCAAGGTGAATCACAATGTTATTTCTGCAGCGCATACTTGACATTATGTTTTGGCAGGCTGTGATGGTTGATGATGGTCTGTGAGAGAGCGTGTGTGTGCGTGCATATGCTTCATACATCATGATGTTTTGTCACAGGCTATGATGGGTGATACCGTATGTATGCATGTGTGTATATGATGCGTGGTTTGTTTTGTCAGTCCGTGACGGATGATGATGGTGCATGCGTTTGTGTAGACTGCTCCATGTGCTGTAATGTGCATGTGCTACACTCTGTGCAGAAATAATATCTCTGTATTAGTATATCTTTCTGCAAATAAAGGTAACTTAAGGTAACGTGTCACAAATTTTTATATTGTTCTAGTTAAAATAAAATGAAACTGTAACCTGTTTGACACTAGGACAGTGTTTCTTAATGTGGGGCATAGTCCATTACTGGCCATTTGCCATATTAGAGGTGGAATTTACATAAAAATTAATGTGAACAGTATAACATTAGCCATCTATTATTATAATTTATCTATTTATTCTTTTAATTGTAATTTTTTGGTAGAGCTTTAAATTGCGACCCTGGCGTTAGATCTTATCTTTGAGGCCACAAAGAAATAAATATACGAATTTCTTTTTAAGTTATATTTTTGAGATTGAATGGTGAAGGTTTTAATTTAAAATTGCTTGTATACTAAAAAGGGCAATTAAGACTTTTGGTTTTTGAGTTAACATGAAATGAAGAAGCCAACTTTTTTATAATAAAGGAATTTGGCGATAATAAGTTTGAAATATCAGTATATTGGCATATCATAATGGCCAAAAATCCTATTTTTAATGATTTGTGGTGTTTTAAATGTAGAATGTTGTTAATATGCTTTCCTTGTTTTTGACCTAATGGAGAAATGGTCGAACAGATGAGGAGCAAGGAAACACTGAAAACAGTTTTCCCAGTTTCCTAAATGTTGCTAATATATTGGTGACATTTTGATCATCTAGTCAAGTAAACTGTCCAATATTTGGCTTTGTTTAGGACTTTAAGTTTTGTGGTATGAACTAGGGCTGTACAATTTGAGAAAATAATGTAATTGGGATTTTTTTTCCCCAATATTGCGATTTACTCTGCGATTGTTTTAATGTTCCTCATCTTATGTATTCTTAAACAAACATAAGCAGTAGATCTTTTTATAGTAAAGCCAATATGACATTAAATCAATCTAAGGATAGAAGATTTGAGGAAAAGTGGAGAAGTGAAGAACAGAAGCAAAATGGGTATGAAATTGCAAAAAAATGGGGAAAAATTGGCAAAAAATCCAAAAGTGGCTTAGGAGAATTGATTATGGCAGCAAAATTGGGAATTAAATTTGAAATTCAATTTCAAAAACCATGTAAAAATTCCAAAAATGGTTCTGACAGTGGTAAAAAAAAAAGATGAATGGGGGCAAAATAGGCATAAAGTTGTAAAAACAGGTAAAAATGGTCCAAAAGCTGGAAAAAAGTCTATGAATAGTAGAGGTGAGTATTGGCAAGAGCCTCGCGATACGATACGTATCACGATACTTTGGTCACGATACGATAATATCACGATATATCACAATATTGTGATATATTGCGATATTATACAGCAAATTGGGGAAAACCTAGACACAGTGAATATGTAACTTTTCCATTTTAGTGTAACTGAAATAACTTAAAAACTTGAAAACACAGAGTGCATCGACACTTGAATTACTGTTGCAAAGAAGTTATTCCTGTTATCCCTTTAACAAAGTATTGAAAACATCCTAACCTGCAGTGCAACTCAAACTGTAATTGAACACCCAAGGAACAAAGTGCTTTGAGTTACTGACAGAACAAAAAGGTAAAAAAAGTTACATATTTCTCTTGTCACTGCCTGAACTGAATAGACTGCATGAAACAAAACCTGTGTATACATATTTATGCGTTGTGTTTTATTTCCAACTCTGATAAAATATGAGGTTTCATTTTTACAAAAATATCGATACTAAGATTAGAAATATCGATATTGTATCGGGAGTCAAAATATCACGATATATTGCGATACCGATATTTTTTCACACCTCTAATGAATAGAGGAAAAAATAGGCATGAAACTGCAAAAAACTACATCACAGTGCCAAAATGTTCAACACATTTTGGGTTAAAATTATTACACTGTCTGCAATTTGAAAATTGCAACAAGTCATATTGCTATTTAATCTAATTTGCAATAAATTGTTCAGCCCTAGTATCAACTATGTAATTTCATTGATTTTTGAGAAAAAGGAAAGAGCAATAAAATACCCCAGTTAGAATTAAGATTTCTCATGGATTACTTTGTAGTTAAATAAACACATTATAGTTAGTTATTCTTATTGGAAACAATCTATTTACTCAGCTTTACCACCACCAGTTTATGCCTTATTTATCAGTTGATGCAGCATTTCACTATTGGCCAGATAGTTAGATAACATTTTAGGCAAGATTTAAATTAAACAATACACTGATGTTGATGTTCGCCTTGTTCTATGCTTTTTTCTGCTTTATTCAAATCTTGATCCACTGCCCAGCCCTAACCTTTATCCATGTGTTGGCTGAGTCTCATCCACCAGAACAGCAGCTTCTGGCCGTCTGTTCGCCTAAAGGTCTTGTTTGGAGGGTGATGAATTAAGCTGAGTCAGAGAGAGAGAGGGAGGGATGGGATCTGTCAAGGCCCTGTTAGCATCTCTGTCCATTGGCAGACGTTGGGAGTGGCCGGCTGACCCTTTCCTCGTGCTGCTCAGACAGGAGCATCCATCAAACTGACTAAAACGCCACTTGACAGCAGATAAGTGTTCGATTATGCCATGCTATGTCACATCATTTCCACTCAAACTGCCTTTATGTGACATATTTATATGTCAGGATAAAATAGCGGGTGTTCGTAGAATAATGCCTTTTTATATTTTACAGTTGCCTTTAGAGCAAAAGAAAAAAAGGAATTCATAGGTAATTTTTATAAGGTAGGAGAAGTATGGAGCATTCAGCTGACACATTCAGCCAAAATCAACAAAGCCCTGAAATAAAACAACATCACACAAAGAGCAGCTCATAAGACAAAAGGATGAATCTCACAAAGTGATGATGCTGAGAGAAACACAAAGGAGATGTCATGAGACTCAGAGTGCCTTTATTGTCACAGCACAGCTGTACCGTATGAGCTGCACTCTTTTGTGGCTCAAACAATATAAAAGGAACATTATTCAGCGCATAAAAATAAACTAGAGACAAAGCACGGCTGAAATAGCCAGTTTTCCATTGTTTGTACACGGAGCTATAAAGTCAGTGGATACTACACTCTATTAAAAAGATTTACTCTGCCAGTGATAAGACTGCTTTGGAAGTATTCTGATTGGATTCATACTGAGACAGAAATGTGTCTTAGATATAAACTTTAGAGGGTGTTTGACAAAGCCTGAGTGATGTCAGCTCCTTGTCCACCACAGTTTTTTTAAAGTACAATCTGTGATGGCTGCCGGGTTAAAAACAAAAGCATCTTGAACTATTTTAAACCTAATGACGGAAAGAAGGTCACGCTGAGTCAGGCCTTCTGATGATTAAGATTTTGTTCCTATTTTTAACCAATGTCAACTTGTTTTAACCCGACAAGCCAGATGGAAAGCTCCATATATCTGCAGAGAATTTTGGTGTGCATTCAACTGCCGTGATATCTTTGGAGTATTAACCTAATAATTTGTAAGTTTGAACAGTTTTATTAGGCTCCAAACCCACAAAGCTAACCTGAAGATGAGCTTATATTGAGGCGACTTTAAGGCTATTTACTATTTTACTATTTTACTATTATTATTATTATTATTATTATTATTATTATTATTATTATTATTATTATCCTTGTTACCTCCACCAAGGAGGTTAATGTATCTTTTCGGGAGAGTCTGTTTGTCTGTCTGTCTTTGAACAAAATAACTCAAAAAGTTATGGATGGATTTGGATGAAATTTTCAGGAAATGTTCAGCATGGGAAAAGAAAGAACTGGTTCGATTTTGGTGTTGATCCGGATCAGCGTCAGGCCGCCATGGCGAAAAATGTGATTTCTGTGAATAACTACTGAACTAAAATCGATATCATTATGAATCCAGTTGCTAATGGTATGTTTTCATGGTCAAGGAATCTAAATATTTAGATGAAATAAAGGTAGGACTAATACTTATGGTCAAAATCACAATATGGCTGAGGACTGTGGCGCTGGCGGAGGTCTGCGCTCTCCGAGTGCTTTTCTAGTTATTATTGTTATTAAGCACAAGACAATCAGACTGATGTGATCTGGTATAATTAATATCTGCATCACTTTACACTCTGCTGTTAGATTGCTGTTTTTGTCCAGATTTTTTTCATGTGACATTTCCTCTTCCTGTTTCTTTGCCTCATTTAATTTCACCAACAGTAATGAGAGCAACAAACTGATTTCTTTCCAGTGAAACAATTTCCCCAAAGCTATACGGTTGTGAGAGCAGGGGCACACTGTTTAAGTCTATCGCATACCTTTCTTCTGTTTGGAGTTCCTATACTGTAAGTTGTTTATTCTTTCTAAATAATCGGATGAAGTACAGTGTTGGAGCAGTGAGCCTAATATGCAGTGACCACTCCCTGAAAGTAAAGAAAACAAACACTGATCCACTCACATCTTGGATTTCAAAATGAGTGCCCATGTCATTAACGTTTGGTTAACTTGTTTAGCTGAATTACATTTCCAACTTGAATTATAATGAGTGCAATTCGATTCGACTCGCATGGATCATGTTCCTGTATCGCCATCAGTACAAGTGACCAGCGGCGGTGAGGGAGGGCAAGGGTCAGTGCTTGACAATGGTTGTAACAAATATAACTGTGTCTCAGGAGTGCTCATGTATAATAGAAAAGTGTGAGGCAACAGGAAGGTAGTGAGGAGTTGATGTAGCTAAGAGTGTAGGAGGAGCGGAATAAAACATTTCAACTGGACTGGCGGATATAAACCCCCTTTGCTCGCAGGATTTCAAATAAAGATGCAGAATATAACAGGGCTGCTGTTGACATTAAAGATGCGCTGCTTGCATTGTACAGCCGGGTAGGGTATAATTTCAGCTACTCCAGCATGAGCTCTCCACCCCTCCCTATAAGACGAGAGGCACTTGGCTGACCTCTGCTGTCTCTCAAACAAGAATCTTAATCACAGGGAACAAATTGCTTGGCTGGATTCCCTTTTTGCTCTGTGCCAAGACTGTATGAGATGAAGAGCGAGCTGCGCTAAGCTCTTGTTGATGGCACCCTCTAATTACTGTGCATTTACTCCTCCTTCCTTTTTGCTCTGTAGATAAAGGGTCAAGATTATTGCACTCTTTTTTTTATTGAGAGACTACTTAGAAAGCTTGTTTAATCAAAGCTAGGGTTGGTAATCTGATTTAGATACACTTTTTGTAATACTGGTTAAAATGATCTTTATGACCCGGTGGCAATCAATTCATAATATGTTTTTAAAAAAAATATCCGCTATCTACAGCAGGAGTAAAACAGGGAAAACACAAACCAATAATCATGCCAGGACACCTGCGCGTACATTTTCCCGGCGTGCACAGACTCGGTGCGCGTAGCCGAGCTCAGACAGATCAGAGTCCGCTGGAGAAAGCTTACCTGTCAAGTTTTGTCTTTGAAAATAAGGGAAGCCCGCTACGAGCCGTCCCACAACCCCAACCAAGCTCCAGTATCCCTCACATTTTAAGACAGGTGTACAAGAAATCTAAAATAAACTCTTTGTTTTTCTAAGTTTGTTCTGCTGCTCTAATCTCGCGACAGCTGCCACCCAGGCTACTGCAGGTGGACGTTCTCGCAAGGCTTTTTCTTCTTCGGTTTTACGGCGGTTGGCATCCATCATTTGGAGCATTACCGCCCCATTCAGGCTAGATACAGAGTTCAGTTTGGAGAGGCAGAGGAATTTTTTTATTATTATATCGTCACACGGGAGATTTACAGGAGAATACTGATACAGGAGGACGGCGGGAAAGAGGATAAAATACGTAAAATACGGTAGTTTCATGGCCAAAACAGGAGATTTGACAGCTATGTGGAGAATGTCAGAGGAACTACCTATACCCCGATCAACATCGGGCTGTGAGTACTAACTAACTTTACAAGTTTGTTTGGTGTTTTCTTACCGCTGACTGAGACATGACTTGGTGTAGTGTAAAACACGTTGTGCTGAGGGTTTGGAGTTGAATCAGTCTTCTGGATAGAGGCTGTGTCCGAAATGGCATACTAACGTACTACATACTACAAACTTATGTGTTTATACTATATACTACATATTATAAGTATGATTAGAGTGCCAACCATTCACACTGTAGTATACTACTAAGTTTCCCATGATGCATTTCAAACCTCCGACGACAAAAATCGGAAGCACACCAGGCTATCAAATATCTCTGTTGATTCCCCACATTTGAAAGTTCAGAGAGCATTTTAGATGAGAAAGTCACCACGTAGAATACTTAAATGTGGTCATTTGAGCCATAAAACGCACGGATACAAATTTCATTTCAGCATTTCGGACATTCCGTTATGCGCGCCATTATGCTATCGAAGAAATTTCCGGTCGGCTCTAAAACAAGAGCCCATTTACAAAGCATTAAATAACTAAAAGGAGTAAATAAAAGACGCGTTTATTTTGAAAATGGGAAGTTTGCTAGTGGCTGATGGTCAGTCTTGCATGGCGCAATTTATTAGGGGGCTCGCAATGCATTATGGGGCGTTTGAGTGTGACTAGTATGACCACCTCGCATACTTAAAATTTTTTCCGATATAGTATACATCCGGGTATTTCTCGCACACTCAATCTTTTCATACTATCTAATGTGAACACACTACATACTCATTTTGACGTCACACTTAGTATGAGTAGGACTTTAGTATGCCATTTCAGACACAGCCAGAGTCCTGAGGAGATGCTACATTCAAATTCATGCTAGATTTCCAAAATTGCCAACCCTAGCTGTAAATGTCAACATGTGGAAGAAGGGTGGGAATAACAGCTGCTGATACAGAAATGCCAGCATCTTTATTTGACTGACCTTACATGCAGGGAGCTCACAAAAACAGCCTCCTTCAGGGAGACGGATTGTGAAGTGAAATCCAGAGAAATCTCTGGATGGAGAAGGACAAATGGTGAAGTGCTTTTCCCACCTCGTCGTGGGGCCTCAAGGCCTTGAGAGGAAAGCAACAGCGGAAGGAAAACTTACGAGGGATTCCCATTTCCTGCCTCTGCGCTTTAAAACAGGCACGTGTGTGTGTGTGAGCGTGTGTGTGTGTTTGTGGTTGAGGAATTTTTGCAGCTGTCCTAAATCCTGTTGGTGCGTAAAGGGGCCCATTGATGGGCTCTGTGTGGTGTGGCACACACTAAAAGATAAATGAGATGATTTTAAGTGAAGCAAAGTCCACATTCAGATACAGATTCAGATTCAGAATATTTATTGTACCCTTGGGTAAATTCGATTTACAGTGAGTGAGTTCTCTCGTATTATAGATACACAAAACAAGACAAAGTGACGACACTGCTTAGGCTAAAAGAGCAAAGAGGCCAGCCCTGAGATCAGAATTGAATTGAATTTATTTTCATTTCAAACATGCATGCAAAGAACAACATCAAAATAGTGAAATGCCATTCACATACATGAAAAAAAGGATTGTAGCAACCACACGCTCGAAAAGGAGTAGGAGGAAGTAAAATATTTTTTTAGTTCCTACCCCTTATTACTGTTCCTCATAGGTCTTATAAAAAATAAATTCTTCTATTGATGCAAATACATTATACAAATGTATATTACAAAACATATAATCTATATAAATATGCTTAACTACCTATACAAAACCACTAAAATATATAATCAATATACATATAAACATATATTCATATGAATATACATATATACGCATACACACTTATACACAGACATCCTTCCTTCATATATACACACATACACATACCCACATGTATACACATACACATATGTATCTGACATATAAGCATCAATATAGACATAATATACCGTTATTACATATATATCTGTGTAAATATAATTCGCACCTATGCACACACACACATACATACTTACATGTATATACATAATTCATAACTGTCCATATATATTACATCTATATCCAATATCCAAACTGTCACTGGTGCTGTCGTTAGTCAATCCCTCCGATGTAAGGCCAAAAAATGAAGCAGGATGGAAATCAAACATACAAGACTTTCTGTGGTGGAGCAGTGAAGCATCCCTGATTGTTTGTCACTATGGCACACTACATGAGACTAAACAGAAGATTTTGTGGCACACTGGTCCAGAGACTTTGGAACTGATGGTTTGGGCCATAATCGTGCATAACTCATGTAGTGTGACCTTGGCATATGGCATCTTACTACAGTCAGTCAGCATGGGAAGCTTTACATTGTTTGACTTCACTCTGAGGCAGCTGCTGCTCTGTCCATCTAGACTGTGTGTATAAAATAGTAATGGATGATGTTAGATTTTTACAATGATGCTATCAAAGTTAAATTGTACCAAGACTATTGGCCCTTTTCCATTAGCCCTACTCTACTCTACTCAACTCTACCCGGCTCTACTCTACTCGCCTTGTGCTGCTTTTCCATTAGCCCAAGTCGCCTACCCAATGGGGTGAGCGGCACTGCGGTGACATCATTTTGAGCGCATGACTTTTTGTCGCAAACCGAGTAAAAAAGGAAAGCAGAAGAAGGCTGCAGGTGGTAAGAAGAAATACCCCTTGAGAAGCACAGGAGAGTTTTGGAAGCTATACAACAGAATGAAGCCGAGGACGAGAGCAATCCAGCTGCAAAGAAAAGACGTATGAGGGTAAGCTAATGGTAGCTACCGCTAGCATACTAGGTCGTCGCGCTCGTGACTCATCGATGATGACATTGTCTGACCAATCAGTAGCCGGCAGTCGGTGGTGACGTCATCTTTTAGTATCGACTCAGCTCGCTTGAAACCAGAGCGGAGTAGGTACTAAAACTAGCTTGTTTTAGGAGGTACCAGGCTAGTGGAAACACGCTGCCAATCGAGTAGAGCCGAGTAGAGAAGGGCCAAGGCGTGCTAGTAGAAAAGGGCCCTATCTGGGACTGGGCCCCAAATTAGGGAAACTTCATTTTGATGGCTCACTCTCAGTGGATCATGCTTCGTGGTTAATGTTTGCACCCATGTAGTCAAATATCATTTACATGCTGTGTAAATACTTCTCTTTATCAAATCTTTCCTTGTAAATTTGATAAACTGATCTGCTTTTCAGATGTTATTACCAGGTCAGCTGAATTAAATGCACTGAAACATATGCATGAGATACAGAAACACATTTTATAGTGCTGAAAGGTAAATAGAAATGCTTGACAAATCCTTTTTTAACTACCCACAACCAGCCTGTGAGTCGAAAAGTTAAGTTACTGACCCTGGTATCAACTCTTATTTGAGCTTTAAAATGCAAGAAAACAGATTTACAGGAACAAAACGAGCAGAGAGCCAGAGCTGCTGTGCTTCAGTGCTGAAGCTGAGTGACACATCTTCATTACAATCATTACCGTCTCCTTTCCGACCCTCCCACTCTTTCTTCTAATTCTATTCATCCTTCTCCAGCCTCATCAAGACCACTGCAGCATAATGGCACAGACAAGTCCGGCTTACTCCTTTATTACTATTAACAGGCCTACATCTAATACGCAGGGATTTTCCCCTAAAATAACTCCAAAGCAGCGATAGCCCACCATGTGGTCCCTCTTAAGCTGAATCTACACTTCCCATTAAGAGTGTCACACTGGGGCAGACCTAGCTTCTGCTGACCACGACGTGTGGGGTTTTCAAGCCGGAGTAGAAGGAGCTAAAACACTTGTCTCCACCCCCCCTTCTCTGGTGATTTCACTGAACAGGAGCCTCTCTCTCTCTCTCTGTCCATCACAGCCTGTGCCCATTAATCATCTCAAGTGGACAGCGCTGACAGGCAGTTGGCTGCATCACTCTTTTTATTTCCCTCCTCTCCTTTTTTTTTCCTTTATTGTGCACCCGTAGCTCCAGCAGCCTGACTAACAGCTCCCCTCCAACTCGATTACTTTTTCGCAACCCCACCTCCAGCCCCCCAAACACCCATCCCAAACGGGAAAGTTGCAGGGTGTCGAAACAAAACAAACATCCACCCATCTGTTTAATCGAAAAACCTCTGAGGTGCTTAAGCCAGCGTCAAAGCTTTTTCTGTGTGCTCCTGGTGGGGGTGAAACAGCAAAATCTGTAATGGATATAATGAACAGTGATGTCGGCATCACTCAAAGGCTGATATCCTCCACCCACGCACTTCCACCATGCAACTCAAGTGCATTTACATGACATTTACATTTGAAGGCTTAAGTGATGTTTTATTTGCAGAAGGTTCTTCAGGTGCCGGGAGCTGAGCGTCTTCTTTACAAATACATGCAGATTACATGGTACAAAGGTCAGAGGGAGAAAGCCAAAGAATAAGACTGAAGTAATAACAGAGATTTAAACAAGAAAGTCCAGTAAGAAAGGATTTCTAGTGTTATTTTTGACTCTTCGTTGTAGAGTCAGGCCCCTAAGAGGTTTTCAAAATGTGAGAAACCTCACACATGATAATAAGAAAGGTTGATTTTTTTATGATAGCAGTGGTAGTTTTATCATTTTACTAGTGTTAGTGCCTACAATGGTTCCTGAACCAATATTTGTGAATGAATAAAATAATTTAAATAATCCTGGTAGCACTTTACGTGAAGATCTAGTTTATAATGCATTAGAGGCACATGCACAAGACGTTATAATGCATGTATAATGCTTCATAAGTGTCATTATAATGATGTATAACCATGTATAAGAACTTGTACCAAGGTTTATAAAGTATTACATGTGTGGACATAATGTATTATAATCAAGCCTTTATAATGTTTTATACCTGCATATTCAAGTGACAAGTGTTTTGAATGAAGAATCAGAAGAAGAAGAAGACACTTAATTCTCGGTTAAAGAAAGGTTGTAATGCCTTATGAAGATGACTTTAAGAGTTTTTAGTAAAGTGACAACACTGTGTAAAGTTGTTAGCATTTGCATGATATGATAACACAATTAGAATCACTTAGGAGCAGTATTTTGCTGGCTGGAAGTGAAATCTAAGTTAAAAATTAAACACCATAATGATCTTTAAAACAACCTTATTTTGCAAAAATAAAATATAAAGGATGTTGCAGATTATTTTCCACATATCAATACAATTGAAATCTGTTATAAAAAAAAACCCTGCATAGCTCACAAATTAAAATTCTAGCACCTGAGAGGACTGAAGAATGCAATTTATAACAACATAACGTATTATTGATATTTATAAGGAATTACGCCCTTTCTGTAACAGAGAATTTAGTGTGTGTTCTATGTTGAGCAGTTCTATGTGTGTCTTTACTACTGGATTGGTCAGCTTTTTTTTACTTTGACATCATGCGACAAGCTGTGTGGTAGTGTGAAAAGCGGCTGTTGCATCGTGGGAGGGTTAGCCCGCCCCATCGCGGCTGTACATTGACTTTGCATGGAGAGTGATCACCGAGGTAGTACAAGTAGCGTCCGGTGTGAACGCAGCATAAGAGTCACAAATTTCCAAAAAAAATACTTAAAGGAAAAGTTCGGTTCCTGCAGCTTTTACATTGTTTATAGAATGAAGAACAACAATATACTCACCCAGAAGGCTTTCCCGATGCAAACGGTGCTTCGGGAGATATTTAGATCCAAAATCGAGCAGCGGACACCGATATAATGGTAGCCCGTAGGGCATAGATCGCCGCTCCTAAAAACTGCATTAATCGTTCAAAAACTCCTGTTTTTCACCAATATTCCATCATGATTTGCTCCGAAAGGACCGCCATTGCAGCCTGTGTCTCTCCACACAGCGCTGTGTGGCTGAACTAACCTCTGAACTGACGAGCTGTTTACATGCCCTTTGCGCATGCGCAGTGCGGCTCATTGTTTCAGGGGAAGATCGGCAGCTACAAATCAACTTTCTTCTTCCAGTTTTGTGCAAAATGGACGAATGTCTATGGGATGAAGATGTTGTGGAGGAGGACTTTGAATATGATGGACGTCCTTACAGTTTGGAGCCACAGTATACAGATATACAGATAAGGAAGCGTTCGCCACGCTCCAGAGAGTACTGCGCATGCGCAAAGAGCATGTAAACAGCTCGTCAGTTCAGAGGTTAGTTCAGCCACACAGCGCTGTGTGGAGAGACACAGGCTGCAATGGCGGTCCTTTCGGAGCAAATCATGATGGAATATTGGTGAAAAACAGGAGTTTTTGAACGATTAATGCAGTTTTTAGGAGCGGCGATCTATGCCCTACGGGCTACCATTATATCGGTGTCCGCTGCTCGATTTTGGATCTAAATATCTCCCGAAGCACCGTTTGCATCAGGAAAGCCTTCTGGGTGAGTATATTGTTGTTCTTCATTCTATAAACAATGTAAAAGCTGCAGGAACCGAACTTTTCCTTTAAGTACAGTACAGACCTCCACAAAATGTACTTAAGTACTGTAAAATCTACTCTGTTACTGTCCACCAGTACAGGGCACAGTTGAAGAGCACATGGTTTTTCCACAACTTCATTTTTATTTACTTTTAGTTTTTCACACTGGTGACAGAGCCAGTCAGTGTGTATAGTACACCCAGTCAAGCTGAAAGGTGGATTCCCAAAGATCTGATCAACTTTTCAAAACATAACACCATTCAGCCTCCGTCTTCCAACAAACACTATTTCAACTTTTAGTTTTGTTCCTTTACAGCCTGGTACCAGATGATGTACGGCCCAGTACCTGTTAGTGGTCCAGTGGTTGAGGACCTTTGCTGCGCATGGTTTGTTTGCAACATGATTTAATACCAATCTAAATGTAGATTAGACATTTAGATTGGTAAGCCTTGATTTTTGTCTGTGATCAAACTTAAGAGCTGAACATTTTTCAAATGTTACATTCTCCCTCAGCACATGTTTGCCTTTCTTCTACAAAACCAATGGGAAATGACTTAAATCAAAAACCTCAAAAATATGATGTAGATATCACAACTGATTCCTAGCTTTTTTTATTTCTTACATTTAAGGTAAAATAAGACTTGTAAGTGTTCATAGAGTTGTGTTTTTGGCAGTATTTGTGCTGTGGGAAGAGTGGCCTCCTAGCAGGACATTAGAGGAACTTCCCTAACTGTAACCCTGAGACCGAGAGCTCTGTCCACACCAATTACACCATGAATGGGCTCTGGGGGATCCATGTATGCATTATATTACTCCCCCGGTCAGCCTCACACAGGCCCTCGTAACAGGCGGGACCTCTGTGCAAACACCACACTACAATAGGAACATTCTCCGGCTCTTTGATACGGCCTCATTTTCCTTTTAGTTAACACCCCACAACTTCTGGAAAGGGGCAGCACCTGTTTGGGTTAACAACAAAACCGCTCGGCTTTGTGAGCACATTTGGGCATTTTAGATGTGTGTGTGTGTTGTAATGTGAGTTATTAACATTTGAGGGGACTGTGAAACGTCACTCTAAAGGAAACCTGTTTTACCCTAAGTCATATAGTTCATGTCTGCAACGGGGTTGTTACTGAGCCAGATTTAAGATTTCGACATCTGTACTTGAAACCAGTTCTTTTTTTTAACCACCAGAACCTTAAACAAACATCTTCTCATCATCTCAATAGCTCGAGTTAAATGTATTTGTAAAAGAGAAGCTTTTTAAAACAACAATTGTTTACTTTTTCACCTCTGAGTAAAAGTTTTAAAGTTATTATGATAGTACAGTAATTTCAAGCAAGGATGTAACTTTTGAAGTGGGCAAAGATGCTTTTGTGAGGATTTACAGCACCAGCTTACACACCAGCTCGTAGCTCAAAGGAAGCCAGAACTGTCAGATACACTCGCTGTGATGTTGTTATTTTCACTGGGTAAAAAGCATAGCACAATTAAATCGACTGAAACTACCTTTATAACTCTGAAAACGTACTGTGGGTTCTTGGCAGTAAGAACCATCTTGGGAAAGAACTCGGAGAGATGCAGAAAGTCATTCATAAAAAAAAACAGTGATTTTGTGGGACTGACTGGGATGTTAACTTGATGCTAATACACAATAGGAACTGCCATTGATGGGCGAACCGATTTAGCATTCAATTTGAGCTCATTTCAGCCTGAGAAAAAATCTGTTTCTCAAACAAAACTAAATTAATTAGACATGTCATAACAGCAAAATATCACGGCCTCTAAAAAAGCTGAAAAATAAAAATTAAGTGTACATTTTAAAATGAATAAACTATATATTTTTTTAGACTAAAACATCATACATTTCTGAAAAAAGTTGCAAGCCTGCCCGAAAGATTAAGATCAACATTTACTGTCAGAAAGAATTAAAAAGAAATCAGATGTTGCTTTAATTTCTGAAGTCCAGAGCTAAATGAAGCTTTTTACCTGAACCTGGGAAAATATTGTGTATTAAATGAGACATGTCCACCAAAGTGACTGTAGGTGCTTGTACCAATTCTAGCTTTGTACTGTTGACTGCCCTCCTATTGACCGGTTGTGAGAAGCTCATGATCTTTTGACTGGTTGTATTTTTTTTTTGTCTGAACAAAAATCTGTTCTAAAGCAGCTGTATTATTCACTCATATTAGAGACATTGCAGTTAGATAACATTTGTTCGAAATTGTTGCACTTTAAGAGATAATAACCAGTTACTTACGTTTGCATTTATATTTGACCCTTTTCAATAAGCTATTTGGTGTGTTTAGTTTTTATGTTACAAAAGTGCACTTTACTGTTGTTCATTACCTTTTATGTTTACATTTGTTGCACATTTTTATAAAAACTGCACTATTTAAATTGAAACCTGTTTAGAAAGTTTCTTTGGCTTAAGTTGTCTTTTTTTCTTCAGGGTTTTTAGGGTTTTTAAACTACCACTATATAACTAGAAAGAGATACATTACCTCGTCGCTTTGCATCCTGTAAGTTGTTGAAAAAAGAAGTTGTAAAGCAATGCAGAGTTCTGAGGAAGGTCCGGGCTGCATTCATTAGCATCACAACAAACACACGCTTTGGCTTGGGTCACGTCTTTTGGTGCGTTCCAGTTGTAGTCAGAAGTAGGAATTTCTGAGTTCCCAATAGGAAACTGCAACTGGAACGCCCCCAGAATTCGGAATTTCCTACTGGGAACTCGGTGAAACCTCACCACCCCCGGTTTGATAATCGAAGATGGATGCCCCCAGTGTGAACAGTTATTTAGCTCCTGTAATAATCCATTTATTTGCACTTCTGACTGGGGTGTGTCGCTCTAGATCAGCTGTATACATAGTATTGTTAGACTTATATTTACAAAAATGCTGCCATAGTGATAATCACATTCTTCATACAACAACACAGGGCGTGCTAACAACAGCTAACAATAGCCTGGTAGATCGGCATGGTTTTTTCTGACTTCAACTGGAACGCCGATAAGTCGGAGATGATGCCACTCCCAGTTCCGAGGTTACTGGGATGCAGCATTACGACAGTTGCTGTGCGTGCTCATGGGTAGCAGAGTCTTTATGTTGCTGGTAATAGATTCTCCTCATAGCAACTTAAACATAGGGGAAAATGGTCAAACGTAAAAAAGAATCCTCATAAAATAGTGATATTGTTTTTAACAAAATAGTGATATGATATTTTTGCCATATCGCCCACCCCTACCTAAAACTACTTCTTCTGCGTGACAACTGTCAGACTAATGCACTTTGAAGGCCTAGTCTATTCAGACAGTTGCTAAAAACTAAGTTGTCTTGGGTGCTGCATGTAGACCAGCTGAGTTTGTTTGCACTTTGAATGTCTCAGTCTTCTTCTGAGTAATTGTTCGATAGAACTGATGAAGTATTTTGCAATCTTGTTTTTTTTTGTTAATGCTACGGTGTGTCACTGTAACAGACATTTCACCGCTTTGAAACATGTGGTGACAAAAGCATCAAAGTATTGACATTTTATGAAAGCCTCAAACATCAGAGAGTTCGTACCCCGACTCTCAAATCTTCTTTGTGGACTCCAGAAGCACGTTGTACACAAAGTGTCGTTAGGAAGTGACATTATGTCTTTCTTTCCTTCTTTACGTCTTCATCCCCAACCTCCTCTGTAGCCCCCACCCTGCTCTCCTCCCCCCTCTGTTTATTGTGCTACAGTTACAACCACTGAAATTTGATAACACCATGGGGGATAGGGGTGGAGGGCCATGCTGTGGCCCGCTTGGTGAGGCCTTAGGAGGGGAGGATGGGGCTGGATTAAGGGGCCTCCTGTCCTACACGAGATGATTAATGATCTCCAAATAAGTGGGGGCCAACCTTTTTGATAGGGCAACTGCTGACATACAGCGGACAAGGGAGTGACCGTCGCGTGTCTGTACGTGTGAAAAAGGGAGAAAAGAGAGCATGAAGGATAAGGAGGGGGCCAGACAGGGAGACCACAGTGGGAGACAGGGTGCTAGGGTGACGGAGGGGAGGTTAAGGGAGGCATCGTCCGGCCCACGTAGAAACGAGGCCACGCTCTTTCATGTCCCTTTGAATGCACTGACAGTGGGCTGGAGCTGACCGAGCTCACCATCCAAGCAGAAAGATAATCAGGCAGAAAGACCGGCAGCAGAAGGAAAGGGCCCCTACTTGCAGGAAAAGGCGGGGACCTGAACGGTACACAAATTCAAACCCCTGCTTTCTAATCATTCCCCCAAGAGAGACCCAAAAAAAGAGCCCAAACTTTTCTAATTCTCCTTCTTCATTCATGATCAAACATTTTGTGGTTGGTGTGTTCATGTATTTGAGGGCTGAGATTATCTCTGCCTTTGGTAAACTCCACCCGTCTGCAAGCAAATTACAGCCCAACCTTCAGGGAGCATGTACATTTACGGTGCTTATACTGTCTCTTCCTTCAAAACAAAAGGAAATAGGAGTTTTCCTGATGTGTGGGTGTGCTGGGAGATGTTAGATTAAAATCTTTTGACTTTTATTTTTGTGTTTTTGTTTGTTTCTTGCCCACCAAGACTGCCCTTTGTGTCCCTTCCTGTCTCCTCATCCCAACCCCCCCACAATCCACACAGCGTCCCTGTTATTTCCTCTGCCAGACTGCTCCTCAGCCCTGGATTGCCACTGTGTTGTCCATCTTTAATTACAACCATACTGTACAGGGATTTGAGTCTCTAAGCTGCAGAGCTGGGAGATTCTTAATCACCAGGCTCATACGTAAATGAGCAGAGAATAGGACGGCAAGTGCAGGCGTCCAGCAGATTCATGCTTCCCAGCAAGGTCATCGGTCAGGGTAAAAATAACACAGGCTGCACAGCACACCCGGGTATCTTGATTTGTCGTCTGTGGAAAACATTTGCAAATACTAAGAAAAACAAATGTGGCAATCAGATTATTGATTCATTGTGCATCTCTGTAATGAACTGTGTAATAGGCATGGCATTATAAAAAAAGAAAAGTATTTAATGTTCAGGAAAATAAGTCAAATGAAAGAGTGAGGTTGTCAAAAAACATTTTTTTATTTTAAGTAACACTTAAATGTTGATTATTAACTGCAGTCATTAGCTATTGTTAATCAGATATTTTAACTTTTATGGCAGTTTTTCTTGTCTCATTCTATGGGGGCCGTATTTAAAAGTTAATTCTACATTTATATATAATACATTGGTTCAATCAACCACAATATCAGTTTAATATTTTTTTTCTCAAGATGTATGTGCTCCGTGGCCTTTAAAAATTAGATCAGTCCTTATTATGTCCTTACGTCCTTATCAGACTCAAACTTGGCAGAGGTAATGTTCACATATTAAGGTTTATAGATTATACTTCATTAGCTACTTTGATCATGCAGTCATATTTAGAATAGGCAGTTTTAATTGCAACCACTTGAAGCCTACAAGGAAAAGAACACCCTACTAACAATTAAGCATGGTGGAGGTTCCATAATGGTTTGGGGCTGCTTTGCTGCATCGGGTACTGGAGGCCTTGACTGTATCACAGGAATCATGAAATCAGAGAATTATCAAGAAATTTTAGAGCCAAATGTCCAACCCAGTGTAAGAACACTTGGTTTGAGTCGAAGATCATGGGCCCTCCAGCAAGACAAAGACCCAAAGCACACATCCAAAAGCACACAGGAATGGTTGAAAAGGAAAATAATGGACTGTTTTAAAATGGCCAGCAATGAATCCTGATCTCAATCCGATTGAAAATCTTTGGTATGGCTGAAATCTGCCATTGGGGAAAAGAAACCTGCAAATGTTCAAGAGCTTGAACAATTTGCAAAAGAAGAGTGGGAGAAAATACCAGCTGAGAAGTGCAAGAAGCTTATAGATGGCTACAAGAAACATTTGGAGGCTGTCATCAGTGCCAAAGGTTGTGCAACAAAATACTGAAGAGGGGTGCCATTATTGCTGCACATGCTTTTTTTCAGTTCTCTCTTTGAAATTACAGCATGTAACTTGTAAAAATGTTTTTGGTTTTTTGTTAAAGTGTTTTGGTCCTTCAATTAAACATCCTGATGACAAATTTGGTACATTTCAATTCATTTCTAAAGATATTGTTAAAGTAATGAAAATAATGAAGGGGTGCCAATAATACTGAGCAGGACTGTAGTTAGCACAATCTTAGTTTCAGTTGTCATGGGTCAAAGTGAGGGAAACAAGTTTATTCAAGAGGAAATCTCCTTTTAAAGAAACAAAAGCCACATACAGGTGATTTTTTTGAGCAGTTATAAACTTTTTTTCCCTTGAACTAAACTGCACTTTTCATGATACACATATATAACCTTCCCGCTCAGTTATATTTATATTTTATCGTGCAGGCTTTGTTAAAATGTTCCCCGTTAAGCCCTCCTGTGATCAACAAATGTCCCAAACCTGTGCTATCTGTGCATATCTGCGTGCCTTGCTTCTCCATCTGTGTCCTGTGTGTGCTCTTAAAGGAAAGCTTCCTGGCCTCCACACCCCTGTGATGGATGGTATGAAACACATTACAGCCCCCAGAGGAGCCCTACACCAGTACAATAGCCCTGAGCTCACTTCCAGTGCAGCTCTGCAGCGGTGTTGCATAAGCTGCACGGTAACGCAGATCTGAGTGCAAAGAGGCCTAATGGAAAACAAGACGCTTGATTTGAGGGAAGGAATGGACATGAAGCACACAGATGGCAAATGTTATGGCCTCTTTGTGGATGGCATTCAAGCTGTTGTGGTTGCTTGTGTTGGACATGTTACTGCATAAAAGCAATAGCTGAGTTATCAAAGAGGACGGTGCAAAGATGAGTTTTCACGTGGAGCAACTTGACTTTCATGCTGTAGTATTGAGTATGTCACAATACCCCCTCCCCCCCAACAATGTCTGTTGTGTAACTCCTCTAAAAGTATTAAAGGCTTTCAGGGATCAAGATTTACGCGTGGTTTAAATTAAGTATTAAGCAGTCCCTGAGAAGTTCTTTTCTTTAGAGTTTTATACTAACATCAGAATTAAATCATTCCCATGTTGAGCTCCATTGTAAGCCCCTCTCTGCTTTAAGACCATCAGATGAATCCCTGAAAGGTAAATGTGTGACTCACTGTCATGGATTCCTAAAGCCAAAAGTAATTAGCATTGATGGGAGTTCAAATTTTCAAGATGAGTGCACAACCCCCCACAATCTCCTTGCCTGTTTCAACATATCCCTCTCTCTCTCTCTTTCGCTCTCTCCTCAGCCTATCGCAGCCGATGTCTCCTGTATTGATTCGCGGTGCTGGGGCCCAAATGGGGCTCGTCAGCTGATGACTTTATCTGTCAGTCCGGGTGTCCATTGATTGAAGGCAGTTAGCCGTGTTATAAAGCAGGGAGCAGGGGACCCTCGTTGTTGCACCTGCCAGTGAAGACATCACAGCCACCTAAGGTTATCAGGATGTCAGATTTTTTTAAATTAGATATGAAACTAGTGAATATCACACAAAACTACCTATTACTAATAAGAAATGTGCACATCTGTGTGTCACACCTCTTTGCACTGGCTTTAATACGAGTTGAGCAGGACATACAAATTTTAACTTTTCCTATTTATTATTCTATTTTTTTCTGATATTTATTGTTCTTATTGTAGTTGTTGCTTTTAATACTTTTTAATATATTTTTAGCCATTTGGTTTTTTTTATTTTGATTTTTTTTACTTATTTTACTTCACTTTGGTCAACTGTGGTTGTTTAAAATGTGCTATATAAGTAAAGTTTGACTTGACTTGACTGTCAGTCCTGTTGAGATTAGTTATTAGTATATGTTACTCAAATCATGGATGGTAATTAAAGGTTCTTTCACACCTCACATGTTTTGTCCAAGCAAACTCTGGTTCACTGTTTCGGATTGTTCAGTTGGCTTAAGGTGGTGTTAAAGCTCAGAAGAACTCTGGTAAAGACCAAAGAACTGAACTCTGGTCTGCCTGTGGTTGGACTGAAAGCTATCTGAACCAAACAAGGAAGGCAATTAAAAAAGCGGCTTGAATTTGGACAAATATGAAACAGTAAATAAGCTAGCATAGTGTTCAGTGATTACATCAACAATAAGCAGAGCTTTGTAAAGTCTCTCTGAGTTTGTGGTCATTTACTGAAATTTAATTAGGAACTGTTAAAAAGTAGTTAATTCAAAAAGTTCTTTTGTCGTTTCTTTGGTCATTTATGAAGCCAGTAAAGGTTCACTGGCCGCACTGTCACGAGACACCATTTTTTAAATGCACAAGTGGGTGTAAATTTCTGTTTACTTGCTATTCTTTGGTTAACTTACATCTCAGTCATTTCATCATCATATGCAACACCTCTAGGGCAGTGATCGTCGACTAGATGTTCTCGTCCTCACAGTCCTTTTGCTATGACACACGCCCCCGAACAGTTGTGACTGAAACTGTTAATCAGGAATGACTTTATGTTTGATCTGACACTTGACAGCCAGAGTTAGTTGGTATTTAACCAGGGGAACAACAAAACTAATGACCCTTTCCCGGCTCTACTCTACTCGCTTTGTGCTGCTTTTCCATTAGCCCCAGTCGCCTGCCCAACGGGGTGCAGTGTCGCTGTAAACAGCTGAGCGGCACTGCGGTGACGTCATTTTGAGCGTGACACAACAATCTGTGGCTTTTTGTCACGAACCGAGCGAAAAATGAAAGCAGAAGGAGGCTGCAGGTGTATAGCTTTTGGAAGCTATACAACAGAATGAAGCCGAGGACGAGAGCAATCCAGCTGCAAAGAAAAGACGTATGAGGGTAAGCTAATGGTAGCTACCAGCTAGCATGCTAGGTCGTCGCGCTCATGACTCATTGATGACAACATTGTCTGACCAATCAGTAGCCGGCAGTCGGTGACGTCATCTTTTAGTATGGACTCAGCTCGCTTGTAACCAGAGCGGAGTAGGTACTAAAACTAGCTTGTTTTAGGAGGCACCAGGCTAGTGGAAACACGCTGCAAATTGAGTTGGGCCGAGTAGAGTGGAAAAGGGCCATAAGAGTCACTTGGTGATGGGAAACAGGACTGCTACCTAAAGCATATTGCACCATGTGGCTGGCAACAGTAAGGTTATATGGACTGATCTTTTTAATCACCAATCCACCAAGCCAATCACAGGACTGACGCCAACCCTTCACTCTCATGTGGACATCTTAGGACAATTTAGAACCATCATTAAACTGAATACACATGTTTTCTGTCTGTGAGAGGAAACTAGAGAACCCACACATGAACAGGGAGAACATGCAAACTCCCCACAGAAAGTCTTTGCCCATCCTGAGCTGAAAATGCAGTTTATTGTTCCCATTTTTTCCCTTGTACCCGTAACCCCACCACCACCACCACAACCTTTCTTTTCTCTTGAAAGCCTGCAGTAGCACTTTTCTTGGCATTTTTCTTCATTCTTAGTCTTGCCCTTTCCCTTGTTGTCTGTCATTCTCAAAGGTATGTTTAAACCTCAGTTCAAGCTCCTCAAATGGAAAATGTAAAGCCAAACGTCTGCAGCTTTATCACAGGAATCTATAGTTGATGCCCCTCCCTCTATTATGTGCACAACATGCCATTGTCATGTTGCTGTGACATATACATTCTTGACATTTCTGCAAAGATCAGAGTTGGTTGTTTACAAGGCCAAGCTATTGGGTTTCTTTTTCTCACTTGATCTTCCAGTCAGATGAACGTAAATATAGAGCAGAGGTCATCAGCTATATTTGACTAAGCTCTTAAGTTTTGAATGGTGATGCAGAAATACTTTAGATGTTACACACTATTTCTGTTTTAGTCTAGTATTTAGTGTTTCAAGTGAGAGTTTGTTTTTTGCATACTTACAGTACAAGCTGATTTCTGCTGTGATGTTGTTTCTCCTTATCTTCACCCTTTTAAGCAAAAGTGGGTCAAGAAAGGCGGCAAGGTTGTTTATCACAATATCTTTGTTATTGTAAGCTGCTTTCATCTCATTGCCCAAAACTCCCCCCCCTCCAAAAAACATGTTTCTCATAAATCTCGTTTTAATTTTTCAGTAATGCCCTGAAGTCAGAGAAATTTTAGTTTGAATGGTGTCATAAGTTGTTCAGAATTTACATACAAGCACTTGGAGGAGGACATCATGGGAACCTTTAATACTTGTGGCTTTCAGGGGCATAGTAGCTGTTGACCACAAAGACAATATCCACTAGGGCTGGGTATTTCCAGCAACCTCACAATGCGATACGTATCCCGATACTGAGGCCACGATACGATACGTATCCTGATACTGAGGCCACGATACGATACGTATCCTGATACTGAGGCCACAATACGATACGTATCCCGATACTGAGGCCACGATACGATACGTATCCTGATACTGAGGCCACGATACGATACGTATCCCGATACTGAGGCCACGACACAATGCCTATCCTGATACTGAGGCCACGATACGATACGTATCCTGATACTGAGGCCACGATATGATACGTATCCCGATACTGAGGCCACGATACAATACGTATCCCGATACTGAGGCCACGATACGATACGTATCCTGATACTGAGGCCACGATACGATACGATACGTATCCTGATACTGAGGCCACGATATGATACGTATCCCGATACTGAGGCCACGATATGATACGTATCCCGATACACATAAATTGTGCACATTGACTGCGCTTTTAACAGAATTCCCTGCAACTTTTGTTTTTATTACAAAAAGAAAAAGAACAAGCACAAGTTTTAAATAATTCTTCAACTTAAGAACTTTAATTCAAGTCCCCAAAGATAGTAGACCTAAGTTTAAATTTGGAACATGTGTTTAGTCATGTAGCTTGGCTTCTACTTTGAGCTGTGCCATTTTTAACATTACCCAAAGAGTATTTACAACAACTGTCCAAACACAGAGGCCACATCGATACACATTTTTTTGCCATATCAATATTTTGAGCACAGGCCTAATATCCACATGTGTCATCTGACCATGAAATTACTGGTCACTGCAAGGTTCAGTTTAACATAGATTTAAGTTTCTTTCTTGTACTTTGGCATGTATTTGATGCTTCCAAATTGACGTACTTAAACAGTGCAACATTCATTTTTGTCTCTGTAACAACCAATAAGCATTCCCAAGTGTTAAAAAATTACGCTAATTGCAAGTGCCAAAACCTGCAGTTCCTCAAGTGCCCACTTGGGGCTGCCTGGGAATACAAGAAGTCATACACAACCCATGTTAAAAGGAACAATGTTCATTTGAGGTTAAATGGTACTTAGTTAGGTAAATGGTACTTAGTTAGGTAAAGTGTTCTTTGGGGCATTGTACAAGGGCTAGCTGATACATCTGCAAGCTAGTAGGCTGAAGCTGTTTGTGACTGTCGGTTTTAGGGCTAGCAGGAGTGGGCCGCATCTTTTATTCTATAATTACGTCACATAGTAACAGCTGTTGGACTGCCAGGGTGAGATGCACATGCACATCTTATCTCCCAATTGACATTTCAGAGGACCTGATTATCTTATTTAGCTAATGTGTAAAGCAAAGTTTCATTTCCTGTTTGTGCTTTCCAAAATGAATGCCATGCTTTCCTTTTCTGTGCAGAAACTTCACATTAGTCAAATCACTTGTAGGGAGATAAGTTGTTCTTCATCCCAAGTTTTCAATTAATTAATGTTCTATTAAATGTATAGCTTTTTGTCATTTCATGGACATAAACTCTGGCTTTTACTAATGCCAAGAAAAGAATACAACCGGTAATGGTCAGGATTTGCATTTATGCTAAACTATGAAAAACCAGGACAAGACTCAAGAGCAGATATTAACAAAAGGGTTTATGAAAATGAAACTCAAAATACAAAACAAAGTCTTCTTACAAAACTATCTACAAGGAAAAGCACTGGGAGCACAAGAAACCAGCAAGAAATGACAAACGTGATATTACAAGCTACAAATAAAACAGGAAACATCAAGGAGACTAAAAAGCAGAATACAGGAATCACAGTCAAGTTAAAAAGACACGAGGCCAAAGAGATATGAAAACTTTGTGAGAACTTTTGAAGAGAGACATGGCTAAGGTAGTAAAGTGATGCAGCCAAAACGTAAGCATACATGCCTGGTTTTAAATCTGTGGAATCTTAAGCTGTCACACATCATTGTATTGGATATGTCAGTTCAGGAGGGTGCTCCAAACATAGCCAGGTAAGCTTCAATTAGACTTAAGCTCATGGTATCAGGAGTCATGGTGTCCAAAAGTGTGTTATCATGTATCAGCAAATTAGCTTAATCGGTACTAGCTAATGCTAAGTCTGACATCTTTCATTTGTACTTTTTGTAATTCATCATGGCGGTAGAACATATTGTTAGCTTGTTGTTAAGGCTGCAGACCTATCAATCTCCTCAGACGTATGTAGCATGTAGCATTTGAGGAGTAAATGGATGCTGGAGTGGTCGATGATTTAAAAAAAGCCCAGTCCAAATTCAGGACAGAGCTGACAGCAGTGTGGTTCATTTGGATCTGTTTATGAAAGACTGTGGTCTAATCACCTGTGCAACCAATACTTAAGGTGTCCATGATTACTTACATGTATATAATGGCTTTTACTGAGTAGTTTTGGATAGAACACAGCTTTTATTTACATTTAACGTGTAGTCACAATACAGGCCTGTATCATCAGTGTTTTAACTGCTGCATATGTCAACAAAGATTTAACATCCCCCTCATCCAACAACCAAACTGTAAATTTCCTCTCTCTATGATCTGCTGCTCACCTGCACTTTCTGTAGTGTTGTAGGTAACGCAAATCTCAAGGCCAGAACAAGCTTGATGTCTTTAAGATGTCTTCAAATTCTTATGATTAATTTGTAAAACTGTAATGTCCTGGAATATCTCAAAAGTCTTACTTTTAATCTCTGGAAAGGTAAGATCACCAAGCATTGTTTAGAAGTCTCATATTTACATATTACAGGTACAAAGACATGTCTAAATATTTAATCAGATCCAATCTTCTTTACCCAAGAGATCTGGTTCAAGTATGTAAAGGTAGGTTGGTCTTAAGTATTGAGGTTAGTGAATAGCAAATTACAACTCAAACTATAGACTATTTTAAATTGTTGACCCAATTTTTAGTGTCAAAGAAAAGGAAGGAAATACCTCCCTTTTATAAACCGCTGCAAACAAAACCTCTGACAAAACAAGCCTTACAAGAATTATGAAACGGGGTGGAGAAATGCTGTCCACAAGCTGCAGGCATGTGTCATGCATGTGTCATGCAAAAGTAATGCAACAGGTTTTAGTGCCTGCTGTAGTTTGAGTGTGGGCATATAACATATAGCACCAAAGAAACTACATAGATTCTATTTCTACAACTTCAAGTCTCCTTGGTTTTTCTTTATAGTTCAGAAATTATTTTACTATTTGAGGCGTTAATCATAGTCAACGCGTACAGAATGCTGGACATTTAAAGCACTGGCCTCTGGCTAGTAAACTGCAATTTCATCAGCCACCTGCACAATTTCACCTTTTAACTAGATGAAGACAAACATTCACAGATGGTTGCCTCTAGAAATGGCTGCAAAACCTGATCCATGGTGAGGAGACTCGGCCTCAGGCACTAATGGATTGATGCATAAACAAAAGCTAAAGCAGACACACTAACTTTTCCATTTTGACAAACAAGGAAATTCATTTCACCTGTAAAGGGGAAGAAAACTGCGAGGGTCCAGTGAGTTCTCTGCATGCACCAAGAAGCATAGCCTTAAATATAGCATTTATTAGCATTTAGCACGAATCTCCAACACCAACAAACAACATTATTAAGTATGGAAACATGCTAATTCAGAAGTAAGACGACAAAGGATCTAGACAAATAACGCAGCCAAAGACGGAGAGTTCTACTAATATTTTGTTTTATGGTTCACAGGGCTGATTGTACTAATACAGACATTCTCTTAGTCACAATTTTGCAGCATTACAACCAGTAAATTAATAAAACCAGACATTTGCAGCATCAGGATTTCTCTCTCTTCCTGTCTTTACGAGTAGCTCCTCCAAATGGCTCATTCCCCTGGTCCATCAATAGACCTACTAGAGTGATGTCCTGCCATTGCTATGCTATCATTTTAAAGGGCTACGACAACATTTTTGTTTTGGTTTAGAGTCTTGCCTCATTCCTCAGTCCATGACATGCAGACAGATGCCATTCTTCTTTTTTTTAAGATTATTTTTTGGGCATATTGTGCCTTTATTGAACCCAGGCTGACAGAAGCATGTACATGGGTCAAGGCTGATTGCTTACCACTCTGCCGAACCAGCACCCCAGATGCCATTCTTTTGATTGTGTCCAGTAACAAGAAAGAGCCAAGCATTGCTCTCCCACCGCTAATTAGCTTAGCTCAGACACTGGGAGACAGTGGATAGTGTTAGCCTGCCTCTGCCTGCAGTCATCAGATAAACTCTTCAGCAACTCTGAACAGTTTTGTGTACTTGTTGTGACTCATTTTTTTAGCGTGTGATGAAATTATCTATTTTTAGACTTAGGCTTGCACTTTTCAAGCATCCATAACATTTTTGTAAACGGGTCCTATAGCGGATAAATCTGAAAATCAATCAATCAATCAATCAAACTGTATTTGTATAGCACTTTTCATACAGGACTTTTTAATACAAAGTGCTTTACTTGGGAAAAAGATAAAATAAAATAACAAGTGGAATAAAAGGCAGAAAATTGCATACTTGCATAAAATGAAAACATAAGACCCCCACAAAGACATAAAAAGGAAATTCTGACAGAAAAACAGAATTAGAGGACTGAGGAAATGCTATCTTGAATTTTAAAAAAATGAGGAAACACAGGAGCTAAAACTAAAATAATACTTAAAAATACTCGAAAATACTAGAGAGTAAGATAAATAACTGTGTAAATACATAAATAAATAAAATAATATAACAGTATAGAATAAAAGTTGGATAAATAATATGGTAAAATGAGAAAGTGTAACATCAGGTGCATAATAAATTCAGCTGAACAAAGAATGAAATTCCAAATAAAAAGTCTGAACAGAAATGTAGAAATCAAACAAAATAATAGGGTTAAAATAAGTTAAAATATAACGTAAAATAATAATAAATACAATCAGCTAAAAGCCAGATTAAAAAGGTAGGTCTTGAGTTTGCTTTTAAAAATATGAACAGTAGGTGAAGCTCTCAGGTCTTCAGGTAGACTGATCTACAGACGAGGGCCGTAATAACAAAAGGAAGCTTCCCCGCATGTTTTAGTTCTTACTCTGGGAACAGTTAAAAGACCCCTACCTGAGGACCTGAGGACCTGAGGGCTTTATGGGGTTCATATGGTAAAAGCAAATCGGATAAATATGCAAGAGCAAGACCGTTGAGAGATTTAAAAACTAGAAAAAGAACCTTAAAATCTATTCTAAAAGAAACAGGCAGCCAATGCAGACACTTTAAAATCTGTGAAATGTGCCTGCCTTGCCTTTAGCATTGACAACGAATATGGATAGCTTCAGAAATGGTCCCGTAAAAGCCTCATTAGGCAGTATGAAAATACTCCAGCATTATTCAAAATGTTTCAACAATTTATTTAAACAGTTCTTAAAGTGGTTCAGATTTAAAATGAGTCAAAAAGACAAATAGGGAGAGAGGAAATAGAATTTGGAGGGTCAAGATGAAAAACCACAGTTAGGCTACAAACCAGGGTTCCCACGCGACCTGGAATACCTGGAAAATGATTGAATGGGGACCAAAAGAAATAATAAAAAATGACAAAATAAAATTTAGGCTAAATCAACAAAATATATTCATAAAAAAAGAGTAAATAAAGATTAAAAAAATACGTACAACCATAAATTTATAAAAGTAAGACACATAAAAGCCAGACTAAACAGATAGCTAACAGACAATGGGCCTCATGCAAGAACATTTTCGTATTCTCATCCTAAATTTTTCTTACCTTTTTTTCTGATGTTGCGTTCGTACAAACATGCTCCGTCAGATTCAACAAACACTTCTATCTTTAGAAAAGTGTCTTAATGACCCGCGGAAACATGAGGAATGCCACCTGTGCGTACTTAAGCGCACATGCACGAGGATAGCATATTTGCATAAGTTACTCCCCAAGAATACCATATAAGGATACATTTCCCACACATTCATAAATGCTCTCTTCAAGTGCCTGGCGTGCCAGGGCATCCAAAAGAAGAAGCTCAGCCATGAAGCAGCTGGTTACTCTCTCATTTAACGTTTTATATAGGCCAGTCTAATAAACCTTCAGTTAATAGATTTTAATGTATTCTCTGGTTTGAGATCCTCAGATTTATTTCGTCTTATGCTATATTTTATTAAAAACGCTTGAAATTAGTTCAATGCATAATCAGTATGTAAGGCACTTGATTTGAAAAGAGCAGACTAATTTGTTGTGATTTTTAAGACAAGTCTGGACCACTCGTGATTTGTGTTAGTACTTGAAAAAAAATTCTAGATACGAAAAAAATGCTGAATGCGACAAATTCTCCTATATCCTTCGTACGCAATACTTATGAACATATTTGTTCGTACGAACGGTTCTTGCATGAGGCCCAGTGTTCGAGCTGGAGAGTTAGAAACAAAGATCAATATTATCAATAGCTAGAGATATTGTTCATCAACCTCTAATCTTGTTTATAGAAGGCTTACTAGAATTGGAAACTGCCCACAGCAACAATGTAACTTCAGTTGGTTATGTGACCTTGGAAAAGTCCTGGAAAATGATTTCTAGAAAAGAGTGGGAACCCTGCAGGCCATAGTTGATTGACTATTTAAATAGGCAAAAGCCAGCATAAGAAACAAACAAGCAAGCATGAAAACATGTAAGGTGAAGCAGGATTAAGGACTTGATTTCTGCAAACAAAAGAGGTTCTAGCCTTTTTTAATTTACACTCAACCTTTTAGTTTCATTCTCAAAATTGAACTGCAGCTATATTCTCAATTTAGATATTTTTTAACCATTCATTTTCTTATCATCACAGTTTTGTGTCTACATTTAATAGTCATTTTGACTATTTTCTTGAGGTCATTATTTTTGTCCTCTTGTGCCTGACACATTTCTCTTTTGATAAATCTACAAAACGCCTCCTAACGTAAAGTGACACATTGTCCTTAATGTGAACAGACATCCTGGGAAAATCTGTCACAAACCATTATCTTCTTAGCCTAACAAACACCTCTCACATGTCACTTGTCCTCTCTATTTCAGAAATCGAGAGACCCAAATTAACCTTGTAGCACTGGAGACATCAACCATCCCTCCATTCATCCGTTCATCCGTCCATTCATCCATCTCTACTCTGTCAGCTCTGTATCAGCCCGTGTTGATTGGGGTCTAGTCAGTTGATCTGCCGGGTCTCTGGGGAATGGGAGGACTTGGGTTACAGTTGGAGAGGCCATCTCACTTTTCGCGCCATCCAACCTTTTCAATCCCCCTCCCCCTCTATTTCGCCAGGTGACCCATCTTCATGACCCACGGAGAAGGAGTCATGTTTCTCCCTCTTTTTCCTCTCTGCTCTTCCCTCTCATTCACTTCAAATTTGTTTTTACTGGCATGACCGAGGAGTTAATGGCACTTTAAACACCATATAAAGCTGCTCAAGTCATGCCAGTGTGGAGATTTACCGCCAAATAGCACTTTACAGACGTCTAATCGTGTAATTCAACTTCTAATAGTGTCATTATTCGCCGTCTGACAGCCTCCCCTGTGTCTGAACAGCACCCAGAGAGATTTACAACTCCAGGCTGTTGTTTGGAGCCTCGCCAGTTTTGTAATGTTTTACACCACAGGCGGGAGGCATTGACAGTGCACAGACAGACAGCTCCTTTAATATACTGTCTGCCCACGCGCTGTAATAACTCTTACCAAGGAGCTCCTCTCACTGTTTCTTGTGTAAATACGGCTTCGAGTGACTTATCCATCAGAGATGTTTGCGTTTTTCCCCGCCATAGTATTTGTCCTTTTTTATTAAGATCACTGCAAGGCTAGTAGGAAGAGACAAGATAGAACATTCTAGTGTCAAATGTAGTTTAACAATGTAAATTTCAGCATTCAATGAGCCCAATTACACTTTACTTTAGAGGTCCACAAATTTCATCGCACTTAGGTAATAACTAGACAAAGTTTTTTTCTTATTTCTTAGAAATTATCCCTGAAATTTCATGAGAATTTGGTGAAAATTAGCACATAACTTCTTTAAAATAATGTCCAGATTTACTGTTGCAAGTCACAATTGATTAGGGATGGGTACCTTTCACATTTGAACCGATACCATACCGATGCCCGGTACCTGGGAATCGGTATCGGTACTCAGCGGTACCAATTTTTGGTACTTTTGCGTGTGTTTATGGGGTAATAAATATTAATTTGTTTAATAGTAAGATCTCTGCTGACGTCATAACACTATTGCTGTGCTGTGTTCAAGTCCGGTATGGAAATTCACCTACTCTACCCAATAGTATGCCTGCTTCCTCCACTCCCTCACAGTCACAAGGATGCGTTTAGGTACCTAAACATGGTACCGTTTGTTTTTATGTGAATCGGTACTCGGTAGTACCATAGATGTATTATAAGAACTGGACAGCGTGGCTCCGCCTTCCACCATTTGACGGATTAGCCAGAATATCCCCCGTCAGGGCGCCGCCATTGTGCAGCCAGTAGAGAATTTGGGCCATAATCCGGACGCAGCTGTCGTAAACGGTCGCAACACTCCGCAGCATACGCCGTACACAATCATTGTGAAACTGCCGTAAACCGCAGTTATTTTTAAACTCTAATAACTGATGAAAAAGAAACTTTTCAGAAAAAAGAGGACTTGGAAAAAAGGCAGCCCAATAATACTTTCATATCACCACAGCATACGGATGGGAGAAATATTTCTACGAGGTGTATTAATTTTTTGAAGTTTCACTACGGCCCGTTCAGATGAATGGGGGAGACGGAGATTTGACCTATACTGCAGCCAGTCACCAGGGGGAGCAGTTTTCATGGCGGCTTCAATTTTAGCCTAGCATCATGGCGTCCATGTTTTTTACAGTCTATGGGTAGTACCTACAGAATTCGGTCGGTACCTCTTAAAGTTCCTAATTCGGTACCCATCCCTACAATTGATAGGTTACAGTTTCTTTGAAATGTACTCCAAACTGTAAGGTAAGAAGGAGACAATTAGCAAATAATTGATTGTATCACGTAAAACATTATAGGCTTAATCATAAAGGTATATCATTCATCTCTATTTTACATGTGATCTCAATTCTGCATATCAACAAACTGGGTACTAAAGAACTTGGTGAAATTAAATAACAAATAACTATCAACTGCTTATTGGGAAATTGAATTATTTACTTATTTCAAAGCTAATTATCACAGAAAACAATGAACCTAACTTCTGTATTCAAGACCTAAGCAGATATTTATCACCTGCTTCTCTGGAAATAGCAGAAATGCTGGGATACTTCTAAAAGCAGTTTGTGGTGGGTTTGCAATTTGGAGTAAATTTCAAAGAAACTGGAAAAAATCTACCAATTCTGACTTGCGACAGTAAATTTGGACATTATTTTAAAGAAGTTATGTGCTAATTTTCACCAAATTCTCATGAAATTTCAGGGGTAATTTCAAAGAAATAAGAAAAAGCTTTGTTTAATTACTGCCTAAGTGTGATGAAATTTGCAGACTTCTAAAGTAAAGTGTTACCGAAGCTTATGAGAGAAAATGCATGGTTTGTCAGTCCAGTTTAAAGGCTTAAATTATCAGAGCAAAGTCGGACTTCAAGCCTGTCAGGGTGAAAAATGTGAAAAGCCAGTCTCAAATGACTGAGACAGCTGAACTATCCACAGATGGCTCCTCTTCTCATATACAAACCCATGTGGGGAAAAAAATTGGAAAAATCTGTAATAAACTAAGCTGTGGGTTGAAAAGCAGGGTTTTTCAGCTGCTTTGTTTTCATTAGTAGATTTTATTTTACAGGCTTAACAGACAGAGTCTCAACAAAAAGCAACTATTGAGTTTTTTTTTTTTTTGTCTAATCATGATTGTTGTAAAAAAAAAATCATGATTTTCCTTTTTGACATTTAGAAAGTGTGGAGTCCCACAAGGTTCAGTTTTGGGGCCAAAACTTTTTATTTAATATATCAATAATAATAATAATACTTTATTTATATGGCACCTTTAAAAACAGAGGTTTGCAAAGTGCTTTAACAGACAGAACAAAGGTCTAACCGCGGTGCCAATTATTTTGCATCAATAAATATTATTAATGAATCACCACATTGTGTTCTTCTATTAAAAAAACAAAACAACAAAAAAACGTATACATAGCTCACAGTAGGAATGTTCATTGGCAGGAACCTGACAACATGATACTTATAAAGAGCTGAGAATACAACATATATTGCCTCACAGTACTATAAAAGCAGGACAATGCATATGTATTTTTTCTTTTTTACTAAATGGAAAGGATATATCATATGTTAAATATATTATATTATTTCACAATGCTATCTAAACAGGTCAATTCATATCTTTTCTTTTCCTTTTTGCTAAATAAAAAAGATGAACAACAATGGGTTTTGCAGGTTTCCAGTATGTTAATATTTCTGAACCATACCAATTCAGTACTGATATTTTTGGTCAAAAGTGTGCAGTCTCCACTAAACTAATTTTATTATGTGATTATTATGTGAAGCATTGTGGTATGGGGCTTTTTCTCTGTGTTTTCTATCATTGCTCATGATAAGTCCTGTAGCAAACAAAAATTTAAGAAATGCAAGTGTTTGTTCCTTGTGATAATCTTAACAAACTAACCTACTTTTCACAATTTTTTAAGCTTAAATGTTATCGGCAAGAGTAAAAAAAACTACTATTAATGTATGGAGCTACTACTATTTTAGGTAAATCTCTGGTTAAATGCTAACTTGGCTTTTTTTTTACTCATTTCTGCACCACTTTATTCCACCTGATCTAAGGGACATGAAGCTAAAACTAGGGGCAAAAAAAATATCATTACACCAATATCTTGTGATATTTTTTGTGGATACATGGGTACTGTATTAATATCTTTAGTGTCAGATTGTGCTATTTTATCATGCAATAGTTTATACAGATTTGGGGCATATATTTTGTATTTTAGTGCAGCTATTGCTATTATTTCTGTCATTCTGACACACAGTTGTGTTAATAAGTGTTGCACAGACCATGCTTCGTTTAAAAAATGCATATAAGAAATTACATATATTTATGAATAGCACATCATCTTAATAATATTTAAAACATTTTAACAAGACTTTGGTGCAAAAAAATCCTGAAGTTTGATATATTATATCATCATCATCATCTGACCAGTATATTTAACCAATCAGTAAATGATTGTTTAAAAAACCTTGCAACATTATATCCATTGAAAATACAGTTTCTAATCAGATTAAGCTTTATTATGCATGGTTCCTGTAATATTGATCTCTTGAACAGTAGCAGCAGCCATGTGCTAAAGCTGATGGGGATCTTAATAAACGATAAACATGGATGAGCTTTATTGTCCTTTCCAGAAACAGAAATAATGACAGTAACTGCAACTTAGAAATGAAGATGTACATGGCTAAAGTCATGCAGTCGACTTCCAAACAAAACAAATCTCTCCCCAAAATGATTAACTAAAAAAAATCAATAGTGTTGTACTGAGATATATTTATATATTAGTGTACTGATATTTCTGGAAAAACCTAGTTCAGCAAGAACACTTAATACTCTTTTCAGCTTCTTGTACGTTTGCATACCTTTTATTATTCTTTGTTATAACCTGAAATTGATGAGTTAGCTTTATATTTGTCTTTGTAACCTTTGTGTTTTTTGTTCAGATAGATGCTTTTCATTGAGTTTCGCGCTCGCAGGCTCATTATGAGAAGCATTTCTGTCTTTTCATGTTATTGAAACATACAGTAGTAAGAAAAGAAATGTCCTCCTTCCCTTTGTGTGTCTCTCTGCTGCTCTCCCTCTGTCGATTCACATTAATTGCATTGTATTGACATGACAGGGATGAAACCTATGCAGCCAACACTATAGAGCATATTATCGACCCACATCCTATTTTATAGACCTCCCTGACAACTGTCCTTCTCTTTCTATCTGTGTGTCTGTTCCTCTACCAGCTGTGGCTTTGGCTTCGTGCTTAGAATAGCAATGTATCTAAAGTGTAGCGTTACATTTAACTTCCCTTATGTGGAGGGGACATATCTTTAACACTTGATATGAATTGGTCCGTCATGCGAGTGAGCGGTGGCTCTGCCTGGACTAAAGATAGCAGATTCCATACTCTCAAGGCTTTTTTACCTTTTATGTCCCTGGCCATGCATTAAAAATAAAACAAACGTGCCCCTGCATTCAGGAGGCTCCTGACAATATGCTGCCCCGACGTATGAACGTATAAACTAAACAGCCAGGGGCGACTCGACGTAAAGTAAACTGGGAGCATGTGGAGTCCAGACCCGTGTCTCTCTGTCCTGTGTTAATGAAGGGCTTGGGCTGTTACGGATCCACAGCTTTTAAACTATGTTTTTAATTGGTAGTGATGAAGAAACATTGTTAAGCAAAAAACAACACTTCATTACTGATGTCAAATATAGACCCTCCTGGTCAAATCTTGCTTTTGTTTTTGTTTGGTTGAAGCAGCACAGTTACAATTTTACTCATTATAAACGTTCTTGATTTAGTTTTTAAACAATTATTGGTCCCCGATGCTCAATTTTAAACTGGACTAACTTAGAGTGCAGTAAACCAAAGTACTGTTTGTGATGGGAAAATAATCACAAAGCAAAATGAGATCACAGTATCAGCAGGTTCACTAGGGATGGGACGATACACTTAAACTCACGATACGATACGTCATGATACAATATCAAAAAAAGTAAAAAAGAAAAAATATTACTGTGTAATTACCACGTATTTATTTTTGTTTGAGTTGCACAGAGGAAAACACAAGGCCTCTCTCCTCATAAATTCCATTATGAAATGTACTTCAAGACTTGTTTTACTAACTCTATTGTTGCCACAAATCAGCAAGTTTATTGAGTCCATCTCAGTGTCTGCTTTGTGTTTGCAGTACTCACCACTGCTGCTGTGGTGAACTTCCTGCTCCAGTCAGCTTGCTTCCTGATTGGCTATTGTTTCTTTTCATGTGACAGTCCACAGACCGCACGCTCGGCTGTCCTGAGTGTTCTCCCTACACGACAGTATCCCTGTTTGAGAATGATGAACTGTTAAAGATTTCATATTTAGGTGGCTCAGATCATGTTGTGAGCAGATCAGGGAGGCTAACATCCCTCTCAACACCACCTGACAACACAGGAATAACGGGTTATTAAATCCTAAAAACCGTCAGGTTATGGGGTCTTTTGTGCCCGCATGAATTTGAAGGCGGGAATTGTCCCTAAAATCAGGCCTATTATCTCGTGAAGTGTGATTCTTAAGACTGAACTGGTGTGGAAAGTTGTGGCCTGAATTATCTTTTTCAACAGCCCATATTTAAGGATCTCTAAAATACTAGAGTTAACCCTTTAAGGCCCTTTAAGACCATAGATGAGAGCATATGTGTCAAACTCAAGGCCCGGGGGCCACATCTGGCCCGATGGATAATTATATCTGGCCCGCGAGATTGTTTTATTAGTTTTTGTTTTTGTTATTGATGACCCGGCGGTATGAAATGCTGATAACACACAAACTACAGATCCCATAATGCAGTGCAACAGCTGCCTTGCTGAACAATAGACAACTGGGAACACAAGCACAATTTTTATGTAATATTTTTAGGGTTTTTTTTGTTGCATGTTCATATTTCCAGCTTTTTATTTTGACAGGAAATATTTTTATGGAGAACAAAAGCTTTTAAGTTATTTATAGTTTCAGTTTCCTTATTCTGTTACAATAGTAATTGTGTTCATTTATTCATATTTATTAAAAAAAGTTTAAAGTGTTCAATAACCTAAAGTGTGTTTTGAGTTTTGGCCCCATGTGCAGTTGAGTTTGACACCCCTGGATTAGAGCTAGAAAATTATGATTTTTGGAGCTGAAATGTTTGTTTCACTTTCTGCTAGAATCCATAAAAATCAAAAGTCCATAAAATTCAACATATAGATTTTTCGTATCTCATCTGATACATTAGGTGTTTTTGGCAACTGATAATCCATTTGAGGACATTTTTATCATTTATCTGATTGTATTCAAATGTTCTTTTGTAGTTTGTTGATCATACTGAGTAGATAGAGGTATTATAAAAGTATGTATCGAATATGATACAATTGGCTTTATAGGGTTTGCACAAGCTTATGTTCTTTTATTAGAATAATGTGTTGTAAATGGATGTATGTTAGTCTTGCTAAACTAAGCTGAGGAAATGTAAATGTAGCTCTGGTTAAATCTTATCTGGTGTGTAGATATGGAGGTAGGGAGGAAGAGGAAGGTGTGGGTGGGTGGGTGGGTGTCAGGGGTGTGGGTGCTCTGAATGGACTCAGACACTACTGTGAGGCCATGGGCTGTTTGTTTTGGCTGACACCTTCCTTACAGCAGTAATCCACTCTTTCTACAGCTGGCTGGCTCCTACACCTCCCCCTCCCCCGTTTTTTATCAATCCTTCCCCCTTAAAAAAGCAGAAACTCTCCCCTTTTGTTTTGTCATTCCTTTTGCACACTTTCTGTTTATCAGTCTTTGCTGTTCACCTCCTCGTAGATCTGCTGTTTCCTCTGCCCTGTGCTCACAAATCCCCCACAAAGTCAACAGAATAATCTACAAATTGATCACCAGAATCAAATAATCTGACAACCCCACCGTGGTGTGATGTTTCCTCTCCTCTCTCTCTTTCCTCACAGTATTTGTCTGAAACCTCACACCAGCTGATGCTCATTCAGTAAAAAATTCATTTCCTGTGTTGTCCGCATGAAGGCTGTTGCTCTGTCACTTAATTATTTAAAAAATGCCCATCATGTGAAGTCAGCGATATGTAATTTACCACTACTGGCGTCAGAGGCGACCGATTGATTTATTATAGAGGCCCTTTAATGTGAACAGCTGTTTCCTACTAAAAATAGGTCAGGGGTCACATCAAATGACCTTGTTCCCTTTTTTGTTCTCTAAACTGAGACAGAGGGCAGGTTTGATGGGAGGTGGGAAATGTTGGTGTTTGATTCAGGTGGGGTCTGTTTGCTCAGTGCACGGGGCCAATACTGATGATTATATTGTTTTGGTCTAATTGATATCTCCAGCTTCAGAGACATGATGTAATGTCCCTCAGTCACACTTTTCTTTTTTACAATAAGCTGGTGTTGATGAGCAGCTTCTATTAAACAGATATTGTGCTGAAAATAACCAAAAAGTTATATGCTGCAACTAGGGCTGGGCAATATGGCCTAGAAATTAAATCCCTGATTTTTTTCCACAACACTCGATTTATGATTTTAATCAATTTTTCCCCCCCTAAAAGAAACAAAACTCCCAGTGACATAAAAATGAAACAAATCAAGTTTTGCCTTTTTGTTGTCTAAATGTTTCCCTCTTAATGTCAAAGTCTGGGTCATAAAAGGTTGATTATGTAGTATAAATGTAGGCAGGTTTGTCTACATAAAACACTACAAGGCTGAGGTATTTTTACAGTATTAGCATGAAACTCTCTGATCAATATTTAATCTACTTAAATAACAGATACAAGCCTATAAAAGTGCTTGTGCAAACCCTCCAAGGCTGACCATCATGAAAATTGTAGTTTTTTTTTCAAAAATTGCAACTACTTACAATTGATTTTTTTTCCCAGCTCTAGCTGCAACTTGGCTGGTTCAATAAAGGAGACAGTAGAGGTTATTAACACTGGTGCCATAAAATGGAAGGAAGATATGGAAGCAGCTGGAGCTGCAGGAGAAACAGACTCGATGAGTGCTGGCCAGCTTATTAGGCAATTTGTGTGTAAAGGTGCAAAACTAATCATCTGAGAGATGACAAAGTTAGGTCATTCATCAGCCCAATAAGAGTACTTCTTTGACAGTGATACAGTTTTTGGATTTTGTGTAAATAATAGGGGTGTAACGAAATGGTCAACTCACAAAACGATACGAAGTACGAAACAGGGCTCACGATACGAAATACTAACGATACAAAATAAAGATTAAAGAAAATCCCCAACAGTAGGAAGTTGTGCAAAAACCCCATTTTCTTTATTTTCTTCTTAATGCAGACATACAAAAAATATTGCTGCATCAGTACAAAATAAATGCTCTTTAAAAAAAACAAAATTGTAGTTTTTTCCCCTTATTTAGACTACAGTGGAAATACAAACATAAAATCTCAATAAAAAGTGCTTTGTTGTTGTAACAATCAGGATAAGTACATTCTTGAATGAAAAGGAAAACAAACAGCAGTCCTCAGAGCTGCAGTTTAGACCTATAAATGTCTGAACTGTGAACTATAATATTTAGCCTATAACAGTGCATATACTTCTGATCTTCAAGTATGATCAAATTCTGTCAACTCAACAGTAGATGCAAAAATCAAATGTTTCTTTTATGCAGACTTACACAAACATACAGTTGCTGCTCCAGTTCAGAGTTGTTGGTAGTTGGTAGTTGTACTCGCCGCAGTATACGGAGAACTGTAGCAACATATTTTGCAAACAGTTGTTGTTTTGTCCGCAATCTTCTCACCGTTATCTCCTGTTATTTCGTGTTGTAGTTTAGCCTCAGATCACTTGTCGCTAGGGAGCATTCAGCCATTTATTATTATTATATCAATCACCGGGACAGAATACAGTGTTTATGTTTAAAACCATGCTGTTTATATTAGAGCTGTACCGTTAAGTACATGTAATATGTATATTTCTTCTGTAGCCATAATTGGGTTGTCAAATTGTAAAATTTTGATACAATACTAAAAATAGATTTTATGACACTTGACACCACTGCAGCAAAAATGCTGTAGCAGTCTGATACTGGTTGAGTTTTATTTTTAATAAAACAAATTAATAAATATAGGTGAACAAGCTCCTACATGTAGGTCATTGCACAAATCCACCGAAATTATGTCAGAAACTTAATTCAAACATAAACTTTCCATCTCTTACTGCAGTTCTAGCTTAAATAAAGTTTGTTTGTTTTTTCCCAAAGGTTTTGCCCTTTTTGAAAAAGTTTATTAATAAGTTAATGGCAGCGGATTGGTTTTGCTTTGACTGCAAAGTTTTAAAACTTTTCAAACTTCAAGTTTAATTTTTTAAAACTTTCTTACCCACTTAAATATCATCTGTAAAGTAGTAAACTTTCTCCTTAAAGTCTGTATTTGTCGAAGCCCCTCTCCCCCTCTGTCTGGCTCTCTATCTGCGTCTCTTATCATCGACGTCTAGCTGTGTGAAGACGAGCCGTGTGGCTCTCGTGTTCTCGGCTGAAGTTGGAGGAAGGACTGAGGGAGTGGTTCAGGGGCCCTCAGCCGTGGCACTTCCCACCAGAGTCACCTCTGACCCCTGGTGCCATTAATCACTAGGCTCCTGATGGCCCTGTCCCTGGGGGAAAATCAGTCCGGGGCAAAGGATGATGGGAGGTGAAGCCTGCAGCCAATTACAGATTGGCTCAGAGCGGCCGAGTGGACAAATCCGGACTTTACAGAGAGACGAAACACCCAATGGCTGCTCTGTCTGACGGCTGCATGGTCTGGTGTCAGGAAGTGGTCTAGTGTCATTGCTGATCCGCGACTCTGTGCAGGAAAATAAGCAATAAAACAATTAAAGCAGCAGGACTGAGAGCACAGAGAGGGGACGCTCAGGCTGCTGGGATCAAAAGCAGTTTTTTCGAGGGGTCTAATTAGAGCTAAATGTCTTCAGGGTTGGAAATGGAGCAGATGTTGGACCAAAGGCAGGCGGCACGTTGATTCACGCAAATTAGGAAACTCTCTGGCTAACAGCCCCAGTGTTGCTAATGTGATTTTTGGTCAATTACGGTGTTATCAAAGGTGCTTTCCTCGGGCTTTCATTCAGGGTCGAGGCCGCGCTGAAACATGAAACCAGGCTGATGTCAGTGTTGACTAATTAATGCTGTTTCTGGTTTCAAAACCATGTCTGCTTCACTTAGATATATGGACAGCTGTTTTGTTTACTCACACACCACATTAGGACTGTCACAACACCAGATTTTAACTTAAAACTATGCTCTTTAAAAATGAAACCAAGCAACCAAATATTACTACTACTTACAATTCTTTTTCCTTTAGATCAACAAAATTTGCAAGGAAATGTCTGCATGATGTAATGGTGGCACAAACACTAAGAATACAGGTGGATCAGGGTTACTTAGTGTGTGGATGTTTTTTTTTTAATATTTACAACTGTAAACATTCTCAAGCAGTCACCAAAGTCCAGTAAATAAACCTAACTTAAAGATGCTATGAGGAGTTTTTAAGTAATTATAAAAAAGTCTCCCTTTTAGATATATGCCTGATGGAAATACACACTTTAAGATGAGTTTTATAGCATCAAAATAGGTTATCTATAAATGCTATTCCTTAGCTTTGTGGTCAGGTTGGACAGGGCTAGACTGGCCTGGATACTCAACTTCAGGAACAAGACAATTAAAACTAGAGCAAATTTATATTATTCAGACACGTCTTAGAGCACCGGGCTGTAAGTAGAGGTATATAGCTGGCTACAAAACTACAATACTAAGTTTTCATAAATTGTTTGTTGTCACTCATCAAAAACTACCGCTATGTAACTGGAAAGAGATACATTACCTCGTGGCTTTGCATCCTGTAAGCTGTTGGAAAAAGAAGTTGTAAAGCAATGCAGAGTTCTGAGGAAGGTCCGAGCTGCATTTATTAGCATCACAACAAACACACGCTTTGGCTTGGGTCTTTACGACGGAAATAGATTCTCCTCATAGCGCCTTTAAGACTGAATATGGGCTCTTTAATGCTGATACATTAGGGAAATTATATGCAGTAAATAGCAGCAGTTTTAGGGATGGGAATCGAAAACCAGCTCCATCAAAGAATCGATATCATTAATGTTTTTGCTAATCAATTCCATTCAATTGACAGGGTTCAGAATCGTCAGAATTGTAGCTTAATTTTAATTAAACCTACTGCACAACCTTAAAGGAGACATATCATGCTGATGCATGATTTAATACTTACATATAATATAATAAATTTGAAAACAAGACCTTACACCCCCTTAATTTTCAAAAAATGAGATATTGTATTTTTTCTGATATCCTAGAACGAGATTTGATGCCTCTGAAAATAGGTCATTGCGAGATGTCCGTGAGATTTCAAATGTCGTGACGACACGAGGTACCTTTCTTTTTATTGGAGTAATCTGATAAAACACTTCCTCCTCTGTGATGTCCGTTAGCCCCAAACCCTCACCGAGGAACACAACAGCAGCAGGGGTATAAAACTCCTTCACTCACATTCCCTCATTACCAGCTCTGGCCTGTAGGGGGACTCAATACGCGGTCGCTGCTTTGAGCCTGCCGGATAGTACAGTAGAAGAAGAAGGACAGGCTGGCTCTACCCCCGATAGAACTGACCAATCAGAGCACAAAGGGCTGTGACATTGCGAGGTAACTTTAGGTCATCCTTGAGACCAAGCGTTTCAACAAGCGCTTGATAATGGCCTAAAATGAGGATTTTGAGAACGCTATTATGGGGCAATGAAGGAACTAAATGACTTGTACTGAGGGCAGAAATGCTTTACAGGCATCCTAGTCTGGCATAGTGAAAAGGAGAAACAAGCATGATATGTCCTCTTTAAGTGAATGGAAACACCAGCATCTTGCAGAAGCAGTTATCTATACTGTGATGTATGTTTGGCATTGTTGCCACTGAAAATCAGACCATTTGCCCACATGCAAAATTTGCTATAAGGGAATCGTTAAAGAATTGTATCGATTAGCAGGATCGTTAACACCATTGGTATTGATAAACTCTTATCAATTCCCATCCCTAAGCAGTTTGCTCTTGAACTGATTTTCATGATATAATGTAAAGCAGTAACCTGGTGGTACAGTTATTTAAACTTACATACCATATTATCTCCTTTGCCTTGTCGGTAGAAATTCTGTTATATTTTTTTTAACTTTGATATAATGCCGTTTTTGACTATTGTTTTCTCAGACACGGTGTTGACCAGTACTATTGTATAAAAATGACAGCAGCTAAACTCTGCACACACTTGCCTTGCATTCTAGTTTAGCTGACTGTTTAAAGCCCTGTGAACGCAGATCCCTGTAAATACATTAAACGTGATCTGATTTGACAGCAGCTATTGATGAAGGGCTGTATAAAAGCATAGGCGTGAATTAAAGCCTAACTAACTGCTGGCCTGTCACTATGGGGCCAGAGCTGTTGTGTCTCATTTGTTGTGCTCTCATTGTTCACGTCCGGGCCAGTATGAAAACATGGCTTCCTGCTGACCTGCAGTTTAATTCACACATCAATAACCCCTGGCTGATCTCTGACCCCTCTGGTTGTACTAATTGTTTGATGCAGGATTGATGTCCAGTGCTGCATTAAATAACTGACGAGGCACTGGCAGCAAAGCATTCCTGCCGCTTTGATCGGCTGTGAGTTCTGGAAATGTTGCTACCGCTGCACAGAGGAACAGTCTGTGGGTCTGCTCTATCCATTTGGTTTACTGCTGTGGCATGGAAAAAGAAAAACAGTGCTGTCAATTAAAACATAGTCCTAGAACTAAAATCTTGATTTAAAACAATGGTCATACTATGAAGTCACACACAGCTGTCTGTAAATACAATGAAAACACATCAAAATTCCCTGCACTCTGTGTTTTTTTTAATTTTCATTTTTTAATGTCCATTTGTAAAGACCTTACTTTTACAAGTAAGGAATCAGAAAGGTACATTATCACAAAAATGTGTATAATCAGACATTCCAACAGTTCTTTGTGTACCGTAATACAAGTTGAAGATTTTCATTCTTCTGGCCCTTTTTTGTTTGTTTGTTTTGTGTTCAAAGATTCAGGACAAAGAAACTATGTACATCCAGAGAGATAGTGCTACAGAGTAGAATTAAAAAAACAAAACAACAACAACAAATCCAATAAATGCTAAATCCAATGCTCCCTCACTACGCAAAATTTGTAATATCAGGTCTCAAAGGCTTAACATATTGTACCCAGTTTGTCCAATGTGATTTGAATTTGTCAAATTTAAAATTAATAAAAAAAGTTATCTTTTCCATCTCATAAATTTCTGTTGTCACATCAATCCAGTTATTAATTGAAGGTTCAACAGGTGTCATCAATCTTTTAGTAAGAGCCTTTTTACCTGCTGTAAGCAAAACAGCAATTAAATAATTATCAGTACCTTTTATGTCAGGGGAGATATAATTAAGGTACATAGTTTTAAAATCAAAGGGTATTTTAACCTTAAAAATATCGGTAACACTTTACATAAAGGTCTAATTTATAATGCATTAGAAGCACATGCATAAGACGTTATAATGCATGTATAGTGCTTCATAAGTGTCATTATAATGGTGTATAACCATGTATAAGAACTTGTACCAAGGTTTATAAAGTATTACAAGTGTGGACGTAATGTGTTATAATCAAGCCTTTATAATGTTTTATAAAGGCTTTATAATGTAGGCTTTATAAGGCTATAGGCTTTTTAATGTTTTATACCTGTATAGTGTATGCAGGTATAAAACATTATAAAGGCTTGATTATAATACATTATGTCCACACATGTAATACTTTATAAACCTTGGTACAAGTTCTTATACATGGTTATACACCATTATAATGACACTTATGAAGCATTATACATGCATTATAACGTCGTATGCATGTGCTTCTAATGCATTGTAAACTAGACCTTTAAGTAAAGTGTTACCAAAATATCTTGCATTGCTGTATGTATTTCCTTCCAGTATTTCTGTATTATTTTCCCAAAAAATATGATAATGATTTGCATTTTGGCTACCACATCTCCTCCAACAATGAGAGCTACCCTTGTCTAAATTCCCTGCACACTTAATTATAATAGTTTAATCTGTCTCAGAGATCAACTCATCTGAGTTTATTTTATCAGATGACTGCCTGAACCTGATCCCTCCTCGTTTCAGGACTGTCTGCTCCTCACAACACGGTTGTCCAAAGATGTTCACATTGGAGAGAGATAACGAGAGATGGAGAAACCAAAGGGAAGAAACTAGTTTAGATTAATTAAGCTTGTCAACTCTAAATAAGTAAGGGAAATGGGTGATATTAGTGTTTCCTCTATCATGTCATTTGTCATACATTTTTGGTAACACTTCACTTGAAGATCTAGTTTATAATGCATTAGAAACACATGCATAAGACGTTATAATGCATGTATAATGCTTCATAAGTGTCATTATCATGTATAAGAACTTGTACCAAGGTTTATAAAGTATTACAAGTGTGAACATAATGTATTATAATTAAGCCTTTATAATGTTTTATACCTGCATACAAGGTTGTAATGCCTTATGAAGATGACTTTAAGAGTTTTTATTAAAGTGACAACACTGTATAAAGTTGTTAGCATTTGCATGATACAATAACACAATTAGAATCACTAAGGAGCAGGATTTTACTGGCTGGAAGTAAAATGTAAGTTATAAATTAAACGCCATAATGATCTTTAAAACAACCTTATTTAGCAAAAATAAAATATAAAGGATGTTGCAGATTATTCTCTACATATCAATACAATTAAAATCTGTAAAAAAAAAAACTTGCATAGCTCACAAATTAAAATTCTAGCACCTGAGAGGACTGAAGAATTCAATTTATAACAACATAACATATTATTGATATTTATAAGGAATTACGCCCTTTCTGTAACTGAGAATTTAGTGTCTGTTCTATGTTGAGCAGTTCTATGTGTGTCTTTACTACTGTCTAGAGTAAGGATGGTTCTAATGTGACCCAGGACTTCAGATTCTTCATTCTAAACTCTTGTCACTTGAGTATGCAGGTATAAAACATTATAAAGGCTTGATTATAATACATTATGTCCACACTTGTAATACTTTATAAACCTTGGTACAAGTTCTTATACATGGTTATACACCATTATAATGACACTTATGAAGCATTATACATGCATTATAACGTCTTATGCATGTGCTTCTAATGCATTATAAACTAGATCTTTAAGTAAAGTGTTACCACATTTTTTATTTAAGCAATATTATAAAATAAAAAGATATTTTGAATCAAGTTTGACAATTGTAACAAAAAAAAAAAAAGGCAAGGCAAGTTTATTTATATATCCCTTTTCCAACAACATATGTAACTCAAAGTGCAAATATATAAGAAGAAAAAAAAGAATATATACTATTCTATTCCTTTTTTTTTTTTTTTTTTTTTTTTTACAATTTTCCCATTTGGGATTAATACAAGCACATCTATGAATCTGTCTAAACACCACAGGGAACATGGTGGGGAGTGAGGGTTTTCTTTTTGACTCCTTTTATTCCAAATCTTCTCCATGTATTTAATATGTTTTTTTAAATTAGACAGTGTGCAAGAGTTGACATGAATACAGTAAATATAAATGATGGGGTGTTTCAGACTTGTATTATTTTATTATGGTTAAACAAACATTTTGCAAAGTTTGAAATTAAGTTGATTTAGCAATTACTGTTTAGTCTTCACATAATGTTTATCATCTTGTGGTCAAATATTGACTGTAAGTGATTATTATGGTAATAAATGCTTATACAAAGTGTAGGACGTTTTGTCAGTAATTTTGATCTTCATAAAATAAATCTAAATAAATCTCTTTTGAAATTACACCAACACATTAAACTTGGTATATGTCCAACCCTAACAATAATACATGTCTGTTTTAGAATAAATAAACAATTAATATGCATTTGCATGGATAATGTCTAATTAAATTTATTGGATGAGTAAATGGGAGTACAGATGAGACATTAAATACTTAATCGTTGTTCCTCTTGTGTCCTCACGCTCTCAGAAAGCTAATCCACATTAACTGTAAAGGAAGCTGCTTTCTTGGCATGGGCTTCCTTGTTTTGTGATTTTGTTAATTGGCTCTGGAGATAACATGGCTGTTTTCCCAGAACACCACTTTCTGCAGCTTTAATAAGCTGAGCAAAATTAACCACGTACAGTAAACATTGGTGCTGACGCTTCATTCATTTTATAGGGTGAGAGAAGGCTTTACGGTCTCTTAAAAGGTTGTAATGGTCTCCAGTTTGCATTTTTCTATTAACAATTTACATATGTTCTTTAATTTTATAGATACACTGCTCAAACCAGGGTCACTTAAAACAGAACTCAACAATTATATTCTGGATTTATGGATTAATGGCAGCTTTAACAAAATATGCAAAGGTAGAAATACTACCATGAGGGTTTTTTCAGACTGCAGTGGCTTTTGAATGTTTACCAATATTTAATACTTTTCCTCTGTCCCAGCTAAACATGGTGACATGGACAAAAGAAATCCTGTCTTAGCATTTTATTTTGTTTTATTTATTACAAATTTATCTGTATATTTCACTATCAAAGAAATAGCAAGTGTTCAGCCCAATACCAGCATTATGATTTTGATATCACTCTACTTTAACAGATTTAAATGACAAACTATGTTTATTATTATACTGATATTTAAAAAAATGAATATACTGATTCTCTTGTCCTTCACTTGAACTATACTAGAAGTTAAAGCTTCTGACAGAGACTTAGTCTCATGTGAACTAAATAATCAGTATTTGGCTTTACGTTAAACTAGTTCAGAAATGTGCCATTGTATAAACAAAATAAGTAGATAAAATCAAATGAGCACAACAACAATGATCACAGAGTCATTACAAAGTATTTTTATGTATATATATATATATATATATATATATATATATATATATATATATATATATATATATATATATATATATATATATATATATATATATATAGAATGAACAGAAAATTTATAAATTGATTGCTTATTATGAAGTAGCGGAGTAGAGGGGGTGGGTATAAATAAGATTAACTTCCGCTCGCTCCTTTTCGGATATATGATTTATTTAATCACTTGATATGTTTTACTGTTTTATTTTTCACGCGTTTGGCTTCTGTAGAGTATTTTCTTTTTTTCATGTCTGTCCACTGCTGTGTCCTATTTTTTGTTTATTTATTATTATCATTATTATTACTATATTATCATTCCTACTATTGTTATTATTTTGTCTAAAATAAACTTTACTACTACTACTATTAAAGACAACAATCCCCTGTCTGCAAAGCTGAAGGAAAAAATGCTATCAGTAACAATAACATCAGGAAATCAATCACAATCTAAACTTTTCTTATGGTAGATAAAGCCAGACTGAGTTTTATGCAAACAGTAATAATTGAAAATAATTAATTAAAATACTAAGTTAAAAAAAAATCAAGTCAAACTCAGTCTGAATTCTTGCAAATCTTCATTAATGTTGATGAATTATTAATTTACTTAGTTATTTCTCACTCAAAGTTTGTAATAATTACTCAACATACCTTATACTTAACAGTTTGGAGATTCAATACAGTCGTGACATTATTTTAAAAAAAAAATGGCAATCAATCAATCTTTATTTGTATAGCGCCAATTCATAACAAGTGTTTTCTCAAGACACTTTACATTAGAGCATGAAGCACTTCATTTTATGGATACACATATATGCATAGATACATATATACATATAAAGATATACATATACATATATATATATAAATATATATAAATATACATTTTCAACACCCAACATGAATCTATATAGCTAATCATGAATCCCTCCATCAAATAGTCAATGTTATCATTAAACAGATTTTTTTCTTTGCCTCTAATTGTAAAATCAAAATCTGACATCTTTCATCCCTCCACTTGGACCCTTAAACCAGACTGAAATCTCTTCATTGCATTATTTACATGCTGAATGAGGAAACTGTGTTGGCACTAGGGCTGAACAATTTGAAAAAAATAATCTAATTGCAACATTTTTCCCCAATATTGCAATTGTGATTTATTCTGCGATTGTTTTAATGTTCCTCATCTTATGTATTCTTAAACAAACATAAGTAGTAGATCTTTTTATAGTAAAACCAATATGACATTAAATCAATCTAAGGATAAAAGATTTGAGAAAAGGTGGAGAAGTGAAGAACAGAAGCAAAATAGGTATGAAATTGCAAAAAAAGTAAAAATAAATTCAAAAGTGACTAAGGAAAATTGATTATAGCAGCAAAATTGGGATTAAATTTCAAAAACCATGTAAAAATTCCAAACATGGTCTGACAGTGGCCAAAAAAAAAAGATGAATGGGAGCAAGATAGGCATAAAGTTGTAAAAACTGGGTTAAAAAGGTTAAAATAGGCATGAAATTGCAAGAAACTACATCACAATGCCAAAATGTTCAACACATTTTGGGTTAAAAATATTGCACTGTCTGCAATTTGAAAATTGCAACAAGCCGTATTGCGATTTAATCTAGCTTGCAATTAATTGTTCAGCCCTATTTGGCACACAATGATTGTTCAATGGTGCAGCCTCAATGGCTTCCCCACCCCCCGTATAGACCCGCTGCTCAATAATGACATGTATATTAGCAGGTTACAGCCATCTCCCACCTTACACAAACACAGGTCTGGCCTTTGCCGTCTATAAATCTGTTAGATTCTCAGATTGCTTTGAGACTGATTTTCACAAACCACAGTCAGCAGTAGAGGACTCTTCGGCCCCCTCTCCACCAACATAACAGCTTCATTAAGTAGTGCACTTAACAGGTCAGAGCCATAGAGCCCTGACACACCTTCCTGATCTCCACACTTGTGTAGGTCCATGTGTTCACCTAGGCCCCTCGCACATGGCTTAAAGACATGTTGCTAACTTAAGAAAATGAATCAGGGCTAATCTTCATGGCCTGATCACACGGCTATTTTACAGAGTCATTAATGAGTCTGATTCCAGGTTAAGAGCAGCCTGTGGAGGGGCTGAAGGATTGCCCGGCATTAGCAATGAGGGCAAATCTGTGCGGCTCCCCTGCACCGGGCCTGGCCGCACTAACAGCAGAGGGGTGTGGATTTACTCGGTACAATCCTCTAAATGAGCTTCATTATACTGGCCTATCCAGGAGCCCCCCACCCACCACTGCCCATGGATTAGCAGGTCGTCACAATCCCCCCCTCCACCCTGCTCCATGCTCACACTGTTGCACATTGCACTTTTTGATTCTGTTGCATACTGCGAACCGCCCCCTCCTCAGCCCCTCCCTCCCCTCACCACGCGCTGCCTGCAAGCTCCACTGCAGATAAGCTGTTGACAAGATTAATGCATCTGTATCAAAAGTCTAGAGCCGCTTTGCTTTGTGTTGTTTGCGAATCCCCTTTTCCAGGTCAAGCCAGATTGCCTTAACTGGGCTAATATGTTTTCAAGCCAAATTTAACAGGCGTGCAGGCAACAGGCCGCTCCACCCTCGCCCTATCAGCATCCTGACAGCTCTTAGATTAGCGTCCTGAGCTCATAAAATCATCCACAGCCTTTTACCCATTAATGGGTGGGGGGCTGTCACACTTTCAGAAGTTTGATAGAAAATACTTCTTACCAAAGGTAGAGAAGAAAGTTATTTTTTCCACAATAATGCCACTTCTATGAACTGGTGTCTTAAAATAGATAATTATTAGTTTTATTTATAGTGAAAGTGTTCTTTTTTGTACTTTATGATGTAATTTCTTTAAGAATGTGTTGGATGTCCAGCATGGGCTGCCACTATATACACTGATATATTACAGCAGGGGTGGGCAACTTGTGGCCCAGGGGCCATATGTGGCCCTTCACCTCCCTAAGTGTGGCCCACCGGTCATTTCCACAAAAAAACAAAACAAACTGGAAAAATGAAAAAATAAAACAACAGTTGCTAAATATGATACTTCATGAGTAACCAGTACCATATAATGCATACATTTGGATAGGTGATTAAATATTTTTACTCACCTTAGATTGCTGATGCATGCTTTATTATTTTAAAGTAATTATAAAGTTCTCACTTAGCTTTGATTGTGTCTCTAAAAATAGTTCATGATGCATTAAGATATAACTTACAGTTTTGGTAAAAAACATATATGGAAACAATGGTAATGGTAATATGTTTGAGCTTAAAAAACTGGTAAACATTAGATCTTTTTTGGAATTAAAAAGAAGCTTAAATTAGCTTTAAATATGTATCACGCTCATTTAGACCATTTTTAATTTTTGATTGTGTTTGAGTTAGAATATTTAAATGTTGGTATAATCCTTGGTTAAGCTTTATCTTTGTAATTTTTTGTTCATTTATATATTTTTCTTTATTGAGAGTGCCAACAATATGTAACAGTGCGGTCCTCGGGCACTTTAGAAAAATGAATGTGGCCCTTTTGGAATTGATAGTTGCCCACCCCTGTATTACAGTAATAATACACTTCTTCAGTAACTTATAGTGTAAGGAACAATCTCTAAGGCTGTAATAATATCACAATTACTATTCAAACTAATATGTACTTAATAGGGGTGTAACGAAATGGTCAACTCATGAAGCGACACGAAATACGAAACAGGGCTCAGGATACAAAATAAAGATTATAGAAAATCTCCAACAGGAGGAAGTTGTGCAAAAATCTCATTTTCTTTATTTTCTTCCTAATTCAGACATACAAACAATATTACTGCATCAGTACAAAATAAATGCTCTTTGTAAAAAAAAATTGGAGTTTTTTTCTCCTTATTCAGACTACAGTGCAAATACAAACATAAAATCTCAATAAAAAAGTGCTTTGTTGTTTTAACAATCAGGATTAGTACATTCTTGAATGAAAAGGAAAACAAACAGCAGTCCTCAAGTAGCGATAAATAACCGGCTACAACTACGATACTAAGTTTTCCAAAAATTGCTTGTTGTCACACATCAAAAACTACCGCTACGTAACTAGAAAGAGATACATTACCTCGTGGCTTTGCATCCTGTAAGTTGTTGAAAATTAAAGGTTGTAAAGCAATGCAGAGTTCTGAGGAAGATCCGGGCTGCATTTACCACAACAAACACACGCTTTGGCTTCAGTCACGTCTTTGGTGCGTTTAAGTTGGAAACTGCAACTGGAACGCCCCCCGAAGTCTGAATTTCCTACTGGGAACTTGGTGAAACCTCGCCACCCCCAAGTTGACAATGGAAGATGGATGCCCCCAGTGTGAACAGTTATTTAGCTCCTGTAATAATCCATTTATTTGCACTTCTGACTGGGGTGTGTCGCTCTAGATCACCTGTATACATAGTATTGTTAGACTTATATTTACAAAAATGCTGCCATGGTGATAATCACATTCTTCATTCAACACAAAGGGCGTGCTAACAACAGCTAACAATAGCCTTGTAGATCTGCATGTGTTTTTATGACTTCAACTGGAACACCGATAAGTCGGAGATGATGTCACTCCCATTCCCGAGGTTCCTGGAACGCAGCATTACGACAGTCGGCGCGCGTGCTCATGGGTAGCAGAGTCTTTTATTTCGCCGGTAGTAGATTCTCCTCAGCACCTTTAAGGAGTAACTTTCAGGAAGCTCTTGGGAGTTGTCCAAATGCATTGATAACTTTTTGGCGAATTGTGCATTTTGAACTGGGTTAGCTCCTTTCCCTGATAGTAAGAAAAGTACTCTGTGCATCTTCAGTTTATTTGACCTCCTATTTAACTTGTATTTCTGATTTCTGTCAGTAATTCTTGAAAGCCTCCCATGGACAGGCGTTACAAATTAGCATTTGGTTATTAACACTGAGAATTATACAAAACATTTATAGAAACAAGCATGAGAATTGTTATTATTTTTAGTTCTGATTGAACCACTGATGCTTTACTCAAAGCAGTTAACCCTATAAAGCCAATTGTATCATATTTGATACATACTTTTATAATATCTATGTCTATCTACTCAATATGATCAACAAATTACAAAAAAACATCTGAATACAATCAGATAAATGATAAAAATGTCCTCAAATGGATTATCAGTTGCCAAAAACACTTAATGTATCAAATGAGATACGAAATGGATTTTAGCAGAAAGTAAAACAAACATTTCAGCTACAAAAAATTAGAATTTTCTGGCTATAATCTATGGTCTTGGGCCTTACAGGGTTAAAGTTGAAATATTAGTAGATTTTCCAAATTTGACAGCTTAAGATTGTGTGATGAATTTTAAACTGTTGCATTTGTCATTTTATTTTCTTTCAAGTGCATTGGTGTGACTATATCTCAGTAGGGATGGACTAATTGCCTGTAACTGGTTTTCAGCAGCTGTTGGAATTTTCCATTTTAAAAATGCATCCACATGCAATATTCAAATGCACTTTAAAATAAAATTCATTCACAATAAAGCAGTGGTCGTGCGTCACTTAGCTAATCCGATTCTGATGCATAATTCATTCAGCATTGATTTATTTTATGTTTTTTTCCTCCCCTCTGTAGGAACCCCAGTCAATCGCATCCCCATCATGGCCAAGCAGGTCCTGGATCTGTACATGCTGTACAAGCTGGTGACCGAGAAGGGAGGCCTGGTGGAGGTCATCAACAAGAAGATCTGGAGAGAAATCACAAAGGGACTCAACCTGCCTACCTCCATCACCAGTGCAGCTTTCACTCTTCGCACACAGTAAGAGACGTGTCTGCATCCACTGGCATTAGCAGCTGTGATTCAGTGTTTACACTAAAGCACAGCCTGATAATTAAAGTAGGACTGTACCAGTACCAAGTGTAAACTTAAATACCATTCTCATACAAATCAAACTATTATTGTACCTGATTCAATACCAAAGCAAAGCACCCAAATGTGCTACAGCCAAAGATCCTATCGAGAGAGAAGACAGGGAAGTGTTGTCATACTGAAATAAAGTGTTTAGATTGGATTAATCCTGTATTTACTTCGATATTAAATCACATTCAAAGACTACAAACAGAAAAAGAAATAAAGAAGATGAATTTAACTACAGAATGATGCTTAGGATCTGAATGTGAAGTACATGGGCTTTAGACAATCATTTATGATGTAATAAATAGCTCAGTCTGTAAATAATTAACATCAAGTCCTGGACACTTAAAGGCAAGAACTACTTTACTCGTGCCCTGTCGGCCTCTTCACATCACAGCAACAGCGACTGAGCAGTGATCTTAAATGTGAAATAAGCTGCTTCACAGCAAGGTTTTCTCAAACTTGGTTCTGTTTTCTCTCTCTCAAATATCCAAGGCTGCTTACTGACACATTGAGCTTTAAGGCGGTAAGTGTCTGCACTAATTGTGTGGCTGATGTACGCCTTCAAAAGTGCAAAAAACACTCAAAAGCCAAAACTCATGGCAGTAAAAAGCACCGAAACCCGCCATGGTGGTGTGAAGGGTTTTTGTGGGAGTTTTTGGGAACAAGAAAGAATAAGAGATGCATGATATTGGATTTTTGCCAATATTCAGTATGCCAATACTTCCTAACACAGTATCAACAACACCAGTAATTTGGCCAGAGGGTCTTTACAATGTGAAAATTGATTTGTTACTTCCAGTGGAAGAGTTAATGTGAGGATCAGATGTGAAATAAAAAACAGTATTTTTTACTCCTTAAAAATAAAGATCTTGCTTTTATAAAATTTTCTTTAAAGAGACTGTGAGGAGTTTCTAAGTAATTTCAATAAAGTCTCACTTTTAGATAAATGCCTGATGGAAATACACACTTTAAGATGAGTTTATAGCATCAAAATAGGTTATCTATAAATGTTATTCCTTAGCCTTCCAGTCTGGTCGGACAGGGCTGGACTGGCCTGGATACTCAACTTTAGGAACAAGACAATTAAAACTAGAGCAAATTTATATTATTCAGACACGTCTTAGATCACCGGGCTGTAAGTAGCGATGTATAGCCAGCTACAAAACTACGATACTAAGTTTTCCAAAAAATGCTTGTTGTCACACATCAAAAACTACCGCTACGTAACTAGAAAGAGATACATTACCTCGTCGCTTTGCATCCTGTAAGTTGTTGAAAAAAGAAGTTGTAAAGCAATGCAGAGTTCTGAGGAAGGTCTGAGCTGCATTCATTAGCATCACAACAAATGCAGGCTTTGGCTTGTGGTGCGTTCAAGTTGTAGTCAGAAGTAGGAATTTCCGAGTTCCGAGTAGGAAACTGCAACTAAAACGTCCCCCAAAGTCTGAATTTCCTACTGGGAACTCGGTGAAACCTCTCCACCCTCGAGTTGACAGTTGAAGATGGATGCCCCCAGTGTGAACAGTTATTTAGCTCCTGTAATAATGCATTTATTTGCACTTCTGACTGGGGTGTGTCGCTCTAGGTCAGCTGTATACATAGTATTGTTAGACTTATATTTACAAAAATGCTGCCAATCACATTCTTCATACAACAGCGCAGGGCGTGCTAACAACAGCTAACAATAGCCTGGTAGATCGGCATGTATTTTTCCGACTTCAACTGGAACTCCGATAAGTCGGAGATGATGTCACTCCCAGTTCCGAGGTTACTGGAACACAGCATTACGACAGTCGCCGCGCGTGCTCATGGGTAGCAGAGTCCTAATGTCGCCAGTAATAGGTTCTCCTCACAGTCCCTTTGAATTCTTTGTCTTAAAGTAGACATTTTAGAGACTTGAGGTCTGAAAAACATTACTGCTACACAATTTAAATCCCAGACACTCAATATTGTGTAACGTTTATTTTAATTACCAAAAAGTGTAAGTAAACGCCTGCATACTGTCTAAATTACCCAAATTAATCAGCAGTGCTTCTGTTCCCTAAATGTTGCCTTTCTATTCATACAGTTAATATAATGCTCTCTCTTATGCTCACTGCAGCTTTTAGGCCAAAAATGAATTAAAAGCTGAAGTTTTTAAAGCTTTTATCCTCTCTATAGCTTTAATCATGACAATAACAAAGATGTATCATTATACAACATCTGGTATCAAACGTATCTGTGTATGGAAGAGGCCTGAAGGTGAACACTAATTTAATTTTCTGTAGATAAATTAAGAATCTGAAGTCCTTCACTCCTCGGCTCCAAACAAGCCTCTTCTTTATGCTATAAATACTCTCTCTGCATGTGTAGTAATAGTATTAGAGTATTTGTGTGTGTTGGTATGGGTACGGATGTCAATATTAACCCTTGCCTCTGTGTTTATACACATGCAAGTTTGTTTCCTCCACTGAGCCACCTTCCCTCCTCACATCCAGTCCCTCGGTGCGTTACATCACACACAGAGCTCATTGATTCTCAAAGATTTATTGATGTGATTTGGGTCAGAGTTCACAATGACTAAGGTTGGATTTAACTGACGGCTCTCCTACCCTCCACTCAAACCCTCTGCCTGTCTTGATGGAAATCCTTCAGTGGATGTAACACCTCTCTATCCAACGTGCCCTAATGAACCTTTATGTATTTTTAATGTTGCCGGGCCGTTGTGTAGCATTTCTCCTCCAGCTCTATCTAATGGACGCTCCTCTTAACGTCTTATTGATCCTCTGTGCTGCTAGTCCACCATTATGACCAGTGCTGAAGAGGCTTAGCTGGATGTTCATTTTTACCACACAAAGACATGACAGGGCTGCACCTTCTTGTAAACCAGGAACTTCTTAACTTTTTTGCTGAGGGCCACGCACAGAAAAATACAACTGGGACACTTTGCCACCTTTGGCATGTTTAAGTTAGCAAAAACGGTAAGGTTACATACTAAGTGAATGAATATACCTAAAGAAAGAATGAAGCAAATAGTCTATAATTGTAAAGGATTTTAAGATGGTTAGCTAGATCGTGTCATGGACCAGTGTTTGCAGCTTTTGGCCTGCGCCATGTGTCGTCCAGCAGAAGATTTTAATGGACAAAATGCCCGTTGGTTAAAAAGGTCAATAGACAACAAAGCAAATGACTACAGATTTTTTTGTTACCTTAAAGATGCATTGCCAAAATTGCATAAATTCAGTCATTTTTTATGATAAGGTCACAGATTTAAAGGATAAGTTCGGTTTCTACAGCTTTCACATTGTTTATAGAATGAAGTAGAACAATATACTCACCCAGAAGGCTTTCCTGATCCAAACAGTGCTTCAGGAGATATTTAGATCCAAAATCGAGCGGCGGACATCCGTATAATGGTGGCCCCACTCCTGAAACTGCATTAATTATCCAAAAAACTCATTAGTTTCACCAATATTTCATCATGGTCCACTCGGGCTACTCCTCCAAGACAGTCTGTGTCGCTCCAGACATGTTTTTGTGACTATGCTGACCTCTGAACTGAAGAAGAAGAACGTTTGCCTCCGCGCATGCGCAGTACTCTCTGGAGCACTGCCTCCTTTCGATGAGCTCCTCATCTGTAAACTCTGGCTCAAAACTTTAAGGACACCCATCATATTCAAAGTTCTCCTCCACAACATCTTCATCCGATAGATATTCGTCAATTTTGCACAAAACTGGAAGAAGAAAGTCGTTGTGTAGCCGGCGGTCGCCCCTGAAACAATGAGCCGTACTGCACATGTGCGGAGGCAAACATTCTTCTTCTTCAGTTCAGAGGTCAGCACAGTCACAAAAACATGTCTGGAGTGACACAGACTGTACTGGAGGAGTAGCCCGAGCGAATGTGAAAGCTGTAGAAACCGAACTTTTTCTTTAAATTAAAAATGGCATGTTTGTGAAGTAGGTCAGTTAGGGATGGGATGAAATATCATTTGGCAATGTATCGCGATACAGAACGTGACGAAATGCATCGAGTTTGAAGAAAATGGATCGCGAAATAAAACTAGAATGTAAAACATGTTTTCATTTATTTTACACTTCATAATTCCACACGTGTTCGTTCATAGTTTTGATACCTTCAGTGAGAATCTACAATGTAAATAGTGGTGAAAATAAAGAAAACACATTGAATGATAAAGTGTGTCCAAACTTTTGGCCTGTATTATATATATATATAATATATATATTAGGGATGGGATGAAATATCGTTTGGCAATATATCGCAATACAGAACGTGATGAAACCCATCAAGTTTGACAAAAATGGATCGCGAAATAAAGATGTCACGTCCGTATTAGCACATGTGACCAGAAGTGACAACAACAAACATTAGCACCAACTACCTTGCCTCCAAAAAGCCGAATGATGGAGTCGAATGAGGTCGAAATTGAGGACGCTCCACCTGGATACAAGTCATCTGTCTGGCAGTATTTTGGCTTTCTCATTAAAAAAGACGAAGACGGCAAAAACGAGCCTACCACTTGTTAGCATACACTCTCTAACCTCTCTAGGGTTAGAGAGAGTGTTATTGTTTGTGTTTGGCCTGTTAGGTCTTGTGTTTTCCTGTGTGCAACTCAAATAAAAACAAATAAGTTGTAATTACACAGTAATATTTTTTCTTTTTTACTTTTTTGATATTGTATCGTGACGTATCGTAACGTGACCCGGGCATATCGAGGTGCAGCGTATCGTGAGTTTAAGTGTATCGTCCCATCCCTAATGTCAATATGGTTTGATTTTTTTTAACCAGAATAATATCAATGTTTAAACTCTGATATCACGACACCCCACAGCAGCACATGAAATTATTGGTGATACCTTTAAATTAAAAATGGCATGTTTGTGAAGTAACTTGAACCAGTGGACGTCGTGTAAACGAGAGGAGTGTGTCTCCATGATCAGGTGAAGGTATTAGACAAACACAGTCGACGCAGCTCCATTTCTCTGGTCAAACCTGATTTTTTTGACATGTGTATGCATGTAAGCAGGTGTCAAACAGGGTTCTTACATGTGCAGAGAGCATGAAGGGCTTCAGAGAAGTGCTGCTGGAGTTCTTCGTAGAGATGTGTCCTTTCAAAATAAAAGCCAAACACAGATGTACACTGTTATTGCCACAGAGATATAATTTCAACTAGATCAAATCAGTCTACTCAGATAGTTTGAAAACCCTGTTACATTATGAAGCTTTCATCTGAGGAGTAGGCTTGATATTCAGTTCTGAGTTCAGAGATTTCTGGAAAGACCTCATGTCTTACCAGGAATGATAAAGTCATTTCCAGGGTTATGACTTACTCAGAATCTGGCAGTGAGGGCTCCCCTGCATGAGTTTATAAAAATATGTTTGATCACCATCCCTAAGCTGCCTGTTGGTTTGGAAAATGAGTTTTAGTGCTTTTTTAGTCATACTATATCTGATGTCATATTTGTTGACATAATCTTTGGTGGTTGTCCATCTTTTGCTTTGTGAATTAACAAAACAGCTTGTTTAGATTTGACTTGATGGTTTATTGCAAAAGCATAGCAAAGGATGTAAAATTTGATCAGAAGGACAGCATGTACTGAGGCTTTTTAAAGCACTGAAAGACAAACGTTTTGAGGAAATGGGTCTCTGGTGCAGTGTTACATTTTTAGATTAAAAATTGTACTGGCTTCCTTCTCCCATGACAAAAGGAGGTGATAAGTTAATGATGAATCTTAAAGGTGCAGTGTGTAGAATGTGGCATTTTATACATCCACTGCATTTCGCCAAACGGAAACGGTGAATATAGGAGATATATGTTTCTATTTGTATGTAAAGTCCATCTAAATAGGAGTACAATCATCCCCATAAAACAGGGGTGGGCAACTGGCGGCCCGAGGGGCACGTACGGCCCTCCGCCTCACGAAATGTTGCCCGACAGTCGTTTTCAAATCGGCCATTGTAAATATGAAGAAAACTCAAATATCTAATCAAAATAATTCTATATAATCTTGACTGATATTTATTGGCTTTTGTAAGTTATTTTCAGCCTACTTTACTATTACAGTGTCTCTAAATCTCTTTCATGAAGCATTGGAACATTATATCAAGTATTACTCAAGACTATATTCAAAATATGGCAGCAGTAAAATCTTTGAACTTTAAAAATTTGGGATCACTGATCATTTCATTGATTTGAAAATAGCTTTGTTGGCTTTAATTCTATATATTTTGGCTAAATTTGCTTGAATTCTGTGTCAAGTTCATTTAATTATGTATAATAACTTTTATTTGTCATGTAACATATGAATATTGGTATGCTAATTTTAGGATTGATTAATATTCTCTAATGGTTTTTATCCAATATCCTTTTTCCCCTGGAGAATTTCTGAAAGTTTGTAACAATGTGGCCCTCAGGCTGGGAAAAATGGTTTTATGTGGCCCTCTTGGCCATTAAAGTTGCCCACGCCTGCTATAAAATGTTTGTTTTATTTTCATTTAGCTGGAAAAATCTTTATAAAAAAATGACATTACCGCAGGCCGCTGTTTCGTGTAGGCCGACATATTGATCCGCCGTGTTGTCTACAGGTGGTTTTTAGGGACAAAACGAACGAAACACGAATCTGTCCGCCGGTCCTGAAATCTACCTGGAATCCAGGCGAAGAAGAGGAGAGGATGGCAGTGGATCACACACACAACATAAATTGTGTGCCGTGTTCACAATCCCTTTTGGTCTTCACAGTGTTCTGTTGCTCAGCGACGTGACGTTTTGGTTACAATTAGGTTCATTCTAGAATCTGAACGCTAAATGCTGCTAAAATGCCAAATTCTACACACTGCACCTTTGAATGACAAAATCTCTGAGGATACATGCCATTGTTTTCCTATGTCGGTTAATAGAAAATATTCTATTGAGAGAATTGATCTTACAAATTGTCTAAATCGGGTTCTTTCATGAACTAAATGTTTCTGTTTATTCACTAAAACGAGAATAAAATGAGAATAAACATGTTTTTTGAAGACAGTATTAAATCTAAAATAGTTCCCACGATGAACGCTGCTGTGGTGACCTAAAGAATTCTTTGTTCCTCTGTTTCCTTCCTCAGGTACATGAAGTATCTGTACCCATATGAGTGTGAGAGGAAAGGCCTCAGCTCCCCGAGCGAGCTTCAGGCCGCCATCGACAGCAACCGCCGCGAAGGTCGGCGTCCGAGCTACAGCAGCAGCCTCTTCCGCTTCTCTCCCTCTCCCAGCACTGCTCCTCACATCCTCTCCCCTCCCAAGATGCACCTCTCTGCTCTGGGAGCAGGAGCTACAGCGGCCCTCAACGGACTGCAGGCCTCACCTGGACCCTCTCTGAAGAAAGGTAGGAGCTGAACGAGGGACCGAACATTAGAGCTGGTCACGGTTTGGAATAAAAGTGTTAGTCTGTAACTACAGCTGGGAAATAGAGCTGAAACGATTCCCCAAATAATCCCGATTATTCGATTACAAAATATCCTCAGGGCAAATTGTGTGCCTCAAAGCCTCGTTTAATATATAATTATACATATAAAATATATGTCTGGACTACTATACAGAGCACAGTGTTTGACACGGACGGTCATTTCTGTGGCACAACACGCCTGCTACCTCTGCTGCTGCACGGCTTGTAAAATCATGAAGGAAGAGAAAAGAGAGGGACAGAAAGGAGAGAGTCCACAGAAGAAATGGCAGAGAGTGTCCCAAGTGTGTGGTCACTACAAGAAGGGACGAAAAGAAAACACAGTGCAGTGTGTCTGATGTCAGAGTTAGCTTAGCACATAGCTTAGCATGATAACACGTCGTCAATGCTGCAGCACATCAACAGTAAACATCCGGTCTGTGCATCAGAGCGACACAACAGGATGACACTCATGATACATCAACAGAAGCAGCTAATGTGATCAATAACTGAGATATGGGCGAGTAAATAGCCGGCTACAAAACTACGATACTAAGTTTCAAGTTCAAAACTTGCTTGTTGTCACACATCAAAAACTACCGCTACGTAACTAGAAAGAGATACATTACCTCGTCACTTTGCATCCTGTAAGTTGTTGAAAAAAGAAGTTGTAAATCAATGCAGAGTTCTGAGGAAGGTCCGAGCTGCATTCATTAGCATCACAACAAACACACGCTTTGGCTTCAGTAAAGTCTTTTGGTGCGTTCCAGTTGTTGTCAGAAGTAGGAATTTCCAAGTTCCAAGTAGGAAACTGCAACTGGAATGACCCCTGAAGTCAGAATTTCCTACTGGGAACTCGGTGAAACCTCACCACCCCCGAGTTGACAATGGAAGATGGATGCCCCCAGTGTGAACAGTTATTTAGCTCCTGTAATAATCCATTTATTTGCACTTCTGACTGGGGTGTGTCGCTCTAGATCAGCTGTATACATAGTATTGTTAGACTTATATTTACAAAAATGCTGCCATAGTGATAATCACATTCTTCATGTGATATTTGTGAACAACAACACAGGGCGTGCTAACAACAGCTAACAATAGCCTGGTAGATCGGCATGTTTTTTTACAGACTTCAACTGGACCACTGATAAGTCAGAGATGATGTCACTCCCATTTCCGAGGTTACTGGAACGCAGCATTACGACAGTCGCTGCGTGTGCTCATGGGTAGCAGAGTCTTTATGTCGCCGGTAATAGATTCTCCACACAACCATTTAAAAACTCCAAACATTGTCTGACAGTGACCAAAAAAAAAAAGATGAATGGGATTAAGACAGGCATAAAGTTGTAAAAACTGGGTTAAAAAAGGTTAAAATAGGCATGAAATTGCAAGAAACTACATCACAATGCAAATATGTTCAACACATTTTGGGTTAAAAATATTGCACTGCCTGTGATTTGAAAATTGCAACAAGCCATATTGCAATTTAATCTAATTTGCAATTGATTGTTCAGCCCTAGTTTTCATGCCTGGGATCTTAAGTTTTCATTATTGCAGTGTCCAGATTATCGTGGACTTTATTTTCACATTTGCAGCAGACAGCAGTGTCGTCTGTCTCTGTCCTTCTCTACTTCAGATGGAGGTTTTTAACCATGTCTGTGATCATTTCTCTTTGAGCGTGTGCAACTTTTTGTCTGCATGTGTCACAACTTACGGGAATCCAAACATGTATTCTTCTATCCGACCAGTTGGAAAGGCAGTAAAGAGAACAAAACTGGTCTTATTATATTGCCTCTCTCTGCAGAGAATTACTTTCAGTCTCTCTTCTGGAGTTTCCCCGCGGTGACGTGGTGTGATATGAAAACGTCCACAATTATCTCACAAATCAAACTTTGAGGAAATTAGTTTTCAGTTTGTTAGTGACACTTTAAAAAGTCCCTTTGCATGTTTCACACAGTGAATCAGTGTAACTCAAGAGGTGAAGAGGTGGAGCTGCTGAAAATAAAGAGCTCACACATAGGCAGAAACTTCTCAAGTTTGATGAAGGTTATATTAAACTGGGTAAATGTTTACCTCGGGGAATGTAACCTCTTTCAGACTCAGAGTTTTCCAGACAGGCATGCACACAGAGTTTAAGTATTTGTTGGGAAACACTGCCCCCTGTTGCTGATTTGAAAAACCACAGCTGATGAGGAAAACATGAAGTTAAAATAGTGTGTGCTAACACATGCAGCTCTATTTGAAGTGATTTCCAGATCTCTTTTTCCAGTTTAGACTTTAAAAGAAGTAATATAATAATAACAATTATAATAATACCTGTATTTTTATAGCACTTAAAAAAACTGTTTAAAAAGTGCTTAGCCAAACACCACAAGAAAAAGAATAGTAGTAGTAAAGATAATTGCAGTGATGATAATTAAACAAGAAAATAAGAGCCATGGCAACACAAGAACCCAGCAGTGTAAACTGAGACCAAATGTGACCTAACATAAGAAAGAATTTTGTAACACTTTACTTAAAAGGTCCGCAAATTTCAACGCACTTAGGTAATAATTAGACAAAGTTTTTTCTTATTTCTTTAAAAATACCCCTGAAATTTCATGTGAATTTGGTGAAAATCAGCACATAACTTCTTTAAAATAATGCCCAAATTTATTGTCGCAAGTCCGAATTGGTAGGTTATTGTTTTTTTTCCAGTTTCTTTGAAGTTTACTCCAAATTGCAAGATAAAAAGGTGAAGATTAGCAAATAATTTATTTGAAATTAAAAAGATTATAGGCCCAATCATAAAGGTATATCATTCATCTCTATTTTGCATGTGATTTCAATTATGCATATCAACAAACTCGGTACTAAAGAACTTGGTAAAATTAAATAAATAGCTAACTATCAACTGCTTATTGGGAAATTGAATTATTCACTTAACATTTTAAAGCTAATTATCACAGGAAACAATGAACCTAACTTCTGTATTCAAGAACTAAGCAGCTATTTATCACCTGCTTCCCTGGAAACAGCAGAAATGTTGGGATACTTCTAAAAACATTTAGTGGTGGGTTGTGATTTTATTTCAAATAAATTATTTGCTAATCGTCACCTTCTTACCTTGGGGTAAATTTCAAAGAAACTTTAAAAAAACAGTTGGACATTATTTTTAAGAAGTTATGTGCTAATTTTCACCAAATTCTCGTGAAATTTCAGGGGTAATTTCAAAGAAATAAGAAAAAACTTCGTCTAAATATTACTTAAGTGCGATGAAATTTGCAGACCTCTACAGTAAAGTGTTAACAAGAATTTTGTCAAATCAAACATTTAAGGACAAGTGCCGCACTTTTATATATAACATCACATCAATATTTGTTCTACCCCCCCAGACCACCCCGCCCTAAAGCTTTTACCCTCTCTTAACCCTAAATGCAAACAAAAACAGATTAAATAACTTATTAAAGCATTGTGATTTTAGTCTTTAAATTGTAGATACTTTCCTGCCACTACATCCCCCATTGTTTATATGTGTCTGAGTGTGTATGTGTGTGTGTGTGTGTGTGTGTGTGTCTGGTCCATCCAGGTGTTTAGTGGTCTGTGTGTGAACCTCTGTAGCCCGAGGCTGCAGGGAGACCTCGCCTTTTACTACTGATTAATAACACGGTTCCCACGCAGGCGGGACACTTTATGAACTTTGAAGCTGCTGTCCACATCGGCGGTATCCTGTTGATAACTGTCATTACGCCTCCGTCTTATCTGATGTCACTCTGACTCGGCTGGAATGTGACTCTGATGAGGATCCCGAGAGTATTTGCAGTTTTACTATTCTCATGTTATTCTCAGTATTTTACCTGTCAGACGTATTTATGTGGTGTCTAGTACGACACCCGGCAGACTCACCTCCGTCACTTTTGATGTGTGACTGCTTTGCATGCCAGAAACCGGCTCTCGTTTGGTTTTATACAAATCAGCGGCTTTGAATTCTAGAAAGACGAGAAGCTGGACATCTTTAGGGACTTCCACGCATTTATTCAAGTTTGAATCCAAAACAAATTCACATTTGAAAGAGACTGTGAGGAGTTTCTAAGTAATTACAATAAAGTCTCACTTTTAGATATATGTCTGATGGAAATACACACTTGAAGATGAGTTTTATAGCATCAGAATAGGTTATCTATAAATGCTATTCCTTAGCCTACTGGTCGGGTCGGACAGGGCTGGACTGGCCTGGATACTTCAGGAACAAGATAATTAAAACCAGAGCAAATTAATATTAAAAAGAATTTGTAAAGCAATGCAGAGTTCTGAGGAAGGTCCGAGCTGCATTCATTAGCATCACAACAAACACACGCTTTGGCTTGGGTCTTTCAGTGCGTTCCAGTTGTAGTCAGAAGTAGGAATTTCCAAGTTCCGAGTAGGAAACTGCAACTGGAACGTCCCCCAAAGTCTGAATTTCCTACTGGGAACTCGGTGAAACCTCGCCACTCCCGAGCTAACAACAGCTAACAATAGCCTGGTAGATCTGCATGTTTTTTCCGACTTCAACTGAAACGCCGACAAGTCTGAGATGATGTCACTTCCAGTTCCGAGGTTACTGGAACGCAGCATTACGACAGTCGCCGCACGTGCTCATGGGTAGCAGAGTCCTAATGTCGCCGGTAACAGATTCTCCTCATAGCACCTTTAATAAATAAATAGAAAAAAATAAAAGGGAAGTATATATTGAATTGTTGCTGATATCTGGTATGTACAGACTCTTTGCCACTGATAATCATATTTTCTGTAAAAAGCACAAAGTCACTCAATCAATCAATCAATCAAAATGTATTTATATAGCACTTTTCATACAAAAAAATGTAGCACAAAGTGCTTTACAAACAGACAAATGAATTAAATGAAGGATTTATAACCCAAACCCACCCACACAGCAATCCATACACAGTGTTGATAAAGAGCATCATAAATAAAAGACAATAATAAAGCTAGGGATGTAACGATACGGAAATTTTGTATCACGGTTATTGTAACCAAAATTATCACGGTTATCATTATTATCGCAGTATTGTTGCAGTGTGCTCAAAATGTTCTAAAAGTACTTTTACACAGAATTGAAATCATTTAACCCCTTTATTATTATATTCATAACAGTTCTTTTGTCTTTTTTGTCAATAAATGTGTCAGACTCAGAAGCCAAACAATGCAAACTGCGCATGTGCACCTCACGTGAGGCTCCTTAACTGAGGACAGAAACATAGTTCCGGCTTTTCCAGTCAAAGAGCAGCATCACCGTGCGTTACTGAGGCAGTGTGGTGATCAAGCACGATATAACGGTAATTTTAATAGGACACGGTAACGATTATCGTGGGAAATTTTATCGTGGTTTACCATTTTACCGGTAACCGTTACATCCCTAAATAAAGCACACTGCTGTACCCAGTACGTACTGAGGAAACGCCATCTTGAAGGTTTAAAAATGAGAAAACACTGGAGGTTAGGTTAGAAGTATAAAATTAAATGTATCATGAAATAAAATAAGAAAATGAATTATGATAAATAACGAAAGAATAAAATAGGAAAACTAGAAAATAAAATAAGGAAAAATAGAAAAGATTTAAAAAAGAAAAGATAAAAAGTAAGATAAGATAAAATAATAAAAAGTGGCCTGTAATTAGAATAAATAAAAACACTAAAAGGTAATTCAGGTAAAAGCTCGACTAAAACGGTAGGTTTTGAGTTTCCATTTAACTAAAATGTACCTGTTCCCTCTGTTGTTATGGCCTATTTGTTTCAGAAAAAGATGTGAAGCACAAAAAAGTTACTTCAGTAAACAACGCTTTTGATTTATAAAAGTTGACATTCAGTGATGAGGAGGTGTTATTATGGTATGTTTGTATTTTGTGTCAGAATTAAACCTAATATGTGTAATATGAACAAAATATCTGCCAACACTGGTAATCAGTTATCTGCTAATATCCTATGTTGTTCCAATAATGTTGTGCACCCCTACAATTTAATTGTATCATTGCATATTTTGGTCGTTATTCAGAGTTAGTCTTAGTCTTAAAAAATGTTTGCTTGACTGCAGAAACATTAAAATATCTTAAAATAGTACTGATGCTTCACTTTATTTTTCTCTGAATGTCTAAATAAAAAAGCAACAGTATCAGTTTTAATTAATTAAATGAGTTTCTAACAGCTCTTTAACAGAGTTAGAAACTGATGTGAATTTCATTTAGGTGGAGACTTTGAACTTTTGACCAAAAAATATTGGTATCTGTGATGATGAGTATCCAAATCAGTACGTGGGAAATCCGCAAAGATCCAATATTGTGCATAATTGGTTAGATCAATAATAATCAGTTTCAAGAAAACATCACATAGAGTGATCTGTTCCTTGTGTCCTCTGCAAGAGAGCTGACACATTAGAGACCAGTTACATTTTTCATCACTTCCTGTGTGGATCTAATAAAAGTCAACCCTCCCTCTGTTACTCTCCCTCCAGATGATCTTACCCCCACCATCATGGCAGCGAGACCCTCCATGGCGCTGGCCCTGGGTCAGCAGCAGGTTGCTGGTTTGGCCCGAGCTGCGACTCTGGAGCAGCTGAGGGAAAAGCTGGAGACTGGTGTAGAAGGGCCGGAGAGGAAGATGGCCCGCCTGGCAGAGGAGCAGCAGCGCCTGATGCAGCAGGCTTTCCAGCACAACCTGCTGGCCATGGCCTCTCAAATGCCCATGAACCTGCGCCTGGGGGCTCCCACCATCCCCACCAGAGGTCAGTGCTGCAGACTTTGGTCGAAAAGTCATTTTTGCTTCAGAAGGTTCCTAACTGAAATGAACTGGAAGTAGTTTGTGATTAAATGCATAGGAAAGGTGGCTGCATGCCTCCTTTATTATCTCCTTTAGCATAGGATACACCGGACCATCCTTTACAAAAGGAGAGGAGAATATTCTGTCCCACAATTCTCCGCGGCAACAGCTTTTATAAACAGCATGTATTCCGTCTGCTTCTGCATTCAACCAAATAATGACAAAAAATCACACAGACCATGTGAGTTCCCTCTGCTGTTCATCCTTTCTAAAGTTTACCAAAACCTGCCTTAACTTTCCAGCAGTCTGATTATCTGAAGAGAGGATATGAGACATTTGATGCTGATTATGTTTAAAACATGGTTCAATATTAATAATGTGTACACCATTAGATTGTGGTCTTAACAGTTTCTGCCTTTCTTTCATTCAGTTCATTTATTTTCATGAACTCATAATTATCCTAAGAAGAGTAAAATCAAAAATAGTAAAACCAAAGCCTTGCTGAAAAGGTACAGAACAAAACATTTGAATAAAAAGGTATAGATAAAAAATTAGTAATTTGAAATCTTATATATTTTTAAATTATACATGAGATATTGTGTTTGAATTCAGACTCAAACATATATTATGTGTTCATGTGTCAGTTGATTATGATTCATTCATTTAGGTCCTATATTAGCCAGTAATATTTAAAATAAAATCTTTGAGGCATGTGAATCACCTCCTCTTTGTTAAATGATCAAATAAATAGACATAAAAATAACATTATATGAGCTGCTCTGAACAAACGGAGATGTCTTTTTAAAAATACAAATACTCAAATGAAATGATTAAAGTACAAATTAAAACCAAATGTTGGGCGTGTCCATACAGTAAACATTTTAACACATCTACATATAAAGCACAAAGTGTCTCCATGTTTCAAAGAAACAGGAACTTGATATTAGGCAAGTCTCTTAAAGCTTGGTACACGTGAATTTCTTCAGAAACATCCGTTCGTATCGTTCTGCTATTTAGGTTTCTGTAAACATTGTTTTCTGACTGACTTTTCCCCAGTGAATATTGGATGTTGTAATAGTTATGCAGAGGCAGTAAACCGGAGAGGGACTGGAACAAATAAAACTGAACTCCTTATTCCAGAGAATCATAAACATCTCTTGAAGCTTTTTAATGTATGTATCATATTATAAAGTCCTTTACCAAACAGTTATTCAGTCTTAACAAGCATGTATACTCTTAAAGATTAGCTTTAATTTTGGGGGGGGAAGATATTTTACAAAATAACCTCAAAAATTCCAAATTGTTTGTTTTTTTCATATACATATTCTGGATGTATCTGAAGTATCATGACTAGAGCATCAATGAATAGAGCATTATATGCTGTCACACAGTGTATAATTAATAAAGCAGCTGTTTTGTTTTACAAAATGTCATGACAAAGTGTTATCACTCATAGTATTACTAATAAAACATGACATCTTTATGAAGAAAGTTAATGAACTGTTAATTTACTGAGTATTTGTGATGAAATGAAAGCTGTTGGGGCTGTAACATCTGCACATCAGTGGACAAAGTCGCTGAGCTGAACCTTTGCCCTTTTGCTGTAAAATTTAACACATGATGTTATTGCTTTACATTCGTCGCTATTTAACAGAATTTACTTTGCTGCAATTTCTGGCTGAGCATAACTACACACTCAGAAAAACTTAAATATGTTGATGGAAAATTTGTTACATGACCAAAAATTATAATGTTTCTATGATAGTCCACACTGAATGGAACATTTTATGGCTGGTTTTTATTTGCTTATTTATTAATTTATTATTTTTACAAACAACACACCTGTAATTTGGAGTGATTTACAGAAGAGGTGGGCACTTATAGTCCAAAAGGGGTGAACCTGACGAAAACGTGTACGAATGCTGCCTCTGTTTCCAATCAAACCATGCAAATGACAAGTGCATACATAAGGAATATACATATTTTATTTTATTATTTTTTTTGTTATGTATTTTTTTGGGCATTTTGTGCCTTTACTGATAGGAGAGAGACAGTGGACAGGCCCGAGACAGGGGGAGAGAGAGTAGGGAAAGACACTCTGCAAACTGGTCACAGGCGGGACTCGAACCCGGACCGGCAGAAGCAAGTACATGGGGTGCCTGGTTGCTAACCACTCCGCCAAATCAGCACCCCGAATATACATATTTTAATAAAAATGTCTAGTGGTTAACTTGTTCTTTGCAAAACAAACATGGAGATAATTAGGCTTATTTGTAACTGCAAAACTACAATTTATGCTTAAAAAATACAAGATTTTGGCAAAAATACACATGAGCAACTTGTGGATACTCTGTTGCATTGAAAAGTTTTACTTGATCTATTGTTTAGCTTGCAAAATGAATCATTATTATTTACATTTTAATCCAAAATTTTCAATGATGTTGTAATGTATATTTCTGTGAAAGCTATTTATAAGTTCCAGCCCTTAAATTACAAGAGATTTGTATTATTTAACCTGCAGTATCCTACGTGTTACAGTAATTTAACCCACGATCAATTCAAATAAAATAAATGTGACCCCCTTGAAAGCGAAAGCTGCAAATTCCCATTTTAACTCTGTTTTTATTTCATTTCACTTTGTCTTTCTAATAGTTAATGTGCTTAATGGTGGTAAGTATGACTATGTGTGAAATAATGAAGGATTTAATCTGACTCTGTCGTTTGTGTTTGAACAGAAGAGAAGCAGCAGGACATGTCTCTGAGCATCTCTACCAATGGAAATGCCAGCATCACTGTGTCAGTGGAGGTCAATGGCACAATCTACTCAGGTGTGTAGTGAATATGAACGCACAGGTCTGTGATGTTTTCAAAAAGAGGGACTTACAAATGTTTAATATAAGGAATAGCACAGTTATTTAAAAGATTTAAGAAGCTGTATTCTACTCGGTGCATCATTTGATTTTATAATTCCAGTGATTTTCAATGAAGGGCTTAATACTTTCTGCCCTGCACAGCGAGACTTTTTATTATGCTTATCTTGTCTGGACACAGCCCGTCCAAAAGAACAGAAATATATCTGCGTAAATATCAACATCAGTTTGTAAGAGACGTGGTTTATATAAGTACATTGCTCTCACTTTTAGATATATGCCTGATGGAAATACACACTTTAAGATGAGTTTTATAGCATCAAAATAGGTTATCTATAAATGCTATTCCTTAGCTTCACGGTCGGGTCGGACAGGGCTGGACTGGCCTGGATACTCAACTTCAGGAACAAGACAATTAAAACTAGAGCAAATTTATATTATTCAGACACGTCTTAGAGCGCCGGGCTGTAAGTAGAGATATATAGCCGGCTACAAAACTACCATACTAAGTTTTCCAAAACTTTCTTGTAGTCACACATCAAAAACTACCGCTGGGGCGGACATTAGCTCAGTTGGTAGAGCGTCCGCCCCATATACGGGGGCTGCCAACCCCCAGCAGCGGCTGCTGGTTCGAATCCCGGCCTCAGCCCTTCGCTGCATGTCTTCCCCCCTCTCTTCACCCGCTTTCCTGTCTATCTTCAGCTGTCCTATAGAATAAAGGCAAAAAAAAAAAAAAAAAAAAACTACCGCTACGTAACTAGAAAGAAATACATTACCTCATCGCTTTGCATTTATTTATTTATTTATTTATTGCACATATAGAAATATGAACGTACAAAAAAGTAACAATACATAATTAATGGAACAAAAAAACAAACAAACAGTAACTTCAAGAGAAAATTTAAAAAAAAAATGTGCAGGAGGGACCAAAAAAACCCATAAGGGCTTGTCAAGTGGCCCTCCAAAAGACAAGCACAAGAATGTTGTTGAAATATATACATATATACACATACACATACCAGTGTATACATATACATACACATGCATACATATTCAACAACATACATGCATAAATACATATACACAACTATCCATGAAATTCATTCAAGCAGTGGAACTAACAATATAAAGTCAAAGAAGAAAAAGAAGAAAGGAAGAAAAAAAAAAATCAATATGCATCCTGTAAGTTGTTGAAAAAAGAAGTTGTAAAGCAATGCAGAGTTCTGAGGAAGGTCTGAGCTGCATTCATTAGCATCACAACAAACACATGCTCTGGCTTGGGTCACGTCTTTTGGTTCGTTCCAGTTGTAGTCAGAAGTAGGAATTTCCGAGTTTCGAGTAGGAAACTGCAACTGGAACGTCCCCCAAAGTTAGACTTATATTTACAAAAATGCTGCCATAGTGATAATCACATTCTTCATGTGATATTTGTGGACAACAACGCAGGGCGTGCTAACAACAGCTAACAATAGCCTGGTAGATCAGCATGTTTTTTTTCCAACTTCAACCGGAACGCCAATAAGTCGGAGATGACGTCACTCCCAGTTCCGAGGTTACTGGAACGCAGCATTACGACAGTCGCCACGCGTGCTCATGGGTAGCAGAGTCTTAATGTCTTTGGAAATAGATTCTCCTCATAGCACCTTTAAAAATCTATTTTAAATTTAACCTTAACCTGAGAGTAACTTCACCAAAAGTATCAACAATTAAGAGCATGTACGTTTGACTTAGCGATGTAGCCCTGTAGTTTTATTATCATGCCGTGGTGTAAGACATTGTACATCAACAGCACTGGAGACACTGATCAGAGACAGTGAGGGAGAAACAACAGGAGTAAATGATGAAGGGAAGAAAAAGACAAGTACACGATGAAATGAAGGCTTGGATAGATGTATACGATATGAAGCGTATCTGAAAATGTGCATGATCATTTGAACATTTTTCTTAACAAAATGAGCAATATGCCTCCATAAAAATCTTGTCCAACGCTGCTCAAACACATTGTGACAAGCAGTGATCCCCACACACCTCAATTAATATATGAAAAGATTCAGTGGCTGTTTTGTTTGATTTCATTTATTTAGTTAACGCATTTCTGAACATTTGAGCTGATCATTTTCTAATACCATAGTAAAATCACATGCACTTCAGTAGAGCTGAACAATTAATTGCAAATTAGATTAAATTGCAATTTGGCTTGTTGCAATTTTCCAATTGTAGACAGTGCAATATTTATAACCCAAAATGTGTTGAACATTTTGGCATTGTGATGTAGTTTCTTGCAATTTCATGCCTATTTTAACCTTTTTTAACCCAGTTTTTACAACTTTATGTCTATCTTGCTCCCATTTATCTTTTTTTATTTTGGCCACTGTCAGACCATGTTTGGAATTTTTACATGGTTTTTGAAATGTAATCCCAATTTTGCTGCTATAACCAATTTTTGGGGGGTTTTTGCCCTTTTTTTTTGCAATTTCATACCTATTTTGCATCTATTAACTTTCTTTCCGCTTTTGTACCTTTTTTTTTTACCCAGTTTTTACAATTTTATACCTATTTTGCTTCTGTTCTTCACTTCTCCACTTCTTCTCAAATCTTTTATCTTTAGTTTAATTTAATGTCATATTGGTTATATTATAAAACGATCTACTGCTTATGTTTGTTTAAGAATACATAAGATGAGGTCATTAAAACAATTGCAGAGTAAATCGCATTTGCAATTTTGGGAGAAAATATCGCATTTGGATTATTTTCTCAAATCGTTCAGCCCTACACTTCAGTCAGTAGCTAGCTGTGAATTATCCTCATGAGCACTGTCTCATGATTTAAGATCTGTACCTTGTATTGTTTTCGTAGTCTTCTATAAAATATTTCGAGGCCACACCACCCACCTCAAACGTGCATCTTAACTTAGGCTGCCTGTCTCTGTCCCACAGGAACTCTGTTTGCTCAGAAGTCTGGAGGGGCCCCGGGGCCCGCTGTGTCGGCTGCTGCTGCCTCAGCCTCCCCCGCAGGAACCAGCTCTAGCTTTGGCTTTTCTGCACCCCTGGCTCAGACCCTCAGCCCATCGTCCTCCGCCTCCTCCAAGGGTCCCAGCTCGGCCGAGGCGGCCCCAAACGGGTCCCCTTAACTCTGGGCCCTCGGCTGTACCCGCTCCTCAGGCCCCTCTCCCACCGGGGGGCCCAGCAAGAAAAAACAGCTTACAACGAGAAACCGATAAGAAAAAAAACAAACTGTTGCACAACAAATACCTCATCAACCCTGTCAACCTCTTGGCTGTCCAATCATGAACACAGAGCCCGAGAATATTCGACGAAGACAACACGTGCCCAAACGCACAGCTATGCATTTAACTCAACACACAAACACACACCAGACACACACACCTTTACAAACACTTACACACACTCTTATCAATCATTATGAACATGCTAAACACAATCAGCTCAGCCAAAACCCACTGACAGGCGTAGTCACAACTGAACTTGAAAAGTTTTATCTTAGGACATTTTGTTTGTTTGTTGCCATTTTGTTGTCTTTTTTTGATTTTGTGTTTTAGAATGATTTTATTTTTAGTTTTTCTCTTTTTACATACCTCAAATCAAGTAACCTGCAGTGGTGTCTTTACCTCAGGAGCTGTAGTATATTTAACCTGAATCAACTTTATTTTTGTATTCTTTTTGACCTATTTGCAATCAGGGGAAGTCGGGTAACTCTCACCAGTGGAACCTCATGTACAGAGCAACCTCCTCGTAGTGACAGGCCCTTTGACCAGGGCTGCTCACGCTTTCTTTTAAATCCAGTAGTCTCTTTCTGATGCTGTGGATCAGCACCTAAAATACCTGATTTCATACCTGAAAGCTCAGTTCAGATCTTATGAAGTCCATTGAAGCGTTAGGAGGGTTAATGATGTACAAACCTCCTGAAATGGACTTCAACAAATGCTCATTAATGCTTGAGAAGTTTAAGTTATTGCTGGTCCGCACAAGCTGTCCATAAACATATAGCGCACAAAGATAGAGGTAGTGCAGAATCGGGTGCAGAAATTCATACCTCAGACCTCATAGTGACCTCTCTGCTTCGGGAGGTGTCTATCTCTCTTTCTCAGGAAGCAAGTGCAAAGAATCACTGCTAATTTAAAGGAAATAAAAAAGGAGTCACACCTGAAGAATGCACAAGTCTACACGACTGCTCAGAGTACCTCATCCGGCTCTCCATGGAGGAGAGCGACACTACATACCTCAATTGGCTGCAAAAGCCAATCAAGACTTGACGCCCCAACCTGCGGTGGAACTCCTCCCTCTGAACTGGAACTGAACACGAACGCACCGACTCAGCGCTGGTGGTGTTTTTGGGGACAAACAGAAACTAGGACGGGCTTGTTCGCTCTCTCTCTCAAACTCTCTTTCCTCTCCATATATACTTGTAGATCGTGTTTTATGCTTGCTTCCGTTTTCTTTTTATCTTTTTATTTTTGGTTCCTTAAGTTGTTGTCTGAAAAGAGTGATATATATCTGCATTTTTTTCAGGGAAGGGGAAGTAGGTTTCCTCGCAGACACTTGTAGATTTGTAGGATTGTGAACAGGTTTCAAGTCTCAGGAGTAAAGAAGTTTGAAAAAAAAAAAGACCATGATAACCTTACGTTCGACTGCATAATCGCAGCTAACACGTCTTCTTTCACGACAGCGGCGAAATGATATGCATGTGTACAATCACGGACCGGCATTGAACACCAGAACCTGCTGGTTATTGCACAGCTAGATACCAAAGACTAGCCAAGGTCGCTCCTCTTGATTGATCCCTCGTACAATCCTGCCTGATACCCGCTGTGGTGCACAGCAAGGCAGTTCAACTTCTATTATGTATGGACTGCTAAAAAAATAGAAAAGAAAAAAAAAAGAAAAAAATGCATCTAATGTCATTTAATATAATTTTGAGTTTTTTCTTAAAGTGATAACTTTAGATGAGATAATTCCCTTGTTTCAGATTTTATGGCATGATTTATTCAGTGAAAAGTTGGAAATAAGGACAATTAAAGATGGATTTAAAGACTGAAATCTGAATCCAAAACATGTTCTAATGGATATTTTAGTTAGCAGATAATCTCTTGACATCAACAAAAGCAGCCCAAATGTGTTTGCTTTCCTGAGCTCTTTATTTCATTCAATGTAAAACCCTTTTTCTGTTTTTTTACAATGCATCAACACAGATTGAAATTCGTTTTGGGCATTTGGACACCAAGTGACAACTCTAAAGACCGTGTAAAACCTACTAGTTCATATTGAAAATATTCTAAAATCTGATAGCGTAGTCTACATGTGGGGGTGATCTGGGACTTCATTTTGAGTTTAAGGTTAATTTTGCTAATATCCAAGCTGTCATGTCATCACGCCTCCTGCACAGAGGATGTTGTCCTTGTAGCAGGTGGTCAGGGTCTCGATCTGGCATATAGCTTTCTTTTGAATCTACCCATTGTCCTGTCCTAATAAAGGCACAAAAAGTCCAACAACAGCAATAATAGTATAATATAGTGACAGTGATTGTGGTCAGCTTAGCCCCTTGTAGAAGGGTATTAGCATGGAAGCTAAGTAATATATTGATCCTGTAGAGTCCAAGAGTTTCTGATAATTAACAGATTTTTTAGTAAAATCGTACCTAAAAACTGCATCACTGATTATACTCAGTACTGTACACTTACACAGTGCTTTTACTTTTAGCCTAGTTAGCCTGTTTGTTTGTTCTACTTTGACTGTTAGCAATGAGTTTTGAATCTGGCAGTTATATCTTATTGGCGCTGGCATTACCGATAACCACCAAAGTGAACCTAAAACAGATTTGGATGCTTCATTTGGTTACGAGTCACTACACGTCAGAACACTCTTTGGCCCCATCCACACGAATACGAAACGCTTAACAGTTTACAAAACGATCGTCTGTCTCAGAAAATGTGTGCGTCTACATGAATGCACTCAGTCTGCATCAAAACACTGTAAAACACATACCAGACCTCTAGAGGTGCTGTAACGATATGACGGAAACAGGCGAACAAACAGTGGGCATGTGCACTTACAGCAGAAGTTGTAAACAGAGATTGTGATAAAGTGATCATAAAGTGCTGTAATGTGTCCTCGATAATTGTTTGTTTAACTCTGTGGTGATTGAGAAGAAGGAGATTTTGCTACAACAGGGATAGTAGGGTCACTAGCTTCATCAGCACATATGCTTCACGTACGCCGCCATTGTCGTTGCCGCATGTGGCGCATGCGTGTCGATGAAGATATGAAACTATGACATAAGGGTATCTGAAAACTTGCGGAGAGCCAGTAATCACAGAGCTGCGTATACGGCATTTCAAAATCTTTCCTCTCTGGAACCTGGTTTCAAAAATGATTGTTTACAGACCCCCAAAACGCCGTCTTCGTATGGATGATACGCAGATTCGACAAAAAAACGTATGCGTTTAGACCTCGGTTTGGCCTCGTGTGGATGGGGCCTATGTCTTCTCTGCTTTTTGAGATGTCTAGTGTTGTCTTGCAGCTAGAAAATGAACATTACAGGCAAGAGATGCACTATTACATGAGAAACAGCAAGAGTAAACGGTATTGTTGCTCCATTTTCTCCTTAAGTTATCAAGTCACAATCTTGATAGTGCCTAAACATAGGTACTAGCTGAAAAGTGAAGTATAGTAAATGTGTTCAGTAGAGACGACAGACATCCTGAAATTCAAGAAATCACTTAAAATCCTCGGCCGCATCTGCAACAACTTAGAGCCAAACGTCCTTAGTGGTTCTCTCCTTAGGGCAAAGCTGACCAGAGCCTCTGTGGCTTGTTTTTACTATCGACATGTACTTCATAAAACAAAACTAAAAAATACCAGGATATCTCCCTAATGTGCATCAACAGGCATTGAGACACAACAATTATTACAATGTGCTGTAGTATGCCATAAAGCAAATGTGAGGACTTTTCTATGTCCATCCTTGCTTATGGTGATGAGAATTCCAGCTGTTTTTAGAGGTTGGATCATTTGGCTTGTCCTTTTACTTTAAACAGCTCTTTATTTAGTACCATATTGGCTCTAATTTGACTCCAGATTAACAGGAAAAGAGAAAATAGAAAGATGTCTCTACAACAAAAGCCAACGTGTGTCATTACTGTCTCTGGAAATGGCTAATTCAATAGCAATTTGAATTAAACACAATACTACAGTCACCTTTAGACTTGATTTTGTTGTTTTTTACAGAATGTTGCAAAACAGCTGCTAAAAAGCAAAGTTATCCTCTTGGCTCAAGAGGATTTGCCCACAATTCATCCATTTACCACACATAGCCTGCAATGGACAGATGGAGGCTGGACAGATGCAAAAACCTAATGTTATGTAGGGTTGACACCAGAAAATGAGTTCTGTTTCGTAGGTAGTAATATATCGCTTACAGCACAGAACTTGGTATCCAAATGCCCTTAATGGATATGAACTCATCATCTAAACAGAGCCTTGAAAATTTTGTTTTGGGCCATTTGAGCTGCTTTTAAACACGATGTGGTCGCAGGCCTCCCTGAATATTATAAAACAGCCTGCAAGTTTGGCCCTCTGATTATCCCTCAGATTGTAAGTTATCTTTTTCCCTTTAAAGTACATTTTTAGCATTTTGAAATACCGCAAAAGTTTAAAAAGAATTTTCTAGCTTTATGTGGGTTGAATGTGAGGCATTTTAACTGTTTAGAGACCTCTTGAAGCCCAGAGTGACCTCCGGTGGGCAGCCTTGATGCTTTTTAATAGACTGTGTTTTAGCCGTTAACGCGTCACGTTTTGCAGTGCAGATCACAGTTGAGGGTTTGAGGACTTTGAGGACGGAGCCGCGAGTTCTTCAGGTGAACCCTACACAACCCTGTATGACACATAACTGTATTTTCTAATGGTGAGAACTGTAGATGCTGCCTTAAAGTAGTTGCTGGTGAGATCCGGCCGGTGTGGGTTTCACTGCTGCGCCGGCCGGGAAAAACAGAAAAAAGTCTTCAAGCTTAATCCTTTGGAGAGTAATCAAGTTTATTCAAGTGAGCAATTCAATCAGACCTTAGACATCTGTTGTTTTTCAAGCTGAGTTTTGCTATTTATTTGTTTTAATTTTCTCCTGGTGGACCTTGTTTTTAGTGACAGCAGAGCTCGATCATTCAGGCTGTTGCTGAAGCATCTTCATGTTTCAGAGTCCAAGCTTTCTGTTTCATCTGCTCAGTCAGAGGAATGACTGTTTGATAGTGTAGCCTCACTGCCTTTGTGTTTGTGTGAGTGCATGCATGAGTGTGACGTCCCAGGTCGCTTGTATTACCACTGAAACGCTGCAGGTGGCAGCAAACATCAAGATGTTCAGAATGCAGGAAATGAGATGCAAACTCGGGGCATTTCAGTGATCATTACTCAAGCTCAGATTTTTCTGAAATGCATAAGAAGGCTATTGTGCTCAGTGGGAATTTTCACAGCTATTCTGCTGTTAAAAGGCACTTTGTTGCTCATTTAGCCCCCCATCCTCACCTACTGACTGCCATTTGTCAGCCACCTGCAACGCAAAAACCCAAACCTTAGCTTGTGTGTTAGTCTGATGCCAGATTGTACTTAAAGAGGCCATGTAAGAATCTTGCTTTCTAGATATAAACCCCAAACAGAAAGGCTTTCAGTGGTTAAACAAGAAGAAATATATTCCAGCTCAGTTCTTAACTGCTCTTCAATCAGGAACCACAACCTCCTTTCCAGAAGCTGAGTGGCTCATTTATTGAACAAAAATCCTGCTGCTTGGACTTGAGATCCACATCCAGATTGTCTCATTTATTACAATAAATCAGTAAAATGTACACCTCTTACACAAGCCTTTCTTATACATGTAACCTGGAATTTTTGATAAAGTTTCTTGTTAATTAACTCAGAAAAAATCCAAAACTTGCAAGAAAGTTTCCCGTTAGTTTTTAGTTTCATTTGTGCTTTCATTTTTCACACATAAACGCACTGCTGACGTCCATGTGGAAAGCACATGAGTCTCAGCAGGAGAGTTTCAGGGTTAAGTCTGGATAAATAAACAAAAAAGAAACAGAAACTTGTCTGCTTTCACACATGCTGCCTATTTAGATTAGTTAGGATGTGTTAATTTTTGTCCGTCAATCCACGAAGGGCAGGGGAGGGGAAAAATAAACTGTTCACACATGTACAAAAACCCTGAATAATTCCTGGATTTACGAGGGTGAGCTGCATGTGTGAACCCAAACAGCATGAGGAGTTTCATCCTCAAAAACAACTTCTTTTTTTACTTTAGACATGAATCATTGTGAAAAAAGTGGCATCACAGCTCAATCTTAAGGCTGTTTTGTTATTGGTACATTACTCTGGTAATTTGTTATCCGTGGCCCACCTCTAGTACCTCGGGCCCACCAGTGAGTCACTCTGCAGCATTTGGAAAGCCCCATTCAAGGGAATTTTAGGGCTCAATGTGTGAAAAAACCCTGCTGCTTGCATTCACACGTAAACTCAATCAGGTACATTTTCATGTCTGAATGAGGCAGTTGTTTGAAAGGTCACAATTGCACCCAGCTAAATACAGATGTCGTAGCAAGACACCCCAAAATAACATTTTCTGATCCCACTTTCATGTCTTAAAATGAAACATTTATTCGGATATGTAAGTGAAAATTTGGCTCAAAATATGGTATATTTTTACTTTAAGTTAGACGAACACACTCCCTCAGGTTTGACGTTTTTCAGTGTGACCTGCTGTGCGAGCGAGTGCGTGATGTGTGTGCGTCAGTGTGTATTAGAGACCGCCCCTACCTCGTCATACCAGGATACCTCAGGGCAGTGGGCTGCAGTCACTGTTGCGATGTTGGATGTTGAAGCTGCGTTGAGGGACGAGCACTGACCGGAGCGGCGGTCACTCGGCTGGGCGCTTCTTTCAGTTTCAGGCGTTGTTGTATTTTTGTCGTCAGTAGCTGCAGGCGAGGTCTCGTCACTCAGGAAGCTGTGAAGTTGGAAGTCTGCAGAACCTTTTGTCTCTCAGATGATTTTGGAGTTAATTCATTTTGAAATTGTTTAAAGAAAAAAAAACTAACCTGATCTGTGTAAAAACAGGCGCATATGCAAGTGGTTATCGAATACCTCATTTATCAATTTTATGTTGTTGTTTTTGGCTTGTACAATGCTCCGTATATTAATTCAACTGTGGGGTTTGTGCATATTTTTGTACTGTTGTTATTATTATGGACATGATAATAATGATATTACTGATATTATAGTTTTCTCTTTGATTAAAGCAAACAAAAATAGGACAAAACACATGAATGCTTGTAAAAACTGGTTTGTGCTGATTGTATTTAAGAGGAGCACTTTTCCAAAGTGGTTTTCACACATTCAGTTTTGTTCATATTAGTAATATAAAGATATGGTTCTCAGGGCTTTAAACTTGTATGTCATGATAAAGTTTTACTTTATATCTTACTGCTGTGTCTCTGAGTTTTCTTTTTAATCTTACAGGACTTCTGAGAACTATGATGAGCTCTATCTGTAGATATCTGGAACACAAGATAAGACTGAAGGGCAAACCTTTAACCGAGGGCCAACTGCAGCCTGTTTTAGACGATAAGTGGACTTTAACTTCTGTGGTGCCTTTCTAGTCTCTTACAGCTCAAAGCACATCTACACACTTTGGGGTTTAATGCATTAAATTTGTTTCTGGTTCGATCCCTGCGTTGGTCAGGGCCTTTCTGTGTTGAGTTTGCATGTTCTCAGCGTGTGTGCTGGGGCAGTGTAGATAATGGATGGATAGATTATTAGTATTATGCATATCAGTGATTTTGAATAAAATATCGACCAGAATTGGTCATTTCAGGGCACCAACCCAGGAATAGGCAATTTAAACCAAATTTGTCAATAGAATTAGTCTAAGAATGCAGTTATGGTTATATCAACATTATTATTATTTTTACAACTTTATTTTTATGATCAGTTATGATTCAATGCAGTAATGTCCAAGAATATATATGTATATATATATATTTAGGGATGGGACTATAACACTTAAACTCACAATACGCTGCACCTCGATATGCCTGGGTCACGATACAATACTTAACGATACAATATCAAAAAAAGTAAAAAAGAAAAAATATTACTGTGTAATTACAGCTTGTTTGTTTTTGTTTGAGTTGCGTACAGGAAAACACAAGGCCTAACAGGCCAAACACAAACAATAACTCTCTCTCTAATGCCTAACTGTGCGTTCACACCAAAAGAGGCAAAAGCGGCAAGGACGCCGGAAGTTATATATTTTCAATGAGAGCCCGGCGTCCTGAGCGGCCAAAGCGTCAAAAGCGGCCCCAGATGAGAAGTTGAGCCTGGGTCAACTTTATGGTAATTAGCTATGACGCAGTTCAGCGGCAAACGGTGGCAACCAATCAGAGTAGAGATGTCCTTCGACCTAGCGGGCCCTAAAGAACAACGCATGGAACTTCGGTTCCTAGTTCCGTCATGGATACCGAAAAGCTTATAAATTGTGTTGGGGCTCATCCAATTCTTTTTAATGTCCGCCTTTTTGGCTACCGCGACCAACAACAAAAAAATATTGCCTGGGATCGTGTAGCGGAGGTGGTAGGTTGTTCTGGTGAGTTCAAAAAAATTTGCATTAATAGCAAATGAAGTGTTGTCTGTGGCAAAGAGGTAGCCTAGCCTAGCCTTGCATGGTTAGTTTTATTATCGAACAGTCTCCCGCTGGATCCTTCCGTGAATGGCTTCATACCTGTTATACCGGTTCAATATTATCTTCTTTGTAAATTACTTCCTGCCTGTCAATCCGCTCGTGACTGATTAGATGGTGATTTTACGTTATGTTCATGCTATGCTTTAAACTGAAGTTGAACAACAGCAAGAAGCAGCTGCTGCTGTGAAGAAGTCCGCTGTGCGGCTCCTTTAAATGACAAGCAAGATTTTACGTTGATGTCAGTCACGTGACGAGCGGCCAAAGCAGCTAAAATATTTGGCCGCTTTGGCCGCAGTCCGCTTTCTCGGGCGTGCTTGCCGCTTTTACCTCTTTTGCCTCTTTTGGTGTGAACGCACAGTAAGTCACACATTCCCGTTTCTCATGGTGATTGTGCACGACTGTACACGATTGACGAGGCTGGTGTGATCACTATGATACAGGATGAAATGACTGTCTCACCCCTGGACACACCCCATAAATAAACTGTCAGTAGAGCTTCTACAGCACTTTGAGGGTGTTCGTCCCGCTCCAGTTAGGTTAATACAACGATATGACGAGGACTCCATGAATTTTCATCCCACTGACACGACGTCAGCTCCGCTGGAACTCCGTTCGCGTCACGTAAGCCCCAACTGAGTCCCGTCGCTTGCATCATCTTGAACGGGACACAGTCAGGGCACAAACGGATACATCCTCGTCAGTCGTCCTCATAAAGCTTTCAGGATTGAGCCACGATCAGCCCGACCGAGCTCCATACATGCCACGCCAATACTGTTAGCATTAGGACTGCATTAGACTTCCATCCCGCTACACTGAGAGCGGCGATTCTCCATGACAGTTTTGAACAGTTCAAAACTGTCGGGACCCTTCCACGTTCCCCGCCGTTCATTCACGACTATACAAGGCTGATCCAGACCAAGTAGCGCATGCACCACGACCAAAGCACGTTTTATCAGGATAATGACAATGGTGCACAATCACCATGAGAAATGGGAATGTGTGACAGGGGCTTAACCCTAGAGTGGTTAAAGCCAAAATACTGCCAGACAGATGACTTGTATCCAGGCGGAGCATCCTCAATTTCGACCTCATTCGACTACATCATTCGGCTTTTTTGAAGCAAGGTAGTTGGTGCTAATGTACTATACATTCATACTACCGGACGTGACTTCTTTATTTTTCAAACTCGATTTTTTTATCGCGTATCAAATTGCGTATATATTCGTACTGTATATTGATATATCCATACTTACCCCATCCCTAATATATATATTGTATGTATATATATATATATATATATATATATATATATATATATATATATATATATATATATATATATATATGTACATATATATATATATATATATATATGTACAGTACAGGCCAAAAGTTTGGACACACCTTCTCATTCAATGTATTTTCTTTATTTTCATCATTATCTATATTGTAGGTTCTTACTGAAGGTATCAAAACTATGAATGAACATGTGTGGAATTATGTTCTTAACAAAAAAGTGTGAAATAAATGAAAACATGTCTTATATTCTAGTTTCTTCAAAGTATCCACCCTTTGCTCTGATTACTGCTTTGCACACTCTTCATTCTCTCTATGAGCTTCAACAGGTAGTCACCTGAAATGGTTTTCTCTTCTCAGGTGAGGCTTTCAAGGGTTAATTCATGGACTTTCTTGCCTTTTCAATGGGGTTGGACCATCATTTGTGTTGTTCAGAAGTCAGGCTGATGCACAGCCCACAGCCCTATTAGACAACTGTTAGAATTAATATTATGGCAAAAACCAATCAGCTAAGTTAAGAGAAACAAGTGGTCATCTTTACTTTAGTGAGAATCTACAATGTAAATAGTGATAAACATAAAGAAAACACATTGCATGAGAGGGTGTGTCCAAACTTTTGGCCTGTACTGTAAATATATACATATTTTAAATGAAACCAGAAAGAGACACAATCATGAACAAAATCTCTTTAAATTACAAGAGAATGTATTTAACAAACATCAAATAAAGCAATGCCAGTCAATACAGTAAAGCAAAACAAAGGCGTGTGTGAGAGAGAAGACAAAGAGGAAGGACAAATAAATTACATGTGGTCTAAGTAACCAAACTAACATCAGAAAGTCAGCAGCTGAACCATGATTCACCGCAGTCACACTGGTCTCTGACTGTACAGGCAGGTCACTGGACACAGAAAATAAACACTGATGTGCAGAAATGGCAAAAAGAAAAACAACTGTAGATGCTGAAGGTAGCATTGATAGAAAACAGCAGTTCATAGTCTTAACAAACACCTTAGTTTTAAAAGAACTCTCCAAAAGCTGACAGGATGACCGCCTCATCCTGTGAAAACAACTGAAGGAAGGCAAAGGGGGTCCAGTTGCAAGAGATCCTTTGATATGCTGTTGGCCATTGTGTTTGTGCAGCAACTGGAAACAAGCAGAGTATTCTCAGTGGCTGGGTCCAAATTGAGCATTACCACCAGTACTTTGCTGGGATGCTGCAGGGATTTTTCATTCTTCTAGCTGATTGACCTACTTGGCATCCAACTTGCTGGCAGGTCAGAATGAGACCAAGAGCTATTTCTTTGCAAAGAGGGTTTGCTCCCTAGACCAAGTGGTCTATACCTATTTCATACCTATTTGCACACCACTGATGCAGCGGTGTGAGCAACTTGGGGTTAACTGTCTTGCCCAAGGACACATCAACATGTGACAGCCAGAGTTGGATCCACACCCTCAGCCTTCCAGGTGATAGTAGAGCGTACGAATCATAGACTGTAAAAAACATGGACACCATGTCGCTGGGCTCAAATTGAAGCCGCCATGAAAACTGCTCCCCCTGGTGACTGCCTGCAGTATAGGTCAAATCTCCGTCTCTCCCATTCATCTCAACGGGCCGTAGTGAAACTTCAAAAAATGAATACACCTCGCAGAAATATTTCTCCCATCCGTATGCTGTGGTGATATTAAAGTATTATTGGGCTGCGTTTTTTCCAAGTCCTCTTTTTTCTGAAAAGTTTCTTTTTCATCAGTTCAGTCAGTCAACTCACGTTAAATTGTTGTATTGTTGCTGCAAATACATGTTACAGGTTTGGCGTCCAGGCTCCAGTCTCATCACTCCTTGCAGAAAGTTTACATGAAGGCATGGAGGAGTGATGAGCAAAACATATGAACACCCCTGGAGCCTGCAGGTGGATGCTGGGGTGGAGGTGGGGGTGAAAGAACACGCAGCAAATCAGTGTCTGGCAGCATAGACGTTTGCCGTGCAGAGGGAGAGATGGGTAAACTCCCAGTTTAAATACACCGCCAAATTGAGAGGTGGAGAGTGTGATTGGAGGATTGATGTAAGGAGTGTGACGTATGACATGTGAAATGTGACATGTGACATGTGAGGAGCAGCGCCGCTCGAGTTGTCTGCCTGAACTAGCTCGCAGGCTTCGCTTCATTTATTAGAGTTTAAAAAATAACTGCGGTTTATGGCAGCTTTACAATGATTGTGTACGGTGTACAGAGTTTTGCGACCGTTTACGACAGCTGCATCCAGATATGGTCCAGATTCTCTAATGGCTGCACAATGGCGGCGCCCTGATGGGGGATATTATGGCTTCAAGTCTGTTACATGGTAGAAGGCAGAGCCACGCTCTCCAGTTCTTATAATACATCCATGGTACAAACACATGATGCCCCATGAAGGCCTGCAGCAAATTCTGAAAATAAATGAAACTTGGCCCATATTGACATTTCATGTTGTACTTAACGAAGAAATAAAGAAAATGAACTTGAGCAGAAATAAGCAGAAGCAATTTTTAGTTTATTTCCTGAGCCTTAACACGTGCACTGACGGTTTAAAATGTGACAAAACATTTTTTTCACATCATCAGCTGGTGCATGACACATCACAAGTTTTTATAACTTCCCTCTATAAATAATAAACAGATTACTGGCTGTATTGTTTTATATCGTTTATTCCAGGGGGGAAGTTTAGCAGACTTTTTGTGACTGACATTATTTCTGGGAAGTTTTCCAACTGATAAACATTTTTCATGTGAACTACTATCGTAGCTCCCCTCTGGCCACACTGCAAACCAACATATTTCACACTTAATGTTCATTTTTCCTTTTTGTTTAGCACCATTTAGGGTGAAGGGAGGGGTGTCGTGCAAGCCAAAAACTCTGTATGTATGCAATAGTTAGATTTGAGTCAAGATGAGGTGATTGTGTAAAAAATATTAAAAATCTTGCCTCACTGTAAAGTGTTTTCCTGTAGGTCATCTTCCACTGTAACTCTCCCCTTTCTCAAAACGACTTTTCATCATCTAAAGTAATTTAAAGGGATAGTTCAGGATTTTTGAATTGCAGTTGTATATAGATGATTTCAACAGTACACACATCAGCCAAAGTAATTATGATCAGCTCTGCTTCATAAGGTAATAACCGTCATGTTAACAAGGCCATATTTTGTCGTGGATGGGGCCAAGCTCCATGTAATTGACTTATTTATGGCCCTTTTCCATTAGCCCTACTTTACTCGACTCTACCCGGCTCTACTCTACTTGCCTTGTGCTGCTTTTCCATTAGCCCCAGTCGCCTGCCCAACGGGGTGCAGTGTCACTGTAAACAGCTGAGCGGCACTGCGGTGACGTCATTTTGGGCGCGACACGACAATCTGTGGCTTTTTGTCGCAAACTGATTAAAAAAGGAAAGCAGAAAAAGGCTGCAGGTGGCAAGAAGAAATACCCCTTGAGAAGCACAGGAGAGTTTTGGAAGCTATACAACAGAATGAAGCCGAGGACGAGAGCAATCCAGCTGCAAAGAAAAGACGTATGAGGGTAAGCTAATAATAATAATAATAATAATAATAATAATAAACTTTATTTGTATAGCACCTTTAAAAACATAGGTTTACAAAGTGCTTTGACAGCAGTCAGGAACATAAGATAACAAAGCACAAGAGTTTAAACACAAGGAAAAAAAAAAAAAAGAACAACCGAAAAAGGTTCAATAAAATCAAAGAACAGTTAGGACATACACAAATAGCAAAATTAAGCTGAGAGAGTTCCACAACATATCACAAAAATCAGTTAACCCCAAAAGAACACGGACACAGAGGAGGCCCCGACCCCATGGGGCCGGAGACACAACACACCAGGATACAGCAACACACATCAGGATGCAGTCCACACTCAGGTGTAAACTGCATCCTGATGATGCCAACTAACATCATAGGTGCCATGTCCAGTGGCTCCAGCCCCATGATTCAAAGGCCCCCTCCATGTGTCATAGGAACCCAGACAATACAGGAACACTGCTGCTAAAATGAGACCATGAGGACCAAATAAAAACCAAAGCAATATAAAAAGCCAATATAAAATAGTAGAGATGAAAAAAGAGAGAGAACAATAACACAGTGACCTTAAAAGATTTCTATAAAGAAATTAAAAGTATGACATAATAAATAAAACAATCTGAATTAAAAGTAAATGAAGACACTAGTCTGTTAAAATAACAAATAAGAAGTCATTCAAAAATGTAGCTAAAATGATAAGAAAAGTACCATCAAATAAAAGGATCAAAAAGACAGACACAAATAAATGGAAAAACGACTAAAACAGGGAAAGAAGGAAAATAAAAGAGACTAAAAGGACTAAAATGAGACTAAAATGAGACGGCATCACATAAAAGCAATTCTGTAAAAATATGATTTTAAAAGTGACTTAAAAGAAGCAACAGACTCCGCACGCCTTATCTCATCTGGCAGGTCGTTAAAGTTGAGGGGCTCTGATGGAGAAAGCTCTGTCACCTTTAGTTTTGAGTCTCGACTTTGGAACGACCAGGAGACCTTCGCCAGAGGATCTGAGGCTGCGGGCTGGCTGATAAGGAGTTAAAAGCTCTGAAATGTTACCAGTTAAAAGCCTAGCTGCTGCATTCTGGACCAGTTGGAGGCGAGAAAGAGATTTTATGTTTATACCGGGGAGGAGGGAGTTGCAATTGTCCAGTCTGGAGAAGATTAGGGCATGAATTATTTTTTCGAGGTCTTGAGGGGTGAGGATATTTTTGATTTTTGCAATTGATCGTAGGTGAGAGAAACAGGACTGGATGGTTATACTGATGTGGGATGAGAAGGTGAGGTCTGAATCAAAAATGACTCCTAAATTTCTTGCTGATTGTTTGATGTTTGTTGAAAGTGTGCCAAGACTGGACTGTATGAGAGGGGAGTTGTTGATGTTAAACAGGATTATTTCGGATTTTGTGTTATTGAGTTGCAGGAAGTTTTCTGCCATCCAACTGTTGATGTCCCTGAGACAGTCCATGACAGCAGATAGGCCCTGTGGGTCCTCAGGTCTCAGGGGAAGGTATATCTGTGTGTCGTCTGCGTAGCAGTGAAAGGAGACTTTGTGGCGCTGAATTATTTGGCCAAGGGGCAGCATGTAAATAGAAAATAAAATCGGGCCTAAAACTGAACCCTGCGGTACACCACAGGCAACAGCAGCAGTGGAGGAGCTGTGGTTGCCTATGGTGACCGCACAGGTTCGCTCTAAAAGATAAGACTGAAACCAGCTAAGTGCAGTGCCCCTGATACCCACCCAGTTTTTAAGACGTTCAATTAAAATGGTGTGATCCACTGTGTCAAAAGCTGCACTGCGATCTAAAAGGATTAAAATTGAGCCCTCCCCTCTGTCAGCTGCTAAAAAAAGGTCATTGGTCACTCTGAGGAGGGCCGTCTCAGTGCTGTGACCTGCTCTAAAACCAGACTGAAATTTCTCAAAGAGGTTGTTTTCAGAAATAAAACATAAAAGCTGTGTAGAAACCACCTTCTCTAAAAGTTTGGATAAAAATGGGAGTTTTGAAATTGGTCTAAAATTATTAAAATCAGTGGTGGCTACCGCTAGCATGCTAGGTCGTCACACTCATGACTCATCGATGACAACATTAGCTGTGTTCGAAATCGTCCACTCATTCACTTACTCAGGATCCCCTATGTAGTGTAAATGAAATAGTGGAGTACATAGGGGATGACCAAATGACACGAAGCTGTTTACAGCTGCTAAAAGACGTTAAAGAGCTACGCTACAAACTATTTTGTAGCGCACTTTATAGTGAATAAAATTAACGGCTGAGAATTCGAACAACACTACAAAATGGCGAACATACTATATGGTGCACTATATCCATGATAGTGAGCGATTTGGAACACAGCTATTGTCTGACCAATCAGAAACCAGCAGTCAGTGACGTCATCTTTTAGTATCAACTCAGCTCGCTTGGAACCAGAGTGCAGTAGGTACTAAAACTAGCTTGTTTAAGGAGGAACCAGGCTAGTGGAAACACGCTGCAAATCGAGTAGGGCCGAGTAGAGTAGGGCCAAGGCGTGCTAGTGGAAAAGGGCCATTATAGTATCAAATAAAACATTGTTGAGGTGATTGTACGCTGCACTGAACACATGTACTAAGTTTGCTGGCATAAAAGTAACAAATTGTAAAATGTGTTCTGTACTCAGCAAAATCTGCACGGCCAAATTAACACTATCAGAGTTAAAATTGGCACAACTTAAGTGTCTACATAGGAACACAGCACCAAGTGTTGAATCAAGTTATTGAGAGCTGTTAACACTAATCAATAGTAATATTTGACTGTGGAGTAAAAATTAACATGTAACACCAAACCAGGATTACTTTTAATACCTCTTTAGTGTCAAAATGCACTCTATAGAATTTTAAGATTTTTAGATGTTACCATCACATAAACATTCCTTGTGATGCTTGTTTGCATTTTGTTTTATATCTATATGTATATATAAAAATGATGGAACTCTTACAAAAATGTAATTTACGGCACTACCAGCACAGCAGTTTTATAGTTTAACAAACCCCGTAATGCCATTGTTGTTAATGCTGTTTGACACAAACAGTTCATGATGAAACAATGCTCCATTAGCCTGATGTTAAACCTAGAAATCTTGTTGGTGTTCAGTAATGCAGGTGAGTAGGAATGATTGACACTACAAGTACACCATCCAGGGTCTGAGTTTGGATTTAAAGACACCAACAAATAAGAAAAATCACTCTTTTATAACCCCAACTCTGTGTCACTAAAGCTACATCTCCATCTGGAGTATAATTAACTCTGCTCATATTGACGTTTCACCAGCACCAAAGTTACACCTCTTTTCTGTTTGCTGTTTTCAGTGAACGTTCAACAATGTTTTTGTTCTGTTTGCTCTCACTGCAATACAGTTAATACGGCTGAGGTCTTGGCCCCATATGCACCAATGCAAAGTCTCTCTTCTGAGCTGAAAAAAACACTTATATTTACTAGTAACATGAACCTCACACATCCCCATTTCAGAAAAACAGAACCATCTCTTCCAGGCATGAGAGCCTGCAAACAGACCTACACACAGTCAGAGGTGTTTCTACACTTGCCGTCAATGAGCGAGGTACAGCGACATGTTTAGCCTGATGTGATAAGTACACCGCTGATGCCTTTAAAGGGTTTGAAGAATCAAAAAGCAAGACTAACATTCAGTAAACTGGAGGAGGAAACAGGTTTATTTACACTTGAACAAACACAAAGGTACAAAAATAGATTTTAAATATGCTTTGGTATTAAAATCAGAAGAGAAATGTTTCAGATCCTTTAACAATCATTTGCATGAACTTTAGATAACTCACATATAAAAAGTACACACATTTCACATTATACTTCTACTGATGAAAAGATCTAAACCCAGTCTTCAGCAGATGAATTGCTTGAGAGGTATTTCTAAAAGAGATCACTTCACAATCTCCACGTGAATAAAAGTCTTTTATCTCTCATTATCTGTTTATATTTAACGCAGGTACACTTCTTAAAGAGGCACTGATATGATGATCACCTGCATGCTAAGATGCATGACAGCAGTGATGGAGAATTGGATTTATTCCACTTAATGAAGAATTCTGAACCAACCTTAATTAAATTCTCAGATATGTTAAAGTAATGTTGTCAGTCAGGAATTAAAGACTAAACTCTGATTAGTTTGCACCTCAGAGACGAGGTTCATTCTTACTATGAGAGGATACACTGCAGAAATGTAAATGTATCTTAACCCTTGAGTGACCCTTCAAAAAAGTTACACACATGACCCTTCAAGTGGACATTTTTGTCCATTTTCTTTGTCCAGTAAAAAGTCAAAGGGGCATGATTTTTGGCAAGTGGGGGTAATTTGAGGTTAAAGTTGAGGACACCAAGTTTCAGTGTGAAAATCCATCATTTGACGGTGTAATGCAATTTTATCCCATCTATGACCCTTTGTGGACAAAAATGTCCATTTCTAAATAGTGTCCAAAAAAGGGTCATGGGGCGTGATTTCTGGCAAGGGGGGCACATTTTGGGTAAAATTTGAGGACCCTAAGTTACAGCATGAAAATCCATTATTTGACCCTGAAATGCCTTTTTATCCCATCCATGACCCTTTGTGGACAAAAATGTCCACCTGTCATTTAGCCATTTGTTATTGTAGATATGTGTACTTATTTTTCTCAAAAAAGTTGGGCTTTGGAAATTTTACCTACAATGACAATCCTTCCCAAAAAAATCAACTCAGGTGAGGAGGGGGATTGTCTGTGAGGGGGTTTTGGATTTTGGAAATGGACAAAAATGTTCAAGGGTCATACAAGGGTTAAACACTTACTCTGACCCACATTCACTTGAAAAATCCAGATAAATATCTTACTACAAGTAAAAGGCCAAAATAAGTCACTGGATTGCTTGCAATGATACGATAATATCCACAGAAGAAACAAGCAAAACATATTTTGGGGGCATATGTTGCCTTTATGGACGGTAGAGAGACAGTGGATAGGCTTGTGTAAGCAGGTCAGAGAGATCAGGGAAGAACTTTCTGAAAAGGCCCTCAGGTTGGATTTTAACCTGGGCAAGTAGAAGCTTATCCAGATCGAGTCTGGTAGCTCACCACTGAACCAAACATTGTTTTGACTTGAAATTAGACAAATGCTTTCACCTTGATCTGAGTTTTTGATAAGTGATGTCTACATTAGTGAGGGAAAATGCTGAGAAAATGATTCATAATTGTTGAAAAAGTGATCCTCTCATGCCCTACAATGTAAAAGTCCATCTTTAATGGCTTATGGAAAGGTCTAAGGCACCAAGTGGGGTAGATAAGAAAAACTAAAATACATACCCTGGTTTCTAGATACATTTGGGATAATCCCTGCACTTTATAGAAACATATGTTTTTCCCACAGGTTGACAAATTTGCTTAGGTGATCAGTATCAAAGTTGGCTCCCTGTTGATCCAAAACTACACGGTAACTCCAATAAAAATATGCAGGAGCCAGGAGGGCAGCCCAAATAGAAAAAAGACAACGTGATTTCGATCCTACAACTCAAGCTGTAATAATGTTAAGGTAAAGTTACGATTCTGTTAACATTTAACTGATATAATCTCCCTGAATTTATGATAACCACCACTGAATATAAATGTTATAATGTGAAAAAGTCCAATGTTAAGAAGCACCGAGTCTTAAGATTGCACATAACACAAAGTGAAACATATTTACTAAGGTGCAGAAAGTCTGACTGGACACTTCACTTTTACACTCAAACATCTGATAAACAGAAAAAACACATTGGCTAACACTTCACAAGAATTTTAACTCTGTTCAGCATTCACACCTCACTGACTATAAATACATATATAAGGCTGAAAAAAAGAAGAGCACAGCTCTGCATTTTCAACACCTCCTCTGCAAGTTCACAGCAAGTTACCTTTAACCTCACTGTTTCAGAATCAGTCTGGGGTATATCAGGGCAATCACACATCCTGAGGTAGTTGTAGCAATAGGTGCAATAGAGCAAGAAGTGGCTCTGCCAATAAATAAGGATATAATGTCAAAGACATTTAGTGAAACAAAAGCAGAATAAAAGTAGGCCTAAATATTTTAAAGGACTAACAGGGCTTTAAAATGGCCGCTTTCTCTGAGTTGCCAGGTAGGATAACAAAAACTCCAGTATGGGCTGCACAATACTGGATTTCCTCACTCATTTTCCAAATATTAAAACAGAAAGGTGAATATTTTTGTGGGGAAAGAAAAACGTTTTTTAATGACCAACAATATTGGATTCATGAAATGCAGACATTCAGTAATAAAAGGTAAAGCATCATGATGAACATGAACATTCTGATCATATCTGCAGCCCATACATTAGGCTGATATGTTTTACCTATTGGCCTGTACATATATACAGATACCGTAAAATACCAAATAAACGCCTGATCCCAAATAAATGCCGGGTGTAGCAGCACATTTTGACAAATAGACGCCCGTTCCAAATAAACGCCTGGTGCAATATATTCGGCGCAGCCTACAAGCTACAGTCAAAGTTACAGAACACACATGCCAACGCTGAGCTCACCACTGACAGCTGACACTTAAAAAGAAACACAATCAGACTGTACCTTTACAGTTATTTGTCTCTCTGGACGTCCTGTTAGCCTCTCCTCCCTCTGTATGTCAACAAATGCATGTTGGTGTATGGCGCTCTGTTTATTAAGAGTGTTTAGAGTGCTGACAACGGTAAAGTAATCTTGCCTTGAAAATGTAAAGGTGTTATTCATACTAGTGTGAATAAATAATTTCATTATATTTACCATATTTTTTCATTTTTTGCTTAGTACAATTTTTGTGCAAAAGGAATTAAACGCCTGTCCCAAATAGTCACCTGGTCCTAAACAAACGCCTGGTCTGCTCAGTGATTGAAGCAAATAAACGCCCCAGCTATTATTTGGTATTTTGCGGTACTTAATATCTGTGGATACCACTGTTGGACTGATCATGACATGCGTACCTAAACTTAAGTCTTTGCAAAATTGTGATTTCTATTTTTCAAAGGAATGCATGAGATTATCAGACCAGTATCAGCACAGTTAGATATTTGCCCTAAAAGTAGACATGAAAATTGTTGCCAGTATTTACAACTGATGTCCTGACGATAAAAGCCGGCCATCAATATCCCAAACACTGACATAGTGTACAGCCTACATTGATGTTTAACCTTGTCATCCTTGAATCTCTACTTTAATAAATCAAAAGTTTAATTTCTTAAAAAATGAAATGTAGTTTTTCTTGCTTTATATCTGTTCCTGACACAAATGGACCGTCACAGTAAAAGGAACAGGTCAAAGGTCAGAAGAGACTTTGTGCTCTTAACACACAATACCGGTATCAACATCGGTATCAGTGATAATCAGTTTGGAAATATCAGCATTTCTGATATTGGCAAAAATCCAAAATTGTACATCTCTGGATTTAATTTCCTTGCACTTAATTTAAGTTACTTAACCTGACAAGTCCAGGAAAAAAAATCCTAATTAAAGATACTGGTTCTAAGGGTCTGAATTTTGCCCATGAACACTCTGTTTTATCCCTGACAGTAACAATCATTGAAATTCCAACACAAAAACAACGGTACATGGAGTTTTCAGTCAACTTCTATTCACATACCAATGGGTGTCCATCAGTTTCAGTAAATCCTTTTCATGTACGTGCACTCTCCACAAACAGCAGAAAGGTCAGGTGAGTAAGCCTCCTGTCAAAGGAGGGGGGCAGAGACCCCTGAAGCCCACCGTCACGCCTTTTCAAAACACTGGAGAGATGCACTCTAAGGCTAAGAAAGGACGAGCTTTCACAGATAGCTGCTACTGCCACTGGGGTGATTAAAATTACATCTTATCTAAAGAAAGTCATCGCTCACCGTGCTGACGAACACTTTCAAACATTTCAAACTAGAACTTGAAATGGAGCAAAACACTCACTACAATTGATGTTTTCACAGTATCTAAACTTTTGTCTTATTATTTTACTTATCAGTGAAGTTTAGCTCTTCAGTCTTACTCGATCTGAGTTCGTTACGACTTAACAGGTGTATGTTACTTCAAAGTGCAACCTTTACAAGGAGTTCTGATGTGCAAAATTAGTTACCTTATGTCTATTAATTAATGTACTTAAAACTGTTTATCAAAGCAAATAAGAAATATCTCTATTCAGGAGCACTGCAGGCTTTTTAAAAATGCATCTACAATAAAAAGTCTCTAAAAAATATTTAAAGGCACCAGCATATTACATTAAAAATTCACAATCCTTACATTCACAATAATTATACTAAAAAAGACGCACAAAAGTCTTTCATTGAACAAGTAACAAAATAATGACTGCTTTGATTCATGAAATCCTAATGAATTACATAGAAAATATTTTTTTTTGTTTCTAATCCTGCTGTTTCAGTCTGTGCTCTTTTCTGTTAGCTGATGCTCTGAAGAACGGTGAAACTGGTCTTTTCTCTTTGTCTGATACATACCAGCATGAGTGTTTCATGTTTGGTTTCTTTTGTTATGGTTTTTCCTATCTTTTCTTTTCAATCTTTTCTTTTTAAGATGCTATGAGGACTTTCTAAGTAATAACAAAACAGTCTCATTTTTAGATATATGCCTGATGGAAATACACACTTTAAGATGGGTTTTATAGCATCAAAATAGGTTATCTATAAATGCTATTCTTTAGCTTCGTGGTCGATTGGACAGGGCTGGACTGTGCTGGATACTCAACTTCAGGAACAAGACAATTAAAACTAGAGCAAATTTATATTATTCAGACACGTCTTAGAGCACCGGGCTGTAAGTAGAGATATATAGCGATTATTTGGTTGAATTCGGAAGCAGTCGGAATACGCGCTGTTTATAAAAGCTGTTGCTGTGGAGAATTGTGTGACAGAATATTCTCCTCTCCTTTCGTAAAGGATGGTCTGGTGTATCCTATGCTAAAGGAGATAATAAAGGAAGCATTGAGCAACCTTTCCTAAGCATTTAAACTATTCGAACAGCTCTAATCATAAACTTCTTTTCACTCCGTAAGGAACCTTCCTAAACAAAAATGACTAATCGACTGCAGCCCATCAGTGCGGCTGTTAGACAGACCCACAGCAGAAGCCCTGATGAGTGGCTCACAGCTCTGCTCCTCAGCCTCAGAGAGTACTTTGCCAGCTCCTTCCTGTAGCCGTTCTCCTCTGACACACAGGAGAAGTCCCCCTCCTGCTCTCGACTCATGCTGTCAATCAGATGGAGACATCTCTGCTCCTTTCGGCTGCAGGGTAAGCGGCCTCCAGAGTGCTCCCAGGTGTACTCTGCATGAAGCGACGACACTGGACACTCCAGGTAATACTTGGAGTGTAGGGGGAGGTAGATGCTGCCATCATTCTTGACTTTAGCAGTCTTAGCTAAAGATGGAAACAGCAGGAGAAGAACAAAACAGGTTAGTTTAGTTTAAAGATGTGTTTTTACTTTGTTCTGTTTACTTAACCTTTGTTTAGAGAGACTTCAAATTACAACAGAGCAGAAGGTGATTTTCAGAGCTATCTTTTTCTCTCCATATGATAAACAAGAGCTTAAAAACTTGTTGTGACGCACACTAGAAAGGACACGTAGGCTGTGCTGTGTCTCAAAATAGTGCCAAATCAAGCAGCTTGGTAGTGGGATATTAAAGAGATGTCAACAAACTGTGATGACCCTGCACTGTTTTTGTGGCCTATTTCCTCTCTCAGTTCTTACAATTAGACAATTGGCTTTAACCCTCAAGGGACTGACCTCCCGAGGGCGGCCCCGCCCACCGCGCTGTCTACATAGTTCTGCTTAAACTGATATAACTTAAAAACGACATTAGCTTATCCCCCATCCATATCTATGTGGTTAAAAGATGTAACTTCCTTTCTTAAATTAGAAAAGATAAGTGTAACTGTAAGGGGCTACTCAAACAAATTTTTATAGAAAATGGGACTCTTTAATGAACTACTTTAACTCTCTGCAAACCTTTGCTCCGGATTGTCCCCCCCCCCCCCCCATATTTTCATTTCTCGGGATACATTTTTTTAACAATACTTTTAATTGTGTAATTAATACTCGATAATTTAAGTATCTGAATGTTGAAATTTTTATCTGTATGTGTGCATATGTATGTGCATCTATATATGTGTGTGTATATATATATATATTCATATTATTGTTATTACCATTTTTTGTTTTTTATTATTATTTTTCATTATTTAGTTTTTATTTATTTATTTTATTTGCCTTTCAAAACTATGTTGTGTTAAACGAGTTGACAATATTAGATAACAGAGACAGTGTTCATTTGTTATTTGGTTCTTTAAAAAATAAAAAAATTGGGAAGAATGCTAACTATTAGATGTAAGTCATATGTATGTATGTATGTATGCTGTCTTATTCCCCAATAAAAAAAAATTAAAAAGAAAAAAAAAAAACACATTAGCTAGAATGCTCATTCTTTTTGCTGCTAAAAGCATAGACTTCCGTCTTTCATTTGACGTCTCCATTTACATCATTACGTCATGTTACGTGCGTAAAATCACCCGGGAATATATCCGCGCCACCACTGTGTGGCGCCAAAGGACCTTTGTAGAAAGAGCAGGTCATATAGTGAGAGAGCTAGAGACTGATACATTGATAGACTGATTGATTAAAATTGTGATAGAGTGAGAGAGTTTTTGTCTGCCATGATGACTTCCACAATGGCTCTTTGTAAAATAAAATGTATGTAATGTGTATTGTGTAAAATGTGCAAAATATATATGTATATGAAAATGTATATAGATGTATACAGTTGAAACAATATTGTTTGTTCAAGTGCCTGTGTTCAGTATTGCTTTGGTTCTGCAGTAGTGATCAAACTGAAAAAACGCCTCTGCAGTTTTAAAATAAAAATGATCATAGCTCAAAAACTAAAATAGGTATTTTGATCAAATCACTACTGGTGTGTTCAGAAATATGTTGTTTATTTTTCTACATGTGGAAATCATTTGGATCAATGTGTTTTGTGTGCATATTTAGTAAATATAATAAAAAAAATCTGATTTTATATTTTATAATTTATAACACTATTTGAACACCTTTACCTAATTTTTATGGTTTATTTATATGTATAACATTTTAGATTAAGTTGTAAGGATTCTAGGGATATTAGGGATTTGAATATATATCATACAAACACACACTTTTGTATGAAGTGAGTGTTACATACAGAGGTAGTTTCTGACCTCCAGCACTCCTAACGAGCCCCTCACTCGGCTCACCTGTCCTCAGTGCACCCAGCTGGTGCTCATCAGCCCCCACCAAGCAGCTCCACTATTGTTCAAAGCCTTTTTTTTAAGTTTGTCTACTCTTTTGGTAGAATTAGTGGGTGGCTGTTGGGAGTCACATCTCCACTCCACCTTTTAGAGCCCAGAGGCTTTATTTTTATGTTTGAAAAAGGTGCAGATTTTCTTTTTGTTAGTTTCCCTGTCCGTGACCCCTGCCCTTCATGTGATGTGACTTGCAGAAACGTAACATGAGTTATAAACAAACGTACCAAGGGGAAGCCAATAAGACTCTGAAGAATTGGGGCAGATGGCATTTCTCTCATGGGCGACATCCTGCAGTGTTTGTCTGTGAGAAGAGGGAAGAGGGTTTGTTAAAAAAAAAAAGGTTCAAATAGAAAGTCAAAGACAGAATACGGGTGTGAAGACTGGACAACATAAACCTGCAGATGGTCAGAGTAGTAAAGCATAATTTGCTGTTTGACTATATTATACTAAATAAAGAAATGGATTGTTGCAAACCTGACCTGTGCTCCCAAAAAGTATAAAAACACCAAAGGATGCTATTTTTCCATGTCAATTATCAAACACAAACAAATAGCATACTTTACTGCGTCACCCTGACCATCTGTTCCCTCTTGGCTGTTTTTCTGGTGCGTGTTTTGATTTGGCTACAAAATTAAAAAAAGCACATGTGGCTGGTTAAACTTCCTTTGGTCACTCTTATCAGCTGTTGCTGGGCAGCCTGACCTGCAGTCATAAATATAAAACATATTTGACTTTAAGAGCCCACATTGTGCTTCATTAAGTTTGATATGCCCTTTAGTGTCGTTATGGCTCTTCTGTGAGACAGAGCACTTCTACAAACAAGACAAAAGTCTGCAGCATCAGGACTCCCCTCTCTCTCTCCGGTCTCTAATTTCGTAGACCAGGCGCAGGCACGGTGCACCTGCCCTGCGCCGCGCTGACAGGGTGTGTCCAGTGCACTTTGCACGTTTCTTGCAGTACGCAGAGAGGCGCATCCACGCCCACGTCCCTGCCCCTCCGCACAAGTGCCAGAGAGGGAGGAGAAAAGTCGTGATTGGGTTTGACACAGCCGAGTGTGGTCTGCACCAATCAAATGAACGCCTCTCCTTGCCTTTAAATGCTCTGCGGGTGAGGCGCAGCGACTGATCGGTCTGACTGATCCCCGCCACTGCAGCCACAGTGTGTTGTTAAGACCTGGTAGCAGTGACGGTCAGAGTCGCTGTCAACGTTACAGCAACTGAGAGAGCGGAGGTGCTATCGGGGTGCGCAAAGGAGGCCACGAAACGTGTCACCATGTGAGCCAGCTCCCGGGACAGATGTTATCTGTTCCTTTTGTCATTAATAGGAGAACAAAATTAAGTGACAGAAAATTTAAACACAGCAACAGGCTTATCCAATCATCATGCTTGTGATCCACCTGCACTCCTGGTCTATCATCGCCAAATAGCAGAACTTTTTGGTGATATACTCTCCCAGGTCTCCTCTTCATCCTCATTGCAATAATGTACTCCATCTTTTTAGATCACGTTAAAAATAAAGACTAAAACAGAGAAATAGGGGCAATCACAGGTAAATCCTAAAGACACTGACACTTACATTTATTTTCTTTTTCTCTCTTTTCTTTGAATTAGGCCGGAGTTACCCTCTGTATTGGATGTTAAGGCTGTTGTTTCCTTGTGAGATGTGCCTCAAACTTCCAGATGCTGTCTGGTTAATTTTCCATTATGACAAACGGCTATAATCCGACATCAGATGTGACGGGACAATTAATACAGATACAAATGTATAGAGTAGACCAGATTGGAGCTGGCAAGCTTTCAGCGCACCTTCCGCACAATTTTTTGGCACGAAATTGTCACTGCGCAAACCTGAATCTGTCCGCACCTCCCCCTGGTGCGCCGTCACACTCATGTCGGCGCACACGTTCAACTAAATTGTCAAGTTGGCTGTGCACGGCGGTGCACCGGACAAAATGAACACTGCGAGGGGTGTGCCAGGCTCTGCGGACCCTGCGCCACCTTGCACTGTGCAACAAAAGTAGGGCCCTCCTTGTTTATGGTACTCACAACTTTCGAAAACCTCTTGTTCCCCCAGCCCTCCCAAACAGACCAACTAGAGTGGCCTCCAGCCATTGCTTATTCATCAGTTTAAGCCAATTGGCTCACATTAGCAAGCCCGGTGCAGAGTATAGACTGTGGAATGAATGCAGAGTTATTGACAATGTGGTGCCTCACACAGGCATAGCACTGAAACAACAAATTACCACAAGACAAGAGTCAGTACCAATGGTAAAATTTTTGGCATTAGCAGAAAAGATTGGCAAATTTATCACAGTCTCAATAATACATACTCAAAAAAAAAAAAGAAACTTAACAGGCTTTTCCAAAGGTATAACATCTGTTACTAAGAAGAATTGTTACAATGCAGTAATAATCTACCAAACACTAATTTCCTTATGTTTTAGTGCTACATTTATTTACTCCTGCTCAGTGACAGTCCTCATGTTTTGAGTTGGGGGGAGTCTATGAACTGTAGGAGACAAACTACATGACTATAAAACAAACTAAAGGTAAAATAGACCAGACATGCAGGGCCCTGTCAGTGTGACTAACACTCCTAGTAAGATTACAATCATCACACAGTCACCCCTCATCTCCTCACACTCATAGTGATATAAAATGTGAGGGGGGCTATGCAGGAAACATGACGAATATCGTCCTTTTAAACTCGTCTATGTAAAGTGCAAATGTGGTCAGTGAGAGTGAGAGTGAATTCAGATATCAAAGTGTCTACCCTCACTGCAGAGCATTTGCTAAAACCATGGAACATTGACGTGTAAAACTGCAGAACTTTAACCACATGCAGCAGAGCCCACTTCCCCTTACTGAGGTCCTTCCGTCTTGTTTCCTCTAAAAACCCACCCCCTGTTAACATGAGGCAAATCTCTTCTGTAACTCTGCAGGGCAGTTCAGCTTCAAATAAAATTGATTTAAGAAATAATCTGGCACAAACGGTAAATGAAAGGTCACATCTACCCATTCACACCCTTTTTCTCAATAATGGCTGGAGTTTCTGTGACAGTTATCCATCAGTACTAACGCATTCACATCCTTTCATAACCGGAAAGTAGCTGAAAACCACCGCTCTAAATCTTGCCACATTCTTTTGACAGGTATTATTTCAAGATATGGCAAAAAACAGGTAACGAAGAGGACATCTCATTTCAAGACATTTTATATGGAAAATCTCCATAAAAACTCACTGGCCACATTCTTAGGTATGTCCACTCATCTGCTTTTAAATGCAAATACCTAATCAATCACACAGCAGTGACTCAGTGCAATTAGACATGTATGCAAGGTCAAGACAGCCTGCTCCTGTCACCTAAGATCACAGAATTTAGGATAAACAATATGAAAGCATGGATCCACCCTGCTTCTGCTGCTAGCTGAATGATGTGAGGGGTATTTATTGGCACAATTTGGACTCTTTTTATTCCACTCAATATGTCAAAAATTTTTGCAATGAAAGTCTTATTTTTACGACCTATCTTTAGCTGCCTTTTTGTACTTGGCAGTGCTCATGCTCATTATAAAGTCAAAAGGTGTGTTTCTCATGTGTCAGTGTTTCAGTAAACATGACCAGTATTTGATATGACAGGTGTGGAATGAAGCACACGTTATCACATCTGACTCACTTGATTGCATCTGATGTACTGTCTTCACTTCCTTTATATGAAACAGGATGATGAATGTCCTGATTATTTTCCAGGGATATGCAACACTTAGCAAACACAATGACAGCTGGTTATGTTGACATAAGGCCCTCTGCATTTTGACATGGTGGTGAACAATGGCCCTCATCTATCTGGCATGGACATAGATTTTGGTGCAGAGATCAGCCCACACCAAATCCAAAGTGTTCATGAAAAGTGTGTCTTTGGCAAATCTCAAAATGAAAACGTTCATCATTTAAATAAAATGCTCCCAAATATTTATGGTTCTGACAAGAATTTATGACAGAGAAGAGTAAATGCAGTAAAAAAACAATAGTACGCCATCACAAGAGAAAAGGTCAACAATCCTATTTTGTGGCTGGGTAGTGTAAAAAATGAGATGAACAGGAGCCAGAGACATCATGTCTGAAAATCCCTGGAGATCTGCTTGTTTGAAGAGGGAAAATATTAATAATCCGTCTAATAATAATCATTCTTTTACTAATATTATAATTTTATTAATGGACCCTTTTTGAGACACTCTTCGTTACCTTCCAAATGACAGCTTATTAAACAACACATTAATAAAAGGCAACAAAGTCCAGTTTAAAGATATCATAATAATTAAATTAGAAGACATAAAATAACATATCCATAGAGAATAGGCAACTCTGAAGAGGTGCGTTTACATTTAAAAGCATTTAAGAGTCAATGTCCTGGATGGCTCGTTGAAGAGTTCCATGAATGTCTGAAACCACGTGGAAATAAAGTGGGTGGGAGGTACCAATAGGAGCATCGAGGAGGAGGGATGGAGGGTTGAGAGTATGTGGACAGAGAAGATCAGAGAGATTTGAAGGAGAGAGGCTATGGAGAATCTTCAGGACCATTTACACAGCAACAACAATGACCAAAATCAAGGGATGCACCAAAATGAACATTTGTGGCCGAAGCCAAATATCCAATGAGGAGGCAAAGTAGTTCACTATATTTTTTAATAGTGCATTAATAGCTTAGAGTACATTTTTAGACATGTTTTTAGAAGAAAGTAATTGTTTACTGAATATTATGACATTTTTAATATTCCAGTAGCCTTTGCTTTTCAAAAAAAGCCCAACAAAGTTTTTCATTCATATTAGGCCTTCAAACAAAAAAAAACACGCATTAAAAAATTCTAAAGTTCATTGAAGTGTAAATAAACCAATTACACCAACAAATAAAAAAATGTCCTTTTGCCTCAAGTCTGCTTTAAGGCTGTCACTTTATATTCCATATTTTAACAACCGATCAAATATGGGAATAAATATCCGTAACCAAATAGTGAATAAATATTTGAATGTAAAATATTGAGTGTAGAAGTAGCAGTAGTTTTGGTTCTACACTGTTGATGGCAAACTTAAAATCAAAGACCAGGCTGTGTGTTCTGTAAAATTCAGTTTAGTCACTCGTCCTCCACGTATTTGCGGCTCAGCCGTCGGCTTTTCATCCAAGCTATACGGCTGAATGCAGCAGCGCTTCGTCAAGAGTTTAACTCCGTGTGATTTATGTTTTTTTTTGGCAGGGTGGATAAGAGTCTTAGATTATTTGGGTGCATGTTTGAAAACCGTTCGAGTTTGATTTTTAGGAATGCCTGGTTGCTAACCACTCTGCCAAACCAGCACCCCTGTTATCACGTCTCTTAAAAAATGTGGATTACAAACCAGCAGAGACACTTTTGTTATATTTGTTTCTGCTGAATCGTCTTTGCAATAATGGCCCTTTTCCATTAGCTCGACTCTACTCGACTCTACCCGCCTTGTGCTGCTTTTCCATTAGCCCCAGTCTCCTGCCTAACGGGGTGCAGTGTCGCTGTGAACAGCTGAGCGGCACTGCGGTGACATCATTTTGAGCGTGATACAACAATCTGTGGCTTTTTGTCACGAACCGAGTACAAAAAGGAAAGCAGAAGAAGGCTGCAGGTGGCAAGAAGAAATACCCCTTGAGAAGCACAGGAGAGTTTTGGAAGCTATACAACAGAATGAAGCCGAGGACGAGAGCAATCCAGCTGCAACAAATGCGCGGAGGCAAACATTCTTCTTCTTCAGTTCAGAGGTCAGCACAGCCACAAAACATGTCTGGAGTAACACAGACTGTAATGCAGGAGTGGCGTGAGCGGACCATGATGGAATATTGGTTAAACTAATGAGTTTTTGGACAATTAATGCAGTTTTAGGAGCAGCGCTATACATGCCCCGTGTGCTACCATTATACGGATGTCTGCCGCTCAATTTTGGATCTAAATATCTCCTGAAGCACTGTTTGGATCAGGAAAGCCTTCTGGGTGAGTATATTGTTCTACTTCATTCTATAAACAATGTGAAAGCTGTAGAAACAGAACGTATCCTTTAAAGAGCTGTTTATAGCTAACAAACTTATAGCCTTTTAGTTATTATACTGAACCACTTAAATAATTAAAGTACCTGCAGAGAGGCATCAGGAGCTTAGTGACAGCAGTACTTAGTTACCAAGTTAAAGAGTGATTTTAGGCAGATTCCTTCTTCACAGAAGTGTTCATAATACTTGATAAGTAGATATTTTTTACTAAGAAAGGCTTTGAGTCATGATTTACATTGATAAAACAGGGAAACATATCTACAATCAGTCCTCTAACAGTCTTAAAGAGTAAGAACTAAATGATTCTCCTTTCCAAAGCAGGCATTTGACCTTGATATTCATCGTGAATATAAATAGTGGGGATCTGTGAAATCTATCATTGTAAGATCTTAAACAACGCCCCCCCCCTCCCCCCCAAAAAAAAAAGATCTGTTCAAAGCAAAAATGGTTTTTCCTACTTTTTTTTACAAATTAAGTTAACGTCTGCTCTCTTCTGCACACTTCTAAATACCTCCAGTAATTTCAAACTAACTTGTTTCAAACAGACTTCCTGAAACCAAATGATCCCTCTCATGTGACTTCTCTACACACAAGGATGTAATTGTTGATTCAAAGGTGTAACACCCAAAGTTTATTAGAGCATGGAGCATGTGAATGTCATGAGGTTTGGCTTACTGCTGTGTGAGTGTGTTATCTCTGCTCAGCTCCAATAGTTTGAAAAAGAGTTTATGAAGTGCCTCACAGATCTGTGCAGCACTTTTTGCAGTAGCAGTGCCCCATATTCTCAGCTTCAGAGTTTGACTTGTATCAATCAAACCCATTTCATTCTTCATCACAGAAAGAAAAGAGAAAAGAAAACAACATAAAGCAGTTTTGTCTTGGTATGAGTGAACTATCAGAGCTGCATGCAGAAGTCCCGCCCTCTTTTGCTGATAATTGGTCAGCGTTATAGAAGCGACATTGACAAGCGTTTCTTTTTTCTGTGTGCTGTGAATGCAGCAACACAAAACAACTTTGACATCAATATGATTCAGTTACTACTCTAACTATTGGTGGTGTAGCGATAAATCAATACATATTTGTTATACAATAATGATTTAAAAGATCAAAGTAAATCCATCAGTGGAGCCCTGTCTCATTAAATGTGATCCGGATTATGGTCTCATTGTAAAGTTGCCACAACTTCTGCATGGTGGTTTAAACCCTCTATCAGCCTTACATCCCCAGCGAGTGAAAGTACAGTGGTGGGTCACTGGTGGTGGGAGCTTTTGCAGTCAGAGACATGTGAATATGATTCACTGCTACAGTGACCATCTCCAGCCCTCCCTGTAGGCTACTCCATCAAATCAAACTTTATTCAACCCCTGATGAGAGCTGAAGGGGAGGGCCGTGCCACACCACAGTGCGAAAGAAGGGGAAACAGTGACAGACAGGACAAGACAAGACAACTGGGAGAAGGACAAACAGGTATTGTAGTTAGTTTAAGATAGTAGTCCAAGTGCTGTGCTGATCTAAGTCCATACAGGAAGTAAAGACTGTAAGAAACCAGGGACACCAGGGATGTGGGGTCTTGATAGAAGGGGGTGGACCCATAGGGGTGAGATATGGAGGAGCAAGCGTCACGGGACGTGAGAAGATGTGTAGGAGTGCCCAACTCAGCATGTTCTGACGGGACCAATCGTTTCTTTACAGTTAGTCTCAACAGGAGCTTGACTGTCTATACACACGTGTGTGAGGTACTCACCGAATACCCAAGTAGCTGCCCATACCCAGGGAGACCACGGCCAAGGGCTCCCCCAGAGCCACCAGGGCACCCGAGACCCACCACACGGCCCCCAAAGCCACAGGATCCAGATACAGCCCCAGGACCCAAGGGGGCAACAACCCGACCCACTAAGGGTAAACTTATGAATGAACTCAGACTCAAATTTTGCCTTCACTTAACCACGACTTTCCTGTACCCTTGTAGTTTCAGCTCATCCCATACTGTTTGGTTGAAGCTATTCCGGTCGTATACAACTTAATAGTTGTACCTCATACTCATTGGAGTTTGTTATGTTTCATGTTGAACACTAAGCTTGTGAACACTCAGCAGGTGGAAGAAACACTTTGAGTCTGAGAAAATGGTGTTTTAGGGCGTTTTCACATTAGGTCCACTTGTTTTGAACAGTGCTGTGGCGCGGTTCGCCATGGGTTCGCCTCCCCTCCCCTCCCCCTCCCCCGCTGGCTTGCATTCACACTGGCAATATCGAACCATGCCCGGACCCACTTGTGTATTTACTTAGTTTGAAACAGCAGGGGGCGATATGCACGTAACTGGTTACCAAACCTGCTACAGAGGAGAACGAAGAAAAGGCTACCATGGTAACCATTTCCTACATCAAACAACCAATGTTTATGTTTCACTCTCTTCTACATTTTCCTTCAAGTGTGTTTTTTTTATCGTGTTTGAGACGGCATCAGCGACCTTCTGGACCCTCGTAAATCATCGTAATCCTCAACCAGAATAGACAAATCGACAAATTGAGCAAGCAAAAGATTCAACCGCGGGATTAACAGGAAGTAATGCATCAAAAGTAGATCAGTTCGGACCACTTTGTTTCACACCAGTGAAACCGCACCAAATGTAGGGAGATGGAGCGGATCGAGACCACCCCTTCATGGAGGTTTCGGACCGGCTGATTTGGTGCGCACCAAAGTGCGGTGGTTGCATTCACATTGATACTAACGTATCAAACCCTGGGCCAAAACTTCTTTGGTGTGCACTAAATGTGGTTGGTGTGAAAACGCCCTTAAATTAAATGGAAGCATTTGCATGAACTGTTGTCTTACTTTGTCACAGGGATGCAGTGGGAGTTTTTCCAGATGCAGTATGGATCTCTGGATAATTCACAGTCCTTACAGCTGTCTCCATACGCAGCACAGTTTGCCACATCCACCTGCACCAGTTCATCTCTGGAGTTAGCATAAAGCTTCCTCTACAAGGACAAAAAAAGATATTTTAACATTCAAAACCATATCTCACTCAGCTGTCCTCTTACTCACGACAGCCATGATGTTATGAATGAATGAATTGCTCCATGTGTCTGTGTGGGGGTATTGTAGGCAGCAGGATGTTACTCACAGAGGTTGGGTTTAGGATGACATTCAGAGTGTGGGTGCTGTGGTTAAAGGTTTGATACTCAGCGATGAGAAAGGTGTGGTTTTGAGTCTGCACTGCTTTGTGAATGGCTCCATTATCTGTGGAAGCAGGAAAAAAGTATATCATGACTACAAAGGATGACTCAATATTCAACCTGCCTGAACACACCCACACTCCACTCCTACTATAATCTCATATTTCTTCACATCCGATGATTCCTCCAGAGGAATGTATCAAATATCTAGAAGAAATACATGATCTTCTTCATAACTTGCCAAAAAATTACTGATATGGGAGGAACCTAAAGGGACTGTGAGGAGTTTCTACGTAATTACAAAAAAGTCTAATTTTTAGATATATGCCTGATGGAAATACACACTTTAAGAGGAGTTTTATAGCATCTAAATAGCTTATCTATAAATGTTATTCCTTAGCATCGCGGTCGGGTTGGACAGGGCTGGACTGGCCTAGATACTCAACTTCAGGAACAAGACATTAAAACTGGAGCAAATTTATATTATTCAGACACGTCTTAGAGCACCAGGCTCGGCGTTCCAGTTGAAGTCGGAAAAAAACATGCCGATCTACCAGGCTATTGTTAGCTGTTGTTAGCACGCCCTGCGTTGTTGTTCACAAATATCACATGAAGAATGTGATTATCACTATGGCAGCATTTGTGTGAAAATAAGTCTAACAATACTATGTATACAGCTGATCTAGAGCGACACACCCCAGTCAGAAGTGCAAATAAATGGATTATTGCAGGAGATAAATAACTGTTCACACTGGGGGCATCCATCTTCGATAGTCAACTCGGAGTTCGCAAGGTTTCACCGAGTTCCCAGATGGAAATTCCAACTTCAGGAAGCATTCCAGTTGCAGTTTCCTACTCGGAACTCGGAAATTCCTACTTCGGAAATTCCTACTTCGTGCGTTCCTACTGGAACGCACCAAAAGACGTGACCCAAGCCAAAGCGTACGTTTGTTGTGATGCTAATGAATGCTGCTCAGACCTTCCTCAGAGCTCTGCATTGCTTTACAATGTCTTTTTTCAACAACTTACAGGATGCAAAGCCACGAGGTACTGTATCTCTTTCTAGTTACGTAGCAGTAGTTTTTTTGATGTGTGACAACAAGCAATTATTGTGAAACTTATTATAGTAGTTTTGTAGCTGGCTATATATCTCTACTTACAGCCCGGTGCTCTAAGACGTGTCTGAATGATATAAATTTGCTCTAGTTTTAATTGTCTTGTTCCTGAAGTTGAGTATCCAGGCCAGTCCAGCCCTGTCCGACCCGACCGTGAAGCTAAGGAATAGCATTTATAGATAACCTATTTTGATGCTATAAAACTCATCTTAAAGTGTGTATTTCCATCAGGCATATATCTAAAAGTGAAACTTTTTTTTTAATTACTTAGCAACTCCTCACAGTCCCTTTAACATCAGCATAACAACATCAGTGCTGATGATATAAGACTAACTGTTTGTGTTTAACAGCTGCAAAGCCACATTTAGGTTAATCTTTCGCTTCCCTTAACACAGCTGTGAAACCAATACCATGCCTTTGATACTAACTTTAAGCCTCTCAGTCTTTGAATGTCACATTTTAATTCTGTATAAGGCCTAAAATAGGCTGTTCCTATGACGATCAGTCTGTTCTAGATCTAGTACTGAAACATCTTATTTTTAAGTGGCATATTTTTAGATGTCACAAAAATTACAGAAGGTGTGCTCGACTGTCCTCAGTGCACTCCACACACAAAAGGTTTTCAGGTTGTTATTATTGAACAAGTTTAACATTTACAATTTCATGTTTGGTCACCCCCAGTTCTCCTCCGAGAGAATAAAATCAGTCTAAACACACCTCACACCACAGGATAATCAGCAAATGCATGGCAAATGCAAAGCACAAGCAAAATGCTCCCAGTGTGAAAAGGGTGTTAACTTTCATAGACACCCCAATTACAAAAACAATAAATGAATAGTGAGAAAGTTCCTGTAGGCACATATAATGGAAAGACAATGATAGAAGGTGCTTTCTAGTTGGTTCAGAGACTGAGGACAGGGTTCCTACTTTGATATACCGTAATAAAAAAGCTAAACTGTTTTTTTGGTGTCACTTTAAGACGATAAGCTGAAGAACCCTTGATAAAGTGGGACACTGTGCTTAATTACTTCAATAGTTAATCGTCACAGTTATTATATTTCTTTTTAAGTGTAAAGATCTGCTGGAGCTTTAACTAAAATCAAACTGAAAACAGGAACTGATCTGGGATGATCCTCTTCTGACATTAACACAAATGCACACTTCACTAATCTCACGACCTACTTCCCTGATCAATATGTCAATCGCTTACGTAAAGAGAGAAACAGGACAGGGCGGTGTCTGTTCCTCTTGCTCAGTGAACTGTCGACACTGATGTGAGTGTATCTGTGGCGATTGGAGAGGATTGGTCCAGCGTTGTTGACGGGACGAACCCAGTCCTCCATCTCTGAATTCTCCTCAATCATCTTCAGGATGTCCAGATCAATCTTAGTGCTGTCTTGAACACACTACAGGGAGAAAAAAATGTTAAACTTTGATTTATTTAATCAACTGATTGTTAAAGGGACAGTGCAGTATTTTCAAAGTGGGGAAGTATGATGTAAATGTCAATGATAGAGTGATTCTGGTCACTCTACCTTCGTAGGAGAAAATCTTGCATGGAAAATGGGCTGCACAATGCTACAGGTGGGAGCTCTTTGGACTTCAATACATTTTAGGAGAAAAAAAACCACTAAACATATTTGGGGTGATAGTAAACTGCAGACATATAAAATAGCTTTATTTTTCCATTGTCCATCTCCGTTTTTTTAGTACTACTTTGAAATGTTGGCTGTGAAGCAGTGGCGGCTGCTGGTCAGTTAACGAGGGGAAGCTCATGTTTTTCCGGCCTACATCATACATTTGTTTATTTATTTAAATGTAAATTCTACCCTGCTTTCCTGTTCAAGAAAATGATCTGTGACCCTGTCGTACCAACTAGGTGTCTTTTCCAGGGATTTTACCAGTGTTCTCTCAATGGCCAGCAGAGCCAGACTGCTTAAACGGTCTTGGTCCATTGTGTTGTTGGTGTAAGACTTGAGCCACTTTAAACAGGAGAAGCTCCTCTCCAGAACAACTGAATGTAAAACTTAGAAGATGCTCCGGAAGAAGCCGAGCGTCCAGGCCAGCCCACTGCCTCATAGACCCCCAGAGACGCTGAGCGTCCGATGGGCGGGACAAAGCCCAGCGTTTATCCAATGACCATCCAGTTTCCACAGTGGAACAACCCACTCTACGCTTCCCCATCGAAGTCAGAAGACGCTCAGCGTCCGACTGTGTTAAAGCGCTGAGACGCTGCGGGGATGAATGAGAAGGAAGTCGCTCCAGTTACCTGTGATAAGTAGCTGATTCTGAACTAAAGATGAAGGTATTCTAGCGTATATTTAGTCAATGAAATGTACACACAGCAGGACATATCACCACTTTTTTGGGGACATTTTAGGGGAAGCTGAGCTTCCCTTGCAGTCCTAGAGCAATCGCCACTGCTGTGAAGTGATAAATCTGCACCAAAGTAAAGGGGTTTTAAGGTCAGTATATGTTTGGCTTGCAGTCACAAAGACAACTGGAGTAAGTACAGCTCATGTAGATTCAAAACAACTAACTATCTCTGCAAACGTAACCATTATCAGTATTTTTTGCCATGGATACGCTTTTCAAAAACCATGAAAAATCACTTGCAATTGTCAAAAAAAAACCCTTTCATTTTTAACGACCTGCCCACAAAGAGAAAAAATCATTTTCATTTCAAATGTTTTTTTTAAACAAAGCATCATTTCAAGAAATGTGTCCATCCACATCAAAACACAGAAAAAACACTGTAGTATATGTTACAGGCCTGCAAGTGGCACTGTGATGCGACCACAGATGCACTGGTGGAAGAGATGGAGCATTTTGAACCATAATCATATATTAACACTTTAGCACTTAAAGAAATGTTACACATAACGTTATGCAATGTAGACTGTGTCGGGGAGTTTTCTTCAGTGTCTGATTAGTAAAAAGGTAATGCTTTGCCTAAGCTGAGGTTCACATCTTTACTTTTGGTGACTGGAAAAGGACTGGAAGTACGAGTGCAAAGTGATGGCTTATACGGAGATTAGCCGAAATGCAAACAGCTTCAGTTGCAGTTTTGAGATCTGGACCATATTTCTTTATAAAATGAAAAAAACAACAATTTTCTCTTTAGAGGATTTTTTGCTCTACTTCTGACATGTTTTGGTGCGACTTTGTTCAATAAAGCGGCCAATGTTTTCTACATGGCACTGCCACAATAGCGTCTGCCTACTAGTTATCTGATTGGTCCATAATAAATATGATTGATGGGATGTTTGGTTAATCACCTGCTGGACATGCTTTTGAAAGGCTCTTCTCATTCCCAAACACTTTTTTTTTTTTACTATTGCCCTGATGGACTAGTTAGACGTGTTGAACGGTCCATCTGGTGCATCTGGTTAAGTCACACATTCCCGTTTCTCATGGCGATTGTGCACGACTGTACACGATTGACGAGGCTGGTGTGATCGCTATGATACAGGATGAAATGACTGTCTCACCCCTGGACACACCCCGTAAATACACCATCAGTAGAGCTTCTACAGCGCTTCGGGGGCGTTCGTCCCACTCCAGCTAGGTCAATACGGCAATATGACGAGGATTCCATGAATTTTCATCCCGCTGACAGGACGTCAGCCCCGATTGAGCTCAGTTTGCGTCACATAAGCCCCGACTGAGCCCCGTCGCTTGCACCGTCTTGAACGGGACACAGTTGGGCACAAACTGATTCATCCTTGTCAGTCGTCCTCATAAAACTTTCAGGATTGAGCCACGATCAGACCGACTGAGCTCTGTACATGCTACGCTAATACCGTTCGCATTAGGACTGCATTAGGCTTCCACCCCGCTATACTGAGAGCGGCGATTCTCTACGACAGTTTTGAACAGTTCAAAACTGTCGAGACCCTTCCCCGTTCCCCGCCATTCATCCACGACTGTACAAGGCTGATCCAGACCAAGTAGCGCATGCACCACGACCAAAGCACGTTTTATTAGGATTATGACAATCGTGCACAATCGCCACGAGAAACGGGGATGTGTGACTGGGGCTTTAGACAAAAATGGTACAATGTATCCAAATGTGCTGAATTACAGACTTCCTTTACTAGAATGTATTTCTTCCTAATGTTCTGCTCTCAGGAGTAACAGCATCTTGTCCTGTATCAAAGAACACAGACAGAGTTAAATTTAACGGTACTCGTTCTTTATCCAATGAGCACATACCTCTCTGGACCTGCTGTTTTGTTTGTCCATGTTGTCACCTTTAAACTTGGAGTTTGTGAAAATGTCGTGAAAGTTCTTTACGGTGTAGACACAAACAGCACTCATCCCCCTGCAGAGACAGACACGGAGGTCAGCTAGTTTTAAAAAAAGACATCGGGAACATCAAGAAACTGCTGTGAGGGCAGAGAAGGAAAGACGGAAAACTGCTGACTAGAATTGAGCAAGACAAGAAGTCAGCTTTGTCCAAAAATAACCCACAGAGGAAGCAGAGAGCACATGAGAGGTGAGCAGTTTGCTGGTTAGTAATTCAACGTCCATCCACAATGACGATGATCTGCAAAAGAATGACCATTTTCCTATATTAGGGCTTTGCGGTCACTTGGATTTGGTTAAATTTGGACTAAAGTGACTCTGCAGAAAAAGACAAAACAAGAATAATTTATTTCTGATGTTCATATCATGGTGCTAAAAATATCCTAGAGCAAAACACAAGACCACTTAGACTTCCTCTAAATGGCTTGAAGTAGAAGATTTCAGAGACAAAATCACACATAAAACAAGTATCAGGGCTGACACGCTGCAGTTGGTTGGTAATTACTTCAACAATGACCTTTAATTGATTCAAAATTCTTTTGTTTAAGTGTGAAACTTTTAATGAAATTAAAGGCTTCATCTATCAAGGATGGAAATGAGACCTGTTGTACTAGAATATTTTAAATCATACTCTGACAACATCTCAACAGAGATGAAGAGGTGCATTTTTTTCATCCAGTTAATATTAAATCCTTCCTTAAAGAGACTGTGAGGAGAATGTATTACCGGCAACATTAAGACTCTGCTACCCATGAGCACGCGGTAATGCTGCGTTCCAGTAACCTCGGAACTGGGAGTGACATCATCTCCGACTTATCAGCGTTCCAGTTGAAGTCGGAAAAAAGACATGCCAACATGCCGATCTACCAGGCTATTGTTAGCTGTTGTTAGCACGCCCTGCGTTGTTGTTCACAAATATCACATGAAGAATGTGATTATCACTATGGCAGCATTTTTGTAAATATAAGTCTAACAATACTATGTATACAGCTGATCCAGAGCGACACACCCCAGTCAGAAGTGCAAATAAATGGATTATTACAGGAGCTAAATAACTGTTCACACTGTGGGCATCCATCTTCCATTGTCAACTCGGGGGTGGCGAGGTTTCACCAAGTTCCCAGTAGGAAATTCCAACTTTGGGGGCTGTTCTAGTTGCAGTTTCCTACTCGGAACTCGGAAATTCCTACTTCTGACAACAACTGGAACGCACCACAACACGTTGCCGAAGTCAGAGTGTGTGCTTGTTGTGTTGTAGCCCGGACCTTCCTCAGAACTCTGCATTGCATTACAACTTCTTTTTTCAACAACTTACAGGATGCAAGGTGACGAGGTAGTGTATCTCTTTCTAGTTACGTAGCGGTAGTTTTTCATGTGCGACAACAAGCAATTTTTGGAAAACTTAGTATGGTAGTTTTGTAGCCGGCTATATATCTCTACTTACAGCCCGGTGCTCTAAGACGTGTCAGAATAATATAAATTTGCTCTAGTTTTAATTGTCTTGTTCCTGAAGTTGAGTATCCAGGCCAGTCCAGCCCTGTCCAACCCGACCAAGAAGCCAAGGAATAGCATTTATAGATAACCTATTTTGATGCTATAAAACTCATCTTAAAGTGTGGATTTCCATCAGGCATATATCTAAAAGGTAGACTTTTTTGCAATTACTTAGAACAGACACACAAGACAGGATGTAACAGTCAAACACCTGAACAAGAGCCCTTTGAGAAAATTCCATAAAAGTAAATGTATTTTTTACTCAAGTACAATATTTGTGTAATCTTTCTCCCCTGCTTTTTTATATTCATTAAGGCTGGAATGTTGGGCTGTCCCTCACAAACTAAACAGTTTAACGTTATGCCTATTTTTAGGTCAAGATTAATATACTTTTAAAACTGCTGATGTTGGTTCTGCTTCATCAGAACAGCTCATACATACAGTATATATTTTACCTGACCTGTCTTTTTAATTGAACAACATGACATAGAAGTACCATTCATTCCTGAAGAGCCCATAAACCTTGGTATCCTGCCATCGCTCGGCAGGGACAGCAGCCACATCGACCAGCTCAGAGAAGTGCTGTCTGCTCTCTGGATCGCCACAGAAGAGTCGGGCGTTCATCTGGGACGTCCAGCTGAACTGCATGTGCTTCTTTGGACCACCTTTGTCTGCCTATAAGAACAGCCCACAGTGACAAAGTCAATAGTGATGATATACCCAGGTAAGTACAGTCCTGCTCAGTATTATTGGCATCCCTTCGTTATTTTCATTACTTTAACAATATCTTCAGAAATAAATTGAAATTTACCAAATTTATGTCAAGATCTTTTAATTGAAGGTCCAAAATACTTAAACAAAAAAATACATTTTTACAAGTTACATATTGGAATTATAAAGGGGGAACTGAAAAAAAAAGCATGTGCAGCAGTAATGGCACCCCTCTTCAGTATTTTGTTGCACACCCTTTGGCACTGATGACAGCCTCCAAATGTTTCTTGTAGCCATCTATAAGCTTCTTGCACTTCTCAGCTGGTATTTTCTCCCACTCTTCCTATGCAAATTGTTCAAGCTCTTGAACATTTGCAGGTTTCTTTTCCCCAATGGCAGATTTCAGCCATACCAAAGATTTTCAATTGGATTGAGATCAGGACTCATTGCTGGCCATTTTAAACAGTCCAATTTTTTTCCTTTTCAACCATTCCTGTGTGCTTTTGGATGTGTGCTTTGGGTCTTTGTCTTGCTGGAGGGCCCACGATCTTCGACTCAAACCAAGTGTTCTTACACTGGGTAGGACATTTGGCTCTAAAATTTCTTGATAATTCTCTGATTTCATGATTCCTGTGATATGGTCAAGGCCTCCAGTACCTGATGCAGCAAAGCAGCCCCAAACCATTATGGAACCTCCACCATCCTTAATTGTTGGTAGGGTGTTCTTTTCCTTGTAGGCTTTATGGAGTTGCAATTGAAACTGCCTATTCTAAATATGACTGCATGACCATAGTAGCTAATGAAGTATAATTTACAAACCTTGAAAAAATGGTTGAACTTTTCAGTCACTGAGAACTTACCATGCAAACCTGTGAGACGAAGGGGAGCCACATCCCACTGTAAAGGCCTGTGTCTCTGTTTTTCTCTTTATAAAAAGCAAAAACTTTATCCTGTAGAGGATTTTCTTTCCGTCTGCTGATCACCAAACCCACATAGTGCTGCTCTGAGACAGAAGAGAGACAGAGGTAAAATTTAACCTAAAGACGTGTGACTTTTTAATAAATAAAGTAGAATTATAGAAAATAAAGAAGCACTGTAAAAACCCTTTTGTGTAAAAGGAGTATGCAAAAGAAGTGGGTCATCATTTAATTTGATTTTCCGAAAAGCACCTTACAGAATGCTTATAAAAGACAAATAAGTCAAAACATTTAAATAACACAAATTAAGATTTCTTTTTTTCTACTACCTTGGACAAGTTGCTGCAGTGACACCTTTTTCCCATATTTTTGGGACTTAGTGGTTAATAAAGAGGCCAAATTAATGACTCATTAAAAGACAAGTAGATAGTGGTTTCAAAAAGTACCTTTAATTGCTTTAAGTCCATGTTTAGCTCTTTGAATTTAGTCAAACACCTGACTATAAATATCCTTGAGTATCCTTGGATTTGCAATGATGTGTCCCTCTGGAAGCGAGTATAAGTGGCTCTCATGGTAATCATATTCAATCACATAATTTAAAATTTAAAGCCATGGACATGAACTTTGGTCATTTTTTCTGAGTGAACTCATCTTTAATCTTACTCTCATTCAAAGAGTGAACCTGCACAGTAATGTCCTCCATCACAGAGTTTAAATGTATCATTCCCTCATAGGGCAGGAACCATTGAGTCCTTAAACAAATCTTCATGCAGATACCTTTGTTATGGTTTGCTGGTCCCACTCTGTTTGTTCCAAACTTCTGGATTCCAACATACTCCTGAGATCCAGAGTAAGTCACGTAGAGGTCTGCACCTCCGTCTGATTCTGCAAAAATGAACAAGCTTATGATCATTGAAAGGATATCATGATGGTATTTCAGTTGCTTACTGATGTATAAAATTCATGATAAAAAGTTAGTGTCTGCGTGGGCTGTGATAAGAGCTCAGTAAACTACAAAACCCAAAACCAGTGAAGTTGGCGTTGTAAATCATAAATAAAAACAGAATACAATGATTTGCAAATCCTTTTCAACTTATATTCAATTGAATACACTGCAAAGACAAGATACTTAATGTTCGAACTGAGAAACTTGATTTTCTTTTGCAAATAATCATCAACTTAGAATTTAATGGCAGCAACACATTGCAAAAAAGTTGTCACAGGGTCATTTTTACCACTGTGTTACATCGCCTTTCCTTTTAACAACACTCAGTAAACGTTTGGGAACTGAGGAGACCAATTTTTGAAGCTTTTCAGGTGGAATTCTTTCCCATTCTTGCTTGATGTACAGCTTAAGTTGTTCAACAGTCCGGGGTCTCCGTTGTTGTATTTTACGCCTATAATGCGCCACACATTTTCAATGGGGACAGGTCTGGACTACAGGCAGGCCAGTCTAGTACCTGCACTCTTTACTACGGCCACGCTGTTGTAACACGCAGAATGTGGCTTGGCATTGTCTTGCTGAAATAAGCAGGGGCGTCCATGAAAAAGACGTTGCTTGGATGGCAACATATGTTGCTCCAAAACCTGTATGTACCTTTCAGCATTAATGGTGCCTTCACAGATGTGTAAGTTACCCATGCCTTGGGCACTAATACACCCCCATACCATCACAGATGCTGGCTTTTGAACTTTGTGCCTATAACAGTTCGGATGGTTCTTTTCCTCTTTGGTCCGGAGGACACGACGACCACAGTTTCCAAAAACAATTGTAAATGTGGACTGGTCAGACCACAGAACACTTTTCCACTTTGCATCATCATGCATTCAATTGAATATAGGTTGAAAGGGATTTGCAAATCATTGTATTCTGTTTTTATTTACGATTTACACAACATGCCTACTTCACTGGTTTTGGGTTTTGTAGAACACCAGCGCTGCCTTATAAAACAGAGGCAAAGGGGAACAAGCAGGAAGCTCTGATGTTGATCCGACCAAAGCAGTTGTAGGGAGCTTAAATGAGTGTAAAGGAGTAAAAAGAGAAAGTTATCAATCCTTCAGAAAGTAAAAAAAGTGTGTGAATACAAAGGAAAAAGCCCTGAGTCAGAGAGAAAAGATGCACTTGTAAAAAAGCATATGTACTCAAAAACTCACCCACAAGAGCAGATGGTTCACCCTCCTTTATGACAAAACTCAAAATAGAGTTTTGAATGTTTGACCCTCCATCAACAACGCACGTGGGAGACTGCTCCGATAAATTCTACAAGAACCCCCCCCAAGAAATTACTTAATTGTTTAAGATACAAAGTTCATAAAGGTTCTTACAGTTTGTGTTTTTAAAGGTAACAAGTAGATACAGATACAGGTCCATTCTGTGTTAATAGTCTGCTATGGGTTGTACCAGTTCTGTAACAGTCATTGGCATTTTTTAATAATCTCTTGTCATTGGCTAGTTATCAGCGTTGTTATTTTTCTCTGGCTTTGAATTTAGGCTCTAATATTAAACTGTGTATTCTTCTGCTGTATCTTACCACGTCACAGCACAATGTATCCCTGCCGTTTGTTCCACAGATGAACACCAGATTGGTTTTCTCCCTCTTGTGTACCACAGCAATGTTGAAGTTGCAGTCCTTCAAAATAAAAGGATTTGAGATGAATAAACCATCAGATGGACGAACACATCCAATGATCTTTTAGTACTTTGCTCACCTCAGGTGGATCTCTGTCGATGCAATCCTTCCAAATGACTGTTCTTTCAACAGGAGCCTGAGGGAGGAAAATATAAGAGAATCACGAAGATCTTCATGTGTATCGATCTTGTTTGGTGAAAACAGTACATTGTTTAACTTTAATGATGGACCTTATTCATTATTTAAAGGGACTGTGAGGAGTTTCTAAGTAATTACAAAAAAGTCTCACTGTTAGATATATGCCTGATGGAAATACACACTTTAAGATGAGTTTTATAGCATCAAAATAGGTTATCTATAAATGCTATTCCTTAGCTTTGCGGTCTTGTCGGACAGGGCTGGACTGGCCTGAATACTCAACTTCGGGAACAAGACAATTAAAACTAGAGCAAATTTATATTATTCAGACACGTCTTAGAGCACCAGGCTGTAAGTAGAGATATATAGCTGGCTACAAAACTACTACTCTAAGTTTTCCAAAAATTGTCACGTCTTTTGGTGCGTTCCAGCTGTAGTCAGAAGTAGGAATTTCCGAGTAGGAAACTGCAACTGGAACATCCCCCGAAGTCTGAATTTCCTACTGGGAACTTGGTGAAACCTCGCCACCCCCGAGTTGACAATGGAAGATGGATGCCCCCAGTGTGAACAGTTATTTAGCTCCTGTAATAATCAATTTATTTGCACTTCTGACTGGGGTGTGTCGCTCTAGATCAGCTGTATACATAGTATTGTTAGACTTATATTTACAAAAATGCTGCCATAGTGATAATCACATTCTTCATGTGATATTCGTGAACAACGCAGGGCGTGCTAACAGCTAAAAAATAGCATGTTTTTTTCCGACTTCAACTGGAACGCCGATAAGTCGGAGATGTCACTCCCAGTTCCGAGGTTACTGGAACGCAGCATTACGACAGTCGCCGCGCGTGCTCATGGGTAGCAGAGTCTTTGTGTTGCCGCAAATCTCCTCATAGCACCTTTAATAAATGTAAATGTGTAGGGACCATACGAAGCATGACTGTTGCTGCACACTAAAGTATTTATATCCTTGAGCTAATTTGCAATTCCTGTCTTGTCCTGCTGTGTAGCATAGATAATCTATGGAAATACAAATTCAAAACCACTGTTTTGAATATATCCAGTGAATACATTCTCTTAAGCGGCAAGGTGGTGCAGCAGGTAGTGCATGTGCCTCACAGCAAGAAGGTACCCGGATTGATCTGTGTGAAGTTTGCATGTTCTTCCCGTGCATTAGTGGGTTCTCTCCGGGCACTCCAGCTTCCTCCCACAGACCAAAAACATGCTCATTAGGCTAACTGGTGGCTCTAAATTGCCCTTAGGTATGAGTGTGAGTTTGAATGGTTGTCTGTCTCTCTATGTGGCCCTGCAATCGACTGGCAACAGGACGTACCCCGCCTCTCGCCCAATGCCAGCTGGGATAGGCTCCAGGCCCCCACCCCTACCCCCACCCCCACCCCGAAAGGGATAAAAATGAATTAACTTAACAACCATACAAATAAAACTTCACATCCATGTCCTGATCTGTCTTTAACCTAGCCTACTTGGCTCCTGTGCAGCTGACAGTTAAGTTTGACATCACAGCCACAAAAATATTACTGTATCAGGTAAATATCTTAGAACAATGGTCCGTCTGATTTTGTGTGCAAAATCAATTTCCTTTCCTTTTAATATTGTTAAAATGGGATTGTGGGAAGCTGACAATTATCCCCCTTTACTAAACTCTCAATTTCAGGAGAATTGTGTAATGCTTCTTGAAACATAGCCACAAAATGATCTATTTTTACATCCCAGGGTTTATTTTGTCTACAGCCTCCATCTTCATGTATGTCTCTGAATGAACGAACATTCTCCTGTAAATTGGGTTGAATTTGATATTTTTGTATACTTCTTTTTGTAATACCTCAAAATCAGCGATCTTGTTCACTGAAAACTGAAGGAAACAGATAATTTGGTTGATGTGAAAAAATGATATGCACCTTCTTTGGATTTTGAAAGTCAAATGAAATCAAGTGACTCCGTCCTGCAGCTATGACAGTTTCTGTCTCTCCTTCAAGAAAAATCTGCAGAGGTGTTCGGTCCTTGGGTAGATGTATCCTCGTCATTGACGTGTCTGCAGTGAGAAACAACAGCATCATTTTTAATTACTGCACAATTTGTAAATCTTAACCTATCAAAAAAAGACTTACACTTTTTGTCAAACTTAAATTCATGCAGGTCAAATAGATTCAGTCCAGTTCATTTTGAGTTTATAAGTCCCTGCGAGGCAAACTGGCATTTCTTTACAGCTTGTTTTTTCACCTCTATATCTGCAATGGGCTTGCTACCTCGCCTAAACTAATGACAAAACAATGGTATGATATGACACTGATACATCTGTTTGGTGGGGAAAGATGTTCAAGGCACGAGCTAATGGAACAGGATTTTTTTTTTGTTCATACAATCAGAGTAGATAAGACAATCAAGATGTAAACAAATGGCCCTTTTCCATTAGCCCTACTCTACTCTACTCTACGCTACCTGGCTCTACTCTACTCGCCTTGTGTTGCTTTTCCATTAGCCCCAGTTGCCTGCCCAACGTGGTGCAGTGTCGCTGTAAACAGCTGAGCGGCACTGCGGTGACATCATTTTGAGCACGACACAACAATGTGTGGCTTTTTGTCCCAAACAGAGTAAAAAAAGAAAGCAGAAGAAGGCTGCAGGTGGTAAGAAGAAATACCCCTTGAGAAGCACAGGAGAGTTTTGGAAGCTATACAACAGAATGAAGCCGAGGACGAGAGCAATCCAGCTGCAAAGAGAAGACGTATGAGGGTAAGCTAACAGTATCTACCGCTAGCATGCTAGGTTGTCGCGCTCATGACTCATCAATGACGACATTGTCTGACCAATCAGTAGCCGGCAGTCAGTGACGTCATCTTTTAGTATGGACTCAGCTCGCTTAGAACCAGAGCAGAGTAGGTACTAATGGTACGTTCCAGTTGTAGTCAGAAGTAGGAATTTACGAGTTCTGAGTAGGAAACTACAAAGGGAACGCCCCCCGAGGTTGGAATTTCCTACTGGGAACTTGGGGGAACCTCGCCACCCCCGAGTTGACAATGGAAGATGGATGCCCCCAGTGTGAACAGTTATTTAGCTCCTGTAATAATCCATTTATTTGCACTTCTGACTGGGGTGTGTCGCTCTAGATCAGCTGTATACATAGTATTGTTAGACCTATATTTACAAAAATGCTGCCATAGTGATAATCACATTCTTCATGTGATATTTGTGAACAACAACGCAGGGCGTGCTTACAACAGCTAACAATAGCCTGGTAGATAGGCATGTTTTTTTCCGACTTCAACTAGAACACCAATAAGTGGGAGATGACGTCACTCCAAGTTCCCAGTTCCCAGTCCCGAGGTTAATGGAATGCAGCATAAAACTAGCTTGTTTTAGGAGGTACCAGGCTAGTGGAAACACGCTGCATATCGAGTAGGGCTGAGCAGAGTAGGGCCAAGGTGTGCTAGTGGAAAAGGGCCATAAAAGACAGGCTTGGTTTCTTTAGAGAATGTTTGGATCAACAGGTTGTAGCTCTAGGTTTTCCAACATCTAGTGCAGCTGTTAGTCAAGATGATAACAGCTCTGAGAGAATTCTGATCATAGGCTAATTTTATCCCTCATGACAGAACGCTTAAAGCTCATGGGAGGGAACTCATGAGGTTTTCATTATTTTGTTTTTACTACTGATGCTTCTGAATAAAGTATCACAGACATATCGGCTTTCAGGTTTATCAACTTTGACCAGAAGCATCGAAAAAGACTTTATTTATAGATAAAAACTTCCCTTTGACACCTCCTTTGTTCTTCATGAGGGTCATGCATGAAAAGCTGTCAGCAATGACAAAAATGTTCTCACCTTTTTATCTCCTCTAAAATTAGCCATCTTCAAAAAAGCCTCTTTGCAGTTCCCATGTCAAACTTCAATTGTTAAAGAGACAAAAGAGCAAACTACTTAAGCTGTGGAAAAGCCTAGAATTTTTTTTTGGATCAATTTTGAAGTGTCTAAAGTTGTAGTTTCCTTGTCCTTGCTTACAAAAAAAAGAGAAATAATCAAGAATTATGTACATGGTTCAGTACATGCCATATTACAAACATATTTCACTTTTATATTCGATTTAATATAATTTCTATTGTTTCTAATATTATGATAGTCTTTGTTTTCTACAGCTCCATGTGTCTTTGAATTTCTGCATATTTTTATTAGATTTAAGAAAAATCTGGTATGGGGCCTGATTTATGTTTATCCAGATAAGCTCAAAAAGGTATAAGAAAATCCACGTGCCAAAAAATGACTCTGTAGTGACCACTTGTTTAAAAAACTCAAAAGAAAAATCGAAATATCAAGCTGAAACTTTAACCAAACTTAATGGATCACTGATGCACTGTGGGGATGTGATTTACGCAGGCAAAAGAAGTCCAATGTCCAACAGTTCTGTGATTTCCAACGGTTTATTTTTTGGCAAACAAGCAAACAAAAGAACAAATGAGATCACGGCTCCTGCTGCCTCTCTCACGCTGGTAAAAAACCCATAGGCCCACCATAGGCCGGTGCATGCTGGCCATCTGTCACCTACCTACCTAAATAACATCCGGTGCCCACAGTTTGTCATTCCCAGACAAACAAAACTAATAATAATATAAATATGCAAAACATCTAATTATAGAAAACAATTAACTAGCCAATATATTTATATTTATTTATATATTCAACCCCAAAAATCCAACCTAACTTTATTATAAGACAGGAAAATGCAGCTAAATCTAACAACCAATACTTCAACTTACTTCCAAATTAAAGATCAACCACTAAATACAAAAAATAAACATATAGCTCCAACAAACTCCCTTGAATTTTTTTTTTTTGTCAAACAGTGACGTTTTGAGCCAGACTCCTCTTCAGACTTCACAGGGTGGTTAGTAAGTAGCCTTTTAAATCAAGGTAGTATCCAGATAAGCTCAACACACCATCACTTAATGTCAAGTGTTGGGTAAGTCTGTTTTAAACTTTCTGTCTGAGCAGCTCATTTATATAATCCAGTATTTGATCAAAAAGCAGAATCTGACCTACATCAAATTCCCACACAGACAGTGACACATTTGTCTGTGAGAAACTTAAAGGAGACATATCATGCTGATGCATGGTTTAATACTTACATATAATATAATAAATTTGAAAACAAGACCTTACACCCCCTTAATTTTCAAAAAATGAGATATTGTATTTTTTCTGATATCCTAGAACGAGATTTGATGCCTCTGAAAATAGGTCATTGCGAGATGTCCGCGAGATTTCAATCGTCATGACGACACGAGGTACCTTTCTTTTTATTGGAGTAATCTGATAAAACACTTCCTCCTCTGTGATGTCTGTTAGCTCACCGAGGAACACATCCACCCAGCAGCAGTATATAGATCCCTAGCTCACACTCACTCATTACCAGCTCTGGCCTGTAGGGGGACTCAATACGCGGTCGCTGCTTTGAGCCTGCCGGAAAATACAGTAGAAGAAGAAGAAGGACAGGCTGGCTCTACCCCCGATAGAATTGACCAATCAGAGCACAAAGGGCTGTGACGTTGCGAGGTAACTGGAGGTCAGCCTGAGTTCCGAGCATTTCAACGTGGGCTTCATAATGGCCTAAAATGAGGATTTTGAGAATGCTATTGTGGGGCAATGAAGGAACTAAATGACGTGTACTGAGGGAAGAAATGCTTTACAGGCATCCTAGTCTGGCATAGTGAAAAGGAGAAACAAGCATGATATGTCCTCTTTAAACTCACTTCCTTAAATATCATCCCTTTAATCACTAATCCAGTTTGACAAGAGCTGTCATTACTTATATCTGTGCTCTTTTGTCCACCTGAACAGGATTCACCTGTTACAGCAGCTCATATAAACTGTATGAAATGCAAATATAATCATGTTACAGTAAATTGAAAGACAGGGCAATAAAAAAAGCTGATTTCCTTCACAATAAAACATCACGTCATGTCTGTATTTATGAATTTATTGCAGTTTAAACAAGTATTGCCAATATCACTGCATTAGGGTTAATCAACTTTAATCCATTATTACATGGGACACTTGATATTCAGCACAATATCAGTATTGACAGATAATTGTCTCAGGAAATTGATTTGCAGAAACAAATGATTTAGCTAATATTCACAGCCCATATGGCAGCCATGGAGATTCTGTGGCTTCAGTTTTTCCCCTTCCAACCAATTATCAGCCACATTCCAGCCACTGCTGCTGCTATGTCTAAGGTCCAGTTTGTTTTTATGCATTTTTGGGGTTATGGTTTTAATCAGTAAAGCCTATTCCATCCACAGAGTGGAAGGAGTAAGAATCAGGGAAAGGGAGAAGAGAATAATATGACGAAGGTCATACTCAAAGGTGCAGTGTGTAGAATTTGGCATTTTAGCAACATCTAGCATTCAAATTATAAAATGAACTGAACCATAGCCAAGACGTCACATCGCTGAGCAACGGAAAACTGTGAAGACCAAAAAGGATCCTGAACACGGCATCATTTACTAAAGTGACAAGGTTTGGAACCAATATTTATATAGATTATAGGTCAGTTGTTCACTGCCGATTGTAGGTTTTTAAAACTTGTAGTAACACAAACAAACATTAGCGCATTAATGCTAATCAGATCAATGCTAATGTGGATTCGGTGAAATAAGGTGAAGAAGAAAGAGAGAGTATAATGTGGCGGAACGCTGGGCCGGACAAATGAGAGTTTTGTACTATGATTAATGGAGTATTTATTTTCTACCGCTTATGGGCGTTATTTACAAACGTAAAAACATTTAAAGCCGTTTGCTTTGTTAGCGGCCGGCACTGTCGCTGAAATTGGGTTTAATTAAACATGATAAACACTGTTAAAAAACGTAATAAAACTGCCTATTGCGCCCTTGCCTGTCCAGCAGAAAACAAAAGCAACCCCAATGTTTATCCTTGTTTTATGACGTTTTCTGTGCGCTTCATTTCGTCCTGCTTTCTTTTTTTTGAAAGAAGTTGATCGGACTCTTGACTCTCAAGTGATTTTGAATAAATGTGTTCCTCTATTTCCAAAGCTTTATCTGTTCAATACACACAGTTTAAATCCCTAGTGCAAATATCAACTGTCTACACATCCACCGCCGCCCTCTCTCCTCTTCTTCGCCTGCATTCCAGGTAGATTTCAGAACCGGCGGATTGATTCGCGTTTCGTTCTTTTTGTCCCTAAAATCCACCCGTAGACAACATGGCGAATCGTTAAGTCAGCCTACATGAAAGCGGCCCGCGGTAATGTAATTTTTTAAAGCTTTTTCTAACTAAATAAAAACAAAAGAAACGTTTAATGGGGGTGATTGTACTCCTATTTTGATGGAAACATTATATCCAATATTCACCGTTTTTGTTTGGTGAAATGCTGCCAAATTCTACACACTGCACCTTTAAAACAAGCCTGCCCACTTGGACTCATCCTCTTTAAAATGAGAATGACCTTACTGCTCATCCATTTGCATTTATTTTCATGTCATTCATGTATTAGAATTCTGGAGCTGTCAACAGTAAAAGTCCCTGTATGATGTTTTGCATTTGGTGCATGTGGATTTTACTCAGAATGTCCTGCTTTTGTTGTTTCTTCCAAGACAAATATTTTCACAAAAAGGAAGCTTCAACTGAAGCAACACAATGTCGTAACATAATATTTGGTTAGTAAAGCCCTCCATGCCTGATTGTGCATTTGAAATGTTTTTTTACAGGAATGTGTTGACGCACCATGTTAAAGTTGTCAAACTGGGTCAGCCACTGATCAGCAAAAAAAATGCTGAGTCAATGTGAGCATACATGTTGGTTATCATGCAGTCAGTGTAAATGCCACAGGTGCTTTGTAAACAAAAATGTTCTTTCTCTAAAGTGTAAATGAATAATAAACCAGCAGTAAGAACCACCGATGATCCAACAGAGCCAAATGTAATAGACTACATACATCATAAAAACCTAGAGATGTCAAAGTAGGTAATTAAACAAATGAAATATCATAAAACAACCTTTTCCCAAACATGACAACATCTCTTCGATCTGTTAACCTCTTCTAATCTTTGAGCTACTTATTCCTGTGATGTTGACTTGACCTCTAAAATGGTACATATCTATAAAGCATTTTGGAAAGCACTTCATTGTAATTTCTACTGCATTGAGGACGAGTAAGTACAATTTTCTGGACTTAATTTAAAGCATAATAATTAATGTCCATTTAAAGGTGATGTCTCACAGGATGCGTTGCCTGTTTGGGCAACTGTTCACACTGAGGGCATCCATCTTCCATTGTCAACTTGGGGGTGGCGAGGTTTCACCGACTTCCCAGTAGGAAATTCCGACTTTGGGGGACATTCTAGTTGCAGTTTCCTACTTGGAACTTGGAAATTCCTACTTCTGACTACAACTGGAATGCACCAAAAGACCCAAGCCAAAGCGTGTGTTTGTTGTGATGCTAATGAATGCAGCTCAGACCTTCCTCAGAACTCTGCATTGCTTTACAACTTCTTTTTTCAACAACTTACAGGATGCAAAGCGACGAGGTAATGTATCTCTTTCTAGTGACGTAGCGGTAGTTTTTGATGTGCAACAACAAGCAATTTTTGGAAAACTTAGTATGGTAGTTTTGTAGCCGGCTATATATAGCTACTTACAGCCCGGTGCTCTAAGACGTGTCTGAATAATATAAATTTGCTCTAGTATTAATTGTCTTGTTCCTGAAGTTGAGTATTCAGGCCAGTCCAGCCCTGTCTGACCCGACCGTGAAGCTAAGGAATAGCATTTATAGATAACCTATTTAGATGCTATAAAACTCATCTTAAAGTGTGTATTTCCATCAGGCATATATCTAAAAGTGAGACTTTTTTGCAATTACTTAGAAACTCCTCACAGTCCCTTTAAAGTATTACAACAGTCAAGCCACAAGTTTATTTAAGTTTATGAAGAAATGCTGCATTACACTTGCTACACTTGTTTCGTGTGTGTATGTTAGGAAACCAGCTGCTGTCAAAAGGCTGCACTGAGTTATAGGTAAACAAACAAGTCCATGACAAGCAGACTCAATATTTTGATTGTGTGTCCAGTAACAAGAAAGAGATGGCCAAAGCTTGACCACCGCTAGGAAGCTTAGTTCAAACACTGGGAGTCAATGGATATAGCTAGCCTACCTCTGCCTACAGTCATCAAATAAACACTTCAGCAACTATTAACAGCCATGTGTGCCTTTTTATGACATGTTTATACTGTGTTATGATACATTATTTTCTATTATCGTCATCTTACCTTCCTTTACTCCAAACATAGGCTTTGTTTTATTGCCCTAATTCTGAGTGGGCTGTGCAAGAGATGTGATGTTCACGAACGAGTCAAGTCTTTTGAACAGCTCTTTTAAGTGAGCGATGAACGGATTTGCAGTTGTGAGCAAGCCGTTTGTTTGTGAGTCAGTCTTAAATTTGCAGGCCTTTTGCATTTGAAAGAGCTGTTGAAAATACTTGACTCATTCACAAACACCTCATCTCCGGCAAAAACCACAGAAGTAGGTCAACAAACCAAAGCCTCAGTGAAAAAGATGATACGATGATAGCTATAGTTAATGCAACATAGCGTGGTAACAAAAAATTAGTCACACAACAAGTTCACAGGACTGTTAAGAGGTATTAAAAAGTTTATCTGATGACTGTTGGTAGAGGCAGACTAGCTGTACCCATTGACTCCCCCTGTTTATGCAAAGCTTTTCAGTGGTGCGTGAGTTTTGCCCATCTCCTTGTTACTTCACCCACAGTCGAATGAATGATGTCTATCTGCTTGTCTTGGACTCGAGAATGAGAAAAGACACAAAAAGGAAGCAAATGTTGGGGTATCCATTAAAAGATCCAATTAAAGCTCCTACAATGACTCTGAAACTTTATAGAAACAGGTCAAATTTATGTTGGAGAAATTGTATGCAAATAGGTGACCATACCCACATTTTTTGGGACTGCCCAGTACTAAAAACTTTCTGGAGAGGGATTAAAACAGAGATTCACTCTATCCTGAAAGTCAACTTGCCATTGAACCCACTATGCTATTTATTATTACAATTATTACATTTTACAATATGTTGGCTTAAACCACTGCCTCCCACCATTCACCAATGGAAAGAGGTTAAAAACTGTTTTTCTCATGAAAAAGATCACAGCAAAACTTCACTGTAGATTGAACCTGTTCTTGACTTTATGGGCTCCTGTAAGTAATCATTTTAACCTATTACGCAAATGAAAAGGTGTTAAAAGGAGAAAAAAGAAAATAAAGAGGAGGGGAAGAGCAGATGAAGAGAGAGAAAGGGATGGATGAGAGGTAAGAGAAGGGGGATAGAAAATAAGATTTTCCTTATATAGGTATCTATATATGTAGACATGTTTTCTCATGGGACATGCTTATTATTAATATTTTATTACTCCTATTAATTTTTTATATTTCTGGATATAGATATATTTTCTTTCTGAATGAATGTGTACGTTGGGATGTAGACTTGTAGGTATGTGTTTGGATATTCATATATGCTGGCAAAATTGTATATATAAGATTATTTTGGTGAATGGGTGTGTTTCTACGGAGCCCCCCTGGTGACATTGGATAGAAAAAAAATAATGCGTGGCCACGAGAAGATAAGGCGAGGCCACGAGATAGTAATGCGTGGCCACGAGAAAGTAATGCATGGCCACGACATAAATAATGCGTGGTCACGACATAAATAATACGTGGCCATGACATAAATAATGTGTGGCCACGAGAAGGTAAGGCGAGGCCACGAGAAGGTAAGGCGAGGCCACGAGATAGTAATGCGTGGCCACGAGATAAATAATGCGTGGCCACGAGAAAGTTAATGCGTGGCCACGACAAAATTCACCTTTAGTATTGAGATCTGTCAGTTTCAGAGCAATGCAGAGGCTGTAGCCTCTCAGTATGGACAACTTTGAATACATTTCTCATTATTTTAATTTGGGAATGAACTACAATGACATTCTTAAATCACTTGCAATTAGGCATGGAGTAATTCTTAGCAAGAGACACTTAATTCGGCTGCTCTAAATGACTGCGGTCACATAAATATATTGATTAAAATCACATTGAAACCAGGCATTTGAGGCCCATTTTACTATAAGCATATATAAAAAAAATTAGAAAAAAATTAAAATCAAACTTGTACTTATGATCTAGGAGGTCCAACAGAATATTGTACAGTACATTCCCAGGTAGGCCTACCTCTGTGCTTCTTTCCCGAAAATTTACTGTAGCATTATTGATTGACAGCACATCCAAATCAGGCATTTGAGGCTCATTTTTATGAACGGCAAATATTTAAACATCATAAAAAATCTAAATAGTACTATGATCTCTAAAGTCCAACAGAATATTGTAAAGTCCTGTTTCAGGTACCTCTGTGCTTATTTCTAGACATTTTACTGTAGCATTATTGATTGCGAGCATTTCAAAATCAGTCATTTGAGGCTCATTTTTATGAACGGCAAATATTTAAACATCATAAAAAAATATATATATATAGTAAGTTTATATTTATTTAAAATAACAACATATATTGTGAACAGAAAGAAAAATGCAATATGCCTTATTGGCAGGTCGAGTAAGGAACCTGAACTCTTAAACAGGCTGGAGGTTTTTTTTTTTGGAATTCTCACTTGTGTTTTCTGCAGTTTCAGACCTGGTTTCCACAGAAGGTCACGACATACTGATGGGTTGGAACTTACCATAAAGTTGTTAATAAGAATTTAAGAGATTCTCATTTCACAGCAAAACCTAAAGAGATAATTTGGGAACAATTTCAGGATCTTTTAACCATAAGAAAGCAACTGTAGCATCCAATCCCAAACTCCCCCACTTGTTTATTTCCTTTAAGATACCTTCACAAAAAGAAGCTTCAAAATATGAAGTCCCCTTCTTATATGGCTTTTTGCTGCAGTAGATTCAATGTTGAGGGTCGTCTGTTGGTTTTTGTTGTCAAAGGATCAAACTACCTCTAAAGGTTTGTGCACGCGCTGTTATTAACCCATTCTGCCCCACCAGCAACCAAAGTGGATCACTGTCATTCTCTACTCACAACAAAAAATGTTAACTGTGGTAATGCAACTTTTTGCTCTTATGTGTTAGTAGACAACTTAGATAAAGATTTCAGTTTATAAAAAATAGTTTTTAAGTAGTTCCTGTCACATGACATCATCTGCTTCCTGCTCCTTCCGGTGGAAGACATGCAGGATGCAAATTGTCCTGAAAGAGGTCATTTTCATAAATTTCTAATGCTTTCCCCCAAAACATATTTATGATTATTCAATCATTCAAGTCTCTAGAGTAACCCGCCACCATTGTTTTTTTTTTACCTGGGATAAATATTTATTTGTTCATGGGCTTATTTCTGTGAGTGGCAACAAAAGTTGCCAGTGGGCACATAGCGTGTGGCTAATCGAAGAAAAACTCTGTCTGCAGGATTTCTCATAATTTACTTATTTCAAACTGTAGAATGAGGTACACTGGTGCATTTAGGTCCTCTTAGAATACTCTTCTAAGCTGAATAAATTCACAGGTATTGAAGACCTGTGTCTGTAGGACTTTGACACGTTACCATAAATCATTTTCCTGCTATTTGCAAAGCAATCTTTCTCTGTTAACTAACATCAGTATGGAAAACTGTTTCTGCAACTTAAAAAAAAGGAAATCAGGGAACTAAAAAATACATAAATAAATACTAAGTCATAGTAATGTGATAAAAAGTTGACATTATGAGATACCACTTGAGCATGTGCCCCACGTCCATAGCCACACACTTTTCTCATAATTATGACTTTATCTCATGAATTTGACTTTTTTTTTCTCATGATGAGTTTTTATCTCATATTTATGACTTTTTATGTCATAATTATGACTATATCCTTATGCCAGTCATAAAAATGCTATTTTCTTTAAAACAAAGTACAAAATGGAAAAAATAAATACATTTCATGATTCAGAGGGACTCAACTGATAAAATTATATGCCTTAAAACTCAGAAATAACATTAGGCATGAATGGGTTGACGGTGAAGGATGTACATGTAAGTCTGTCTGTACTTGATAAAACACATCAGATTAGACTGAGAGCAAAGCAGAAGCTGAAGTCTCCCAACAGTGAAAAGTGTCTGTAGTTGCAACAGGCAGTGTGTTGCAAACGGAAGAGGCACACAGAGTCAAGACTGAATACTTATCATCAGGAACGTAATTACTCTAAAGTGAACAGGAGCAAAGAAAACGGCTGTCTTTGCGGATGTAGTCCACACACCCCAGTTAACTCGGACACTGAATCAGCCATAACACCAGTGTCGTGTCTCCGTGACACTTTGTCATTTGGTCTTTAATCGATTAAAAACCCAAATGACACGATGTCACAGAAACACACTGAGACACGTTGAAGTGTACGAGCATTTCATCCCAACAAGAAGAACTGAAGCCAAATCTGAAGAAAAAGACGAAAAGCGCATTTTCCTACCTGATATTGGAAATGTCATCCTCGGTAAATGTGTTAAGTTCGCCTCATGTGAACCATAGAGGCATAAAAACAGAAAAACGATGGTAAATAATGTTCGATCCATTCTTCTGATGTGATGAGCTGAACTTCCCTCAGAGATATGAGCATGGAGAGGCGGTGTTTCTTCTCTTATAATGGACGCAGCTGACCTATTGACTAAGACTAACAGGTCGATTCATTTATAGTAGGCTATTATAATAATTGTATTTTTTAATGCACTTTGAACTTTTTCTGTCTGTTAAATGTTTTTTTTCTGTGTTCGTAACAGGGCTGTCACATTTAGATGGTATGGACGATAACAGTCTATAAAAATCATATGAAGTGAAAAACATGATGATATCATGTGACTATTTTTCTGTTTTGAGGGTTTCTTTCCACCATCCAAAACTGCAGTGGAATCATGACAAAAACTTGGTGTTTAAAGTGCTACAATCTTCTAAAATGTATGAATATTTGATTGTATGATTATGATAAATGTCTGCTTAAAAATCAAGCCAAAACAGTTGGAAATGTCAATGTAAAACTTTATTATAACTCTATGAAATGTTTTATGCTATTTGTGAGTATTTCACACTGCACAAAAATAATAATGCATAAAACCAGTGTTGCTATTAATCAATGACACAATAAGGCTTAATAATCCAAGACAACAACAACAAAAAATGCTTTTAATATAGATATGTTTTTATCTGAAGACATGGACAAAAAATTAATGGGTTAACAGCTTTAAAAATTAGTTAGCATGTGATCTTGATTATAACGTCAGATTTAGGTAAAGAAAATTGCCCAATAAAAATGAAATAATAAGTACAATTAAATTGAAATTAAATGTTTACAGCTTGTGTCAAAATGCACATATTCTATGCCCAGTGTGAAAATGAAAGGGAAATGTATATATTATAAATTAATGGTCCAATTATATTAAAGATTTAAAAAAAAATGAAATGGTACTTTCTTTAAAAAAAAATCAAAAAATATATTAAAAAAGAAAATAAATGTAGTAAGTGTTTTTGTATATTTGTTTGTCCATACTTGAGTGTTCATGTTCGTATGTATTATATTATATTATATGCTGGTTTCCATTAATACAGGTTTTTTTGCATCTCATGATCACTTTAGTTTAACACAGGGTTTACCATCTATGTGTAATGTAGATTCATATTGCAAATGAAAATAGCATTAAGAAAAGAAGACTTTTGTGGGACAAAGCTTCAGAAAAGCAGGAGATGAGTATCAGGTGAAAACCTCCATGGCTGACAATGGAGGCCAATGCAGAACTGCCAAAACTGTAGTACCCTAAGTGTCCACTTGAGGCTGACTGCAGACACCTGACAATTCAATGATTGTATGTGGGAAAAAAACATGTTTTATGGCCTTAATACACATCTTTACAACCTGAATCAAAAATGGCTTCAGTCTAAACTTAAAATACATCTATGTGCTCTCACTGTGAGGTGGGTGGATTTATTTTTCAGCCCTTCTTTCTTTAATTCAGGATTCATTTAGGATTTCCAGTTTTGGAAATGCAGCAACACTATTGGTCAGATGACCTAACATACCACCTTAACACATCCTCTCTCTGTGAGTAGGTTGAACTTTTCAAAAACTCCTGTGATATTCAGATGGCTGACATTGCATGGCTTTGTCCTATCCTTTTAAAGTCTATGGGGAATATCAAACTGTCACCCTTGTAAGAGTTTATGGTAGATTTTGGCGTGTTCACTCCACAATGACATGGTGGCAACAAGTGTCAAGTAGAAGTTCCAGTTTTAAGCATTTTGAAGAGGCACTTAACAACAAGGTCTGTGCAGTAAAGTCCCTGACAGGACTAATGACTGAGGAATTAGCCTTGAGCTATGAGACCAGCACCGCTCAGCCTGGTCACAATTTGCTTTGAACTGAGTTGGACTTTTAATCAGTGTTTAACAAGGTTTTTTTATTTTACTAGCTACTACGTCAATGTCTTTGGCCTTTTTATCTCCAAGTCATTTTCACTATTTCCCCTGTGATCCAATTATTTGTTGTACAAACCCAAAAACCAGTGAAGTTGGCACGTTGTGTAAATGGTAAATAAAAACAGAATACAATGATTTGCAAATCCTTTTCAACTTATATTCAATTGATGCACAGCAAAGCAAAGATATTTAATGTTCGAACTGGTAAACTTTATTTTCTTTTGCAAATAATCAACTTAGAATTAATGGCAGCAACACGTTGCAAAAAAGTTGTCACAGGGTCATTTTTACCACTGTGTTACATCGCCTTTCCTTTTAACAACACTCAGTAAATGTTTGGGAACTGAGGAGACCAATTTTTGAAGCTTTTCAGGTGGAATTCTTTCCCATTCTTGCTTGATGTACAGCTTAAGTTGTTCAACAGTCCAGGGTCTCCGTTGTATTTTACGCTTCATAATGAGCCACACATTTTCAATGGGGGACAGGTCTGGACTACAGGCAGGCCAGTCTAGTACCCGCACTCTTTTACTACGAAGCCACACTGTTGTACCACGTGCAGAATGTGGCTTGGCATTGTCTTGCTGAAATAAGCAGGGGCGTCCATGAAAAAGACGTTGCTGGGATGGCAACATATGTTGCTCCAAAACCTGTATGTACCTTCAGCATTAATGGTGCCTTCACAGATGTGTAAGTTACCCATGCCTTGGGCCACTAATACACCCCATACCATCACAGATGCTGGCTTTTGAACCTTGCGCCTATAACATTCCGGATGGTTCTTTTCCCCTTTGGTCGGGAGCACACGTCAACCACAGTTTCCATAAACTATTGTAAATGTGGACTGGTCAGACCACAGAACACTTTTCCACTTTGCATCAGTCCATCTTAGATGAGCTCGGGCCCAGTGAAGCGGCGGGCGTTTCTGGGTGTTGTTGATAAATGGCTTTGGCTTTGCATAGTAGAGTTTTAACTTGCACTTACAGATGTAGACGAACTGTAGTTACTGACAGTGGTTTTCTGAAGTGTTCCTGAGCCCATGTGGTGATATCCTTTACACAGTGATGCCGCTTTTTGATGCAGTACCGCCTGAGGGATCCAAGGTCACAGGCATTCAATGTTGGTTTTGGGCCTTGCTGCTTACGTGCAGTAATTTCTCCAGATTCTCTGAACCTTTTGATGATATTACGGACCGTAGATGATGAAATCCCTAAATTCCTTGCAATAGCTGGTTGAGAAATGTTGTTCTTAAACTGTTGGACAATTTGCTCACGCATTTGTTCACAAAGTGGTGACCCTCGCCCCATCCTTGTTTGTGAATGACTGAGCATTTCAGGGAAGCTGCTTTTATGCCTTTTTGTTTGATGAGCATTCCTCAACTTTCTCAGTCTTTTTTGACACTTGTGCCAGCTTTTTTGAAACATGTTGCAGGCATCAAATTCCAAATGAGCTAATATTTGTAAAAAAATAACAAAGTTTCGAACATTAAATATCTTGCTGTGTATTCAATTGAATATAAGTTCAAAACAATTTGCAAATCATTGTATTCTGTTTTAATTTACGATTTACACAACGTGCCAACTTCACTGGCTTTGGGTTTGGTATTTTGTTCAGCTATCAATTTTTTATTCTGTCATGATGTCAGGTTACATGAGACCCTTTCATGTTGTACCTAGTTGGAAAGAGGACTAATCAGGCTTTCAAAAATGTACTGTGTGATGCCAGTTGGTATGATTAAAGAGGAGATGCTGGATAACTGACAAAAATAATATTTCCAAACCTTTATGAGGATAAAAGATATCACACAGACTCTGTAGCTCATTATTGTTTCAGCAGTTTACTTCAAAGTTATCCTTCAGTTCGGCTCAGTTTTGTGACATATATGCTGATGAAAGAAAGCGCCTCCACACAAACTCATGTCACCCTGTGCAGCTAAATGATGAGACGATATGGACTTAAGTTTATAACCTTTTATCTTGTCCCTTTTGACTACTCAAAGCCGCTTTACACTGCAGGGCACATCTACCCATTTATAGTCACATTCTATCATTTATGGTCAGAGTAGCTATGTCTGTTGTCCATCAGTATTTTTTTCCTTATAAAGTGCAAATGTCTCTAAAAAGCAAACACAAACAAACAAACAAACAAACAATTAAAATAAAAAGATGTGGTGGATGAAGTACATAACTTTGGCACAAGAGTAAAAGTATAGATTTTCATTGTCAAATATACTCCTATTAAAGTTAAAATAATCAGGGAATTTTTTTTGCAAGTGTAAAGATACCGCAGTACTTGCTTAGAGTATTCAGATTTCTTAAAAAAAAAATATATATATATTTTCATGATGCAGAAGTCCATTCAAAACTGTGGCACCGCCAAGGACCATCCATACAATGCGATCAGACTAACTTACCATAGAATCATCGTAGCCAATGAGCTGCTCTGGCCACATTCAGCTAAGTTTATAATGTAAATCTGGAATGAAATTTAAATACATTCTTCAACATGTTTTTTAGGCTTGTCAGCATTTTTGGAGGCTGTGAGTTTATGCAGGGTACAAAGAGGGAACTCTTAAAATTATATGAATCATATTTCACTTCACAAAGCTAAAACATTGTCTTAAGACGTGTCCATGTTCTCGAGAGTTCGTATGGAAAGTCAGTATGAGGTATTTCATTACTCCTCGCCAATATGGCAAATATTCATCTGCAGGCTCCAGCTGTTGGAGAGGATGTGGGGAACAGGAGGAGAGCTACACTCATATTTTTTTAAAGTGTCCAACACTATCAACTTTCTGGAGTGAGGTTGAGAAAGCTTGTACAATGGTTTTTGGGCTAAATGAACATCTTAGCTGGGAAGCTTTTTTTGGGAATAAATATTTCTAAAAAAAAATTAACATAGCTGGTATACATATATTTAATATTCTTAGAGTGACAACCGTGAAGCAGGTGACAAGAACATGGAAAACAAAAAATCCCACCAAAACTCAATCTTTGGTTAACAACGATAAAGGAGATTTTAGAATCTGAAAAATTAACATACGAAATAAGAGGTACCATACAAAACCTAAGTAAGATGTACCCCAAAGAAAGACTTGGTAGACTATACAACTTTATAAATTCAGAACAGGTCAAATAGAGGTATGTCAATGCATTTATTCACACTGTATTACTATAGATTGAGTGATAGGTTTAGTGTACATATGTACGTGGGCTAGCAGATGTATGCGTTTAAGTATGAGTTTGTACGTGCATATGTATACATGTTTAAGTACATATGTAAATGTATAAAGAATTCTTTATTTGTCATTTCTTAATCATTAATTATTTTGAAAATGAAATGGAAAAAAAGTGCAATGTTTACTTTTGGATGAATTGTAATTGAATTATAACTGTATGAATATTGCAATAAAGTTACAAAAAAAAAGACATGTCCATGTGTGGAAAATCGTCTCTCTGCTGTATCCTTTATTCCTGGCACTCACCTAAAACTGGAGTGCTCAACCTACGATTTTTTATAAAAGTCTAGTGGAGGAAAAAGTGTGATTTTTGTCTCCAAATGTAACGTACAAGTAAAAGATATTCTTCAAAAATTCTTCTTCCAGGTGCATTTCAAATAAATTGAATAAAAAAAAAAATGGTGCAGCTTTCTAGCTCTACTGAAAGGACATTTTGGTCACTTGATTGTTAGTTTGCCTTTTTGTTTATAGGATTTGACTTATTTAAAGGTGCAGTGTGTAGAATTTGGCATTTTAGCGACATCTAGCGTTCAGATTCTAGAATGAGCCTAATTGTAACCAAAATGTCACGTCGCTGAGCAACGGAACACTGTGGAGACCAAAAGGGATCGTGAACACGGCACACAATTTATCTTGTATGTGTGTGTTTATACAGTTTGAATCCCTAGGACAGAGTAACAACTTTCTATACATCCACCGCCATCCTCTCCTCTTTCTGCATTCCAGGTAGTTTTCAGAACTGACGGACAGATTCTCGTTTCGTTCTTTTTGTCCACCCGTAGACAACATGGCGGATCAATATGTCGGCCTACACAAAACAGCGGCCCGCGGTAATGTAATATTTTTTACAAAGATTTTTCTAACTAAATAAAAATAAAACAAACGTTTTATGGGGATGATTGTACTCCTATTTTGACAGACTTTACATACAAATAGAAACATATATCTCCTATATTCACCATTTCTGTTTGACAAAATGCGGTGGATGTATAAAATGCCACATTCTACACACTGCACCTTTAATTTGGATCTGCTCCTCATCATCTGCCACTAAACTCTGTAGAAGATCCAGCTGCAATGCAAACCAATGTCCAGCAGATGGCAGTGTAGGGTTGTAGCTGTCCTCACACATCAGTGGTGATGCACAGACATTTTTCCAATTTTTAGACATCATATCCTCAGATGTTAATTTATGCTGACACATCTCCCTTGAAGGACTGTACCCTTTGACTAAATGATACTGATTTAACTGCTTCTTAACTCAAATTCACTCACAGCCACCTTCATAGATCCAAGTTAGCAGTCAAAGTATCAGACAAAAGACAAAGAGACATGGAAACAGGTAACATCAAATAGGATCAGATGATAAGAGTTTTCAACATATGTATGTAAACCAAGCAAATGAGGTAAGGAAATTAGTGTTCGGACAAAGATTTATTTGCTGTAATAATGCTTTTAGAAAATAAATCTCATACTTCTTTAAAACTTGTTTGTTTCTCCTTTAGATTGCGCTGCATCTGTAAGAAAAATGCATCTGTGGGATGAGCAGCAGAGCTGATAATGTGGGTTGTGTTTATGAAAAATTTGCCAAAACCGTTGCTGCTTATGCCAGACAACTTTGCTAATGACTCTTGTTTAGAGCTTCCGGTGCCCTCAGGTGCTGACAGTCAGATGCCTGATACTTACTGACTGATCTGGACATGGCCCGTAGGACAAGTTCAAGATAGTTTTTCAGAAAACCAAGTTGCAGCATTCTTTGAAGCGACACCTAGTACCACCTCACTCTCCAAGTTTCATATAAGGCAAGAGACAGGCCCCAAGTAGATATCCTAGCAAGACAACACCCAAGAAGGTTCCTGAGTGATAATCAGCACTCAGGAACTGTTAGCAGTCTTCTACATATTTGCAGGCAAGGTCTGCAGGATAAATGCCTTTCCAATCAAACTTTGGATCAACCTACATACAAGGCAGAAGCTGAGTTGAGGCAGGACTTGTGGCCATCTCAACAACACCAGCACAGCACAGGCTTAAGCCATGTCAATCATCTGCATTTGAGAAAGCAGCAGAAGGGAAATTCAAACAAAGGAATCAAATAAAAAGGACTCAGAGTCCCATCAGCCACTGGAGCCCATTTCACAAATAGGTGTGAAACCAATAAGGACACTCACAGGAGGGTCTCCCAGACACAGGAGGGGGTCTAACTGCTGACACCTGCTCCTTCCTCACTGTCTTACCCCTAAACTTCTTCCTCTGAAACTTCGACCAAATGACTCCAAGGCTGTGGTCGAATAGTCGCCTCCTAAGACCTTTCCTATCTACTTTTCCTTAACCCTGATGGAAAACGTCAAGAGGTTAAGCAAAGGAGAATTCAGAAGGACTTAGGAAAGGAAAACTGCCGTGCAGAGAGAATCCGACTACACTTTACACTACATCATCATGTGACGGCGGATGTGCCACGGTGAAACTACAATTTTCCGAAGGTGGACTGCAAAAGGTGCATCACGTATCATATCATGACAATGAACACTAATCAATGCATGAAAATAAACGAACTAAATGAAAGAAAGGCACAAACTGTGAAGACCACAATCTAATGGTGTACACATTATTAATACTGAACCGTGTTTAAAACGTAATCAACATCAAATGTCTCATATCCTGCTCTCTTCAGAGAATCAGACTACTGGAAAGTTAAGGCAGGTTTTGGTAAACTTTAGAAAGGATGAACAGCAGTGGTTACTCACATGGTCTGTGTGATTTGTTCATCATTATTCGGTTGAATTCTGAAGCAGTCGGAATACGTACTGTTTATAAAAGCTGTTGCCGCAGAGAATTGTGGGGCAGAAAAATCTCCTCTCCTTTCTTAAAGGATGGTCCGGTGTATCCTATGCTAAAGGAGATAATAAAGGAGGCATTGAGCCACCTTTCCTAAACATTTAAACTATTCGAACAGCTCTAATCACGAACTATTTCCGGTTCATTTCACTCCGTTAGGAACCTTCCTGAGCAAAAATGACTATTCGACCGCAGCCTAACACGTTGCCAGGAAAGGGCCTCTTCTCCTCTGCACTAGGCATCCCTGTGGGCTCTGAAGTGTTGGAACACAGCCTGCTCCTTGGCAAAGGTACAGACCTTGTTGGAAATGCCCAGTCTGTTTAGTTGTCCAGAATCCATGACAAATCTGCAGGTGGCGCATCAGGTTAGCCAACATCCACAGAGAACCCACCTGCAGAGGACACACGCTGGAAGACGACACAACGACATCCACCAGAGATTACTGCTGCTGCTGGATCTAACTACCTGAGCCCAACAGATGAACCTCCACATCTGTACCCAGCCTCTTTTCCTCTTTATCCACCACGACATTTAACAAATTCGATTGCAATTTAAGTAGAAGTTGTTTGTGATCATGTTCATATTCACTGTGATAAGAGCTGGTTCAGTGTATGGATTTACACCTTCCTTTTTCATTAAAAACTAACAGATGGTGACCATTTGGGTTCATGTCTTAATTTACAAATATAAATATTTATAAAATAAGTTATAGCAAGAAATAATCAACCAAATGTATTGCATTAAACCACAACACAGGAGAGGTATAAATATGTATTTACCCTTTCATGCAGTGAGGGGTACTAAGCACATAAAACGACCATCTAAGACCAAAGCCATGTGTTGAACGAGGCTTTTATTAATGATTATTTTTTATTATTATTCAAGCACAATCAATCATAATCATCTATTTTTCTACAGCCATTGTGAAGTGGACACTAAAGGCACTGCAGTTGTTGCATTCTACTATAGCCTGATTTTTTTTTAGCACCATGGGTTTCCACTTGCCTCATACTTAATTTATAAATAGCTGTTTAGATATTTTATTTAATTTATATATTATAGTGAAATGTACAGCAGCACATAGTTTGATATCAGAAAAATGGGCGACTGCTGCCACATTCAGCCAAAGTCCACCTGATTACACTGCACTAAAACCAGCAAATTTTTTTACAACTAGTTTTATTGGTTATATAATTACAACTTTTAAATGGTTACCTTCGCCAGGGAGGTTTGTGTTCGGGAAAGTTTGTCTGTCTGTGAACAAAATAACTCAAAAATTAATGGATGGATTTTGATGAAAGTTTCAGGAAATGTTCAGCATGGGAAAAGGAAGAACTGATTCAATTTTGGTGTTGATCCGGATCACCGTCTGGATCCGCCATGACGAAAAATGCGATTTTCATGAATAACTACTAAAATAGATATCACTAGAAAAGCACTCGGAGAGCGCAGACCCCCACCAGCACCACAGTCCTCACTCATATTGTGATTTTCACCATAAATATTAGTCCTACCTTTATTTCATCGAAATATTTACATTTCTTGACCATGAAAACATACCATTAGCAACTGGATTCACAATTACCTCCGCCAAGGAGGTTATGTTTTCGGGAGAGTTTGTCTGTCTGTCTGTCCGTCTGTGAACAAAATAACTCAAAAAGTTACAGATGGATTTTGATGAAATTTTCAGGAAATGTTCAGCATGGGAAAAGGAAGAAGTGTTTTAATTTTGGTGTTGATCCGGAACACCGTCTGAATCCGCCATGACAAAAAATGTGATTTTCGTGAATAACTACTGAACTAAAATAGATATCATTATGAATCCAGTTGCTAATGGTATGTTTTCATGGTCAAGGAATCTAAATATTTACGTGAAATAAAGGTAGGACTAATATTTATGGTAAAAATTACAATATAGGAGAGGACTGTGGTGCTGGTGGAGGTCTGCGCTCTCCGAGTGCTTTTCTAGTTCTTACTTGCACAATAACATACCTACACTAGCACGTCCTTATTGCTCAGGCCTTGTGTTAAATTCCAATCCAATAAATCTTTCTGTTTCCCCTTGGGCGGATCAACTACAACAAAGGTTTTGCAGTCATGAGTGAGTCTTTTGCCAAAAGCCAGAGCAGACTGCAGATATGACTGGACGTCTTCCAGCAATAATGTAAATGCTGCAGCAGCTCTTCACGTGCTGACTGTGTCTGCAGTTCATTATCGGAGCAGGTGGATGAAACTCATCTCTTACGGACGCTCAGGGCAGGATGACACAGAGGAAACGACAGGGCGTGTTATGTACGAGCAATCAGTGTTCAGACATCATAAATGTTTAATCAGCAAATGGGTGCTGCTCTGATGACCAGGGAAGATGATCAACACACGTGAGTCAAAGTTTTTCAAGTTATGCAATCTAGACAAAAGGTGATGCTTTTGTAAGTTAGGAAATTCTAAGTCAGGCATCTGATCTGGTTCAAAGAGCAAAAAGCCTGCAGGAGGTGCTTTTTTCTCTATAAATGATTTTTTACCATGTGTTAAGTTCTGATATAACAAAAGAGAGTGTAACATATTCTGACATCCACTTGGTGTTCAGTAGCAAAGAAACCTTTAGATAATTTCCTTAAAAACTCAGCATCTGAGTCCTGTTGTGTGTCAAATTTCCATCAAAATTCTCAATTTCATTAAAAGTTGCCCACTACTCTCCTGCAGGTGTTTACCCTCGTCCAGTTGAAGACAACAATCTGGAGCATCCTGAATGGCAGCTGGTGGTCTCTTTCTTCTGTAAAGGAATGATCGAAGGGGTGGTTCTGCTGCTCCTCCTCTGGCTCCTCATTCAAGTCCTCTTTGTGCAAAATCTGGAAGGTATGGAGCTTTTCATCACTGTAAGTGTTTGCGGATGAGATTTAATGAGGGTGCATGATTTAAAGGGATATTTCAAAATTTTTGATGTTGGATGTATCGAGTGAAGCAGCTGAAGAGCTCCCAGCAGTGCCGTATCTTCAAGAGGATGAGCACATTCCTGCAAAAAAGTGTGATTAGTTTGTGCTAAAAAAAATTGTATCTGTGCTGCTATAGTTTTTAAGTTATTAAAGGTGCTATGAGGGGAATCCATTCCCGGTGGCATAAAGACTCTGCTACCCATGAGCACATGCGGTGACTGTCGTAAAGACGTGACCCAAGCCAAAGTGTGTGTTTGTTGTGATGCTAATGAATGCAGCTCGGACCTTCCTCAGAACTCTGCATTGCTTTACAACTTCTTTTTTCAACAACTTACAGGATGCAAAGCGACGAGGTAATGTGTCTCTTTCTAGTTACGTAGCGGTAGTTTTTGATGTGTGACAACAAGCAATTTTTGGAAAACTTAGGCCCCATCGACACAAAGACAAAACGCTGAACAGTTTCCAAAAAGACGAAGGCGTCTCAGAAAATGCGTGGGTCTATACGAATGCACCCAATACACATCAAAACGCTGTAAAACACATGCCAGACCTCTAGGGGCGCAGACAAAAAAACAGTGGGCATGCGCACTTGCGGCAAAAGTTGTAAACAGATATTGTAGTCAGAGACCACCGTAATGTGTCTGTGATTATTGTTTGTTTAACTCGGTGGTGAAGAAGGGTTAGGGTTAGAAGTGGGTGAGAAGAAGGAGGTTTTGCTGCAACAGGGATAGTAGGGTCACTAGCTTCATCAGCACATATGCAACACCGTCCTCCACCATTGTTGTTGTCGTTGCCGCGTGTGGCGCATGCGTGTCAATGAAGATATGAAACAATGACGTAAGCGTATCTGAAAAGTGGCGGAGAGCCAGTAATCACGGAGCTGCGTATACGGCATTTCAAAATCTTTCCACTCTGGAACCTGGTTTCAAAAATGATCGTTTACAGACCCCCAAAACGCCGTCTTTGTATCGATGATACGCAGATTCGGCAAAAAACGTACGCGGCTATATATCTCTACTTACAGCCCGGTGCTTTAAGACGTGTCCGAATAATATGAATTTGCTCTGGTTTTAATTGTCTTGTTCCTGAAGTTGAGTATCTAGGCCAGTCCAGCCCTGTCCGACCCGACCACGAAGCTAAGGAATAGCTTTTATAGATAACCTATTTTGATGCTATAAAACTCATCTTAAAGTGTGTATTTCCATCAGGCATATATCTAAAAGTGAGACTTTTTTGTAATTACTAGAAACTCCTCATAGCATCTTTAAATATTCATCAAGTCCAAATGCATTAAGTACGCGATTATGCTCAGGGTGCAATTAGGATCCATAAAAGCAACTGGGAGTAACATGATAAAATTAACCAACTGGTCAAAAATGTAGGTGACTGTCAGGTGAGCTGAGTCCCCTTGAGGGTGTTCCAAAACAGACCTGAGTGAAGGTTAGACTGAAAGAGAAGTTTTTCGGCACACAGGCAGTGATCTCACAGACATGAAGACTATGAAATTACTGATTAGATTGATCTTGTCTTCTTAGAATATAAATGTTTTACTGTTCTTCTATTAAGACATAAAGGCGTGGTTACCTTGACATGTTTCGACGTTACTCTGCAGTCTTCTTCAGAAACTGTCATCCTGACAGCTGTGACGTGTCTTGCTTGCTTCCGGAGGAAACAGCTGATAAAGACACGTCACAGCTGTCAGGATGACAGTTTCTGAAGAAGACTGCAGAGTAACGTCGAAACATGTCAAGGTAACCACACCTTTATGTCTTAATAGAAGAACAGTAAAACATGAAGACTATTAAAGCTGTTTGTAAGTTGCCCTAATGTCTCTTTGACAAGTGATTATTACCTCCGCCAAGGAGGTTATGTTTTTGGGAGAGTCTGTCCGTCCGTCCGTCCGTCTGTGAACAAAATAACTCAAAAAGTAATGGATGGATTTGGATGAAATTTTCAGGAAATGTTCAGCATGGGAAAAGGAAGAACTGATTCGATTTTGGTGTTAATCCGGATCAGCGTGTGGCCGCCATGGCAAAAAATGTGATTTCTGTGAATAACTACTGAATTGAAATAGATATCACTACGAATCCAATTGCTAATGGTATGTTTTCATGGTCAAGGAATCTAAATATTTAGATGAAACAAAGGTAGGAGTAATATTTCTGGTCAAAATGACAATATGACTGAGGACTGAGGAGGACTGGCGGAGGTCTGTGCTCTCCGAGTGCTTTCTAGTTTTAAATGTTTAACATGCTTTATTATATTTATTTAATGATGTACTTTACAAAGAGGCATTTGCAAGTCATCTCCTTGTTTGTAACAGCTTGTTTGGTTGGATTTGGACAAAAAATTGGTTGAGTAGTGTCCTCATATCATAACTAGAAAGCACTCGGAGAGCGCAGACCTCCGCCAGTCCTCCTCAGTTCTCAGTCATATTGTCATTTTGACCATAAATATTACTCCTACCTTTATTTCATGTCAATATTTAGAATCCTTGACCATAAATGTTTGGCTATTGCTCCACTGCACAGCACAAGAAAACTATGTTTATTATGTAATTTAGATAAACTACCTCTTGATCCAACCTTTGATTGCTATATACAAGCTTCTGTCACACTGCCCCAAGACTTATGAGATCTTGTGCTCCATTTTTGAGATTTTTTTCAGAATATGTAAGACAAAAGTAGATCCATCTCCTCTGCTTTCACTGTTTGATTTTATCCCAGGCAACAACTCTGTCAACAGTTGAAAAATATGAATGTCTTCCTGTTCCCTTTGGTTGAAAGACTCATAGGGCCCTAATTTCGTGGCATAGCGCAGGTAGGTGCAGAGCCTGATGCACCCCAAGCAGTGTTAATCTCGTCCAGTGCACCGCCTTGCGCTGCCAATTTGCCAATTTGGTAGACCATCTGTGCAGACATGGGAGTTACGGCACACCAGGGGGAGGTGCTGACAGATTCAGGTTGGCGCAGTACAATTTCGTGCCAAAAAATTTTGCGGAAGGTGCGCTGAAAGCTCGCCAGCTCCAACCTGGTCTATTCTCGGCGCAAGCGAAGCGCACCCTCCACAGCTGTAATTTGGTGACAGGTGCACATGTGCGCACACATCACCAAACCCTCAGAGGCAGGTTTCCAGACTGTCAGGCACATTTTAATGCAATAAACAATCACAGCAATCACTATTTAATGTAACCGTCTGAACCAGCATATACATTTATATCTATATTAACTGTCCCGTCACATCTGATGTCGGATTAAAGCCGTTTGTCATAATGGAAACTTAACCTGACGGCAGCTGGAAGTTTGATGCACATCTCAAAAGCCAACAACAAACAACCTCATCATCTGATACGGAGTATATATCTGTCTTCTCTCATTTCATGAAATTCAGAATAAAAGAGTGAGAAAAAGACAGAGAAAAAAAGAGAGAAAATCAATGTATGTCACTCAGTGTCTTAAGGATTTACCTGTGTTTTCCCATATTTCATAAAATTCATACCACATTGAAAATATTCATATCTTTACTTAAAAATGACACTTAGTAATCTAATCAGTCGTAATGTAGGCACCATACACTTGTGCATGTGTTTGAGTATGTATTTGTATTTAGCTAATACTATTATTATGTTTTTTTTAAAATAATATTCAAATATTTTGTCATATTCCTTTGCTTTCTGTTATTTTTATTTCTGCTTTTGTACAATTGCCTTATTGTTAATTTAAAATAGTGAAGTATATGAAGTACTGTATAAAATACATTATTTATTTGTCCTCCAGTGAGTAATGTGTATCTCTGCCATCCAACCAGACGCAGAACACACATTTAATGAAATATGCAAAAGGTCAATTGGTTCAAAACCTCTGCCTCTAGATATGAGACATGAGTCAAAGGAAAATAGTGAAAAATTAAAATTTTAATTTCCATGAAGAATCTTTTGTTACAGTTATTGTCCTGAGCGATGTCCAGGTTGCACTCACAGTAGGACCAGATGCTCCATATTATGTTGAAACAACATTCCTCCTTCACCAGTGTCCTCCGGCCTTCTCCCACACACACAGATCTTAAGTTCTCTAACCCTAAAATTTCAACTTAGTCTGCCTGTGTAGCATACCGTGTGTGCCACACACTGTGCAGCAAATCGCCTCCAGCCTTTTCAATTTACCGGTTTACACGTGCTGCACCTTGATCCGTCTCTGGCCTGTGTCAGCAGTGCAGCTCCAGGCTGGTCTGCTTGATTTTTTTGAAAAGTTGACTTTTAATAGGAGAAACTTTGACCTTGCCAAGAAGATCATCTCAAAACAGAAAAATAAGCTCTCAGCTTTCAGGTAATATCAATATGCAGCAGGACAAGTAAATATCTGTGCAGACAACAAATCAGCATTGAACAGGCAACAAAGTCTGTTATTTATGTCTTTCTCCTTATTTATACATGGATGTTTCTCTGTATCTGTATTTTGTGATCTCCTGTTGTAACAGCTCAGGGATGCCCTTCTATGTGCAGCACTTTAGAAACATTTCCAATGAGAAAAGTCCTTTGTTCAGGAGAGATTTCACACTTAAACACACATAAAAAAGTTTTTACATCAATTCATGTGATGAGAATGGAAATGCTGGCAAAAACCCCAATATTGTGCAGCATTTATTGATGTACAGTGCTTAACGAATTCTTTTAGACCACCAACCAATACAAGGTTTATACCACAGCTTCCCTGAATTAACAGCATTGGTAATTACCACAGCCATTTTTTTATGTTCCTGAAATATACACCATTATGATATTTTAATGCTAGAATATAACTATTGTTGTTGTCCATGAATTTTTGAATTCACTGTTCTACAAATTAAAGACAGTGGCAGATTTCATTATTGTCTTTGATTAAGAGATGAAGACATGGTTATTTACTTGCATTACTGAACAGAAAAAGTTTAAGTGGTTGAATTTGGGGTTTATTAGTTTCTGATTTCTCAAACATTTTCGGTTTTAAGCAGGTTTTTAATGACTCCCAAAATATGTTTTTTTCCTATTTTTATGTTTACATCTTTTTAGGCACTGTACCCTGCTAACAGACCAACGGGCCCTGTTCTTATTCTGTAAATTCAGTGAATTCATAATGAATCAAAGCAACATGATTATTTTTTCTTCCGGCGCTGCTTGAGCTGCCACTCAAGCAGCGTTGGAATTCTATTCTATTCTATTCTATTCTATTCTATTCTATTCTATTCTATTCTATTCTATTCTATCAAAGAAACATTTCCTGTTTGTCTTAGTTTTTTTCTTGTTTTTAATGAGACCACAGCTGTCTTGAATAAATGCAGTGAGTGACATAATCATGGCAGAAGCATCATCATATAGTTGACCTTCAAAGTGTTGGATATTTGCTGCCTTTTGGAAGAGTGAATATGGAACAGTCCAAACAGTTAAAGATATTCCCTGATTATCTTTCATTAGATTCATTGGCTCAGATTGGATCTAAATTCTTTCAGTATGGACCAGGTATGTGGGCCGCATATGTACGTCATTTGACCATGGTCTTTGTGTGAAATGACGTGCGACTCACACTCTCTTTTGTGTCCATGGTGGATGTGTGGGTGTTGACATACATTGAAGGGAGAGCTTTCACTGCATAATGAGGCATGTTACATGTTTACTACAGGAGAGAGTGGATCTACGGACCAGTTCAGACCAGAGATTCACAACACGATCATCTAGAACGATTCAGGTGTCAGCTACAGCTGTGTGAACTGAGATGCTGCATCTTAAAGCTATGGTGTACTATTTGGAAGCTTGGTACATCCTAATAGGCTGGTCCTATGGTCCGATCTACGCAATATAAAGACCAACAAGAATGAAAAAAATCCATTCAGTATATCGGCTGCAAAGCGGCATAATAGTTGACCAATCCGAACCGCCGTTCCCCGCGGTTAGATTTAAAAAGTATTAAACTTGCAGTTTAAGTCTCTGCAAAAGCTGCTGTGTGATGTACCACATGTCACATGACTCATAAAGAGAGGGCCAAATAACCTGAGATTATTATCCTGCAAATTCTGTCTGTTATATGTAGAACAGACACATTTTGGCCAAATGTTGAAATACGAAATGCAAATAATAATAATATAAACATACAAACACCAACAGAAAAAAAGAGTATTAAATTAGGGCTGCAGCTATCGATTCTTTTTGATCGATTACTCTGTCAAATATTTTGGCGATTAATTGAGTAATCAGATAACAGTTACATTGCGCTTGCTGCTTCTTTTTTTTTTACATTGAATCACTACACATTATTATTAGTAGTGACACACAAAACAGAAAAGCCAGGTCACTTCAATTAACAACTTGTTTTTCTTATTTTGAACATTCTGAGCAGAAATGGGATCTCAAAATCAAAATCTATACTTTTATTTTACTCTGGGTCATATATTTTTTTACGTTTTTTAAATTTGTATTCCACCTTGTCTATTTTTGCTAAATTATTGCCTTTACTACTGTACCATATTGATAATCTTATTTTGCTTACTTTATTTCTAGGACCAAATAATCTCATACTTAGATACTAAGATAATGTAACTAGCTAATGTACATTTCTATAACATATGAAAGCATTCCCTACACCTGCTTCCTCTACTCACTGTCAGTGTTTCCTCTTCTACTCTCTGCAGTCAAATTAAATGTAAAGTTATTGGATGTGAACAGTATGTAAACTAAATACACATGATTCTGGGCAAGTAGCCTCTGCATTGATTTACGTTCTGAACCAGCCTTTACACGGAGCCATAATCAAAGTAGGTTATTTACTAGCCCATATCTCAGTTATTGATCACATTAGCTGCTTCTGTTGATGTATCATGAGTGTCATCCTGTTGTGTCGCTCTGACGCACAGACCGGATGTTTACTGTTGACGTGCTGCAGCAGTGACGACGTGCTATCATGCTAAGCTACGTGCTAAGCTAACTCCGTTTGACATCAGACACACTGCACTGTGTTTTCTTTTCGTCCCTTCTTGTAGTGACCACACACTTGGGACGCTCTCTGCCATTTCTTCTGTGGACTCTCTCCTTTCTGTCCCTCTCTTTTCTCTTCCTTCATGATTTTACAAGCCGCGTAGCAGCGGAGGTAGCAGGCGCGTTGTGCCACCGTGCACTGTGTAGTAGTCCAGATATATATTTTATATGTATTATTATATATTAAACGAGGCTTCGAGGCACACAATTTGCCCCGAGGATATTTCGTAATCGAATAATCAGGATTATCCGAGGAATCGTTCCAGCCCTATATCAAACTATAGAACTAAACATTATCAAATACCAAAGTGATCATAAAGACGAGTGGACTCCAAACAGGAATACTGTGAACTTAAGTAAATCTGTTATTACTTTGCAGTATTGATGGGAAAGGAGGGATTCTCTGCTCTAAGACTGTTTAAATTAAATTTGCACATAAGAAATCATGATGAAATAAATGTAACAGTTCCAGAAAGGTACTTTGGGAAAACAAATCTGAGATTTATTCTGCTTTGACTTTATCGGCTCTGCATGTTTTAGATACAAATATGGAAGTCTGTGAGGATTAAAAGGTACAATCCTGCACCGACAGTTAGGCCTGTATAGATGTAGTAATTGTATCTTAATGACGGTGAGTGGCTGCACCAGTGGGCTGAGCTTCTTTAAAGAAAGCAGCAGAGCGTCTCTGCCTCTAACACAGAGAAATAAGAGCTCAGTCACCAGATGAAGCTGCCGGCTGAAGGTCTGTGCACTCTGACGATGATCTGCTCCAACACACAGCGCTGACTCCACACACACTCACAAATCTACCAGACCAAGGGAACATGGCGCAGTATACTCTACCAGGTAGGAGCTTTGATTTATTGATATTATGGTTGAATTAGTTGTAGTTTTCCTCTGTATTATGAGTAACATTTTCATTCTCATTCATTTATTTTTTATCTGGATGCCTTTGTTTCATTTTAACCATCATGCAGAAGCTTATATTCAAGGGTTGTATACCAAAGATTGGCTTTGTTTCAATCCTTTAAATCCCCAAACTATGAAGACAACTATTCAGACTATTCAGAAATAATGTCCTAATGAGCTAACAACTGCTCTGTAATATGCAAACCCTCAAAATTGCATAAAAGTTATCTTTTTTTGCAGTGTCTAGGGTTTGCATAGTACAGCACAGTTATTAGCTCAGCTTGCAAACATAATAAATCAGGTAAAGTAATTGCCATGATGCAGATCTATTTTTGCATTATGGAAAAATGCACATTAGGCTGCACAGAGCAGGATTTCACCTTCTGTTGCTGAACTTGCACAACTCAGATTTCAACATTACCTCATTCAGATGTGACATCAGGTCCGAGTGATTTTCGAGCATTATTGCTGCATCATACCCTCTCCGTGCTTTTAATCTCCTAATGGAGGCTCTCTGACGGAGATGAAATGGATCTGTATGAAAAGTTTGCACTGCGCAGCTTTGATAGAGTTTGATGTGGTTTAAATCGTAAAAGGTCTAAACATCATGCAGATTAAGCCTGTCTGATTATCTCTTGTGATGAGACAATCTGCTCATCCTCACTAAGTAACACATATTTTAAGAATAAGACTAAATGGCATTTCTCATGTTTTGCATAAGAAATCTTTCACCCTAATCCAAATTCTGCTTCAGTTTTGGTTTAAACCAGCAATCCACAGTGAATTGTAAAAGAAATAGTATTTGTTACAGCATATAAAAAATGATCTGTTCTCTGTGGTGTTGATAGACACCTGGCTGAAGCTCACAGCCTCTCCAACCTTATTTTCTGGTCCACAGTGTGTCTGATGTATGAGTCATCCAGCACAGCCTCATTATGTGACATTAAATGGACATCAGGGCTCAGCTCTAACAGTGTCAGTATCAGGAGCTCTGGTGGCACTGCTGCGGTTAAAACAGAGAGTGAAGTCAAACACATTGAATTTCACTGTGATAGTGTCTCTGTTAACGGCCAAGAACAAGAAGAAAAGTGAGAAACTAAGAAACTTACCGCCTTTGACTGTAGGAAGAATTGGACCAAGTCACGTGACTGACAGTGAAAAGAGCCTTGGAGTGCTTTGGAAGCCAATCCATGCAAGCAGCCATACAGAACAAACACCTTCTCAACCTATAGATCAACCTAGTTTGGCAAGGTTAAACAATGGCCGACATAAAAACAGGCCCCAGATGAAGAAGTTCAGCCCCCAGTTCAGTCAGTGGCATTAAAGGTGCTATGAGGAGAATCTATTACCGGCGACATAAAGACTCTGCTACCCATGAGCACGCGCTGCGACGGTCGTAATGCTGCGTTCCAGTAACCTCAGAACTGGGAGTGACATCATCTCCAACTCATTGGAGTTCCAGTTGAAGTCGAAAAAAGCATGCCGATCTACCAGGCTATTGTTAGCTGTTGTTAGCACGCCCTGCAAAGAGAAGATAAAAAATCTTGTCTTTGCAGAGTTTTCAATTGAAAACAGGTTGTAAAGGATTTGCAAATATTTGTCTTGTATTTAAATTTTAAAAGATGTCCCAGCTTCATTGGAATTGGGGTTTGTATTCGATATACTTAAAGGGACTGAGAGGAGTTTATAAGTAATTACAAAAAAGTCTCACTTTTAGATATATGCCTGATCGAAATACACGTTTAAGAAGAGTTTTATGGCATCTAAATAGGTTATCTATAAATGCTATTCCTTAGCCTTCCGGTCGGGTCGGACAGGGCTGGACTGGCCTAGATACTCAACTTCAGGAACAAGACAATTAAAACTAGAGCAAATTTATATTATTCAGACACGTCTTAGAGCACCAGGCTGTAAGTAGCCATATATAGCCGGCTACAAAACTACGATACTAAGTTTTCCAAGAACTACTTGTTGTCACACATCAAAAACTACCGCTACTTAACTAGAAAGAGATACATTACCTCGTCGCTTCTGTAAGTTGTTGAAAAAAGAAGTTGTAAAGCAATGCAGAGTTCTGAGGAAGGTCCGAGCAGCATTTATTTGCATCAACAACAAACACACGCTTTGGATTGCACACGTCTTTTGATGCGTTCCAGTTGTAGTCAGAAGTAGGAATTTCCGAGTTCGGAGTAGGAAACTGCAACTGGAACGTTCCCCGAAGTCGGAATTTCCTACTGGGAACTCGGTGAAACTTCCCCGAGTTGACAATGGAAGATGGATGCCCCCAGTGTGAACAGTTATTTAGCTCCTGTGATAATCCATTTATTTGCACTTCTGACTGGGGTGTGTCGCTCTAGATCAGCTGTATACATAGTATTGTTGGACTTATATTTACAAAAATGCTGCCATAGTGATAATTACATTCTTCATGTGATATTTGTGAACAACAACGCAGGGCTTGCTAACAACAGCTAACAATAGCCTGGTAGATCGGCATGTTTTTTTCCGGCTTCAACTGGAACGCTGATAAGTCGGAGATGATGTCACTCCCAGTTCTGAGGTGCTGGAACGCAGCATTACGACAGTCGCCACGCGTGCTCATGGGTAGCAGAGTCTTTATATCACCGGTAATAGATACTCCTTACAGTCCCTTTAAACCATTGGGCAATGAGTACTTCATTATTGGTAGTTAATGATTGTAAATTTGATGAATGAAAGCTTACACAGAGAGAGATCTTAGATAGATCAGAGTTAGTGCTGTGCATGTGTGCCTAACTACTCAGCTGTGGCTTTATATCATTTACACAATTCTGAATACAACCGTGAGACACATCCTCTGTAATCTCATCACAGGCTCAGAGTGCAGACACAACAAGATAATGCTGAGATGAAGATGCTCTGATATGTTACGTAATGAATTAAGCTTTAATGAACTGATAGGCCGTCCCTTCTCTCTGACAGGCTGCCCACTCAAAAGCACAAAACTGATTTAATTTGTAGCTTTGAGATGAATGTGTTTCGGTCCGAGTTTCTTTCTTTATTCTTTGCTCTGTTTTTCTGCCATTTCCTGACTACTCTGTCTTCCTCTCTCTTGGTCCTCATTGATGCACAAACACAGCATAGCATGGCTTGTTTTTATCCCATGATCCAACTGATGTGCAGAAGTCCGATGTGGGACAGGAAAGAACATAGATTATAAAATGGCTGAGAAAAGATGTGAAGAAGTGGGCTAAAACTTTGAATGGACCTGCATACAACAGGCATCAGTGGTGACGTCATTGGAGGAACACTTAGCCAATCATACACTGACACAAAAAATAAAACAGGGGCATTGTCACTTTTAATTGAAGCAAATAGGAAATGAAAAGTGTTTATAAATGTTTTTGCTGGATTATATTGTATTTTTAAAAATACAACCATCATAAATGTGTACGTTTTTAAACAGAGGTACTATAACCTTGATGGAGTTTTCATTTCTACTTTACCTAAAGTAAATATCATTGTTAGGTCAATTTATAACTCTCTGATGAGGAGTTCTCCAACAGCACAAATCTTTACCAACATTCTTTGTCCAGCTACAACTGAAAATGTGGAAAACTACCCTATTACACTTTGTACGGTGGCGTATTGCATTCACATGAAAATGAATAGAAATCTGCCTTTTTATATGAGATACTATCTCGTAAAAACAGGAATTTATTTATTTATGAATTTACTGTTTTTACGAGAAACTATATCATAAGAAGAGGAATTTTATTTATTTTTGATTTTCCTGTTTTTACGAGAAACTATATCGTAAAAAGAGGAATTTTATGTATTTTTGATTTTCCTGTTTTTATGAGATACTATCATAAAAACAGGATTCCACCTGACGCTTTGCTTCGAGACATGCTGCTGCATTTATCAACCAGGTACGCGGTCAAAAATAGGTACAAAAACCGCAACGTCGAGCAGATCCGACTTTGTGTCGGAACAACTGCAAATTCCTCAGGTGTCTGTGCAATGTGGACAAACTAATAACAATACCATCTACACCGCTCAAAGACACAAGTATCTCCCAATTTTTCAAACCGAGCGAGAAATAAAACTGAATAAGGTCTAACATGCGCGACATGTTCGTTACTTTTGACATTCCTTAGTATCTCATAAAAACAGGAAACTCAAAAATAAATAAATTCCTGTTTTTACGAGATAGTATCTCATAAAAACAGGCGGATTTTATTTATTTTCAAGATAATGCAATACGCCACCGTACTTTGATAACAAGTCCATTGAAAAGTTTTGCATCTGTTTTCTGATCACCACCAAAATCTAATCACTTCAACTTTTTTCCACTGACTTGTCTCGTTGGGAAAAAACAGGGTCACCGTAATTTTTGATGCTCTTCAGGGCAGGGCCAAAATTAATGTTGCCCCATCCAAAGCCCTACCAAACCAACAGCAGTGCATCGACTGCTGCCAACAGCACGGCTGCACCAGAGGTCGACTGAGACTCAGAACAAAGATAAAAACACCAGCGACTGATCACAGATCATTCCTCCATGTAGTTACAGGGTCCCCTCAGTGTGTACAATTTCCCTGTTCTGATGATGATCAACAAAACTGATATGAATCATGGGTGTCACTGTGAGGTTTTGGTTTCTTCAAAAAAATAAGCTGTCCTCAAATAAGATGCCCAGATCTGTCTGTTGAAACACTATCTATAAACAATAGAATGTAGTTGATTAAATGGGTTTAATAGGGCTGCAGAAAGTATGACTTCATGTAAAAATAATTATCTTCAAACAAAATCAGATTTTCAGTGTTCATTTGCTGGTGTGATGTGCTTGACTCCCATTAGTTTCACATCTAGGCTGCCAAACAACAGCTCATTATTTTCCTCTTTACATTTCCTCGTGCATGTGCCTCACAACAAGAAGGTTTCTGGTATGAACCCTTGTCAGTCAGGGCCTTCCTATGTGGAGTTTGAATTATCTCCCTGTGCTAAAAAGTATTTATCTGAAGACCCACTGATTTTTTTGTTTGTTTTTTGTTTTTTTGGGGCATTTTGTGTCTTTATTGATAGGAGAGAGACAGAGGATAGGCTTGTGAAAGGGGGTGAGAGAGTAGGGGAAGACACTCTGCAAACTGGTCACAGGCGGGATTCGAACCTGGACCGGCAGAAGCAAGTACATGGGGTGCCTAATTGTTAACCACTCTGCCAAACCAGCACCCTGAAGACCCACTGTTTTTGTATTAAAATAAATCCTTTTGACTCATATTTACTGAATTGCTTTAGAGGAAAACAGTGTAATAATACATTTAAAGGTGTAGTCAGCGATGTGGGAGAAAACGAGTGGAGAGGTTGTTTATAAACGAATTTAGACCCGCCTCTCCCTTCATACCTCACCCCTGGCTCCACCTCAAAAGCTGATGGACGTGCATCGTCATGGAAACGGCCATAGAAACTGCGTAGCTGACCAACATAGCTAAGGTAACCCCGACTCATCAGAAAACTCGACTGACATTATTAATAACATCACGACAACAGTACATTCTGGCAGATTAGACAATAAGATGAATGCTGTTACTGTTATGTGAAGCACCACAAAGCTAATGTTGCTAACCTATCCAGCAGAAAGACGGCGACATCAGCGTCCGTTTACAGGTCTTTAAATTCGCAGAGTTCCCTCCACCGTCGGAAAGCACACCAATGTTGACCCGGGTCTTCGCTCTTTCATGGTCATAGCCCTTCTTTTTCACTTTTCACTCCTCTGACCTTTTTCTTTTGGGCTGTTTTTCAGCCATTGCTACTGCACCTATTGTATCTCTTACGCTAATTGCGCACGCTGCGCAACCTACGACTCCCCCTCCCCCCTCTGTCTGATCTGCGCATGAGTATGATCGCCCCCTGGATGTGGGGAGGTGTACCCTGTTTTGGTAACTCGGCCCGAGCCACAGTATTTACCTGCTCAAATTCAGAGCCAAGGCTGTGTATTGAAACCGGACTTTTTTTTTTCAACATTTTTTTATTTATTTATTTTACCTTTATTTAACCAGGAAAAAGTCTCATTGAGATTAAAAATCTGCTGTCAGTGGAGACATCTTGTGGATGGAGAGGAGAAATACGGTGATTTTGACAAATAGTGCATTAGATTAGAAGATTAGGAGATCGCTGACTACACTTTTAATCAAAGTCGACATTTTTCATTAGTGCACTGATTGGGATCAGTTAGCCTAGCTTTGAGGTGTTTACATAGACCTCAAGACAAAGCTTGACAACAACAGCGAGTTTTCAGCTTTGCAACTTATTCATGTGGGAAATAAAATCTGTTTCACATTTCATTTCAGCTGTGTGACAGTGTGGCACGTGCCAGTGGTGACCTGACTTTCGTGTCTGACCCTCTGTTTTTCTGTTCCTCTGAAGTTCACCTGCAGATCCTGCTGGCCGTGGGTCTGGCTGTGTTCTGTTACTGTCTCATCCTCGGCTGCATCCTTTGCTGCCGTAGAAAGAAGAAGAGTGTTTCCTCTGAGGACAAAGAAGCCGTCTACTTGTCTCCTCACCGCGCTGAGCGTGTAACTGTCACGCTAACTCCGTCCCCGTGCACGCAGCCTGTCAAACAGCAGTACCAGGAGCTGGATGGTGATGTGTTGGAGTTCCCTTCCTCCAAAAGCAGCTCCTCTCCCTCAGAGGATGACCTCCCTGCCCTGCCCTTTGACTCCAGTCCCAGCAGATCAGGCCAGCCATCTTCTGGCTCTTCTTTTGCAATGCGTCGCCTCAGCACCCCTGCTGTCCCCTGCTCACCCGGTAAACGCTCCAGCCATGGCAGAGCCTCCCTGCCCTCCCTCACTAAGCTCAGTCTGGTGTCTAAGTCCCGTCGGGCCGTGGGTCGCCGAAGCACCGTGAGTGGGGAAAACTTTCTGTACACCGAGAGCAGCCAGCTCACTAAGGCTGCTGCTGGAGGCTCCGTCCAGCAGGGAGAGGCATTTCAATCACAGTATGGTTCCAGCTCCCTCTCCATCCCCTCCAAATCAGCCCCCCTCCTGCACTTCTCCCTGCTCTTCTCCTCCACCTCTGGCACTCTGGTGGTCAACATCCTTGGGCTCTCAGGGGCCAGTCGGAGGCGCAGTGGGGTGTTTGTGCGGGCCAGCCTTCCTCCACTTTGCCCCTCTCCTCAGCAGGTTGCGTCTCGGCGCCGCAGCCTCAGCCCTGACCTGCACAGCCAGAGCTTTGTGCTGGAGGTGGGCTCTGTGGACGAGCTTCGTACGTGCACGCTGAGGCTGGAGGTGTACAGCAGAGACTTCTCCGGCCTGAGGGAGGCTGCACTGGGTGTGGTGGAGCTGCCCTGTGAAAACATGGAGTGGGAGCCCGAGAGTACCACCACCTACACCAGACAGCTCATCCCCACCAAAAGCAAGCTGAAGAAGGTACTTGGTGATTATTCATTTAATGTGTAATTAATTTAAAATGTGTAGGGAGTAGGGATGTAACGATATGAACATTTTGAATCACGGTTATTGTGACCAAAATTATCACATTATCATCACGGTACTGTTGCAGTGTGCTCAAATGTTCAAAAAGTACTTTAACACACAATTGGAATCATTTGACCCCTTTAATACTTTAATCATAACAGTTCCTTTTTGTCAATACATGTGTCAAGAAAGCTCTTTGAGTACTCTTTTTTACCCTTCTTTCATGAGAAGTAAACAATTCTAGCATGTATTCTTCATTATTATGTTATAAATGCTGAAACAGTGTCAGTACAAGAAAAGAAAAAACAGATTTGTACTTTAAACAGGATTCTCTTTATAAACAATTGAAAATGAACAACAAATAACCTATTTTACAAACACTCACACATTTTTATTTGCTTGCGGTGTTAGTGTCCATGTCACAGCTCATTATGTTAGACCATGTCCAGACATTTTTTTAGTTTATTTTTTGTTTTACTAACGACAGTCCCTGAAGCAGTTATCCCCCTTCATTACTCTCCTCTCCCCTCTCCCTGGCAGATATCCTTGATATTTACATATTACGATCGATTAAATCCATAAAACACGAACTTTGACGGAAAAAGACGATCTATTCAAAATACGACAAATACGCGGCAAAAGAACGGCAAGAACTCACTCCAGAATGATATTAATGCTGTTATTTACAAGATTTAGACATTATTTAGACAGAAAATACTGATAAACCACCTGTAATTCACTCAGGTATGGCTCACTGTCTCTTCTCTCTCTCTCTCTAAGGCTCAGTCAGCTCATTTACTCGAGGAGATACCGCAGTTTAAATCATGCACGTCTTTTTCTTTCGCCGCAGCTTCATGTTTAGACAGGGTGACTGTCTTCTATCAGTTTCCCCCTCAGCATCCTTGAAGTAATGATGGCCACTCGTTTCTCTTAACTTAGCTGACTGGTTTTTGCCATAATATTAATTCTAACAGTTGTCTAATAGGGCTGTGGGCTGTGCATCAGCCTGACTTCTGAACAACACAAATGATGGTCCAACCCCATTAATAAGGCAAGAAAGTCCATGAATTAACCCTGGAAAGACACACCTGAGAAGAGAAAACCATTTCAGGTGACTACCTGTTGAAGCTCAGAAAGAGAATGAAGAGTGTGCAAAGCAGTAATCAGAGTAAAGGGTGGATACTTTGAAGAAACTAGAAGATAAGACATGTTTTCATTTATTTCACACTTTTTTGTTAAGTACATAATTCCACATGTGTTCATTCATAGTTTTGATACCTTCAGTGGGAATCTACAATATAGATAGTGATGAAAATAAAGAAAACACATCAAATGAGAAGGTGTGTCCAAACTTTTAGCCTGTCCTGTAGCTGGACAAGTATGTGAACACAGGGCTAAACACCTACAGTCCTGCTCAGTATTATTGGCACCCCTTCATTATTTTCATTCCTTTAACAATATCTTCAGAAATAAATTGAAACGTACCAAATTTATGTCATCAGGATCTTTTAATTGAAGGTCCAAAATACTTTAACAAAAAAAACATTTTTACAAGTTACATATTGTAATTTCAAAGACAGAACTGAAAAAAGCATGTGCAGCAATAATGGCACCCCTCTTCAGTATTTTGTTGCACACCCTTTGGCACTGATGACAGCCTCCAAATGTTTCTTGTAGCCATCTATAAGCTTCTTGAACTTCTCAGCTGGTATTTTCTCTCACTCTTCCTACGCAAATTGTTCAAGCTCTTGAACATTTGCAGGTTTCTTTTCCCCAATGGCAGATTTCAGCCATACCAAAGATTTTCAATCGGATTGAGATCAGGACTGACTGCAGGCTATTTTTTTTTCCTTTTCAACCATTCCTGTGTGCTTTTGGATGTGTGCTTTGGGTCTTTGTCTTGCTGGAGGGCCCACGATCTTCGACTCACCAAGTGTTCTTACACTGGGTAGGACATGTGGCTCTAAAATTTCTTGATAATTCTCTGATTTCATGATTCCTGTGATACAGTCAAGGCCTCCAGTACCTGATGCAGCAAAGCAGCCCCAAACCATTATGGAACCTCCACCATGCTTAATTGTTGGTAGGGTGTTCTTTTCCTTGTAGGCTTCAAGTGGTTGCAGTTAAAACTGCCTATTCTAAATATGACTGCATGATCATAGTAGCTCATGAAGTATAATTTACAAAACTTAATATGTGGACGTTACTTCTACCAAGTTTGAGTCTGATAAAGCGATGCAAAGCAAAGCTAGAGAGGTTTGTAAAGTAACTGTACTGTCACATTGTGTACTTAAACTTCATGGGTGCCAATAATGATGAGTAGGACTGTACGCTTATCTCAGGTCTTACTTGTTGGGTCTGATATTACCTGTTTTTGGCATCTGGAGCACCTTTTAAATCTGCTGCATGTTTTTCCCCAGCTTTTGCTGTTTCAGAGCATTTTAGCCAACACATACTTCTTGTTGGAAATGCTGGTGTCCAAGTTTTTCAGGCAGAAGTGTCATGGCAGTTGCAAATTAAGCCCAAGCTATAAGTTAAGTTACTTGTGTGCCTGTGTGCCTGCTTGTTATGGCTAATGAAAGTGCACACACAGGCCTAATATAACACGTTTTATGTTTTGTCCACGAAGGACGCAGCCCCTAATCAGTCCTTCCATTATCCAGTTTTCCTCTGTTGTTTGTCATGCTGACACTGTTAGCGACTGCAAAGCAAACAAGAAGCACAGTGCAGAAAATTGGCCGAGCGCCCACGCTGTGCCCTCTGAATCGCTGCCAGAGGGCATCAACAACATGCTCAGGAGGGGGCCAAGTTTTCTGTGGACTTACAGTCAGACAGACCTTTACCAAAGAGACATGCTCCGTGTGCTTAATTTCAATGTTTACTCCTATAAATCTCAGGTTGATATTTTCCTGCTTTCTTCCTGTCATGCCCAGATATGGTTCATCCTCCCCTTCTCATGATCATAATCTCCCTCCCTCCGCTCAGCGACGACAGTTTCCGGTTGTCAGTGTGTGCAGCTCTGCAGAGCAGGATCTGGCTGTGAAAGAGCCGAGCTGCTCAGCTATCCGGATGATTCTTTAAAGGCTGGCTGCGCACATGAAGGATGTGCAGCAGTGACTTCATCCATTGTGTAGGCAAAAAAAAAGGGTTTGTAATCAGTGTGATGGGACCAGTTGGAGTATTGATGAGTCCTCTTCTGCAGTGCACAAGTTCTCTGACATTTTAGGGGAGTCAGTGGCATGATGTGGCAGAAATTTGAGCTCTTGGCAAAATGGATCATGACTCAATTCTGTTGACCGTCAGGATGAAGTAAAGCAGTTTTATAAAAGTCAAACATCATTCCTGTCAAAAGTAAACCTTCTTTTGTTTTTCAGATAAAGAGCTGAAAAAAAGATTCTTGAATAAATTGATTTGTAAATCTAACACTTTTCTCCTTGGAGAAACAAGTGCTGTAGGGGAATTTAACTATCACTCAGAGCTTGGGTACGAACGGAAGAGGATTAGGGCCAAAGAGAAAAAAAAAATTATCCAAAGAAAAATAAAAATCAGAATTCTGGATTTAAAGGTGCTGTGAGGAGAATCTATTACCGGCGAAATAAAGACTCTGCTACCCATGAGCACGCGCGCCGACTGTCGTAATGCTGCGTTCCAGTAACCTCGGAACTGGGAGTGACATCATCTCCGACTTATCAGCGTTCCAGTTGAAGTCGGAAAAAAACATGCCGATCCACCAGGCTATTGTTAGCTGTTGTTGCCCTGTGATGTTGTATGAAGAATGTGATTATCACTATGGCAGCATTTTTGTAAATATAAGTCTAACAATACTATGTATACAGCTGATCCAGAGCCACACACCCCAGTCAGAAGTGCAAATAAATTGATTATTACCGGAGCTAAATAACTATTCACACTGGGGGCATCCATCTTCGATTGTCAACTCGGGGGTGACAAAGGAAATTCCGACTTTGGGGGACGTTCCAGTTGCAGTTTCCTACTTGGAACCCAGAAATTCCTACTTCTGACTACAACTGGAACGCATCAAAAGACGTGACTGAAGCCGAAGCGTGTGTTTGTTGTGATGCTAATGAATGCAGCTCGGACCTTTCTCAGAACTCTGCATTGCTTTACAACTTCTTTTTTCAACAACTTACAGGATGCAAAGCGACGAGGTAATGTATCTCTTTCTAGTCACGTAGCGGTAGTTTTTGATGTGTGACAACAAGCAAGTTTTGGAAAACTTATCGTAGTTTTATAGCCTGCTATATATCTCCACTTACAGCCCAGTGCTCTAAGATGTGTCTGAGTAATATAAATTTGCTCTAGTTTTAATTGTCTTGTTCCTGAAGTTGAGTATCCAGGCCAGTCCAGCCCTGTCCGACCCGACCGGGTGGCTAAGGAATAGCATTTATAGATAACCTATTTTGATGCTATAAAACTCATCTTAAAGTGTGTTTCCATCAGGCATATATCTAAAAGTGAAAAAATTTTTGTAATTACTAAGAAACTCCTCACAGTGTCTTTAAACTCTGACTTTTTTTCTTTCGAGAGTTTTTTTTTTTTCTCAGTGGCCCTAATCCTCTTCCGTACTTGGGTTACAAACTGTGGACACATTGAATCAAGTAATGCACAGATGATGTCTGTATCACCAAGAGGGGGAGCACGGTGGTCCCAACTCTTTCACCGGGGCCTGGTTGGATGTGTTATTGATATAGGCATGGGTGGGGAGGGGTTATAAACAAATACAGTTGTGCTCATAACTTTACAAACTCTAGCAGAATTTGTGATTTGCTCGTGGCCATTTTATCGTTGTTATCATTCATATCCCTGACAAATGACCCAACGACTCACATATTCTGAGAGGGTATGTGAATTTATGAGCACAACTGTAACTCATTGATCAGAGGGACCGGTTACGGGTGTTTTATTGTCAAGTAATGAGGAAAAGTACCAGAATAACTGACCTATACCTTCTCATTCTTTGGCACCAAGCATGGCAAACTGATCCTAACAGTAGTTTCCTAAAAGCACCCCAGTCTTAAAAATGGACAATTCCTTATGTGACAGCAGCAGAAACGAAGATACATACCTAGTCATTTTCAAATTTGCCCTGGATTTAGAGTGATATGTTCCAGTTTTTCCTGTCTAACTGATTTTATGGCTGCAACATACACGTTGAATATTATATTTCTCATTATCTTGTTGTGATTTAATTCTTTATCTTGGTTCTACTGTTGGAGATTTTGCTGATCTGTAGATATAGTATTAGAAAAAGACAGCACTGTTTGATTTTATTTTACAAGCAAAAGCTTAGAAACAGTAAGATGTGGCAGTTTTACACAAACTGCCAAATTGGGCATGAATATGTAACAGTCTTATAAATAATTTCATGTCACATAAAGGTCTAGCCAGCCTACAATAAAAGCATAACTGAACTATCGAGTCATTTTCTGTTTGGCTTCTTATGTTAGACCAGGGATGTCCAAACTTTTTACATCGAGAGCCACATGAAGAGGAATACATGGACAACTGAGCCACTTTCTACGCCTCACTTTTAGTGTATCGGAGTTAAAATTTTAAGGTTTATGGGTGGGTTATCACCTGTCGAGGGGCCTTTGTTACCCCGGGCTATTACTAGATTCACACCTAGTACGGACGAGACCTTTTGAGCAGCAGAGAAGGGAGACACTGACATCTTAGCTTCACTTTCAGACACAAAACAAGAGTAAACTGCAAGAATGTTGGTGCTTGAAGATGAATATTGCAGTATACTTTGTAAATGAGACCTTGTGGCAAAGTAAATACAGCAGAAAATGTGAAAGACTGATGGTATTTGCTGCTGTAATTAAAATTTCCTAACTCCTCAAGTGTTCTGGGGGCTGATTCAAAATGGGCAGCGGGCTGCATTTGGCCCCCGGGCCACAGTTTGGACTCCCCTGTGTTAGACTGTGGCCCTCCTTACACGAGGACGGCCCCATATTGTCTTGGCGTCGGCATCAAAACCAGTTCTTATAATACATCCATGGTTTATACCAACTATGGCAGGAAGATGAATACCCAGATATCCACCTGCAGACCTGTTTTCAAAAAAGATGTGGAGTCATGGACAAATACGCGTCTCCGTGTGTCAATATCACCAGATCAATGGTTTATTTTACTGGAGTCTTACAAATTCGTACTCGAGTAAAGCCCACCTTACACTGGATAAAGATTAAGTGTGAATAAATGAGAAAGATTGAATAAAATTCTGCTTTACCATGATGCTGATAGACATTGCTGACAGAGTCTGAATTCTCAGTCATGCTGCAAAAGTGAGACCTTTGGGAAAAATCGTGAGCCTTAAATCAGTCTTCCCCCTCCTCCTCCTCCTCCTCCTCCTCTTCTTCTTCTTCTGGGGTTTCATGCTCTGGAGATCACTGAATGACTCATGCTGTATAATCAGTCAGAAAGCTCCTCTTATGTAACCCAAAACGTCTGCAAGGGGCAGAGTTACCACATGATATCAAACCTCTACCTTACAAAAATGACATAAACAAGGTTTCATAGGCTTTTTTGGGGTATCGTATAATTTACAGCTTTATAGATTTAAATTTTAACCCCTCATCCTAAATACACAAATATAAAACAAATTTCAAAAACAGGGAAAAAAACTTTAATTTCTTTTATCATTATTCTCTATCCTACTCTTGATTTTGCACATGGGTTGATTAATTCATAGAGCAGAGCAGTGAAAATGAATTCTCCTGCAGTCTATGACCCCTTTGAGAAAGGTAAGGATAAAGACATAACTTTCAATGTTTGAGTATAATTTAAAGAAGCAATCCTTTAAAAAAAACTTATCAGGTTTTCATGGTTAATTCTCATTTTGTGTTACTGTTACGAGACTTTTGCTGTTTTGAAAGAGTATAATGTGTAAAATTGCAGTATGTCATGGTGGTTTAAATTATGTAAATTAACAATAACTTATTGATGACATTGTAAAATTGACTTTAGAACAAAGATTATATAGACACATGAGAACACTATTTTACTGTCTTGCATATTTTATTTTTATTTTTTATTTGCACCATAAATACAAGATAGTGCTGGAGAGGTGAAAAATACCCAAAGTGGGCTTATCCAAGATACCCCCCCAAATAGAGTTAATAATAAAAATATAAGAAGAAAACAGAGATAAAATTTAATACAATAAAATAAACTCAAAATAACTCAACAACAACAAGCAAATGAATTAATTATGAATGAGAACAAACAGAAGCTTTGGGATCTTGATGTATTATATATGACTTTGGTCTGAACTTAAAATTGGTCAGAGATGTTTTTGTGAAATGATAATATGAATTCCAAATTAATGAACCTCTGTAAGTAAAAGAAAACTGACATTGAGAAGTAAAAGGGAGTATGAAGTTTAATGGCATATCTTGTATTGTGCGAATGAATCTGAGAGTTAATTGTAAAAAAAATACATAAAAGATTCTGGAAGCAAATGTGGTGGATGAATATATTTATAAATAAATAAACAAGATCAAAGAGTATTAATATCATAAATTGACAATAAGTTCAGCTTTTTAAATAGAGGGGCAGATGAAGATAAGAAATTAGAAGAGGTGGCTAGCCTAACAAATTTCTTTTGAGTAATGAATATTTTCTGCAGATTTGTAGGGTATGTACTCGCCCAAACAATATTACAGTAACTAAGATGTGGATATATTAAAATGTAATACAATGTATGAAGAGTACTCTTCATAATGAAACCATGAATTTTCCTGATGATGCCAATAGACTTCATCACTTTGTTACTGATGAGCTTAATATACTCGTCCATGACAACCTCTCATCATTAATATTAATAATACATATACAGTAAAATCACAGTAAATTGTTGTGAATTCACAGTACTCACTGTAGTAATTTTGTAGAATTATACCATGAACACATTGATAATATTACAGTAATTATATTTCTGGGTCACAATCATGTTGTAAAATCACAATAACTGTATCAGTAAAATACTTTCATATTACTGTAGCTTAATAACATTTTACAGTGATTTACACTGTTATTTTACATCATTTATGTGTCAAGCTTTGCTACTACAGTAAAACAACACAGTCTTATTTTTGTTAGTGATAGTTTGAATGACTATACTGTGAAATCACTGGAGTTGAGTCAGTTGAGTGATGTCATTCTACTTCTTGTGTTATGCAGATCGATACGAGTCTAATAAGACAAAAACTGAAAATCTCATGCAAAAGTGGCCACTGAAACAAAAGCAATATGGTTTCCATGACATGAAAACTATTCCAGGATGTTGCCCACAAACAAAATTAAGTTTTAAACATCAAGCTGTTCATAATTCATCATTCAGCTCATCTATTATTGAGAAAAAGGAGACAGTGAAGAACTCAAGCTAAATTTGTAAGTCTGTGGGGAAAAAATCCCTTTTTACTTAAAGGATAAGTTTGGCTTCTACAGCTTTCACATTGTTTATAGAATGAAGTAGAACAATATACTCACCCAGAAGGCTTTCCTGATCCAAACAGTGCTTCGGGAGATATTTAGATCCAAAATCGAGCGGCGGACATCCGTATAATGGTAGCACTAGGGCATGTTAGCGCCGCTCCTAAAACTGCATTAATCGTCCAAAAACTCATTAGTTTCACCAATATTTCATCATGGTCCGCTCATGCTACTCCTCCATTACAGTCTGTGTCACTCCAGACATGTTTTTGTGACTGTGCTGACCTCTGAACTGAAGAAGAACGTCTGCCTCCACACCTGCGCAGTACGGCTCATTGTTTCAGGGAAGACAGTCGGCTACACAACAACCTTCTTCCAGTTTTGTGCAAAATGGAAGAGTATCTATCGGATGAAGATGTTGTGGAGGAGAACTTTGAATATGATGGGTGTCCTTACAGTTTGGAGCCAGAGTTTACAGATGAGGAGCTCATCGAAAGGAGGACTCGGAGGCAAAGAGAAGAACAGCTGGCCAGAGAGCAGTCTTCAGTTCAGAGGTCAGCACAGTCATAAAAACATGTCTGGAGCGACACAGACTGTAATGGAGGAGTAGCGTGAGCGGACCATGATGAAATATTGGTGACTAATGGGGCTAACATGCCCTGTGTATTCCCATTATATAAATGTCCACTGCTCGATTTTGGATCTAAATATCTCCTGAAGCACTGTTTGGATCAGGAAAGCCTTCTGGGTGAGTATATTGTTCTACTTCATTCTATAAACAATGTGAAAGCTGTAGAAACCAAACTTTCCTTTAAAACCCAAACTTTAAGCTTGGAGGTCCCCGGAAATATATCTTATGAGTGATGGCAGCAAACTGCAAACTTTTTGATTAAAAAAGGTTTGTAAATTGTGTCTTTCATATCATGTCATATCCTGTGTAACTAAGATTTCTGATGATAACTGCTGTGGTCAGGTTAAGTTTAATTCATCAGTCACCAGTATAACGTGACTAAAAGCAATCTGGGATAAGCGGCATCTATCTGTCTGTCTGTCTGTCTGTCTGTCTGTCTGTCTATCTATCATAGTTTTAATCCAAGTTGTGTGGAAAGAAAGAGCAGAAGAACTGGGCCTGTTGTGAATCAGTAAACAGATACAGGAGGTTAAGTGTCCATCAGCAGTTTATGAGTAAAATTAGTACTATAGTGCAACATAAGAAAAAGCAAGTTACATCACCCAAAACTGTATGTTACCAGCTGAAAAGGGATGCCTGCTGACAGCCTGTCCTTGCAGAATAACGTCTCCGTCTAAAGGGCGGAGAGTGACTCTGATGTGACAGACAGCAGTGAACTGAAAACTCACTCATTGGATGAAATCTTCTTCACACTCTGCTGCCCAGCGTCTCAGAGATGCTGTAGGGTGAATATTCAGCCTGACTGACTCATCAAACTGAAACAATATAAGCAAATGAGATCTGACAGGAGATCAGATGGAACTCTGCATCATACTCTCCCACGTTCATCTATGAAGCTCTGGTATGAATTATTCCAGGGTATTGGATATTTAGATAGGGGGAGACACTCTTAACCCCCATGGAATAAGTTTACACCAAATGACCAATTAGCTTTAAATGACTGAAAATGTAAAGGAGCTTCAGACCAGCTGAGCTCAACAGATGTATAACCAGAGCAACCCCCTGCAGGTATTGTCTTCACAGAATAATAACAGTAGGTACCAGGCAGTGAAAGTGCAGTGGTGGCTTAAAAAGAAAGGATGGGAGGGTTTTCTGTGGTTATGTGGTTCACAGAAGAAAGGACATGAGGTCCAAAGACCTCTGCCCCTTAAAGGGATAGAATGTAGAAGTTGGCAACATTTCGCCCAACAGAAACGGTAAATATAGGAAATGGTGTTTCTATTTGTATGTTAAGTCCATTGAGATAGGCGTACAATCATTCTCATGAAACTTTTATCTTCTTTTTTATTAAATTAGAAAAAAGCTTTTTATGTCTATGTACCGCAGGTCCCCCTTTTATGGAGGCTGACATAACGATCGGCCATGTTGTCTGTGGGTGGGTTTTGGAGACAAAGAGTGAAACACGACTATCTGCCCTGCTAACTAAAAAAGTTTAAAACATTAAGCCTCTTCTTTGCAGGCAATCATTTTGAGACCATAAAGATGTATCTTCCTGACCATAAAGAAAGATGAATCATAAATGTGACAGTTTCATTACCTGTTTCTACACCTTGCAGCACAATCCACTTATTTTCCGAGTTTCTTTCCAATTTCTTTCTTAAAAACTGAGGGAACATCTTCCATGAGAAAGACATCTTTCCGTCTGCCTCCATCTCTCACATTGGTTTATCATGTCTTATTCTCCCTCTCCTTCCTCAGAGTGTGAGTTCTCAGGAGGCCTTGGGTCGAAGGAAAAGCTCGGTGTGTGCACCTCGGGCTCTGGGCCAGCTCTTCATCCTGCTGCAGTACCAGTCTCTGGCAAACCGCATCAAGGTGATGGTTCGTAAGGCAGAGAATCTGGCCAAGCTCACACGGATACCAGGAGCTCCAGGTAACCAAACAAAAACCAAATGAACAAACAAACAGATGAATACATACATACATAAATAAGAGGAGTTGCAGAGACACAACACTTGCAAAGCTTAAAGCCGAAACAATTGTTTATTCTCCATCCAAGAGGAATTTGTATGAATCTAGTTTAGTTGTGCCAGAGGAGATTTTGTTTTAGCTCTGACATCATATGGTCTGTTTGTCATCATGGGGTCCTTGCACTCAGTATAACGAGGCATGAATCAAGATCACAAAACAAATAAATTGACAACTGGTAAATGGTAGAGTATTGCAGAGGACACCCCATTGCACACGTTTAAATATGGCACAAGGCATCGTGACGTTGCCACAAAGTCGATTTGTCGCCTACGTTTAAACATGGCTTTAGAATCTGGCTCTTATATGAATGTAGAAGAAGGACACTTATGCTGTTTTGTATGTAATTTCACTGGAAAAAAAGAAAGATTGAAGCTGTAATCCAGCAGATCCATCTTGCCAAACTCCAATCTACAACTAGGCAAGGCAAGTTTATTTGTAGAGCGCAATTCATACATAAGGGAATTCAAAGTTCTTTACAGAACAAGAAAAATGCATCAAAATCAACAAAAAATAAAAACAACATTAATCATTAGAAAGTAAATTTAAAGAGAAGAGTGCAGATCAGATCCTTTCAGTCATATGCACAGTTAAACAGCTGTTTTGAGCCTAGATTTGAACATTGTCAGAGTAGAGGCCTGTCTCACATCCTCAGAAAGACTGTTCCAGATTTTAGCTGCATAAATCTGGAACCCTGATTCTCCATGTTTAGTCCTGACTCTAGGCACCAGCAGAAGGCCGGCCCCCGAGGTCCTCAGAGTCCGAGATGGTTCATATGGCACTAACATGTCAGAGATGTACTTTGGTGCCAGTGGGTGCATCCGAATAGTCCTTTTTTGATAAGGAACCTTCCTAACTCAAGAAATGATCCGGAAGCATTTAAGCGTCGGCCATGATAGAGGCTGTTGGAATTCTCCAAAGGTTAAGGAAAGGAGGGTCGTTGCTTCCTTTATTATCTCCTTTAGCTTAGGAAAGACTGGACCATCCTTTCCGAAAGGAGAGAAGAAAGGAACGCCCCATAATGCACTGCGGCAGGTGACGTGCGTGTATCGGCATCGTACGGAAACTTATGAGGGAGAAAGGACGAGTTTTGTGGGACTACCAAGATATGTGGGCTATATAATTCAATCATAATATAATATAATATATAATTAATATTATATATTAGTTACCAGATTTCTATCAATCTTCATTTATGAAGTAAATCATGCCTATAACAAGACAGAACAATGGGGTCTCTAATGTTTATTAAAAAAACAATCAGTAAAAGGACAAATGAGGTATTTTACTATACTTAAAATAAAGTAACACTGTTTAACAATGCGTGTAATGATATATGTGAATGAAACAGGGAGAAAAGTCTTTCTGAAACATTTTTATGTTTTATCAGACTTCAGGTTTTTTCATGTGTGCTGTCAAAGATGTAAATATTTATAGAAGCTCTCGCCTAACCTCACATCTGTGTGCAGGAAACACACACTGCATGATCAACGGACAAAACACCATCACAGGTCTGATCATGGATTGTTAGTGTTAACAGATAAAGCTGACACAGAATAACTCTGTGAGGTAGAGCAGATGACAAGACGCTTCTTGTAGTCCATTTTCAGAACGCTGTAGTTCGTCGTGGTTTACCTACGTCACAAGAAATCCTCGTCACATAAATATGACATCAAAGTGAAAGTGCAGTCGAATTCCTCTTTTACCGCAGTTCTCCTTTCCTCTTATTCCTTCCTTCCCATGATCCTGTGACGTTTATTTATCGGGGTTAAGGTAAAGTGGATAGGAAAGGACTTAGGAAGGACTATTCAGATCCACCCAGTGTAGGGACCTGAGCACAGGACTAATGTGTTCGTATTTCCTGGTTCTGGTCAGGACCCGAGCAGCAGCGTTCTGGATGTACTGCAGCTCTTACAGCTCGTTTGGAGAGGCCGGTGAGCCTACCTTTACAGTAATCTAACCTACAAGAGACAAATGCATGGATAAGTCTCTCCAGGTCAGGTTTAGACATTATACCTCTGATTTTGTCAATGTTCTTTAGATGGAAAAAGGCTGCTGATGTTATTGATTTTATATGGCTGCCAAAGTTCAAGTCTGAGTCCAACTATTGTGTGCCTGATTGCTCCTGATCCGGAGCACCTGTGGGAGAGGTTATTTAGGTGCTGTGGCTGCAGCTCCCAGTGCTGACTCATTACCTGACCTTCACAGGTAGTGAGAGGCTGTTCCTTGGCTTTTCGAGTTAGTGTGTTTTTTCAGGCACAACGCCGTCTCTTCCCAAGAAGAAGCTAAAATCAAGAGATTTGATAACTTGGTGTTTTATAAACCAAGCTCCTTGTGTTGCCCCTTTGTTGTCACTAGAAAGAGTGATTCTGTTTTGAGCTTCTGTCCAGCTGCTTGGCAGCAGTGGTTCATTTCTTTGTTCTGTGAGCCTTGTCTTCTTGGCTCTTGTGTTTTCCCTGTCCCCTTGGTCATTATTGACTTTTGTGGTTATTCCTCCAGGATAACTTTCAGAACCCCCCCTTCCTTTTCTTTGGTCCGCAATTGTGTGCAACCCCTCTACTCCTGACAGCTGTAGAGATTAGCATTTATGCTTACAGCTTCAGTTGTAGTTTTATTGGGTATGGACTATGTTGCTTCATTAAATGTAAAATAAAAACAACTTAGTATTTCTTGATAAAAAGGGTAACTTTACTCCACTCCACAGATTTTTGGTGAGAGTTGTTTTTTACGAAGTGGCTTGCTTTTTTTCTTCACACAGCAGAAATATCTGATTTGCTTGAATGTAACTGAGGGAATGATCATCCAATCACCTGCTGGGTGTGTTTTAGAAAGAGGGACAAGTGAAATATATTGTAATGGACAAACTTTGGCTAGCTGGTAGTGTTGTGGCTTACTCACGTTTCCCTGTGTCTCCAAGTAATCATCCAGTCCAAGCCCATCTTGAGTTATAACACACAAAACTTTATTCCACAGTTTATCCCAACGATAATTTCTTTAGGAAGATTTATATTACACAGGTGTAACCGTGGTAAGAAAACCGTATGGCTCCCCAGCGAGTTGAGCCTCCACAATGTCCACAGAAAAATCTGTCTAGCCGTCTAACACATGCAAAAACCAGAGCTCTCTTAAATTAAAAAAACATAAATAAAACTTACCAACAAAATATCTAAAGCACAATATATAATAAACAATATAATTAAACTGTTAACCCTTTATGTTGTTAATTTCACAGCCAGAGACTAAGCTTCAACTCTTTTGTATCATGTCATTTTGTGTCATACTGCAGCTCCTGCCCTTTCTAAATATCTGACATCATCACACTGACATGTGAGCTGTTCCTGAGGCTCTTCTCCCTCTGCAGTTTTGTCCCAGACTCAGAGAACCACAGACTGGTTTCCACTGTAATCACATTACAGACTGATCAGTCTGCTGTCATTTCCCCTACTGTCTGTATCATTTCACTCTTAACTGAAGTGCTGCTGTGTTAGAGTGGGGGAGCAGAGAAAAAAAGCACAATATGAAAAGGGGGAGACAGCTTCATTGTCTGGACTCTCTGATGTGTTGTCAGATTGTGGATTACAGTTTGTCCCTCCTAACAGATTAATATCTCTCTGCTGATGCGTGATGCTTGTCTGACACTGAGCTTTAATTTTGGTAAATCAGATTACTATGCTTGAATGGATTTACAAGAGATTCATAATTACATGTGATGAGGCAGATCTGGAGCAGTGACAGTGTTCAGAGAAGATTATACAGACACAAATGTTACCACCACAACCACTCAGACATGGGGACCCTCCTGAAAACCAGATGTAGCATCTCAAGAGGCTAACCTCTAATAAATCAGATGGATCTGTTACTACCTTTAGGTCTTACTTTAGCCCACTTGTCTCCTCTTACCTCCCTTCCTTCACCCTCACACCAACACAGCATGGTGTGGATTTGCTGTTCATCATGAGACTGGGATCCACATTCAAGATTTCCTGCTGCTTAACAGAAGGTTTTTTCTTGAGCCATGATGGAGGGATTCATGATTAGCTATGATCCATGTGTTGGATATACTGTATGTATCAATGCATATATGTGCATCCATAAAATGAAGAGTTTTATGCTCTATTGTAAATAGGGATGTATACCGTGGACCGGTACTTTCATGTACCAGTCCCTAATTGGGTCGGTACCCGAATACCATTGAGAATTTGGAAAAACGGTACTGTTATCGGTACTTAAACGTCTCTTCAACTGTCACGTAGTTATGACACTACCGCCGTCTGGCTCAAGCATGTCGGTGAGGGCTAAGCGCTTGAAGGTTTGGGCTCACTTTAGCAAAGTTAATGAAAACTCGGCTCGATGCAATCTTTGTCAGAGAGAAGTTGCGTCCAAGGGGGGAAATACTAGCAACATCACCAAACACTTGGAGCGCGCGCATAGAATAAAGCTCCACACAGCTCTCCTCAGATGATTCAGAGCTGTTAATGTCCGCTCGGAGTGGAAACTCTTTGTTTACTGAGGTCAAGAGAGCAACGGATGTGTCTGAGGGTCAAGCTGAGCTCACAGCGCCCTCTGTTGGATAAAACGGTCCACTGCTCCTGCTCAGGCCTGATGTGCTGCTACACTCAATATTTTACATTTGAATATTTATTTACTATTCGGTTACAGATATTTATCCCCATATTTGAACGGTTATTCGGTGAGAGCCCTAGTAGTCATCATTACAGTATCGATGTTAGCCCCACAGATATATGGGTCTGTCTGTACATGCAGTCTGTTGGGCGGCATGAAGGAGTTTTGCCATCTCCTTAGCTGTCTTTTTGCCTCTGAGAAGCATTTGTAATGCATTACTTCTATTCTGTTGTAGCTTTATTATTACCTTGTGGTAATAAAAAAAAGTTGAATCTTTTTTAATATCTTGTAAAGTCTTTATTTTTTACATAAAATTACGTGTTGTAGTATCGATAACAGTAACGATAAGTATTGATACCGATAAGGAGTATCGGTATCTGTATTGGTATCGATAAAATCATAATGATATACATCCCTAATTGTAAAGTGTCTTGAGATAACACGTGCTATGAATAGGCGCTGAAGATGTTCCACAACGACCTGGAGTGTATTTTAATGCTGTAGTGCGGCTTTTGGTTTTTCTTACCTTTATATAAGGGGGAGAATCAGTTGATAGTAGTGATGGGAATCTTTCACTGCCACCTATCGATTGAAGATGATATTAAGATTCAGAATCGGGTTTCAGTCCAGACTGATCAACAGATCTCATTCACAGCCCTTTTATGTGATAAAGAGGGCTTATGTCAACATTTAATACAATCTGTATTGTGCCTGATACAGCTCAGATGAGTTAAATAATAAATAAGTAAAGTAAGTAGTGAGAAAAATAGGTCAATAACTTGTATTGCCAAAGCCTGCCTTCGCCCATTTCACAGTGCCTTTACACAAAAGCTCAGAAATCAGGTTCTGCCTTAATTACATCTAAAGTCATGCACATTATGACAGCAAGGCCTCAACAAATGCATAAATTCACATTGTAATGTAGGTTGTATGTGCACAACATGGTGCGTGCACCCACATACAAACACATACAAACCCACAGCCTTGCATTGTTTTCGGTGTTCTTTTTCAATCAGAATCATGAAAACATGACGCCACCATGATGATCCAAAAAAAGTATATGAATTGTATTGTTGTATTTGTTTCCCCAGACCATTATGTTGTCATCAATCTGCGCCAGGATGGGAAAGTCATTGGGACAAAAGAGACCAAAGGGGCGAGCGGTCCAAACCCAGTGTGGAACGCCCCCTTCCTTTTTGACCTGCCCTCTGGTGACATCACTCAGCTCCCACTGGCCCTTGAGTTCATTGTCATGCAGGTAAGATTCTTAATGTCCTAGTTCAAGGGTGTCCAAAGTACGGCCCAGGGGCCAAATGCGGCCCGCTGCTCATTTTGAATTGGCCCCTGAAACAGTTGAATGAATAAAGACATTTCAATTGTGGCAGCAAATACCATCAATCATGCACATTTTCTACTTTATTTACTTTGTCATAAGGTCTCATTTACAAAGTATATTCAGTATTCATCTTCAAGCACCAACATTCTTGCAGTTTACTCTTGTTCTGTGTCTGACTGTGAAGATAAGCTGTCGGTGTCTCCATCTCTGCTGCTCCGAAGGTTATTCTCACCCTGACAAGGTCTGAAACCAGTGAAAGCCGTTGACAGACGATAACACACCCCTACACCCAAAAACTTTAACTTGAATACACTAAAAATGAGGTGCAGCAAGTGGCTCGGCCATCCATGTAGTCCTCTTTATGTGGCCCTCGATGTAAAGGTTTGGACATCCCTGTCGTAGTCATGGATGGATCATAAGAACTGGATAACGTGGCTCCGCCTTCCACCATTTAACGGTTATTAAACCATAATATCCCCCGTCAGGGCGCCGCCATTGTGCAGCCAGTAGAGAATCTGGACCATATTTGGACACAGCTGTCGTAAACGGTCGCAAAACTCCGCAGCATACAGCGTACACAATCATTGTGAAACTGCCGTAAACCGCGGTTATTTTTAAACTCTAATAACTGATGGAAAAGAAACTTTTTAGAAAAAAGAGGACTTGGAAAAAACGCAGCCCAATAATACTTTCATATCACCACAGCATACGGACGGGAGAAATATTTCTACGAGGTGTATTAATTTTTTGAAGTTTCACTACGGCCCGTTCAGATGAATGGGGGAGACAGAGATTTGACCCATACTGCAGCCAGTCACCAGGGGGGGGAGTTTTTGTGGCGACTTCAATTCTAGCCCAGCAACATGACGTCCATGTTTTTTACAGTCTATGGTCGTAGTTCATACGTCTGCAAAAAAGAGTGCTTAGGACATTTATTGCTGAAGTTGAAAAAAAAAAGTTCTCTTTTTGTCACAACTCTATGGTGTTGATCACTTTTAAATATGCCAATGTTATATTGGGTTAGGCAGAAGACAGGAATTAAACTTCATTAAAATGATTGTCCAAAATATTCTACAATTTTCCCGAAAGTGTAGGACCGAGGTAAAGCCATTTCTTGTTAGCTAAAGTACAGCTATTACCAGGGTGTAAAATGTGAAGGTGGAAGAAAAATAATGACTTAAAAACAACAAACTGGCAATAGACAAATTAATCACTTATATCAATATTTGTTTAGGGGGAATACTTCATGTAAGGTGCCGCCCTGCAGGCTAAGGCTAAACTGCCATTTTGCTACTGACTCTTGTTTTGTGTCAATGGCAAAATGAGTGCCCCAATTTAAAGGAAAAAAAACAGGCTGTCCAGTGGTTTCAGATTTATTGCCAAGAGGCATTGTTACAACAAACAAATGATCTCTCAAATACTTATTTTCCTTTTTTGTGGCTATGTTTGAAAACAAAATAAGAGGTAATTGAGAGTCATAGGCTTATAAGTTGCAACATCATTTAACTGCTTACTTTGAGGACAATAAAATTAACAATGATAGTGAAATAAAATAGGTCATTTGTTAAATCATAAATAATTGGCCGATTCATCAAACCACTTTTCTTTTACTGGCACTAAAGTCTGCTTTGGTGATTCGGCCACTGTTGCATTTATCGGTACACTTTGGGTCAACTTGGCCTCCAGCATGACTTGAGCAGGATCGTAAGAAGTTAAGACTCTACTTCAGCCCAGATTTGTGTTGAGGATGTGTCCATAGGTGGTGGCAGATTATTTTACTCACTTAACATATTGATTTTGCTTTCTTTTCAGGGTTGACATGCCTGCTTCATTTTAATATCTTAAATCTGTGAAGCAGCTAGATAATATGTACCTAAGACTGCATAAACAGTTTCCCTACAACCAAAACACATCTTTAAAATAGAAATTATTCTATCTGTTGTCAGGATGTGCATTAGCAAGTGCATAGGATTGGTGTTTTGTCATAGCAGGAGAAGGAATCAAAAGTGTCTCCATGAGCATGACATTTTACCCTTAGAAAGGGGAAATCAGAGGCAGAAGTGGAAACAACTGATGTTTAAAGATTTGTGCAGTGATATTTCTTTTTTCCTTTGGGACGCTTGCAAGTAGTCCCTTCATAATGCATCCAAACAAATCAGATACCTCTTGTTTATAGTACACATTTATTTTTCTCATCATAAAATGTGTTGAAATGAGTCTCTGCATTTAAAGGATCTGTGAATCTCTTGATTTTGGTAAACTGCTGCTAGAATCAGGGCGGTACAGGTGGCACAGGAGGTAGTGCACGTGCTTCACAGCAAGAGGGTTCCCAGTTCAATCCCTGGGTCGGACAAGGGCCTTTCTGTGTGAAGTTTGAATGTTCTTCCCATGCATGTGTGGGTTCTCTCGCTTCCTCCCACTAACCAAAAACATGCTCATTAGGTCAATTGCTGACTCTAAGGCTGCATTTACACGGTGCCCTAAACGGTCAAATACGATAAGTTTTCGTTGTGTTTAGATGAGAACGTGTTGCGTTTCGTCTGAAAACGAAAGCGTTTGAAAACGGGCTCCAGAGTGGAAAGTTTTGAATACACTCTCCATGCAGCTCTGTGTAAACCCGTTTCTGAGCGTTTCAGGGTGAAACGCTGACGTCACCGCATGCGCAGTACTCTTTTACATGAAGGCTGCGTGCGCATACCAGGAACAACAACAGCTTCGGCCGTCTACTGAGTAATGTGTGTGAGCCTCTTACTGTGCTCGGTTTGTTATCCAGACAAAACTATACAGACAGATTTGTTGTCTGAACTGATTTGTTGTCCAGAAAAGGACAAGGAAAAGTTTTCCTTCATTCATGTGTTGTAGCAGTGCTGCCTCTCTGCAGGCCTACACCGCCATCTACTGTACCAGCATGCATACTACAGCGGATTAACTCATCTCCGAACGTTGTCGTCTGAACGCAGAAGAATTCTGAAATGTAAAGGACAAACCATTGCGTCTTTAAAGGACAAGTTCTTGTTCTACAGCTTTTACATTGTTTATAGAATGAAGTAGAACAATATACTCACCCAGAAGGCCTTCCTGATCCAAACGGTGCTTCAGGAGATATTTAGATCCAAAATCGAGCGGCGGACATCCGTATAATGGTAGCACATAGGGCATGTATAGCGCTGCTCCTAAAACTGCATTAGTCGTCAAAAAACTCATTAGTTTCACCAATATTTCATCATGATCCGCTCGGGCTACTCCTCCACGACAGTCTGTGTCACTCCAGACATGTTTTTGTGACTGTGCTGACCTCTGAACTGAAGAAGAAGAATGTTTGCCTCCGCGCATGCGCAGTACGGCTCATTGTTTCAGGGGAAGACCGCCGGCTACACAACGACTTTCTTCTTCCAGTTTTGTGCAAAATGGACGAATATCTATCGGATGAAGATGTTGTGCAGGAGAACTTTGAATATGATGGGTGTTCTTACAGTTTTGAGCCAGAGTTTACAGATGAGGAGCTCATCGAAAGGAGGACGCGGAGGCAAAGAGAAGAACAGCTGGCCAGAGAGTACTTCGCATGCGCAAAGGCAAACATTCCTCTTCTTCAGTTCAGAGGTCAGCACAGTTACAAAAACATGTCTGGAGCGACACAGACTGTCTTGGAGGAGTAGCACGAGCGGACCATGATGAAATATTGGTGAAACTAATGAGTTTTTGACGATTAATGCAGTTTTAGGAGCGGCGCTATACATGCCCCGTGTGCTACCATTATACGGATGTCTGCCGCTCGATTTTGGATCTAAATATCTCCTGAAGCACTGTTTGGATCAGGAAAGCCTTCTGGGTGAGTATATTGTTCTACTTCATTCTATAAACAATGTGAAAGCTGTAGAAACCAAACTTATCCTTTAAGTTAGGAGTGTCTGTGTAAACGCAGCCCAATTTGCCTTTAGGTATGAGTGTGAGCTTGAATGGTTGTCTGTCTCTTTATGTTGCCTTGTGATCGACTGGTGACCGGGTCAGGGCATACCCCGCTTCTCACCAAATGACATCTGAGATAGGCTCCAAAGTTCATTGTTTTGCTTTTTTTAAGTCTTGCACAATGTCCCAACTTCTTTGGAACTGGGGCTCGTCCACAATCATTCACAATTACTTTTTTATTCACCTGTATCCACAGGGCCGGCTCTACACTAAGAGCAGCATCCTTGGACGGGTGGTCGTTGGTGGAGACGCTTCAGAGGCGGGTCAGGGACACTGGAAGGAAATGTGCAGTCGAGGACAAACAGAGACGGCTCGGTGGCACAGCATCCAATCAGAGTAACTGATTAGCTGTGCTGGTGTACTGTTACTGCCAAAGTGTTTCTCATCATTCTTTATCACTGTTATTTTTGTGGACTCTGAGTAGCTGTGTGCAACTTTGACAGTTTTCATGTCATTTGCAAAACATGTTGGTGATTAAGGGACTGTGCTGTTTGTATAGAGTTTGTGCAGAGCACCAGAGGGATAAGCATGACTTATTCTGCATCCCACATTTGTGAATATTTGTATGTGTAAATGAATCAGTCTGGCTGTATGACATTTGTGCTTTGTGTTGTAAAAACTTTTATGTTGTTATTTTTAATTGGATATCAGAAATGTCCAAAGTTTCAGAGCGTTTATGTTTTGATTCTGCTTGTAAGTAGCTTTGTCGTATTACTGTCAGTTTTTGTGCACAAACTGTGAACACATGTGGCTTCCTTACATGTATAAATCATTATTATATTCTCACTGTGTGTGGCAGGATTTTTTTCATTTTAATAAGGGTTTAGAGATTACCTTTAAATTTGGCAAGTACGGTCAGCAGAGTGAGGAGGGAATAGACCAGTAACGGAGATGAGCAGGCTAAATCAAAAGTATATAGAGATTGACACTTTGCCATCTTCTACCCGAGACTCCTCAAAGACTTTGTCCAGTTATAAACTGCATGCCACGAGATATATTTACTGAACTACAAACAAACATGTCTATTTTGTGGATGATTTTCCATTTAAGCTTTGTTACATTGAATGGGAATTTTAGTTTTTCACTTGAAGGAAATAGATTGAAATAGGAAAAATTCCAAATTTGTGTTGTATATGTCACACATCTCCCTCAAAAATGGGACAAATTGTGGCAAAACTTTCACACAAACAATACATTTTGCCTCTTTCACCAAAACTTAAAGGTGCTATGAGGAGAATCTATTTCTGGCAACATAAAGACTCTGCTACCCATGAGCACGCGCAGCAACTGTCGTAGTGCAGCGTTCCAGTAACCTCGGAACTGGGAGTGACATCATCTCCGACTTATTGGCGTTCCAGTTGAAGCCGAAAAAAACATGCCGATCTACCAGGCTATTGTTAGCTGTTGTTAGCACGCCCTGCGGTGTTGTTCACAAATATTACATGAAGAATGTGATTATCACTATGGCAGCATTTTTGTAAATATAAGTCTAACAATACTATGTATACAACTGATCTAGAGCGACACACCCCAGTCAGAAGTGCAAATAAATGGATTATTACAGGAGCTAAATAACTGTTCACACTGGGGGCATCCATCTTCCATTGTCAACTCGGGGGTGGCGAGGTTTTGCCGAGCTCCCAGTAAGAAATTCCGACTTCAAGGGGTGTTCCAGTTGCAGTTTCCTACTCAGATCTTGGAAATTCCTACTTTTGACTCAACTGGAACACACCAAAAGACGTGACCCAAGCCAAAGTGTGTGTTTGTTGTGGTAAATGCAGCTCAGACCTTCATCAGAACTCTGCATTGCTTTACAACTTCTTTTTTCAACAACTTACAGGATGCAAAGCCACGAGGTAATGTATCGCTTTCTAGTTACGTAGCGGTAGTTTTTGATGTGTGACAACAAGCAGTTTTTGGAAAACTTAGTATCGTAGTTTTGTAGCCAGCTATGTATCACTACTTACAGCCCGGTGCTCTAAGACGTGTCCAAATAATATAAGTTTGCTCTAGTTTTAATTGTCTTGTTCTCCAAGTTGAGTATCCAGGCCAGTCCAGCCCTGTCCGACCCGACCGGAAGGCTAAGGAATAGCATTTATAGATAACCTATTTTGATGCTATAAAACTCATCTTAAAGTGTGTATTTCCATTAGGCATATATCTAATATCTAAGCCAATCAGCAAAGGGTGTGAACAAGAACAAGGGTGACATCACAGACACAAGAGGAAGCCTCCGCGCTGTACTGTTCTGGTGGGTTGTTGCACCCTGTCTGCATTAACGTCATTGGATCCTGAAAGTCATGTTGATATTAATGTTTTCCCCTTGATTTAACTCTCAGTCTTGGTTTCCTGTCCAGTGGTCGACTTCCCCCAGACTGTTATAAATATCCATAAAGTGTTAAATCCAGAGATGATGTAATCAGTGTCCTGGGGTGATATTATGTCATATTCAATCACTAACCTCTTGAACACATTAAAGAAGTGTACAGTACACACACCCATGCACATCATAAGTCACGTCTCGAACATTGTGAGACAGAAATTATCATGTTGTGTAAAAAGTGGAAATGTGTGTCTCATGGCCTTAGCTGGATAGAAGAAGCATTTTCACACTTTATTACACTCATCAGATCAAGTCAGGCTTCCCAGTCTGTAGACCCCCAACATAGAAAAGGTCCTCCTCTTTCTCTGATGCTAGCTCTAACTTTTAGAAAATGCCTGTTTTGACAGTCTATTAGGAAATAATCTCCAAATGACTTCATTAGGGGATATGTGGCCGAGCAACCCAGATTTTCCCTAGAATTGAGGTTGTTAAAGGGACTGCGAGGAGTTTTAAAGTAATTAAGAAAAAAGTCTCACTCTTAGATATTTGCCTGATGGAAATACACACTTTAAGATGAGTTTTATAGCATCAAAATAGCATCTATAAATGCTATTCCTTAGCCTTCCGGTCGGGTCGTACAGGGCTGGACTGGCCTGGATACTCAACTTTGGGAACAAGACAATTAAAACTAGAGCAAATTTATATTATTCAGACACATCTTAGAACTGTAAGTAGAGATATATAGCCGGCTACGAAACTACGATACTAAGTTTTCCAAAACTTGCTTGTTGTCACACATCAAAAACTACCGCTACGTAACTAAAAAGAGATACATTACCTCGTTGCTTTGCATCCTGTAAGTTGTTGAAAAAAGAAGTTGTAAAGCAATGCAGAGTTCTGGGGTCTCGTCTTTTGGTGCGTTCCAGTTGTAATCAGAAGTAGGAATTTCCAAGTTCCGAGTAGGAAACTGCAACTGGAACGTCCCCCTAAGTCGGAATTTCCTACTGGGAACTCGTTGAAACCTCGCCACCCCCGAGTTGACAATGGAAGATGGATGCCCCCAGTGTGAACAGTTATTTAGCTCCTGTAATAATCCATTTATTTACACTTCTGACTGGGGTGTGTCGCTCTAGATCAGCTGTATACACATTGTATTGTTAGACTTATATTTACAAAAATGCTGCCATAGTGATAATCACATTCTTCATACAACAACGCAGGGTGTGCTAACAACAGCTAACAATAGCCTGGTAGATTGGGATGTTTTTTTTCGACTTCAACTGGAACGCCATTAAGTCGGAGATGATGTCACTCCCAGTTCCGAGGTCACTGGAACGCAGCATTACGACAGTCGCTGCGCGTGCTCATGGGTAGCAGAGTCTTTATGTCGTCGATAATAGATTGTCCTCATAGCACCTTTAAAGTGGGTTTGACTGCTAATGCCTGGTTAAAAAGTAGGTGTGACTTTATATATAAGCAATGAAATGACATCAATCCTTTGCTACATTTAACCAGTGATATGGAGAATTCTTTCTGATTTATAACACTACTTGGAAATTAGAGGAAATATTTACCTGGATGTGCCTCTGAGAAGTAAAATCCTATTGACATGAAAGCACAAAATCCAGCACATCCTGTTTAGTGTGAAGGATAATGAATGAGCCTGCTGGCATGAAGCTTTCAGTCGTTCGACACAGACATGCTTAGTGTCTTTTTCCTCTGATCTGTCCTCTCCGGGGGAAGAACAGTAAATGAGATTTAGTTTTTTTTTGTGAGTCTAACATTCACTCTGAGTAGGTTGATCTGCAACAATACTGACACAAAAAATCATCTAAATGTACAAACAAGAGCCCATGAATAAAATGTGTTACATTTTTTAACTTTAAATGAGTTGTATAGACACATGTATATGTAGGGTGTGGGTGAGGTCATGCGCTGTTGGCTGGACCATAGCCATTGCACATGCATGTACTGTAAGAGTATGGGCCCTAATTTTGTGCCCCAGTGCAGGATGGCGGAGCCTGGCACACCCCGCACAGTAGTTAATTCGTCCAGCCCAGCGCCGTGCGCTGACAGTTAAGCAATTTGTTAGACCAGCTGCGCTGAGATGGGTGTGGTGGCACACCAGGGGGAGGTGCAGACAGATTCATGTTGGCACAGTGACAATTTCGTGCCAAAAAAACTGTGCAGAAGGGGCGCTGAAAGCTCGAAGCTCCCACCTGGTCTATTCTCAGCACAGGCAAAGTGCACCCTCCACAGCTGTAGTTTGGTGACATGTGCGCACACGTCAACAAACCCTCAGAGGCAGGTTTCCAGAGTGTCAGGCACATTTTAATGCAAAAAACAATCACAGCAATCACTATTTAATGTAACTGTCTGAACCAGCATATACATTTATATCTATATCTATTTGTCCCGTCACATCTGATGTCGGATTAAAGCCGTTTGTCATAATGGAAACTTAACCAAACAGCATCTGGAAGTGTGATGCACATCTCTCAAGCCAACAACAAACAGACTCATCATCTGATAATATATATCTGGCTTCTCTCACTTCATGAAATTCAGAAGAAAAGAGGGAGAAAAAGACAGAGAAAAAAGAGAAAATAAATGTATGTCACTCAGTGTCTTAAGGATTTAGCAGTGATTGCTCATATTGTTTTGTTTTAGTCTTTATAATTAATGTGATCTAAAAAGATGGAGTATATTATTACAAGGAGGATGAGGAGGAGATACCGGGAGAGAATATATCAACAAAGGTTCTGCTATTCGGCGATGACAGACCAGGAATGCAGGTGGATCAAAAGCATGTTGAATGGATTAGCCTGCTGCTGTGTTAAAATGTAACTGTCTCTTAATTTTTTACTCCAATTCATGACACAGGAACAGATAACATCTGTCCTATGAGGTGATCCACACACCGACGCACATCGTGGCCTCAGATGCGCGCCCCAATGGCCCCTCCCAGTACAGGGAGAGCTATGGGCACCATTCATTCTGTTTAAAGGCCCCCCACTAAACTAGATGGATGTTTTATGGAGAAAAACTTTTTTAAAATGAAGATAGGGGTTTGTACACGTTAGAAAGACTCTAAGGGCCCATGACTGCAAGGAGCCACAGTATTTATTATATTTTCTGTTTTCTTTGTTTTGCAAGTAAATATTAAGTTTTTTTCATAGACCTTTAGAGGCATTTTTAACTATACATTAAAAAATACATAAATGATTCATATATTTAATTGCAAAATAGTAATATTCAGGCATCTTTTGAAGGGTTTAACTCCCATAAAAAACAGGCTCTTTTAAACTTTTGTTCGGGAATATAGTTTCAATTATGATTTTGTCCTCTTGTTAACTTTGTGTATTGGTGTGATGCCTTGTATTGATGCCTTGTATTTTACATATAGACCTTTAGAGCTGGCATATTTGTTTGTTTTGCAAGTAAACATATTGTTTTTTTCATAGACCTTTAGAGGCCTTGTTTAACTATACATAAAACAATATATGATTATGATCTTCAATTATGATATTGTCCTCTTGTTAACTTTGTATATTGGTGTGATGCCGTGTATTTTACATATAAACCTTTCGAGCTGGCATATTTGTTTGATTTGCAAGTAAACATATTGTTTTTTTCATTGACCTTTAGAGGCCTGGTTTAACTTTACATAAAATAATATATAAATGATTCATATATTTAATAGCAAAATAGTAATATTCAGGCATCTTTTGAATGGTTTAACTCCCATAAAATTTAAACAGGCTCTTTTGAACTTTTGTTAGAGGATTTAGTATCAATTATGATTTTGTCCTCTTGTTAACTTTTTAGATTAGTGTGATGCCTTGTATTTCACATATTAACCTTTGGAGCTGGCATATTTATATCTTCCTGCAGTTGATGCTTTTGGTGTTTGTTTCCTGACTCATTGACCCTGAATGACTCTAATGATAAAACAGTACTCTGTGTTTTGACACCACTGATCCACATATTGGTTTTCCCACCTTTGTGTTTGACATGCTGACGATCCATAACACAAAAGTGATTTGAATTCTCCTCGAAGACAGTTCAAATCTCATACTGACAAACTTTTACTTGTGCTTCTGTGGGCGAGAGAGTCCCTGTTGACTGCGTGGGAAAATATCTTGTATGTTTTGTACTCTGTGGTTCATTAGTGCAGAAATGCTCGCCATTAAATCTGACTTTTCTCTCTGGAAATAATGACCTACAGTTTTATGCAGTTGTAACATCTTCCACGCTGCTCTGTGGGATGCATCCGTGACTCACTCCTTTAGTCTTGTGCCGCCTCGATTGCCTTCACTGGAGCCATCACGCTGACATTTACAGCCTGCCACCAAACACGGCCTTTTATCAGAGGAGACAACCCGGAGCAGAGGAGACGTGAGCTCCATTGCTTTAAATCTGACACTGAGGCATGCCAGCTATATGCTTAAACCAGGGGTCTGCAACCTTTCCAATCAAAAGAGCCATTTTGCCTGCCACGTCCACCAAAAAATCAGTCTGGAGCCACAAAACACATTTGAACCTTAAAATGAGAACAGCAGCACCTGCTGACTCTACATTATAATGACATTAGATCTATAAGCAAACTGCATAAGTATTTATTAGACATCATCAGGTGAGATGGGGATCAGTAGGTCTTCCCTTCACATTTTAAACTAAATAATTAAGTTTTTAATTAGTGAATAAGAGATAATTTGAGGGGGGGAGACTGACTGCTGATTATCCTAGATAACATGACACTGGCACTATGTTCTGAACATGGCATAAACACGCCAAGAATTATTACCAAAGATGGCTCTTAACGTGCACATACTATAACCCGCTCAACATGGGTTACATGGGCATGTCAGAAAAAAAAGTAAACATGACCCTAGAAAGTTCCCAGCATGCCTTTTTTTTTCTAACATAACTGCAGCTGGGTGTACAAATCAACCATGAGGTCACCAGCATCTCCAACATATTAATATTATCAAATAACGTCTGAGGGGGGCCCATTTATGATTCCTTTTTAGGGGCACAGCCAAGAGTTCAATCTGGCAAATTTCCGTCATATAAGACCCTTTCTCACTACACAGTCAGCTAAGGCTCTTATGCATGCAATGATTTTCTCTCATATAAAGTACTGCAATACAACCTGGTCACATGCAACATCAAGTACAATAAAACCATCATATCTCTCTTTAAGAAGGCAGTAAAAATCCTTGACAGGAAACTATTTCATTTCCATTATTGCAATATCATTAGTAAGTATAATATTTTAAATTTTGATTCTTACCAAATATACGCTGATGTTCATCTTATTTTTAAGGTATTGTATGGACTTGCTCCCCCACCATTAAATGATTTTATTCAGAAAAAGGACACCAGCATGAACACCAGAGCACAGACCAGAGGAGACTGCAACATACCGAGGCATAGGACAGATTTAGCCAGAGGGTGGCATCTATTAGAGGAGCACAGTCATGGAACAGATTACCAGCACAGATCAGGGACAGTGACAACTATTTAACATTTAAAAGCAAAGTTAAACATTGGTTGAAAACTGGGGTGCTGGTTTGGCGGAGTGGTTAGCAATTAGGCACCCCATGTACTTGCTTCTGCCGGTCCAGGTTCGAATCCTGCCTGTGACCAGTTTGCAGAGTGTCTTCTCCTACTCTCTCACCCCCTTTCACAAGCCTATCCACTGTCTCTCTCCTATCAATAAAGGCACAAAATGCCCCAAAAATACATTTAAAAAACAAAAAACAAAAAAAACATTGGTTGAAAACAAACCAGTCATGTAATCATACATAATGTTCATCTCCTCCTCCATTGTTGCTGATGCTGCTACTGAGAGCTTGATGTTTCCTGTTTTTAGATAGATTTTGAGTTATGTGTTGTTTACACATTGTGTCAATGTTGTTTGTTAAAACTGCGTGTTTTTTGTTTACTGTCTTGTGGAAAGTGTTGTTATTTTAATTTGTTTTTTCAGTTTGATCACCTGCCTTAGGACAACGGATGAAATTTAGCTATTGGGCTAATTCCAGCATATTTACAATGACGTGTATAATGAAATTGTTGATTGATGTGCTCTGTCCTAATCAAATAAATGAATAAATGAAATGAAATGAGAGTGTGTGCAGGTTAACATTCATCTCAATTGTACCAAATGAAAAGGTACAATGTTTTAAATGTTTGGAGCTGCAGAGTTGGTTGTAATTTTAGAGATGATATAGTTTAGAGTTTCTTTGACTCTGTGTTCTGTGAACGTTGAGTCCTGATCAAACTGTTGGATCATGTCACCCTCTAGTGGATTTCTGAGGCAACAGCATCAAGAAGGGAGCTGAACTGAAGTAAACCTGAAAACCCGATTCCACACACATACTGTACGTATACACACCAACACACGCATGCACACACGCACACCAAGTAGATGTTGAAAGTGAATTAAAACAGAAACACACTGGCTGCACTTTGTAATATGATATCAGCACATTTGAATTTTATTATGTCACAACAGACACACCCTGACATCTGCTGTTAGCTATAAAAATAGCTTTTTTGGTCTTGACAAAAGTGCTTTTTACTAAAACTTTTTTATTACCCATTCACACCACATTAACTCACACAGAACATAAATTGTTTTTTTCAAGTTTTCATTAGTATCGGACAATTCAGAGCCCATGATGCAATTGTGTGTGTGCTTTCTTTTTTTATTTTAACCTAGTGCCATCATCTAATATCATCTTAATAAACAACCATTATTTTATGTTTCTTTAATTTTAGATACAGTATGAATAGTATTATTGGGTGTCCGGCGATAACTTGAAGTAACTTTTATTCTATCAAAAATGTTAAAGAATTACAATCTGACAGTTTTTATGAGCAGAGGGAGATTGTAAAACAACATAGAGGGGACATTGTTCATGATAAAAAAAAATGTCTAGAAACTGAATAAATTTGAATAACCACAATGTTGGTATGTGTGGCATAAATCCATATGAGTCCATGAAGAATATATTTTTTCTGAAGGTTTTTACTTGTAGGACTTTGTAAACTTTGTAAACCAACAATCCAAATGAGGTCTAGAACATAAAAATATTGATCTGATGCAGAGGAGACCATAAAGTGTTACTGGGATTGTGCTCCTGACCTGATAATTATCAGCTTAAGATGAAAAAACAGTGATGAAATAGGCATTGTATCTAGAAATAACTTGATCACAAATTGCCCTTTTTCAAATGCTCAATAAAAAAATATTGGCCCATTAATTTGGTCAGGTCAGGTTTGGGAACACATGCCAGTCTGCACTTGGCCAGTCATCATTCATGAGGAAACTAGGGGTGCTCTTGCAATCATGCACATACCAATGTATCTGTTTCACCAAAAAGACAAATATCAAATAGCTTCTGTAACCACAAAGCTTGTGTCTGAATTGTGCATCATGGCTACTGCTAGCGACCAACTGGAGCTTGAAGACCCTCCCCCGTCGCTGAAATCTCCTGTTTGAGAACACTTTGGCTTCCTGGTGAAATACTGCAACGGAGAAAGACAGGTGGATAAAGCGAAGGCGGTGTGTCAATGCTGTTCAACTGAGGTCGGGTATTTTTCGGACAGCACGTCAAACATGCTAACTCACCTGAAACAGCACCACTCAAGTGTAAAGATTTCCACGGTAAGAAAAAAAACACTGTAGTGCAAATTCAACTGCCGTCTGCATTCAAGCAGCCTCTCCCAGACAGCTCAGATCAGGCCAAAGTGATAACAGCATCCATCAGCGTTTTTATAGCATCAGATCTAAGACCATATTCAGCTGTGGAAAATGCTGGTTTTAAACTCATCCTAAAGGTGATTGAGCCCCGGTATAAAGTACCAAGTCGTTCACATTTAAGCCAGGAACTTAAAAAGAAACTCATTATCTTTAATTTCATACATTTGTTTTTTATTTTATTTACCTTATTAGTATTACCAAGCAGCACATTGAATATATTTGGTTTTAAGTTTGTATAATGACAAATTTTTGGTTTAATGAACGTGCTTCACATGGCGGTGCACCACCCTGCTTCACTCTGTACCACCCTACGCTGTGCCAGGAAATTAGGGCCCAATTTGTTTTTCTGCTGTTTTTCTCCAGCATTTCTCGGTTTACAGTCTTTGGTAGTTTTTCTTTAACACATCATAAGGGCAGGGATGGTTAGAGCTTTGCAAACTGTTCCTCCATCTTGTAGTAAGGCACAAACCTCAGTTTGTTTGAATCTGTGATTTTTGCACATGCAGAGCTCTCTGTGCTCTCATTGGTCATGTCTCTGCAAGGAGGAACAATTTGTGGGAGGCGGGACTCAAATCAAAGATGCTAGACTTACCCTCACAGAGTCATGAAGCATCTCAGACTGATATGTTGTTGTTGGTCATTATGACACACTACCACACGAGATGTAATGTTATCACTAGTTGGACCAGACTTGTGTATGAATCATGTAGTCTGATCCTGGCATTACTGACATTAAGGATGACCAAAAGCATGGATTTATGGAAAACAGTGTCATGGAAACCTGAGGTCGGAGTTCTTCCCCTAAAACACTGAAACAAATCTCCTTTTTAAAATGAAACGTGCAAAACAGTTGTGTGTACACACCATTGTGTGTTTGTGTCCACCATCAGGCCTCACATCTGGAGCCCTCTACAGACCTGGAGGAGGATCAGAGAGCCATATCTGAGATCAGATCTGCCTTTATTGGAGCTTTCTGTGACCATGATTAATGAACTGTGAGTCTCCATTAGACCTCCTTTCACGCTCTCTTTTGTCACACGTCAGAACTTTAACCCCTCAGGCTCGGGCTCCTCAGGGTCCTGAAACTACAGCACATTCAGAGGTCTCAGGTCTGTCGGCACCCAGATCAAATGTTTCCTGGATTGAAGAGGATGGGGATGCTGTTAGGATTTGTAAGAGGTGAGAGACATGTAAGGAGAACACAAAAATCCCTCACAGATGTTTTCTGAGGCCAACTAAGGGTGTTTTCACACCAACTATATCTAGTGCACACCAAAGAAGTTTGGGCCCAGGGTTTGGTACGTTAGTGTCAATGTGAATGCAACCACTGCACTTTGGTGCACACCAATCAGCCGGTCCGAGACCTCCATGAAGGGGTGGTCTCAATCCGCTCCATCTCCCTACATTTGGTGCAGTTTCACTGGTGTGAAACAAAGTGGTCCAAACCGATCTACTTTTGATGCATTGGGGTATTGGAAGCACTGAATTATGGGTAAAGTCCTACATTATTTACTTCCTGTTAATCCCGCGGTTGAATCTTTTGCTTATTCAATTTGTCGATTTGTTTATTCTGGTTGAGGATTACGATGATTCACGAGGGTCCAGAAGGTCGCTGATGCCGTCTCAAACATGATAAAAAACACATTTGAAGGAAAATGTAGAAGAGAGTGAAAAGTAAACAGTGGTTGCTTGGTGTAGGAAATGGTTACCATGGTAGCCTCTTCTTTGTTCTCCTCCGTAGCAGGTTTGGTAACCAGTTACGTGCATATCGCCCCCTGCTGTTTCAAACTGAGTAAATACACAAGTGGCCCCGGCCAGGTTCAATGTAGCAAGTGTGAATGCAAGCCATCGGGGGAGGGCGAACCGCGCCACAGCACGGTTCCAAACAATGTGAAAACTCCAAACATGGACAATAAATATTCATGACTGGCACCATGACTGTCTGGCCAATTCATGCTCTACATAGAATGGGCATAAACACATAGTCAGAGCCCTTGCCTTCATTCTCTCTGTTTTTCCAAAAAAGATACGGGTCAAAGTTGGTATACTGGTGGTACATCTCGGAGAAATGTCACGTACGGTTGCTGTCAGCTTTGTCCTGACCAGCAGAGCAAAATGATTTTTGGAAAAGCGATGGAGCTTTTTGAGAAAAGGCAGTAGTAGATTGTTACATTTAGAAGTGATAGACAACTACACTGGAACAGCTCAGCAGGAGTTAGATGGGAGTGGACACCAAATGGATGTCCAGAGAACCACAGATCTGTTTTAATGTTTGGATATGAAAAGAGCATGAATGAGCCCTGAAGACACAAAAGACCCCTAATGTTGTCCTTGGAGGTGAAGGCCCTTTGAATACCTTTGGAAACATTTTGACTGCTCAAATGGTTTATTGACAGGTAGTGTACATGTTATAGCAAGAAGGTTGCTGCTTCAATCGGGGCCTTTCTGTGTGGAGTTTGCATGTTGTCCTCGTGCACGTGTGGTTTCTCTCTGGGCACTCTGGTTACCTCCCACATTAATTGATTGGTGACTTAAAATTGCCCTTACATGCCCTTACATAAGGAGGAGGAGATGATGGATGTATATTGTTTATTACCTCAGGCCTTCAAAAGTACAGTCTATGATTGTTTATTGGCCATAATATTAAAACCACCAGGCACAGCAGCACCATAGAGGAAAATAAACCCTCTGAAAGTGGCTGTAGAGATCATATGCTTCTACATCTAAGTAAGAAAAAGAAAAGATTATTTGTACACACATAAGCCCATAGCACACACGTGTTTTTCAAACACACACAAACACTAACACACATTAACACTCATACATTCACACACAGAGCTTGAGGTGTGTTTCCTCTTGGCAGTTTAAGTACAGAAATGTTTTCCTCTCTACCAGTCAGAGCATTTCACATATTTCCCAAATACAATGACAGTATAACAGTTTGCTCACCAGAGACCTCAACACTCATCTTCATCTGTTTAACTTGTGGTTGCTTTGGCCAAAAGTGACATCAACGCGGGCTGCAACTCCAGGAACCTGCAGTGCAGCTTGATCGCCTGATTCATTGTTTGTAATCAGGCAGATCCATCTGAAAAAGCCCCAAGCCAGAATGACTGAGTGTAGCCGACACAAGCACTGACCAATCAGTGTCCTCTGAGGAGAGGGAAATTAAAAAAGAAAAGGCAATAATCAATTTCAACATCAAATATTTGTAAACGCCTGGTGATTAGATCTCACCATCAGCAGCAGCTGCACTCAATTTCAACGTGAATCATCGTAACTGTCTGGTGTACAGGCCTAATGAGTGAGCATGCAACTGATGACTTGGAGCCATCTGTGGTGATGGATGTCGTAGTCTAAGCTCCAGCAAAAATAGGTGGTGTACTTCCCGCTTCTTAGTTCTGAGGTGTTTGATTGTTAAATCATAATATTGAAAAATACTAATCATTAGTTTATCTGTAGCTAAGAAACAAAACAAGCACAAGCACACCCACAGACAAAGTCAACCATGGGGTCAACTCAAAGTCACTACACGGTCACAAGTTGACATATTTGGTCACAAGTTCTCTGCAGGGTGGTGCCGTGGCTTCTTCGTGTTAACCTGACACACAAGGTGGACAGTTCCATATATCTGCTACAGAAATATTTTACCAGTCCATCCGGGAAAGAGCTGCTCGAAAATGTTTTCAGGGGCAGAACCTTCATAAACAACAGCAGCTGGTGATTGGACAATTGTTCTGCTCGTCACACTCATCACAGACCAATCCATATCAAGCCACAGCGTGATGTAGCAGCTCAACTCTGTACCTCTGAAAACTAAGGCCATTTTCGAATTTGCCTACTATACTAGCAGTGCGTACTGATTCGACCAAAATGTAGTCTGCAGTATACAGTGTGCGAACAAAAGTGAAGTTGCAGTATGCAAAAAATACCCGGATGACGTACTGATTTGGGAAAAAATTCAAAGAATGCATCGGACCAGTCTGCTTCACCTACTGTTACCCACAATGCAAAGCAGCTGAAGCGAAGCTTCAACAACCGGAGCAGCACACGAAAATAAATATATGAGCCACTATTTGTTATCTTTACCTTTTCAACACGTAATAGTGTGCAATAAGTTGTAAAAGGGTCAGTTGTTGTTTCCGTTAATGGTTCGCAACGGCCGACGGTGGTGTTACGTCCGTCCTATACCTGCAGCATTATCAGCGTAAACCACGGACAAGTCTGACATTTTACTGCTACGGTCTGTATTTTTCCTCTGTACAGTCATGGAAAAAATTATTAGACCACCCTTGTTTTCTTCAATTTCTTGTTAATTTTAATGCCTGGCTCAACTAAAGGTACATTTGTTTGGACAATTATATTGATAACAACAAAAATAGCTCATCAGAGTTTAATTTAAGAACTAAGAACTATTCATTTTCCATGGTTTTCTTGATAATAACCAAAATTACTTAAATTCTTACATCAATAGCTATGGCATTGTACCGCCAAAAACACTACTTTCAAGCATTCCATGTTTTCTTTTCTGTTTGCTTTAAACACATGATACACACAAGAGTTAATACTTGATTGCATAACCATTGTTTTTGATGACTGCAGCCATGCGTCTTGGCATGCTCTCCACCAGCTTCTGACATTGTTCTGCTGTCACAGCAGCCCATTCCTGTTGGACAAATTCAAACAAATTTTCTTTGTTTTTGGGCTTGTGGTTCTCCATTTTGAGTTTGATGATTTTCCACAGGTTTTCAATTGGATTAAGATCTGGTGATTGAGCAGGCCAAGGCATGGTGCGAATGTTGTGGTTCTCCATCCAGGCTTTAACTGACCTTGCCGTGTGGCAAGGGGCATTGTCTTGTTGGAAAATCCAGTCATTCGAGGCAGGAAAGAGTTTTCCAGCTGATGGAAGAAGACTGTTTTCAAGGGTAGTCCTGTACATGACCTGGTTCATTTGGCCTTCACACAATTGCATTTGCCCTGTTCCACTCAGACTGAAACAACCCCAGATCATGACTGATCCACCCCCATGTTTTACTGTAGGGGCAAGACAGTCTGGGTTGTAAGCTTCTCCAGGCTTCCTCCTAACCAGTAAGTTGGCTGGAGTGGGCATCAATTCAAAATTGGATTCATCACTGAAGAGAACCTTAGCCCAATCATCAACAGTCCAATCCTTGTGGTCTCGAGCAAAGAGTAACTGGGCCTTCCTCTGCCTTTCATTGATGAAGGGCTTCTTGCGTGCTCTGTGTGACTTCAAACCAGCTTCAACAAGTCGGTTTCGAACTGTCCTTGCTGAACAAGTCACATTTCTCGACAGTGCCCACTCATTTTTAAGGTCCCTGGAGGTCTGACGGCGATTCCTGACACAGGAACGGATGAGTGCACGGTCATCTCGTAGAAAAGACCTGCCACGGCCAGGTAGCAATTTGGTAGTGCCATGTTCAGCTTGTTTTTTTTGTTGTAATGAGCGGCTGTCTTGGAGATCTTCAGTTTTTTAAGCTACCTGTCTCTCACTCATGCCAATTTCCAGCAGTGCCAAGATGGCTGCCTTTGTGGCTTCACATAATTCTTTTGTTTTAGGCATTATGTGAGAGCTGACAACTTCTGAGTTGTGCTACGGCTTGAATGTAAGCAGGAAACCACTCTAGGCCTTTGCATGTGCAGTGCTGCTTGTGACATGAAATGGCCTCTTATATACCCTGGGAATCAATTAAGCTTAAGAATGTCAAATAGGACATAAAGTATTATGTGACCAGCTGCATTTTTTGTTGTGTTCATTGTATTATACGTTTAGTGGTACCAGATATTAGAATGAACAAGAAATTGAAGAAAACAAGGGTGGTCTAACAATTTTTTCCATGACTGTATTTCCACCACCCTTAATGTTCCTGCTTCTCCTCATTCTTAATACTGTATTGCGCGTCTAATGTTTATTCTTGAACTGTTTTTTTCTTTTAAGTGGCCCTAATACGCCGTTGTACGCCCTCACATAAAAATAAATAAAATAATCCCTAAAACAATTCCTATTCTCCACCATTGACTGTTTCATATAAAATGCTGCTTTTGGCAATATCTTTGCAGATTAATAACTGAAATGTTAACATGTACTCGTGGTTTGTTTGTTTTGTACAATTAAAATTAAGTTTGGGAAATAAATAAATTGTAGCCTACTTTCGCTTTGCTCAAACTGGAAACCAGCGTAGCATACTACAAAATAAACCAACAGAACAGTCATACTACATGCTACATTTAAAGTGTAGTAAGCAGTATGCAGTGCCTACTACATACTACTTTCAAATGCAGTATGTAGTAGGCGAATTCGAAAACGGCCTATGTTTCAGTCCTTAGACTATCATCTAACATTGAATTAACCTCTTGTATGTTACATAAACCTTATCTACCACAAACTCCACCAAGTTCTCCCAGAAAACTTTTAAGGATAGCATGTTTCACCAGGTATAACTGAGTAAACATGAATACCATAGACTAACTGGCATCATCCACAGAGGATTCCCACATCTCTCCCAGAAGAGCAAAAGCACTGTTTCTCATAAGAGAGCTTTAAGTGCCATTATTTGCTCCTATTTTAAAAAAGAAAATTAGTCAATTTCTGATAAAACTGCAGATATTACATGTGGCCATGGAGACCGCTTCATGCGGCGCCATTGTTTACAAACATGCAGTAACTAATGGCCCTTTTCCACTTGCACGCCTTGGCCCTACTCTACTCGGCCCTACTCGATTTGCAGCGTGTTTCCACTAGCCTGGTACCTCCTAAAACAAGCTAGTTTTAGTACCTACTCCGCTCTGGTTCCAAGCGAGCTGAGTCCATACTAAAAGATGACGTCACCAACTGCCGGCTGCTGATTGGTCAGACAATGTCGTCATCGATGAGTCATGAGCGCAACGACCTAGCATGCTAGCGGTAGCTTCCGTTAGCGTACAGTAGGGCTAATGGAAAAGGGCTATTACTGTCACGTCTGCAACTACCGGCTCTCTTCTCTGATTGGGCTGTTACGCACTTACCTGGTGAAAATGTAGAGTATTGCATGTTGGCAAGATCGACCTGCAGGATTTCAGACAATAAATCAGGCAAGTCCATCTGCTCCTCAAGGTTAAGTGCTTGTTCCTCACAGAAAGAAAGTTGTGGATTGATCCCCATGTTTGTATGTTCTCCCTGTCCATACATGGGCTCTCTGGGCACTCTGGCTTCTTCCCACTGACCAACAATATGCAACTGCCTGGCGACCAGTTCAGGGTGTACCCGCCTTTAGCCCAATGTCAGCTGGGATAGGCTCCAGCCCCTCGCCACCCTGCAACCTCAGGGAATAAGCAGTATATGCAGATGATGGTGGATTGGTGAATTAATAAAACAAACTTATTTTCACACCTCTAGAGAAGAATTTGTCTGTAATCAGACAGATGATCAGTCATCTTAAAGGCTGCATTTTAGATTTTGATGATTGTCGTCTTTCTGCTGCTGTGCTGACACTCAAACATCCTCTGCCTCTACAATGATCCTAGCGGTCGAGTGGCATTAATCATCTGTTATGCCAAAAAGAGGCCTCTATGGTAAAACAATAACATTTTATATGTTAGACAATTAAGCCTTTACCAAAAATAAGGGTTGTTAGGGGAAAAGTCAATCTGAGTTACTGATTTAAGTAAATTACATGCACGTGTATAAATCATTGGTGAAAAATGTGCTCAATTTGGTCTTAACATGTTCTTCATTTGGCTGATTTTATGAAAGCCACGATGAAAGCAAATTAAGGGCCATTTGGGAGCTGAGAGAGCCAGCTCCTTTAGCTAAACTTAGCTTCATTATCTGGATCTCATACTCTCCAGCAGCCTAAATGTACTAGAGACTCAACAGGTGTTGCACTACACTCTGCACACCATCCACACATCTTCACCACAACAGACCCATGCTGAGTGTTCAGAGAGACAGCATGGTGCAGACTGCAGCTGGAAGACAGTGTTTCCGAGAGCTTCAATGAAGATGTGTTAAAAACTGGGCAGCCTAGCAGCTGGACTCTGTGTGTGTCTCTGCTCCATGTAAACAAAGACCCCGGCAACGCTAAGCAAAAACATGAGGCTCCTTCTCTTTCTTCTCAGATCGTCTCTATTGTTAAGGAGGTGCAGGAAGGTGGCTATTAGTGTTTTTTTTTTATTTATATGATCATTACCTCCGCCAAGGAGGTTATGTTTTCGGGAGAGTTTGTCTGTCTGTCCTTCCTTCTGTCTGTGAACAAAATAACTCAAAAAGTTATGGATGGATTTGGATGAAATTTTCAGGAAATGTTCAGCATGGGAAAAGGAAGAACTGATTCGATTTTGGTGTTGATCTGGATCAGCGTCTGGCCGCCATGGCGAAAAATGTGATTTCTGTGAATAACTACTGAACTAAAATAGATATCATTATGAATCCAGTTGCTAATGGTATGTTTTCATCGTCAAGGAATCTAAATATTTACATGAAATAAAGGTAGGACTAATATTTATGTATATTAAATCCTCAGCCATATTAATATGGCTGAGGACTGTGGCGCTGGCGGAGGTCTGGGCTCTCCGAGTGCTTTTCTAGTTTATACTGTATTTGTAATTTAAAAAATGAATACATACAAAAAAACAGGTCACCTAAGTTTGTAATGTTAAATTGTTTTTATTTTTTATTTTCTTTGGTCTAAGACTAAAACTAAAGTCATTTTAAGATCTGATGACTGAGAGTTGACTACGTATAACCTTTTGTCAAAATGGAAACTTAACCTGACAGCAGCTGGAAGTTTGCCTTTATACCTGTGATTGCCCATATTTCTCTGTTTTAATCTTTATTCTGATTGTGATATAAAAAGATGGAGTACATTATTGAAGGGAGGATGAGGAGGAGACACCGTGAGAGTATACAGTATATCACCAAAGGCTCTGCTATTTGGCGATGACAGAACAGGAACACAAGTATGATGAATGGATAAGCCTGCTGTTGTGTTCAAATGTCTGTCACTTAACTTTATACTCCTATTAATCTCAAAGGAATAGATTACATCTGTCCCAGGAGCTGGCCCACACTGTGACGCTCGTCATGGCCTCCCATGCGCGCCCCGATGGCCCCTCCACTCTCTATTTGCTGTAATGGTGACAGCGACTCTGACCATCTCCTACCGGGTCTTTCCAGCACACTGTGACCACAGTGGCGGGGATCAGTCTGACCAATCAGACGCTGCGCCTCACCCACAGCGCATTTAAAGGCAAGGAGAGGCGTTCATTTGATTGGTGAAGGTTACACTCAGCTGTGTTAAACCCACTCATGCCTTTCTCCTCCCTCTCTGGCACTTGCGAGGAGGGGCAGGGACGGAGGTGTGGGTGCGCCTCTCTGCGCACTGCAGGAAACTTGCAAAGTGCGCTGGACACACCCTGTCGGCGCGGCGCAACGGTGGCGCAGGGAAGGTGCACCGTGGTCTATGAAATTGGAGCTCAATGTGTTTATTCTGGGTTATCTGTTTAGCTTGCTTGGTAAACATACTGTTACATCCCCAGAAGATCAGATGATAACCCTCATGTCTTTAATCCACTCCACTCTTCTCTCTTAGTGTTTCCTGTCTCTCTTTAGTTGCCACAATATGTGAAGTCTGAAGGCAAAGATGACCCATGAAAGGCTGTTGTAACTGCATGAGAACACAGCACTTCTGAACAAAGAATTGACCAATATCATGCACTTGTACTGAATCTCCCTTTCATTTACTGCAGTATGAGCCAAACAGTTTTCACTCCACGTACTGAACAGCTTGTTTCGTGTTTGACACACACGCCCCTCCCAGCCAGCAGACCCTGTGACTCTGCGTCACCTCCCCTCTGTTCTCCTGCCAGAGGAAATAAATAAAAACGAGTAAACCAGTGATGGAAGTCAGATGATGATGTGACAATGATGTTACTGGAAACCTTGCAGGCCAAGCATGTGATGCACAGGAGGATCGGTTTTGAGGTTTCCCTATTTTCTTACATGGATTTAGAGAACACAGAGCATCATTTGATTCACTGTGTTCCAGAGTCAATGGACAAGCGGGCTTCAACTGCGTTTGGATGTCACTAGATGCCTCTATTTAAAAGTCAACTCAGACAGGTTGAATTGTGTCTCTTTTATTATGTAGGTGCTGCATGGTTCATCAAATAGTAACTGTAATGTGAGAATTTGAAATATAATAACCATAGAAGTCTGCATTTTGTGAATAAATGTGTGTTCTTTTCATTGTTTTATTATGTTTATCATTTTTAATAACTCATTTACGTAAACCTGCATCATATTTTTTGTCTTGAGCAGGCTCTTCGTGACCTTTAGGTGTTTAGAAGAGGAGCGGGATGCTGCTGCATCTTTAGCTGTGGCCCTCCTGTGTGGGTTTCAATATTTTGTACAGTTAATTTAGGTGATGTTTTACTGTACTGCAGCAGAGAGTCAAACTTTTAAAAAATGATGTGCTGGTTAAAAAGATGAGGGACACAATGTCCGGAGATTGTTACCTCATTTTATAGTGGGGAAATATTAACACAGAGTTATCAGTTGGAGGATTTTAATAATAACCATGTTTGCTCTGTGTGATGTGACAGCTGTCAACAGGGGTCTCTGCCCCTCATTCTCTGTGTCTCCCTCTTTCACTGGACCACTTGCTCAGGTATGTATATATATATACACAAACACACAAGTGCGCATTCCCACTGTTTTTTCGTCTGTTTCCGCTTGTTTCCATCATATCGTTACAGCGCCCCTAGAGGTCTGGCATATGTTTTACAGCGTTTTGACGCGTATGGAGTGCATTCATATAGATGCACACATTTTCTGATATGCCTTTGTCTTTATGACGATTGTTTTGGAAACTGTTAAGAGTTTTGTCTTTGTGTGGATGGGGCCTTAAACTTTCAGCGAGTCCTGGTTTAGTCAGTAACTTGCACAGCTGCCACAGGCCCACACATCAAACCGTTGACTGTTTCTCATGAGAGGACTAAGTAAGTATCAAGTCCCAGACACAGACCTCGCTTTCTCTCTCCTTCTCTGTTTGCATAATTAACTGCAAACATCAGTCATGTGAGAAATTTTTCTCAATCTGTCCAAAGTGGAAAACCCCTAATTTTCTGTCTCTCTGGAACATAAAGACTCTTGTTGTGAAGCAAACAAAAACTTTGTTTTTTAAATATGAAATACGCAGCAGCCTGATGGTCAGAGAACATGCTCTGTCTTCATTACAACAGCACAGCTGATTTAAACGGACTATGAGGAGTTTCTAAGTAATTACAAAAAAGTCTCACTTTTAGATATATGCCTGATGGAAATACACACTTTAAGATGAGTTTTATAGCATCAAAATAGGTTATCTATAAATGCTATTCCTTAGCTTCGCGGTCGGGTTGGACAGGGCTGGACTGGCCTGGATACTCAACTTCAGGAACAAGACAATTAAAACTAGAGCAAATTTATATTATTCAGACACGTCTTAGAGCACCGGGCTGTAAGTAGCCATATATAGCCGGCTACAAAACTAAGATACTAAGTATTTAAGAAATTGCTTGATGTCACACATCAAAAACTACCGCTACGTAACTAGAAAGAGATACATTACCTCGTCGCTTTGCATCCTGTAAGTTGTTGAAAAAAGAAGTTGTAAAGCAATGCAGAGTTCTGAGGAAGGTCCGAGCTGCATTCATTAGCATCACAACAAACACACGCTTTGGCTTGGGTCACGTCTTTGGTGCGTTCCAGTTGCAGTCAGAAGTAGGAATTTCCGAGTTCCGAGTAGGAAACTGCAACTGGAACGTTCCCCGAAGTCTGAATTTCCTACTGGGAACTCGGTGAAACCTCACCACCCCCGAGTTGACAATGGAAGATGGATGCCCCCAGTGTGAACAGTTATTTAGCTCCTGTAATAATCAATTTATTTGCACTTCTGACTGGGGTGTCGCTCTAGATCAGCTGTATACATAGTATTGTTAGACTTATATTTACAAAAATGCTAATGATAATCACATTCTTCATACAACAACGCAGGGCGTGCTAACAACAGCTAACAATAGCCTGGTAGATCGGCATGTTTTTTTCTGACTTCAACTGGAACACCGATAACTCAGATATGATGTCACTCCCAGTTCTGAGGTTACTGGAACGCAGCATTACAACAGTCGACTCATGGGTAGCAGAGTCTTTATGACGGTAAAAGATTCTCTTCATAGCACCTTTAAGTAAAGGTGACAGGTAATGGTTTCATTTTCAAGTGGTCTGAGAAACTGCTCATCATTTGATCCCCTAATTGGAAATGTTACTGCTAAAGGTGGTGAACAGATGACAGTCCATTATGTTTCAATCAGAAGGGATTTCTTAAGTGAACATGTTGCTTCAGTAGTTCTTTGAAAATGCATTTTAGGGCTGTTTTGCTTTACGTAGAGGGGATAGAGGGCAGTGAGAAGGTATCAGACAGTGGGGAAAATGAATCACATGGAGGAAAAGATCCCTGGCTAGCTTTGAACCCAGACCACCTGAAGAAATGTAGAAGCAGCTTGTGAACATGGGGTGTGCCGACAGAACTGCTTTCAGCACCCAACTGCTCCAATATTTTAATAGAGTACAGAAAATGTGAAATATCTTTGACAGATGAATTCATAAGTGATCCATTTATGTATTAACTATCCCCTATACCCTCATCTCTTTTAGAGGGCTCAAGTCTATACAAGCTCACTGCGACTTGTGCCTCTGGCAGAGACGGAGTCGTGGGTGTGCCTCTCTGCACCTCTTAGCGCCACGCACAAAAATTGCAAGATTCCCTGGACACACCCCGTCGGCAAGGCACAGGGCATGTGGGTCTACAAAATTAGAACCTTTTAGTTTACAGAGCAGGAGACCTGAATTTTAGCTATATGATAGTATGAGATGTTTGAATGGAGGATTCTCAATACCAGACTGTGGATTATCATAGTTTATTGTGTTGTCTGTGCAAATAGACATATGCAATCAGATGCTGTAAGAGTATGTGTGTGAGTCTGAGTGAATGAGTGAAGATCTGTCTGTTAACTACATGCTGTGTCTGAGTGAGTGTGTCTCGCTGTGTTTGGCATTCCCAACATGGCTAAGACACTGTGTTGGTATTTGCTCTCTACGTGGTCATGTTATATTTGGTTGAGTGTCAGACTGTCAGTGTGGGATTCAAATAATATTATAAAAATAAATAATATTAAGTATGGGTAAAAGTTATTTTCTTGGCAACATAAAGATAACTACCCGATTCTCATTATGTGAGTAGGTTCATGTCTTTAGAGTTATTGCACTTTGTATAGAAATAATTTTTATTACTTTCCCTGTTGTTTTTTAGCTTGTCACTTACTTTATTAATTCACATTAAAATCAAGTTATAAATAAGCTCTTACATTAATTATTCAGATGTCCTTACAGGGAGAGGCTTTATTGTTTTGCTCCACAAGATCTTTTTTTACTGCTTTGTTGAGCAAACAGTCCAGTTGTTAAAACAAAACACAAAACTAGAAAAGCACTCAGAGAGCGCAGATCTCTGCCAGTACCACAGTCCTCTCCCATATTGTCATTTTGACCATAAATATTAGTCCTACCTTTATTTCATGTAAATATTTAGATTCCTTGACCATGAAAACATACCATTAGCAATTGGATTCATAATGATATCTATTTTAGTTCAGCAGTTATTCACAGAAATCACATTTTTCATCATGGCGGATCCAGACGGTTATCCGGATCAACACCAAAATTGAATCAGTTCTTCCTTTTCCCATGCTGAACATTTCCTGAAAATTTCATCAAAATCCATCCATAACTTTTTGAGTTATTTTGTTCACAGACAGACAGACGGACTCTCCCGAAAACATAACCTCCTTGGCAGTGGTAAATATGATTGGTATTGGTGTCAGTATCAGCTGATCTCATGATGAGGTGATCTATGATCGGTATTAGCCAAGAAAAGCCTAATTTGGACATCCCTAGATATGCCTTTTGATTATAAACTGAAGTAGCAACCAGGTGATCCTCTTTCAGCTGCTGTTCATTTTAAATGACTAAAAAGCTCTTAAAATACCCAGCATTTAAGAATCTTTTGTATGAAATCTTTTTTATTTTAGATTGATTAAGTGGCACTCTAACTTTTAAATAGTTTTCTGTGTATGTATTAACACTAATTATCATCAGTTTTGCATATGTAGATATCAAGCTAAATGTGTGTGCTCATGATACAGTGATATGGCTCATCCATGTGGCGATCTACCAAACAGTGGTGCAGGGATGACATATTTTTTTTTAAATGTATTGTTTTGGCATTTTGTGCCTTTATTGATAGGAGAGAGACAGTGGATAGGCTTGTGAAAGGGGGAGAGAGAGTAGGGGAAGACACTCTGCAAACTGGTCACAGGCGGGATTCGAACCTGGACCGACAGAAGCAAGTACATGGGGTGCTAACCACTCCGCCAAACCAGCACCCCTGGATGACATATTTTTGTATAATTTTTGGATGAAAGCATCCCAGATCTACCTCTGTATGCCGTCCTCTGTTTCAGATATCAACTCATTTTCAGTCTGCATTAAAACATGTACACAGAAAGCATAAGACTCATCATTTGGTACCTAAATGCCTTTATTTTTTTTATTTTGCTTTAACTTGGCTTCATGTATTTGACTGCCAGAGTAATTTGATTAGCACGTGTTACATATGGAGGTAGTTTCTGACCTCCAGCACTCCCAACGAGCCTCTCACTCAGCTCACCTGTTCTCAGCGCACCCAGCTGGTGCTCATCAGCCTGGGTTGTTCATAAAAGGAGGCTCTTTTCCTCATATTGGTGTGTGACACCAAAGAGCCAACACCTTCAGTTGGGTTTCTTTTGGTTTGCGTGAATGAGTGATGTGGGAGGGTGTGTGATTGTATATGTCTTTGAGGAAAAGTAAATAAATACAAGATTTGTGAGATTCAATGTCTTATGCTGCGTGCACACTGCAAGCGACCCAGCTACCAAAATCGCGTCACCGATTGGCAAAAATACCTCATTTTGGTCACTGTTGCCATTGGCCGTTGCTCGGTGACATCACGTCCACTCGAGTATCCTTTTCACTCACTTATCAAACACAAAACTCTGCAGCTGATGCCCTGCAGCCCTGCGGTCCGTCTAGGCGGAACTAATGTCCTCACTGTTTCCCACACGGTCATAAATTGTTCTGTAGTCCAGATGAATTAGGCTGTGTCCGAAATGGCATACTAACGTACTACATACTACAAACTCATGTGCAACTGAATACTACATACTATAAGTATGATTAGGATGCCAACCGTTCACACTGTAGTATACTACTAAGTTTCCCATGATGCATTTCAAACCTCCGATGACAAAAATCAGAAGCACACCAGGCTATCAGATATCTCTGTTGATTCACCACATTTGAAAGTTCAGAGAGCATTTTAGGCGAGAAAGTCACCATGTAGAATACCAAAATGTGGTCATTTGAGCCATGAAACGCACAGATACAAATTTCATTTCGGCATTTCGGACATTCCGTTATGCGCGCCATTATGCTATCGAAGAAACTTCTGGTCGGCTCAAAAACAAGAGCCCATTTACAAAAGCATTAAAGAACCAGAAGGAGATAAAAAAAGATGCGTTTATTTTGAAAACGGGAAGTTTGCTAGTGGCCGATTTTTAGCTGAATGCCAGCCGGTCATAATGCATGGCGCAATGCATTATGGGGCTCGCAATGCATTATGGGGGTTTTGAGTGTGACTAGTATGCCCACCTCGCATACTTACATTTTTTTCTGATATAGTATACATCCGGGTATTTCTCGCACACTCAATCTTTTCATACTATCTAATGTGAACGCACTACATACTCATTTTGACGTCACACTTAGTATGAGTAGGACGTTAGTATGCCATTTCAGACAGCCTTACTGTCTGTCTGGGGTGCTGTCACACGTGCACACACCGCTGATGATCAACTTCTTTTAACTTTGACATCACACGACATGCTACGTGGTAGTGTGAAAAGCGGTAGTGTGAATCGCGGCTGTACATTGACTTTGCATAGAGTGACCGCCGAGGTAGTACAAGTAGCGTGCGGTGTGAACGCACCTTTAGGAGAATTTTTCACTGTGTTTTTCCCCCCCACCAAGCAACCCCACTATTGTTTAAAGCCTTTTTTTTGAGTTTGTCTACTCTTTTGGTAGAATTAGTGTGTGGCTGTGTGGAGTCATACCTCCACTCCACCTTTTAGAACCTAGAAGCTTTATTTTTGTGTTTGAAAAAGGTGCAGATCTTCTTTTTGTTTCTTTTTCTGTGACCCCTGTCCTTCACGTGACATAACACACACTTTAACCCATCATTGTCACGTTTACCTAACATTGAACATTGAATCAAAAACTCCAGGATTTACTTCAGACCATGACTTTATGATTACTATCGCTGGTTAAATTTTGGAAACTAATATTTAAAACCTGTTCTTCATCGCCATTTAAAAGTGTTATTGTATTGTGTTCCAAAAATGTTGGCCGATAGTTACCTTTCAGCACTCTGCTGTTTACCACTTGTCCTCAGACGGCTTTAATTAAATGATCAAAAGTTTTAATCCATCTTTGGTTCCTTGAATAATTTCTAATTAATAACACAACTTCCTTTTTGTATTTTTCTTTCTGAATTTACCAGAATGAGGACCTGCACCCACCCCAAATTTACAGGAAACGGTAAAAAAGAGCCAAATAAAAGAAACGTTTAAACGGAGCAGTCTGAGGGCTTTGCCATGACAACTTTTCCTTCTGTCTCCATCTGCTCCTGCTTACTGCTACCTTCACTCTTTGACAACAGACTCTTCCCACACGTTTCCAAACTGCTGGCTCTGTAGAATGAAAGCCGCCTTGTCAAACTGCAAAGTTTATTTGTTGCCTGAAGTCCAATTTGTTCAACAGTTGTTTATATAGCATATTGAATATCTCAGCTGGGCCCTCAGCGCCTACTTCAGGTCTAAAAGGTTTGACCTGTGAGTCTGCAGGGACGAATGCTGGGTTGTCCTAATAAAGAACAACATAGCAGGAACCCTGGGAGGCCTGCAGGTCTAACTTATATTTGCTGTATGTATTATATGAACAAGGCGAGGTAAAGGAAACAGTAAAACAACAGGTAGCTTAAACCAAACTGTTTGATTGGCTGGCATGTGGCAGTCTTTCTAATAATTCCTCATAAAGTGAGATAATGTTACTTTGAAAACAAAAAGGTGGTTATTGTGCTAAGCTGTAAGGGAACCAGGAAACCACAGCTGATTTTTAATGTGGGCTTTAAATCTTTATGTAGAGCATAACTGAAACATGCAGTTAAAGCTCATGCTCTGATGTTTATGTTAAAATATATTACCTTGGTTTTTTTTGTCATTTTTTTTATGCAACCATACAAGTATGTGATAATATTTATCTGTGTGTGCCAATAACAATATATATTTTATTAACAGCACTTTTACCCAGTTTTGGGATGTATGGACTTAAAAGAAAATTACTTAGTATTTTATTAAAGGGACTTTGAGGAGTTTCTAAGTAATAGCAAAAAAGTCTCTCTTTTAGATATATGCCTGATGGAAATACACACTTTAAGATGAGTGGCCTGGATACTCAACTTCGGGAACAAGACAATTAAAGTAGAGCAAATTTCTATTATTTGGACACGTCTTAGAGCACCGGGTTGTAAGTAGCCATATATAGCCGGCTACAAAACTACAATACTAAGGCCCTCCTCACACGAGGACGGCACCGTATTGTCTTGGCGTCGGCATCAAAACATGTATCGCTGTTTACACATCGTATTGTACATAGGCTCATGTATTTACTTGAACGCAAAATCCACGCCGGGACGTACCTATGGGTTCCCACGCATGCTCCCAACCCATATTGCATGCTGGGTAATGTAGTTCTTTGGTTACTACACTCGTAACATCACAGTTCTGCTCCGAGGTGGATTCCATGTCAAGTGCTCATGCACGCGTAACATGCTTCATCTCTGCGTGAGACCTTGTTGCTGTTGTTGCTGTAGCTGGTGTTGTTGGTGTTCTTTGAGCAAATGTTGGTATAAAAGTCGTAGCAATATTTATAGCTGCTGGAACAAGATCTGAATCAGCCCGGCTGCCGCCGTTGTTGTTGTTGTTGCTGTTGCTGTTGCTGCTGTTGTTGTTGCTGTTGTTGTTGCTGTTGCTGTTGCTGTTGCTGTTGCTGTTGCTGTTGTTGTTGCTGTTGTTGCTGTTGCTGTTGCTGTTGCTGTTGCTGTTTGTTGTTGTTGTTGCTGTTGTTGCTGTTGCTGTTGCTGTTGCTGTTTGTTGTTGTTGTTGTTGTTGTTGTTGCTGTTGCTGTTGCTGTTGTTGTTGTTGTTGTTGTTGTTGTTGTTGCTGTTGTTGCTGTTGTTGTTGCTGTTGTTGCTGTTGTTGTTGCTGTTGTTGCTGTTGTTGCTGTTGTTGTTGTTGTTGTTGTTGTTGTTGTTGTTGTTGTTGTTGTTGTTGTTGTTGTTGTTGTTGTTGTTGTTGTTGCAGCGTGGGTTGGGGGGCGGGGAGGAGAAGGGGTGCTATGAGGTCACCGTCTTTTCCGGACTTATCTGTTTATACCAGCTACGGCATGAAGACGAATACGCAGATATCCACTTGCAAACCCGTTTTCAAAAAAGATGCAGAGTCATGGACAAATACGTGTCTCCCTGTGTCAATCTCATCAGGTCGAAAGTTTATTTTACCGGAAATTTCTTACAAATTCGCACTCGTGTAAAGCCCACCTAAGTTTTCCAAAACTTGCTTGTTGTCACACATCCAAAACTACCGCCACGTAACTAGAAAGAGATACATTACCTCGTTGCTTTGCATCCTGTAAGCTGTTGAAAAATAAGTTGTAAAGCAATGCAGAGTTCTGAGGAAGGTCCGAGCTGCATGCTTTATTAGCATCACAACAAATGCACGCTTTGGCTTGGGTCTTTTGGTGCATTCCAGTTGTAGTCAGAAGTAGGAATTTCCGAGTTCCGAGTAGGAAAGTGCAACTGGAACCTCCCCCCGAAGTCGGAATTTCCTACTGGGCTAACCCCGAGCTAACAACAGCTAACAATAGCCTGGTAGATTGGCATGTTTTTTTCCGACTTCAACTGGAACGCCGATAAGTCAGAGATGTCACTCCCAGTTCCGAGGTTACTGGAACGCGGCATTACGACAGTCGCCGTGTGTGCTCATGGAAAGCAGAGTCATAATGTCGCCGGTAATAGGTTCTTCTCATAGCACCTTCTCCTCATGGTGCAGCAGGTAGTGTGCCTGCCTCACAGCAAGAAGGTTGTTGGTCTGTCAGGGCCTGTCTGTCTGGAGTCTGCATGTACAGACCAAAACACATGCTTGTTAGGTAGTGGTGGCTCTAAATTGTCCTTAGATGTGGATGAATGTTGTCTGTCTTTCGAAGTGGCCCTCAGCCCACCCGAGACCCCAAAAGGGAAAAGAGATATGATAATTAATGGATGAATGAGACTACACTTAAATCTAGGGTTGGTAATTTGATTTAGATACACTTTTTGTTATAAAGGTTAAAATGATCGTCATGTCCCAATGGCAATCAATGGATGATCTTAAAAGAGTGAAAAAACAGCCGCTGTCTGCAGCAGGAGTAAAACAGGAAAAACACCAAACCAATTACAGTGACTCATTTTGAATTTATTAAGCCACTGACTCTGATTTAATGCACATAGCGGAGCTGAGAGGGATCCAAGTATGCCAGAGAATGCATATCTGTCAAGTTTTGGCTTTGAAAATAAGGGAAGCCAGCTACGAGCCATCCCACAACCCCAACCAAGCTCCAGTATCCCTTTTTTTTTTTTTTTTTTTTTTTTTTAAAGACAGATCTACAAAAATCTAAAATAAACACTTTGTTTTTCTTGGTTTGTTCCGCTGGTGGCTCTAATCTAAAGACAGCTGCCACCCAGGCTACTGCAGGTGGACACTCTCACGAGGCTTTTTCTTTGGTTTTACGGCAGTTGGCATCCATCATTTTAGAGCATTACTGCCCCCTTCAGGCTGGAGACAGAGTTCAGTTTGGAGAGGCAGAGGAATGTTTTTTATTTTATCATAACACGGGAGATTTATGGGAGATTCCTAATACAGGAGGATGGCAGGAACGAGGATAAAATACGTAAAATTTCACAGCCAAAACAGACTTGAAAGCTATGTGGAAAATGGCAGAGGAACGACCAATACACCGATCAACATGTTGAGTGCGAACTGATAAGCCATGTTTGTTTTTTTTACTATGTTAATCTTGTGGTGTTTTCTTACCGCTGACTGAAGCGAACAGTTCTGTACCGAGGAATGAGAGAATGGAAGTTTTTTACCTGCACATGTAAAACTCAACACTAATTAAAAAAAACAATTCAAGAGATTACTAAAATGCCATTTTTTTCCCATGTATATGAATTCTTTACAACAGGGAAGGAAAATTGGCTTTGTTTGATGTTTTTCTGCTGTGTTTTCTGTTTTCTGTTTTTTCTTTTTAATTTTATTGCTTTTATAATGTATGTATAATTTTGTTGGACCCCAGGAAGAATAGCTGTAGCTGTGCTGCAGCTGATGGGGCTCCGAATAAACAATAAACTCAATAAAGTCATGCCTTGGTGTAGTGCAAAACAAAAAAGATGTGCTGAGGGACGGTTTGGAGTTGAATCTCTCTTCTGATTGTGAATCAGTGGCGCTCCTGCATGTAAATGGGGGGTGTCATGTTGAGGAGCTCCAGGAAGATGTGGGAGGGGCTAGGCAGATCCCTGAGGAGATGCTTCTTTCAAGTTCATCCTAGATTTTACAAATTCGCCGACCCTAACTGATTATGGTTAAATAATGGACAAAAATATCTGATTTATATGGAAAAAGTTCAGCAAAATACAAAAGTTACAACCATAAACATGAATATTTGTTAATTTTTGACCAAAAAAACCCTCTCCCTTGTATGCACAATCAGTTTGGAATAGGGATGTCAAAAATAGTTATTAAAGGGGACATATGCTTGTTTCTCCTTTTCACTACGCCAGACTAGGATGCCTGTAAAGCATTTCTGCCCTCAGTACAAGTCATTCAGTTCCTTCATTGCCCCACAATTGCGTTCTCAATATCCTCATTTTAGCCCATTATCAAGTTCTCACTGAAACGCTTGGTCTCAAGGCTGACCTACAGTTACCTCGCAACGTCACAGCCCTTTGTGCTCCGATTGGTCAGTTCTATCTGGGGTTGAGCCAGCCTGTCCTTCTTCTACTGTATTTTCCGGCAGGCTCAAATCAGGGACTGCGTATTGAGTCCCCCTACAGGCCAGAGCTGGTAATGAGCGAGTGTGAGCTAGGGAGTTTTATACCCCTGCTGCTGAATGTGTTCCTCGGTGAGGGTTTGGGGCTGACGGACATCACAGAGGAGGAAGTGTTTTATCAGATTACTCCAATAAAAAGAAAGGTACCTCGTGATGTCATGACGTTTGAAATCTCGCAATGACTTATTTTCAGAGGCATCAAATCTCGTTCTAGGATATCAGAAAAAATACAATATCTAATTTTTTGAAAATTAAGGGGGTGTAAGGTCTTGTTTTCAAATTTATTATATTATATGTAAGTATTAAATCATGCATCAGCATGATATGTCTCCTTTAATCCATGTCAGTGGGCTGTATAAACTGGCTCATTGTGTGGTTTAAAATCCACACATACGGTGGAAGATTTATAGTCAGCTTTAATTAACGAGTCTTTGTTTTATGGGCAGAAGATTTGAGCTGATTTCTGTGAATCTGAGTGTTTAATTAAAGCAGCATGTCTTATTTATAAATCCAGGTACTAAAAAGGCAGAGAGCTCACCTAAACAGAGAACCACAACTTGGGAAATAAGGGCCCAAATGTCACCCACGTTTTCACCCTATGGGAAAAATCCCCACAACATAAGGACATAAATAATTTCACTGGAGTGTGAGCAGAACAATGACTAACCCTGGTGTTTCCATTGTGTGTGTTCCACCACCGGCACAGAGGAATGTGTCCCGAGCCACACAGCTGTGTACAGTATGGAGCAGACCGACTCATGATGAGAGGTTCACATTATCTTTTTAGGGCTGTGTTATCCCCACTTTCACTGCAAGGATTTACACTTATCCCTCATATCATGCTGTCAGGATTTCATTCAAAGTCAGCAGAGGGAATAGAGTTCCACTAAATGTTTATTCCTCAGTCATATATCTGCCTTTTGTCTGCATGTGGTCTCATTTAGCTGCAGATGTAGTTCACAGCCAGGTGGTGGGCTGTCAGTCCTGCTGTGAGAATGAGAGCTGGAGATTTAGAGCTCTTACACATTCAAAGTTGTAGATTTTTTAAAGTCCTACAATACACGATCAAATATATTCCTAAAAGATGTTTGGAAACGTTATTTGGTTGGTTCTTTTTCCCCTTTAAAGAGACTGTGAGGAGTTTCTAAGTAATTATAAAATAAGTCTCACTTTTAGATATATGCCTGATCGAAATACACGTTTAAGATGAGTTTTGTGGCATCAAAATAGGTTATCTATAAATGCTATTCCTTAGCTTCGTGGTCGGGTCGGACAGGGCTGGACTGGCCTGGATACTCAACTTCAGGAACAAGACAATTAAAACTAGAGCAAATTCATATTATTCAGACACGTCTTAGAGCACCGGGCTGTAAGTATCAAATATATAGCAGGCTACAACTAGGATAATAAGTTTTCCAAAAACTTGCTTGTTGTCACACATCAAAAACTACCGCTACGTAACTAGAAAGAGATACATTACCTCGTGGCTTTGCATCCTGTAAGTTGTTGAAAAAAGAAGTTGTAAAGCAATGCAGAGTTCTGAGGAAGGTCTGAGCTGCATTCATTAGCATCACAACAAACACACACTTTGGCTTGGGTCACGTCTTTGGTGCTTTCAAGTTGTAGTCAGAAGTAGGAATTTCCGGGTTCCGAGTAGGAAACTGCAACTGGAACGTTCCCTGAAGTCGGAATTTCCTACTGGGAACTCAGTGAAACCTCCCCACCCCCGAGTTGACAATCAAAGATGGATGCCCACAGTGTGAACAGTTATTTAGCTCCTGTAATAATCAATTTATTTGCACTTCTGACTGTTGTGTGTCGCTCTAGATCAGCTGTATACATAGTATTGTTAGACTTATATTTACAAAAATGCTGCCATAGTGATAATCACATTCTTCATGTGATATTTGTGAACAACAACACAGGGCGTGCTAACAACAGCTAACAATGGCCTGGTAGATCGGCATGTTTCTTACTGACTTCAACTGGAACGCCAATAAGTCGGAGATGATGTTACTCCCAGTTCCGAGATTACTGGAACGCAGCATTGCGACAGTCGCTACGCGTGCTCATGGGTACCAGAGTCTTTATGTCACCGGAAATAGATTCTCCTCATAGCACCTTTTAATAATACCAGCTGGTTTGTATTTATATAATTGAAAAGCCAGATTAGTCACCTTAACAACAAGGTAAAACATGTAAGGATAGTGCATTTGTATGATGATATACGTATGTACATATATATCCACCATCCTCACAGTGACAGCACAGAAATGTAGACTGAAGCAGACCGTAAAAATGTTTATTCAGGTCATTAAAATCATCTATTTCCTGCACACATTGATCTGGATGTCAGGTTTCTGCAGCCAGCCTCAAGTGGACACTCATGGTACTACATGCTTTGGCACTCCTGCAGTGGTCTCTATTCTCAGCCCAACCAGGGCAATATCTGCACATTCAAGCCACACAGATGGATATGCAAGGATTCAGTTATTATTTTAAAATAAAACACTCTTCTGTTTCCATTACTCTTAAAAAGGGTAAAAGTTATTTTCATGTCTCTAAGGCCAGTCCTAAAGATAAGCAGCCTGATAGAGGTCAATGATTTAATGGTTGGGAAGCCTTGATGCAGGCCACATTTACAGTGTTTATACAGTGTATCACTCCTTTGTAGACCACATTAGCATGAATGTGCAGAAAAATCATACTGGGAAGCATCTTAAAGTCACAGACCGTTTTATGTTGTGGTTCTAATGTTGCTGATTTGCAGGTCTAACCCCAAGATCTGATTTTAAAGAGAAAAACCCAAACAGTCTCCCACAGCTCGTAATCCCTCCTGTTTGAGGAGGTCATGGTCGTGTTAGAGGCATCCAGATGTATCCACGGTTTGTCCTCTGTTACATTCTTCACTGAGCACAAACAGTGTGAGCTCTCTCCGCCTGGTAGATCCCTCTCTTGTGTGACTGGACAGTTCATTCATCTGAATCATACAGCTTTACATTTATTATCAAACAGGCCACTGTTGAGCATGTAACAACCCCTTTACTTACTGTTAGTATGCTTGGAGGACAAAGTGAGTTCACACGTGGGACAGGTCTTCAATTTTTTTAAACAAAGACGATTCTGTGTGATTATTGGGGGGGGGGGGGGAGGAGTTTACTGTAAGTGTTTTTAATGGGGGGGGGGGGCTGTTGCAACATTTTAAGGGGTGGTTCACCTCAAGTACTCATTTTTTTTTTTTCAAATGCACAAAGTTCTCTGGTAACCTTCAGCTCTGTGTTCCTGCAGTTCCTTATAATAATACCTCTTCGTCAAATTTCAAAAATACAACACAGAAGTCTTTCAATAATTATAATAAATATTACATTAACAAGTCATTCTTATTTTCTAAGTATGTTCTGGCTAATCTTCACAGGCACATAACACAGGAAGTGGCCCTGCCTCGGCACTGAAAGAGAGAGAAAGGCAGAGAACAGTTAGGAGAGTATTTAAGTACATTTTGTTGTATGAATCTGGTATTGATTATTCTAGGGTAGTAACCTGTAAAAGTATCAATACTTTAGTACTGCAGTATGGTGTGAGACAAAGCTGGCACATCAGCCACGTGCATCCAAAGTGAACCTGCCATAGGATTGACATTCAGGAAAAGTAAGAGTGTAAAGCTTTACCTGCAGGATTTAGTTTACATGTCATACGCACAGTGCCCAGCCTTCATGGATTTATAAGACACCAAAAATAAAGTTGCTGTGGTTCAACATCTGCCACAACAAATGTACTCCCTTAAAGATTTACCTGTTAATAAATTATCCAACAAAGGTAATCGGCGTGTTAGTACATTTGGAGAGGTTAACGTGTTTAGGCACAAGTGCCAGAGAGGGAAGAGTTAAGACGTGAGTGGGCTCAAAACAGCCGGATGTAATCTTCACCAATCAAATGAACTCCTCTCATTGTCTTTAAATGCACTGTGGGCGAGGTGCAGCGACTGATCAGTCTGACTGATCCCCTCCAACGTGTCGGTGTGCTGGAAAGAGACAGTACCGATGTCACTTTTACAGCAAGTGAGAGAGCACAGGGGCTCAAATCAGAGGCCACAATGCATGCAACCCTGCAGGGCAGAAGTAATCTGTTCCTTTGTCAGGAATAGGAGTACAAATTAAGTGACAGCTACATTTAAACACAGCAACAGGCTAATACATTCATCATGCTTGTGATCCACCTGCATTACTGGTCGGTCATCGCCAAATAGCAGAACCTTTTGGTGATATCTCCTCTCCCAGTATCTCCTCCTCATGCTCCTTGCAATAATGCACTCCATTTTTTAAAAACCTTGTTAAAAATAAAGTTTAAAACAGAGAAATATGGGCAATCACAGGTAAATCCTGAAGACACTGAGTGACTTACATTTATTCAGCGAGCCTCACTCTCTGTTTAATCTTTTCTTTTGAATTTCACGAGATGAGAGAAGCTGGATATACACTCCATATTGGATGATGAGGCTGTTTGTTGTTTGCTTGACAGATGTGAACTCGTTAGTTTGCGTCACATTTCCAGCTGCCGTCAGGTTAAGCTTCCATTATGGCAAACGTCTTTAATCTGACATCAGATGGGACAGCTAGTATAGATACAAATGTGTATGTTGGTTGAGACAGTTACATTAAATAGTAGTTACTGTGATTGATTATTGCACTGAAATGTGCCTGACACTCTGGGGACCTGCCTCTAAATGTTTGGTGACGTCTGCGCACAGTGTGCCTGTTAGCGAAATGACCACTGCACTGGGTGCGCTTTGCCTGCGCTGAGAATTGGCCAGGTTGGAGGTGAGCTTTCAGAGCACCTTCAGTGCAGTTTTTGGCACAAAATTGTCACTGCTCTGACCTGAATCTGTCGCCACACCCATCTATGTGCAGCCGGTCCACCAAATTGGCTGTGCATGGCAGTGCACCGGACAAAATTACCACTGTGGGTGCGCCAGGCTCCGCCACCCTGCACTGTGCCAGGAAATTAGTGCCTAAAGCCACTTTACAAATGAGACAATATTTGAACAAATTCTATACTTGCAACTGAGAGAAATATTATATATACTTATATAAATGGAATTTACTAACTGATAACTACTTCTGTTTAAACTGGCCTTAGTCCAGAGTTTCCTTTTTTTTTAAATAAAATTTTAAATTTTATCTTTAACACAGTCCAAAACAGTAATTTCAAGTGTAAGTTCATATAAAGTGATTAAGTGTAATTTTTCTTGATCAGTTTAGCTCCTAGCCTTGTATATAATCTTCACATCCCTGATGACTGTGGTATTCAGTGTTGGGCACATTACTTTAAAAAAAGTAATTAGTTATAGTTACTAGTTACTACAACTACCAAAAAAAGTAATTGAATTACTAACAGAATTACTCCTTCATAAATGTAATTAGTTACCAGGCAAAGTAACTGATGCATCATTTTGTTGAAAAAGCTTTATCTGCTTGAACTGTGTGTCTCCGTCTCTGTCCTTCCTTGTTGTTACCTGCTGCAGCAGCTCTGACATCATGAGCTCTTGCAGCGCGTACAGGGGAATTTGCCTGATAGACCAGAATGGGAGCGAAGTGCTCTGCAGTACGTTTCAAGGGCGCCACACCGCATAGCTCTACGTTGGTGAAGCACTGGCGCGCGCCAAGGCACTGGAGATTTTCTGTGCGGCCGCTTCCAAACCTCGTAAATTCACCATCGTTGTAGCAGCCTTCGGCATCAACAAAATCAGCAATAGAGTTCGACTGGTGCTTTAATTTCATCTTTATTGGACACCGTGAAACTAAAAGATACAAAACATCAACAATAAATACAGTTTCAGTTCAAAACATCGACATTAACAGCAATAATAAATTCTCAGTTCATTTTTATATTAAAGTTAAAATACAAACATGAAAAGCACAAGAAAAATACAATTTGACAGGTTTGTTTGTGCAAAATATACTATACATTTACCTCGAATTGCCTGCCAAAGGGTGCAGTTAAATGCAGACAAAAAACCCCGCTTCTCATCATTCGCTGCTGGTAATTAATATAATACAATTAAAGCATGAACAACAAACAAAAAAAAACAAAACACGGTTACATAATTAAGACAGATACATACCTTTTAAGTTTCTGCTTGCACGCACATACACGAGGGCTCCTGGCACCAAACAAATCAGGCGTGTGACGACACCTCCCTGACCTTTATACCATTTCCGGAGCACAGAGGATAGGTGCTCCCAAACAGCAGGGGGCCACTTACACTCTGGCCACTTCGTTAGTCGTTAAGAAAGCACCAGACAGGAAGTCAACGTGTGGAGTGTCCGGAAGTTTCATAATAAAACAATGCGCAGACTCTGGAATGTATATTTGCTCAATTCTTTGTCACTATGTCAAAACTGGAGGCACGAGCATCAGGTCAGCAGTCGGTCAGAGACAACACGACACCATGGACGAAGAAAAGTGAATCATGGAGGTACAGAAATATAAAACATTGTATACATGACGCGCACAGCTTTCAGTGGGGTTTGTCTGTCAGAGCAAGACCGCGGCACGGTGCTTGACATCGGTGCAAAGTAACGCGCCACATTTCACTGTCAGTAATGGTAACAGCGTTGTAACTCATGAAAATAATTACATTACCAGTTACTGGGAAAACATAACGTTAGTAATGCCGTAATTTCTAACACCGTTTCTCCCAACACCGGTAGCATCCTTTCTCAACAAATAGAGAATTTTAACAACATACACAGTTTAACAATATATTTAGTGCAGAAATATTACAGTGAAGTTGACCAGTCAAGGCTTTACCAATCACAGTTCAGAGTCAAACATCATCTCCCCTGCGATATCACGGAGCTAGGACTTTAAAATCCTCCCCTGAATTGTTCCGTCTTCATCACGTCATCATCCTCAGACCTGAGCCAAACCCGTCCCAGTCAAGTCAGCCTAAGGACACGACTGCAGAGCCATACAACATGTGTTCAGGTCAGAGCGGAGTCAGGGCCGACCTGTCTGTCAGAGTTTGTGTTTTCAGCTGCTGGCTGCTCACTGAGAGCACCTGTGAGAGCACAACAAGCTCTTTTAAAGCCTCAGAGAAACTACAAGTCACAGGAGCTGGTTACACAGTGTTGACAGAATTCAAATATAAAAACTGTGGACTGGGATTATAGTGTCATTCACCCAGAAGCTTTTTAACAGATATTTTTCAATAATTATGTTATAGTTATATCTGACTCACTATAGTAGCTCATGTTTACAAACAGCTTTAAAGCCAGCAGTTACAATAGTGTAAATCCATGGGAGAGAGTATTTCCTGTTCTTAAATCTCACATTAAATTGTGATTCCAGCACAAAACACTTTACATTTCTCTTATCTGCTCCATTTACACCCTGAGGAAATATTTGCTGACATGTGATTATGTGCAGAGAGCTGATGAATAGCACATTTTAATAGGTGCACCACTAGAGATCAAACATGTTTTGGAGTTACAGACAAGCTGGTGTTGCTGAACTACATAGAATCAACAACTACAATTGCAAACATTTGGCCTTCTATTATGCCCAGACCACTATCATTCCAGTTCCTAATATCAACCTCTCAATGATCAGTAAATGAAAACACACACTAGTTCCTGCAAACATCACACATACATATTTTGCTGTAACCATTAGGGGAGAGTGGGGTAAGATGAGCCATTTTTTTTAACTTTTGTTGTCACTGAGGCAAGGAAAAATGCACTAGAGATAAAATGAAAACATAAACTCTTATTTAAGAATGTTTGCTATGAACTGAAACTGTATGGACGTGTCAATGAGTAAGAGCCTGGAAACTGTGGCCTTTCAAAATAAAAGCGCTCCCGTGGCTCAACTTGCTCCAGGTCAGGGGTAAGTTAAGGCAAGTCTGTGGGTAAGTTGACCATGTGACTTCATAACTTTAAATCTTAGAATTATTAAAAGATAATGTATTGCTGTCAAAATAGTCATTTCACAAGAGAGTGTTCACTTAACAAATAGTCACATTTATTTTCTTAACCCTTACTTAAACACCCTAGAAAAAAATCAGTCATTTCAAAATTTCAATGCCATAAATGGACACATTTTGTAATTTTTGGGAAAATTAGATACTCATGTGAAATAAAATGAGAGCCAGCAAAGCTTTGAACAACAAACAGAAACAAAATCAGTACTATGCAGAAAGAAAACTTTTATTCCTTCTAAAAAAGTTACATTTACTTATATGCTTTAAAGTTTTTACAAGTTCATACTTGCTAAAACAAGCAAGTTTAAACATCCCTCTCCTTCTTTTACCTCTGCAGGTTTGACCTGTCAGTATTTCACTCCTTTGATCAAAATGACTTTTCACTCAAAACTTCCTTCATTACTTTTTCTCCATCTCAGCAGGCGTGTTGAGCGCCAGTTGGTTTTCCTCTTGTTCACTCTAAGCATGATTTTCTTCTGTTTAATGTTTTATCAGACAAGTCAGTTGGTTAAAATAACATTAAAAAGTATTTTATGATTCAGCACATTAATATAACTTTTCAACTTTTGGTGATATAAAAGGAACCAATGGCTCACTTTACCCCATAGCCAACATTTTGTAAAAATGTTGCTAGCTTTGCTCCTCAGGCTCATCTGTAGCCAAATGACTCATGTAGTTTTATACATTGGTAAATAACAATTATGTATAATACACCATTTTAAACCTGGATAATTGGATTTGATACAAATGTAAATATACCTGACATGCTGAAAATTTACTCTGACACACCAAAAAGAGTTTTTTGTGTTAAAGTACCAACCATTTGTGCCAAGTGCTCCTCTTCAACAGAGGCAGGGAGAAATGATCAGAGCTTTCTGATTTAGGGCCACGTGACCAACGATGTTTACTGTTACCCAGAAACAGGGGGTGGGACAATATGGCCATATTTCACTATCATGAATTCTCATTTTAGGTCCTTTGACTTTGTCGTTTGTCCTTGGTCCACTTCTCAAACCTTCACTCACTTACATCCTAACACTGTCTCAGTCGATGGCTCTTCAACAGATTTCCTGCTGCTTAGGGAGGATTTTTTATTGCCGATTATTGACAACTGTCGGGAGTTGTGGCAAAGTGCTGCACAAATGGTGGAAAGAGCCAATAAAACAAATTTATAAAATATATGGCATTAACCTACTCTTTTGTAAAGCATCCTGAGATCCATTTGTCATGATTGGTGCATCCTGTTCCACACTCCAGTCCAGTTGGTGGCGGTAATGCACTTTTGAGTTGGTTTGCCAACCGCCATTAAACAACAAAGAAGAAGAAGAAGACGCACATACGCTACTGCGATCGGGCAGGTAAAGGTTGAGCTAACATTGGTGGTTACAGTTCATCTTGGCAGTAATGATGGCTACAATGGCAGATAAAGACGACAATTCCACACCAGAGCACCCATGGCCATATCTGAAGGGGAGGAGTTAAATAGAAAAAAAAAAGAAAATGTCAATGGTTGACATTTGTTGATTCATTAGTGTTTCAGTTTGCATTTCCATGGGCTTTGTAGCATATTTTCAAACCCTTTATTCTACATGATCTATAAGCAGGTCAGTGCATTCTGTAGATTGTTTCAGTCATTACGTTCTGTAAGGTCAACAGGAAAATGTACTTTGAATACTTGAGTATTTTCAAAAGCAGGTACTCCTGTACTTTAACTTCAGTAAAAATTTGACTGAGCAACTTTCACTTGTATTGGAGTAGTATTTGAACATGAGTATCTATACTTTGACTTGAGTACTGGCATTGAGTACTTTGTCCACCACTGGTTATAAGGCAATAAAGAATCAACCGTACAGTTACAATGCCAGTTAAAGCTGGAGTTGGTGATTTGATTTAAATACACTTTTTGTAATACTGGTTAAAATGGTCTTTATGACCCGATGGTAATCAACTCATAATGTGTTCTTAAAACAGAGCAAAAAATATCCGCTATCTACAGCAGGAGTAAAACAGGGAAAACCCCAACCAATAATCATGCAGGGACACCTGTTTTTAAACCAATCAAATCCCGTCGCCATTCTGCCCGCCTACTCAAGGCTGCATTTTCGGCGTGCACAGACTCGGTGCGTAGCCGAGCTCATACGTATCAGAGTCCGCCGGAGAATGCTTACCTTTTAAGTTTTGTCTTTGAAAATAAGGGAAGCCCACCGTGAGCTGTCCCACAACCCCAACCAAGCTCCAGTATCCCTCACATTTTAAGACAGATGGACAAGAAATCTAAAATAAACCCTTTGTTTTTCTAAGTTTGTTCTGTTGGTTCTAATCTCGCGACAGCTGCCACCCAGGCTACTGCAGGTGGACGTTCTCACGAGGCTTTTTCTTCTTCTTCGGTTGTATGGCGGTTGGCATCCATCAATTTGGAGCATTACCGCCCCATTCAGGCTAGAGGAGATGCTACTTTCAAATTCATGCTAGTTTTCCAAAATTGCCAACCCCAGCTTTAAAGGTGAAAAAAAATCGAGGGTATAAACTGTTTTTTAGGTTCCAATATTCCTGTAAAGCAAAAACTACAGTTTGTATTTACTTTTCTTCTCTAATTATGAGTATTTGAATTAAAAATAATCAAAGACATAGTTGTTTTTGTTAAAGTAGGCTAAATCATGTTTGCTGCCCTCCATAGACCCTAATAGAAGGAATGACACCCTCCCTCACTTTAACAAGCTTTGGTGGTTTGCATCAGTTCTGAGCATGATCACCACCTGAATAAGAGTGTTGATAATGCTGTGTGATGGGCTTTCTTCTCCACTCCAACATTTTAGTCATGTGACAGCAGGCGCCAAACTGTGACATCAAATACGAGTACACAACTGTTAAAGAAGCGATAAACTAAAGATTAAAGGTCTGCCTCATCCTGGACTCGGGCATTGCTCTCTTAAAAAGGTTTCTTCCTAATAATGCACCACTTCAGTAAAACCTACATCCATGACAAATTGATGCTCAAAGCTACAGCACTCATAGTTCTTCATCTGCCCACTTAGTAAGAGGCGAAATTCCTTCTAAGTACATTTTGGATTTCCACTAAATTACTTTCACACTCAAAAAATTACAATTACAACACTTCATGTTCGTTCTATCTATGAGCACTCATTAAAGTTTTCTCTCCTTAGCAGATGTTCACAACTCACATTAATGTTGCTCAGAAACTACTTCACTGGGCCAAACTTTAATCCTGGAGGGTGATGAAGACGAGAGACAGGAGGCAGAATGTTTCTCAGGGCAAGACAAGTGGAGAACATGGGGATTAAAGTTTGACAGTTCATGAAAATTTGGACAAATGATTTATCCTGCACACATATTTCGCTTCCATCCAGTGTAGCCACTCCTGCAGTGAAGGTATTTTAAAAGAGTGGGAGTCCTGTTTCTTCAGCTGAAACTCAAATGGATGAGACCATGAAGAGTAAACAAATAACTTACCTGGTCTTAACTCTTCAACTTTTTTAACTAATGAAAACAGACTTGTTCAGCCTGGATTATACAAAAAAATATTTGGTGATGCCACATTTGGGAGCAACAACCTCTTGTCCTTGTCTGTTAAAAAAAACATTATCTTAACTAATAATACATAAATAAAATCCTACAAAAAGTCTGTCAGGTTTTTTTTTTTTTTTTTTTTTTAGCAAACTATAAAAAAGTTTCACTATTATGCAAGAAAAGTCAGCTGCCTGTACCTTTATGCTCCTAGAGGCCTAGAAATGTAGTGTTAGAAACATAAAAGATGTCGAAAATGTCTCTTATTGGTTCAGCAGCGTCTATAAATTGTATGACTCTTTGTCCTAACCCTATAAGGCCCAAGACCATACATCATAGCCAGACAATTCAAATTTTTTGGAGCTGAAATGTTTGTTTCACTTTCTGCTAAAATCCTAATAATACAAAAATGTCGATTAAATTCAACATGGAGATTTTTTTGTATCTCATTTGATACATTAGGTGTTTTTGGCAATTGATAATCCATTTGAGGACACTTTTATCATTTATCTGATTGCATTCAGATGTTTTTTTTTGTAATTTGTTGATTATAATGAGTAGATAGAGGTATTATAAAAGTATGTATCAAATATGATACAATTGGCTTTATAGAGTTAATAATGCAGAGAAGTTGGCAGTTCAAACATAATAAAATGACATTTCCTCAATAAAATGTCTTTAGTACTATTTTTTTTAATCTAAGATGTGTTTTTGTTAACCTGATTGTGATATTGAGATAGTGTTCTCCAAGTTTTAGTTAGAAATTTTGTAGGCAAATTTCCAGCACAGTGACAAAGCTTTGCAAATAGGTGTGAAAGCGATTTAAGGGGGAAAACCTTACGTTTTTTAAACCAATTCTCCAAATATTGATGACCTAAGATTTGGCAGACCTGGTTTGGTCCACCGGTGAAGTTTCAACATTGTTTCATTTAGCTCTTAGTTTGTTTATTTTCACACAGCACTATGCCATCTGGACCAAAGCCCCCTGCCCGCTGCATATTATTGGGGATATAACTGCCTTCTATACTCTTGCCACCTGGGCCATAATTGCACCGTGACCCAGAAATACACAACCAGTTTTGAACAATAGCATTGTAGGTCGTAGCAGTTCAAATTAATTTGTGACATTAAATACATATAAAATGTAGTCAGGCTATGCCAAGTGACCCTGGGATATTGACTGGACTTGCAACATACTTGAGTGGCCCAGGCCCACTTGCGTATTTACTCAGTTTGAAACAGCAGGGGGCGATATGCACGTAACTGATTACCAAACCTGCTACGGAGGTGAACGAAGAAGAGGCTACCATGGTAACCATTTCCTACACCAGACAACCAATGTTTATGTTTCGCTCTCTTCTACATTTTCCTTCAAATGTGTTTTTTTTATCGTGTTTGAGACGGCATCAGCGACCTTCTGGACCCTCGTAAATCATCGTAATCCTCAACCAGAATAAACAAATCGACAAATTGAGCAAGCAAAAGATTCAACCGCGGGATTAACAGGAAGTAAATAATGAAGGATTTTACCCATAATTCAGTGCTTCCAATTCCCATAATGCATCAAAAGTAGATCGGTTCGGACCACTTTGTTTCACACCAATGAAACTGCACCAAATGTAGGGAGATGGAGCGGATCGAGACCACCCCTTCATGAAGGTCTCGGACCAGCTGAGTTGGTGCGCATCAAAGTGCGGTGGTTGCATTCACATTGATACTAATGTACCAAACCCTGGGCCAAAACTTCTTTGATTTGCACTGAATATCGTTGGTGTGAAAACACCCTTAGGGCGTGTTTTTTGCTTGAAAATATGTTTAATAATCTTTCAGTTTTTGTGCTTATGCCTCAGACTACACACAATGCTTGCTATTAGATGAAAAGGATAGGGTCTCATCTCTACACAGAGAATTTAATCATCAATGTGTCTGACAAAAAAGAGGACTCGGGAAATCACTCCAGTAAATGGTCAGAAGGAATGGGGGAGAGGTGAGAGGGGGTGGTGATCCATTCCTCCAAAGGTCAGCTGGACATCAGTTTATGAACTTGTATCTCTATTAAACAAGCAGCAACACCAAAACTTTCAAGTTGGGTAATTTCTCTTGTATTTCCAAAGACTTTTTCCATCTGCTCTGACAGGCCAGGCACTGATGGATCATGTTTGTGTGGTTTGGCTCGAACAGTCAGGTGTTTTACTACGATAAGAGCTGTATGCAACGTTTTATTTCCATCCCTCCAGTTTCTGAGCAACACAAAAACAACAAAAACAAAAAACTGGAAGACAGGGAAACTGAGGTCAGGTTTGCTTCATACAGCCCCTGGTTTGTGTTGTATTGATGAGCATATAGCATGCAGTTGCTAGCTGTAATCAATCATGGGTAAATCACTCAGATGAGAGGGGATTGCAGGAAGTGATTTGTCTTCTTGTGCACATATATAAAAATGTTGGATTTGCTCTCCAAAGAAAACCCTTAATACTTAGATTATGTTCATCAGTAAATCAGGGTTTCAGTGCTTTGCCAGTAAAGAGGCTGGAAAACATTACATATGTGTAGTTCATATTGGTATGGACAATCAAGACAAAAAGTCAAATGGGGAATAGGATTAGATTATTTTGAGACAGTTTCATCCATTTCTATGTCGTATATCACTTCTGTGTTGATGTGTTAATGGTGCTTCAGTGGAGTTGCAGTCTGAACAGTATTGGATTTTTGCTGATATATGATGTGCCAGTATTTCAAAAGTTATGTTATCTAATTCTTATACCTCAATCTACAGACTTTTTCTACACTGATGAACATCAGTTCACTCTCTCTCCACAATTCACTTGTAATTGTGTCTGCGCCTATTAAAAGGTGTAGTCAACGACCTTCTAATCTTCTAATCTAATGCACTATTTGTCAAAATCACCGTATTTCTCCTGTCCATCCACAAGATGTCTCCACTGACAGCACGTTGAAAAAAAAGTCTGGTTTCAATACACAGCCTTGGCTCTGAATTTCAGCAGGTAAATATTGTGGCTCGGGCCGTGTCACCAAAACAGGTACACCCCCCCACATCCAGGGGGCGATCATACTCATGCACAGATCAGACAGAGGGGGGAGGGGGAGTCGTAGGTTGCGTAGTGTGTGCAGTTAGCATAAGAGAGAGATACAATAGGTGCAGTAGCAATGGCTGAAAAACAGCCCAAAAGAAAAAGGTCAGAGGAGTGAAAAGTGAAAAAGAAGGGCTATGACCATGAAAGAGAGAAGACCCGGGTCAACATTGGTGTTGCTTTCTGACGGTGGAGGGAACTCCGCCAATTGAAAGACCTGAAAACGGACGCATATGTCGCCGTCTTTCTGCTGGATAGGTAAGCAACATCAGCTTTGTGGTGCTTCACATAACAGTAACAGCCGTCTGACATTCATCTTATTGTCTAATCTGACAGAGTGTACTGTTGTCATGATGATATCAATAATGGCAGTCGAGTTGTGGCTACTATTGTCTGACTAGTTGGGGTTACCTTAGCTACTTTGATCAGCTCCACAGTTTCTACGGCCGTTTCCATGACGATGCACGTCCATCAGCTTTCGGGGTGGAGCCAGGGGTGAGGTATGAAGGGAGAGGTGGGTCTAAATTCGTTTATAAACAACCTCTCCACTCGTTTTCTCCCACATCGCTGACTACACCTTTAACATCTGATGTAAAGTTATAAATCTCAATGCATTCCTCCCTTTTTAAGGATGCCAGTCACAGTCTTTGCACACTCAAATATCTTTAACGCATTTTTGTATCCAAGCTCCCATAAAAAACTAAAAATGGAAGCAGTCTTTGCATATCAAGTCCAAAGCATGCATCATATTTTTCAAAATTGTTGGTATAAAAAACAAAAGGTCATGTAGCAACTTTGTCTCAGCGATCCACTTTTATAACAATTTAAAACAGTTATTCATCTCAGCGTTGTGACAAGTGCTCAATAACTTCCTGAAGAGAGAGGGAGCGGCCCTTTAAATTTGGTCTGTTGCACATTATGTGACTGTGAGTACATATTTAGACCTTATCTACGATGTTCCACAGAAAAAAAAAAAACCCTACATTTTTAATCTTAAAGGTGGTATGAGCAGAGTCTATTACTGACGACATTGAGACTCTGCTACCCATGAGCACGAGCTGCGACTGTCGTAATGCTGCGTTCCAGTAACCTCAGAACTGGGAGTGACATCATCTCCGACTTATCGGCGTTCCAGTTGAAGTTGGGAAAAAAACATGCCGATCTACCAGGCTATTGTTAGCTGTTGTTAGCACGCCCTGCAACTTGTTGTCGTTCACAAATATGACATGAAGAATGTGATTATCACTATGGCAGCATTTTTGTAAATATAAGTCTGACAATACTATGTATACAGCTGATCTAGAGCAACACACCCCAGTCAGAAGTGCAGATAAATGGATTATTACAGGAGCTAAATAACTGTTCACACTGGGGGCATCCATCTTCCATTGTCAACTCAGGGGTGGCGAGGTTTCACCGAGTTCCCAGTAGGAAATTCAGACTTCGGGGGATGTTCAGTTGCAGTTTTCTACTCGGAACTCGGAAATTCCTACTTCTGACTACAACTGGAATGCACCAAAAGATGTGATGCTAATGAATGCAGTTCAGACCTTCCTCAGAACTCTGCATTGCTTTACAACTTCTTTTTTCAACAACTTACAGGATGCAAAGCCACGAGGTAATGTATCTCTTTCTAGTTATGTAGCGGTAGTTTTTGATGTGTGACAACAAGCAATTATTGGAAAACTTGGTATCGTAGTTTTGTAGCTGGCTGTCCGACCGGACCACTTAGCTACGGAATAGCATTTATAGATAACCTATTTTGATGCTATAAAACTCATCTTAAAGTGTGTATTTCCATCAGGCATATATCTAAAAGTGAGACTTTTTTGTAATTACTTAGAAACTCCTCACAGTCTCTTTAAAATATAAACAAGACCTTATCATAGGTTTAAAGTCATGATGTGTCCATCAGAGTGCTGGGATCAGCTCCTGGAGATGGCTGTCTGCTGGCTGGCACACAGTGCACCGTGCAATAATGAAGCCCCTGTTGCATGTAAAAAGCAGATGGTTTCAACAAAGATGGAAACAACAGTTCACTTTGTGGACTTTAGTAGAACTATGTGCCTGATATGTGAGGAATACATCTCTGTTTTAAAGGAATAGAATCTCAGGAATCCTGAGGATCAAACATAAGGACAATGTCATGGAGAAGAAAAAATAAATTATGAAAAATTGAAAAAACTAGAAAGTCACTCGGAGTGTGCAGACCTCCGCCAGCGCCACAGTCCGCACCCATATTGTGATTTTCACCATAAATATTAGTCCTACCTTTATTTCATCTAAATATTTAGATTCCCTGACCAAACATACCATTAGCAACTGGATTCGTAATGATATCTGTTTGAGTTCAGTAGTTATTCACAAAAATCAAATTTTTCATCATGGTGGATCCAAACAGTGATCCGGATCACTTTCAAAATCGAATAGTTTGTTCCTTGTCCCAACCCGGGCATTTCCTGAAAATTTCATTGAAATCCATCCATAACTATTTGAGTTATCTTTCTAACAGAGGAACAAACAAACTAACTTGCTAACAAAAAAAACAAACACACTGTGGTGATAATGTAACCTCCTGGTGGAGGTAATTGAGCTTTAAGTTTCAGAGTCAGCGAGTAAAAACAGGATTAATGTATGGGAGCTCAACTTTTATTCAAACAGTGTGTAGTGGTCAGTAGTAATGACAAACAAAAACAATCTTTATGTTTATATCTTTATGACCAATGTATCTAGAATTTTGACTGTAAATGTCTGTTAAAGGGAAGCATGTGCAAGTGAACCACAGTGGCTGAGGCATGTGTGACAAACAAACAGTTTCAGATTCTCTCTGAACTCCTTTGGGACTTTAAAGAAAAGTGTCTTTGCTTTTAAGTGTTTCACAACCAGACAGTTTTACCCCAAAACAAAAGGGTTTGTAACAATGCAGAAAGTGGGCCGTGCCCTCAATGAGAAACAGATTTCTTCCAGCCTTGTACTCAGATTGACAATCACCAAATAACCACAACCAAAGTAACTAGGAAAGGAGACTCTCCTTTCGTGGGAACAGGAGAGTGCGTGTCCTGTGTGGTCGTAATAATGAAGCAGAGTGGGCCATTTCAACAGCTGCCCTCTGCTGCGGTTCTTTAATAATGTTGCTTTATATATTTTATGAATTTATTTGATTCCAGAGGGAGCGGTGCCAGAGGAGACTGAGCACTTTCATTTGGTGTGCTCGGCCCAGTTACCGTGTGCCTGCATGTATACAGTCTGTGTGTGTGTAAGTGAGTGCATGTGGATTTCAAACATGATTCATTTGTGGTGAATAAAACCAGCTGTTTCTATTGAACGGTGGCCAAGAACCCCATGCACCGGGGGAATAGACCACGGTGCAAGAGACCGCTGAGAGCAGAGTTTGCTAACATCGCCTGACCGTGCACTGACCACCGCCGTGACTGCTGCACAGATCTTCTCTCACAACAATGGAATAACCCTTTATTTACCACAAAATCACAAAAACAACCCACAGAGACTGACACAACAAAACAGAGTTCTCTTGAAATGAAACCCGCAACTGCATTTACTGCGTTTCCCATCCAACAGTAAAAAACACGACTCGTAATAACACGAGGACTCCTGTTGTCAACAAAGTGTAACATTTTAATCACCCTCTTCTTTTGTAGATATAAGCTCATATTGCATCAATAATCTGCTGTACATCATTCCTGCACCTACATTTTTATATAGTGTGTGTTTATATGCCAGAGTAAATAATTGCAGGATACCTTGAACATAATTGGGCAGTGATTTCACTCAATAACTCATGTAAGGGGGGTTTAAATGTGTATAAATTATGTTTTATTACAACCATCAATCATTATTATCACCTTTATTTTTTGTTCAATTTGTAAGACCAGAGAAAGAGATGAGGAATTAAGAAAAAAGTTTGTATTTATCATGATAATGTGCAAATATTATAGTCTGTACAGTCTGACTTAAAAAGACCTTCCTCAGATTGAGTACTCAGGCTTTGATTACAAGAATGATTATGAAAACATGAATAATGAATGTGTAATTAACACAAATTAAAACATGACCTCCAAATGAGGGCAGTTGTTTTTCCTCACTTTGTCTCTTTCATCCTCTCTCCTCTTCACCACAAACTTGACATTTGTTCAAACCTAATTAAACACAAAAGCTGTATTATACTGCTGCAAAGCCAGAAATACAGAGAAAATACAAGTTTTCAGGTTTCTGTTCTGTCTGTCCTTTTGCCCAGGCCATGCTTTTAAATGCATAATTTTAAGTTTGCCTTAAAGGGATAGTTTGTGATTTTTGAAGTCGGATTGTGTAGGCTTCACACATGAACACTCACTTTAGGTACAGAATCAAAGATAAGCTCTTTGTCAATATGGAAAGAGGTGTCGCAGTATCGATGATGATATCTGGCTTTAGATGGGGCAGCCTAATGCCTAAGTCACACATTCCCGTTTCTCATAGCGATTGTGCACAGCTGTACACGATTGACAAGGCTGGTGTGATGGCTAAGATACGGGATGAAAGGACTGTGTCACCCCTGGACACACCGGGTAAATTGTTCGTCCTGCTCCAGTTCGGTTAATACAAGGTTATGATGAGGATTCCATGAATTTTCATCCCGCTGACACGACGTCAGCCCCGCTGGAGCTCAGTTTGCGTCACGTAAGCCCCAACTGAGGCCCGTCGCTTGTACTGTCTTGAACGGGACACAGTCAGGGCACAAACGGATACATCCTTGTCAGTCGTCCTCATAAAGCTTTCAGGATTGAGTCATGATCAGCCTGACTGAGCTCCGTACATGCCACGCTAATACTGTTCCCATTAGGACTGCATTATGCTACGGCCACACCGCACGCAAATTTGCAAAGATGTGCTTTGAGATTACATACTAAGCCAATCAAAGACGCGTTTGGACACAGATTCACCCCGGGCGGTGCGTTGGACGCATTTGGCGTGGCGTGTATGGAGTGTCCGGCGCGTTTGGAGCGTCAAACGCCTCTACGCTCGAGTTCAAAATATTTGAACTTTCTACGCAAATTCGTGACGCTGTGCCGCGGCAGCCAATCAGCAATAACCCCCCCCCCCCCCCCCCCCTCCCGACGTCATTGATTTGATGACATGTGATGCTCCGGCCACCTGCCTCAGCTCAAACCCCGCTGAAAGATGGAGGAGAGGCTGATCTGCGCTGTTTGCCATCATCCGGAGCTATACGATTCGACATGTGTATTCTACAGAGACCGGAACAAAAAGAGCAGGCTTCAGTGAAAGTCTCTGAGGAGCAGGTTTTGAAGGTAAGTTCTGTAAATACTTGTATCCAGCTGGATTTGCCTGCATGGGTCATCACTGAGTCCGGCTGGCTCCGGCTCTATACTCCACCTGAGCAGTGACGCGCATCTCCCCTCAGCTTGTCAAAATGGTCCAGCCTCGGGTGCATCACAGGCACTACGCGGGTTTAAATATGCCAATTCGCGTCGTAGCATTAGGCTTCCACCCCGCTATACTGAGAGAAGAAGAGAGAACAGTTCAAAACTGTCAAGACCCTTCCACGTTCCCCGCCGTTCATCCACGACTATACAACGCTGATCCAGACCAAGTAGCGCATGCACCACATCCAAAGCATGTTTCATCAGGATTATAACAATCGTGCACAATCGCCATGAGAAACAGGTATGTGTGACTGGGGCTTAACCTTGCAGTGCAGCTGTATCCATCTGTTTCGGTGGCTATGCTTACATGCAGTTAATATTCGTGTTAAGGTTATTATTCTGGTTTCTAAAGCATTCAGAATAACCTGTTTACATGTGTGAGCAAACAGGGTTATTTTTCTATGTATGGTATATCAATCAAAACAGCAACACATGGACAACATCCCGGCACATGGACAATGACAAGATGCAATGCACGTCATTTCGCTTCTTTTCCCATATCCATTAGCAACAAGAGATAAACAGATGAGCCTGTTGACAGATGAGCCTGAGGTCATCAGACTGCACAACTCCTCACTAGGTGGGAGGAAGACTAACAGGAGAACTGAAGACAGAAATATTAATAAAATAGCAATATAGCTACCAGGTGGCTACTGCTTCTTTCTGTGTATATCTATCTTTAGATATACACAGAAGCTAATGAAATCTTAATTTTCCTGAGGGAGTGTTCTAAAGGGATAAATAAAGTTATTTATAATCTAATCTCCCTGCTTCTCATGCCTACTTAGATCTGACCAAAAGGGTCAAACCAACTATAAAACAGTTAAAGTGTGGACAGATGCCTCAGCAGCTCTGCAGAACTGTTATAAAAGCACCAACTGGCAGGTGTTCAGAAATGCTACTATAAAAGAAAACCACATCAGTCTTGAACAAAGCACATCATCAGTGACTTCATACCTCAGCAAATAGTTTTGCTTTTTGTTGTTTTGTTTTGGAGCTACAATTTAATTCCTTAATGCACCATTGCACAGTGACAAACTTTCTTGTATCTTGTTTATTTTCGCTCCACTTCTGACGTGTTTTGGCGAGAGTTTGTTCTACGAAGTGGCTCACAATTTGCCACAGCAGTAGCAACTGGTTTCTACAATATCTGACTGGCCTGTAATGAATATCCTTGATGAAATGATCGACCACATGCCAGATATGCTTTAAATTTTGCCCTATACTTCTTTTGGACTGTTGCACAGACAGACAAGTGAAATATTTGAACAGTCCATCTGGTGTGTCAGGCTTGGAGCCACCTCCACTATGTATATTTTATTGCTTTTCTTGTGAACACGTGTGCAATTCTAGGATTTAAAACACTTTTTAAATAAGTCCTTCTTGCTCTGTGATGATCTGCTGTCGACGGTAAGTGATGCCAACCTGTTAATATTTTCATGTGTGTTGTGTCTGAGCGCAGAAAGTGACTCTGTGATCCTAAACATTATTTTAGAAGTACTTTATCAGACTGGTAGCTGTAATACAGTCATTGGTTGTTATCATGATTACTACTGCTGCTTATACTTGTTGCACCGTAACCCAATTATAACCCAACTGCTGGTTCAGAAAAGGACAAACCCCTTTTTGGGTTATTTTAACCCAACAGGTTGGGGTCTTTTTTTTTCGACCCAATTTTTGGGTTGTATTATTTAACACAAAAAGTTGGGTTATGCTAACTACAATGTTGGGTTGTTCCTAACCCAATGATTGGGTTGCGCAATTCAGCGCTCCCAGTAGTTTGACACAGAGGCAGTTAGGACCCAGAAGCGACATCGATTTTGCAGTTCACAATTACCAGCTATATTGACCAGACACAGGAACAGTGGGCAGGAATCGAATCTGCAAACCTTGGAACAGAAGGCAGTGACGTAGTCCACTTGGCCACGAAGGCACCACACATTGATATCGCAACTCGGAGTCTTTAAGGTGAAGCAAGTTAGGACTCACTTTGTCTGTCAGAGCAGAAAACGGTTCTGATTGCCAGAGATCAGGCTGCCACCACTGATTCGGGCTCACAGACGGGTACTCGGGGTCACACACAGGCAGAGGGGTCAGATACCGGAGACCAGATGGCCACCACAGATCAAGATTCACGAACAGGTACTCGGCGTCAGGAACAGAAGGCAAGGTCGGCAGGCAGGTAGGTGCAGGACAGAAACGGGTCAGTACCTTGTAGTCTAGCTGAGGATCAGCCGATAAAGGCGGAAACAGGAACAGATCAGTCCGGATAGCAGGTCTGGAGTTCTCGACATGAGAGCGAGACGATCTGACGCAGAATGAGTGTGGAGCTGGCTGTTACATAGTTGGGTTAAAATAATAGCCCTATAACCCAGAAAATGGGTTACTCTTTATAAAAATAACCCAAAAATTTAACTCAACACTAGCAACACATAAATTTGGATACCAAAGTAACTCAACATTTTTTAATTGTGTGTTGGTTGTTGTCAGGCCAGAGATTTCGGCAGCTTTTCTGGGTGTTGATATATGAATTTTGCTTCACATGTTAGATTTTTATTATCAGTTGTAGATATAACTCCAAACTGAGTTTACTGACGATGGTTTTCTGAAGTGGTCTTGAGTCCAGGTGATGTTCGTTTTTAATCCAGAGCTGCCAGAGACATCAAAAGTGATGTTCTCTTTTTTGGCCCTGCTGCTGATAAGATATTTCCCCAGATTGTCTGAATCTTTTTATGATATTAAGGACTGTTGACAATGAAATCCCCAAAGTCTGTGTTGAAAAAAGTTCTCAAACTGTTGGACCATTTGCTTGTGAATGACTAAGACTCTCAGGTATGCTCCTTTCATACACAGTTGCAAAATAAAAAGAAAAAGATGAATTTATCAGCTCGACCATTAAATATCTTGCATTTGACACATGATTTTAATGGAACATGGGTCAAAAGGGATGTTCAAATCATGGTATTCTTTTTTTATATTTATGCTACAACATCCCAACTTCTTTGGAAAAGGGGGGTCTGTATATTTCCTTTAAATTCACTTTTATCTGTTTACTATGTTATCTATTTCTCATTTTATTTTTGTGTCCCTCTGGTTTCGGAAAAGTAGGGTTTAGAGACAGATGGAAATTGAAAGTGTTTTGTGAAAATTCTGTCTCTAGTTGTGTTTTCATTGTTAAAGAATCAAAACTCTTGAAGCAGTAAAGTCAGCTATGGATATGATGGACACTGAATAAACAGTGTCCACAGTCTGGAAATCAACTCATTTGTATTTTGCATGTGTGGGAATGGAGATCTGGGAAAGTCGTAACATCCAGTAAATCCAGATCTGATGTTGGTTTAAAACACATTCAGGCAGGATGAGCTCGAGATTATCACATCCTTCATTTATTATTTGATGTGGCTCCAGCAGCACTTTGCCAGCAAGTGAACTGAAAATCTATGTTTGTCTGATCTGATAAAAAGTTTGATTTTGATAAAAATAAAAAAAGTCTTTCAAACTTCTGCCAAAAGACAAACTGTTCCAATCTTCAAATCTCATGGTTCCAGATTTGAGCTGCACTGCGGGTCTGTTGCTGCTTTTGATTTCAGATGGAGCACAGTACAACAAAAACATGTTTCATGATACTTTCATTATGCAGATGATGCTCTGTGCTGCAGCTCATTTATCGTGAGACCTACCAGATCACATTATACAATAAACCAACCGCCTGTAGTGAATTCAAATCCATCATCTGATTAAAAAGAGTGACAATTTTGAAAACCAAAAGTGCTTTAGGACAAAAAAGGATGTTTGATCTGCAGTTACTGTGTTTACATGGTAAAATTTAAGGCTTTTGATCCTGGAATTTTCATGTAACCAGAATATTGACTGAAACAAGCACAATGAAATCCACTGCAGCACTTTTGCTGCTCTCATAAAGGCCACACAGTATATCATACAATCTTGGGAAAAATGTGAAAAAGTGGAAATGATATTTCACTTTATTATATTTAAAGGCAGGATGGATCTCTGCTCTCGTGTTTGTTTGTTTTTCCAAAATCCTGACCCAACAGTTGAAAGTTGCAGCAGAACTGTTGGGTCCGGGTATCATCGTATAATTCCTAATTCCTTTATGATCCAAAAACGAAAAACGATTATTTTGATATTTGTTTCAAAACGAAAAATGGTAAAAAACGTTTCTTGTCAGGATGCAAAAAACGAAAAACCACTTGCGACATAAAACGAGCCGTTTATTATTTTCAATATTCCTTTTCTCTCCTCAACTTGGAGCGAAGAACGAATCAACCAATGGCGTCACGTGTTTTTGCTTCTCGATTCCAAACCAAAAACGAAAAACCAAGTCACATGGTCTGTTCCTTTTTCCGTTTCCAAGCGAGAAACCCAAATTCAAATAACGGCCCGATTTTCCTTTTTGCAGTCTCATTTTTTTCATTTCTTATTAAGAACGAAAAATAAACCGATTTCTGGTTCAGGGCAGCGCGCACAGCCGTCATAGCTGAAAAGCGCAGCTCCTGTGGCTCTGCAGCTCTGCAGCAGGTTTCATCGGACTCAAACAACCAGTTTGTTTATGAATATCTAACTACGTTTATTTCTGATTGATAGACTCCTGTATGTCCACTTGCCTTGCATCGCTGTTCAATGACTAGTTAGTGATTTTAATCTGGCCTGTAGTAGCGCTAATAAAGATATGTGTCACTGACGGAGCTACTTTTTTCTGCACCCAAATTATATTAGATCACTCAACAGAGTAATTGGCCACACACAGTGATTTGTACAGTGTGGAAATGAGTAAAAACACATTACTATGACTCCAACCAGTACTTTTTACCTCTTAAAAATTAGTAAAAGCACATTACAATGTAAAAATCAGCTTATTTTGCTTGCCAAAAACTGATTCATGCCTCTGGTATTGTACAATACATGCAAGTAGGCTACTGGTTGGAGATAAATCTTGTAGATATTACACTGCTGTGTTATATTTAGTTATTTTTGGACTAAATATTCATCTATTTACTATATCAGAGGCATGAATCAGTTTTTGGCAAGCAATGAATCTTATTTTGTCATTGTAATGTGCTTTTACTATTTTTTAAGTGGTAAAAAGTACTTGGAGTCAAATGTTGTAAATATTACTCTGCTGTGTTATATTTAGTTATTTTGGGGCAATATATCCATCTTTGTACTGTATCAGAGGCATGAATCAGTTTTTGGCAAGCAAAATAAGCTGATTTTGTCGTTGTAATGTGCTTTTACTCATTTTTTAAGAGGTAAAAAGTACTGGTTGGACACAGTGACACATATCTTTATTAGCGCTACTACAGGCCAGATTAAAATCACTAACTAGTCATTGAACAGCGATACAAGGCAAGTAGACATACAGGAGTCTATCAATCACAAATAAACATAGTTAGATATTCATAAACAAACTGGTTGTTTGAGTCCGATGAAACCTTCTGCAGAGCTGCAGAGCCACAGGAGCTGCGCTTTTCAGCTATGACGGCTGTGCGCGCTGCCCTGAACCAGAAATCGGTTTATTTTTCGTCCTTAATAAGAAATGAAAAAATGAGACTGCAAAAAGGAAAATCGAGCCGTTATTTGAATTTGGGTTTCTCGTTTGGAAACGGAAAAAGGAACAGACCATGTGACTTGGTTTTTTTGTTTTTCATTTTGGAATCGAGAAGCGAAAAAACACGTGACGTCATTGGTTGATTCGTTCTTCGCTCCAAGTTGAGGAGAGAGAAAAGGAATATTGAAAAATAATAAAACGGCTCGTTTTATAGTCATTTGTAGTGGTGTTTCGTTTTTTGCGTCCTGACAAGAAAACGGTTTTTCCGTTTTTCGTTTTGGAACAAATATCAAAATAATTGTTTTTTGTTTTTGGATCACAAATGAATTAGGAATTATACGATGATACCCGGACCCTGTTGACTCAACAGACCAGACGACAGTATTCCAGCTTTGGTGTGCCTTTGCTGAATGTGTTTCAGCTGACTGGAATGGTACCCGGTGTGGTCCTCTGCTGCTGGAGCTCATCTGCTTCAAGACTTAAAGCTATGGTCTACGATTTGGAAGCTTGGTACATCTTAATAACACTGTTTATAAGGCCGTTATGGTCCTATGGTCCGATCTACGCAATATAAAGACCAAAAAGAATGAAAAAAATCCATTCAGTATATCCGCTGCAAAGCAGCATAGTAGTTGACCAATCCGAACCGCCGTGAACGGCGATTCGGATCCGAACCGCCGTGAACGGCGATTCGGATTGGTACGTGAGTCCATCCAATCCCCTGTCTCCCCTGCTCCGCACCGTCTCGCCCATGGTACCGCCTCCTCCCCACTACCTCTCTCATGTACCAGTGATCAGCTAGCAGCATAGTTACTGAAGCATCTTGGAGCCGGGAGGCTGCTTCTGTTACCCTCCACATCAAAGAGAAGGAATCATAAAAGTTTGAGGAAAAGGCTGAAGTAAGGAAGAAAAATGAGCAATACAGGTCCCAACGGAGACTCAACATTGGAGAATCGTACGGTGGAAAAAGCTGCAGAATGATTTGGGATTGTTGAACACTGCGCCGGCCGCCGGCTACCAAACGGCCGGCTGCAGCACGGGCCACCGGCTGGTGAACGACCGCAGCACCAGCCGTTCCGGCCCTGGTTGAACAGGTAATAGCTTTGTTCACTACAGTGGGAGATGTCTGTTGAATAACTCTGGTTAGTCTGTGCCTATACTGGCTAATGACTGAACCTTGTTGGTTGGAGCGGGTAGGCTCTGTCAATAGATTTTAGCATAAGTTAGCCCCGCATCGTTAGCATTGTAAACTGAGCTGGTGAGGACACGCCAAGAAAGATAAATTCTCGCCCACAATCGGCTCTGCTCTGGTGAGAGGAAGTAAGTACCTTGTCCGTCAAAATGACAGACAGCAAAAAAGTGTTTATTTGCCTTTAACTCCATGGCTTCAAACTTCATTTTTCATTCACAGCCACTCTGCTCTCCCAAACTCTCCATAGCGACAGCCGATAGCACATGTAAAATCCTCCTTTAAAGGGGGCGGTCCACACCACTTTTGCATTTAATTTAATAAGGGGCATTTAATTTCAAAGATACTTACGGCACCTTTAACAGAACTTATAGACCATGTATACCTGCCTAATGTTTTAAGTTTCTGTCATGTGACTGATGCATTTTAAAGAAGCTGAGCATTTTGTGTCAGATGAAGTGGCCACTGAGTATTTATATTTATATCAGGGGTGGTAACTGGTGGCCAGGGGGCCATATCTGGTCCTCTTGTGCCTTCAATGTGGCCTATGATGATGGGAGGAGGGTGGACTCTGTGGGGGAGGTCCTAGAGAGAAGGATGCGGACTCTCATGCAGGGCATCCTGAGTAACACCAGGCAACCACTTCACCAATGTCTGTCTGCTCAGAAGAGCAACCGCAGTGACAGGCTTCTATCTCTAAGATGTAGAACGGAAAGGCTTAAGAAATCTTTTGTTCCTGCTGCTATAAGACTGTATAACAGCTCAGTCTGAACATGCGCACCTTTTTATTTATTTATTTCTATTGTTAGTAACTTTTAACCTGTTTTTGAATGTGTATGTGTGTGTATGTACAGCTGCTGGACAACTGAATTTCTCCTACGGGGGATCAATAAAGTATTTATCTATCTATCTATCTATCTATGAGCCATTTTAGGTATTAACAAATGAAATATAAGAGGAGAAATTAGCTAACTCTGCCAAATGAAATAAGAACTGAGATGCCAGAACAGCACCATGTAATCTCAAAAATAAGATACCTTGGGATGTAACTTAAAGGAGCTATGAGGAGTCACTATTTCTGGCGACATAAAGACTCTGCTACCCTCTGTCGTAAAGTCGTGACCCAAGCCAAAGCGTGTGTTTGTTGTGATGCTAATGAATGCAGCTCGGACCTTCCTCAGAACTCTGCATTGCTTTACAACTTCTTTTTTCAACAACTTACAGGATGCAAAGTGACGAGGTAATGTGTCTCTTTCTAGTTACGTAGCGGTAGTTTTTGATGTGTGACAAGAAGCTATTTTTGAAAAACTTAGTATCGTAGTTTTGTAGCCGGCTATATATCTCTACTTACAGCCTGGTGCTCTAAGACGTGTCCCAATAACATAAATTTTCTTTAGTTTTAATTGTCTTATTGCCGAAGTTAAGTATCCAGGCCAGTCCAGCCCTGTCCGACCCAACCAGGAAGCTAAGGAAAAGCATTTATAGATAACCTATTTTGATGCTATAAAACTCATCTTAAAGTGTGTATTTCGATCAGGCATATATTTAAAAGTGAGACTTTTTTGTAATTACTTAGAAACTCCTCATAGCATCTTTAAAAATCTTGAAAAACTGGTACATATGTTGTTCTTTACATGGAGATAGAAAACAAAGGCTGTAATTGTTTCTGAAAAACACTTTTTACATTAGGAATTTTATGTGAAACAATAAGTGTTCTTTACAGCGGAAGACTCCTGGATTTATCACATTAAAAAGCCACTTAAACAGGCTTTCACTTAGTGCTAAGCTCAGCTGCATGTTTAGGAAACTGATTAATTGAAGAGAATCAGGGCCATTTGCTGTGGAGTGTGCAGGCAAGAGGCTGAAAAGGGAGTAGTAGTTATAACAAGGGCCCATGACCAACAGGGGACCCTAGATGTTATTGTATTCTTAGGAATTTTTACAAATCAAAGTAGAACAGCGCTAAAAGAGCGCAGACCTCTGCCAAGCAGCTCAGTTAAGTCTGCTCTGATTGAGCAGCCAAGGGTCCACTTACTGTATGTCTGTCAATGTGGAGACTGCTGTGTGCCATTTACATTGGAACTGGGAAGAGAGTTTGAATGACATGATCTCTGAGTTTTAAGTTTTCCAGTTACAGTTAAGTCGGAAAAAATGTGCTGATGTGCGGTTGTGATGGCAGAAGTCCTCCACTGCCATTCAAGGGAAGCTGGGAAATGCAGTGACATTGGCTTGAAAAATGTTGACGTCAGTGCAAATAAACTGCAATTGATGTAAATGAATGGGATTTGCCATTTTAAACTTCAATGTTTTTGTGCCACTTCTTCCTTTGGACCAAACCACACCTCTGGTAAAAGTTTCACCAACATGAATAAAATGGACCAAATGCCAGACATGTATGTACATTATATTATTTTTTTATTCTTTAAACAGATGAACCTGACTGTAATAGTTAAAATAGTGGTTAGTTAATAGTGGTCTGTTAAAGGTGCTATGAGGAGATTCTATTACCGGCGACAAAAAGACTCTGCTACCCATGAGCACGCGAGGCGACTGTCATAATGCTGCGTTCCAGTAACCTCTGAACTGGGAGTGACATCATCTCCGACTTATCTGCGTTCCAGTTGAAGTCGGAAAAAAACATGCCGATCTACCAGGCTATTGTTAGCTGTTGTTAGCACGCCCTGCGTTGTTGTTCACAAATATCACATGAAGAATGTGATTATCACTATGGCAGCATTTTTGTAAATATAAGTCTAACAATACTATGTATACAGCTGATCTAGAGCGACACACCCCAGTCAGAAGTGCAAACAAATGGATTATTACAGGAGCTAAATAACTGTTCACACTGGGGCATCCATCTTCCATTGTCAACTCGGGTGTGGAGAGGTTTCACCGAGTTCCCAGTAGGAAATTCAGATTTCGGGGGACGTTCCAGTTGCAGTTTCCTACTCGAAACCTGGAAATTCCAACTTCTGACTACAACTGGAACTCACCAAAAGGCGTGACCCAAGCCAAAGCGTGTGTTTATTGTGATGCTAATGAATGCAGCTCGGACCTTCCTCAGAACTCTGCATTGCTTTACAACTTCTTTTTTCAACAACTTACAGGATGCAAAGCCACGAGGTAATGTATCTCTTTCTAGTTACGTAGCGGTAGTTTTTGATGTGTGACAACAAACAATTTTTGGAAAACTTAGTATTGTAGTTTTGTAGCCGGCTATATATCTCTACTTACAGCCCGGTGCTCTAAGACGGTTCGAATAATATAAATTTGCTCTAGTTTTAATTCCTTTGTTCCTGAGGTTAAGTATCCAGGCCAGTCCAGCCCTGTCCGACCCGACCGCAAAGCTAAGGAATAGCACTTTTAGATAACCTATTTTGATGCTATAACACTCATCTTAAAGTGTGTATTTTGATCAGGCATATATCTAAAAGTGAGACTTTTTTGTAATTACCTAGAAACTCCTCACAGTCCCTTTAAAGTCTATTTCTAGCAGCACCCCTCGGTGTTGGGTGCACAGGGCACCACACCGGCATTCTATGAAGCAAATGGAGGTTACAGTTTGGCCCTCAGGAGGTGAGAATGGAAATTATGTGTCCCTTGTGGTAACTGAAGTTCCCTGTCCCTAATCATCTGATTACAATGTCATTATAAAGTCGGACATGACTGCATTCATGTTTTGACCATTTTGTGCAGCACTATGTACAGAATTTAATGTCTAATTATCTGGTTGGATGAAGCGCTGAGGAGGGGAAACCACAGTGATTATCACAGAGTCTCATTATGTTGGTTTTTCATGTCCTCGTGCTGGATATCATTCTTCCATGAAACGTTTAATCATCGCAGTGCAGTCAATGCAGACTGAGTGATACTGAAGAACTCAATTATTAAATGTGTTGACATAAAACATCATCTGTAATCTTTGGGGTAATTTGTGGGATTAGTTTGTCATCGACCAAATTGTAAAATGATTGTTTACGTCATCAGCAGCAGCGAGCCGAGCAGCTGGGTCCTCGGTGAGTCCGAGTGTCTTCTTTAAACTCAGGAATGTAAATCCAGAGGGATTAGAGCCTCGCAGACACACACTCCTCTAAGAAGTCCTCACAGCTCTCTGAGGGGTCTCTGCCTCAGTGCGTAAAGTGGAGACGGGGCTCCGGACGCACGGCGCAGCACTTCTTCATCCCACAGGCTCCATGTGCGTCACCTCTGCGGGATACTTGACGAAGATTACTGACACTCTGAGCCCGCTGCCTGCGCGGGTGGCTGACATGTGAAAACATCGGAGGTTGAGCTGATGTGAAGCGTTTTCACTGGAGCAGATCATCTGTCCCGGAGCGCAGAGGGGACATGGGTCAACTTTATGGTGCGACTCTTTTACCATTTGGCGCAATTTGTGTTGTTTTCCTGTGGGAATCTAGTGCCAGCTCCATCAGGACGACGCTCGCTGTGGACACTAAGTAAGTTTTATGGACTTAATTAAGATATCCCAGAAACGTCTGTTGTGTATGAAAGGCAGCATGTTGGTGGCGCTGCGCCAAAACGCATCAGTAAGATTTGACAGTCAGTTTACAGATGACCACCGTTTACCATCACACCCAAATGACCCTTTTGAGTTTTCCTGGAAATTTTCTCTGGCACATTCAGATTGTAACAGGACTTAATTTGCGGATTTTTCTCCTAATGTCTAAAAAGCACGTGAGTTCCAAACACCATATTATTTTAGAAATGTAAGTTGATTATATTCTATTCGTTATTTTTTAAACAGAAATTTGATTTTTTCAAACTTACTTATTTTAGACCTGAAATACTTTTGTTTAAAAACTTGACCAAATTAAACTGAGCCAGTTTACACCCCAATGGCTTAAATGATCTTTCAAGCTAAATTATAGAGTATGAGTAAAATTACATGTTTTGCACTGCCTTCTCTATTGTCAAATATCATTTAATTTGAGTTTAAATAGGTCAGACAATTAATCTGTTTTTATCAATTTATTAGGTTTTTTTTGCTTTAAAGAAGACACATTTTGTCAAAGATGCAGATTTTTTTAGTCTTATTTTATTGGGGTGTAGTGTGGGTGGGAAGGACCAATAAACCTTTAGGTTTTTAAGGGGAGACTCACTCACACTCTTAATAAATCTCTGAGTGCATCATGCATTACATTTGTGTGCTAACTAAACTGTTTAATTTAAATTTGTAAGAGATCAAAAAAGATGTTTGGTCTTTTTAAGCTGAAAAACAGGTGTAATTTCTGCATCTAATAAGCAAACTGCAAGTTAAAACAATGTGCATAAGGCAAGGGCAGAATTTGGTGCTGTGAGACCTAGGGCTGGGTATGGATTCAGATTTTCTGGGTCGATTCAATTCAATATTTATTCAGTGTTGGATATCTTAGTTAAAATAGTGCTGTAAATTTAAAAAGTGACCTTTTGACCTGGTACATCATTAAAAATTGTTTTAACATGAACTAAACCCAAAGCAGTTACATTAATCATATTTTAATGATATGCATTAATATATATTATGCATATTACTTGTTTTTTGTCCAACTCGTATTTTCCTTTGTACTTTTTAAATCTAAAATCCTGTCCATCCAAACATCAGCTTTTAAACTTGCCAGTGGTGCCCATATAGAGCTTCACCATGTTTGTTTGCAGTAACATCTCATCAGATCTTGTTCTGCTCTGCACATCCAAAGAAGAAAAAACTACCCAAGTTAAAAGATCCATCTTTGGATTTTATGGATCCATTATGAACCAGTTAAAGGAAAATCGATTTAAATCGATTATATTGATTTTTTTTAACCCAGCCCTAGTGAGACCAGAGCAGTTGCACCACATTTCCTTTTTTAAGCCTTGTGAGTGAAAAATACAGTTTCAGTTATTTTGTGCTTTCAATAAATCTTTTAATCTATATAGTGTCACATCAAAACAAATGTTATCTCAAGACACTGAATAGAAGAGTACATGGCTGTGTTACTAATTTTTGTGTGTTTCCGGGGTTAAAAAATTTAAATGTAATAAATAAGAAATCCCTAGCAAGACTTTTTTAGACCATTATTAAATGTTCATTTATGGCCGCTCGCCTTTAGCTGTGCTACAGTTTACTTTATATTCATGACCAAAACTAGACATCAGGTTGATTATTGAATCGAGGGAAAGCACACAGATTTGTTTGCATAATTATATGGAGTTTGATTATTTATTAGGAATTTTATATATTCTTGTTTTGAAGAAGTAGTTTCATGACTTTAGGCCAATAGGGGGCAGTAATGATTCTTATTTGATAGTTTCCAACAACCAGAAAACAAATTATCAGGCAGTGTTGGGCAAGCCACTTGTATAAAAGTCAGTATGCCAAGTTTCTAATTACTCGTGAGAAAATCAGCTTCACTCAACCAAGCTAAACCCTGGTGACGTAGACAAACTGAGTTACAACAACATGACAAAAGTAGCTCACTGCATCCAAGCTGTTTTTATCTGCTTTGTGAGATCTTTTTATTATTATGATTATGATTATTATTATTTATTTATTATTATTATTATTATCACTTTTGTTCTTTTTTTACAAGGTTATTATTACAACAAATGCTTTTCTTCATATTCATTGGACAGTTCTATTGTAGTTTTACTTATCTTCACCTGCTGTTACTTATTTTGTTGCATCTCGTTCATTTGCCTTTTCAAATACTTGTGTCACAGTGCAGTTCTGCTCCTGTAAGGTTCTTAGGGTGTTTTCACACCAACCATATTAGTGTGCACCAAAGAAGTTTTGGCCCAGGGTTTGGTACGTTAGTATCAGTGTGAATGCAACCACCGCACTTTGGTGCGCACCAAATCAGCTGGTCTGAGACCTCCATGAAGGGGTGGTCTCGATCCGCTCCATGTCCCTACATTTGGTGCTGTTTCACTGGTGTGAAACAAAGTGGTCCAAACTGATCTACTATTGATGCATTACTTCCTGTTAATCTCGGTTTAATCTTTTGCTTGCTCAATTTGTCGATTTGTTTATTCTGGTTGAGGATTATGATGATTTACGAGGGTCCAGAAGGTCGCTGATGCCGTTTCAAACATGATAAAAAAACACATTTGAAGGAACAGAAAAGAAGCGAGCTATGTGAACATTGGTTGCTTGGTGTAGGAAATGGTTACCATACGGCATGGTTCTTCGTTTCTTCGTTCTCCTATGTAGCAGGTTTGGTAACCAGTTACGTGCATATCGCCCCCTGCTGTTTTAAACTGAGTAAATACACAAGTGGGTCCGGGCATGGTTCGATATTGCCAGTGTGAATGCAAGCCAGCGGAGGAGGGGGAAAGGGGGCGAGCCCATGGCGAACCGCGCTGCAGCACGGTTTGAAACAAGTGGACCTAATGTGAAAACGCCCTTATTTACTGCTGTGATTACTTACATCCAATTTGAAAAAAAAACCAAGTTTGATCAGATACAGGAGTAAACCTTATTCCTAAACAATGAAGGTATTTAAATAACTATTTAACAGTCCTAAATCAGTCAGGTTTAATGTGTTGGCCACAAAATAAAGAAAGTGACATAATTTTCCTTTCTTGTCTCCCATTTGAAATGATCTCCACTGTTTCCTCCTGACTTTTGCTCGCCTTCTCTCCTATGGTCAGTAATTAGCGATTAAATGATTTTCAGCTTATCTTTACAAATAACACAAGAGATAATAAATGTTATCCTCATTTGTTATGTGATTATTTTCATAAATCACAGTTGTGCATGTCCTGTTCATCTGTCCTTGGCACCTTTGGCTCATGAGTTCAGCTGCAGCGTGGACACTGGAGGTGTAAAGGACGAGGCAGCGGTGCCACCATCATTCAGAAACACACTGTCCACTACAAGGACACATCTGCATGTCTGCTCATGTTATTTACAGAGAGCTCGGTTACTGTTCTCCCTCTTTGATGATAGAAACATTTAGCTTGTTTGGTACTACTGTGCTGCTTGATCAATAAAATGGAAAAGCTACAGGAAAGCTAACTGGCACTAAAAAAGCAAGGAAGCTGCCACAAAGTTACTGGAAAATGTAATAAAGCGACGACTCTATGTATACTGACATTACTGTCCATCACTGTTAGCAGATGTGTAGCAGTCATACTACATACCACCATCTAGCTCAATACTGCGTTCATTTTGTGGTATGTAGTTTTGAAAACAGCCTTAGAGTGGTCACAATGCAAGGTTTAAAGAAAATCTTTCAAAGTTCTTCTCACAAGAAAAGAATAAACATGATGCCCCATCACCTTCAACTTAAAGTCTCCAACTGCAGGGCACATGTGCAAACCACTGGTGATGTGCTTGTAAGTAGGTCAACAAAACAAAGCATGTCCACAGGGGTTTGTGCATGTGCCCTGCAGTTAAGTTTAGTTTACATTTTTTCCAAAACGTACACAAAGTGCTTATATTAGTCTAATAAATAGATAACGGTAAAAAGAAAAAAAAAACAATAGTCCCAACAAGCACACAGGACTGTTTAGAGGTGTTAGAGATTATCAGATGACTGTAGGTGGAGGCAGGCTAACACTGCCTATTGACTTACAGTGTTTGAGCTAAGCTAATTAGCAGTGGGCGAGCTCTGCTTGTCTTTTCCTTGTTACTGCAGAAACAGTAGAAAGAATGGTGTCTACTGGTTGTCAAGGACTCAAGAGTGAGGCAAGACATGAAAACAAAAAAAAAATTGACATATTGCTTTACAAGAAAGTCTCACTTTTAGATATATGCCTGATCAAAAAACACACTTTAAGATGAGTTTTATAGCATTAAAATAGGTTATCTATAAATGCTATTCCTAAGCTAACTTGTTGAGTCAGACAGCCAGCTACAAAACTACGATACTAAGTTTTCCAAAAATTGCTTGTTGTCACACATCAAAAACTACCACTATGTAACTAGAAAGAGATACATTACCTCGTGGCTTTGCATCCTGTAAGTTGTTGAAAAAAGAAGTTGTAAAGCAATGTAGAGTTCTGAGGAAGGTCCGAGCTGCATTCATTAGCATCACAACAAACACACGCTTTGGCTTGGGTCTTTTGGTGCGTTCCAGTTGTAGTCAGAAATAGGAATTTTGAGTTTAAAGTAGGAAACTGCGACTGGAACGTCCCCCTGAAGTCTGATTTTCCTACTGGGAACTTGGTGAAACCTCGCCACACTCGAGTTGACAATGGAAGATGGATGCCCCCAGTGTGAACAGTTATTTAGCTCCTGTAATAATCCATTTATTTGCACTTCTGACTGGGGTGTGTCGCTCTAGATCAGCTGTATACATAGTCAGAATCAGAATCAGAATGGCCTTTATTGTCTTTTTACAAAATGTACAACGAGATTGGAGAGCTTCTTCTTTCAGTGCAATAGGTAGTCAAGTTAAAAAATTATACAAAAAAAGTATAAGTAAAAAAAGAAAAATTAACAAGTTGCAGGGAGGCTTTAAATATGCAAGATATATACAAGATAAGACGCAGGCTTGTGCACAGTACAATTGGGGCTCAGTGTACAATATGAGGTAGATGATAAATATTAATGAATGAAAAATAGTCCAGTTCCTAGATCTCAGTATTTATATGTTGTTCACATAGTATTGCACAGGAGGTAGATATGTATTGCACGCACACCATAATATGTATTAATTTTAGTGCAAATGATGGATGTTATATACAGATGAGTAAAAGTCACATATAATTGTATTGCACATGAGTTTTTAAATAAATATAAGTTTCGTGGTAGTGCTAAGTAGCAGTGGCAGTGATATAAATATTGCACATTTTGCATTACGCTAATGACCGGAGTCGTTGTATGTCCGAGTTCAGGGTGGTGATGGCTCTCGGAAAGAAGCTGTTTCTCAGTCTGTTTGTCAGTTGTTTGTTAGCTGTTTGTTAGTATTGTTAGACTTATATTTACAAAAATGCTGCCATAGTGATAATCACATTCTTCATGTGATATTTGTGAACAACAACACAGGGCCTGCTAACAACAGCTAACAATAGCCTGGTAGATCGGCATGTTTTTTCTGACTTCAACTGGAACGCCGCGCATGCTCATGGGTAGCGGAGTCTTAATGTCGCCGGAAGACAGATTCTCCTCATAGCACCTTTAAAAATCTTGATCATTTACTCATGATCTTCAAAATCAAATTAGATATTCTTGAATCCAGGTGGACGTTTGATCACAGCTTTGAGAAAATATCTTGAAATCTCACAGAGGTATCATGTTTACAAGAATTTGTCCAAAAAAAACACACTATGCCTGAACTGTTGTTGTAGAGGAGCATAAAGACAGACAAATCCCTGCACCCCTTCACAGTCTGCTACACAACACAATGTGCTGTGGGACACAGTACAAATTTCTCTGTCAGGTCAGCAAACTAAGGCCAGAGCCAGATTAGAGTGAAGTTTGTTTTATTGTTTTCTCCTCTGAAAGATCAACTGTGTGAGCAGGTCTCACTGAGTGCAGACCCCTGGATGAACCGCTGCGAGTCTGATCTAATGTGATTTTCAGAGACATGCAAGCAGGCAGAGGGAAGACTCCAAATGTTTGGGATCGGTCGCGGTGCAGAAAGCCAAATGTTACTGGTGTGCTCGGAGAGAACATGACAGATGCTGTGAAGGTGGAGGAGACAGAGAGGTCAGGGGGTGACCGGAGGATGAGGGGGAGAACAGGTCCTGCTGCAGAGGAGAGATCTGGATAACAGTGATTTTATTTTATTAGAGCAGCACTTCCTCTTTGCCTTTTATTACCATTGGCAGGTGTACCATAAGGGAGAGGTAGGAAACTGCCTAGGGCCTTGTTGCCTGAGGGTCTAAAGTAGAAAACATGAGGTACAAATACAAAATACACAGCCCAGCCAAAAAAAAATTCACCACCAAAAAGGTCACATACTCGTATATTTTATTATACTGTCTTTGGCTTTTATTATGAAAGGCTTCCGCAATGTCACAAGATTTATTTCCATCCAGTGTTGCATTCATTTTTCACCAAGATCTTGTATTAACGATGGAGAGTCTGACCACTGTGCAAGTATTTTATATAGAGGGACACATAAAGAAGAATAAATGGATGGCTGAGCCACTTGCTGCACCTCATTTTTAGTGTATTCAAGTTAAAGTGTTCGGGTTTAGGGGTGGGTTATCATCTGTCAAGGGCTTTCGCTGGATTCAGACCTTGTCAGGGCGAGAATGACCTTCTGAGCAGCAGAGATGGAGACAGTGACAGCTTATCTTCACAGTCAGACACAAAACAAGAGTACACTGCAAGAATGTTGGTGCTTAAAGATGAACATTGAATATACTTTGTAAATGAGCCTTGGGACAAAGTAAATAGAGCAGAAAATGTGCATATTTTAAGGTATTTCCTGCCACAATCAAAACGAATTAAAGGGATAGTTAAGTTTTTTTGAAGTGGGGTTGTATGAGCTCCATAAAGGCACTAACTACATCAGATGCAGTCGAAAGTTCTCTCCTCTCCCTCAGTAAGACACAGTCTGTGAGAGTCTGTGATGAAGAAATAGACGCTAACAGGAAAGTACCGTACTAAATACAACGGGTATTTTCTCCGCCTACAAGAACTTAAATCAAGAAGTTTTACCACAGTTTAAGAGTAACATCACATGAGTGTTTTTAAGTGCATTAACATTTCAGAAATATAAAGTTTATCTGGACCTAAGCTAACTCACGTCATGTATCCCTCCGCTAAATCACTCCGCCTGTAGTAAACAGAACAAGCTAGCGGCTTCAGACAGCTGTTGTAGACTAACTGAAAGCACATTATCTGAAAAATATTTCTGAGATGGGTTATTGTGAAGCTTCCATTGATGCAGAAACAGATGTGCATCATGGAGAACTCAGCTTCACCGTATTCCTCTGCGTAACACAGGCATGTGGTTACATCATATAGTGAATGCATCTCTCGTTACCTGCTACCTGACAGGTTGTGTGTACCGATCTATAGATTTTAGGGCTGCCACAAATGAGTATTTTGATAGTCGACTAGTCAACGACTACTTTTGCGATTAGTCGACTAGTCACTTCATGCATGAACTGCAGCGCACTGCACCAGCATGCAGCTGGTTGCCCAAATCGCTTATTATGAGCAGACCTGGAAACTTTGGTGCCTGCGTAGTTGTGCATGTGCCACATGCATGAGTGTGTTTCAGGGTGTGTTGGTTTGATTCCTGCAGGTGTGATAACCAGAAAACAGGACAGATAGGCAGACAAGACAGCAGAGGTACAGCGGCATTTTGTGAGAAGACACACCTAAAAAACAAAACGACTAGTCGACTATTAAATTAGTCGTCGACTATTTTGATAGTCGACTTAGTCACGACTAGTCGACTAATCGTGGCAGCCCTAATACATTTATATATATATATGAGACTAATAGACAGTAATTGTTGGGTGTGTGTGAGAGAGACACAAACACAAGTAGTCTGCACTGTTATGATGAACAAACAGCCTCCTCTACTCTGCGTATTTGTCTCTGACATATCATTATTACTTACTTTGAGCAGAAACTGTCATTAGGTCCTTCAGGTTTGGGACATTTTTCCAGTTTATCTTCGGGAAATTGAAGAATGTCCACAAAACTCCAGGATTCAGAAGAGCAGGGAGGTCTGTTTGATGAGCACCTGTTTCCTCTGGCTAGTTCTTACATTCGCCCCACTGTTTATTTCTGACTCTTTCTTGATGTCCAGTGTCCGTGGATGTTTCCTCTGTATTCTTTTCGGTCTGTTCGTCTCCATCTTCAGCAGCTCTTCTTCTGTAAACTCCGGTTCATACAGGTATCCTCTTGACTCCAAAGTGAATGGGACTTCATCAGCGCTGTCATAATCAGCCCTTTGTTAATTTCCTGCACTCTCTTCCTCATACCACTTAGGTTAAACACAAAAGAGTTAAGATACTTCCTAAAAGTTACGTGAAGCTACAACCGGCGTCTGAAGTCGCTAGCTTGCAAGATTAGCTGGGGAGGGCGGAGTAATTCAACAGCTCACAGCAGCGTGGAGGAATACATGACACGAGTTAGCTAGGTCCAAATAAACTTTATATTCCCGAAACGTTCATGCACTTAAAAACACTCATATGTAGCATACTCTTAAACTGTGGCAAAACTTTTGGATTTGAGTTCTTGTAGGCAGATAAAGTACCCTTTGTATTTGGTACTGTACTTTCCTGTTAGCGTCTATTTCTTCATCACAGACTCTTACAGACTGTGGCTTACTGAGGGAGAGGAGAGAACTTTCTACTGTATCTAATGAACTTAGTGGAGCTCATACAACCCCACTTCAAAAAAACGGAACTATCCCTTTAATTCATTCAACTGTTTCAGGGGCCAATTCAAAGTGGGCAGCGGGCCACATTTGGCCCCCCAGCCATAGTTTGGACACCCCTGGGTTAAGGTCTGGACTCTGTGGTGGCCAATCCATGTGTGTAAATGATGTCTCATGCTCCCTGAACCACTCTTTCACAATTTGATCCTGATGAATTTTGGCATTGTCACCTTGGAATATGCCTGTGCCATTAGGGAAGAAAAGATCCATTGATGGAATAACCTGGTCATTCAGTATACTCAGGTAGTCTTCACATTGAGTGTGTGGAAGTGCTCTTTACTATTAAACACATCCCTGAGTTCTACTGTTTTTCTTCGATTTGATTTGGCCAAATGTTTAAGTGATTGCTGATCACGACCATTCAGGATGTTTTTTTCAACTACGTTTTTTCCTTGAAGACGATGGTTTCCCACTGTCCTTCCAGTTTATAATAATGCTTTGGACAGTTCTTAATTTAATTAGAATAGTTTCTGCAATCTCCTGAGATGTTATCTCTGCTTGATGCCAATGACTTGACCCTTCTTAAACAGACATCTTTTCCACGACCACAGGATGTGTCTTTTCTCATCGTTATTTAAAAAATCAGAAGCTCCTCATTGCATCAGTTGGGGTTAAATAACTTGTTAACAGTTGCCTGTTAACAATTTAACAGTTGCATTAGTAAATACAGAGAGTGTACCCTTTAGTGCTTCATTGTGAAGTATTTTTTAATCTTTGTGTCAAAAGTAAAAATCACTTGTTTATAACTCAGAAAATCCAGCCAGAGAAAGTAAGCTAGCACAGAACATGGTGTCACCTCAAGTCAAAGTTACCACATTACACTGTCACAAGTTGAACCGTGACACAAGACTTTTCCCACTTTATTTCCCAAACTTTGAAAGACTGTTTACCTTTTCATTGTCTTATTTGAGTCTGTGTAGTCTCACACATTATATGTCTCCAGCTTAAAGCTGGGGTTGGCGATTTGATTTAGATACACTTTTTGTAATTCTCGTTAAAATGGTCTTTATGATCCGATGGTAATCAACTCATGATGTGTTCTTAAAACAGAGTGAAAAATATCCGCTATCTACAGCAGGAGTAAAACAGGGAGAACACCAACCAATAATCATGCAGGGACACCTGTTTTTAAACCAATCAAATCCCGTCGCCATTCTGCCCGCCAACTGCGCGTGCATTTTCCCGGCGTGCACAGACTCGGTGCGTGTAGCCGAGCTCATACGTATCAGAGTCCGCGGAAGAATGCTTACCTTTCAAGTTTTGTCTTTGAAAATAAGGGAAGCCCGCCGTGAGCCGTCCCACAACCCCAACCAAGCTCCAGTATCCCTCACATTTTAAGACAGGTGTACAGAAATCTAAAATAAACTCTTTGTTTTTCTAAGTTTGTTCTGCTGCTCTAATCTCGCGACAGCTGCCACCCAGGCTACCCAGGCTTTTTCTTCTTCTTCGGTTTTACGCCGGTTGGCATCCATCATTTTGGAGCATTACCGCCCCCTTCAGGCTAGAGACAGAGCTCAGTTTGGAGAGGCAGAGGAATGTTTTTATTATTATATCATCACACGGGAGATTACGGGAGAATACTAATACAGCAGGACCGCGGGAAGAGGATAAAATACGTAAAATACGGAAGTTTCATGGCCAAAACGGGAGATTTGACAGCTATGTGGAGAATGGCAGAGGAACTACCTATACCCCGATCAACATCGGCTGTGAGCACTAACTAACTTTACATGTTTGTTTGGTGTTTTCTTACCGCTGACTGAGACATGACTTAGTGTAGTGTAAAACAAACACATTGTGCTGAGGGTTTGGAGTTGAATCAGTCTTCTGGATATATCAGCCGTGCATGTACATGTGAGCTGGGGAGGACAGAGCCCTGAGGAGATGCTACTTTCAAATTCATGCTAGTTTTCCAAAAGCGCCAACCCCAGCTTTAAGTGGTTTTCTACTAACTTTCCACAAGTGCCCGGTCATTTGAGAATAAATCCATCATAACACCTCACTCTGGTTCTTTGCTGGATGGTATATGTCCTGTCAATTTACAATTCAGTAAAACCATGAACTGACGAACTGATTGTAAACTGTGCAAAAAAATCACCTTGTTTTCTTTGCTGTAGGGCTGAGTGTCCAGACAACAAGATCCTGACTGTGGAGTATCCTTGTGTCAGAGCAGGAGGAAAGAACAGCACCTGTTTCAGGTAAGTCTAGACTGTCGCTTTGTGGCAGACTTGTGTGGTTAACGTTGCTATGCGTTCATCTGTTTCTATGACCTTTGACTCTTTTTACATGCTGAACCAACTGCAAAGGGAGCTAAATGTGTGCTGCGAAGACAAATGTTAATGAAGAGTGTTGTATAAGGAATCAAGTTTTGCCTGCTCCATGCTAACTTGGAGGCATGGTAAGACTTTAAGATTAAGGTGACTACTCAGAGAGATTACTACTCCTCAGGTTAAAGGACTTTGTAAATGGTCAAATTTTGGCTGGTAGAAGTGTGACCAATAGTAGCATGATTAGCCCTCAGCTCTCCTCTCAGTTTAATGCTCATATTTCTGTGCTGATTGTTGTTACTTGCTGCTTTGGTGAAGAGTTTATATGGGAGAATAGCCTGACACACAGCTTATCTTCTTTGGCTTCCTTTCCTTATATAGACAAACTGCCAAACCACACTACTCTTTATCAGTGGAAACTATTTCTGCTATCAGTCTTAAACGGAGGAGTCGATCTTTTGAAATTATTTGTTCAGTTTATTGAATGTTTTTAGAAGTTTGGGCATCCAGGTTGTAGTCCTGCAGAGCAGACGACAGTTGAGAACGGACAGGGCAATTAGCCTATTGTCCTCATGGCTACCTTGTGAAACTTGGTGAAATCTGCCCTCCTCAGAAGTTTACTTGTAGGGATTGTCTTTGGCGAGGTTCATGTCACATATAAGTGTTATATGAATCATCTGTGTGGTACAATTTAGTGTAAGACGATAGTAAAAGGCTGTTAGCTGTTAGCAGCTAAGTTAGCGGCTAACGGTCATTAATTGTTGTTAGCTGTTAGCAGCTAAGTTAGCCGCTATGGCTTACATCCATGAACTTTTGTTAGCTGTTGTTAGCCATTAGCTACTACATTTTGCCGCTATGTATGCTACATTATAGGTGGCAACCCTGCATGATGTGGATTTCAGCTTAATGCTTTAATTTTAAGATAATATTTTCCAGAAGCTTTGCAAAACGTGCATTTTAATCAGTCGCTAGCAGTGAACGTTGCTTAATGTAAAAAAATTAGGCAAGTCTGCATGAACACCCAACCGTCAACATATGATACATGATGGCTGTGAACTAGGGCTTGGTTATTAATTGAAAAATAATCAAACTGACATTTAGACCCTCTAATGGAAGTGATTTTGATTATTTTCCCTGTGTAAGTCCTGTGACCACACTCCTTCATACAGGCTGCATCCACTTTTGCCAAAAGTGAAGGATGCGCTGCCATAAATGGAGAAGTGCCTATCTATCAGATGACCTTGTAACCAAGGAAAACGCCATCTCTGTTGTTTGGGCATATTTGTAGCAGCACCACTTTGTTCCAGCATAGCATAAAATAATCATTCATTACTTGTTCATCAATTGTAATCGAGGTCAGAGCTTCAGTTAGTTGTGGTACTGAGATGAGGTAACATTGCATAGCCCTGCAGTGAACCATGTGGTTTTATCTTCATAAGCACAGTCTCGTTTAGTAGCCAAGCCTTGTATCATGGTTTTAAAGGGCAGCGTGAATGGGGTTAGTATCTCTTTGTTCTGTAAAATGAGGGGGAGGGAAGATTTTTGGCTCCACTAGTAGTTAAACCCTACCCCTAACCCCCCTCTAATCTTTTCTAAAAAAAAACTCATGTATAATACCAGCACATTTCCAGGGTATTTTGGCTTCAATTTCTTGTAATGCATGAGAATCGGATGGTTTGTTGATCTTTACATGACATCAGTGCTTCCCATTGAGCCTACATCAGAGTAATAAACCAGAGCCACTGGATGAAGCATCACATTCTGTAAACACTCTGATTTTCAGCTGAGCGCTTTCCCAGAACACTGATTTACTGAAGGACACTTACCGAACAAGCTGACGCTGCCTGAAGAGAAACCTAAACCTGAACATTTTTGAGAATCTGCTTTTGTAACCACGGCATCATTTCCAGTTCTCCCACTTATGTAACTGTATATTCACATGGGAGAGAAAATAAGCACAGCAGATTGACGACGCTGTTAGAAGATGCAATTTGCTGAATTATTGTAATTTTTTCAGCTCAGAAATGAAGATGAGCAGTTCAGTGTCCTTAAACTGTAATGCTGATGTGCATGTCTGCTCTGTGAAAAAGATCTGAAGATTGTTTGCCAGACTTAAACTTAGAGAAATATCCTCCCCAGGGAGTTGGTGTGGTATTTTAACCCTAAAAGCTGAAGCAGCGTGACAGAGGAGGATGGGTTTGGTTATTTTTGCTGAATCCATTGAAGGGAAGAGGGAACACAGAAGATCTTTGCTGATACCAAATTAGGTTTAACTTTACAATCATGAGTGCAGAGTGGTGTTATCTTGATTTCAAAAAGAGAAGTAAGCCCACTATAATCAGGGTAGAATTGGGTTATAAGTGGCATTTTTTGAAAGGTAAGATTGGAATGAATGAATACTCAAATGTAGATGTATCTACTGAATCTTTCATCACTTATGTAATGTGCATTTGTTGTTTAAAGCATCTCAACTCACCTACTGCAGCATGTGTAACCATATTGTCTGCTGTTGTCCAACTTGATATACCCTGTATGGAAAGTAAGATGCAATACATAAAAAAAATAAATAAATAAATCAGCTGTTAGCACGGCTGGCCGGATTGCAACAACAGCAACAACTGTTCACAGCTGCCATGGCAACTCTCCAGAGCCAGAAACCACAAAGCGAAAGTAATAAATTCACCACTTAAATGTTTAGCAGATAAGTTACATGTTGAAGTACTTTGAGAAAAAAGATAAAGTTTAAAATGACTGGAATTGTGATCAACAGCTGGACAAAAGTTGGATTTCTTTCTTCATTTGGAGAGTGAGTCCTTACCCTTTATGAAAGGGTTTAAGTATCTGTTGCTCCATTTTCGTTTCAACCCTCACCTTTGGTCATTCAGATACAGGCAGTTCGAAAAAGGAGGAGTAGGGATGGGAATTGATAAGATTTTTTATTAATACCAATGCTGTTAACGATCCTACTAATCGATCCAATTCTTTAATGATTCCCTTATCGATTCCAGCAAATTTTGCATGTGGGCAAATGGTCTGAGTTTCAGTGTCAACAATGCCAAGCATACATCACAGTATAGATAACTGCTTCTACAAGTTGTTGGTGTTTCCACTCACTTAAGGTTGTGCAGTAGGTGTAATTAAAATTAAGCCACAATTCTGACAATTCTGATTCCTGTCAATTGAATGGAATTGATAAGGGAATTGATTAGCAAAAAGATTAATGATATCGATTCTTTGATGGAGCTGTTAACGATTCTCAACTGGAATTGGTTTTCGATTACCATCCCTAAGGAGGAGATAGGGTGAGGTTTGGTCATCTAATTAAGTTGTCTACTGGTCGCCTTCTTGTGGAGGTCTTGCAGGCACAACAAAGTGGAAGGAGACCCAGGGACAGACTCAGAAATCTCTGGAGGGATTGTATATCCCATCTGTCTTTGGGATGCTTTGGATTCCCCCATTAGGATGACATTGGGAGAGGGAAGTCTGGACTGTCCTGGCTTACTGCCTCTACAATCCTGCCTTGTTTAAGCGATGGATGGATGGATGGATGGATGGACGGATGGATGGATGGATGGATGGATGGATGGATGGATGGATGGATGGATGGATGGATGGATAGATGGATGGAAGAAAAAGTGCTGTAAGAGCTGATGACGTCACCATCATAGCTGCTGTTTGGCACCATCATAGCAAACAGCAGCTATGAAGGCAGAGAAGATGTGTGAGGACAAGCAAATGCAGTGTTTATGTGTTGATAAAGCAGCTGTTTCCACTGGTGCATGTGTCATGTTTTATTGTGGCATCTTATCAGTTGAGGGTGCCAGTGTTCAACTTTAGCACTCTTCACATGGAGGGTAAAACACCTTTGGTTCTCTGAGTAACATTTTAAGATATCTTTCTAACAGAGGCAGTATGGCAGGGCAGCAGGTAGTGCACGTGCCTCAAAGTAAAAAGATTACAGATTCAATTACCTGTGTCAACCAGGTCTTTCTATGGTGGGTTTGCAAGGTCTCTCTGTGCCTGTGTGCGTTGTCTCTGAGAACTCCAGTTTCCTCCCACAGATCAAAAACATGCTTGTGAGGTTCACTTGTGACTTTAAAATTGCCCATAGGTATAAGTGTTGTTGAATGGTTTTCTGTCGCTCTATGTGGCCTTGTGATTGACTGGTGACTGGTTAAGGGTGTACCACACCTCTTGCCTAATGTAAGCTGGGATAGGCAGCCCAACAGACTGCATGTACAGACAGACCCATGTATCTTGTGGTGATAAAATTGATGCTGTAATGATGACTACTAGGGCTGTCACTTTATACACTTTGATATTCGAATAATCGTTCAAATATGGGGATAAATATCCATAACCGAATAGTAAATAAATATTCACATGTAAAATGTTCAGTGTAGAGGGCGCTGTGAGTGCAGCTTAGCCCTCAGTCACATCCGCTGCTCTCTTTTAACCTCAGTAAACAAAGAGTTTCCACTCCGAGTGGACATTAACAGCTCTGAATGTTCTGAGGAGAGCTGTGTGGAAGTAGTTTTGGTTCTACACCGTTGATGGCAAACTTAAAATTAAAGACCAGGCTGTGTGTTCTGTGAAATGCAGTTTAGTCACTCGTCCTCCACATATTTGTGGGCTCAGCCTTCGACTTTTCATCCAAGTTATACAGCCGAGTGCAGCAGCGCTTAGTCAAGAGTTTAACCCCGTGTGACTGTGATGTTTTCGGCAGGGTCTTTACCGAAGGGGTGGATAATAGAGTCTCAACTTTGATTCTTAGGAAAAGTGAGAGCCTTGATGACGACAAACTAGACAAAAAACTTACCGTGACTTGACATAGCAGAAACAAAACCAGGTGCCGCCACCACGGTGCTGCGGTCTTTAGTGTTAGCCGGGTTGCTAACTCGACTCGTGTTTCTATAGCAATCAAACAGCCAGCACTCCTTTAGCTTTATACTATGTACACGCTCCAAGTGTTTGGTGATGTTGCTAGTATTTCCCCCCTTGGACGCAACTTCTCTCTGACAAAGATTGCATCGGGCCGAGAGCCCAAACCTTCAAGCGCTTAGCCTTCACCGACATGCTTGAGCCAGCAAGCATGTTGAGCCATCACCACGACGGCAATAGTGTCACAACTACGTGAAATAACCCAAAAAGAGGTTCGTCCTTTTCTGAACCAGCAGTTTGGTTAAAATTGGATTATTTTTTAACCCAACTGTTTTTAGTGGGTAGCTTTTACATCAAAAACTTGTATATCCAAATGATAACAAAATCTGCTGTATTACTAAATGAACGAGTTTTGCATTATGATAATTAAAGATTGTTTTTTTCAGGCATGTAATTGACTGAAGATTTATAAATCCCACACACCAATGTGGAAGGTGACCAAAAGCATTGTTTAATGTAAAAGATGTAGACCCTTTTTCTGGAGAAGTGACAATAAACAACAAAAATACTGTGTATGTACATGGTGATGATTAAGAACCAAAGTTAGATTGTGTCGTAAATTGCCAGCTAACACAGATGGTCCATTGCAAAATTGCAGCTCCTTGGGGGAATTATGCTCTAGCAGCTGCATTTCAGGGTTAACAGGTGGTTTCCAGGGTTGCCTTTCTTTTGAAAAGTGAAAACAGATCAACAGGAAGATGGCTGCCTGTGCTTTTGTGCTGCCGGGTTGACAGTGGTGGTGGATTTAACCCTTTAAGGCCCAAGACCATAAATTATAGCCAGAAAATTCTAATTTTTTAGAGCTGAAATATTTGTTTCACTTTCTGCTAAAATCCTAAAAATATCAAAATGTCCATAAAATTCAACATATAGATGTTTCGTATCTCATTTGATGCATTAGGTGTTTTTGGCAACTGATAATCCATTTGAGGACATTTTTATCATTTGTCTGATTGTGTTCAGATGTTTTTTTTTGTAATTTGTTGATCATATTGAGTAGATAGAGGTATTATAAAAGTATGTATCAAATATGATACAATTGGCTTTATAGAGTTAAGATTTAACATTTCATTAAAAACCTGGACTTAGAGACAGTGATCAGTGGCACACAGAGGACAGAGTGGACCACCTGCATGTCCATGCTTCACATGTTTTGTTTCTAATAAATAGTACATATCATTAGTGGGTACTTTGGGACTCATTTATACTGTAATGTGAGCTCAAGCATGAACTACTATAAACTCCCAGTCCTGGTTTAAAGTATTTCTTTATGAAAGTGGTTCATTTTGTGCCCTTTTCTTTACCTTCAGGCTCCAGGGGTCTAATTTATGATATATGTGCTTGATAACATTTCATATAACGATCTGGAGACTCCAGTTTACATGATATAAATGATATTTAAAACTTTTTTTTGAAGATTTTCCCTCATGATAAATCACCCACAGCAGGAGAAACCCAATGTTAACCCCTCATTTGATGTTTGCTCCCTGTAAAGCTGAGCTTTGACTTGGGTTTGGTTGCCAGCACAGGAAGATCCTTAAATAAATGAGGCAGCAGGTCTGGTTTGAGGCCAAACCATCTGATCTGTTCACTGTCAGATTTAGACTGTAACAGGCTCTGTGTTGCCTCTGATTTCTGACTCTGAAAAAATGTGGCATGCCTCAGGAGGTCAACTGGATGAGGTTGTATTTTCCTTCCTGTTACTTGTGGCATTTCAGAGCAGACCTGGATCAAATTGATTTACAAATAACTTCAGGGTGGACAGATTGGCCCGCTGTGTCACTTTAAACTATATTACTTTGACCTCATCTCAATAAAAGGAGTCTGTTGTTCAGAAAGGACTGATTAAGCAACAATTACACATTTTCCATCCTTTTTCAAACACGCAGGTTTAAGTTTGTCCAGATGGGTTCTGACTTCTCCGTCAGTGTCTGAGACCTGTTGAGCAGAGGAGTGTAACTAAGTTTTCTAAATGTTTCTGTCCATGTTCTGCAGCTGTGGTGGCTTTTGACTTTAACTTAGTTAAGTGCTCCCTATAACACAACAGACAACTGACTCTTTGTACAGTATGTCTTCCTCCTCAGTGAAAAAATCCAACTGATGAACACATGCACTGTTCCTGGTTTAGACGAACTGGAATATAAAGAAGCGACTGCAGAAATGGCAACTGGATTGGCTCCGTTTATGGGCAACATCCACAAATAAAGAGCCCTGAATGAGCTCATCTATGGCCTTTGATGCTTTCTGGGCAAACCAGGACAGTCTATTGATTCTTTTCTTAAGTTCTTTCAAGGGAAAATAATCTACACTTATGAGGTATTGGAAAATCAGATGAAATTAGAGTCAAAAGTCCATCATTTTTGGTTCTGTCAGGTTGTATTAACATTCTGGGAAGAGGTTCAGACGTGTGTTCAAAAATAATTTAAGCTTGAATTATATCTATTCTCTGTGAATATTGTAAATAAGCTCTAGTTAAGCTTATTTAAAATCAGTGAAGTTGGCACGTTGTGTAAAACGTAAATAAAAACAGAATACAATGATTTGCAAATCCCTTTCAACTTATATTCAATTGAATACACAGCAAAGACAAGATACTTAATGTTCAAACTGGTAAACTTTGTTATTTTTTGCAAATATTAGCTCGTTTGGAATTTGATGCCTGCAACATGTTTCAAAAAAGCTGCACAAGTGGCAAAAAAGACTGAGAAAGTTGAGGAATGCTCATCAAACACTTATTTGGAACATCCCACAGGTGAACAGGCTAATTGGGAACAGGTGGGTGCCATGATTGGGTATAAAAGCAGCTTCACTGAAATGCTCAGTCATTCACAAACAAGGATGGGGCGAGGGTCACCACTTTGTGAACAAATGTGTGAGCAAATTGTCCAACAGTTTAAGAACAACATTTCTCAACCAGCTATTGCAAGGAATTTAGGGATTTCATCATCTACGGTCCGTAATATCATCAAAAGGTTCAGAGAATCTGGAGAAATTACTGCACGTATGCGGCAAGGCCCAAAACCAACATTGAATGCCCGTGACCTTCGATCCTCAGGCGGTACTGCATCAAAAACCGCATCACTGTGTAAAGGATATCACCACATGGGCTCAGGAACACTTCAGAAAACCACTGTCAGTAACTACAGTTCGCTCTACATCTGTAAGTGCAAGTTAAAACTCTACTATGCAAAGCCAAAGCCATTTATCAACAACACCCAGAAACACCGCCGCTTCGGCTGGGCCCGAGCTCATCTAAGATGGACTGATGCAAAGTGGAAAAGTGTTCTGTGGTCTGACCAGTCCACATTTACAATTGTTTTTGGAAACTGTGGTCGTCGTGTCCTCTGGACCAAAGAGGAAAAGAACCATCCGGACTGTTATAGGCCCAAAGTTCAAAAGCCAGCATCTGTGATGGTATGGGGGTGTATTAGTGCCCAAGGCATGGGTAACTTACACATCTGTGAAGGCACCATTAATGCTGAAAGGTACATACAGGTTTTGGAGCAACATATGTTGCCATCCAAGCAACGTCTTTTTCATGGACGCCTGCTTATTTCAGCAAGACCCACATTCTGCACGTGTTACAACAGCGTGTCTTCGTAGTAAAAGAGTGCAGGTACTAGACTGGCCTGCCTGTAGTCCAGACCTGTCCCCCATTGAAAATGTGTGGTGCATTATGAAGCGTAAAATACAGCAACGGAGATCCCGGACTGTTGAACAACTTAAGCTGTACATCAAGCAAGAATGGGAAAGAATTCCACCTGAAAAGCTTCAAAAATTGGTCTCCTCAGTTCCCAAACGTTTACTGAGTGTTGTTAAAAGGAAAGGCGATGTAACACAGAATTGAATGGCAGCAACACATTGCAAAACCACTAAGTTGATGATTATTTGCAAAAGAAAATAAAGTTTCTCAGTTCGATCATTAAATATCTTGTCCTTGTAGTGTATTCAATTTAATCTAAGTTGAAAAGGGATATGCAAATAATTGTATTCTGTTTTTGTTTTACGATTTACACAACGTGCCAACTTCACTGGTTTTGGGTTTGTATTAGGTCATAGTGGATGTCATGTATCATCATGACATTTATCTCCATCTTTAAGTACTCAGAGTGAGAGCCTGAGCTTACCACAACATGACATTATGAGCATTAACTGCTGAGATTAAGAGCCTTAAAGGATCATTTTAACCAGAACAACATGCCAACCAAGTGAAGGATGGTTTATAGTTTAATGGAGCCATCACACGTGTCAAAATGGGACTCACTAGACCAGAGAAATGACAGAGAGAAGCAGAAAACTCATCATAATAAACCTGTTTAAAGACAAAAGAAAATACAGAGACAATTGAAACAGACTGGAACATAAACATGCAAGCTCACACATCACTCAAATTCTGGGTACTAAGCCTTGTACTGTATATTTTGCTTGGCACGGCAGAAATCTGACCTCCAGCGTAGACAGAACGAGTTTATAAAAATGGACAGAACAATAGAAATGGAGCTGATTCATGCTGTGAAGCCACAGAGAAGGAGGAGGAGAACTTCCGCGGGCAAGATCTATGTTTATCTAGAGAGAGAAGTGAGGGTTTACTGATGGTTTCACCACAAAATCCTCAGAGACATTCGTAACTCTGGCTTTTAGGAAGTATGTCTATATGCAGCAATGCACACAGAGAAAAGATGGAAAAGATCATATGGAGGTTGGCTAGAAAGGACGTAAAGTGGAAGGAGTCTCAAAATGTGCAGGTTAAAGACATTTTAGGATCCTTAATCAATCCTTATAAAATAGGTGTATCGACTCTCTCAGGGCACTTTGTCTTCACATCACAGACCAGAAAAGATTCACATTAGATTAACTGGAGACTCCTCATTTGTGGGTGAATGTGTAAATAGCAGTGTGACTCTCTATGTGGCCCTACAATTGGCTGGCAACTGGTTCAGGGTAAACCCCACCTGTCACCCAATGCCAGCTGGAACAGTCTCTGTGGTCTGATGTGTGAAGAGCATTGTCTAAGAGGACATTGCACTCAGCACTTTTGGCCATGTCAGTCTAGAATTTGCATATTTGACGGTGCAAATTCCTGTTGAAGGTGCTATGAGAAGAATCTATTTCAGAAGCAGTGGCGGCTGCTGGTCAGTCAGGGAGGGGAAGCTCATTTTTTTTTCTGGCCTACATCAAAAATTTATTTCTTTATGTAAATGATCTGTGACCCTGTTGTACCAACTAGGTGTCTTTTCCAGGGATTTTATTCCCCAAAACCCACTTTTGACCAGACAACACATTTTATTTGTGACAGCACTTCCAGTGAGCCAGCTCACCTTGTTATACCAGGAATGCTGAAAAGACCTGTTACTTTTCCCCACCTTTAGCACTAAATCAATCTTAGGAGTTGATCTGCCCTGCTGTTTAACTCTAATTTTCTCTTCGTAAGGAAGACTATCAAATTGCCTCGCCAAAATCCGGTTCACAACATTCATACTATCTGCCATGATGTGCAGCTTGCTAGCAGCTGGAGCTGCTACGTGAGACCACTGTTTGACAGGCTGTGAGTGTGAGTAAGAGGGAGAGAAGCTCCCCAGCTCCAGCTGCTCGTTTGTGAAAAGAAAAACTGACAGGAGAGAATCTTCAAACACAGCGCTAGTCATTTTTAAGAAAGATAAAGTCGCTTGTGATCAATAAAGCCTCCGGATTAGTCCAGAACAACTGAATGTAAAACTCTGAAAATGCCCCGGTGAAGGGTGAACCTTCAAGATCGCTGATTGGCTCATTTCACTGTCAATCAAAAAGGGATTCGGCCTCAGACAGATCATCCAATCTCGATGCAGAAGCTGAGTGTCCAGGCCAGCCCACTGCCTCATAGACCCCCAGAGACGCTGAGCGTCCAATGGGCGGGACAAAGCCCAGCGTTTATCCAATGACCGTCCAGTTTCCACCGTGGAACAACCCACTCTACTGTTCCCTGTTGATGCCAGGAGACGCTCAGCGTCCGACTGTGTTAAAGCGCTGAGACGCTGCGGGGATGAATGAGAAGTTCCAGTTCCCTGTGATAAGTAGCTGATTCTGAACAACAGATGAAGGTATTCTAGCACATATTTAGACAATGAAATGTACACACAGCAGTACATATCACCACTTTTTTGGGGACATTTTAGGGGAAGCTGAGCTTCCCTTTCAGTCTTAGAGCAATCGCCACTGTTCAGAAGATGTAAAGACTCTGTTACCCATGAGCACGCTTGTCGACTGTCGTAATGCTGCGTTCCAGTAACCTTGGAACTGGGAGTGACATCATCTCCGACTTATCAGCGTTCCAGTTGAAGTCTGAAAAAAACATGCCGATCTTCCAGGCTATTGTTAGCTGTTGTTAGCACGCCCTGTGTTGTTGTTCATAAATATCACATGAAGAATGTGATTATCACTATGGCAGCATTTTTGTAAATATAAGTCTAACAATACTATGTATACAGCTGATCTAGAGCGACACACCCCAGTCAGAAGTGCAAATAAATGGATTATTACAGGAGCTAAATAACTGTTCACACTGGGGGCATCCATCTTCCATTGTCAACTCGGGGGTGCAAGCTTATAAAACTAGGATAATAAGTTTTCCAAAAATTGCTTGTTGTCACACATCAAAAACTACCGCTATGTAACTAGAAAGAGATACATTACCTCGTGGCTTTGCATCCTGTAAGTTGTTGAAAAAAGAAGTTGTAAAGCAATGCAGAGTTCTGAGGAAGGTCCAAGCTGCATTCATTAGCATCACAACAAACACACGCTTTGGCTTGGGTCTTTTGGTGCGTTCCAGTTGTAGTCAGAAGTAGAAATTTCTGAGTTTCGAGTATCAAACTACTGAAACTTCGCCACTCCTGAGCTAACAACAGCTAACAATAGCCTGGTAGATCAGCATGTTTTTTTTCAGACTTCAACTGGAACGCCGATAAGTCTGAGATGATGTCACTCCCAGTTTCGAGGTTACTGGAACGCAGCATTATGACAGTCGCCACGCATGCTCATGGGTAGCAGAGTCTTTATGTCGCCTGTAATAGATTCTCCTCATAGCACCTTTAAAGAAGACAAGCGTTTACTCCTGGCGCACCTCAGGCATGATACATTCAAGTTCATCAGTAGACAGTTACCCCAACACAACTTAAACAGTGATGACCAGTCAATAAGTGAATTTGAAAACAAAAAAGAAATCCAAGACAATAAGAGAACACACTGGGTGTATTGTGCAAAACAGAGAATGCACAAGGAAGCACACTGTCCCTCATCCCCTGTCTGGTTGCAAACTTGAATTTTATACCGAATAGTGAATCTGTTTTATGTTTTTGTATTTGTGAACATCTTTTTCATTGTTGAAGGATGTGGTTTAGTCTTATAGGTGTTTTTTGTGAAAATAAATAAATGAGTGCATTGTAAGCTCCTGCCTCAATATGTACTTGTACGTACCTAGCTCTGTACACTAACCTTTAAATGATCTAAAATATATATTTGAAAAAAAAATTAAGGTGACCTTAGGATTTAGTTACTATTTAAATGTTATTGCGGGAGTTTTCATAACATTCAAGCTCCTTTTTGTAAAATATAATGCATCATTATGTTACCATGATGACAGTACACTAAGTACAATAATTTACTCCCTGTTGTCTTTGCAGCTAAGCCCACTTCCTTTGTCAAGGCGTGAATTCCTCTAAATGGTTAGCATGTCATCTTTAATCAAAGCTGTGGAAATAGAACATCGCCCCCAGATTATTAGAATATGATCGTAAAATGCCAGGTGAGAAATAAGAGAAGAAAACCAGAAACTACTGGAAAGTGTCCAGACTCTTTTTGGATCAAGATTAAACTGTTAGACTGACCCAGTCTGGGTCATACACAGTTTAAAAACTTCAATTGTCCAATCATATATTGGCAGCAGTAACTACTTATGTCCAGGCCTGTCAAATATGAGATTTCTCCACATGTGTGGCTGCGTATGTTACACTGTTGGCTGTGGTAGAAATTATACTAAAGAATGTAGAGCTGCTTTACATCCACCCTGCAAGATCCAAGACAAAAAAAAATAGAAGACTTTTCTGCCCTTTAAAGAAAAGTACAGTACATAGTAAATAGACTTTAGCTTGTACTGTGCTTTTTTAGGCAACTGACGTCTCCGAGCACTTTCACCCTCAGTTTACTTTCTCCCATATCCCCACATTTTCTCACTGATGGTTGAGGTTACCGAGTCCTTCAGATTTAGCTTAGCAAAACTCTACATTTTAATAACACATTCATGCAAATTAATACACAACTGACACAGCAGTGGGAGCAATTTATGGTTTATTCACATAATGTTTGGTAATCTGGTTTGATTTTTTTGAAAGTTTTTCTTTTATTATGTTAGGGTGATATGAAAGTTCACACAAACTCTGGTTCACTCTGGTTTCAGAAACCATGGTTTGGTGCAGGGGTGGGCAACTTTTTTTTTTTATAATATTTTTTATTAGTTTTCAAGTTTTATAATGAAAGGTGTACTGTACATTGTATTTACTATAAAGAACATGTATCAAAATACAAACATCCACACACTCACACATTCATACAAAGTAGATTTGCACCAAATAACCTAAATATGTGCACACACACCTTTTCCACATACATAAGCTTGAATGTACACACATACACGTACCTCAGTAACACGTAACTACATATATTCTTATAAACATACAAGTATACACACATATATATATATATATATATATATATATATATATAAATATATAAACCCATATGCCGGGGTGGGCAACTTTAAATTACCAAGAGGGCCACATAAAACCATTTTTCCCAGCCTGAGGGCCACATTGTTACAAATTTTCGGAAACCCTCAATGAGGACAAAGAATGTTGGATAAACAACAAATAAGAATATAAATTTGTCATAAAATTAGCATACCAATATTCACATATTACAACATAAATACAAGTTATTATGCATAATCAAATGAACTTGACATAGCATTCAAGCAAAGTTAGCTCATATAAAAAGATGTTTTTCACATTTTTAGAGCTCAAATATTTTGCTGCTGCCATTTTAGATATAGTATTGAGTAATACTTGATATAATGTTAACGGCTTTGTAGTGATTATTTTCTGGATATTACTGGATATTAATTAAAGTAATTAATATTCATTTAATAACCAGGTTTGCTCTCGTTAACTAAAGGGGCACCATCCTTTTTATACAAAAAAGGCAAAATTAACTTAATTAGCTGATTTATTAATTTATTTCATTTAAATTAGATAAATCAATTAAGTCAAACTTATCAGTTTAATCAATTAAGTCAAACTTTATAGTTGTTTAATCAATCTCAATTCTAAAGACAGAACTCTCATGCAGTGATGTCAATCTTCCAAATAGAATACCAACAGACAGAACTTTAAATATATAAGGGTGATTTATTAAAATGAATATATAAGACAAAATAAAATAAAATAAACACTTAAGAAGGAACAAATGTCAGAGATGTACTAAATCAATGATGCTGTCAATCAGGAAAGAAGATATGAACCCTCAAGGAACATTTAAGCATATGGAGTGGTTATAGAGGATTAATTTCCGAATTAACCTACTTGTAAAAGGTCAAATCAAGGGGAAATTATTAGAGAATTGAACCAAGACACGCTCAAGCCCATCTGAAATGGCTGGAGAACCACGCCTTACTTCGTGAAGCTTTTATGATCGGATCTCAGACTGGTCCGGAGCTACTGGAGATTCTGAAGGACTTTTCTGGTTCTGAAGTCCACACACTCTACCCAGCGCGATGGATCCAGTGGAGGATGTTCCGATGTAAGCTGATCTGTCCCAGATTCCCTGGGAGAGAAGTCTTAGATTGGACTGGTTCTGCTCAAGGTGGAGCTGGAGCTTGGACGTTGGTGTCTCGATTGTAGAAAAAGTGGATTTGTAACTAATTCCAAAAATCAAGAATTCATTGGCCAAACGAATACTATTCTGAAATTAATAACAAAAGTCCATTTACTATGAAGCAAGTCTTTGAAGTCTTACTGGCTTATAAAGAAAGAATCGGCGGAATCGGCGGGCATGTCACAAAACTTAGACAAAAACTAAGGAAAAATATGTGGACCAAAAATCAAAAGTGGTGACGAAGACGAGGAGGAAGAAGGAGACGGACAAGAGAAGAGAAGAGCAGCGAAGAGAAGAAGAGAGGAGAAGAACGCATGTTTCTCTGTTTTGTCTACTCGCAGGGGGAGGGCTTTTGGATGAGTTAACAACGCTTTATCAACTAATACTTGGCCAATATTAAGTTGTATTTTGATTAAACATCCAATATAAGCACTCCAACTGGATAGAAAATCTCATGGTGATCAATTTGATACCAAATACTGTATATCTAAAGTATAAGAAAGAATTAAACAATTCAAATTCTATTAAACAGTCAATAAAACAAAATAGAGGTAGTTAACTTTAGACATACAAGTTAACATGCCTTTAAGATGGTTTGCAACTAAACTTAAGGTGTAGAAATCCTATCATAAGCATTCTTCAATGAAACAGAGTGATAAAATAACACAGAGTAATAATAACCCAACTTTCTCCTAACTTGGGGATTTTTAGGGCTAAAAACACACAAGTCACATCATTAGAAAGCATTTGTCATGACAGGATATGATATCACATTGTTAGAAGTGTTTCATTTAAAGAGTTTCAGTTTTAAAAGGTTTGTGGGTTTTCTGTGTGGACAGAGACCACATCTGGAGTGGATGAGGGGTCCAAGATGTCCAGGGAGGTCCAAGGTCAACTTAGGTGTCACCAAGAATGGTTTATAACGTTGAGAACGGACTCTCTTCGAACATACTATTTGGTCTCAGCCAATCGCTGTTTAGGAAGAAGAGTAAACATCCACACCAATGTCTGCTCGGAGATTTAGAGCCATGCACGGAGGGAGGCCCAGAGTCAGAGAGGAATGTTCTTTGTCCCTTTTGGAGTTTCCTTAAAGTTGATCAGTTTGATATCGCTACAGCTTCATGAAAGAGATTTAGAGACACTATAATAGCAAAGTAAGGTTGTAAACAACTTACATAAGATTATATAGAATTATTTCTATTGGATATCTGAGTTTTCTTCATATTTACAGCTGCTGGTTTTTGGAATGAATGGCGGGTCACATTCAGGCCTGAGGTTCTCTGCACAGATGACCATTTGACAGTCGATGTGGGATGTCCAACGTCACACATTGTCCTGTCAATTTGCAATTGCCACCTAACCCTACCCAAATGCAGATTGATCTTTATGCCTAAGTCACACATTCCCGTTTCTCATGGCGATTGTGCACGACTGTACACGATTGACGAGGCTGGTGTGATCGCTATGATACAGGATGAAATGACTGTCTCACCCCTGGACACACCCGTAAATACACCGTCAGTAGCGCTTCTACAGCGCTTCAGGGGCGTTCGTCCCGCTTCCGTTCGGTTAATACAGCGATATGACCAGGATTCCGTGAATTTTCATCCCGCTGACACGACGTCAGCCCCGCTCGAGCTCAGTTCACGTCACGTAAGCCCCGACTGAGCCCCGCCGCTTGTGCCGTCTTGAGCGGGACACAGTCAGAGCACAAACATAAAGCTTTCAGGATTGAGCCACGATCAGCCCGATTGAGCTCCATACATGCCACGCTAATACCGCTCGCATTAGGACTGCATTAGGCTTCCATCCCACTATACTGAGAGCGGCGATTCTCCACGACAGTTTTGAACAGTTCAAAACTGTCAGGACCCTTCCACATTCCCCGCCGTTCATCCATGACTATACAACGGTGATCCAGACCAAGTAGCGCATGTACCACGACCAAAGCACGTTTCATCAGGATTATGACAATCGTGCACAATCGCCATGAGAAACGGGAATGTGTGACTGGGGCTTTAGTGTATGGCTCTGTTTTCTTCTGAACTGCATCTAGATAGACAATGTTAGCACTGGTTGAATATCTTGGGGTCATGGTACAACAATAGGCTGGATGACAGGAGCAAAGACGACAGTTACTGCCCGACTAGTGGTGGCTGGCTCAATTATTGATCATATGATGAGCTTTGGTCCACTTATTGAAGTGTGGTGTGAACCAAAACCAAAGCATGTTAAAACTGTGCCTGAACAAAACCAAGCCCACCACACTTTATATATGAAAGCCAGTGTTGTTTGTAACATGTTACAAACTAAGTAACAGTAATGTAACTACTTTTTTGGGTAAAAAGTAAAGCTAATGCCCTACTACTGAAAATTTGGTAACTAAATGTAGCTCCTTTCTTAATGCGGCGCAATGTTACTTTTCCGCCAGACAGCTCTGACACTGGTGCTGCCTTCTCAGCTGCCCGCATTAGACACGAGCAGCGTTGCCAAGTCTGCTCGTTATAAGCTTCTAAGGGCCGCAAATCTCATGAGTCACGACCGCGGGTTGTGTTTTTTTTGGCTTGTTTCTAAACGTGAAGTTTCTTCTTGGGGCTCTTCTGTCTGTGTGAATCCCCCTGATTATCTTCCAGCTCCTAACATAAAGCAAAACACGACTGCAGTAGGCAGTTTGTCCACTTCCTCGTTTACTGATTATTGTACACGCCTCCAAACACACTGGCTCTGGAGCATACTCCATGTGCGTGAAAGTTGCCAGGTCTGCTTATTATAAGCAACATTTTCTGGAATAGATGCTTGGCACTATGATATTGGAATGTAATGTAGATAAAAATGAACACACTTCATGTAGACTTCTCTTTTTGAAAAGTAGTATATCACCTTAGGAAAGGAAATAGCCGGAGGTTGCTTATTTTGGGCTTGTTTTTATCGACCAGGTTGCTTATTTCAGAAGCAAAATGTGGAAACACTGGGCTGGAGCTCTCTTTCCACAGGGTATGTGACATGAATTTGTAAAATAAAGAGCACAAAAGAAACAGTTATGTTCTCTGTAGTAGAACTTTTTGTAGGCCTACACATGTAGGAACAGATATGGGGTTCTGTCGAAGGTCGAGCAATGTAAAAGTAACGAGCAAGGGCATAACCGTGGTATAGATATTGGGGTTGTCCAAATGTGAGTCCTTCCCCAGATATTATTTTTTTCAAGTGTATTTCCCACAATTTAAAATGTCCATATATTGGTAAAGATTTGCTCATCTAGAACATAGTTTTGAGGAATACATGTGCCATTTGAGTTAACATTTCAAGAACAGTCTAAAATTGCGATAAAAAGAACAGCACACACTGATGAAACAGTTCAAATGGACCCCATTAAAAAGTTTTTCCCCCACCACAATGAAGCCTCCAGATCAGATAGTTTTCCATTAAGTTTTCCGCGGTCTGGCTGGTTCACAACCATTCTTCTTTTGCCAGATGCTGGAGCTGCGATACTTAAGTTTTCATGCTTAAAATTCAGCGGAGGGCAGATCGAGCAGAACTGGAAGTTGTGCACGGAAGCTGCCTAAAAAGGCCCTGTGACTTTTGAAATAAAACAAACTGTCTCAAAACCAGATCGCAGTTAACTTGACTACAAAAATAAACCAACATAATAAGTGAAGCCAGACCATGAGTCAACAAGTTTGAGGTTTTACAGGCCATTTATGAATGGAGGCTTAACAACGGAGTGGGAAGCGCGGGAACTCTTCGGTGTGTGACTCCAGATGTCTGATGATGAACGCAGTGATAAGTGATATTTCTTCACATTTAATACAACAAGCGTTGAAGCATTTTTTTTTTTACCATAGCACAACTTTTTACGTGTCTAGTTGCTTACCGTCTTAAAAAAGGCGAATGTCCGCCTGTTGGTCCTGCTTCCTTCTTTTTGCCCCGACCTCCATTTGTTCCTGACCCTTAATGACCACCAGTGACAGGTGGACTGAGCAGTTTTTCAAACAAAGCTGATAGCCAGCGTTTACGAAGGGACTCAACCAAGTGTACAGGGAGGGGGGTGGTCACCCAGTTTTGTTTCCCTTGTTTTTCTTAAATTTAAAGTAAATCAGAAATAACAAATGACGGATCCACTACAGCCAGGATTCATAAAAGGAGGGCATATCATATGTCACATACTAAGATTTAATAGGCCTATTATTAGGGGGGACAGATTGGTATACACGTCCCCCCCAAAGTATATGGCGGTTACGCCGTAGGTAACGAGCAATGTGAAAAGTGACTTTTCATAGAGGGTAACTAAGTAAAGTAACAAGCTACTTTTTTAAGAAGTAACGAGCAAACACTACTTTTTAAAAGTAACTTCCCCAACACTGGTGAAAGCGACCAGGCTGAAGGATTCAAGTTATTGTCTGACTGGAGTGGGGCCTGAATTTCTGAACTGTTGGTTAGAGGGCAACCAAAACTCACAGAGATCAAGTTTTTTCATGTGTGTATGGCCAAATAACACAGTACCTTGAGTAAAAGTAGTAAACACCTTTCTACATATTAATAAATAAAATGTAATTAAATAAAGTCCACTGTTTCACTGTGAAGTGATCAGAGACTTTGATTACTTCTGAGTGAGTGTTAAAGACCCTGGAAACCCACTCAGGTGGTTGTGAATGAAGCTCTTGATCAGACCTCTTCTCAGGATTGTGTGGTTGAGTTTGACTGCAACATCTGTAGAGCCTTATAGGTGGACTTGTTGATGTGACATCATTTCAATAGTTTCTCATAAATTCTGGCATCAAAATCTCTCACCAGAGCCCATTTATTTACAGCCTGTCCCAGATCTAACCATCCAGAGCGAAAGGCACTGATGTGGATGTCCAGGGCCTCGAATGAGTTTAAACAGAAGGGCTGAAGGATATTGGAAAAACTGTGTGTCAGTATTTTGGCAATATGAACGTAGCAGAATGTAGCACAAAGTAGGCGAATTAGTTTTTTGCAGAGTATTTCTCTGTTGTAACAATGCTTCTTGGCAGTAAATCTGACACTGCTGGAAGGCTGTTTATTTCCCTTTAAAATGGTGCCACATTTGTGGGGAACATCCATTTGTGGGATGAGCAGATGAGCTAAGTATGTGGGTCGCGCCCATGAAAAATTTGCAAAATTCTGTCTGCCAAACAGTTTATTCCGTTATTGACATTTGTTTGGTGGTGTTTGGTGGACTGGATAATTGAAGTTTGGAAAAACAAGACATAACAACACAACAGCTCCTCCTCCTCATGCTGGTCACCTCCCTGGTCACACACTTGGGTTGGGGTGGCATCCCTTTCTTTAACCAGCATTTGTCCCAAGTCAGCCAACGTGGTTGTGTTGGTCACTCTGGCATAAATAGCACAGCCAAACTGATCATATAAGTGTTCGTTGAGGCTGAGGTTGGGAATGCTGGCTGCCATTCCATCCCCCCCACTGTAGATTGTAGATTGTTTATTTCTAAAACAGTGGGACAGCACATGTTAATAAACACATACATGTAAACATGTAAGATTGTAGCCAGGTGGCTAATTTCCATCTTTAGTCCCATTGGCAGGTTGATGTTATACAAAGCATTATACACAATAAAACAAAACAAGACAGAGCAAAAACAAACAACAAAGAGAAAAAAAACAGAGCAAGGCAAACATAATCATTAGAAAACATTTAGGCCAAGGAGCTAGTTAAAGTGCAAAGTGCTAAAGTGTATAGTGTGTTATTGTACTGCAGTGCATTGGAGGTAGTCTATGATGAACTGGCTCTGCTGGGGTGAGCATTGCCATCTTGGAGGATTGAGTTTGGTCCTAGACTGAGGGGGTATGTGATTGCCTCTGGTTGCAGGATCTCATCTTGACATTTCTCTGCATTGAGATGACCACCAATGATGACAAGCCTTGTTTTACCAATGAGAGAGATGCTGCCCCGCATCATCACACTGTCTCCACCATAGATGTTACTCATCGGTGCAGAAACCAGCATTAACATTCTCCTTGTCTTCTACACATTGACCCTAACTAATCCCACTGACATGAGCGGGACTCATCGCTGATCAAAACGCTCCTCCACATGTTCAGGTTCCAGTGCATGTGTTGCCCACACCAGCTCAAAGGGGCCTGAAGGGCAGGTTTGGTCGGCCTCCTGGCAGCCAGAAGAGACTGGAGATTGTCTGTTCTAGATTGTCTGAGCAGAAATTTGTCAACCACATCCTGCAAACCCTGACTGAAGTTTGTCAAAGACTCACAGGTACCCACAATCAAGTGTCAGTTTGGTACCAATTGATTCCTCAATGGACTGTATGGACAGATTTTTAAGTAGCTGATGCTCTAACTCCTGCCTGATATAAACTACCACAGACATTCAAACCACACTGAACACCATTTCTGTCTCCTGTCCTCCTGTTTTTTTCATTCATGAGGACTTCATTAGGAAGAGCATTTTTTAAGCATTAAAGAATGATATTAACTCTTTAAAGGTGCTATGAGGAGAATCTATTACCGGCGACATTAAGACTCTGCTACCCATGAGCATGTGCGGCGACTGTCGTGATGCTGCGTTCCAGTAACCTCAGAACTGGGAGTGACATCATCTCCGACTTATCGACGTACCAGTTGAAGCTGGAGAAAAACATGCCGATCTACCAGGCTATTGTTAGCTGTTGTTAGCACACCCTGCGTTGTTGTATGAAGAATGTGATTATCACTATGGCAGCATTTTTGTAAATATAAGTCTAACAATACTATGTATACATCTGATCTAGAGCGACACACCCCAGTCAGAAGTGCAAATAAATGGATTATTACAGGAGCTAAATAACTGTTCACACTGGGGGCATCCATCTTTGATTGTCAACTCGGGGGTGGCGAGGTTTCACCGAGTTCCCAGTAGGAAATTCCGACTTCGGGGGACGTTCCAGTTGCAGTTTCCTACTTGGGACTCGGAAATTCCTACTTCTGACAACAACTGGAATGCACCAAAAGACCCAAGTCAAAGCGTGTGTTTGTTGTGATGCTAATGAATGCAGCTTGGACCTTCCTCAGAACTCTGCATTGCTGTACAACTTCTTTTTTCAACAACTTACAGCATGCAAAGCAACCAAAAATGTATGTCTTTCTAGTTACGTAGCGGTAGTTTTTGATGTGTGACGACAAGCAATTTTTGGAAAACTTAGTATCGTTGTTTTGTAGCCGGCTGTTTATCTCTACCTATAGCCTGGTGCTTTAAGACGTGTCCAAATAATATAAATTTGCTCTAGTTTTAATTATCCAGGCCAGTCCAGCCCTGTCCAACCCAACCGCGAAGTTAAGGAGTAGCATTTATAGATAACCTATTTTGATGCTATAAAACTGGTCTTAAAGTGTGTATTTTGATCAGGCAAATATCTACAAGTTCTCAAGCTGAACCTGTTCTCGGTCTCATTTTCTTTTAGCAAGCAAATAAGGAGAAAGTTGACCTCAGTTTCTGTTTATGGTAGTGTTTTTCTGGTCTGTAGTTGTGATAACAGCCTGTTTCTATGCCTTAGACAATAGTCGTGATCTCTTCAGATATGTTGCAACCACTGTTACTTCAGCATTACCTCCTCATGACCTCATGAAGTGTGTGGACAATTATAGCAGAGCAATGATCTGTCTTCTGTTAAATGGCACAAACATCTACAGCAACTCTTGATTAATGATGATTGAATCACCTGATACAGCAGTTGATGTTTAAAGTCAGGCATGAAATACTGTTAGGACATTTGTACTACTGAAATTTCATCACCAGAGCTGATATGAATTCATGCAGTTATAATGCATGAAATTAATGAAGATTAGTGGGTCTCGTACTGAATCATTGCCAACCATTTTCAGTAAAAATAAGCCCAGAGTACATGGTCTGACACCCGGTCAAATTCAGGCTGTAAAAGAAAAAAAAAACTGTTTGGAGAAAAATGCTTTCTAGCAGTGTTTCTTGTCTGAAAGTTTATTGGCTTTGTTTCTTCTTGTTTCTTCCCTGCCTGGATAACTTAAGGCTGAGTCACACACAGTTTGATCATTCTGGCTGACGTTTTTCCTCTGAACCTTCTTTGCAGGGGTCTATATTATTCACTGTTGGCTATTAAACCACATTTTTGCCTTTAACTCAGCTATTCATTTGTAACAGATGAACCAACTCCCCACATATACAGTCGACTAAATAACCTCATCTTTACCTGCATCAGTAAACATCAGAGCTTCATACTAATAAATAATTAGACTACTGAAAGGAGACAAACATGCTTCTGTGTCCACGTAACCGGAGACCAGAAAGACAGTTCAGTATCTACTACACAGGATGTCTTTCATTTGTTCATTTGGAAAAGAGTCCTTAAAAAAAGGCATCATATCAGGCAGGTGATTGGACAATCATTATGTCAATCCCATTGATTGGAGTAGGCTATTTGTGGTGGCCTACTCTGGCACCACTGCAGAGGTGTGACGTACAAAATGTCAGCCACTTTGTAGATCAAACTCTTTCCAAAGTATGCCATAAGTGTAGTGAAATATATTTTTCATTAAAGAAATGCTTCAGTGTTGTAATTGTTTTATTATGTACTTAAAAATCAGCACAGATATGACAGAACTGCTAACTGAAGCTGTTAGCATCCACACTATGTCTGTAGAGTCCTGAAACACACCAAAAGACATGGCCCAAGCCAAAGCGTGTGTTTGTTGTGATGCTAATAAAAATGCAGCTCGGACCTTCCTCAGAACTCTGCATTGCTTTACAACTTCTTTTTTCAACAACTTACAGGATGCAAAGCGACGAGGTAATGTATCTCTTTCTAGTTACGTAGCGGTAGCTTTTGATGTGTAACAACAAGCAGTTTTTGGAAAACTTAGTATCATAGTTTTGTAGTCGGCTATATATGGCTACTTACAGCCCGGTGTTCTAAGATGTGTATCCAGGCCAGTCCAGCCCTGTCCGACCCGACCGCAAAGCTAAGGAATAGATAACCTTTTTTGATGCTATAAAACTCATCTTAAAGTGTGTATTTCGATCAGGCATATGTCTAAAAGTGAGACTTTTTTGTAATTACTTAGAAACTCCTCACAGTTCCGTACCAAAATGAACTAAACTAAACTAAACTGATGTCATGGGCCTCTAGAAACCCCATTTTAAAATCCTAACCACCATAAAAAGTCGTGACTGGAAATACTCAGCCCTTCCAAGGATATTGCATCTTTTAAGTGTGCAACATAACTGAGGTCATTGCATCACTTCATGACTGAGCAAGAGTTAGGGTCTGACTGTGTTAATGTGCCAGGAAGCTCAACATGTTGTCCATTACCAGGGGTTGAGTTGAGTTTGTGAGTTTTGAAATACTCTCAGTCACTCTTACGTTTTAACCACAACTGTTCAGATCACTTCTCGACTCATTGTAGCCTCATTCAGGACCCGCCTCTGTAAACATGTGAGTGCGTGCAACTGTGGGTCAGACCTCTTTATAACTCATGCCAACTCATGTCTCACATCAGCATCAGATACTCGCTATAGCAGCCTCTTTCTGCCTCTTTCTGATGCCACATCAATGCATATGTAGACAGAGAATCCGGAATGTTGTATCACAGTGTCTCTTCTAATTTTTCCTGGTTGGGTGTGAAAGTTTTCCATTCCTTCCACATAGTTTGTGGTTAACAGCTCTCCTGGAATGAAGGCAAATGCACCTAATTGTGGCTTTATATTCAAGATATCACATTTTACATTCCCCAGTCATATATAAATGGTCAAATTTTCAGAGAATTTGCAACGTTTTCCACACTAAGCAGTTCTGTTCAGAACAAATGTTACAAGCCAATGCAGAGCGAACCACAATTCAACCAATGATCCAATTTTCTACACATCTACAGCCATCTCCTCAGGCCAATCCTTCCCTCTCCAAAAAACTATTCCAAACTTGAGTTCCCACAGTTGTTTGGGGTCAAAATTTCAAATGTTTCAAATTTTAGAGCAAAAACTTGCAGGGTAAGCAAAACTCTGCATCTTGAAGCACTACAAGATGTTAGGAGAAAATGTTTTGTCCTTCTGCTGGACCCGGTGGGTTCATGATGAAGTATGATGATGTTGATTTCTTGTGACAGTTAGAGCATGAGGTCCTGACCCCAGAAAATAAAAACTAAAAAGATCATGACAAAAGGTTAGAAGACATTAAAGTGCTGAGAAAAATGTTGTGTAACGAACACAGCGCAGCAGTGCATTTGTTATCCTGTGGCAGTATCTGTTTGTTTTAGACTGATATGGCTGCACATCACAGTTCAGTGTATGCGGTACAAAAATAATTTCTTAGTGAATAAGTAGGCCTGTCACGATAACAAATTTTGCTGGATAATAATTGTCCAAAAAATTATTGACGATAAACGATATTATTGTCAATAATATTTCAATATTTTTTCTCATTTTTTTATTAATGTAATTATAATATACAGTCATGGAAAAAATTATTAGACCACCCTCGTTTTCTTCAATTTCTTGTTGATTTTAATGCCTGGCTCAACTTAAGGTGCTTTGACAATTATAATGATAACAACAAAAATAGCTCATGAGAGTTTAATTTAAGAACTAAGAACTATTCATTTTCCATGGTTTTCTTGATAATAACCAAAATTACTTAAATTCTTACATCAATAGCTATGGCATTGTACCGCCAAAAACACAACTTTTAAGCATTCCATGTTTTCTTTTCTGTTTGCTTTAAACACATGATACACACAAGAGTTAATACTTGATTGCATAACCATTGTTTTTGATGACTGCAGCCATGCGTCTTGGCATGCTCTCCACCAGCTTCTGACATTGTTCTGCTGTCACAGCAGCCCATTCCTGTTGGACAAATTCAAACAAATTTTCTTTGTTTTTGGGCTTGTGGTTCTCCATTTTGAGTTTGATGATTTTCCACAGGTTTTCAAATGGATTAAGATCTGGTGATTGAGCAGGCCAAGGCATGGTGCGAATGTTGTGGTTCTCCATCCAGGCTTTAACTGACCTTGCCGTGTGGCAAGGGGCATTGTCTTGTTGGAAAATCCAGTCATTCGAGGCAGGAAAGAGTTTTCCAGCTGATGGAAGAAGACTGTTTTCAAGGGTAGTCCTGTACATGACCTGGTTCATTCGGCCTTCACACAATTGCATTTGCCCTGTTCCACTCAGACTGAAACAACCCCAGATCATGACTGATCCACCCCCATGTTTTACTGTAGGGGCAAGACAGTCTGGGTTGTAAGCTTCTCCAGGCTTCCTCCTAACCAGTAAGTTGGCTGGAGTGGGCATCAATTCAAAATTGGATTCATCACTGAAGAGAACCTTAGCCCAATCATCAACAGTCCAATCCTTGTGGTCTCGAGCAAAGAGTAACCCGGCCTTCCTCTGCCTTTCATTGATGAAGGGCTTCTTGCGTGCTCTGTGTGACTTCAAACCAGCTTCAACAAGTCGGTTTCGAACTGTCCTTGCTGAACAAGTCACATTTCTCGACAGTGCCCACTCATTTTTAAGGTCCCTGGAGGTCTGACGACGATTCCTGACACAGGAACGGATGAGTGCACGGTCATCTCGTGGGGTAGAAAGACCTTTCCTGCCACGGCCAGGTAGCAATTTGGTAGTGCCATGTTCAGCTTGTTTTTTGTTGTTGTAATGAACGGCTGTCTTGGAGATCTTCAGTTTTTTCGCTACCTGTCTCTCACTCATGCCAATTTCCAGCAGTGCCAAGATGGCTGCCTTTGTGGCTTCACATAATTCTTTTGTTTTAGGCATTATGTGAGAGCTGACAACTTCTGAGTTGTGCTACGGCTTGAATGTAAGCAGGAAACCACTCTAGGCCTTTGCATGTGCAGTGCTGCTTGTGACATGAAATGGCCTCTTATATACCCTGGGAATCAATTAAGCTTAAGAATGTCAAATAGGACATAAAGTATTATGTGACTAGCTGCATTTTTTGTTGTGTTCATTGTATTATACGTTTAGTGGTACCAGATATTAGAATGAACAAGAAATTGAAGAAAACAAGGGTGGTCTAATAATTTTTTCCATGACTGTATGTCATAATAAAGTGAGTACACCATATCAAAAGCAAGAAACTTTAATTTCTTAAGAGTGTTTGACTGTAATTGGAAGGTCAAGATCTTTTAATAAATAAATTTATTATAAATAAAATTGCATGTAAATAAAAATAATTATACTAATCGAAAACAATAAAAACTAGACCCTGTCTCTGTAAAGACAAAACGAAAATCCAATAAAAACAAACACAAAAATAAAAAATACAATTTGGTTTATATAGTTCCGGAATTGTTTGTGACATGTACTTTCTCCCAGTCAATCTGTAGTCTGTCAAACATTCATAACATTGCTGGCTGTTCAGCTGTATTGAAGGGCTGCATTTCTTTTGCAATGTAGCTAACGACCCTGTCCGTGAGCGTGCACCATTTTGCGCTGTTTTATTTATATTTACTTTGCCGACCAAACGCCTCAGTAAGCACTGACTGTCAGGACGAAGGCTCCGCTGCACCTCCCCTTCTTCGTCGTCACTACTTTCAAACAAATGCGACATATCGGCTTGTCGGTGTTCATGAGCTCACACCTTGTTCATTCTGTTTAAAACCAAAACATTCCCACACTGGGGCTGTGGCAGCCTGCTACCGAATCTTTTGTGCAGTCATTCATATTAGTGTTTTTTTCCTTGTTACTCCTCAGGATGCTCACTCAGCTCTCTCCGAGTGTACACGCGAGCGGCCCCGCCTCCCACCCAAAGATTGCATGTCTGACAGATGCTCACTCCGCTATAAATCCGCTAAATCCGCCATGGAACCGATGCACCCCAGTGTTAAGAAAGATGGACAGAGTGAGCCATCTTCTCATTCAGCCTCTTTGGTAGAGAAAGAGGAGGAAAACAAACACGCACGCACATGTCAGTTAATTGAGGCCGGCGAACTTACCGAGGACGTTTTTATTTATCGTTCGGTTAATTGATTTATTGATTATCGTGACAGGCCTATGTATAGGAAAGGTCTTCACACAAGGCAGTAATTACGAGTAATGCTCAATTTGCCAACCCTGATCAAACAACAAACAAAGTCAATAAAAGCACCGAAATCTATGCAGGTAATGGAAAATGAACAGTATTCAAGTTCATACAGGTTGTTTCATGGCACATGGTAAATGCAGTGAATGGTCTTTTTCCGCCTACTGCACCAAAACAATTCTCGTCAAAACAAATGATAACTCATTAATATGTGTTGAAAAACATTTATTGCAGCAGAAGGAAAACATAGTTTGAGTTTGGAATTTGGGCTATGACCTGACCTCTGGGGTCTTATAATAACAGTGCTCATTTTTTTTTTTTTTTTTTTAATTTGAGATCTTAATATTAAACAAATTAATATTTATTACCCCATAAACACACGCAAAAGTACCAAAAATTGGTACCGTTGAGTACGGGTACCGATTCCCAGGTACCGGGCATCGGTATAGTATTGGTTCAAATGTGAAAGGTACCCATCCCTTCATAAAATCTATCTTTATGTAGATCATGCTTGATTCTGACTTTTTATATTTATAAAATGTCTGGTAACAGCCCTCCTCCTGACAGTCAGACATCTAAAGTTGTCACTATGCTTTTGTTACAGTTTACAAAGAAAGGGCCCAAATTCTAGTCTTTGTCAAACCAAAAGAGCTTATAAACAATCACTCCCAAACTAAAATTATCCAAAACTAAAACCATGAACTGCACAAAACAGTGGAGGACACAAGGAAGCCGAGGACACGGTAGAGTAGAAAGCAGCATGCAGGATAAACACAAGGTGAAAAAGAGACTTTATACACACAGGGTCATACATACAGTCAAACGAAGGTGACACAAGGGGTTAAAAACTCCAAATAAAACAAAGCTGCAGCAACCATGAGCTTAAGGTTAGTGCTGAATTACTTTGGTCAGCATCATTGGTGGTTTGGATTCATAGAGTGTTTTTGTGTTTTGCTGGTGTGCCACAGTGTAAGAAACTGTCTTTGTTTCTTATGAACTGTCTGTTTCTAAAAAGGTTAAAGAAGATTGGTTAGACATTTGTTTGGTGAGAATTACTTCAGGGTTTTAGTGTTATTGCTCTGTAAACAGGCCTAGTGTAATCATACTGGGACTCTGCCAGTCACGACATGCCCGTACAGACAATACCAGTGGTTTTCAGGGCCAGGCCACAGTGTATGTTTTAAGGTATAATTAAGAAATCCAGCCAGATAGATGTTCACCATGTTTCTTTGTTTCTGGTTTCTTTTGGTTAAAATGTAATGAAACCCTTGAGCGGTCTAAACAGTTGTAGATTTCTTAAGTGCACACCCTCTTCACCCCTAGTTGCCCTGTGTGTCGCCCAGAAAGGTTTAAAGTGTTCATTAATGAGCCCCGACTCATGGCCTGGACTGCATCTCCTCTTCCTTGTTGGTCTGAGAGTCTCAGTTTCCCTGCAGAGAGACAGAAGCCAGACCTTTTTCTTTGGTAGCCTGACTATTACAGCTCGGGTTGAGTTCAGGTCAACCGAAATAAATGAGCTTGGTGCATGTTTAGAGTTTGTGATGTCGTCTGATGATGGTTCTTTAAAGTTAATTGTCAACCAGAGACGATCAGTGGGGTTGATGATGAGAAAATGAATCTGTCCTTGTCCCTGTCAGAAACAATCCTGCCTGATCGCTTAGAGAAATCAGAGTGGCAAGCAGCCTGCTCTTGTGTGTTGTGAGTTAACAGTCGGAGGATGGTGTTGTAGGGAAGGATCTGTTTTTTGATGGATCCTCAGAGAGAAGAAGATGTGTCGAGTTTCAGCTGTTAAACCTCTGAAACAACACAGAGCTGGGAGATACGGGGGGGAGTGATATCCAGAGCCCAGTTGTTCAAAGTGATCTGATGGGATTAAAGCTATGGACTGGATCTTACAAAGAGTAAGATGTAGTCCAATCCATAGATTGAATAAATATTGTTTCCAAGAAGTTATCAAATACCGTAAAATACCAAATAAACGCCTGGTTCCAATTAATTGCCCGTTCCAAATAAACGACCCGTGTAATTTACTTGGCACAGCGTATGAGCTACGGTCGAAGTTACAGAACACACATGTGAACGCTGAGCTCACAACTGACAGCTGACACTTGAAAAGAAACGTGATCAAACTGTAACTTATCAGTCCACACGGTTTATTTGTCTCTTTGGACATCCTGTTGGCTTCTCCTCCCTATGTATGTCAACAAATGCACATTGGTGTGCGGCGCTCTGTTTTACGACAGTGCAGTTACATTCAACATCCACAGAGGGCACTAGATAGCAGAAAGCTAGAATCTTACAGACTAGGGCTTCACAAATCTAAAGAAGAAGACATTGCCACTGCCGCTGTTTGTTTTTTGTCCTTAACTAACGTCAGGAGGCCGGTCACGTCAGTTAGTGGTACATTGCTGCTTATCTCCATGTCCCTGGTGCAGCGAAAAAGAAAGAAGTATGTCCTTAACTTAACTACTAGTTCTTCCTGACAAGTTTTAAGAGTGTTTAGAGAATGTTGAGTTGAAAGAAGAAGACAAGAGTATAACTACAGTGCTGTAATCTTGCCTTGAAATGTACGGGTGTTATTCATACTGGTGTAAATAAATAATTTGAACATCCCGGCCATTACCAAATAATAGCCGGGGCGGTTATTTGTTTCAATCACTGAGCCAACCAGGCGTTTATTTGGGACCAGGCGACTATTTGGAACAGGCGTTTAATTCCTTTCCCACAAAAATCTTGCTTGGAAAAAAATGAAAAATATGGTAAATGTAATCAAATTATTTATTTACACCAGTATGAATATCACCCTTACAGCAAGATTACAGTACTGTAGTTATACTCTTGTATTCTTCTTTCAACTCAGCACTCTCTAAACACTCTTGAAACTGGTAAGGAACTACTCTACCAGTAGTAAGTAGTTAAGTTAAGGTCTTACTTCTGTTTTTTGGCTGCACCGGAGCTATGGCGATAAGCAGCGATGTACCACTAACTGACGTGTCCAGCCTCCTGATGTTGAGGGCAAATAATGCAGCAGCAGCAGCAGCATCTTCTTTGGATTTGTGAAACTCAGCGTTTATTTGGTATTTTACGGTATCTGTGTGGCTGAAAACAAATTTCCAGTTTTAGCAACATCAAACACATGGTGTAAATGAGGTCAAACACACTGCTGCAAACTTACTATTTGCAACAGATACTGTAGGAGGGGGGAGTCATGCCATGGGAGGCACTTAAAAATAGTTAGATAGTCTTTTAATGTTTAGAACTACAAATAAACTTTCCTCTATTGATTTATGTTTTTTATACCACAATTACAACCCAAGATGTGTGAGCAAGCCAATAGCAGAAAGTGAATATTTGTGGAGAGGTTAGCATGGATGCTACAGCTTCTGTAGCAGATTTATCAGATCTGGACTGCATTTCTGAAAGAAAAAATAAAAATAACAGATTTCGATATTGGAGGATTTTTTTTGCTTCACTCAAGACATATTTCTTGTGTTGGTTTTTTGTATTTCCATCTTTGCAATGGATCCTCTAGACTGCAGGATAGACCACAGACTTTAGACTTTAGTCCTCAGTATCTCTTTGCAGACCTGCTTCCTTCTCTCTGTAATTCAATGCAGCCTAATCATTTGCAGCTCAATATTTATGGCACCAAACTTCCACATAATACACATGGTCCAAGTTGCCATGCTTTCTTGTAAACAAACAAGCAGAGAATGAGGCAAACCTGCAAATGTCGACATAAATCACACCCAAATCACAGTGCCAACACGAACTTAGGTGGAGAATTGTAAAGCTATGCAGACCCACTAGTGCATAGCTACAAGATAGATGTGACCCAGAGGTTTACATGGAACTATAGAGAACAGTTACATTACTTTTGGACAGTGAGGAAGCCAGAGAGCCTGAGGAGCTCACATCATCATGCAAACTCCACACAGAGAGTGAGCCCAGTTTTTCTGGCTGAGGTTTTGCACTAATGAAACTTTCTTGCACAGAAGGTATTTGAAAACCGCTACAGCCTGATGCTGCTATTAAAACCAGAAACAAACATTTGTTCCTATTAACCCTTGTGTGGTGTTCATATTATTGCTTTTCTATCAGTGTTCATTGGTCTGGTGGACCCATTGGGTTTTTAATTCAACACAATCAAATGGTTTTAATCGAAACAAATTAACTGATGCGTACTGCATGTCAATAACAAGCAATATAACATTCCAGTCTGCTGGTGCAGAGTACGCAAAAGCACTTTTCCCAATTTCAGTTTGTGCGTTTGGGACAGAGAGCATGATAAGGTCCTGTGAACGCAAAAAATACTGTTCTTTGCATGATAAAAACACATAAATAGGGGGGAAGCAGACCAAGAATTGCCTTATAAATGAAAGTGTACCAGTCAATAGGAGTCAGAGCCGGACTGACGAAAGTGGACAAAATACTCCTTGCAGTGGTCCTGTGGAGGGCTTATTAGCACCTAAAGTAAATCAGAATTGTTATAAAACATTTTAAAAGCCGTGTTCTCTTTTATAAATCCGTTAAAATAACGTTTTGATACACACACAGACCTGCGCATACGCAGTGCTCAATCCGGCTGCCACTTCCGGTCCGCGGAGCACTGCGCATGCGCAGGTCTGTGTTTATCTAAACGTTATTTTAACGGATTTAAGAAAGAAAACATGTCTTTTAAAATGTTTTATAGCCATTCGGATTTACTTAGGGTGCTAATCCCCCCTCCACAGGACCACTGCAAGGAGTATTTTGTCCACTTTGTCAGTCGATTGAGCTAAGCTACCTACGGAGCTAACAGCTGGGAGCCAGCCACTGGACGCAGAGACACAAAAAAGGTATTTTTGAGCTTGTCTCACTCTGTCAATGATAGGGAAAGGGCATGGGTCCAAAATAGTCGGAGTGTTCCTTTAATCAAACCAAAATCAAATATACGGCCAATTCCTGCACCACATGTAAGTATCCACAGCAAAATACATTTTCATATTTGCCAAACATCAAAGAGTATACATATCATTTTCAGACCAATAATCAGTTTTATTATATATTGTATCACAACTATTTATCAGTATTTAAAAATTGGTTAAATTTATATAATAATAATAAAATAAAAAATGTCCTGAAAAACCTACATGTCATTCTTAAAATGGGTTTTTCTTTCAAAAATTCTGTTGTTTATGAAGTGCTGTACAGACAACACAAAGGCAAAAATGAGCATCAACAATTAGGCCAAACAAACATTTTTTTAAGGGTCAAAAAACAAAATGCAAACACAAAGGGTCAAATCAAATAAGCCACAAAGAGGACGAATAGTGGCAAAAGAGAAAGAATTGAAGTACTCAATGAATACATTATTAGACATTAAAATCGTACGAAGGAGTAACATCCCTTTTAGAAAAGTCTTGAAGAATAAACCTCTTGAATAAGCGTCCCTCTTTGTTGACAGACTTGTTGACTTCCCAGATGATTGATTAACCTGCTGACAGTCTTCAGCTGATGCTGACAGGAACTTTGCTCCTTAACATACAGGACTTTAGATAAATCTGTGTTATCTCAGAGTCTTAAGCTCCCTCTCATCCCCTCATTTCCTCCTTGATGTTCGACTTTTGACTTAACCTCCACTCTGAACCAAGAGGAGTCACCAATGTTTATCTCTTCTTTTCAGAGGCAGTGGTGAATCCAGGGACTTTACATTTCTTTGAATGAGAGGAAATGTTCTCAAACAAATTAAGTAAAGGGAGGAAAAGAAGAGAGCAGCAACCCTGCAGATTAGATATAAAATAAACTTAACTAATGAGTTATTTATCTGACAGACACTGACATGACAACCACTGAGACTAACAAGACACAAAACATTTGGCAGAGAAGATAAAGCCATGTGAGAAAAAACATGCAGGACAAACTTTGTGAGATTCTACTTTAGTGGACTGATGCTGTGCACATGGACCACTGCTAAAGAAGGAAATCAAATCAAATCAAGCTTTATTTACAGTCCTACTCATCAATATTGGCACCCATGAAGTTTAAGTACACAATGTGACAGTACAGTTTCTTTATAAACCTCTCTAACTTTGCTCTGCAGCACTTTATCAGACTCAAACCTGGCAGAAGAAATGTTCACATGTTAAGGTTTGTAAATTATACTTCTTTAGCTACTATGATCATGCAGTCATATTTTAGATTAGGCAGTTTTAATTGCAATCACTTGAAGACTACAAGGAAAAGAACACCCTACCAACAATTAAGCATGGTGGAGGTTCCATAATGGTTTGGGGCGGCTTTGCTGCATCGGGTACTGGAGGCCTTGACCGTATCACAGGAATCATGAAATCAGAGAATTATCAAGAATTTTAGAGCGAAATGTCCGACCCAGGGTAAGAACACTTGGTTTGAGACGAAGATCGTGGGCCCTCCAGCAAGACAAAGACCCAAAGCACACATCCAAAAGCACGCAGGAATGGTTGAAAAGGAAAAAAATGGCCAGCAATGAGATTGATTGAGTCCTGATCTCAATCCATTTGAAAATCTTTGGTATGGCTAAAATCTGTCATTGGGGAAAAGAAACCTGCAAATGTTCAAGACCTTGAACAATTTGCATAGGAAGAGTGGGAGAAAATACCAGCTGAGAAGTGCAAGAAGCTTATAGATGGCTACAAGAAACATTTGGAGGCTGTGATCAGTGCCAAAGGGTGTGCAACAAAATACTGAAGAGGGGTGCCATTATTGCTGCACATGCTTTTTTTCAGTTCTCTCTTTGAAATTACAATACGTAACTTGTAAAAATGTTTTTTTTTTGTTCAAGTATTTTGGACCTCCAATTAAAAGATCCTGTTGATATAAATTTGGTACATTTCAATTTATTTCTGAAGATAATGTTAAAGTAATGAAAATAATGAAGTGGTGCCAATAATACTGAGCAGGACTGTATATAGCACTTTTCATACAAAAAAATGTAACACAAAGTGCTTTAAAAACAGACAGATAAATTAAAATAAAGGATTTATGACCCAAACCCACTCCACCCAGCCCTTGAACCCACCCAAGTTGTAAAGCAGTGCAGAGTTCTGAGGAAGGTCCGAGCTGCATTTATTAGCATTACAACAAACACACGCTTTGGCTTGGGTCACGTCTTTTGGTGCATTCCAGTTGTAGTCAGAAGTAGGAATTTCCGAGTTCCGAGTAGGAAACTGGAATGCAGCATTACGATAGTCGCCACGCGTACTCATGGGTAGCAGAGTCTTAATGTCGCCGATAATAGATTCTTGTCATAGCACCTTTAAGGGACAGCTGGACTTGTCTCGAGTGCCCTGACAGAATAATAGAGAAGCAGTGCTCTAGACCACATACACATGTCCTCTTTTCAGGATTATGGGTTAGATGTTTGACTTCAAATATCAAGTTCATCATGCCTCATGTTCCAAACACAAAGACAAGCCCGGCCCTTTGTCTTCTTCTTCCCCTTGTATGTTTAATGTTTTGTTTTCCCTATATTCAAACTAGTAGGGGTTGATATTAGTTTAATTCACTTTTGTATCTAAAGCCATCTATTGGTTTGAACAAATCATTTTCAATAAACCAGCAAAGGATTATTGGCCATCAATTAAGTGAAATTTAATTTGGAAACTCGTGGCATTTTAATATCAACTCGCTAACATTATGGTGTGAAAAATATCAAATCCAGAGTAAACTATGTTTTGTTTTTGATGTAAAATGGCAAAATTAAAGCAGAAGAAATCATGAGGTCTGAAGTCGAGCTATTTTGTGATCCTAAGGAAATAAATTTGCAGCCTGGCAGGCCGAGTGCTCTCCTCAGCGGGGGTTTGACTGGAAAAGCATGTAAAGGTCTGCATAAAGAGAACGAGGATTGAATCATAGCATGGAGGGGGGGCTCCTGGCTGTTTTCTGTCTTCACTGTAATTGGCTCCCCACTTTGTCCAGGACATGTGCAGTCAAAGAGTCGATCTTCTTTTCTAAACACAGTCCTTCTTCATATTGTCGTCATACTGTCCTGTCATTTTGACTTTCATTTATTTTGATCTGTTTGTGCTTCCTCTAACTCTGTAACTCAGATTCAATCCTCTCTTGTTGTGTCCTCTCCTTTTGTTTTGATTTTCAAACCAGGAACAGCTGTCATTTCATAAATAGTGTATTTTCACCTTTTGGGGGGTTTCTGTCTTTCATAAGTGCAACAGAGCTGTTTAGTCTAACAAGTAGGGGTGTGCCATCTAAGGCACCTTATGATTCAATTTGATTACGATTTAGGGTGCTACCATTGGATTATTCAACGATTATCACAATATTAATGATAAAAACGATTATCACGATTTTTGATGCATCTTTTTTCCCCTCACTTAGTGCCTACTTCATACTTTTAAACAATGTATACTAGGGCTGGGCGATATAGCCTAGAAATAAAATCCCAGATTTTTTTCCACAACACTCGATTTGCGATTTTAATCGATTTTTCCCTCCCTAAAAGAAACAAAACTCCCAGTGACATAAAAATGACACAAATCAAGTTTTGCCTTTATGTTGTCTAAATGTTTCCCTCTTAAAGTCAAAGTCTGGGTCATAAAAGGTTGATTATGTAGTATAAACGTAGGCAGGTTTGTCTACATAAACACTAAAAGGCTGAGGTATTTTTACAGTATTAGCATGAAACTCTCTGATCAATATTTAATCGACTTAAAAAACAAGTACAAGCCTATAAAAGTGCTTGTGCAAACCCTACAAGGCCGACCATCATGAAAATTGTGATTTTTTTCAAAAATTGCAACTACTTACAAATGGACTAAGGCAAGAAAAAAAATCTCGATATTTAATTTTTTTAATCTTCCGCAGAAAATAATAAGAATTAATCGATTTAATCGATGTATTGCCCAGCTCTAATGTATACTGTATTTCTCAGTATACATAAACCAAAGTAATCAAACAAAGTCAAATCCAGAAACTTGATCTTTTATTGATGTCAAGTGATCCATCAGGAACCATGGCATAAACTTTGTTCCTGTAGCTGTGGCCTAAAGAGCCAATACAACAAAAGGCTGCCCCTATTGACAACAGATTAACCGTTATCTCCCTTAAGTGCAAACAAAAGCAGTGCATTTAGAAAAAAATAGTTCTCTATAAACAGTCCAAAAATTAGCTTTGGTGTAATGAACTTCATACTTTTGCTTTGGGAGTTTGTATCAGGCTCCAATGTTCGCATCAGAGCACGAAAGCCCTGGTTGTTGATGACAGAATATGGACGCAGGGATGTTTAAATAGTCCTTCTTCTATTGTTCGCTGGTTAGCAGCAACAACCGGCGGATCCCTCTCCCTCTCTAATCCAGGGTGGAAGCGCGTGAGGGGCTGGCGCATGTTCGTTGTGTTACCTCTGTACTTAATTTTGGCTTTACATGCCTTACAGATGGAGTAGGTTTTGTCAATGCCCTTTCCATTTTCCTTGTCATAAAAACCAACATGTTTCCAAACACTATCTTTTAATCCAGAAGAATGAATCTCACGTTCTGTGACCGTGGCTAAAGAACTAGCTGCCGCCATATTCACTGGTCCGTCACTTCAGGTGTCTGGGTGGTACGTAGGACTAATACTTTCCTTACACAAGTGGCGTACGTGCTCCTGGCTTCTAGTTATTATGAAAAATCATCGTTTTTGAACATTTATAAATCATAATCGATATTACTCATCGCATCGCGATTAATCTAACAATCAATGTATCAGCACACCTCTACTAACAAGCCGCCTTGTGTGTCTGGTTTACAAAGAGGGATAAGAACATAGTTTAGGGTATTTTTACTGTCCCAGCTGCTTCAGATCATGTAAGTAAAGGTTGATTCATACTTCGAATGCAACAATTTTTAATAAAATCATAATGAACCTTTTGGTTTGTTGTCCATGTTTTCAATACACAGATGTGAATTGTGAGTTTTTGTTTTGAGCACAAACAGCTTTGAACTGCTGTGTTTGTGCCTGTGAGTCAGCATGCAGGGGTTTGAAACTCCTGCCTTCAAGTAGCAATTTGCTGAAATTGAACCAAGACACTAACCTCCCAGTGCAGCTGGATCCACCTGATTCAGTGTCTTTAATGAAATCCATCTTGCCAAGCTCCAATCTTCAATGTTCATGTGTGGCCCATGACGGCCTTTAAAGTAGGAAGAGGTGAGAGCTACGAGCAAGATGAATGCAGGAAGCGACTGCTAGTACAGAGATTAGCATAGATGCTACAGGCTTCAGAAGCAGTTTTGTAAGATACGGACCACAATTCTTTATTAAATGGAAAAATTAACACCAAAAGCATTTCTCAACAGAAAAACCAAGAATACTGAAGGTAGTCAATTCTGCTGTCAAACCTTGTGGGTCTTGTAACTCAGCCTCATCTTGATTTTTGTAAATCAATAAATACATTAACTTCCTAAAATGTTGAATCCTGCCCTGAAATGAATGAATGTTTTATTTCGAACTTAAAATGGAAAATGAACATATGTATATCTCTGTACAAATCCAACAAAAATAAAATATAAAAGCTAAGCAAAGGCAAATAGCATTTACAGTTTTTTTCTATCATTCATCTTTGCCAGAAAATATAATGGATTTAGTTGGAAAAGGGTGTAGGAAGAAGTAACAAACTTATCTAGTCCCAGCCCTTTTTCATTTTAAAAATGTCTTACTAAAATTCACCTTTAAGCCTCTTCAGGTCATAGCCATCAACATTTTTAGCAACAAAAGTAACAACAAGCTCAGACAAATAATAGTAAAAACAACAAATTTCAAAACAAAGACAATACAATACAAATAGTCAAAAGTGACTTGGAGTGTTAAGGCTAGGGCCCGACTGATAAATCAGCTTGCCGATTATAGCCCTGTTCAGAGTATTCAACATCATTCAGAGTTTTGCTGATGTAACACCAATCTATTCTTAATTTCTCATAGAACAGTAAACGCTGTTCAGTGTCCAAACTGTGGCCGCAGAATGATGACACTGTGAAAGATGGTGTTATTTAGACAGCTCTGAGCTCTGAACTGATGCTGTGTGCATGGATGACTCGCCTTCACTCACACGGAGTTGCTCTTTTTGAGGCCTGAAGGTCCGACATAACAAGCAACTTTTAGTGATTGCACAATGTCCCGCTGCTGCTGGACATAGCGAGGACACCTGGCTCTCTGCTCGTTTGGCTACAGAAGCAGCCTCGTAGACTGAACATTTTTCTGACCAATGACAGATCTGTCACTCAAAAAACTGATAAATAGGACCTTGTGATTGTAGGGGATCAGTTTATTCGTGACTGTTCTATGATAATTATTACGGATACCTGGCTTCACCTGCTTGTCCCCGGCACGACAGCTAAGCAAACTAGCTAGCAAGCTAACTAGCATAGCTCTCTAGGAGCTCTATGACATCATCATCAGACTCATCCAGGGCAAGACTTCATCATAGCTGGGAACTTTAATCAGCCAGTTTAAAGAAGTGGGTGCAATATGTGCATTGTGCCACGAAATATCTTGATTTCCTCACACATAATGAACAAAAAAGTGCTTCTACCTGCACTAAAACCTACTTCTGATGCACTAATGAGGATTCTGGGACCGAATAGCAGTTGTTACAATGATTTAATAAATAATCTATATATTTACATTTTTAAAAAAGGTTATTTATTATACTTTGCATGAATGTACTGCAGTTTTGTGGACCTTTTTATACTAGAAAGCTGCAGAGAAGAAAAATAAGAGATGCCTATGAAAAGAATATTTACCTCTGCCAAGGAGGTCATGTTTTCAGGAGAGTTTGTCTGTCTGTCTGTCTGTCCGTCCGTCCATCTGTCTATGAACAAAATAACTCAAAAAATAATCAGACAACTGCAAACTATAGTGCCACACGGCCTCAACGAACTAGAGCCCTGAGTGTGGGCTTGTCTGTGTGGTGGATGTGGGCCTGGCCGCCCCTGGCCCCTTATTGTCTTATTTTGTCCCGTATTTGTTTGCAGATTGTCTGATTAATATTTAGATGAAATAAAGGTAGGACTAATATTTATGGTGAAAATCACAATATGGGTGAGGACTGTGGCGCTGGCGGAGGTCTGCGCTCTCTGAGTGCTTTTCTAGTACCTTAGTGTTTTTGTTGCTTTCCTCTCACAGTTATGTTTACAACTTTTTAAAAAGTTGTTCTACCCGTACTATAATCTACCTCTAAGTTTTATCAACAAGAAGTGCAAGATATAGAGTAACTCTTTTTTAAGGTTTATCCGTAATTGCCTCACCAGGAGGTTATGTTCTCGGGAGAGTCCGTCTGTCTGTGAACAACATAACTCAAAAAGTAATGGATGGATTTTGATGAAATTTTCAGGAAATGTTCAGCATGAGAAAAGGAAGAACTGATTCGATTTTGGTGTTGATCCGGATCAGCGTCTGGATCCGCCATGAAATGGATTTTTGTGAATAACTACTGAACTAAAATAGATATCATTATAAATCCAATTGCTAATGGTATGTTTTCAAGACATCTAAATATTAAGATGACATAAAGTAAGGACTAATATTTATGGTGAAAAACACAATATGGCTGAGGACTGTGGCGCTGGTGGAGGTCCTGCTTGTTTGCATGGTATTGTACTTTTAAGCTTCCCCTCTGTTGTAAAGTTAAACAAGTACTAAAGGACAAAGTATTATAAAACCATAAAATGCCTGTAATTCATATTCAATTTATTAATTCATTGTTATATTTTGGGACCAAATTTTTTTCAAAATTCATTTAATATATATTTTTTAATTCAATTGGCATATTATTCGGTAGTCAGTCTGTTTTTCCACCAAATATCTTATCAGCATTGGCTTCAAAAATCCATATCGGTCAGGCCCTAGTTAAGGCATGATCTACTGACGTGTTAAAGTAAACAAGGTCTGCTGGTAAAGAAACTCCAAGCAAATCAGCATTGTGCATTAAATTTAGTATAACAGATTGTGCCGTTTCACTGTGCCCTTGGAAAAATAGGTCTTTAATCTACAACAGACTCGTAGCATGCTGGTTTCTGCAGAGAGAAAATCCTCTTCATCTGCTCAAAACAGTCGTGAAAGGCAAATTGCTTTTTCCAAGGTTCTGTTGGTGAAAAATTAGAATCCATTTTCAGTCCTTATTGTGGTCGTCAGGAACTGTTAGCAACAAACCAAATGAGCCTTAGCACACTGACGTTATATTATGATGTGTTCAAAGTCAGCTCAGAAAAACTACAATTTAGGGAATGAATAAAATGTTATCATGTGTGTTTAAGTATGTGTTCAAGACAAGAAAATTTAGTGTTGGCACAAAACTTGAATAATTCCAGCTGTTTGGGTTTAGATATCTACTTTCTTTTAAGCACACAAATGGTCCCGGCTGTCAACACCAAACAGAACTGAAAACCATGACCAAAAAAGCAAGGCAAGTGTCACGCTGTGGGCTAAGTGTTGGTGCATCCCTTATCAAAAATGTCATTTTAGAAATGACAGATTGTCCTAATCAGTTGATAGCTGATGGCCAAATATATCTGTTTCTTCCTGTATCTCATTTCTTCTCTCTATATACCATTAATGAGCCTGTAAGTTTTATCTGTGGTTACATGGACTGTTGGAAGTGCTAACAATGCACCTGCACAAAAGTACTGCAACAAACCCAACCTTTATCATCAAACCCATGGCGAGAGAGAGAGATTATATTACCGTCAACTGCAAATCCAAATCAGTGTTTAAATTTCTCCACTAAATGCACACTCCTAAACAGTTTGAAGCTGATTTTCTAGCTTTAACTTCATCTGACAGCATCACATGGGGTCAAATCTGTAAAACTCAAGCCTCCAGGTTACATGCTAACTTTACATTACACAGCTGATTTAAGTACTTTTCCACACTGGTAAGTCTATTTTTAGCTCAATGAAACAGACTGGAAACATGCTCTGTCTTCCCCTCTGTGTTTCTCAGAGACAGATGCAGAATGTATCACATCATTGAACTGCTATTCATCTGGATCTGCTTTTAAAGACGCACGGCTGCTTTCTATAGCAGCTGATGAAAAGCAGGCGTGTGTGTGTGTGTGTGCCTCCACATGTTCGGTCTCTCTAGAACATCTCTGCAGTCAGAGTTATGGTTTCTCAAGTCATTGAAACATGTAATTTACACCTTTGCTGTCACTATAAAACACACTACAGACTAGGGGTGGGCGATACTGGGAATTTTGGTATCGATTCAATACCAAGTAAGTACAGGGCTAGTATCGCCGATACCGATACTTTTTACATGAAATGTAATGATCATTAAATAATTTTGTAATTTTGCCTTGAGTTGGTTGATTATGATTATGGTAAAACAAAGCACAAAGATTTAAGGCAATAAAAATGCTTTTTATTAATGAACCACAACAATAGAACAAAATTTGAACTGTAAAAAAGTAATAAATTATTCCACGTTTAAATGGACTGTGAGGAGAATCTATTACCGGTGACATTAAGACTCTGCTACCCATGAGCACGTGCGGCGACTGTCGTAATTCTGCGTTCCTGTAACCTCGGAACTGGGAGTGACATTATCTCCGACTTATCGGTGTTCCAATTGAAGTCGAAAAAAAACATGCCGATCTACCAGGCTATTGTTAGCTGTTGTTAGCACACCCTGTGTTGTTGTATGAAGAATGTGATTATCACTAGGGCAGCATTTTTGTAAATATAAGTCTAACAATACTATGTATACAGCTGATCTGGAGCGACACACCCCAGTCAGAAGTGCAAATAAATGGATTATTACAGGAGTTAAATAACTGTTCACACTGGGGGCATCCATCTTCGATTGTCAACTCGGGGGTGGCGAGGTTTCACCGAGTTCCCAGTAGGAAATTCCGACTTCGGGGAATGTTCCAGTTGCAGTTTCCTACTCGGAACTTGGAAATTCCTACTTCCGACTACAACTGGAACGCACCACAAGCCAAAGCATGTGTTTGTTGTGATGCTAATGAATGCAGCTCGGACCTTCCTCAGAACTCTGCATTGCTTTACAACTTCTTTTTTCAACAACTTACAGGATGCAAAGCCACGAGGTAATGTATCTCTTTCTAGTTACGTAGCGGTAGTTTTTGATGTGTGACAACAAGCAATTTTTGGAAAACTTATTATCGTAGTTTTGTAGCCGGCTGTATATCTCTACTTACAGCCTGGTGCTCTAAGACGTGTCTGAATAATATAAATTTACTCTAGTTTTAATTGTCTTGTTCCTGAAGTTGAGTATCCAGGTCAGTCCAGCCCTGTCCGACCCAAAGCTAAGGAATAGCATTTATAGATAACCTATTTTGATGCTATAAAACTCATCTTGAAGTGTGTATTTCCATCAGGCATATATCTAAAAGTGAGACTTTTTTGTAATTATTTAGAAACTCCTCACAGTCCCTTTAAGAAAAAAAAAATCACAAGTGCAAAATCACAAAAAAAGCAGCAATGTAAAAAAATATATAAATATAACAATGTCAACATCACAACAAAAAATACCTTCCATTGCACAAATAAAGTGTAAACTACAGTTAACCTTAACCTTTGGCTTTCTGCTCACAAAGCCCTCTCTTGGGTTGCCCTTTTGGCTCTGTTTCCATGTTGACAACAGATTTATAGGTTTTTGTTCAGGAACAGTATCACGTTGACATAGAGGGAGAGAGGTGCGCCGTTTAAGCCCCAGTCACACATTCCCGTTTCTCAAAGGGATTGTGCACGATTGTCATAATCCTGATAAAGCGTGCTTTGGTCGCGGTGCATGCGCTACTTGGTCTGGATCAGCGCTGTATAGTCGTGGATGAACGGAGGGGAGCGTAGAAGCTCCACGACAGTTTTGAACTGTACAAAACTGTCATGGAGAATCGCCGCTCTCGGTACAGCGGGATGGAAGCCTAATGCAGTCCTAAGGCGAGCGGTATTAGCGTGGCATGTACGGAGCTCAGTCGGGCTGATCGTGGCTCAATCCTGAAAGCTTTATGAGGACGACTGACAAGGATGTATCCGTATGAGCCCCGACTGTGTCCCGTTCAAGACAGCGCAAGCGACAGGGCTCAGTCGGGGCTTACGTGACGCGAACTGAGCTCGAGCGGGGCTGACGTCCTACCAGCGGGATGGAATCCTCCTCATATCGCTGTATTATCCTAACTGGAGCGACAAACGCCCCTGAAGCGCTGTAGCTGCGCCACTGACGGTGTATTTAAGGAGTGTCTCCAGGGGTGAGACAGTAATTTAATCCCGTATCATAGCGATCACACCAGCCTCCTCAATCGTGTACAGTCGTGCACAGTCGCTATGAGAAACGGGAATGTGTGACTTAGGCATTAGAAGCGGCGGTCGGAGTGGAGGAAAGTAAAGTAAAGACGACATAAGAGAAACTGCAGTATCGATCTCATCACGCTAGTATCGATCCGATACCAATACTCAGCTTGGTATCGATACTATTGATCTTAAGATCAATACACCCACCCCTACTACAGACTGTGTGATGTTCTTTTTTATTTAAATGTGAGATCTTGTTATGATTGATCAAAAATGAGAAAAAACAGATTTTATCTTTCCACAGCAGCCGTAGGTTTTCTTCAGCTGCTGGATCCATAAAAATACCAAACCGTCTGATAAGGTGTTAAAGTTAATGATGTCAAACAGCAGAAAATCCTATTACTGAGGAATATAAGGCGATATGATTTACATTTGATGTAAGTAACACAGAACAGATGCATCAGTGTGAATTATGAGCATAGTCTGAAAATGTTTGCATGCATATGGATGTTGTTAAATTTTGGATTGAATATCACTGCATTTGATACTTTCACATGTGTGGGCATGGGAGAGGGTTAATGTGTGTATATGTGCAGGTGTTTGCAGTAAATTATATCATCCCATGTGTGCAAAGAGTGCCTTTGTATGGATTCGTATCGGATAAATTGTAAACATGCATGTTTATAATATATAGCACAAAGAGTGCTGCCAAAATTTTTGGGCCCTATCCAAAAGTATCTCTGCACTGCTCCTTTAACCAAGCATCTGTCATGCAAATGAATCAATATGATGAAAATGGACAGCTTTTGATTATTGTGGCCAATTTAGAGACAAAACAAGCTTCAAACAGAGAAGAAACCCACCTCATCTGAGAGCTATTCAGTAAATGGCAAATTAAACTTCAGTATGTATTATTCAGATGTTCTGGCATTTGGATCTTGTAAAGGATTAAAGAGCTTTTATTTACAATTTTATTTATAATGTAATGAGCCCCTGGAATCCCAAGTGTGTTGAGGTTTTAAAACTTTGCATATTACACTTGTCCTGACCTGAAATCAGATCTTTTAAATGACATTCAGACACATAAATAAATGTAAAATGCATCAATGAAACAAATATTTATTTACTGTTATAAAAGGCCCCTTATTGAAATAAATGACATTTAATGGGAATGTAGTAAGGCAGAGATGCCTACATTTTAAAGGTAAAATGGGAAAAACTATTTCTGTAGCAGAAGTATAGAGAAATCTTAAAACACATATTGCAAAATGTTCCTGATACACATAACATTTTTATTGGCCCTTTTTGGCTATGGGCCCTTTGAGTCTTTGTAACTTTCCCCCTTTACAGCCCCCCTGTGTGGCACTTAGAGCTCTTAAAGGTGGAGAAGAACACAATAAATTGACTTAAATCAGCATTATGTGACATCAGCAGAGCTGTTAGTTATCTTCAGACTGTTAGTCTGTACCTCAGAACTAATAATGTTGCTGTGGGACGAGAGCTTTAACGTACAAACACATGATTATAGAGTGACAACACGGTTACACAGAAACTGCAATGGAAATCATCAGTCTAAATTTTCTCCTCAGGGTAGTGGCCTTAAACTTTTTGTGTTGCATCATGTTGGATTTTTGTCATTTTATGGCGTGCTAATATTTCCATCTTGCTACGACCAGTACCAAATTTTATGGACCACTTACACATGATGATAGACTTTGTTCCACTATGGCTGGATGTCAAAAATGATGCAGTCCAGCATGTAACTCACATTTGGCTAAATTAATATAAAAGTGCCTGTTGTGAACCTACATATCAAATCCTAGTCATCTGCTGTGTAGAGGACTATTCTTCTAACAAGGGGTCCAGAATACGAGAGTACCAAGGGGGACACAAGGCTCTGTCAGCTTTGAGGTTTTCAAAAACACACTAAACATTTCCTTTCTAAAGAGGTCTTTAAACCAGAACCTATGTTGCTCTAATGATCTTGATTTTGTAAATAAACATGTATGTTTTTTTGCAACATTCCTGTATCACTTTTTCTCAGTGTGGTCTAAGGGTGAGGGGCTCGCTCCTTCATGGTGGATCCTAGTAAAAAAAATTGGGCTAGAGCCCAAGTAAAAAAAAAAACCTATATATGATTTAAAAGAAAACTACAAAACCCAAAACCAGTGAAGTTGGCACGTTGTGTAAATCGTAAATAAAAACAGAATACAATGATTTGCAAATCCTTTTTAACTTATATTCAATTGAATGCACAGCAAAGACAAGATATTTAATGTTCAAACTGGTAAACTTTATTTTTTTGCAAATATTAGCTCATTTGGAATTTGATGCCTGCAACATGTTTCAAAAAAGCTGGCACAAGTGGCAAAAAAGACTGATGAGCGTTCCTCAACTTTCTCAAACACTTATTTGGAACATCCCACAGGTGAACAGGCTGATTGGGAACAGGTGGGTGCCATGATTGGGTATAAAAGCAGCTTCCCTGAAATGCTCAGTCATTCACAAACAAGGATGGGGCGAGGGTCACCACTTTGTGAACAAATGTGTGAGCAAATTGTCCAACAGTTTAAGAACAACATTTCTCAACCAGCTATTGCAAGAAATTTAGGGATTTCATCATCTACGGTCCGTAATATCATCAAAAGGTTCAGAGAATCTGGAGAAATTACTGCACATAAGAGGCAAGGCCGAAAACCAACATTGAATGCCCGTGACCTTTGATCCCTCAGGCTGTACTGCATCAAAAACCGGCATCACTGTGTAAAGGATATCAGCACATGGGCTCAGGAACACTTCAGAAAACCACTGTCAGTAACTACAGTTCGTCTACATCTGTAAGTGCAAGTTAAAACTCTACTATGCAAAGCCAAAGCCATTTATCAACAACACCCAGAAACACCGCCGGCTTCACTGGGCCCGAGCTCATCTAAGATGGACTGATGCAAAGTGGAAAAGTGTTCTGTGGTCTGACCAGTCCACATTTACAATTGTTTTTGGAAACTGTGGTCGTCGTGTCCTCCAGACCAAAGAGGAAAAGAACCATCCGGACTGTTATAGGCCCAAAGTTCAAAAGCCAGCATCTGTGATGGTATGGGGGTGTATTAGTGCCCAAGGCATGGGTAACTTACACATCTGTGAAGGCACCATTAATGCTGAAAGGTACATACAGGTTTTGGAGCAACATATGTTGCCATTCAAGCAACGCCTTTTTTTCATGGACGCCCTGCTTATTTCAACAAGACAATGCCAAGCCACATTCTGCACGTGTTACAACAGCGTGGCTTCGTAGTAAAAGAGTGCAGGTACTAGACTGGCCTGCCTGTAGTCCAGACCTGTCCCCCATTGAAAATGTGTGGCACATTATGAAGCGTAAAATACAACAACGGAGACCCCGGACTGTTGAACAACTTAAGCTGTACATCAAGCAAGAATGGGAAAGAATTCCACCTGAAAAGCTTCAAAAATTGGTCTCCTCAGTTCCCAAACGTTTACTGAGTGTTGTTAAAAGGAAAGGCGATGTAACACAGTGGTAAAAATGACCCTGTGACAACTTTTTTGCAATGTGTTGCTGCCATTAAATTCTAAGTTGATGATTATTTGCAAAAGAAAATAAAGTTTCTCAGTTCGAACATTAAGTATCTTGTCTTTGCTGTGTATTCAATTGAATATAAGTTGAAAAGGATTTGCAAATCATTGTATTCTGTTTTTATTTACGATTTACACAACGTGCCAACTTCACTGGTTTTGGGTTTTGTAATTTAAAGCATTAAATGCTTTTGGTGCTCCACATTTGTGGCACATTTTCAGTATGAAATAGAAGCAAGAGCGTCGCTGTTTCTTGGGGTCTGTGGCTTTTGGTCACAGCAGTAAAGTGAGGTTAATTTCAGAGGGGCTTGCAACTTATCAAACATTCAAACATTACACTTTCAAACAAAAGAGCTTAAGAAGTCAAGCTGTACTATAAAAGTAACAATGAGAGACACTGCATCTCTGTCTCAAATGATACATTTAAATGATACATGTTAAACTTGTAGTTTATGAAGTGGCTGGTGAGTGTCGATGTGTGTCTGTGTGCGTGTGTTTTGGTGATGAAATCCCCTCCAGCAGCGCTCCTGCATTTTTCATCCAGAGAGTTTTAAGTGAAGCACTGAAAGCTTGGTCTTCATCATTAACATGGGGGGGGGGGGGAGTTATTTTTGTCTCAATCTAAAACAGTTAAAATGTTTGATGAAACCTCCGCTCTCGCCGTGGTGTAATAAATAGCCGTTTTAAACACGAAGGCAGCTCATTCACAGCGAACATGATCTGCTAACGGATTGTTTGCACTGCATCCAGGAGTCCACGGGGACGTCCTATTCAAACTATCACTCTCTTTTCTGCCTTTGGCGTTTCCTCTGTGTGTGTTTTGGACAGTGATCAACAAACGTTGAGCTGTGGGAATGGTAACCTGTTCATTTTTCTCACACTTGGAGTTGACACAAGTTTTTCTTTTTTCTCTTTCCTGAACAAAGCTGTACCTCTGAATTGTTCTGTCTCACTCTGCAGACCAGCACTTAGCGCTCTCCTCTGTCTTCATTTTCTCAGAGAAAACCTTTACAAGGCCCTTGAGTTACGCTTCCTGTGTTTAATGGAGCTTTAATTGTCTTCGTAGAACTGACGACTGCAGTCAGACCTCCCAAAAAACTCCACTTCCATCTTCGTCTTCCATCTTTTTCTGATTAGTGCACACCTGAACAGCCCTCTAGACCAGCACAATGTTTTTTATTTCCTCCTCTGCATGGTGTAAAATGTGCTGTGGATTAGCTCTTTTATGGCTGCCCCACCACTGTCGATATGTCGGCTAAACAAATCACACACCAACTGATAACAGACTGAACCGCATTGTTGCTGCAGTGTTTGTTTGAAGTCAACATGGTGCAAAGTTACGCATGCATAAAGCTTTGTCTTGTCAAACACTGCAAAACTAACTATGTTTGTGATACAGCAGCTGGAGACACCAAAGCTTTAAATGTCTCTCTACCTTCATAATTTTTCATCACCAGAGAAGTCCTGATGGTCTTTCAGGAGACCTGGATGACCTTTAAAGTCTTATCAGTCCATTATATTAAGCCTCAGTTGCAGTCTCTGGTGGGATCTTTGGTAAAACAGCTCCTCTTTGAAAACAGCTTTTCTGTCTGGCATAAAAACTGAAGCAGACACTTCTTTAATGATCTGTTTGTGACCTCACTGCCTCCCTGCTCTCACTCATCCATGTTCACGGTGTTTACTTCCCTTTTTTACGATAACTTATCTCTGAAATGGAACATCACTTACTATCTTCTGCTCTAATTAAACTAGATTTGAATTAATTAAACTAGAAAAGCACTCGGAGAACCCAAATTTCCACGAAGGCTGCTCACTTATTACTAGCCAGGTTCACATGAAGCCTAATATATCGATTAGAAGGTTAGAAGACCAAACCGAATAAAAATGCTCCATATAAACACCTCAATCAGAATAAACAGGCCAAATCTGAATGGAATTTCATTCTGTTGCACAGGGGTAGTATATTCCTTTACCCAAACCAATTAAAAGTAACATCCTGTCATGTAAATGGTGAATCAGAAAGTTGTCGGGCTGGGTTCTGTCTGCACATGCTCAGTCTGGATGTAAATGAGCAGTGACGTTTACTCACTTGGAAACATGGCGGCTTCCAAACAGAGCACACAGCACTGGTCTGCGTCGGGGAGTTTGTTTTTAACACAAACTCTCAAAGAACTAAACATTATCGCACGTTTAGACGATGAGAAAACAGAAATACTGAATTATTTTAAAAAGTCCACAAAAAAACTCAGAGCGTTCAAAAGAGAACGCTCTTTCGAACGCTCTGAAAAAACTCAGCGAAGCCGGGATGGACCAAAGCGTCACACAAATAAGGAACCGCTGGAAAACTCTGAAGGCTGGCTACTATCAGGCTAAACAGCTCAACCCTCAAATAATTCAATAAAACGCCTACATACCGCCATCTTTGATAAATCACGTGATGTTTAAATATATCTGCGCGTATCACTTGTCTGTAAAATGCCTGCCGCCATCTTTCATAAATCATGGACACAAGTTTAAATATCTGTAATGCCTGTGACGCCACGCAGACGCCCGAGGCTGGACGCTGGACCATTTTGACAAGCTGAGGGGCAACGCGCGTCACTGCGCAGGCGGAGTAGAGAGCCGGAGCCAGTCGGACTCAGTGATGACTCGTGCAGACAAATCCAGCTGGAAACGAATATTTACAGAACTTACCTTCAGAACCTGTCTCCTCAGAGACTTTCACCCAAGCCTGCTCCTTTTTGTTACGGTCTCTGTAGAGCACACACGTTGAATCGTATAGCTCCAGATGATGGCAAACAGCGCAGATCAACCTCTCCTCCATCTTTCGGCGGGGTTTGAGCCGGAGCATCACACGTCATCAAATCAATGACATCGGGGGGGAATGTCATCGCTGACTGGATGCGGCGACACAGCATAATGCAAATTTGCGTCATAAGTTCAATATTTTCAACTGAAGCAGAGTTTGACGCCCCAAATGCACCGGACGCTCCATACGCTCAACGTCAAACGCGTACAACGTGCCGCCGGGGCATAACTGCATCCAAACGCGTCTTTGCATTGACTTTGTGTGTAATCTCAACACGTGTGTTTGCGAATTCGGTGTGGCGTGGTATAACACTGCTGTTCTGATTACGTGTTGTGGCACATGTAAAGACCAGATCAGAATAGATCACGTCACATGTAAACAGTTCACCTGAGATCTTCAATCAGAATGAAAAAAAGTCTGCATGTAAACCTGGCTACTGTTACATCTATAAGCAATAGTTCTATGATAAAGTTACCATCATAATATGATTCACTGACCCTGTAAACCAACACCTAGCAATGCGAGTCATGTTGATATCATTATTAGATTATCAGTTATTGAGCAAAAATGATCTTTTGCTTATGTCAGTTATCTGAATCACTACCAAAATCAAATTATTGTAACTTGTTACCATGTTATGCAGTTTTTGTGTTTTGTTTTTTTCTAACAAACAACAACAAAACCTCCTTGTTGGAGGTGAAAATCAAGGCCTAATATTGTTTTTTTTCATTTTGGCACATTAAATTCTCCTATGTCTTTGCATGCTTAAGCTTTTTCTCTGATCTGCAATCTAAAGGAAAAGGCAAGGACTTGAACCTTTCTCACTGAATCAAATGTGTATATTTTCTCATTATTACTAAATTCTCAGTTTAAACCTAACTACTGTGAAGTCATCAAGCACAAAATTAATCCTCTGGTTTTTTCACTATTATAAATGGAACAGAAACCCTCAGTCCACCTGTTATCATAGAGCTACTTTGATATATCAGGCCTGTATGTCAAGTCCCAAGAGAAATTCAACCACAGTTTATCTTTTGTGTTATATCTCTGTGACTTTAAGCACAAACTAGGCCTTATCCATCCTGTTCCAGGGCTAATACAGACAAAGAGGGCACAACATGGGGTTGAAAGTGAGGTTTTGGTGTGAAAAGAGGACAAAGGAGAAATAAAGAGCTGCTGATATCATGTACCAACTACAGCCCTGAAGAATTAGGATTGAAAAGATGTGATATAAAAACCATATAAATTAACTTGCTCCAAACAGCATAAATAGGAATAATCTAATAACTCATACAATTCATGTCATGAGGCTCAGTAATCCTTTTTACTCCATCTTTATAATTTTGAAAGACAGTAATTGAATTTAAGACAAAAACTAAATTTCCCAGCTCTACCAAGCTATGATACAGACCTGATCAAAATCTTAAGACCAGTGGAAAAATTGCTAGAATATGCATTTTGCACATTTGGACCTTAATGAGGTTTTAAATAGAGCTACAATATGCAAAAGCAAGAAGGGGGAGTGTGACAAAAAACACTTTGAAAAAGTAATTTATTGAAAACAACAAGTAAACTGAAATAGGCTGTTTACCAGCTGATCAAAAGTTTAAGACCATCGCTCAAAAAATGACAAAAAACTCTCCAAACCAGAACAAAAATGTTTCTCAGTAGGACTCAGTAATGAGTAGCTCCACCGTTCTTGTTAATCACTTCAAAAATTCGCTTCCCTTGCCATCCATCCCCAAATGTTCTCTATGGGATTTAAATCAGGGGAACATGCGGGATGGTCCAAAAGAGTGATGTTATTCTCCCTGAAGAAGTCCTTGGTCAAGCGAGCATTGTGAACTGCAGCGTTGTCCTGTTGAAAAACCCAGCTGTTACCACACAGACGAGGGCCCTCAGTCATGAGGGATGCCCTCTGCAACATCTGCACATAACCAGCCGCCGTTTGACGACCCTGCACCACCTGAAGCTCCAGTGTTCACTGAATGAAAAACCAGATCATGACGGACCCCCCTCCACTGTGCCGGGCAGAAAACATCTCAGGTGGGATCTCCTTGTCATGCCAGTAACGTTGAAGCCATCTGAACCGTCAAGGTTACATTTTTTCTCATCAGAGAATAAAACTTTTTTCCACCTTTCAATGTCCCATGTTTGATGCTCCAAAGTCTAAACGGGCAGTTTTGTGGCGTTGAAGAAGACGAGGTCTCTGAATTTGTTTTTTGTTTTTGAAACCCTTTTCCCGCAGATGCCGTCTGATGGTTATTGCGCTGCAGTCTGCACCAGTAAGGGCCTTAATTTGGGTCGAGGACCGCCCTGTGTCTTGACGGACAGCCAATCAGATCCTCCGGCTCAGTGCAGGTGTAATTTTTTTGGGTCTACCACTTGACTTTTTTGTTCCATAATGCTCAGGATCTTTAAAAAATGTAGAATGACTGTCTTACTGCGTCTAACCTCAGCAGCAATGGCACGCTGTGAGAGGCCTTGCTTATGCAGCTCGATGATCCGACCACATTGAAGAAGAGAAAGCTTCTTAGCTTTAGCCATCAGGAGGGCATGACCGTGTGAATGCCTGACAGAAAATGAACATTTTGAGCAGATTTTGGCTTTAATAGCCTGTGGTCTTAAACTTTTGATCAGCTGATAAACAGCCTATTTTAGTTTACTTGTTGTTTTCAATAAATTACTTTTTCAAAGTGCTTTTTGTCACACTCCCCCTTCTTGCTTTTGCATATTGTAGCTCTATTTAAAACCTCATTAAGGTCCAAATGTGCAAAATGCATATTCTAGCAATTTTTCCACTGGTCTGAAGATTTTGATCAGGTCAGTGTTGGCTGCTGTGTTACTGAAGCATCCAAGTTTCAGGAGAATGTGTTACTTCTGACAGCTTCTCCCTCTGACACAAACTCACACATGTGATTCCTCTAACGGCCACAGCTGTATTTTTTATGCAGTTATTTGATGCCAAAAACTCAGATGATTAATAATGATGGAAACACAGGGGGCTGGTAAATACCCAGATACAGGATACTTTCATTATGTGGGCAAAAGGCATTTACATCTGGTATCAGAACGTTGGAGAGTAAATCAAAAATCTTTTTGGCCTCAAACATTAAACTCCTAAATCTGCCATATGATAGAAGAAATATGTTAAGTCGACGTGTAAGATCAATACTGATCAGTCAGGAGGCATTTGATTCATATCAGTGATGCTGATGGAAACTATAAGATGATTTACGTACACGCTTTTGGCAACATTTTAAATGAACCCACGGCATTTGTCTTCTCTGAGATGTTGCCAGAAACACAAAGCATCGGTAAATCACCCCTCATGTGTTCCCTGTTTGTCTTTCTCCATCATAGGCAGCAGAATATCAGACTGTTTTATCCCTAAAGACTTTCACAGAGCTGATAACGTGTGCGACCTTTGTGACGTGAATGAAGAAAGGCATAAAATCCTGGGTTTAATCTCCTTCAAACAAACGAAAATTAGGCCAGGACAAACATGTTGCTCCATAAAAGTTCCAGTCTCTTGATGGCAGAGCACGTACGAGCCATCTGGTTCTAACCACAGGACTATTAAGCTTATTTTCTAATCTGGCATGATCCCTAAAAACAAATTGTTCGTCTATGTGTCATGTCAGGTCTGTGGTTGAAGGAGTATGTTGCATAAAGTAATGTAGGGTAATTAGGAAGCGTCACAGCAATGTGGCGTGATTTGGCATCCTAATTAACCATCATTTTGTTCGTCTCAGATTTAATTGATGGAAGGCTAAGCAAACAGACAGAGACTTGGTAAATGTGCATTTCATATACCTCTCCTTTTTTGACAACACTTGGACCAAAAAACATGAAAACTTCAACTTCAACTCTCCTAGCAGGTGATTAAATTTTCCCTTTAATCAGAAATATGTAATTTCTTCATATTGTAATAGTCGTTTTGAAGTTAACCTCATAGTTGAAAGACTTTCAACAAAGAGCCTGGAGTCTAATGTGCTCTTGGAAAGTGGACTTGTGAAACTCATATAGCACTATGTAAATTTGGCACCAAGCAGATGCAGTATCATGGGAAGTGCCTTATAGTACAAGTTCAAACTAGGCTACTGGAAGCCAGTTAGCTAAAGGAGAGATGGTTTGTCCATCTTTGTACCATTTCACATTGGTGGAGGCTGAGGGACAATATAGGACAGTGACGGGTAAGGCAGGGAAACAAAAGGAGATTAATGGCCCTTTTCCATCAGCCCTACTCTACTCTACTCGCCTTGTGCTGCTTTTCCATTAGCCCCAGTCGCCTGCCCAACGGGGTGAGCTGCACTGCGGTGACATCATTTTGAGCGCGACACAACAATCTGTGGCTTTTTGTCACAAACCGAGTAAAAAAGGAAAGCAGAAGAAGGCTGCAGGTGGTAAGAAGAAATACCCCTTGAGAAGCACAGGAGAGTTTTGGAAGCTATACAACAGAATGAAGCCGAGGACAAGAGCAATCCAGCTGCAAAGAAAAGACGTATGAGGGTAAGCTAACGGTCGCTACCGCTAGCATGCTAGATTGTCGTGCTCATGACTCATCGATGACGACATTGTCTGACCAATCAGTAGCCAGCAGTCGGTGAAGTCATCTTTTAGTATGGACTCAGCTCGCTTGGAACCAGAGCGGAGTAGGTACTAAAACTAGCTTGTTTTAGGAGGCACCAGGCTAGTGGAAACACGCTGCAAATCAAATAGAGCCGAGTAGAGTAGGGCCAAGGCGTGCTCATGGAAAAGGGCCAATAGTGAGCAAGACACTGCTCTGGAGTAAATATTGGATCAGCTTTGCAAGAGCTTCAACAAACAACAAGCTGTAAGTCAGACATTGAGTTGACTGTGTTGCTGTTGAAAGGAAGAGGTCATTTTAAGCTTTTTGTCCATGTACCTCCTATCATCTTTTGTGTTGTTAACCCGTTCAACCCTTCTGAATCAGCATGTTATGAATCAGTCCCTTGCTATTTAACATGGTTCAAGTTGAATACAATAACTGTGATGGATGTTTGGTTGGTGGTCCATTGCATTGTGCTTTGTTTTGTTTGTGTCGCCTTTTACACAACTGCAATGAACAGTAAACAGGCACTTTGCGCATGCTCTGCTTACTGCTAAGCATGCTGGGTAATGTAGTCCATGTAATAAATCTGAGCTGGCTTTAATATGATTGGGAATGACCATACAGGCTTCTGTTTTTTCATTAATTTGAACAATTTATCAAAAGGAAATATTGTTTATATTGTACTTTGGTTTCCAATTTTATAGTGTTTCAGGTTTATGACCTGTGGTCATTGATCAAAATAAATACAACATGACTAACACAAGTTAAAACCCAGTGTGCTTCCTGATGAGCCTGTTCGGAGGGCTGTGAATGAAAGATCCGAACAGCCAGGGACGTGTCAGCGCGTTTCGACTTATCACAGTCTTCATCAGGACATGAATAGCAACACAAAACAGGTGTTTAAATCATCTAGGAAGTGTCATGTGATTTTGTCACGGGATGCCGTCACATGACATCAAGCATTAAGAAAAGACATATTAAGAAAAAACATGTAAGGAAAAAGCACAAGAGGCCTGGCTGCACAATAATAAACAGCCTGCACCAAACAATAATAGGCAAACTACATTATAAAAAAGGAGAAAAGTCTAAAATTTAAACTTGTCTACACAAGTTTAAAAGAAAAAAAGCCCATTTTGAAACATAAAACATGTTTAATTAGTTGTTTTTGTATTGATGTAGGTATGTTTTATTTGCAAAACTAACAGATATTAGATTACAAAATGGCATTGATGCTGTGGTGTGAACTTACACAATGTCCCTTTGCCCTTTAAGGGCTACCAGGTGCTCTGGGGCACCCTGTTGGCTACCACTGATCTATACCTTGCTAAAATGTGTATCATCTTAAACCGGGCATCCACTGTACGACTTTTTTGATCGCAGTGTTCAGCTGCTGCTCATACTGTACGAGTGAATCGCAGGAGTTAACAGTTCACAGCTCACGATTCTTTTTCTCACACTATACGACACGATGCTCGGATGCAATCTGACTGCTCACACTGTACGTCCATGTACAACATGCATGGATGTATTTTAAGAACTTAAGATACAATAAAGCCTTATAATACATGATGACACGTCGGACTCTTGTATCCGGAAATGCAACGTTAAAAGTAGTAGTAGAAGATGAAGTAGGAAGTGGTCGGATGCTCACAGATGCGAATGAATAACAAACAAAAGCACATTGCCCATATAGGCTCCGCTGTGCCTGCCACAGCTCAACAAGTCGACCCATCTGCTGTGATGCCATGCTGCTCCGTCTTGTGCATTTGTTTTCTCTTCCATATCTACGTTTGCGTATGTGTGGTGTGACATAGCCTCACGAGGGGCGACCAGGATTTCAAACAGGTTTGATTTTCATCAGATCGATCGGAAGGTGGTCGTGAGGTGTTAATCGCTTCTCGTTACCTCGTGTATACTGCACGATGTGAGACGCACGATTGAGCCAAAACTCGGCCTGATCCCCAAAAAAGTCGCACGGGTGAAAAATCGTGTGAAAAAGGGCCAAAAATCGCACAGTGGATACCCGGCTTTAGATTTGACTGGATCATTGTGACCCAAAATGCTGTGACACTAGTTGTAATCTGATATTAGTAACCTGCTTACTAGAATTAGTTGCTTAACTCAGTGTTTGAAATCCTGAAGAACCATCTTTGCCAAGCTCCAATTTACACCGACTGTGAGCGGCCCAGGCAGCTCCTGTATCTGTACATCTATCCCGTATATTGATCATAAATTATTTTTAGGGAGCGTTGATGATAGAGCTTCTGAAAAGGGCTTGAAAGTCATATAACAGCAGAGTGTGTCCACTTGTGGTGTCAAAACATCCCTGTATTGAGAGGTTAGAGTGTGTTTTCAAAGAGGGGGTTGGGATGGGAGAGTGGCAGGAGAAATGATGGAAAGATGAGACCAGGGGGTAGAGAGGTGAGGCATTACGGGGGAGGAAGAGAGAGGGTCAGCTTCTGGTCTGTGTGGAAGTGCTTCAGACCTCCTGTGCTTCCAGTCAAAGCTTCTTCTGTTAGCACAGAGCCCTGATGTTTCCCCTGAGGCCTGCTGGGCCCTGGAAGTGGGCTGCTAGAGCAAATAAACATAGAGGAGGTGCTCATGCTCACCACACTAACACCTTAACACATGTAAACTCACACACATTTCAGACATACACATGCAATTACACTGCAACACCGTAAGAGCTGAGCATGTTGCCGTGTGCAACACCTTCACACCTGTGAGAAAGTGATGTAGAAGCTGGTTTGTTTGGATTGGAGGTGAAACCTTCATGATCGTGGGAGAATTTTTGGAGTTCAGGACATGTCTGACTGAATGAATTTTCCATTCTTGGATGTTTTACAGTAAGAAACATGGGTGTTACAGAAGTTATTAGCTCATTATGTTATTAAATAAATGTGCTTTCACCCAGGACCTAAAGAACAAACAAGGTTATAAATGAAACACCTTATAAAAATTCTCTTAAAATGCAAGAAAGCAAATTAAAAATACAAAGGCGAAACAACTCGAACAGACCTTCACTGTAAAATAAACTGTCCTATAAAAATTACTTTCAGACTTGTCTACTATGTAATGTTAGCGTAGGCAGTTTTACCACGAAACAAAGCAGGGCAGTTTTCTGTGTGCAACAAGAGAATGAATATGGTGGTCCAAATGGTCACAAATCATAATGAATTCATGCAGTAGTTAAAGTAGGGATGAATTTCAAATACCAGGACAAAATATGTTGTGGCTCCAAGGATTTCTGATTTTATTTCAATTCTTACAGCTGTTAAACAACTCAAAAACAATTTCATCAGGGCTGACTTCTTTTGATCCATTTAACAGAAATACACCAATCAGCCATCATCATATTCAGCCAGGAGTACCAGAATACTGTAGGTGTCACCCCACTAATGGACAACATGACAGTTAAAGAGATAAGGAGCCAAAATATCCAGGTTACTCCACATTGCAGGCAGAAGTTTAAGTGACAAGGGTGGATCTGACTTTAAAAGGCTAAATCAAATATGTTTTTGAAGAAAATAAACCTCATAGAACAATGAAACATTAATTAGACCAACAAAATCACAGAACATTTCAGTTTTCAGGGATTTTGCTTAATCCAGTGTTGAGTTTACTGTGCACTTAGAAATTTTACCAACACAATGAACTGTGTTGATTCCCTAGAGTTGGCTCTGGATAAGTATTTGGAATTAAAATATTGAACTCACTGGGTAATTCATTGACTCAATGTAATATTATACAGTCTATAATATAATCCCAAGGACCCTTGGACGACCTATTAAGAGAAAACTCTTGAAAAAACTCCCCTACATCTTCAAATCATGGGAACTATTGAAAATCATAAAAGCATCACATCAAAACTGATGGACTAATAATCAAGGTGATGTAATGGTAGAGTTAGTCATCTTTTAAAGGTGCTATGAGGAGAATCTATTAGTGGCAACATTAAGACTCTGCTACCCATGAGCACGCGCGGCAACTGTCGTAATGCTGCGTTCCAGTAACCTCGGAAATTGGAGTGACATCATTTCCGACTTATCATCGTTCCAGTTGAAGTCTGAAAAAAAACATGCAGATCTACCAGGCTATTGTTAGCTGTTGTTAGCATGCCCTGCGTAGTTGTATGAAGAATGTGATTATCACTATGGCAGCATTTTTGTAATTATAAGTCTAACAATACTATGTATACAGCTGATCTAGAGCGACACACCCCAGTCAGAAGTGCAAATAAATTGATTATTACAGGAGCTAAATAACTGTTCACACTGAGGACATCCATCTTCCATTGTCAACTCGGGGGTGGCGAGGTTTCACCGAGTTCCCAGTAGGAATTTCCGACATCGGGGGACGTTCAGTTGCAGTTTCCTACTCGGAACTCGGAAATTCCTACTTCTGACAACAACTGGAACACACCAAAAGACGTGACCCAAGCCAAAGCGTGTGTTTGTTGTGATGCTAATGAATGCAGCTCGGACCTTCCTCAGAACTCTGCATTGCCTTACAACTTCTTTTTTCAACAACTTACAGGATGCAAAGCGACGAGGTAATGTATCTCTTTCTAGTTACGTAGTGGTAGTTTTTGATGTGTGACAACAAGCAATTTTTTGAAAAACTTAGTATCATAGTTTTGTAGTTGGCTATATATCTCTACTTACAGCCCGGTGCTCTAAGACGTGTCTGAATAATATAAATTTGCTTTAGTTTTAATTGTCTCGTTCCTGAAGTTGAGTATCCAGGCCAGTCCAGCCCTGTCCGACCCGACCACGGAGCTAAGGAATAGCATTTATAGATAACCTATTTTGATGCTATAAACTCATCTTAAAGTGTGTATTTCCATCATGCATACATCTAAAAGTTAGACTTTTTTGTAATTACTTAGAAACTCCTCACAGTCCCTTTAATAAGAGGGTTTGAGTCTGATTCATGCAGTCAGTTGTGTATTGGCAGCTCTACTAGCAGTGTGTGAACTTGACATGCTGAGTCATGAATGTACTAGAAAACAATACACTCACTCAAATTCCACCACCAATTTAGCTCATCTGGTTTTGAATTTCTGTTGTGTATAAACTGAGATTCCAAAAGTGTGGGTCTGTTGTGTAAGTGGATAACAAAGCACAGAATACAGTCGTCTGAAAATCAACTTTTTTTGAAGAAGGGTTTTGTCGTCATGTGGCTTTTTTAATGAGTGGAGATGCTTCAAATACCTTTCTTCTCTATAGCTTTGAATGTGTTTAGAAAAATGAGTGGAGGTCTTGTATCCTGCTGCACCTGGGCTCTCAAATTTCTACAACTGTGTTTGCATGCCTGCAGACGAATGTAACACAACCAGCCATGTTTTTTGATCTGCGTGCGACTGTGTGTGAGTTGTCAAGCAGATAAATCTTTTACACCATGCCTGATGAATACAGCATGCTGTAATAGTAACACATCTAAACCACATCAATAAGAAGCATCCATCAAAGTGGCAGCACATATACACAAACATGCACCCGCACACACTCAGACACACACGTCTGGTCCCCTGTCCTGGCATGTCAAGAGGCCGTTGACCTCCACTGAGCCCCACTTCCTGCCCCCCCCTCTTCCCAAAATGTCCCAGGAGAGAAAGTTGGAGCTGACAACAACCTTCATCGCCCTCTTTAAAGCCTCCTCCTCCTCATGTCAGTGTCCTCCCTCATTTCTCTGGCTTGGCATTTCCTCCCTCATCAGCCCCCGCATCTCTGCACTCTGATGTGATTTATTTCAGAAGACATCACAGGGACACTTCTGTAATCTACTTCACATGTAGACCCTCTACCTATGAAGCAGCAGAAGCACACTGTAATGTGAGAGGAGCTTATAATGTATAATGACAGCGTGGACACAGAAATCAACCCGCTCTCAGGACCCCTGCACTGTCTGGGCTGCAGACCTGAAGATGTGAGGAGGCTCTTTTTGGGGTGCTGTAAGGAATATCCTGTCCTTGTAGCACATTTGGCCTTTAAATGCACAAATGAATCACAGAGAAGCCAAAACACCAGGCATTTCTCCCCTGGAAGGAGACCCATCATCTTCAGTGTAAAGTGATCCCAGGTCAGGCCTGCCTCTGGATTCTGTCTTGGTGTTTCTTTCAGTGCCGCCCTGCTGATGTTGGCAGCAGACTGAGGCCGTGCATGTGCCTTTATGCCCCCCTGATGTGGCAGGTAGCTACAGGGCCAGCCATCATCAGCTCCATGGGGGAGAAAGGTGGTAGACGGTGTCAGATTCATCAGTCTGAGTGATGCTAAGGTCAGACTACACAAGTTTTATTATTGGTTACAACAAAGGTGGTCACAGGGCCTTAAAATGGTGCTGGGATTTGCCCATAAAGCATGAAAGACTACACTACCAAAACAAAATGCATTTAAAGGGTTACTCCAACATTTTTACCTCCGCCAAGGAGGTTATGTTTTCGGGAGAGTTTGTCTGACTTTGAACAAGATAACTCAAAAAGTTATGGATGGATTTTGATGAAATTTTCAATTCTTCAATTTTGGTGTTGATCCGGATCACCATCTGGATCCGCCATCACGAAAAATGTGATTTTCGTGATGGCGGATCTGAACTAAAATAGATATCATTCAGAAACCAATTGCTAATGGTCTGTTTTCATGGTCAAGGAATCTAAATATTTAGATGAAATAAAGGTAGGACTAATATTTATGGTCAAAATCACAATATGGGAGAGGACTGTGGCGCTGGCGGGGGTCTGCGCTCTCTGAGTGCTTTTCTAGTTTTTTGTTGTGGTGTCTTGCATCACTCTCGAGTCTATGACAAGCAGATAGACACCTTCCTTGGACTGTGCGTGCTGTAACAACAAAAAGAGATGGGTAGAGCTCATCCACCACGAAATCTGAAACAAAGCTGCAGGGTGCATGGTTTTTATTGCTGTTGACCTGCTTACAAGCACGTCTGTGGTGGTTTGTGCATGGCCCCCTGCCTTTTAATTACCTCCGCCAAGGAGGTTATGTGTTCGGGAGAGTTTGTTTGTCCGTCTGTGAACAACATAACTCAAAAAGTTATGGATGGATTTTGATGAATTTTTTAGGAAATGCTCAGCATGGGAAAAGGAAGAAGTGAATTAGTTTTGGTGTTGATCCAGATCACCGTCTGGGTACTGTGCTGCTTGGCGGAGGGCTGTGCTCTCCGAGTGCTTTTGTAGTTTTCTATGTATTTCTGAAAATTAAAGTGCTAATCCTAGTCTTAAACTAGAGAACTTAAAACAGCACTGCCAAGAAATGAGTCCCAACAAGCACATAGACCCTTTCGGGCTGCTGAAGAGTTTGCCTGATGATGTTGGCAGAAGCAAGCTAAAGCTACCCATTGACCTTCAGTGTTTGAGCTAAAGCTAACCAGCAGTTGGCGAGCTCTGCCCGTCTCCTCCTTGTTGGTGCACTCACCATCAAATGAATGGTGTCTACCTGCTTGCCATGGACTGAGACAAGACACAAAACCTTAAATCAGGTACATAAATTCATTTCTGACCACTGCCAGTATAAAATCACCATCAACATTGCCAAAAAAAACATCATTTGGTGCAGAAACGGGGCCTAAAATTGTTGAAGCTCTAACAAAGCCTCTCAGACATAGTAAGACAACAGGTGAACAGGGTCACTTAGTGTGTAATAACTGGAAGTTTTTTTTTTAATAAACAACAGTGATTGTAAACATATTCTGGCACTCATCAAAATGGAAAGTACAACCCTGAGTTAAGGCAAAATATGAGCTTTTTATAGTCTATGATCAGCACTACAGGGGGAGGCAGGCCTCATAGAAATAAGCAATGAAAATGTTGACACTTTGAGAGTGTTGGAAAACAAATAATAATAAATGTTTGTATTTTGATAAGTGGATTAAAACAGGGTAAATAAACACTATGTCATGATTACACCTCATCTGTTTGTCAAGTCACCTCGTCTGTCCTGTTGTTATGTGTTTTTGCTCACTTCCTGTTTTACTTTGAAATTCACATTTCTTTCTTTTTGTTTCGGGCTTTACTTCCTTGTTCTTGTCACACCTGCTCCCTGATTGTTCCTCCCCAGCTGTGTCTCATTACCCCTCATTACCTCTTGTATTTAACCTCCTGTCTCCCTTTGTGTTGTTGCTGGATTGTTAAGAACCCAGTTCACTCTGTAGGCGTGCTCATAGTCTTTTTGATCACAAATCTGTTTTTGTCTCTTCCCTCCTGGAGACCTTACTACCTTCTGCCTCTCTGTGTACCGAACCTTGTCTTTTATATTTTTGATCCTGGGCTGTTATAAGGACCCTGCTTGTGCTTTATGGACTTGATCTTCTGCTTCTGAGAGTTTTTGTGCCATTGTTCTTGATATACTTTAGTTAGTGTTTTATTTATTTCATTCATATATCTGAAATAAAACATTTCATAAAAGCGTATAATTGAATGAAAAGGAACAGAAAGAAGAAAAATCTTATATTATCTGCCCCTTTTAGACACTTTAAAAATATTTCAAAAACAACAACAACACAGTGATCAACATAATTCGTAACAACAACAATAATAATGAAATTAAACAGCTGTCATCAACACTGCTGGTCTCAAATTCTTTTGATTCTCAATGACAACAACAACAAGCAACAACCACCAAAATAATACTAATAATGATAATGTTTGAGAGATTTCATTCATTTGGTAATGGTACTTACTTAACATACTGCCCTTTAATGTTCTTTTAAATGTAAATTTTGATGTGGATTGTTTAATATCTTTGGTTAGAATGTTCCATAAATTAACCCCTTTAACAGAAACACAACAACCCATCTTTTTTGTCCTAAATTTTGTTTTCTTTGTCCTAAATTTTGTTTTTGATTTCTGCACACAGTAATTCTTTGTGAGGAATAGCTGGGCGCTGTAGCTGCATAAGACAACGTCATGTAGGATGCAGGACAGAGTGGACAAATATCTCCGTAAATGAGGCCTGAATTTAGACAGAATCAATGGTTCTGGTTTATATTTTGAAATGGACAAACATTCTTTACACTTTTAGAAAACATGCATTCAATCTGAGAACTATATGTTCATTTGTAAAGGCAAAACAAAGATATGATGACCCATGTTCTAGCTGAGGGTGAATGGTGGGTAAGGTTGTAATAATTTTGTGACTAAAATGAATGAAATTTGAAATTATAGGAAATAAACCAGTATAAATGTTCTGATAAGAAGACTGTGTTTGTCAGAGTTTAGGTGTAACATGCGTTACTAAAAAAAAAAAGTCCAGATGGATCGTAGAAGCAAAAAATGCTTTGGAGGATTACAGACAACACATTTCTTTATGGGAAAAAATACTTACACCCCTAGTTAGAAAATGACATCATTGATTTGTCAATATTAGGGCTGAAACGATTCCTCGGATAATCTCGATTATTCGATTACAAAATATCCTCGAGGCAAATTGTGTGCCTCGAAGCCTCGTTTAATATATAATTATACATATAAAATACATATCTGGGCTACTATGCAGTGCAAAGTGTTTGACACGGACGGTCATTTCTGTGGCACAACGCGCCTGCTACCTCCGCTGCTGCGCGGCTTGTAAAATCATGAAGGAAGAGAAAAGAGAGGGACAGAAAGGAGAGAGTCCACAGAAGAAATGGCAGAGAGTGTCCCAAGTGTGTGGTCACTACAAGAAGGGACGAAAAGAAAACACAGTGCAGTGTGTCTGATGTCAAACAGAGTTAGCTTAGCATGATAGCACGTCGTCAATGCTGCAGCACATCAACAGTAAACATCCAATCTGTGCGTCAGAGCGACACAACAGGATGACACTCATGATACATCAACAGAAGCAGCTAATGTGATCAATAACTGAGGTATGGACTAGTAAATAACCTACTTTGATTATGGCTCCGTGTAAAGGCTGGTTCAGAACGTAAATCTATGCGGAGGCTACTTGCCCAGAATCATGTGTATTTTGTTCACATACTTTTCACATCCAATAACTTTCCATTTAATTTGATTGCAGAGAGTAGAAGAGGAAACACTAACAGTGAGTAGATGAAGCAGGTGTAGGGAATGCTTTCATATGTTATAGAAATGTACATTAGCTAGTTAAATGATCTTAGTATCTAAGTATGATATTATTTGGTCCTAGAAATAAAGTAAGCAAAATAAGATCATCAATATGGTACAGTAGTAAAGGCAATAATTTAGCAAAAAGAGACAAGCATGAACACAAATATAATAAAAATAACCAAAACTTGTAAAAAGCAAGATATGGCCCAGAGTAAAAATACAAGTATAGATTTTGATTTTGAGATCCCATTTCTGCTCAGAATGTTTAAAATAAGAAAAATAATTTGTTGATTTAAGTGACCTGGCTTTTCTGTTTTGTGTGTTAAAAATAATAATAATGTGCAGTGATTCAATGTAAAAAAAAAATAGTGAGCGCAATGTAACTGTTATCTGATTACTCGATTAATCGGCAAAATATGTGATAGAGTAATCGATTACAAAAAGAATAGATAGTTGCAGCCCTAGTCAATATATTAAATTACATAAATCTTCTTTGCTTCTCCCTGAATCTTAAATAACCTTCCACATCAACTTGTGTTTTCCCTGCAGCCAAAATGTATCCTTCTCAGACACCTTACTGCTCTGTAATGTCTGGAAGGAAAACTTTAGGCAACACCCAGACCTCACTGTCCACATGTTGTCAAACTTTTTCACTTTCACATTTATCATTTACTCCCTCTAAATGTGAGCAAGAATATCTGCTGCTTGTTACATCTCGTGTTCCTATGCACGCCAATCAAGCTGTTTCTGAAATATAAGTATGGTGTGACCTACTCACTTCATTTGTGGCTTTTCTTTTTTTAGGAATTTATCACAGTTAAGTAAACAAGCTGTCAAAACCAGAAGTCACAGTTGATGATATCCACGTTGACAGTGTCGAGTAAAGCCAGGAAAAGATGTTGAAATCCTCCCCAAACTCTCTGTCGCCCATGTTTACTTACAGCAGAGCCAATCAGCTGTAAAACATGTGCTAAATGTCTGTGATTTCAACAGAACAACCAAACTGTAGCTAAATTTGAGAGGTTGCAGATACTATCAGCTACAGACTGAGCCGTGACCTCACATGAAGTGACCACAGGGACCATTCAGATGTGATTATCAGCCAATAACACAGCACCTGCTTCAGCCTGCACATTTGGATCAAGACTAACAGTTCATCAGAGCTGAGAGCACTTCACTGTTCAGTCTGGACAAAATACACTTAACTACAGTTAGTGACTGTTTAGGTTTTATTGCCCCTTAACCCTTTAAGGCCCAAGACCATAGATCATAGCCAGAAAATTCTAATTTTTTGGAGCTGAAATGTTTGTTTCACTTTCTGCTAAAATTCATAAAAATCAAAATGTCCATAAAATTCAACATATAGATTTTTCATATCTCATTTGATGCATTAGGTGTTTTTGGCAACTGATAATCCATTTGAGAACATTTTTTATCATTTATCTGATTGTATTCAGATGTTTTTATTTTTTTTTGTAATTTGTTGATCATATTGAGTAGAAAGATACAATTGGCTTTATAGGGTTAACTGTGTTAAAACATTTCAGATTTAACAGAATCCTAGCAAGCTGCGATTTATAGTTTGTGTTATAAAACTATATCTCATATTTGGTTCTGTATCTCCCTTTTTTACTTTCTCTTGCCCTCAGTTGTCCATCTTCATTACCTCTCTTCTCATTTTCCCTTTCCTCATCGTTCAGTTCTATCCCTCCATCCCTCTGCCTTTGTTTCTTTTTTTTCCCTTACAGTTTTTCACGGTTCTTAACACACGTTTCTCAAAACACTAACGGATTCCTTCAAATTGTACACACAAAGGTTACACTAGACCACATCAAGTCTCCTGTTTGTATCTGGCCAGAGGGCCTCATCCACAACGCAGAGGACAGTCTCTCTGGCATCACCACAGGCTTCCTCCATGGCCTCCTCATCCTCCTCTTCCTCCTGCTCTTCATCCTCGTCTTCCTCCATCTCCTCCTCCTTCTCTCTCTCTTACCCTCTCCTTCTCTGGTTGTCGTCCATTGTTCAGTGCTCACATAAACAAAGCAGAGGCTCAAGGCCCTTTTATGCTGCAGTTCTCCTGACTGAAAATTGCTCACCTGACCTGGGTGTTTAGAGATTTGCATCATTGTGTGTTGTGGGTTGATGCTTTGAGATTTCAATTGGGGTGTGTGTGCAACAACTGGCCATTGTGTGTACAGCTTTGACAACAAGGTGATGTGTAATTGACATCAGAGTGTAAAGAAGAAAAGTCAGAGTCTAATGCAGATAAGGGAGTGTTTAGATGTAGCAAATTGGGCCGAGCAATTGGTACTTGAAGTGAGGGTTTTACAAACTGTGCCAATTATTGATTGTTGTGTGTTAAGAACTGTGAAAAACTGTAAATAAGCTGTAAATACAAAAGAACAGAAAACTAATGTAGCATAAAACCAGTGCTGTCCCACCCTGTCCTCACTTCAGCTGCTTCAGAACCAAGCAAAACACCTTGTTTACACAGAAAACAAACTCTGAAGCCATGAAGTGGTAGCCAGTAGAGGGAGGCAGGGCAGGAACATACCTTTGTTTTTAAAGTAAAGATAGAAAAGGCAGAGATAACAGGTTTCTTGGACAGATGACAACAACTGTTGCAACTATGTTAGTCTGAGGAAAGACGAGAGAGAATTTCATCAACATCCACTGACCAAGTGAATCAGGAGGAGGATGATATGGCTCCAACTCAGATGGACATGTTTCAGATCAGAGAGTTGATGAGTGGAGAGTAGATAGAAAAGAACACAGTGATGACATGGAGGAGGAGAGAGAGCTTGCTGGCATCATTAAGTTTGCTTTCAGATATTAAGTTTGGTGAACAGTTCAGTCTGGGGACAAAGTTTCAACATTATTACATTTTTAGTTTCTCTGGTTAGCTTTCACACTGCGCCTTGTCAACCTAGACCTGTCTTATAGTGTGGATGATTGTTAAGCTGCAGAAATGAGTAAGAATGGGGGTGTTAGTTAGCCAGAGTGGATTACAACCATACTCGTAACGTATTTTAGGTTCTTGCCTTGTGCCGCTGGTCCTGGTTTGATTCTTATCATGTCTTTTCCTTACTTTCTAACAGTTTCTAAAGAGTTTGCAGTATTTTGAGTTAAAAAAAAATGCAGTTATATGTAAGGGGCCTCAGATGATTCTGGGGATGTTAGTCATTTTCCACACAGACTAACACTTGCTAATCTGCTAGAAAAACTTGGGGCTTGCTGTACCAACCATGCTAACGCTCTTGACATTTTCTGTAAATGAAGCTTTCTGACTGTTGTTGTATTAGACCAAATTCAGTCCACAATGCCCTGCTTTCTGGTTCACTGCCCTTGTTTGAGTCCCCTATTGGTTCTGAGTGCTTTCAAGCCAACAGTGAACTACACATGGGTCAGCCTAGAGGTGATCAAGACCCCTGTTTTCCAGATGACCAGAGTTCACAACTCCAAATCAATAATAAAGCTAACCAGAGTTAGCTAACACGAGTTTGTTTGGTTTGGACCAAATGTGTTGAGGGTGTGAAAGTGAACGAAAAGACTGTACCCAACCACTGGTTAAAATCTCAGTACACGTGCACACAGTGTTATTTTTCTAAATTTTGATCACAAATGACCAGATTCAGTACCTGTATTTATTTTTAATATTTTTAAAGCTGTTTGTCCCTGCATTTCTATCCGTTCATTTGTGCAATTCTCTTGAATAATAAAGCTACCTCAAGAATTCTTTAGTAATTTTTATGAGCTTTGCACAAACATCCACCAGTTTAAAGATGAAGAAAGAACATTACACAGGTATTAAAGGGACTGTGAGGAGTTTCTAAGTAATTACAAAAAAGTCTCACTTTTAGATATATGCCTGATGTAAATACACACTTTAAGATGAGTTTAATAGCATCAAAATAAGTTGTCTATAAATATTATTTCTTAGCCTTCCGGTCGGGTCGGACAGGGCTGGACTGGCCTGGATACTCAACTTCAGGAACAAGAAAATTAAAACTAGAGCAAATTTATATTATTCAGACACGTCTTAGAGCACCGGGCTGTAAGTAGACATATATATGTAGCCGGCTATAAAACTACGATACTACGTTTTCCAAAAATTGCTTGTTGTCACACATCAAAAACTACCGCTACGTAACTAGAAAGAGAAAAATTACCTCTTCGCTTTGCATCCTGCATGCTTTATTAGCATCACAACAAACACACGCTTTGGCTTGGGTCTTTTGGTGCGTTCCAGTTGTAGTCAGAAGTAGGAATTTCTGAGTTCCGAGTAGGAAACTGCAACTGGAACGTCCCCCGAAGTCGGTGAAAACCTCGCCACCCCCGAGCTAACAACAGCTAACAATAGCCTGGTAGATCGGCACGTTTTTTTCTGACTTCAACTGGAACGCCGTTAAGTCGGAGATGATGTCACTCCCAGTTCCAAGGTTACTGGAACGCGGCATTACGACAGTCGCCGCGCGTGCTCATGGGTAGCAGAGTCCTTATGTCGCCGGTAATAGATTCTCCTCATAGCACCTTTAAGTCAAAGGTTAAGGTAGGTGGACCTCATGGCTGCCTCTTACTTACAAACAGAATATTTCAAGAATATTTTGAGGAATTTTCTTCAGACTTTATACATTTTTTTTTCTCTGACTCAAGGAAAAGCTGAAAACATGTTTGGGGTACAAAGTCAATATCTCTTTGACCTCAAATCTTGTTCCAAAACACAAACCTACACCTTTAAACAAATAGTTTTTCCTTTAATCATATCAGCACAATAAACGGCCATTCTTCTTGATCCGTTATTGTTCCTCTTCTGGTCAACTGCCCTTCACAGATGCCTCACTACTAGGTGCTCGTTGTAGTTTCATGCTTTTCCACAGCCTAAACTTCCACACTGATAACAGAAACATGAATTTCCACAGAAAAAATCACATAGATGGGATTCCTCTGAGTGTATGGTGTGTGTTTTAGAGTGTGTGTCATGTTGACCGGGGCCTGCTGCCCATCTCACTGACATACTTTCACATCCCAAAACAAAAACACACGGGTCACTTCTCCCTCTGCCCTCATCTGCCCGTCCTGACACCCACGCCTGCCCAGCCTGTCCATCACCAGCACCCATGGGAGAGCAGCAGAGCCAGCTGCATTTCTTACTGACAGAGAATTTCAAGATGTATGGCTTTAGGTTGTTGTGAGATCAGATGTGCCTGGCTGCTATGTGGATCTTTTACTCTTTTTACACTTTTTTTGCAATCCAAGCCACAAGAGATGAAAAAATCATTCTGATCTTAATTCACTGTTACTAAAAGGTGGAGTTTAAACTGCTGTAGACTGCAGATTGGTCACAAACATCATCAATTCCCATGCAACAGAAGTGAAAATGAAAATTACGTGCCTGACCTTGTTCAAAAAAGCCATGGATCAAGGGATGTATATCGTTATGATTTTATTGATACAGATACAGATACTCCTTATCGGTATCAATACTTATCGATACTGTTATCATCACTACAACACGTAATTTTGTGTAAAGAATAAAGACTTTACAAGATATTAAAAGATTCAACCTTTTATTACCACAAGGTAATAATTAAGCTTCAACAGAATAGAAGTAATGCATTACAAATGCTTCTCAGAGGCAAAAAGAAAGCTAAGGAGACGGCAAAACCCCTTCATGCTGCCCAACAGTCTGCATGTACAGACAGACCCATATATCAGTGGGGCTAAAATCCATGCTGTAATGATGACTACTAGGGCTCTCACTTTATATTCTATATTCCAATAACCATTCAAATATGGGGTTAAATATCCATAACCAAATAGTAAATAAATATTCAAATGTAAAATATTGAGTGTAGCAGCACATCAGGCCTGGAGCAGTGGACCGTTCCGTCCAACAGAGGGCGCTGTGAGCGCAGCTTGACCCTCAGTCGCATCCGGTGCTCTCTTGACCTCAGTAAACAAAGAGTTTTCACTCCGAGCGGACATGAACAGCTCTGAATGTTCTGAGGAAAGCTGTTAGGAAGTAGTTTTGGTTCTACACCGTTGATGGCAAACTTAAAAATCAAAGACCAGGCTGTGTGTTCTGTGAAATGCAGTTTAGTCACTCGTCCTCACATTTTCATCCAAGCTATACGCCCAAGTGCAGCGGCGCTTCGTCAAGAGTTTAACCCCGTGTGACTGTGTTGTTTTTGGCAGGGTCTTTACCCAAGGGGTGGATAATAGAGTCTCTGTTGGTGCTGCAGTCTTCAGTGTTAGCCGGGCTGCTAACTCTACTCGTGTTGCTATAGCAATCAAACAGCCCGCACTCCTTTAGCTTTATACTATGCGCACGCTCCAAGTGTTTGGTGATGTTGCTAGTATTTCCCCCCTTGGACGCAACTTCTCTCTGACAAAGATTGCATCGGGCTGAGTTTTCATTAACTTTGCTAAAGTGAGCCCAAACCTTCGAGCGCTTAGCCCTCACCGACATGCTTGAGCCAGACGGCGGTAGTGTCATAACTACAGGACAGTTGAAGAGACATTAAAGTACCGATAACAGTACCGTTTTTCCAGATTCTTAAGGGTATTCGGACCCCTGGGAGTCCTTCAGTGTCACTCTTTGTTTACAGTTGTGCTCTTCTTCAGACTGTTTCACTGTGTCCCTCTACTGGGAGGTCATGCATTTACATCACCGGCACGTCCCTCTCCTCCCGTCTCAAATCCTTTCCCTCAATTGAAGCAACAGCTGGTGGTGGAAAGGCAGACAAGCTCATGGTTGACTGGTCCAAATCATGTTGAACTGCGCTGAACCAAACCAGACCACCCAGTAGAGGCTACAGCACGCTCTGACATCAGCGTCTGAACGTAGCGTTCAGGTGAATGTGACCTTGTGGGTTATGGATCTAGAGAGGTCAGATGACCAGAGGTAGTACACCAGATCAAGTCCACTGTTTATTATACACATGGTATACATAGGTATCTCTCGTAGACTGATGTGAAGACAAAAATGCTGTTGTCCATCTTGTTTGTGTCAGAAAAATAAGCTGATATGACAGTAATGGGATCATCTTAAAGGAGAGACCAGCAGGGATTGATTTAAAGATTGGTTTTGGTTAAATAAGAGTTCGTCTTTTTTAATCTAAGCAAAACAAACTTTTAACAGAGGGTTTCATGCAGATCTGTAAACATGTCGCCCTGCTTCTTGATGCTCTGGCATCTGCTGTAAATCAGTCCACCATTGATTGCTGATTGATTCACTGAGAGACTGGATGAGTGACGACGTTCATCTCAGCGTTGACTCTCCTGTCTCCACCTTCAGCTTCATGCTCAGCCTCATCCATCCCTCTCAACACTTCAGCCACAGGCTGCAGATTAAAGCCGCCCTCATCTGGATCTCATCAATTTAGGCCGGCCTCATTGTTTTATAGGTTATTCTTCATTCAGGAGGAGAAGGGGGGATCTCCAAGGGACTTAGAGCTGCACTGCATGGAGGCTGGAGGAGAATGAAAGAATCTTGTTTTCTTGAGGCTAAAGTGGACGAGGCAGCGTGTTACAGTCCATCCTGTAACAGCATTCAAGTCTTCCTTCACATTCTGATTGGGTGTGTTTGATGTCTGTTGCATGACTGTGCTGCTCTCCAGCTGTAATGTAACATGTGGAGGTTGTTGTGGGATGGCTGCACGGGCGTCATTGCCAGACACCATTAATCAATTTGAAGAGAAGCTGTTTCTCAATAGTTGTTGCACAATATGTTGCAAAATCTCAGCATCCAATGAGCTGTTACATCACGAACACAGAGAGATTGTAAAGGAGTCACTTTGGCTTAAGTCACTGTTTTATGTTTACTCTGATCATGAGGATGGAGGTGGGCGGTGTCATGTTTGTTGTGAAGCTTTCTTTAAACGTGGCTGGATTATACTTTCAGTAAACACATAACCTGTGCAGGACCAGTGAGCGCTCAGGCTTATGGGTTAAAATGGAAAAAAGATTGTAATTCTAATTATCGCATGGGGGTATTCTATACAGACATTAATTAAACTGTTCATGACAAATTCAGGTAATTAGGCTGACAACTGAAGAGGGACTGTCTCATATCAAATATCTTTTTGTTCAGGTTTTGATTAAAACCTGTCCATGTATCCAATACATCTTCAGATTATTACGACCACACTGTGACCAGGTCGAAGAGGATTTAAGGCACAGTTGTTCTCTGTGTCCTCAAAATATGAATGCACCAGATTTGTGCCTGACCATTCCTCACTTTTGGACAAACACTATCCATGAGGGTGCATGTTTGTTTGCAATGCAGTATGTCAGATTTTCACATATAACAATAGGAAGATAGGACAGACACCTGTGCTGCATATCAAAATGCTTTGGAACATTGGGTCCTTTAGTATCCACAGCACAATCATAGTCATTATTATTCCTATTTTTCCGATATCATCAGTTTTTGTCTGTATTAACTTGTTACTTGTAAGATAACACTATAATAACAGCAAATTAAAGCTTTGTGATTACAGTTCTGAAACAGTTACACATTTTCAGATGATGAATGAGGAATTGCTTAGTTACCGAGTTTCCAGCAAGTGAAGTCTTTGCCCACATCAGCTATCAAGGTACAATGTACTGTGTCAAATAGGGATGCACTGAAATGAAAATTTGTGGCCGAAGCCGAATAAAGTATAAACGCTTGGCCGAATACCGAATACCCAATGCAGAGGCAAAGTAGTTCACTATATTTTTTGATAGAGCATTAATAGCTTAGAGTACATTTTTAGACATGTTTTTAAAAGAAAGTAATTGTTTATTGAATATAGTGACATTTTTTCATATTCCAGTAGCCTTTGCTTTTTAAAAAAAGCCCAACAGAGTTTTTCATTCATATTAAGCCTTCAAACAAAACAAAACACGCATTACAAAAATACTAAAGTGCATTGAAGTGGATATAAACCAATAAACCAATAATACCAACAAATAAATAATTGTCCTTTTGACACAAGTCTGCTTTAAGGCTGTCACTTTATATTCGATATTTGAATAACTGATAGAGTATGGGAATAAATATCTATAACCAAATTGTAAATAAGAATTTGAATATAAAATATTGAGTGTGGCAGCATATCAGGCCTGGAGCAGTGGACCGTTCCGTCCAACAGGGGGCGCTGTGAGCACAGCTTGACCGTCAGACACATCCGCTGCTCTCTTGACCTCAGTAAACAAAGAGTTTCCACTCCGAGCGGACATTAACAGCTCTGAATGTTCTGAGGAGAGCTGTGTGGAAGTAGTTTTGGTTCTACACCGTTGATGGCAAACTTAAAATCAAAGACCAGGCTGTGTGTTCTGTGAAGTGCAGCGGCGCATCGTCAAGAGTTTAACCCTGTGTGACTGCGTTATTCTCAACTGAGTCTTTAACGAAAGGGCACATAAGAGAGTCTTTGTCCCTCACTGTGGGGAATCGAATATCTTCGATTATTTGGGTGCATGATTGAGTTTGATTTTTAGGAAAAGTGACAGCCTTAGTCTGCTTAGCCACAGTCACACGCAGTGACGTAGTTTTTGTCGAATGTGGCTTTTTTTGCATTATTCGCCTGAATATATTCAGCCACCGAATATTCGGTGCATCCTTAGTGTCAAACTAAAAAGTTGAACCGAAATTCAAAGTTTCTTCTTTATTTTGTTTTTGAACCCGTCAAAGATCTAAACACCAACATGTTCTACTGTATAAAAATTTAAAGTTGCTGTGGATCAGTTTTCAAGAGGGGAAAGTTAAAGCAAGTTTAATTTGTTACATTTGGTGAATAAAAATACATAAACTTATCAAAATTATAATGAATGATACATTAAAGGTAACCAACTAGTTTCTTGCCCAACAATTATCACTCATGTTTGACTCAACTCTGGCCTCATGTGACCCTGACTGATCCTAACAAATAGAAAGTATGTTTATCATTGTGGTCTGAAAATAATCTTTTTGTCTTTCAGGAGGAAATGCTGTGACGGGTTCAGGTTCGTGATGGGCCAGTGCATACCTGAAAGTAGGTAAACCAGACAAACTCAGTCTAAATCTTATCTGCTCTTCATGTTGACACAGTTTCCCTCTGCAGCAGGTCACAGATTATGATCACAGTCTGAGACCACACTGATCTGATTACCATGTCTGTGGTTTATGGACTTTGGTCAGTGAGGATCCATCATGCTTAAAAAGTCGTTACACTAGCATGAACCACATGGGTGCACACTGAGACAAACAACACAACAGCCAAAACTGAAGCCACACACTGAGCAGCCAAAACTTTGTTTTCATCTACAATGGAAAAATGATAATTGTTCTAACTGGACTTATGTAATCAAGATCAGGGACTCTGATGAGCCAGTCTGTCAGGCAGGTTTACTGTGTAACTCAATTTAAGAGCAGTGTTAGACTTCAGCCACTCGAGGGCGCTGCTGCTTCATAAACATCTGTCTGAGGACACAAAGCAGTCCAACTGCTGTGTGCATGGATTACTGCAGCTGAGTGGCTACATGAGTTGTCTTTAAAATGAGAACACCAACTTTTGCTTGAGTAATTTTGTGGGAAGTATTGTGCATCACAGCATTTTACACAAGGCTGTGCAGCAGAGGGGGAATAAGGGGAAAGTTTTCTAGGTCTAAAGTCTTAAGAGCCCATGAAGGTTAGAGACGAAGTCTATTTTAAATTAAGACCATAGTTTCCTGGTTTACTTTCAGCCTAAATACTCATAACTTTTTTTTAAAGCAGAAGAAGATAATTGCATTTGTTGTTTGCTGTTTCAAAGTGTTAAGCACCCCCACCTACAATGTAATTGTAATACATTTTGATCTTAGACATTTTACGCCTTTGTTTGAGTGACAGGACAGTGGGTATAGTTTAACATACCAAAATATACCAAAAAATAGGCATTTCAAACAGAAATCAGTAATGATGACTATTTAAATTATTAAAAAGAAGTAATGATACTTAAAGGAAATTAAGATAATAATAATAATAATAATAATAATAATAATAATAATAATAATAATAATAATAATAATAATAATAATAATAATAATGTTTACTTTAATTGTTTTTTTTGTTTTTTTTAAAGTATATTTTTGGGCATTTTGTGCCTTTATTGATAGGAGAGAGACAGTGGATAGGCTTGTGAAAGGGGGAGAGAGAGTAGGGGAAGACACTCTGCAAACTGGTCACAGGCTGGATTCGAACCTGGACCTGCAGAAGCAAATACATGGGGTGCTAACCACTATGCCAAACCAGCACCCCTTAATTGTTATTATTATTACTACTTTGACAATAAAACCCATACCGATAATGATAATAGTACAAACTTATAATAATAAATTAAGTGAAATACAATGTAGGTTAAAAATAAGAAATCAAAAGTCGCTCAGTGACACAGTATTTTGTCTTTCAAATCTGTTCTTATGTTGGAAGTCATTGTTTTCCAGGAAGTTGTAACAATGATCTTTATATTCCAAAGCAGATCAGGTTTGTTCACTGAGAAAAGTTCAACCGCTGAAGAACAAGACAGAGACTTGATCTATTACACCACTGGAAAACACCACATGACGTTTGATTCTTCGATTAAACATCGATGCAGCATTCAGCCTTAAGAAAACAGACATTAGCTTGTTTATAAGCTTGTAACAGGATAACTAAAAGTTATTTACTCAATTTGATACAATTTTCAGAAAATGATGGCACAAGAAAGAAGTGATTTGGTTTTTGGTGGTGATCTGAATCTGGATTTTGATCCAGGACTTTTTCAATTTGTTCACATGAGGAAATCAGTCAGTTTTTCACATTTTTGAGAATAACTTGCTCTACAACAGAAATTCCTTGGCAGAGGTTTGCACTCTCAGAGCACCTCTAGTTTTACATATTTCAAGCCAAACAGCTGATCTTTGATCAAATTGTTTGTGTTATTGTGGGTGAAATATAATTCCTACACTATTTTGACAAAGTATCTTATGGCCCTTTCCCATTAGCGCTACTCTACTCTACTCGACTCTACCCGGCTCTACTCTACTTGCCTCGTGCTGCTTTTTCATTAGCCCCAGTCGCCTGCCCAATGGAGTGCAGTGTCGCTGTAAACAGCTGAGCAGAACTGCGGTGGCGTAATTTTGAGCGCGACACAACAATCTGTGGCTTTTCGTCACAAACCGAGTAAAAAAGGAAAGCAGAAGAAGGCTGCGAAGCCAAGGACGAGAGCAATCCAGCAGCAAAGAAAAGACGTATGAGGGTAAGCTAATGGTAGCTACCGCTAGCATGGTAGGTTGTCGCGCTCATGACTCGTCGATGACAACATTGTCTGACCGATCAGTCGCCGGCAGTCGGTGACGTCATCTTTTAGTATGGACTCAGCTCGCTCGGAACCAGAGCGGAGTAGGTACTAAAACTAGCTTGTTTTAGGAGGTACCAGGCTAGTGGAAACACGCTGCTAATCGAGTAGAGCCGAGTAGAGTAGGGCCAAGGCGTGCTAGGGCCAAAAGTCATTTCTCTCCAGCTGTGGTTCTTTAATCATGACATAGATATGCTGGTAAGGTTAATATTACTTCATATAGTTGTACCCAAAGTGCTGGGGGTTTTTTTCTGAGTATATTTGTCCTCTTTAAACTTCTGGAGTGTATGTTTGTGTGTCAGTGTTCGTGTCAGGCAGTGGTCCTGACTCTACCATGCTCCTTATTCTCCCTCTCTCTGTAGGTGTGGATGTGTGTGCAGCGTCGCCCTGTGAGCAGCAGTGCACGGATAACTTTGGACGTGTTGTGTGCACGTGTTACCCCGGCTATCGCTTTGACCGGGACAGACACCGAAACCACAAATCTCCGTACTGCCTGGGTTAGTCTTCTCCCTCATCCCCACACTTGGTTATTTCACACTTCATAACAGACAATTGGACTCGAGTCCACTTTAGTCGCTAATGAGACGACTTGCAACTCGACTCGGACTCAGGAGGTAAAAACTCAAGACTCGACTTGAACTCGGGAGAAAATGTCTCCAGACTCGACCTGACTTGAGACATGATTCAGAAAATTGCACACTCTCAGGCTTTATATGAAGAGCCAGACAGGAGATGTACACCACTCTTTCCTTTTAGGTTCACTTTATTGATGCTCCATTCACAGTACACTTGTCCGTCACCTATTATTGTCCCACACACGACACAGTACTACACACATAGGTTCCTACCACACACCCACTTCTGCTACAGTGATGATCAGTGGGCAGGGTGCGCGGGACGCAGGTTTCAAATTGGCAACCGCTCTGTCTTCTGTGCCCAAAGTTATTTTCTCTGCAAATAAAGAATTTCAATTAGAAGGAAAATGAAGACACGGCAAGTGCACGACCTGCAACGCTTCTATAAACGAAAAAGAGGGCACAACATCGAACTTTATCCTCCACCTGAAGACACATCTTGGAAACGTTCCTGCCGTAGGTCAGTATGGCAGGAACGTTAGCCCGACCAGTGGTCAATATGAAGGTAGCAAGGCTAACATTGGTAAAGAGGGTGTACGTGTGTTTTCTCTTACACATGCCATTTCTGTAATGTAGTCTTTCCCGTCTACCCAGGTCTAAATGATCTGACATTTAATGTCTTCATGGATAAATGAACAGCTTTATGCTGCTTTAATCCAGGCAGACGAGTCTGATGCTGTTTTTTGACATTGACCTTGGGAAGATAAGGTTTCTCTCTTCTAGATAAAAATCTGAGTGCGTTTTGGGTGGACTGGGGAACAATGGAGAGGGACTCGACCTGTCATAACCTGTGACTCGGTTCAACTCGACTCGACTTGCCCACGACAGAAAAAACATATAAGTTATTATGAAGCAATTGTCTGCTTCATAATAACTTATATGGTATGTTTTGTAATGCTTAGACCTTGTAATGTTTAAATTGAAATGCCATTTCTATAGTAGCTCAATAACAGTCATTTACTCTTGCATGATGTTTAAACCAAAAGATTGTGAAAAGTAGGTTTGGTCCTTAATATTATCACAAAGATCAGAGCATGTATGTTTCCTGCTACAGCTCAAAGAAATAAAAGACTTGTTTTCAATTACATTATATAAACATTATGAACATTATAATTCTACATGTATATACTCTAAATCACATGCAGACTTAACATTTAAAAAAATGCTCAAAAACATGCAGATACGTATGCATCATTTCAAGATAAATATATTATATTAAAAAAAAAAAAAAAATGTACAAGTTAATTTCTTTCACACTGTTTATTTCCCTCTCTTTCCACACTTTGATGCAGACATAAATGAGTGCGAGCAGACAGACGGCAGCATCTGCGACCATGAGTGTGTGAACACGATTGGCAGCTTCCTGTGTCACTGTCGCAGTGGATTCATACTTGCACCTGATCAGCGCTCCTGCATCCCTCTACACAACTGTAAGTTTATGTCCATCAGACAGTAAGAGCTCGAGTTTATACAAAGTTAAATCTAAAAGACACGGCAGACATGCATGGTCATTTTACAAGAATGATTACTCAGTTAATGAAATGTATCTCCTGCTACTTTTCCTTAAAGTGAGTTCATCAGGAAAGTCGGACACTCTGATGAGCGCTGGTACCTGCTCATTCACCTGTCAGGATTTTATGAACATGAAAAACAGCCTCCTGCAGCTTAAACTTCGGATAGGAAACACTCAGGCAGCAAATCAGGTAACAGGAGAAGAAACTTTTCTCCTAGGTCTGTGTTTTACCAAGATTCACCGTTAAAGGGTCCTTTCTAATCTCCTCTCTCTTTTCCTGTGCAGGTACCAGGACTTGCAAACAGCAGTGACAAACCGTCTCCTCACGGGCGTCCAGGAAAAAATCCAGACAGTCCTTGTCTTCCTGGTCTACCTGGCCCTGCAGGAGCTCCTGGAGTCCCTGGTAAGTAAAAGTATTGCCAACTATTGAACCAAAGGATGCTTTCACACCTTCAGCATGTTTTTTCCAATAAAAACCTATCGATAAAAACCATGGGCAGTGATCTCGCTACAAACGGTGTCGCTAGCAGCTTAATGACATTTACTGTAGCTATTTGGTAGCATTTTTTTCTTGGTCAAACAGTTTTTCAGTAGTTTGGTTATTTCATTGATCAGGTTGTGAGGCAGTGTCCCAACAAGCACCAGAGTGCTCTGTGAAGTCCAAAAACACACATAAAGAATGTGTAAGGGCATTTTCACTTGTTTTGAACCGTGCTGTTGCGTGGTTCGCCCCCCTCCCCTGCTGGCTTGCATTCACACTTGCAACCTCGAACCGTGCCCGGGCCCACTTGTGTATTTACTCAGTTTGAAACAGCAGGGGGCGATATGCACGTAACTGGTTACCAAACCTGCTACGGAGGAGAATGAAGAAAAGGCTACCCTGGTAACCATTTCCTACACCAAATAACCAATGTTTACGTTTCGCTCTCTCTTCTACATTTTCCTTCAAATGTGTTTTTTTATCGTGTTTGAGACGGCATCAGCGACCTTCTGGACCCTCATAAATCATCGTAATCCTCAACCAGAATAAACAAATCGACAAATTGAGCAAGCAAAAGATTCAACCGCGGGATTAACAGGAAGTAATGCATCAAAAGTAGATCGGTTCAGACCACTTTGTTTCACACCAGTGAAACTGCACCAAATGTAGGGAGATGGAGCAGATCGAGACCACCCCTTCATGGAGGTCTCGGACCGGCTGATTTGGTTTGCACCAAAGTGCGGTGGTTGCATTCACGTTGACGCTAACGTACCAAACCCTGGGCCAAAACTCTTTGGTGCGCACTAAGTATGGTTGGACTCAGTGAGCTAAACCGGAGTGAATTATAAGTGGTTTATCAGGATTTTCTGAGTAAATGATGTATAAAGGTTGTAAATAACAACATTAGTATCAATCTGGAGTGTGTTCTTGCCATTCTTTCGCCATTTATTTGCCGTGTTTCACCGTATTTCGTCTTAATAGATTGTCTTTTTCTGTCATAGTTCATGTTTTATGGATTTAATCAATCGCAATTTGGAACTGGGTAAAACAAAAAATAAAAAAAAGTCCTGGACATGGTCTAATATAACGAGCTGTAACATGAACACTAATGCTGCAGACAAACTAAAATGTGTGTTTGTAAAATAGGTTAAATTTATTTTTGGCCGTCTCAAAACTTTGAACATGTTCATTTACAATTGTTTATGAAGAGAATTCTGTGTAAAGTAGAAATTCGTTTTTTTCTTTTCTTGTCATTACACACAGTTTAAGCATTAATAACAAAATAATGACAAATACTTGCCAGAATTGTTTCCTTTTATTTCGAATGAAAAATGTTTAAACAAATTTACTTATAGGACATTTCCTGACACAATAACTGACAAAAAGACAAAAGAACTGTTAAAAGTATAATATTAAAGGGGTTAAATGATTTCAGGACCGTGTTAAAGTGCTTTTTGAACATTTTAGCACACTGCAACAATACCGCGACAATAATGATAACTGCGATAATTTTGGTCACAATAACTGTGATATGAAATTTTCATATCGTTACATCCCTAGCTAAGCCTATTGGTTGTGGGCTGCTTTATGGAATTCTAGTTATGTACAGGCTTACCCACCAACCAATTGAGCCATGGTTTAAGTTGGAGCAGAGAGAGATTTACAGGTCCAGTGCAACATGAATGTTTTGATAAAGGAGCATATTTGTCAAATTTTGACACATCCTAGCAAAAAAGTGTTAACAAACTCGGTGCATCAACACAAAAATCCCACAGGATGAAATACAAACATTTCTAAAGTGTGTGTTTTTGTAGAGATTTAATCATATGAAGCAGTAAAACAAAAACACACTCTTAAACAGGAGGGACAGTTAGTTACTTTTGAGCATTTTGTGTTGGAACTCTATTTTCTTTTAAGCCACACTTTAAGGAAACTGGAGCTTGAATCAATAGTTTATAGAGACTGAGTAGAAACATTTCTGTTTCAGTGTTACATACTTCTCTATATTTCTGTTTTCATTTGCACCATTCAGGACACCCAGGGGAGCCAGGAAAGAGGGGCGACTCTGGGGAGAGAGGCCCACCAGGGCCAAGAGGTCCACGGGGGGACATGGGACCCATGGGACCAGAACCTGACATGACACATATCAAACGAGGTCGTAGAGGTCCTGTGGTAAGACAAAAACAGTCCCTTGATTTAGAAGTTATATTTGCTGCTTGTATGTTGGACCTGTAGTTTAACACTGTGTTGATACTGACACACTAGGTTAGTATTGAAAGTATGACAGTAAATAAAATGTTCTGACTAAAATAAGACAGTACTTTTTGGGTCAAGTCGATTTAAATCAACCTCCTCATGCCCGTGTTTTATGCTTCATACAGGGACCTCCTGGGGCAGCTGGAAGAGATGGACTGAAGGTCTGTTCAACTGTTTCCATCATCCAGTGCATGCTTGTAATCATCATCCAACTGTGTGGGTGTTCCACTACAAAGTGTTATTTAATGTCTGTTTCTCATCTGTAGGGTGACAGAGGAGCCCCTGGTCCCAGAGGACCTCCTGTAAGTATTCATGTGGTTATAATCACCCAAAATATGTTTTACATCTACTTAAGCAGGTCATGAATGTACGTCTATTTACATGCTAAAAGTTAAAGTAGGACACTGAATTTCTAGTCAGCAAATTTTCTAGTCAGTTTGTTAGTCTATTGTTACCAAAAAAATGTAAGAAGGCAAAATAGGATTTTATTGGAAAAATGTTCTGCCATTAAACTCATTTCTTACATAATAACTGTGGTTAATTTATTTCTGGTGTCTCTGGCTTCTTACAGCCTGTACTTCCTGTATGGACTTAAATAAGCACAGCATTTGAACTGCTATCTCAAATCAATAACAGTAGACGTTTGTCCTCCCTTCCGTTTGTCTTGTCTTGTCCTGTCTGTCACTGTTTCCCATTCTTTCACACTGTGGTGTGGCACGGCCCTCCCCTTCAGCTCACATCAGGGGTTAAATAAAGTTATAAAAGATGGAGTAGCCTACAGGGAGGGCTGGTGATGGTCACTGTAGCTGACACAGTGCTCAGCAGAAAAGATAATGCAGACAAGAGAAAACAAAAAAAAAACATTTTAACTGTGGTGGGTTGTAACTAGTGTTGTCAGGAGATTAAAAAAACAGAGATTAATTGATTATGACCTGTAATTAATTAATCTAATGAGTCACTCCTCAATCTCACTTAAAGAATTGCTGAAAAAAAGCCTCAGCTTGGGGTATTCTCATTGAAAAATGCATTAGATTATTGCTGCCGATCAAAAGATTGTTCTCCATCCCTCAAAATCTAAAGCACAAAAAGCCCAATGCATAAAAAATCTTTAATAAAAACAGCCGTGTGTAAAAGTGATCTCCATGGATGCAGCAAGACCTGCAGTTTGATCAGAAATGGACTTGATTTCTCCTTTAAAAGAGGAGCAAAGAACATCACTTCAAGCTTTCTTATGGGAAACTTTCCTCTTCCCCACTGCTGGAGATGCGGCAATGCAGCACGAACGATGCCGTAGTCATGGTTACCCTACATTATTAAGATTTGCTCTCCTCAGAAGTTTACCGGGAGAGCTTGGTGGGTTTTGTCTTTGATGAGATTCATGTGGCAGATGATACATCTGTGTGGTATAATTTAATGTAAGATAAGACTTTGGTCGAAGGACTGAAGTTCTCATAGTCTGAGATAACGGGGTCAAGCTGCTACGTTATACTGTGGCTTGATGTGATTGGTCTGTGAAGAGTGTGACAAGTAGACTGAACGTCTAATGCTCTGATAATTTAAGGGTCTGCCCTTTAAAAATACCAAAACATAGGAATGAGATTAAAAATGAGTACTGCGATCAAAAAATGTAACGCATTAAGCTGACTCATAGGATGTCAAGCAGTTTTATCTTTACATCATCTTATGCAATGCAGTCATAGTTAATGCAATCAATGAGAAACCTGGATGTCTTCATATTTTTACGACACTCTGGAGGTATTCATAAACGCTGCTTCTTCACAGAGCAGATCTGAAACTGGCCCTCACCACTGTTAATGTAGAGTATGAGACTTATTACGAAGCAAGCTTGATGGTAAAATGAAAGCAGTAAGACAATTTGGTAGCACTTTACTTGAAAGGTCTAGTTTATAATGCATTAGAAGCACATGTATAAGACGTTATGAAGCATTATTCATGCATTATAAGTGTCATTATAATGGTGTTTGACCATGTATAAGAACTTATACCAAGGTTTATAAAGTATTACAAGTGTGGACGTAATGTATTATAATCAAGCCTTTATAATGTTTTATACCTGCATACTCAAGTGACAAGTGTTTTGAATGAGGAATCTGAAGTCCCGGGTCCCATATAACAATCCACCACTCTATTTTCTTTTAGAGTAAGAAGTTATCAAGCTGCAGTCTTTTAAAAAAGTCTATTTAAAGTTTAAGTAAAGTCCAAAGCATATGGAAAACATGAATCGTCTCATCCTTGTTTTATCCTCTTTGTTCGCAGGGACCGCCTGGCTCCTTCGACTTCCTGCTACTAATGATGGCTGACATCCGAAACGACATCATCGAGCTTCAGGAGAAGGTGTTTGGGGAGCGCAGAGGCATCTCTCTGGACAGTCCTCCTCATTCCAGTGGAGATGTGGATTTTGTAGAGTGGGGCTCCGGACAAGGAGACCTAAGGCTCAAAACTTGACCTTCCACACACAACAACCCACCTGTAAATATCCCTGACTTGGCTTGTGGGATGAACTGGGAATGCAGCCCCCATCAAACTCCCCTCTCCGCCTCAGATGGTGAAACAGGGAGATACGAGGATTTTGATCACGGAAATTGGACCACAGCCTCTCTTTAACCTCTTGAGCACCGGCTGGCTCCCGTTCACAAGCCGTGGTGTGTGTGAGGGGCGTGTGCGTGCGTGTGCACAGCATGGAGTGAGAAAGATGCTCCCTGTGCCTTATTGTCTGAGCTGTGCCTCTGAGCTGAACCACTTCAAACAATGAACTTTATCGTCTACATCTCTTCCTGTTCCTGAGTCTGTCCATGGAGGCTCTGCTGCTGCTGACAGTCTGCCTGCAGGGCGTCGACACAAAGAGCTGGGGCCCGCACTCTGAGCCCCTCTGCACCTGCCTGCAGGAGCCAGGCGTCCCATCTGAGCTCTGCAGATACATTCTGCTCAGAAGAAACTAAAGACACCACGGTAACACTTTACTTTAGAGGTCTGCAAATTTCATCGCACTTAGGTAATAATAAGGCAAAGTTTTTTCTTATTTCTTTGGAATTATCCCCAGAATTTCATGAGAATTTGGTGAAAATTAGCACTTAACTTCTTTAAAATAATGTCCAAATTTATTGTGGCAAGTCAGAATTGGTAGGTTACTGCTATTTTCCAGTTTCTTTGAAATTTACTCCAAATTGCAAGGTAAAAAGGTGACGATTAGCAAATAATTTATTTGGAATTAAAAAACAACCCACCACAAAATGTTTTTAGAAGTATCCCAACATTGACCAACAGCGGTTTTGTCACGTGACCTGCAGGCGAGATGGCTGCTTAGAACACTTGCCCCTGCCCCTTCTCCCATTTTATTTAGGAAACTACCCATAACCCGACTTTTATCTTGCATTTTTGACTCAGTTAATGTTGTGTTAATACTTTTTGCCAAACAATGCCGAAAGGAAAAGGGAAAATTAAAGGAAAGCAACAGGAGGAGGGAGACGAATCCGACCATTCTTCCCACCACGAGGCTGACGGTGAGGCGACTAGCAAGATAGCTACCATGATTGCTGAAGCAATGAAGGGCCAGCGTCTTTTCATCGAAAAGCAGTTCACTGGCTTGAATGAAAAACTTGATGACAGAAGTATCCCAACATTTCTGCTATTTCCAGAGAAGCAGGTGATAAATAGCTGCTTAGTTCTTGAAAACAGAAGTTAGGTTGATTGTTTCCTGTGATAATTAGCTTTGAAATGATAAGTAAATATTTCAATTTCCCAATAAGCAGTTGATAGTTAGCTATTTTTTTTATTTAATTTCACCAAGTTCTTTAGTACCGAGTTTGTTGATATGCATAATTTAGATCACATGCATAATAGAGATGAATGATATTACCTTATGATTAGGCCTATATCATAGGCCCACCACAAAGCATTTTGTGGTGGGTTGAGATTTAATTTCAAATAAATTATTTGCTAATTGTCACCTTCTTACTTTGCAATTTGGAGTAAAATTCAAAGAAACTGGAAAAAAACGGTAACCAATTCTGACTCGCGGCAATAAATTTGGACAATATTTTCAGGGGTAATTTCAAAGAAATGAGAAAAAACTTTGTCTAATTATTACCCAAGTGCAATGAAATTTGTAGACCTCTAAAGTAAAGTGTTACTGACACCACTTCATGAGATTCACAAGTGTTGCAGTATAAATACAGGACTGAAAACGTCATGTCTATAGTGTATTTTTAATACTGTCCAATAAATCAGCTCATGTTCAACAATTAAAACTATTTACTGCAGCAACATGTTCATTTTTACTTGCACAGGTAACAGCTGATGGAGAGTAAACTGTGAAAAAGAGCACATCAGGAGTTCCTCTCTCTTTCTGTATCACCCCAATCCAGCAGTTTTAAATCATTCAGGATTTTTTGTGTCTGATTGAAGCGAGCCAAAACTTCTAATCTAAATAGGCCACTGAAGCATGATTAGGGGAGAGTGGGGTAAGATTAGCTGATTTTCACTTTTGTTGTCACTGAGGTAAGGAGAAATGCAACAGAGGTAAAATGAAAACAAACTCTTATTTAAGGATGTTTGCTATGAACTGAAATTGTATGGACATGTCAATGAGTAAGAGCCTAGAAACTGTGGCCTCTCAAAATAAAAGCGCTCCCGTGGCTCAACTTGCCCCAGGTCAGGGGTAAGTTAGGCCAAGTCTGTGGGTAAGTTGAGCATGTGACTTCATACCTTTAAATCTGAGAATTATAAAAAGATCATGTATTGCTGTCAAAAGAGTCATTTCACAAGAGATTGTTCACTTCACAAAGTCACATTTATTTTCCTAAATCTAACTTTAACAACCTAGAAAAAAACAGTAATTTAAAACTTTTAGTGCCATAAATTCACACATTTTGCAACTTTTTGGGAAAATTAGATCCTCATATTAAGTAAAATGAGTGTCAGCAAGTCTTTGAACAACAAAACAGACACACAATCAGCACTTGGCAGAAAGAAAACTATTATTCATTTTAGAAAAGTTACATTTAGTTGTATGCTCTAAAGTTTTTACAAGTTGAGACTTGCTAAATATACTCTGGTTATTAGGCATTATGGATGCTGTTATAATGCATTATAAATGTGGGCTTCATAGAAAGTGTTACCAAAACCTTTAATTTACAGGGTTAGAAACATTAAAAATCAAACTAACCAGTGGAATCCCAACACTGTGGTGATGCAGCTCTAAAATGATCAGTATACGGTGAACTGTAGCGGCATATTTTGCACACGGTTGTTGTTTTGTCCGCAATCTTCTCACCGTTCTCTCGTCTTTTACATGGGAAGCCAAAATAGGTCCACACAACCGATTTATTTGACGAAGGAGCGTCAGCTAATTTCTCCACTTTGTCTTCCTCCATATTGAAGCGAGTGTTTTGCTACGGTAGGCGAGGAGGTCAAACATCACGAGTCGTGCGCGTGCCCCTTCACGTTTTTTATTTCGTGCATCTTCTAATTTTATTTCGTCATTTTTTTGTTTCGCGAAATTTTGTGGCACGAAATTTCGTTTCACCCCTAACATACACTTAACGAATATTCAGCAATTGCAAGATTGCATCATGTGGATATTGTCCAAGATCTGTTTTTGACGCTATGCCACTAAGAGCTATTTCAGCTCTGAAGGCAAAAGAGGTCTAAACAAGGTGTAACTTATACGGGAGCCGGTGGCTGTGTTGGGTTGATTACTGTCATCATGAGCATTTGACTTTATGTGTCAGCCCTGTGATCAGTCAATGATGTTTGCACCTTTTACTCAATGACAGTTTGGATCATATCTCTGAGCCATACCTGTCAAGTTTTGGATTTGAAAATAAGGGAAATTTTCCAGCGCTTGCTGTGAGCTGTCCCACCACCCCAACCAAGCTCCAGTATCCCTTACATTTTAAGACAGGAGTACAAGAAATATAAAAACAACTTGTCAACAGCTTACTAATTAGTTAGGTGATCAGAATCTTATAGGCCTACCTTTGTTGACATTGAAATGCTGTGAACATTCCTACATTAGGAAAGTAAATTCGCTGTTCCATTTCTCGAGATATTTACAGGACTTCTTTGTTTTTTTGGTAGGAATGCCTTCTCCCTCCTCACATCCATCCATCTCTCTCCTCTGTTGTCCCGGGTCAACTGCCACCCAGGCTACTGCAGGTGGCAGTTGACACGAGGCTAGTGACAGTGTTCAGTTAGGAGCAGAGGCAGAGGAATGTTTTTTTTTAATACGGGAGAATTACAGGAAAATAGTAATACGGGAGGACGGCCAGAAAGAGGGGTAAAATAAGGTAGTTTCCCGGCCAAAACGGGAGGCTTGACAGCTATGCTCTGAGCAGGACAAGTCGAACACTCTCAACCCCTGCAACAATCCTGACATCCACATCTCATCTCTGTTTTAGTCTAGTTCTTGTGTTTACAAATGAATTGATTTAACTAAATGTATTCTTGGTTTTTTTTCCTTTTTTTTTGTCAATGCCCATGGAGTTTCAGAGGCTGAGTGTTTAGGTATGACACTTTCTCTATCCCCTGTAGTCCTTAAATTGGCCTTTTATCCTACAACGCAGCCTGGAGTGAAGCTTCTTAAACAGCAGAGGGTGCTAACTCACTGATAATCCCTTTAAAAAAATCAGCCGTATCACTTTAAATACCAACCAACTGAGACAGCCAGGGTGACAGCCAGGTCTCCGAGTACTCATACACATAATTATCATGCATAAATATTCATAGCTTCCCAAACATGTGAGTTATGTAGAATAAGTAGATCTTGCTGGTGCTCTCTCTCATGTATGTAGGAATATAGCGTGAATGAGTATCATTATGAAAGGTCTCAGTAACAGAGGTCAGCAGCCTGAGAATAAACAGCTGGAGGAATAATCATAGACCACAGGCTCTTCAGAGGGGGCCTGTCTGAGCTCGCACCCACCACCAAAGAAGAATAACAAGCAGTGTGTTTGATGTGTTTAGTGCACCACAGCTCACTGTTTGCTAGTCAGTGACCTGGTCCATGATTAACAGAGCAATGATTGATTCTCACCTGCTTCGTTTTGAATCAGAAATAACAAAATACATTATCAGTAGCAGGAGACACAAAAGAGACTCCAAGATGTACGACTGCCATGTTCAACCCAAAACAAAAAACAAGGAAAACAAGTCCAAGACCAATTTTGATTATTTATCAAACGTGTTTTAGTAACAAAGTCATGTTTGTGCTGACAAGAGTTTGATCTTTAAACAATTTCATAACTCCACTACACAAAATAAAGGTACTTTTTTCCCCATATATATCTTATATGGGTTGTCAAGGTAAAGTACATGTAGCCTATAATTAGTAAGGATACATTTCACCTTTTTTCCCCTGTTTTAAAACACTAACAACCCCCCTCCTCCCCCCAACTAGAGAGTCACATTCACAATTAAATGCAGAAATCAAATAAAAACAAGTGTTGATTATCAGCAAATACAACTCTGTCTCCTCCTTAATGAAAAAGAACAGGAGGAGTGAACAATCAACAACACAGCAATGATAATATTATAATAATAAGATAAAGGGACTTTTAGAGGACTAGACTAAAATGGTTAAAAGCACAAAAACAAAGATTGACAATAGTAAATTTCATATGTTGTGTCTCGCCTCTTTAAATAACTGGTCTACTTCAGCATCCAGTCTGGATAGTAGAAAAAAAATAAAGTGATATAAAAATGACATCAGTTTATATAAAGGTACTTTAAAAGGCAAAACTTTACTTTTTAATCAAAATTTAAAATGTGCATTTTTACAGCTGATGCAAGGTGTCAAACTTGTTTGCCAACACTCACACACACTTACTAATAATGGATCAAAAGAATTTGCACCAAGGACCTGTTAGTTTAAGCCGTGATCAGTGAAGTTGAATAATTTATGAAAAATTAGATTTTTCCATGTGCCTGCCTTATGGGCAAGGAGACATAAAGGAGCGGAAATTAGGGAATTCGGTAACACTTTCTATGAAGGTCTCATTTATAATGCATTAGAAGCACATGCATAAGATGTTATAATGCATGAATAATGCTTCATAAGTGTCATTATAATGGTGTATAACCATGTATAAGAACTTTAACCAAGGTTTATAAAGTATTACAAGTGTGGACATAATGTATTATAATCAAGCCTTTATAATGTTTTATACCTGCATACTCTGTGCAGGTATAAAACATTAAAAAGCCTATAGCCTTGTAAAGCCTACATTATAAAGCCTTTATAAAACATTATAGAGGCTTGATTATAATACATTATGTCCACACTTGTAATACTTTATAAACCTTGGTACAAGTTCTTATACATGGTTATACACCATTATAATGACACTTATGAAGCATTATACATGCGTCATAGCGTCTTATGCATGTGCTTCTAATGCATTATAAACTAGACCTTTAAGTAAAGTGTTACCGGGAATTCTAAGGGTTCCTGAATAAAAATGACTCTAGATATTGGTTTAATATTAGGTTTTTGAAATATTTATTTACTTCTTCTTTTTTTTCATGCAGTAAAGTTATAATCAGGGAGGTCTGTAATTGCCCGCTAACAATATACATTTAATAAAAAGAGGCTCTTGAGAACATAAATTTAAGGATATCAGTTTTGCATATATCCAAATGTAAGAATGAAATGTTGTAAAGAGTAAAATTTTTAAAATAAAAAGATATAAAGTAAGAAAAATGCATCATATCCTAATTTGCTTCAGCGAATCATGAGGACTGATTATATTCTGAATTATATCCTTAAATCATGCCGAGTGCTTAAAATGTCCAAGTGCCATTAAGTTTGTTTTTTAAACATAATTTAATCCACAATTAATTGTATAACATTCAGATGAAATCCTCCTCCATTGTTGTGTATGATCACAGAATTACTTGTCAATAATTCTTTCAAGCTCTTTTTTTTAATGTCATCACATTAATTTATTTGTTTGTTTGACAGATTTGGCTCAAGGATTGGATCCAGTGTGATATTTTTCTTGTAATGTCATGTGTGCTCCCCTGAAATCAGGAAATACAGGAAGAGGCTAGATAAGTTTCAGCTGACGGTGTTTTTTTGGACTGCAAATTAGATTTAATCACAATATGGCTTGTTGCAATTTTCAAATCGCAGACAGTGCAATATTTTTAACCCAACATGTGTTGAACATTTTGGCATTGTGATGTAGTTTCTTGCAATTTCCTGCCTATTTTAACCTTTTTTAACCCAATTTTTACAACTTTATGCCTATCTTGCTCCCATTCATCTTTTTTTTTTGGCCACTGTCAGACCATGTTTGGAATTTTTACATGGTTTGTGAAATTGAATCCCAATTTTGCTGCTATAATCAATTTTCAGTAGTCAATTTTGATTTTTTTTTTTTGCCTTTTTTTTGCAATTTCATTCCTATTTTACACCTATTAACTTTTTTTCCGCTTTCATACAATTTCATACCTATTTTGCTTCTGTTTTTTCACTCCTCCACTTTTTCTCAAATCTTTTATCCTTAGATTGATTTAATGTCATGTTGGTTTTACTATAAAACGATCTACTGCTTATGTTTAAGAATACATAAGATGAGGAACATTAAAACAATCGCAGAGTAAATTGCAATATTGGGGAAAAATATCGCAATTAGATTATTTTCTCAAATCGTTCAGCCCTAGTTTCAGCAGACAGCCTCAGGAGGACACTTGAGGAGCTGGAGTTGTTCCAATTGTCCTAAATTTCAGGTTGCTTTTGTTCTTTTACATAAATTAGAACAGACTATGTTGAAAACTCCATACATGCATGACTATGTACTGACCAAACTTTTCTGTGCAGTATTTTTAACATTTGTGAATTCATAGTTTACCAAAGACATCCAGATATTGTGCTGACTTGGGAAAATCAACGGTCTGCATCCAACCAGTCTACCTCGTGTACCGTTTTATCAAATCCTTGTTAATTTATATTTTAGACTTGCAGTAGAGGAAGCACATTTCAGTTGTAAATGTGTAAAATCAAAATAATTCACTTGGATGATTTATCAGACAGAAAATTGATCTTTCAATTAAGCAACATTAGCCACATGCTCAGCTTTTGTTAATGTTGTTTTCAAGACCAGTAACTAAAGTCAGCCAAGCTGGTCTGTGGGTGGTGTGAAAAAACAGCTGACAGTCATGCAGTCATGTAGTAGACTTATCATGGAAGAAATATAAATGTAATCCTTGAATGAAAAACAGAAGATAGGAAATGTTGGTTTGGTCGATTATTCCTCCCCTTTGATGATATGATATATTCTTTACTCAATATCATTTAAAAGCCTAATCAGTCACCTTTACAACAAGGTACCCCTGGTGTGAATCCTGCATTTGTGAAATTAGCAACACAGCTAACATGTGGGTAGCGCCCCTAAGAAAACAAGCCAAAATCCCTCGCATCTGGAAGCTGTTGTACCATTTCCAAACTTAGATAGGACCAGGTTCTGTTAGGCTAGTGAAGTCAGAGACAGACTTCATGGGTGTCCCAAAAAGACAACTTCCACAGTAAAATGGTTCCCCTGTGAAGCAAGGGTGAGGAACTTTATTCTTCTGGGGGAATAGGGGATTTTGGCACTTTTTGGGGGGGAAAGTGACCTTCCAACATGTATTATAAGAGAGGAGAAATAATCAACCAAAACATTTTATTTGTATTTTTTTTCCTCTGGTCCTTAAAGGTGCAGTGTGTAGAATGTGGTATTTTATACATCCACTGCATTTCTCCAAACAGAAACAGTGAATATAGGAGATATATGTTTCTATTTGTAAGTAAAGTCCGACAAAATAGGAGAACAATCATCCCCATAAAACGTTCGATTTATTCTTATTTAGTTAGAAAAATCTTTATTAAAAAAAATTAGGGCTGTCACTTTAGTGCATTCAAACAAAAATTAATCACAGATTAATCATAGCACACAAACATTTTGATATTGTCCAGCTGGAGGACCCGTACATGGCAGTGGCACATGTCACTTCTCACATGCGTCTCTAGTCAAACCAAACAAAGCCCAGGTGACAACAGGAATGGCATATTTAAGACTTAGTCTTATTTTATTTTTGAATTTATTTATCTATATTTGTACTACATTCTTTAATAATGCATCAGGCCTAATTGTTTTGCTGGATGTCCTCGACCTTTTTCTTATTTTGAATTTGATTTATGAAACACACTTAAAGTGTAATTTCAGTTGCCTGATTGAGCTTAGAATTTTCTGGACAAGTTGCCCTGACTTTGGTTTTATTTAGTCACCAATAAAAATGTGGATTTACAAATCTTCACTTCTTAGTGTATTCATTTGATTAGTCCTGCACTACAATTTTATAATATCCTAGAATTCAAATTCTTTATTTGGGGACTTTAAGCAGATATGAGATTAAAATGTGATTAATTAGATTAATTAATTATAAATCCGGTTATTAATTAGATTAATTTTTTTAATCATCTGACAGCACTAAAAAAAATACATTACCGCGGGCCGCCGTTTCGTGTAGGCCGACATATTGATCCGCCATGTTGACTACGGGTGGTTTTTAGGGACAAAAAGAACGAAACGCGAATCTGTCCGCCGGTTCTGAAATCTACCTGGAATGCAGGCAAAGAAGAGGAGAGGATGGCGGTGGATGCATAGAAAGTTGTTACTCTGTCCTAGGGATTCAAACTGTGTGTATAAACACACACACAACATAAATTGTGTGCTGTGTTCAGGATCCTTTTTGGTCTTCACAGTGTTCCGTTGCTCAGCGACGTGACGTTTTGGCTACGGTTAGGTTCATTCTAGAATCTGAACGCTAGATGTCGCTAAAATTCCACATTCTACACACTGCACCTTTAAACAGATCAAGGACCACTCTTTTTCCTAGACACACTTTTGTGACCCAGTGAAACCAGCTGACCCAGTCTTGGATCCAGACCCTCCAGGTGAGAACCTGATTTATTCTTTATCTGTAGAATTAGTCTGAGAGTTCTGCTTCTTCTTGGTGTGTATGTAGAAATGTTCCAGCTGTGAACGTCTGCTTCAAACTGAAAATGCTTGACCATAAAGGCACAGTCCCCTAATCTTTAAGGTCTGTTTGTCTTTATGAACGTGTGTGTGAGAATGTGTTTAACTTGACAGGCTGCTCACCTCGCAGCCCCGCCCCCTTACGTGCGGTCACTGCTCACAGCCGGAGACGTCGCCGGGGCAACCAGGATCAGGAAAAACAACATGAAACAATTTAAGAAGCATGTCAGTGAGAGAAAGGCAGGAGAGTGAGAGAGATTAGCTCATTTCCTTCACCACTTGTCATGCAATTGGAGGCAGAGAGGCCCTCTAGGGGGCGCCAGAGCAGAGGTCACAAGAGTCCACGCTGCTGCAGAAGTTCACATACCACCCCTGATAATACATCTGTCAGCTCCATTATAATGAGACAGGAGATAAAAGAGGCATGCTTTCAGAGAGAGAGGCTGTGATTTATCTCACATTTGCATCAATAATCATGAACCTTTAATTTTTTAGCTTAAATAAATGATGTGAAGCACTTTTTTAATAGAAGCATTCACAGCTTTTCAGTCATTTTAATCCTCTCTGGACTCCCGCTGATGCATCACATCATGGCCCTGTCTGCTGTTGGGATGTTCCAGCTCAATCGTTGTTGCACCGTGAGTTGTGTAACTATTTGTTGGCATCTTTAGATGAAAATAAAGATACATCAGATAAAATTTGGCCAGATGTTTCCTCGTATGAGAACAATTTCCGTACTGGCACACCATAACCATTCATAAATACACCTCATGCACGACAGGCCTGTCACTTCAAACAGTCTGGGCTTCTGTGTGTGTGTGTTTACGTGTGTGAAGGAGCTTAAGAGAGAGGCCGCTGTGCGTGTCTGTCAGCGGGGGTGTGTCAAAAAACTGTGTGACTCTGCTGTGTGAGGTTGGATTTAATATGTGTATTCAGTTGTGTATTCAGGTAAAGTAATTTATAACAACAGGTACTTTTAAGGTGTGTTAAGCCTTGATTTGATGCAAGAAAATTCATGTCATTCAATTCAGAGTGATAGATCTGTGTTCAGAAACCTCATTAAAATGACTTTGGAGCAGCTTCAGGTGTGCAGGACTGAAACTGCTCCTGAAAAGGTATCATCCTTATTTAAAGAGGCTATGAGGAGTTTCAAAGTAATTACAAAAAAGTCTCACCTGATGGAAATACACACTTTAAGATGAGTTTTATAGCATCAAAATAGGTTATCTATAAATGCTATTCCTTAGCTTCGTGGTCGGGTCGGACAGGGCTGGACTGGCCTGGATACTCAACTTCAGGAACAAGACAATTAAAACTAGAGCAAATTTATATTATTCAGACACGTCTTAGAGCACCGGGCTGTAAGTAACCATATATAGCTGGCTACAAAACTACGATACTAAGTTTTCACACATCAAAAACTACGGCTACGTAACTAGAAAGAGACACATTACCTCGTGGCTTTGCATCCTGTAAGTTGTTGAAAAAAGAAGTTGTAAAGCAATGCAGAGTTCTGAGGAAGGTCTGAGCTGCATTCATTAGCATCACAACAAACGCACGCTTTGGCTTGGGTCACGTCTTTTGGTGTGTTCCAGTTGTAGTCAGAAGTAGGAATTTCTGGGTTCCGAGTAGGAAACTGCAACTGGAACGTCCCAGAAGTCTGAATTTCCTACTAGGAACTCGGTGAAACCTCGCCACCCCTGAGTTGACAATGGAAGATGGATGCCCCCAGTGTGAACAGTTATTTAGCTCCTGTAATAATCCATTTATTTGCACTTCTGACTGGGGTGTGTCGCTCTAGATCAGCTGTATACATAGTATTGTTAGACTTATATTTACAAAAATGCTGCCATAGTGATAATCACATTCTTCATGTGATATTTGTGAACAACAACGCAGGTCGTGCTAACAACAGCTAACAATAGCCTGGTAGATCAGCATGTTTTTTTCCGACTTCAACTGGAACGCCGATAAGTTGGAGATGATGTCACTCCCAGTTCCGAGGTTACTAGAACACAACATTATGACAGTCGCCGTGCGTGCTCATGGGTGGCAGAGTCTTTATGTCGCCGGTAATAGATTCTCTTCACAGTCCCTTTAATAAATGCCTTTTACTGATACGACAAATGAAGTGTTAATGTCATATCTGTGACAATATATTGATTGTTTTGAATGTTACACTCTACTTAAAGGATAAGTTTGGTTTCTACAGCTTTCACAGTGTTTACAGAATGAAGTAGAACAATATACTCACCCAGAAGGCTTTCCTGATCCAAACAGTGCTTCAGGAGATATTTAGATCCAAAATCGAGCAGCGGACATCCGTATAATGGTAGCACATAGGGCATACAGCGCCGCTCCTAAAACTGCATTAATCATCCAAAAACTCATTAGTTTCACCAATATTTCATCATGGTCCGCTCGAGCTACTCCTCCATTACAGTCTGTGTCGCTCCACCCATGTTTTTGTGACTGTGCTGACCTCTGAACTGAAAACTTTCTTTAAAGCTGCCGCGCATGCGCAGTACGGCTCATTGTTTCAGCGGCGACCGCCGGCTACTCAACGACTTGCTTCTTCCAGTTTTGTGCAAAATAGACAAATATCTATCGGATGAAGATGTTGTGGAGGAGAACTTTGAATATGATGGGTGTCCTTACAGTTTTGAGCCAGAGTTTACAGATGAGGAGCTCATCGAAAGGAAGAAGCCGTACTGCACATGCGCCGCAGCCGTGAAGAAAGTTTCCAGTTCAGAGGTCAGCACAGTCACAAAAACATGTCTGGGGCGACACAGACTGTAATGGAGGAGTAGCATGAGCGGACCATGATGAAATATTGGTGAAACTAATGAGTTTTTGGACGATTAATGCAGTTTTAGGAGCGGTGCTATACATGCCCTATGTGCTAACATTATACAGATGTCCGCCGCTCGATTGTGGATCTAAATATCTCCTGAAGCACTGTTTGGATCAGGAAAGCCTTCTGGGTGAGTATATTGTTCTACTTCATTCTATAAACAATGTGAAAGCTGTAGAAACTGAACTTATCCTTTAAAAAAAATATCTAAATCTCTGTGACATAATCAAGCTAAGATACCAGTCAGGTTGTGCTGGGTGTGAAAATGATTCATCTTAAAGGAGGGGAAAGGCAGAAAGACATTTTTAAGAGGATAGCCCTTTGAGATGAACCATCTGGTTTTCAACATTAAACATTTAAATGATACAAATATTACATGGCATAAAAAACACAGCGGTATATGTAATGAAATTAATGCTGAACTCTACCTTTCCAACAGTTTTAGGGAAGAATTGTAAAAAAGGACTTCCCCTGCAAGCAGTTAAGTAAGTTTCCTTTACTAAAAGTATAAAAATAGCAATGGGATGTGCTGCGGGCCTCTTAAGCGGGTCAGCATAGCTTCATGATTATCTATTATCTCTACTCTGTAAACCATAAAGAAACCAGAGAGTCTCCATGAGCAGAGGCACGTACCAGCGTCTCAGATAAAATCCACTTTCTGGTCATGAAAAGTAGCACAGATTCAGGACACACAGACACAAACTGAGGAACAGACAGTGAGTTCTGCATCCAGAGACAGCTGACCTTGCAGAAAAGAGAAAGCAGACCAGAGGGACCACTTTTAACAGCTTTCCTCCTCCATGGTGTCAAACTTAACCATTAAAGGTGAACAGTGGGTTAATGGTTGACTGGAACATCTTATGAAGCAAGTATAAAGCAGACGTGGGCAAAGCTAAGCGGTGCATTCCTTATGTAACTGAAGGTTTTTGGTCAAGGTACACTTTAAGGGGATGAAAAGGTGAGGGGTTGGAGCAGGGGTGAGCAACTATCAATGCCAACAGGGCCACATTCCTTTTTTTTCTGTGGACGAGGGCCTCTCAATAAGAAAAACATATAAATAAACAAAAAATAGCTTAACAAAGGATTATACCAACACTTACATATTCTAACTAAAACTAATTTAAGCTTCTTTTTAATGCTTACCAGATTTTAAAGCTCAAAATTATTACCTTTACTATTGTTTCCAAATGTGTTTTTTTACCAATACAATAAATTATATTTCAATATCTCATAAAATATTTTTTTGAGATACAATCATAGCAAAGTAAGAATTTTAATTACTTCTAAAACACAAAGTACGTACCAACAACTTAAAGGGACTGTGAGGAGTTTCTAAGTAATTACAAAAAAGCCTCACTTTTAGATATATGCCTGATGAAAATACACACTTTAAGATGAGTTTTATAGCATCAAAATAGGTTATCTATAAATGCTATTCCTTAGCCTTCCAGTCGGGTCGGACAGGGCTGGACTGGCCTGGATACTCAACTTCGGGAACAAGACAATTAAACCAGAGCAAATTTATATTATTCAGACACGTCTTAGAGCACCGGGCTGTAAGTAGTGATATATAGCCAGCTACGAAACTACGATACAAAGTTTTCCAAAAATCACTTGTTGTTACTCCCCAAAAACTACCGCTACGTAACTAGAAAGAGATACATTACCTCGTCGCTTTGCATCCTGTAAGTTGTTGAAAAAAGAAGTTGTAAAGCAATGCAGAGTTCTGAGGAAGGTCCGAGCTGCATTCATTAGCATCACAACAAACACATGCTTTGGCTCATTCACGTCTTTTGGTGAATTCCAGTTGTAGTCAGAAGTAGGAATGTCTGGGTTCCGAGTAGGAAACTGCAACTGGAATGTCCCCCGAAGTCGGAATTTCCTACTGGGAACTCGGTGAAACCTCGCCACCCCTGAGTTGACAATGGAAGATGGATGCCCCCAGTGTGAACAGTTATTTAGCTCCTGTAATCATCAACTTATTTGCACTTCTGACTGGGGTGTGTCGCTCTAGATCAGCTGTATACATAGTATTGTTAGACTTATATTTACAAAAATGCTGCCATAGTGATAATCACATTCTCCATACAACATGGGTTATATTGTTAGCTAACAACAGCTAACAATAGCCTGGTAGATTGGCATGTTTTTTTTTCGACTTCAACTGGAACGCCGATAAGTCGGAGATGATGTCACTCCCAGTTCTGAGGTTACTGGAACGCAGCATTACGACAGTCGCCGCGCGTGCTCATGGGTAGCAGAGTCTTTATTTCGCCGGTAATAGATTCTCTTCATAGCACCTTTGAGGTTATCACCTTAATATTTTATCACCTATCCTAATTTATGCATTACGTAGTACTGGTTACTCATGATGAATCATGTTCAGCAACCGTTGTTTTGTTTCTTCATATTTCCACATTGTTTGGAGTTATTTTGGCAAATGACTGGTGGGCCGCCAGTTTCCCACCCCTGGGTTAGAGCTATGGGTGACAGACTGTGCAATTGATGTCAGAGAATAACCATGGTCCATCACAAAGTAAGTTTGAACAGGCACAGGGCAGGAGAGAGTGTTTTATGTACTGATCACATATCTTATCATTTCTTTTGAAAATGCTGAATACAACCCTCTAAACATTAAACGGGGTACGGCTTTTAAAAAACAAGACAAATGCTGTAATACTAGAAGTGCAGCAGGTCATCATCAGACAGTTGCCCCAGAATCTCTGTTGCTCTTTGCCTAACTTTTGAGACTGAATCCAAATTTGTTAATTTGAGCACAGATATGATCATAGAAAGAAGGAAAAGGTCAGGTGAATTAGAAAGATGATGGAACACTTTGATTTGATTTTGGGCCAGAAACAAAGAGTGTGGCGATTTAGCACGTCGTCTTGATGGAGGATGAATCTATTTTCCCACAGTTCTGATCTCTTTTTTCAGACTTGGTCTCACAGTCTCTCAGACCTGTCTGGAACATTTATGGAAATGACTCCTCCAAAATGAAACCCTTATTGTCTTCCAACGCTCTGACTGACATTTTGTCTCATGATCATTTAGAAAGATCCAAGTTTCACAATCACTTCATTTAAAAATCTTGGGCTTCTTTCAATCTGTTGCAACACGTCTCCTCTTGATCTGGAGTCAGACATTTTTGACAACTTTGGCTCATACTTTAGTGATTTTAAATGTTTCACGTAAATCCTGCCAAACAGTCTCTTTATCAATGGAGACAATTTCTGATGTCATTCTTTTACTGAGTTATCAATTATTGGTTCAATTTGTTGAATATTTTCAGAAGCTTCTGATGTGAAGGCCAAGCCTCAAAACTACAAAAATCAAGTTGTAAGACCACCGTATACTTAAAGGGACTGTGAGGAGAATCTATTACCGGCTACATAAAGACTCTGCTACCCATGAGCACGCGCGGTGACTGTCATAATGCTGCGTTCCAGTAACCTCGGAAATGGGAGTGACATCATCTCCGACTTTTCGGCGTTCCAGTTGAAGTCGAATAAAAACATGCCGATCTACCAGGCTATTGTTAGCTGTTGTTAGCACGCCCTGTGTTGTTGTATGAAGAGTGTGATTATCACTATGACAGCATTTTTGTAAATATAAGTCTAACAATACGACGTAAACAGCTGATCTAGAGCGACACACCCCAGTCAGAAGTGCAAATAAATTGATTATTACAGGAGCTAAATAACTGTTCACACTGGGGGCATCCATCTTCCATTGTCAACTCGGGGGTGGCGAGGTTTCACTGAGTTCCCAGTAGGAAATTCAGACTTCGGGGGACGTTGCAGTTGCAGTTTCCTACTCGGAACTCGGAAATTCCTACTTCTGACTACAACTGGGTCGCACCAAAAGACGTGACCCAAGCCAAAGCGTGTGTTTGTTGTGATGCTAATGAATGCAGCTCGGACCTTCCTCAGAACTCTGCATTGCTTTACAACTTCTTTTTCAACAACTTACAGGATGCAAAGCGACGAGGTAATGTATCTCTTTCTAGTTACGTAGCGGTAGTTTTTGATGTGTGACAACAAGCAATTTTTGGAAAACTTAGTATCGTAGTTTTGTAGCCGGCTATATATCTCTACTTACAGCCTGGTGCTCTAAGACGTGCAATATAAATGATAAAATAATATAAATTTGCTCTAGTTTTAATTGTCTTGTTCCTGAAGTTGAGTATCCAGGCCAGTCCAGCCCTGTCCAACCCGACCGGAAGGCTAAGGAATAGCATTTATAGATAACCTATTTTGATGCTATAAAACTCATCTTAAAGTGTGTATTTCAATCAGGTATATATCTAAAAGTGAGACTTTTTTGTAAGTACTTAGAAACTCCTCACAGTCCCTTTAAGGTTGATGCATTGCTCTTCAATCAGTAGCTAGCAGTGAACTAACGATGTCACTTACTGGAATCACTTGCTAAGTTTCCACTGAGCAGTCCGTTTCTGTTTGTCTCAGTATGGTATTACTGTTGTTTCCACAGTCGGATAAGGAAAAAGAATACCCAAATAATGGACCTGTGCTGTTTCACTTTATGGCACCCTTCTGAAGGAATGCTAAGCGAATATGCTAAATGTTGCAGCAGCTAAAATGAAAACACATTCTTCACAATGTTAAAATGACTCATGGATTTAGAGTGATTTGTTAACTGCTGTTGCTGTAAAGAATGTCTGCACAAAGCAATTCTCCACAGACTACTGGAGTGCTTTAAGTCCTGCACTGTTGCTTTGTATACAATCCCGCTGTTCTTAAGACTGTAGCTTTGACATCCCACATTAACGGAGCTGGAACGACCCTTTCTTCCTGCTTCACATCCCCGCCCTCAAGCAAAGGTACGGCAAGATCAGGATGTACCACAACTGTTCAGACTGTACTAAACCAAACCAAACCATATAGTAGAAACAAGGCATTACAGCAGTTCTGTGTGAACACCCAACCTTTAATACAGAAGACTCACTGTGACTGTGAATCCTGTGACTTTTTCTTCATGAGCCCAGTCTCATTACATAATGGCCACACCTCATGAGGTTGTGATGCCCTGATAAGTTAACTGGTCCTAGCATACGCTCTGCACAAAATTTCTGACATGCAGTGCAGATGTCTTTCTTATTTTCCACCTGTTAATTCTACAATCAGTGTTGACATGGATTGAAAAACAAATGACCATTTGGTAATGTTTGTGCAAAAGGATATGCTTGTCTAAAAATGAGGAGCTATCAGGTACAAAGTCAGCTTGTTTTTATCACAAGCACTGAGAGTTTGTGGAGTTGTGTGATCTTGATAATAAGCAGACACACTATAAAATAAGCACACATTTGCAAGATCACTACACATGAGCTTATTTCACAGACGGGGTGACCAGCAACACTGAAATCCTGATAAAACATGAGTGTGTGTTGAAGGATTACTGTTTTTTAAGTATAGAGGGCTGAAAGGTTGTGGGCTTCAGTTTCTCTCCAGACAAAGCGATGTGTTGATGCAGAAGGGGAGGAGCTCAAGAAAGAACGACAGCAGAATGTTAAAAAAAAAACACAAGCTTGTGATTGGACAATCGTTTGGCTCGTCACATTCATCACAGACCAATCCACATCAGCAGGGTTGCCTCCCATAATGTAGCGCACAAAGTGGCTAACTTAGCCGCTAACAGCTAACAACAGTTAATGACCATTAGCCATTAGCCGCTAACTTAGCTGCTAACAGCTAACGACCTTTTACTATCGTGTTACACTAAATTGTACCACACAGATGATTCATTTAACACTTATATGTGACATGAACCTCATCAAAGACAATCCCTACAACTAAACTTCTGAGGAGGGCAGATTTCACCAAGTTTTACTAAGTATCTATGAGGACAATAGGCTAATCGGCATGCCCGTTCTCAACTTCCGGTTCTCAACTTCCGGTTGTTGTCACGTCCGCATTCTGCAGCTCCCGCCTCTCTTCCCTGATTGGGCCATTAAGAATTCAGCCGAGTGAATTTGTTGGACAACGGAGGCTGGCAAGACGGACCTGCAGGGTTTCAGAATCAGGCAGGTCTGTCTGCTCTGCAAGGCTAATACATCCTGTGAACAACAGCTTATTTTCCCTCCTGATGGTGATTTTTGCTGTAAGCATCAACATTGTTTCCACTTTTCCACTGTATTTTAAAACGACCCAGAAACTCTGAAGGCTTGTTTTTCTGTTTTGGGTCAAACTGCTCGGCATTGGTCGACATGTAGCTGGAGCGAATCCTGAAAATAGACTTGCTGTGTATTTGCAGTGATCTGAAGTGAGTGATGGAGTGGGACACAGGCTGTGGGAACTAATTGGAGAGACTGGGGGTGATTTGACACAAAGGATGCAGCTCATACGGGCTGCTGTGCAGATGAATGATGTGGAAATGGTGGGATAGTCTATGATGCTATGGTGTTGCCTATATCAGGCAATGAAGTCAAGCACATCCTTCTGATCATTTCTGATTATATACAAGTTTAATCTGTGATTTAACACATTTCATATATATTTACCTCCACCAAGGAGGTTATGTTTTCGGGAGAGTTTGTGTGTTTGTCTGTCTGTCTGTCCGTCCGTCCGTCTGTGAACAAAATAACTCAAAAAGTTATGGATGGATTTTGATGAAATTTTCAGGAAATGTTCAGCATGGGAAAAGGAAGAACTGATTCAATTTTGGTGTTGATCTGGATCACTGTCTGGATCCGCCATGACGAAAAATGCCATTTTCGTGAATAACTACTGAACTAAAATAGATATCATTATGAATCCAGTTGCTAATGGTATGTTTTCATGGTCAAGGAATCTAAATATTCAGATGAAATAAAGGTAGGACTAATATTGATGGTAAAAATCACAATATGGGAGAGGACTGTGGCGCTGTCAGAGGTCTGCGCTCTCTGAGTGCTTTTCTAGTTTTTCTGTTCTGGGTCTTTTATGGGACAACAAAAGGTAAGGAACCTAATGATCAGCCAACAGGAGCACTGCTTTTAGAGGGAGTGTGAGCTGACCCTGAAAATGGTTTGATCCATGTTAAACCTGCAACAGTGATAGACATAAGGACACATTGGCTGTGTCATGTAACCACAACCACTTGCAGGTTAAAAATTAAGTTATTGTTAATGATCTGAAGTTGGCATGCAGTTGCCCGAAGCTGTTTTGATATCATGTTTTCACAAACAACTCTTTTGATTACGTGGCACCTCTGCATAAATGTCCAGTTCTTGTTTTTGTGCCGATTATTTCTGCACTCTGGCTTTTGTTCCATCTGACCTATCCTTTTCATATTGGTATTTATGTCCAAACATTTGCGTGTTGAACCTGAAATGACTAATCATAAGTTTTATGCCTGTTTATTCATATTTAGTATTTATAGTAATAGTTCATCTTCATCATATACAGAGATTGACCTATGGCTACACACGTAGTTTAGACATGCAGTAACTTGTCACCTACTGGTTTGTTTTCATTTCTAATATGGATTATGTAATATGTGAAAAGTTTGTCTTACAAAAAGTAACTTTGCTGAATCACTGCTCAGGTTTGAACAGAGTCCATGAATCAGAGCCACAGGCACAGGGATTGTTTGAGGTGACACAGAAACATTACAGTTTATATAATCAGATTTTATGTGTCAGCGGCAGGGTGAGGAAGTCGCCCGGCCCAGCAGGTACAGGACTGGAATTCCAGGTAAATATTTAGATGTTTCCAGGGATCCGTGGCCACATTGCAGGCTTGCAGGTAAATCACAGGTGTCCATCATCAGTGGGGTATGCAGCTGCGTGCAAAAAGGAGAAGGAGCACACAGAGGTGTCTTACCATGTAACATGCAGCCGTGCACGCACACATGATCTCCTGCACGAAACACAGGCATGCCACAGAATACCTGACATGTGCGGGCGTGGTCTGCTGTGAGACACGCTACCTTGACACGCTAACTCATTCTTAAATCTGCGTTACGTGCCTGAGGCAGAGTGCTAAGCACCCTAGTTTACTCTCTGGAGCCTGTTCCTCTTCCAGTCCTTGTCTCTGGGGCACACCCTCTTCCGATTGTAGGCCGACTTCTGTCACTCTGCTCATAATAGTGCTGCTAAGAGGCCTGAGAATTGCTACTTGTCTGATGAGTTATGGACTTATTAGTCAAAAGCATGCCATCAATCCCATGATCAGAATGTACTATCTGTTGTCCTGCAGCTGCCTGTTTAAGAGACCACAGCATGCATTGTTTTCAGAGGCACTTAACTTTAAAAACAGGAGAGGAAATCATGAAATGAATCAAGGGGAACTGCCCACAGTCTTAAGGTAGCTCTTGTGTGTTAGAGAGACATTTTAGGGATGTGCATGATGAAGCAAATAAAGGGTCAAAGTCAGATAAGTGAGGTTGGCACCAGATTTCGATGTTGCTTTAAAAAGTCTTTAAAATGTTTTTTAACGACGCAGCCCCACATCCTGATCAAAACTGTCTAAACTGTATTACAGTCTCCAGCCAGTGTATCTGTGGCTTGAATAACATAATGCTGCTAAAATGCCTTTAAGTCCTAAACAAATCTCAAATGAATGAACAGATTAATCAATAGCGCTGAGCAGGAACAGCATGATCTAGAAAAGTAAATAATTGTGTTTGCAGTGTTGGGTTTCATTCACATGGATGTCCTTTACTTTGGCAGTGAGAAGCAACATTCAGCTCAGGTTTGAGGGCACTGACTGCCAAAAAATGGTCAGAGCGGTGACAGCACTTACCCTGCAGTGTCACCCTGCAGATCTTTGGCCCATTGTTTACCCACTGATGTGATTACTTAACACTAAATTGCAGAAAAGGAGCAAAATATGTCTCCTATAATTCTCATCTGGTTTAATTCTTTACTGTTTTTGTCATTAAATTTTCTAACACTAAACATTGTGACATTTGATCAACACTTCAGTGTAGCCTCAGGAATGTACCGGAGTATATTTTCAACTTAAAGGGACTGTGAGGAGTTTCTAAGTTATTACAAAAAAGTCTCACTTTTAGATATATGCCTGATGGAAATACACACTTTAAGATGAGCTTTATAGCATCAAAATAGGTTATCTATAAATGCTATTCCTTAGCTTCATGGTCAGGTCGGACAGGACTGGCCTGGCCTGGATACTCAACTTCGGGAACAAGACAATTAAAACTAGAGCAAATTTATATTTTTTGGACACGTCTTAGAGCACCGGGCTGTAAGTAGCCATATATAGGCGGCTACAAAACTACGATACTAAGTTTTCCAAAAATTGCTTGTTGTCACACATCAAAAACTACCGCTACGTAACTAGAAAGAGATACATTACCTCGTCGCTTTGCATCCTGTAAGTTGTTGAAAAAAGAAGTTGTAAAGCAATGCAGAGTTCTGAGGAGGGTCTGAGCTGCATTCATTAGCATCACAACAAACGCACGCTTTGGCTTGTGGTGCGTTCCAGTTCGCCTGTAATAGATTCTCCTCATAGCACCTTTAATTAGTGTTAATACAGCTAAGTGTAAACATTGCTGTATTTATTTTCTGTTTGTTAATGGGGGCAATGAGCTAAAATAAAGATACCATGTTTTGTGGAAAGATAAAGATTGTTGCATCTTTTGGTACTTGTCCAGTAATGAGGGGCGGGTTGGATTATTGACTCTACAAGTGTCATTTACAGGTTGAGAGTTTGGAGTGTAAAGTTCAGGGTTAAAGATTCTGTAGCAGCATTTATGGATTTGATTTACTGAAGCATCATTTTTACACTTATTTAACCAGCTCTGTTTCAACCGAGAGAAACTATTCAGGGATTTGACTCCGTCCAAAGTACAATTAACTCCTCATTTGCTGAAATTATGCAACATCATAAATTAACTCCTTTTTATTTGCCGTGTACTGAATGAATTTTCTTAATATGTTCCACTGCATTTAAGAAAGCTTATGACAAGATTATTGTAGGGTTGTGGGCATCAGGATTAAGTCTGGATGAAAAATGAGGCTGTTTATACACCTGCTGTTCAGCAAGAAAACAAACTGAAACTTCAGTTCTTTGGTTTGTGTGAATGAGGTTCCAGCTTTACAGGAAAGGTGCACTTGAATAACATTGTTATGGTAGAATTGGATAGAAAAATCTGAGGGTGGATTAATGGCAGAGCGCTGTGTAAACTCCCCTGGCCTCAGGCACTTGTCTTTATACACCTTGGCTTCCTCTGTCATTTACAAGCTGTTCGCATGCACGCAGCAGAGCCAAGAGTGTGAAAACCGGATGAGCAAGTCCTCAGCCCTCTCGTCTTTAAAGCAAAAGAGAGCGTTGCCTCTGGTTGCAGGAGGACAACAGCCTTGCGTGAGGACAACAGCTTCATCTTTCTTGACTTTCGACCTCCTGACCCGGCCTAAAGCTGCAACACTTTTACAACTCTTTTACTCTTTACTCTTTTAACATGGTTAGAGGCAAACAAATTTTTGCTGACAGGTGTAAACATGTGCTTTTAACTGGCTGCCTGCAGGGAGGCATCTCTGCACAATGAGCGGCAACATAGTGAAAAACAAACCGTCAAACTCTGGCATGACTTTGAGATTCAGCCAACACCACAACTTAGAAATTTTGGAGAAGTTACGCCTGTCTGAAAATCAGCTTGCTCCAGAAAGAATGTTTATCTTTGTTACACAACTCTGAAATCAGCTCCATAAAGCTCAGGTTAGAAACTAGGTTTTGTTTGTTGGAAAACCATAAACATTACTGGAAGCAACAAGACTTGTCTGGTCTGTCTCTCAATTAGCAGGATTGGGTTTAAACCCAACCTTCTGCAGTCACATGGCAAGGTGCCCAAAGGCAAGATACTGGCCCTTAAAGCGCTCCCACTGCTTCATTAGTGACCTCAAAATGTGCATGAATGGTGTCAGCTCAAAGCATGTTGACAGTCACATGATCCTGAAATTGTGAACACAGGTCAAATGGAGGGAAGGAAGTCAAGAAACTGCTAAAACTCCTCTGTGTTGCAGCAGGTATCACAAGAGTACTTTGCATATATTTTGTATGATCCTAAACCTTAATATTCAGGTGATTTAAGGTGATTGCTTAGTTCTGCATTTGAAGCATGGTGCACGCTGGTACTGGCCAGTCTCACTGCTAAAGTTAGCTGGTTAGCTTACTGCATTGGTGATATTTGAGGCCTCAAAAACTACAATTACAGACATGACACATATTTGGCCATTTCATTAGGAACATTCCATTCTCATTCTCATTATAGCTGTTAATGTAGATGTTAGCATGATCTCCATATCTGTGCTTGATACATCTATAGTATCTATAATTAGCCCCACATAGGCATGGGATCCCTCTGAAAATGGGATGTCACATCTCAAGAGGCCTTTAACACATTTATACTTAAAGGTGTAGTCAGCGATTTTCTAATCTAATCTAGTTTTATATCTATTCTTATTGTTTGAAGCATTCATCTTAATTTAATAGCATGCCAACCAAAAGTATACTCCACAAAAAAGTCTGGAAACATCTTTTCAGTTGATTATTTCTGTCCCTATAGTATTAGCAATTGTTATAGTGTTTTACATCGTTGGAAACCTGATTAGTCACTTTCACAACAGGTAAAACTTGTAAGGATTGTGCATTTGTAGCATGAGCAAGAAACCTTAATGTGTGCATCCCCCCACCCTCATATATGTGCCCATATCTTTTTTAGTGATATCTATTTTAGTTCAGTAGTTATTGACGAAAATAGCATTTTTCGTCATGGCGGATACAGACGGTGATCCGGATCAACACCAAAATTGAATCAGTTCTTCCTTTTCCGATGCTGAACATTTCCTGAAAATTTCATCCAAATCCATCCATAACTTTTTGAGTTTTGTTCACAGACAGACAAAATCTCCCGAAAACATAACCCCCTTGGCAGAGGTAATCATGTTGTTGCTTATATTGCTTAAAGCCGTTTGAATCAGGCGAGTTTACAGCAGCAGGTTGTAAATGTAGATTATCATTTTTAAATTAGCAGATTTGTGATATTTGCTGAAACTTTTAAGTATTTTGATTGTTCTGAAGTTAACATTGGCAAATAAGTAATGGCAGAGAAGGAAGAATTAAGAGACTGGAATATCTGGTATGTGTTCACAGCAGTAAGACCACACCAACAATCCAGAGCAGCCTTTGTGACAAGAACCAAAGACGAGTTCATGAGTAAAAGACAGAAGGACAGAAGGACAAAGAGAAGAGCGAGAGGGAGAAGCTCAATGTGCCAATTACCCCATAGCTGTTAGCGTAGCTTGTTGCACTGATCATGTCAAACTGTTTACTTTTTGACTGTTTACTCCCTTTGTGCTGTATAATTGATGGGTTTTCAGTAAATTGATTTCAGCATAAAAAACTTGGAGTGCTTCCACCTCCAGTCATCAAAACATCTATTAGCCTGTTTCACAATGTGAGCTGTGTTTGTGTACTCAACATGTACGCTAATTAATGTTTGAAACTTCCCTGTGTTCTCACAGCAGCTTCACAGAGCACAGTGTTATTCATTTTTCTGCCAGTCACATAAAAACAGCACTTTGCATCGCCCTGTTTTATGATCCAAGAAAATAATTTGATGACGTCTGTTCCCAAAGTCTTTGAATTCTTCAAAACAAATTCAAGTTGGGACAGGTCTCATCATCAGCATTTGGATTCAGCTGTGAACCTACTTATTCTCCCCACATAGCCTACTGTGTGGATGTTAGGGTTTGTTATCTGTGATCTGATGTGCTATTACGAGGCCAAACCACAGTTGGATAACTCTGATGGCATGAAGACAGGCTCCTAAATCAAACTACGACAAAATGTCTGTTTGAGGCACCCGGAGCGTTCAGGTGTAACCCTCCTGTTTGTTTAATACCAGAACAAATCACTTTGATTTTCAGGGCTGCTCAGCCTGCTGAAACAAATGCAGAAAAATAACAACACACAAATACCCAGATTCACAAACTGTTGTCTTTGGCTGAGGCAGACTGACACTTTTCTGGCACAATGGTGGTTTCTGTGACGGAGGAATTTCCAAACGGCCTGCTTTGGAAAACAGGCTGATAATTCAATTAGAGTTTGGCAGCCATTGTGCAGACACCAGTAGCTCTCACCATAACAAAGATACTGCTTAGACAGCAGTGGGGCTGGCTGGAGAGGGAGAGAGTCTCATAACAGATTTGGAAGCCGTTTTCCCATATCAGCAGGGGGTCACCAGTGCACACACGGCTGCTCTGGACACGAGGGTCATTTTGATTTTCTATCACTGTTTAGGTTTGGCAGATGGCTGTAAGCTTCAGGAGATATTTAGATCCAAAATCGAGCGGCAGACATCCGTATAATGGTAGCACACGGGGCATGTATAGCGCTGCTCCTAAAACTGCATTAATCATCCAAAAACTCCTCCATTACAGTCTGTGACGCTCCAGACATGTTTTTGTGACTGTGCTGACCTCTGAACTGAAGACTGCTCTCTGGAGAGCTGTTCTTCTCTTTGCCTCCGCGTCCTCCTTTCGATGAGCTCCTCAACTGTAAACTCTGGCTCAGAACTGTAAGGACACCCATCATATTCAAAGTTCTTCTCCACAACATCTTCATCCGATAGATATTCGTCCATTTTGCACAAAACTGGAAGAAGAAAGTCGTTGAGTAGCCGGCGGTCTTCCCCTGAAACAATGAGCTGTACTGCGTATGCGCGGAGGCAAACATTCTTCTTCTTCAGTTCAGAGGTCAGCACAGTCACAAAAACAGACTGTAATGGAGCAGTAGCCCGAGTGGACCATGATGAAATATTGGTGAAACTAATGAGTTTTTGGATGATTAATGCAGTTTTAGGAGCGGCGCTATACATGCCCCGTGTGCTACCATTATACTGATGTCTGCCGCTCGATTTTGGATCTAAATATCTCCTGAAGCACTGTTTGGATCAGGAAAGCCTTCTGGGTGAGTATATTGTTCTACTTCATTCTATAAACAATGTGAAAGCTGCAGAAACCAAACTTATCCTTTAATCGGGCGATTATTTAATCGATTAATCGGATAATGACACATTTTTGCAATTTCCTTTACAATTTAGCTTAAAGTTGTTTTAGATATTTTCTAAACAACAATAAAGGCAATTAAAAGCATTTTCTTTCAGTAATAATATTTTATTACAGCTCTTTTCTTTCTTGACTCACTGTGCTATACTGTAAGTACATTAATAGTGTAGCAGTTCTACTGTTTGTGTGTTCAGTGTGGATGTTAATGTTTCCTGAAAATTGATGGTCAGTGAAGGGACCAGGAAGGCGGGGTGAGCGGGTCAGAGTTCAGAAGGAGAGAGATAATGTGTGGGTTCGAGCGAGGAGGGAGAGAGCCGTTAGCAGGAGGTCTAGAGATTACTACTCACTGTTTTGTTTGTGAATTGAAATTGTAGTTGGCGTGGTCACGGCCCACAGTGACTGTTTAATAAAAGCAGGTATATTCACAAGCCAGAGTCACCTTTATTTTTACAGACGTTACAACAGACTTGTTTGCATGTTGTTTAAATAAATGCTCACAAACTTACTTTTTTTTCTTGAAACAAAGCAGGCAAAGTAGTAGCAGTCTTGTCTATAAAGTATTCAATAAAATAAGGTGCTGCAGAAAGTAATAAACAAAAATAATCTTTATACCGAGGCGAGTCTTCGTCCGTCTCCAACACGCCGATGTGCTTTCTCAGCAGTGCTCTTTCATAGAGGTCGTGCTCCCATGACAGATGAAGTCGGCCTTGCAATGTTTGCAACTGATCGTTTGCTTTGCTTTGTTGAGCGTGACATGCTCCCAGCTTTTGGAGGTTTTTGGTTGTTCGCGTAGTGATGCTGCTATGGACGCCGCCGTTGTGAATTCTTCTGCATGTTGTTGTGTGCAGTGACGGTCAATGTGACCTCAGCTTCCTGTTCTTAGCTGACAGAAGTGTCCACCATTTTGTCTTCTGTGGCTGTAGCCTATATTGCAGAAAATAGATTTGATGTGTTGGGCATCTAGAAAGGTCTCCTGCACACAAAGGGTGTAATGAGTCATTATTGAAGTTACTGTTGCCTTTAATCACTATGGATGTTCTCCTCTGACCTCTGCTATCAACAAGGCATTTTCTCCCAGAGAACTGCCTCTATGGATATTTTCTCCTTTGTGGACCATTCTCTGTAATTTTAGAGATGGGTTTGTGTTGTGCAGTTTCTGCTTTGCTATTAACAACTTATCTCGTACCACAGCCATGCCACGTTAAGTCACCTAAATCACTTTTCTTTCTGATTTTGATGCTTGTTTTGAACTTCAGCAGGTCCCCCTAACAGTGTCTGTATGCCTAAATGCATTGAGATGCTGCCATGTGACTTGCTGACTAGCATTTAGCATTCAGCATCAGAGATGGAGACTCTAGTTAAAGACTCGTACTCGAGTTGCACTTGAGTCGCATTTTTGGAGACTCCAGACTCGACTCGGACTCGACCCTGAAAGACTCAGGAATTGACTCGACTTGAGATCAAAGACTTGTGGGCAATCTTTATTTTATGGTGGTTTTTTTGAGTGTGCCGGGAACGTTTGTTCCACTCCCCTCCCTTGCCTTGCGTCCCTCCCTCCCCCCCCAAATTCCACTGCACGCGAAAGCCCATCGCAGCGGAGCGCCGCGGTCTTGCTCCGACAGACAAACTCCACTGAAAGCTGCGCATCGAGCAGCGCCGCGTTGTGCAACCTCGTAGGGGGAGGGCTGATCCCCGGAGAGCCACAGGCTCTCATGATAATAGTGATGTCACACGCTCATAAAACATGTTATAGACTGAGAAAAGAAATAAACAACACCTCACTTTGTTTCTCTTAGGTCCCTTTGCTGGTCCCAACCACACAACTTCATGATTTATTCAACTTCTATTCATCTATATCCATGTAGAAAAGATGTTTGGTGTCATGTGTGCAATGTTTTATATTTCTGTACCTCTACGATTCACTTTTCTTCGTCCGTGGTGTCGTGTTGCCTCTGGGACCCTCTGACCGACTGCTGACCTGATGCTCATGCCGAAATTTACGTGAAAGAGTCCGACCATTGTATTTTGTTTTACCGGATACTCCACACAGTGACTTCCTGTCTGCTGCTTTCTTAACGACAGTGAATTTACGAGGTTTGGAACTACTTTTTGCCAGAGGCTACATCATATTTATATATGTGTGTGTGTGTATGTGTTTGTGTGTGTGTGAAGACTCGTGACTCGACTCGGACTCTAAATCAGAGACTCGTGGGCATCTCTGTTCAGCATTCACAAGTCATTGAATGGGTGAACTGTTTTTTAATACTTTAATACTTTTTGAATACTTTTTAATAAAATGTTTTGAAATGTTATTCAGTTGATTATCTCTCCCCTGTAATAAAACCGGCTGGTATTGTGTTTTATGTTGTTAGAAAGCCTGATTAATCACGTTTACAGCGAGGTACAACTTGGAAGGATTGCGCGTTCTTGGAATGATCAACAGGTGTGGGAAGAGCCCAAAAAAAGGTGCCAAAGTTCCCTGCTACTAGGAGTTGGTGTTCAAGTGTGCAGTATAATTTAGCCTAAGCCACACCAGGGTTGGAAGAAAGTACTGTGAGACTGCTGAGGTACAAAATGGACCATGAAGTGGGCGTCTTAGGAAGACAACACCCCAAGAAGACCGGTTCCTCGCCCTTGCTTCACTTAGGAACTATAGGCCTTGGCACATTTTCTGGGCACTACCCACACCTTTAACCGAGTTTCTCATTCCATGAATGCACGATCCTTACAAGTTGTACTTCATTGTAAAGGTGACTAATAAGGCTTTTCAACAATAGAACATATTAAAACAATAGATATTATTATGGGTAGAATAATCAACTGAATTAACATTTCCTCCATTCATGAGGAGAATATAATAAAAATGAATGAAAAACCTTCCTGCAGCAGCAACAGCCCTTACTGGCCGTCTTTAACCTTTTGATTTTATCATTTTAGTGGAAAGTACCAATCACACTTTTTCAGTTCAAAATATTCCCCTCTTCATGAACTTAACATTCTCTTGATTTATTTGTCAAATATTTAAAATGGTGACAGCACACTTTATAGTTGTATTTCTTCACATTGGAGAATTGTATTTTTATGATTTCTCAATCCATTGACTTGGAGAAAAACCAAATAAGACAGTGAGTCAGCTCTCGTCTATGACTGGCTACTGTAAACACAAACTGGATGTTTGGATTTGGTTCAGTAGCATTTTAAAAACATGAGCCTTGACAGGAATCTACAGGTGCATAACCTACAGATGCAAGACGTCATCTGCACTTGTATTTTTATACCAATTAACCTGTTCATGGTTAGCTTTTTATTTTTTACACTAAGCGCAAAACACAGACACACACATGGATTTTGCTTTTAATGAAAGACATTAAACAGATGGAGCAGGTGCCCACTGTGCAGAGCTTGTGGTTTTACTACCGATGCAGAAACAGTTTGATGCAACCATCCCATTCCTAATCCAAAGGGTTCAATCTGACGTTGGTCCACCCTTTGCAGCTATAACAGCTTCAACTCTTCTGGGAAGGCTGTCCACAAGGTTTAGGAGTGTTTATGGGAATTTTTGACCATTCTTCCAGAAGAGCATTTGTGAGCTCACACACTGATGTTGGACGAGAAGGCCTGGCTCTCAGTCTCTGCTCTAATTCATCTCAAAGGTGTTCTATGGGGCTGAGGTCAGGACTCTGCAGGCCAGTCAAGTTTATCAGACTCTGTCCTCCATGTCTTAATGGACCTGCTTTGTGCTCTGGTGCACAGTCATGTTGGAAGAGGAAGGGGCCAGCTCTAAACTGTTCCCACAAAGTTGGAGCATGGAATTGTCCAAAATGTCTTGGTGTGCTGAAGCATTCAGAGTTCCTTTGACTGGAACTAAGGGGCCAAGCCCAGCTCCTGAAAAACACCCCCACACCATAATCCCCCCTCTACCAAACTTTACACTTGGCACAATGCAGTCCCACAAGTATGGTTCTCCTGGCAACCTCCAAACCCAGACTGGTCCATCAGATTGTCAGATGGAGAAGCGTGATTGGTCACTCCAGAGAACGCGTCTCCACTGCTCTAGAGTCCAGTGGTGGTGTGCTTTACACCACTGCATCCACCCTTTGCATTGCACTTGGTGATGTGAGGCTTGGATGCAGCTGCTTGGCCATGGAAACCCATCCATGAAGCTCTCTGCACTGTTCTTGAGCTAATCTGAAGGCCACATGAAGTTTGGAGGTCTGTAGTGATTGACTCTGCAGAAAGTTGGCGACCTCTTCTCACTATGCACCTCAGCATCTGCTGACCCCGCTCCGTCAGTTTACGTGGCCTACCACTTGGTGGCTGAGTTGCTGTGGTTCCCAAACACTTCCACGTTCTTATAATCCAGCTGACAGTTGACTGTGGAATATTTAGGAGTGAGGAAATGTCATGACTGGATTTGTTGCTCAGGTGGCATCCTATCACAGTTCCACGCTGGAATTCACTGAGCTCCTGAGAGCGACCCATTCTTTCACTAATGTTTGTAAAAGCAGTCTGCATGCCTAGGTGATGATTTTATACACCTGTGGACATGGAAGTGACTGGAACACCTGATTCTGATTATTTGGATGGGAGAGCAAATAGTTTTGGTAATATAGTGTATATGGGTTCAAATACAAGAGCGACATCTGATCCTCTACAGTGATAAAATTTCTCCTTAAAATCCCAAAGGAATAAAAGGGGACTGAAACTAACAGCACAAAAAACTTACAAGTTTGGGTCTAGCTTTAGTGTTTTTGTCCACTAAAAACTGTGAGAAGCAGGGAACTCTGGTCATGAGCAATGCTTTTATTCCTTTTAACAAGAGTTATATAAGAGAATTGGAGTCCGGAAACTCTGAAGATGAAAAATTGTGATTTACATTTGAGCAAAATCATGATTGATTTGGCTCAAATGATTTGAGTTTTATAGCATCAAAATAGGTTATCTATAAATGCTATTCCTTAGCCTTCCAGTCGGGTCGGACAGGGCTGGACTGGCCTGGATACTCAACTTCGGGAACAAGACAATTAAAACTAGAGCAAATTTATATTTTTTGGACACGTCTTAGAGCACCGGGCTGTAAGTAGCCATATATAGCCGGCTATAGCCAGAAATGATTTGAAGAAAACACCTTTTGAGAGAACCCAACACTCTAAAAAGTTGGAGGATGGTTAAAACTCTATCAGAGTCCTAGTGATTTATGTGCAAATAAAATACCACACACTTTGATCAGCTGGTGAAGGTTTGGGTGCAGTTATAGTAATGTATTTTTGTGAATATTCTTTTATGTGGGCGTCCCTGTGTGGGCCATCTGCAGGTGTGCAGCTGGCAGGTAAAACAGCTCGTCTTGGTGGGGAGTGTACATGATTTTTCCGCTTATAAAAATGTTTTAAAGACAGTTGAAAAAGACAGTTTTGATTTACAGTCTGTCACAAACTCTGACTTCGTCCACAGGATGTGGTGACGTTTCATCATGTCTCTTTGATGGACTCATCCTGAGGGCACAGTTGCTCCCAAAAGTCTTTACTTAAGAAAAAGCAGATACACAGTCATATCTAGTTGAAATGAATGCTTTCCATGATTGAAACAGGATGATTTTTTACTGAAATATGTTTGTATTTGATGAGTATTCATACCTGAATGCACACCACAGTATGAGTCATGCACATAGTGATAGTGTCCACCCTTCAGATGCCACAGGTCGCCATGGAGCAGAGCCTGTCGGGTCATGAAAGCATGTTAATAAAACCAGAGCATGTAATTAAGCTGGCTCTGCTCTAAATGGTATGTATGCTTTGTGCTCAGTGTTCAGTTATTGTAACGTTGGTTACATTCCTCATTATGAGCACATTCCTGTGTTACATAACCATTACTCACACACTCATACACCGATACCTTCACTGTTGACTCATTAGAAAGCAGGGGTCTCTGTCTTGTCATCTTGTAGTGGACTGAAAGGAAAATTGAACTTTACACTTCATTTTAGGTGAGTTCAAATACTTACCAATCAATCAATCAATCTTTATTTGTATAGCGCCAATTCATAACAAGTGTTATCTCAGGACACTTTACAATAGAGCAAAAGCTCTTCATTTTATGGATACACATATATGCATAGATACATATATACATATAAAATACACATATACAAATATATACATCCAACACCAACATGAATCCATATAGCCAGTCATGAATGCCTCCATCATGGCTCAAGAAAAAACCTTCTGTTAAGCAGCAGGAAATCTTGAATGTGGATCCCAGTCTCATGATGAACAGCAAATCCACACCATGCTGTGTTGGTGTGAGGGTGAAGGAAGGGAGGTAAGAGGAGACAAGTGGACTAAAGTAAGAACTAAAGTTAGTGACAGATCCATGAACCATAGACCTGTTGTCTGATTTATTAGAGGGTAGCCTCTTGAGATGCTACATCTGGTTTTCAGGAGGGTCCTCATGTCTGAATGGTTGTGGTGATCAATTTATAGAAGTATAATCAATGATATTCTTAATGGCAAGGCAAGGCAAGGCAAGTTTATTTGTCGAGCACAATTCATACACAAGGCAATTCAAAGTGCTTTACAGAACAAGAAAAATGCATTGAAATCACAGTACAAAATAGAATCAACATTAATCATTATAAAATCACTTTAAAAAATCATAATACAAAATAAAATCAACATTAATCATTATAAAATAAATTTAAAAAGAAGAGTGTAGATCAGATCCTTTCAGTCATATGCACAGTTAAATAGAGCTGTTTTAAGCCTAGATTTGAACATTGTCAGAGTAGAGGCCTGTCTCACATCTTCAGAAAGACTATTCCAGATTTTAGCTGCATAAAACTGGAACCCTGATTCTCCATGTTTAGGGCACCAACATATCAGAGATGTACTTTGGTGCCAGGCCATGGAGAGATTTGTACACAAGCAGAGCTGCTTTAAAGTCTATTCTCTGAGCCACAGGAAGCCAGTGTAGGGACCTGAGCACAGGACTAATGTGTTCGTACTTCCTGGTTCTGGTCAGGACCCGAGCAGCAGCGTTCTGGATGTACTGCAGCTGTCTTATGGCTCGTTTGGAGAGGCCGGTGAGCAGGCCGTTACAGTAATCTAACCTACTAGAGACAAATGCATGGATAAGTATCTCTAGGTCAGGTTTAGACAATATACCTCTGATTTTGGCGATGTTTTTTAGATGGTAAAAGGCTGCTGATGTTATTGATTTTATATGGCTGTTAAAGTTCAAGTCTGAGTCCATTGTTACCCCAAGATTTCTAACCTGATTTGTAGGTTTTAGAGAGAGAGACTGGAGGTGACTGCTGACACTTTCTCTTTGTTTCTGTGGACCAAACACGATGACTTCAGTCTTGTCTGAATTTAGCTGGAGAAAGTTGTTTTGCATCCACACACTGACCTGTTGGATGCAGTGACAGAGTGAATCCACTGGTCCATATTCACCTGCTGTCAGTGAGACATAGATCTGAGTGTCATCTGCATAATTGTGGTAGGACACATTAGTACTTTGTATTAACTGGCCTAAAGGCAGCATGTAGAGATTGAACAGGAGGGGTCCCAGGATTGACCCCTGGGGCACCCCACAAGTCAAGGCCATGTGGTCTGAGACACAGTTACCAATTTCTACAAAGTACTTCCTGTCTTCTAGATAGGACTTCAACCAATGTAGGGCAGTCCCCAAGATGCCCACCCAGTCCTTTAGTCTCTGTAAAAGGATCTCATGATCGACAGTGTCAAAAGCAGCACTCAGATCTAGCAGGACTAAGACGGAGACTTTGCCTGTGTCAGTGTTCAGGCGGATGTCATTTGTCACCTTGATAAGAGCGGTCTCAGTGCTGTGATGGGGTCTAAAACCTGACTGGAAAACATCGAATGAGTTGTTCATTAGGAGATAATGAACACAAGAATTTATGGTAGTGATGAACTCATGGGTGCCCAGACCACAAGTGCATCCCTACCATATTTGCCTCCATTAAGTATAAATGTATTTAAGGCCTTTTGAGATGTGACATCCCATTTTCAAGAGGGACCCCACGACTATGTGGTGCTGAATGTAGATACTATAGATGTATCAACCATGGATATGGGGATCATGCTAATATCTACATTAACAGCTATAATGATAATGGAAATGGAATGTTCCTAATGAAATGGCCAAATATGTGTCATGTTTGTAATTGTTGTTATTGAGGCTTCGTGACTCCACAGCAGCAGCAAGTCTCCACCAAGGATCCCAGGCCACCTACAGGAGCAGAGCCAGAGACGAGTACAGGAGCAAACAAAAGGGGCAAAGGCAGATGTGGAGAGAGAGTGAGAGAGAGAGATAGAGCCCAATGTGCATTTAAGTTGTGTATGCATGTCTGTCCAAAAAACAAGTTCCTTGGAGTTTGCAGAAAGGAAATCATGATCACATTAGTGGTGTCAAATTGCAGTGATTTACTGCACACTGTTAACAGGTAGGGCTGCACCTTGGCACAGCAGGTAGTGTGCGTGCCTCACCGCAAGAAAGTTATTGGTTTGATCCCAGTGTCGGGCAGGGCCTTTCTGTGTAACGTTTGCATGTTCTTCCCGTGACTGGGTGTGTTCTCTCCGGGCACTCCAGCTGCCTCCCACAGATCAAAAACATACTCATTAGGTTGATTGGTGCCTCCAAATTGCCCTTAGGAATGAGTGTTAGCATGAATGGTTGTATGACTTTCTATGCCCTGCAATCCAGTCACCAGTGGATCGCAGCCCCACCCCTTAAGATTAAAGAGGCTTTTTAGCCTCTCTCCTGTCTTCTACTGTTCATATGTTGTTCCAGTGTAATTTCTAACCCCCCTTTTCCCCTGTTCCCTCCAATCTATCTCATGTGCTCATCTCATCTTGCAACACGACCAGTGTCTACTCCATAAGGGGATATATCTTATGTCGGCTGTTGGGATCCATGTGCTCTACATGTCCCTGCAGAAGCCTGAACCCCCCCAGGTTTCACATGTAGGTGTGAACCCTCTGATAAGAACAATAAGACCCTGCCCTGCTTTGCAGTCTTGCTCAGTCTCTCTCTCTGAATCATGGAGTGAAGCTCTCCCTCAGCCTGTAGAAGAGACACCGAACCTCTCCAGTCTCTTCTCAGGAGTAAAACCTCAAGACTTTTTCCACAGTCCTGCTCAACACAGACTGTAGCACCACTTTAGTGACGCAAGAGCCTGCTTAAGAAACAGGAGTTCCTGATCAAACAACAAAAAGCAACACAACAGTTAGCATCAAGCTGCTAACTCAAAGGACAAAGGAGCAACAGTGGACTTCAGAGCCAGGAGCTGGAGGGACAGACCGGCCTGGGACCCACTGGGAAACCATCAAACCTGCAGCACTGGACTTTGCAGAGCAGAACTAAAACGGACACCTTTTCCTTCCATGGACTTGGTAATATAACTGGGCCTTACAGACTTTAGCATAGCACGGCTAAGCACAGGACGATTCAGTTTTACAATCACGGCATTGCTTTATTGGATATGTTCTTAGAGCTTTAATCTATAGCTAACTTCTGCATAGTTTAACATTACTATTTCAGGTAGAGGCATCAAGCTAACACAAAGAGACCATTTCTAACCTCCACACTCCCCATGTGGTCCTGGTTGTAAAGAGCCATGCGGTGTTAAGACACCCTTGTGAGGCAGCCATCTTGCCTTTGACTGTTACACACACACACTTGTAGGACTTACGTTAGGTTAGATATTGTATGATTCATGTTTGGCATGTTTGGTTTGTCAATAAATGATTTTAAACACAAAGTCAGTTGCTGGTCTGTTAATGTTGCATAAGAATGAATCTTGCCAACCTCTTCTCTGCAGAACTCCCAAATCCTTCAACTTTGACTGACAATTCATTAGGTAACTTTGGTTATTTTAATTAAGTTAATTATAATCATGATTCCAAATTAATAGTCAGTATCCTTTACGAGACTAACTTAATAAATTGACTATCATTTCCCTTTATGGGTGGTTCCTGGAGGTTTAACGTAAATTAAACCCAATTACTTAATTTAAATAATTATTTCTGATAGCCAATATTATTAAGTGACACAGTGAAAACCGTAAAATACCAAATAATAGCCGGGGCGTTTATTTGCTTCAATTACTGAGCAGACCAGGCGTTTATTTGGGACCAGGCGACTATTTGGGACAGGCGTTTAATTCCTTTTGCACAAAAATTTTACTCAACCCAAAATTAAAAATATACGGTAAATATAATCGAATTATTCATTTACACTAGTATGAATAACACCTGTACATTTTCAAGGCAAGATTACAGTACTGTAGTTACACTCTTGTCTTCTTTCAACTCAGCTCTCTGTAAACACTCTTAATACTGGTCAGGAACGACTGGTGGTTAAATTAAGGTCTTACTTCTTTTTTTTTGCTGCACCAGGGACATGGAGATAAGCAGCAACATGCAATCATGTTTCTTTTCAAGTCTCGGCTGTCAGTTGAGCTCAGCATTTGCATGTGTGTTCTGTAAACTTCGACAGTAGCTCGTACGCTGCGCCAAATAAATTACACCAGGCATTTATTTGGGACCGGGCGTTTATTTGGTATTTTACGGTAGTTGTCCACTGATCATAAAGCACAACACGGCCTTACTATGCCAAAGTCACAAGACGTCTTAGTGGAGACTACTTCCCAAAGACACTGAGCATCTCTTATAGATCCAAACTTAAAATAAACAATTGTTCACACAGACTTTGGTCTCTCCTGATTTCTCCTGATTGTTGCTTGTAACAGAGGCAACAGTCTTTGAGTTCCAAACCGTCACCATGTGATTATAGTGGCTATTTCACAAAGAGCCTTGATTAATTTGTGAGTTTTCATGGCACATCACTCAGGCAATGAGCTGTCGGACTTTGATTAAAAGATTTAAAATCCTGTTGAGAGAGTTTATTTGGCAAAGTTAAGGCTTAGCTCGATGCGGTTTTGCAATCTGACAATCGAAAAAGATGAACTTGGCTTATCCAGTATTGTTTCTTTTCTTTTCTTTTTAATGCCGTTTCCTTACAAGCAGAATTCCTAAAAAGATAAAGTCCAAACAGGAAACAAAATGTGCTAATGCAATGCAGTGACACAATAACTCATGACAAAGTTGTCCTCTGTGCTACAGCCTGGATATCACTGCTGCCAAGGACAATAGCTCAACTCAGCTCAGCCCATTTTCACTGTGAGAAGTTCTTAAGTGAAGTCTTTGTCAAGCAGCTGCCGTCATTCACAAAAAAGTTTCATTCATCTGTTCCTGGGAGTGTCGCAAGACTGTTTATGTGCTCAGTGTGCAGGACAGATTTTCAAGAAGTACTACATGTCACATGGAGTTATCCACGCTGTTAGCTGTCTGTATGCTGTTGTATGACTGCACTGATAAATCACTTCTAAGCTGGTGTGTAAATTTGCATTTCATATCACATCATTAAATAACTATCACATCTGCAGTCTTAAATCAGCCCTGAACCCTGGCATGAAGTTAAGTGCCTCAGAAATTATTAGTGTGGACATTCATATGTCATTAAATGTTTCTGGTGGGCATAGAATGAGCTGAAGCTGTGAGGTGGAGCAGTGGGTAACACTGTTACTTCACATCACAAGGGTTTCTGCTTCATTCTCAACCTTGGCCTTTTTGTATGGAGTCTTCCTAAGTGTGAGTTTCCTCCCACAGGCCAAAAAACACGCTGGTGAGGTCAACTGGTTACTGCAAAGTCTCTACAGGTGTGAGTGTGCCTGGTTGTTTGTCTCTGTCTGTCAGCCCTGTGATTGTCTTGCTATCAGCTCAGGGTGTACCCTGCTTCTTTCCCAAAAGCACCTGAGAAAAGCTCCAGCCCCTGCAACCCTGAACAGGATAAACTGGATAGCACAAGCTAGGCCTTGATGAAGCTTCATGTCATTGCCCTCCTTTCTGAAGCTGTAGTCTGAATTATAACAAAAGGAGAAGAGAAGGGCTGTAAAAGCCCAAACATACTCTGGTAGACTGTATGTTTGGGCCTTTACAGCACCAGTCCAGGGTAGCCAGGTGATCAAGCCCGTAGCTTGTTATGTTTACAACAGCTGAAAGTGAGATGGAGTGATTCAGCAGCTCGCGGCGGGAACATATGACGTGAGTTGGTTAGGTCCAGATAAACTTTATTTTTCCGCCCAGTTAATGCACTTAAAACATTCCTAGGTAGTGTCCTCTTATACTATGGTATTATATTTTAATGGGAGTTCTTGTAGGTGAAGAAAATATCCTTTTGGTATGATACTTACCTGTTTGCAGCTGGTTCTGCGTAACAGACTCTTACAGACTGTGGCATACTGAGGGAGAGGAGAGAACTTTCTACTGCATCTAATGTACTTAGTGGCCATATGGAGCTCATACAACCCCACTTCAAAAATACTGAACTATCCCTTTAACACAGCTGGGTGTCATCTTGAACGCCTCTCCTTGCCTTTGAATGCGTGTTGGCAAGGCGTAGCGCAAATTTCACCTCATCAGGGACGAAGACATGTGAAGACATATGTTGGTCCGGGAGGTCCAAGCTCCCAGTACCAGAATATATGATAATGCGAACAGACCTCCGAGGGCTGATGGGGCAAAAACAGCCTGGGATTAAGTAACTAATATTGTCACTTAAGTGTGACCCTGATATTCTGAGATCTACTGCCCAATTTAAAAAATGGTTCAATGATGTGAAGGCCAAAAGAAAGCTGTCAGATTATAGAAGGCACACGGGGGCCGACAGGGGCGGCTCCTACACCAGCCTCCTATGAGTTCAGCTGAGGACATCACGTCCTCCACCCCCTCATGATAAGCATTGAGGGCTCTGGTGTGATTTGACATAAGGATTATGGTTAAGGCAAAAGTAGTTTTCTACCAAAACAGGGGAGGATGGCTTTCCTCAGGCTCCCTCCTTCCAACAGGCAAACGCAAGGAGGAAGAGGCATTGAATACAATTTATATATAAATATATATATATATATATACATACAAACATACATACATACATACAGGTATATGTATATATGTAGGCTGTATGTATTAAAATGTATCCTCAAAGTAGCAGAAACACTGTGTGCTGCAGACTTTAGACTTTAAACTGGGCTTAATGAGGCTTAAGGCATCTTCTATTTTTTGCATCCTCAACTTATGATCACACCAACTTTGCGCATGACCACTCCTCATTTTCCGACAAACACACCCCTGGGTGTAACAAGTGTACATGCGTCACATCTCCTAGTTAAGTTCTTCTTTTAGTTTTCATCCTCATGTCATGTCTTGTCATTCCTGTTTTATTTTGAAATCACTCCTTTCCTCCCCCCCCTGTGTGCTTCCAGCTGCTCCCTGATCGTCATTCCCTGCACCTGTGATTCCTCCTGTGCCACCTGTTTGTCGTTGTCATTGTTTTTGTATCTCGTGTCATAGTTTTCCTGCTTTCTTCCTTGTGTGTCTCTCTGCGTATCTGGTTCTGATTAGTTTATTTTAGAGCTGCTGGTTTTTGATACTTCTGCTTGTTTCTGAACTGATCTTTTGTGGACAAAGCCTGTTGGTTTGGGGGTAATTATGGTTTAGTTGTGACTGCATGGTCTTTAGACATTTAAATACATTTAATTGGACACTTTTAAGAGGATGTTAAAAGATGTAAACACAGAGGCATCTGGCTGCAAATGTGTCGATAGATGATCTTGCTTCCTTTAATAATCCAGCCCATCAAATGTCTTTATTAATTGTACATTAAGTGTGTTACAGGTCTTGTGTATTTGTGAGTAATGCTGTTTGTGAATGTAAGAAACTTTGTGAATTGTGCTGCTGCCTATCTTGGCCAGGACACTCTTGTAATAGAGATTTTTAATCTCAATGAGTTTCTTTTCCTGGTTAAATAAAGGTTAAATTAAAAAAAATACCATTACCACAGTGTATAAATTACACCTGTTTCAGATGGAAATTCAGAAAGACAAACATTTCACACCAAAAGCCTTTGCACCATGCATACAATGGGCCTTCATCTCTCTGGCTAACATTTGAAGATTTTTAAGGAACTTCCAAGAATGTCGGACTATTGTTTAACATATAGAAATTTTGAGAATTTATGCTTGTGACCAAGTATGGATGTTTGAGTTCATCCTTATTCATCTTGCAGTTCCTGACATCATTTTGTGCCAGGATGTGTCATGTGACCTTTTAGACAACACGTCCACAGGTGTCATGATTCAAATTTTAGATGGTGAATCACAAGTCCACAAAATGACTTTTACTTCTGGTTTGTCTTTCCTTCATGATCTAATGATCAGGGATTTGTAACATCAGGCTATAATTGTCTGCTGTCTAAAAAAAAAGTCCCTCCAGGAAAAAAAAGCATGCAAAGTCATGGCTGACTGTGATGTGAGTAATCAACAGCGCGTTGCCTACTAATTTCATGTTGTGCCAAAACTCATTGGTCTCTCTGCCCACACACAAGATCAAGAATGCAATGCCTCATTTTAAAGTTTATATTAGCATGACAGTAGTTTATGTTTGCAATTTCCACACAAAGTACATGAACTGAGAGTGTTAAAGTTTGGAGATCTCCATTATACACCAATGCATGATGTGTTCATTCTGTCCATCTTCAGTGAGTACATTTTGCCGGTGTGCACAGACCTGATCCAGTGTGCATAGCCGAGCTGAGAGGGATCCAAGTAAATTAAAGAACGGCAGAGAAGCTACCTTTACCTTGATTACTGGTAACCGCTCCTGCTGATAAACAGAGCAAGAAAAGAAAGACATAGAGAAGGCGGAAACAAAAAATAATTTGAACAAAGCCTAAGCAAAACAAGAGTCAACATCGGGTTGTGAGCTTGTGTGCTTGGGATGTTTCTTTGTTTTTTAACTTTACTATGACACAGTATGTCTTGGTATTTTCATACTGCTGAGTGAGACATGACATGACAGTGCAAAACTGGACAGAGTCCTGATTAGATTCATGCTAGTTTTCCATGATTACCAACATTGCCTTTAAGAACAAAACATGAACCACTTCATGCAATAAATACCCATCAAAACGGTGGAAGCGTAGTCAAAATACCCTTTCTGCTGTATCAAGAATTGCTTTTAATGTTATTTGTTTTCATTTAATAAAAAAGTGTGGTTAAGGCCTGATAAAACCGTCACTGAGGCTGTTAGCATCTGTGCCAAGTTCAGTATGGGCTTCCTGCTGTTGTCTCGCTCGTAGCACCTGCCATGCACCTTCTTGCCTTGCAGAGCAGACAGACCTGCCTGATCCTGAAATCCTGCAGGTCCGTCTTGCCAGCCTCTGTTGTCCAACGAATTCACTCGGCTGAATTCTTAACGGCCCAATCAGGGAAGAGAGGCGGGAGCTGTAGAATGCTGACGTGACGACAACCGGAAGTTGAGGACCGGAAGTTGAGAACGGACATGCCGATTAGCCTATTGTCCTCATAGCTACTCAGTGAAACTTGGCGAAATCTGCCCTCCTCAGAAGTTTACCTGTAGGGATTGTCTTTGACGAGGTTCATGTCACATATAAGTGTTAAATGAATCATCTGTGTGGTACAATTTAGTGTAAGACAATAGTAAAAGGCCGTTAGCTGTTAGCAGCTAAGTTAGCGGCTAATAGCTAACATCCATGAACTGTTGTTAACTGTTATTTAGCTATTAGCCGCTATATTAGTCGCTATGTATGCTACATTATAGGAGGCAACCCTGCTTGATGTGGATTGGTCTGTGATGAATGTGATAAGCTTGTGATTGTCCAATCACAAGCTTTCTGCCCCTGAAAACAAATTCAAAGGGCTCCTACCCAGATGGACTAGTGAAATATTTCTGTGGCAGATATATGGAGCTGTCCATCTGGCTTGTCAGGTTATAGGAGACCAGGCTCTAAGAGAACGTTAACGAGCTCAGGTGGGCAGGGCTGGATATTTGAGGCCCTATTTAATACCTACTGTGGAGGCATCAGGAGTACTTTGGACCCTAGCCATCAGGTGATGGGTACACTGTGGTCATAAAGGATGGACATGTCAGCAACAATACTCATGTTGGCTTTGGAGTTTAAAAGATGCTCAGTATGGTGCAAAGAGAATAGCCTCCGTTCAGTTACACCACCAGCAGCGTCCTGAACTGTTGAGCTGGACCAATCATTGTAACCCTAATGCCACGGCCACACCGGACACGAATTGGTGAATTTAAACGTGCGTAGTGCCTGTGACGCGCCACTTGTAACACTGGACACTGGACCATTTTGACAGGCTGAGGGATGACAAGCATCACTGCGCAGGCGGAGTAGAGAGCCGGAGCCAGTCGGACTCAGTGATGACCCGTGCAGGTAAATCCAGCTGGAAACGAATATTTACAGAACTTACCTTCAAAACCTGTCTCCTCAGAGACTTTCACCCAAGCCTGGCAGGCTTACCCCCAATTTCCACCGCACGCGAAAGCGCTGCGCCGCGCCGCGGAGCGGAGCGCCGCGATCTTGCTCCGAATCTCAAAACCCACTGGAAGCGGCGCGCCGCGGTGCGCCGCGGAGCTCAATCCGGAGGGGGAGGGCTGATCCCCCGAGAGCCACGGCTCTCATGAGAATAGCGATGTCACACGCTCATAAAACATGTTATAGACTGAGAAAAGCAATAAACAACACCTCACTTCACTTCTCTGAGGACCCTCTGCTGGTCCCAACCACACATCTTCGTGAATTATTCAACTTCTGTCCGCCTATATCCATGTAGAAAGACTATGGTGTCATGCATGCAGTGTTATATATTTCAGTACCTCTACGATTCACTTTTCTTCGTCCATGGTGTCGTGTTGTCTCTGGGACCCTCTGACCGACAGCTGGCCTGAAGCTCGTGCTTCCGGTTTCGACGTAATGACAATTAATTGAGGAAAATTACGTGCAAAAGTCTGTGCATTGTGTTTTATTTTGAAACTTCCGGTTTGACTTCCTGTGTGGGGCTTTCTTAATGACTCTGAATTTACGAGGTTTGGAAGCGGCGTAAAATAGACCTGAAGCGTATCTCTCGCGCCTAAGCGCGCGCGCTTCAGGATCGCCAGCGCGCTTTCGCGTGCAGTGGAAATTGCCTGATAGACTACAATGGGAGCGAAGTGCTCCGCAGGACGCTGCGCGGCGCGGCGCTTTCGCGTCCGGTGGAAATTGGGGGTTAGCCTGCTCCTTTTTGTTCCGGTCTCTGTAGAGTACACACGTCGAATAGTATAGCTCAGGATGATAGCAAACAGCGCATATCAACCTCTCCTCCATCTTTCAGCGGGGTTTGAGTTGGAGCAGGTGGCCGGAGCGTCACACGTCATCAAATCAATGAAGTTGGGGGGAATGTCATCGCAGGTTGGCTGCCACGCCAAACGCGTCCAACGCGCCGCCTGGGGAGAATCTGCATCCAAACGGGTCTTTGCATTGACTTTGTATGTAATCTCAACGCGTGTCTTTGTGAATTCGTGTTCGGTGTGGCCGTAGCATAAGGAAAGTTTGGCCTGAAAGTCCCAGTGAGTGGCAGTTTCTGAAACACCTAGAACAGCATGTGGTACATACAACCTTGCCACATTTGAATTCACCTAAATCACATTTCCTCCTCATTCTGATATTAGATTTGGACTTCAATAGGTCTTCTACTTGCCTAAATACATTCCCATGTGATTGGGTGTTTAGCTTTTTTTTTTTTTAATGAGCAGTTGAGCACGTGTACCTAATGAAGTGGATGTTGAATGGGCGTGCCATCCAGGTTCTCTTTAATAATGGGCTATGTGAGTGATGAATGTTTTCAGAATCTGGGTTATAATTTTACACCAAGGAGCTGGGGCTGGGCTGGACTAGTTGGAAACCAGAAAGCGAGTCCGGCCCATGTAAAAGCAGGGAGGAGCTTGTAACAAGAATCTAATCTTTGAATGTTAGCAGCAGAACTTTTTGACATCAAAGACTTCACCGACAATAAAAAGTCACCTGAGGCCACGCTGTTACGTCGGAGCCTCCTTTATGCTACAATTAAGGTGGCTCATAAATTAGAGCGAGAAGCCAAAAACTGGCTGCAGATCAGACCGGGCTAATGTTTCACCTGACAGGTGGGTTAATGGGCTGTTGGCAGATCGATGCGTTACCTCATTGATGTGTCAGTGAAGGGCAAAGCATGTGAACATTGTGTCCTGTCACGGTTTTGTCTGTGGCACGTTAATGGAGGCATGTGAATGTGATTAGTTTATACTGACACAGGACCCATCACCGCGTGAGTGGGGTGTGAATGGGTAGGTCCAGAGACGCAGAAGAGCTTTGTACAACGGAGGATTAGGGCCACGTAGAAAACTAAAAAAAAAGGAAGAATATAGTCTTAACCCTTTAAGGCCCAAGACCATAGATTATAGCCAGAAAATTCTAATTTTTTGGAGCTGAAATGTTTGTTTCACTTTCTGCTAAAATCCATAAAAAAATCAAAATGTCTGAAAAATTCAAGATAAAGATTTTTTGTTTCTCATTTGATACATTAGGTGTTTTTGGCAACTGATAATCCATCTGAGGACATTTTTATCATTTATCTGATTGTATTCAGGTGTTTTTTTGTAATTTGTTGATCATATTGAGTAGAAAGAGGTATTATAAAAGTATGTATCAAATATGATACAATTGGCTTTATAGGGTTAAAGTTACAAGAGTGAAAATCTTATAAATTACGAGAATAAAGTTGAAAAATTACGAGAATAAAGTAATCTTTAAGACCAAACTAGGAAACATCTACCTGGGTATGAAAGATATTCACAGATTTGGACTTTGCGGCTCAATAACTCATCAACAAAAGAACGTAATTCCAAACCCAACCCCTCTTTTTGATCATTTTAATGAAGACTGTGAGTATTTTCCTCCAAACGAGCCGTCAAGGACCATCTTCAAATTACCATATCGGAGAAGTTACGTCTTCAAAATCACAGCAAATACAAAGGATCGTATGTTATTCATCCTACAGGTCATATTTTCTTTCAGACTTATTAATTAAACTATTTTACAGGACTTTCTGATTGAAAATAAGGCAAATGCCATCAAAGTAATGAGATCTACCAACCAAGTCATAACAAAACATGAATGGTGATCTCTTCTTCTTTAAACTACAGCTCTTACTTCAGCAAGAATGTTTTGATTTGATTTAAATGATGTTTTGTTTATTCAATTGTGTTAATTAATATGCATGGAAAATAATAACTGCAATGTTTTTATTGTTGGTAACTGTAGCGACACAAAAGTCACACTAATGATCGAACATCTCTTTAATATTATACTACATCTCCATTTTAAGAGAAATTGTTCTTAATGTAATTAATATGACTTTTGAAATGTTGATGGATACTTATTTACAGGTAATGATGATATAACTAATAACCTTTGTTGCAGGTTGAGTTTGGTGTCACTGACTTTATTCTTGTAACTTTACGACTTTATTCTCGTAACCTTCCTTTTCTTTTAGTTTTCAACGTGACCCTAATCCTCCGTCCTAGCTTTGAGAGGTTAAATGACTGGAATTAATTTGATAAGCTGGAGTCTATTCACCAATTTTATTCAACCATAGGGGTAGTAAATTACATCTAGAACTTGGAGTCCAGGATAAATTCTACTATTGTAACATGCTGTATCATAAAAAAGTTAAACTATTATTCAACTAGACATGCTGATTGAGGACAAACCACCTCCAAGACAATTCTGACATCTTTACGTGAATTACTTCCAAAAACATGAGGAAACATCCGTATTAGGTCATGGTAACTAATCACAGAAGACATTCCTGGATCTGGATTATGATCATCACCAAAATCTAATCCTTTATTCCTTGTGTCATGAACAACATTCAAGAAAGGAAGGTTCCTTATCAAAAAGGGACTATTCGGACGCACCCGTAGTCTCTCCCTGAAGCAGTCATCATGGGTGCTCTGTTTATGAAAAGAAAAGGGAGGTAGAGACCCATGTCTATGTAAAAAAAAATAACACCATCATGGCGACAATGCTTTAAAGATTTGAATATATTTTGTCGTTCAATGACAGAATTGGAGTCACAGACAGACAAAACAGATTAAAGGGACTGAAAGTAATTACAAAAAAGTCTCACTTTTAGATATATGCCTGATGGAAATACACACTTTAAGATGAGTTTTATAGCATCAAAATAGGTTATCTATAAATGTTATTCCTTAGCCTCCTGGTCAGGTCGGACAGGGCTGGACTGGACTGGATACTCAACTTCAGGAACAAGACAATTAAAACTAGAGCAAATTTATATTATTCAGACACGTCTTAGAGCACCGGGCTGTAGGTAGCGACGTATAGCCGGCTACAAAACTACAATACTAAGTTCTCCAAAAACTGCTTGTTGTCACCCGTCAAAAACTACCGCTATGTAAGTAGAAAGAGATACATTACCTCGTCGCTTTGCATCCAGTAAGGTGTTGAAAAAAGAAGTTGTAAAGCAATGCAGAGTTCTGAAGAAGGTCCGAGCTGCATTATTATTAGCATCACGTCTTTTGGTGCGTTCCAGTTGTAGTCAGAAGTAGGAATTTCCGAGTTCCAAGTAGGAAACTGCAACTGGAACGTCCCCCAAAGTCTGAATTTCCTACTGGAAACTCGGTGAAACCTCGCCACCCCCGAGTTGACAATCAAAGATGGATGCCCCCAGTGTGAACAGTTATTTAGCTCCTGTAAAAATCCATTTATTTGCACTTCTGACTGGGGTGTGTCGCTCTAGATCAGCTGTATACATAGTATTGTTAGACTTATATTTACAAAAATGCTGCCATAGTGATAATCACATTCTTCATACAACAACGCAGGGCGTGCTAACAACAGCTAACAATAGCCTGGTAGATCGGCATGTTTTTTTCCAATTTCAACTGGAAAGCAGATAAGTCGGAGATGATGTCACTCCCAGTTCAGAGGTTACTGGAACGCAGCATTACAACAGTCGCCGCGTGTGCTCATGGGTAGCAGAGTCTTAATGTCGCCGGTAATAGATTCTCCTCATAGCACCTTTAAATATGTTGGATTGATTATCACAAACATTAAAAAAAGGCCAAAAAGAAGGTTAATATTCAGATCAGTTTCTCAAGAAAAGATTATTGTTGTTATGCAAAACATAAATCTATACCTACAAAAAATATGGATAACACTTGATCCAACATGCAAGAAGGTCCCTGGTTTGATCCGTGTTGGGCAGGGCGTGAAGTTTGCAAGTGTGTCTTCTCTCCGGGCACTCCAGCTTCCTCCCACAGACCAAAGATTCAAGATTCAAAGAGTTTATCATCATTTGAACATTGAGAACATGTTTGCCTGCACAAAAAATCTACTCTTTTCTCCACAATGAATGCCAGGTAAGAGGTCAATAATCACAAGATTTAAATAGCAGCAAGAAAAATACTAAATAATTCTAAGTACTAGCAGGAAGAAAAATGCACATTAGGTTGATTTTTGCGTCTAAATTGCCCTTAGGTTGGCTAAGTTCAGGGTGTACTCCACCTCTCATCCAGAGTCAGATAAGCTCCAGCCCCCCACAACCCCATGAAGGATAATTAGGAGGCATAGTGGATGGAAAGATGGATGGATGGATATACTCAACATATAAAATGAGATCAGCACTCAGGTTTTATTCAGCATGTTTGTTTGATTGCGGAGCGGCTGCAGAATGTGGCTCAGCAAGAGGAGCGGATAGCATTTAGTTTCTGTAAACATGCAAGGAAAAGGAGTGGAAAAGGAGACGAGGGAAAGAAGCCAACTTTTTGTTGAGGTGTTTATGAGATGCTCACATCTAGAGATGGGTGGATGACAAGCAGAGCTGCCCTGTAGGGATCAAAATTTATCCAAGCCAGGTTACACCCATTGGCAACAAACAACACGACTCCTCTCGCCGTGCCGTTCTCACACACACTCTCTGCAGCTGACACGCACCCGTTCATCCAAACATACCTACAGCAGCGAGCACGCACACACACCGGCAAGCATTGCAACATGGACGTATACTGTGTGCCAGGTGTGGCAGGTCCCTCAGCGGTTTCTGTCGTGTCTGTGTAACATTCCCCTATCATGATCAGCATCTTTAATCTCTTTGTGAGGGCCTGCGAGCTGCAGAGCTGTTGGATTACTGCCTTTACTTATCACACATGCCAGCACGGCACACAGCAGCCATGCTATTAACTCGGCTAACTTCACTTTTATTGCCTCTGCCTACGTTGCATAACAGAAGCATGCATGATCACTGTGGTGGCCCTACTAGGTCAAACAGAACAACAAACAATAGAAAACACAACAAAAAATAAAAAAAAACACAAATAACAGGAAGCAGACATCAACACATAAAATGACAATATGATAAAAACAACAATATATAGCAAAACAAAACAGCAAATAAATTAAAATAAGCTTAACAAAGTTTTGAAAAAAAAAAAAACATCTAGACTCTGTCACCAGCCCTCAGATTTATTACTGGTGACAGCTTTTTTTTTTTTTTTTTTGTAACAAGCTGGGCGGCCACATACGAGTGCAAGACATCGGTTCTTATATATTTATAAAGCTTTGATTGGAAAAATGCCACTGGATATAACAGCACTATTAAAGCAGTCCACTTATTACAATTTAACCATTTAAAGCCCAAGACCATAGATTATAGCCAGAATATTCTAATTTTTGGGGGCTGAAATGTTTGTTTCACATTTGATACATTAGGTGTTTTTGGCAACTGATAATCCATTTGTGGACATTTTTATCACTTATCTGACTGTATTCAGCTGTTTTTTTAGTAATTTGCTGATCATATTTAGTAGATAGAGGTATTATAAAAGTATGTATCAAATATGATACAATTGGCTTTGTCCCACATGTCCCAATACACAATCGGCAGGATAGCGCAGCAGGTAGTGCACATGCCTTACAGAAAGACAGCTGCTGGTTCAATCCCCTTGTCAGTCAGCGTCTTTCTGTGTAGAGTTGTGTAATCTAGCAACAAAGTGTTGCCACTGTGTAGTGGACTGTCACCATCCTGCATATGTTCACTTCAAGTATAGTCCAGGAAGTTAAGCTGATCAAGGAGACGTGCTATTATTCAAGGGCTGAAGTATCAAGTATATACTTTGAACTGTGCCATTGTTAATATTTCCCAAGAGTATTTACAAAAACCGTCCAAGCATTGAGGCCGTATCGATTCTGCTGAATCCGTGGTAGAATCCGAGGTAACTGCACAACATGCTCGTCAATGTTCACATTACTTGTTGAAAGTCTGAAGCATACACCTCAATGTATAAGCATTCTTACATTAGCTAAGAGAAGTTTAACAGTTGGCTAAATATAATTAGTTCTTTATCCACCCCATTACCCCTCAGTTTCATCAGACATTAGGTAGGCTAAGTTGTGGCTGGGTCCCATTGCAATTATTAAGCCAAGGTTAGCATGTGTGCATTAACCTGTGATGTTTGCGGGAAACAAGCTTAGCTGTTATTTGGTAACAGACATGAATTTGTAGTTTGCGTATGTTCAGGATTTTGAGCGGCGCGTAGCTGGGGCGGCAGTGCACTCCACTTCCCTTGAGATATGCTGAAGAACTATTGTGAATTCCCATTTGTACACTGCTTTGCTGTGCCTCATTGGCATATTAAGGTGACCTCTCTCAAAACCAGCCATTCTGAACAGATGGGTTATGTGAGCATGGAAATAATGCAGCTTTACTTAATTCATAGGCTCTTTGGACCAAAGCACATCGCTAACGTTTCATGAAGACACCAGGGATCCACGTTTAACTGCAGAAAAGGAGCAAAACATGAGACCTTTAAATTCACTCCCTTTTTACCATGACAAATTTTAATTAAATCATGTTTATAATGCTTGCTATCTCAATTCAAACACATTTTTATTACATCAGCTTTTATCATTACTTTTATGACTTTCAACCTTGCTGTGGCACTTTCCAATAATAAAGTAATAACTTTATGCTGTAAATGTCATCTGATAATTATCAATTTAAATTATGAACTTTGTTTCTTTAATAAATTCAAAGCATTTCTCTTGAATTTCTTGTTCATTTTGATCACATCACTTAAAGCTAGGGTCTACGATCTGAAAACCAGTTTGGCCGTTGCGACAGATTTGAAAAACGCAGCCTGCCCCCACTTCACTCACCCCTCCCCTCAGTGTTCCAAGATCCCGCCCCCCAGCTCATGTCGCCTCGCAACAACACGCCCCGTCTGATAGAGCAACATGCCAGCTGGCATAAAATATCAACAACAACCAAAAACAATTCAGCTCAACTGAAAGTAACAAACACGACAGTCATCCTCCTTGTAACACACAGCGGTAGCCATTTCAATTGGACCAGCAGCGAAGCGGGTCTGGCGTCGCCTGAGCAGAGCCGATTGTGGGCGAGGATTTATCTTTCTCGGCGTGTCCTCACCAGCTCAGTTTACAATGCTAACAATGAGTGGCTAACAGGCTAAAGTCTATTGACAGAGCCTACCCACTCCGACCAACAATGTTCAGTCATTAGCCAGTATAGGCGCAGACTAACCAGAGTTATGCAGCAGACATCTCTCACTGTAGTAAACAAAGCTATTACCTGTTCAACCAGCCGGCCGGCGCCCAGCAGCCAGCGGCCAGTGCTGCGGTCGCTCGCCAGCCAGTGGCCCGTGCCGCCGGCTACCGAACGGCCGGCGCAGTTTTCAACAATCCCAAATCATTCTGCAGCTTCTCTACCATACGATTATCCAATGTTAAGTCTCCTGGTCTTTATATTGCGTAGATCGAACCATAGGACCATAACGGCCTTATAAACGGTGTTATTAAGATGTACCAAGCTTCCAAATCGTAGACCATAGCTTTAAATTCCAGCATTTTAATATCAAATTAATTTTAACTTTCTTTTTCAATTCAGGCAAATTTACATCACCCCTTCTTTCATCATAATAAGGCAGTTTTGAATATTAATCCTCTATACCAGGGATGGGTACATTTGATTAACAAGAAGGGCACATGCTTTTTTTTAAGTGCCTAACACCGCACTGTTTCATGTATTTTCAGGCACTCACAATGACGAAGGAAATTATAAAAAAGCAAAAAATGGCAAACTGAGCTGACAAAAAGGATTATACAAACATGTATATAAAGTAACATTTAATGTTACTCGAACACAATCAAGGCCAATCTAAGCTTCTTTACATGGCAATACAAGAATGAATGTTTACCAGTTTTTGAAGCAGAAATATATTTTACTAGTGCTTTCAAATGTGTTTTTCTAATGCCATGCATTAGTATGTAATGCATTTTAAAAGATATTTAGAAATATAATCAAGCAAAGTAAGTTCTTTAATGATTTGCTACATTCAAAGCATGTACCAGCAACCTGAGGTTTGTACAAATATCAAATATTTTATCACCTATCCTAGTTTGTGCATTTGGTAGCACTGGTTAATCATGATGAATCACGTCTAGCAGTTGTTGTTTTTTTGTTTTCTTCATATTTTCTATTTATCTATTTTGTTGGAAATGATTGGTGGGCCACAATGATGGTCCCCGGCTCTGTACTCAAGAGTTGCTGCATTATTTAATGTTAAAAGTCAAGCATGTGATATTGTTTAAATTGTCTAATAATCTATAATTTACCATGAATTGAATCATTAACTCCCTGTTTTTTATATATTTAGTTAATAAACTGTGTTAGATACTGCGTAAACTGTAATAAAGTACAAATCCTCCCACAGAAATAACTTAAGCCAAAGCAAAAGTACTGCTACAGTTCATCTCCACCCTTGTCAAAAAGGCTCATGTCCTAATTGGCCCCTTTGAGCTCCATAACCTACATATTCACATGCATTTGCAGCCAAATGTGTCAGAGCACATTTATTTACTTTTATCTTTCATCTTTTCCACTCTCTACATTGCATAAAAGAGCATGTTGAGACAGAGAGATCAGATGTTTGAGTGCCTCACAACGCCAACGATTATATCTATTCCCACCGGTGCAAAAGGAGGGCCGGTGGTGGTGTAATTTACACCCCTGTCCGGCGGCTATGTCGGCACTATCAGGCAGGGGTGTCGTCATCCAGCCTCCGTTCTCCCGCTGCGTGTAATGAATCCAATGTGTCTGAAGCTTGGCATGCACAAATGATTAACTGGTGGCAAAGAGAACTGATTAAGGAGATAAAGCTTGGCACACAATAGCTTCAGTGCTACACGTGTACCTGCATAACCAGAGCTTCCTCACGCAAGGGAATTATTTATCTCTACCTGTCATTCTGTCTCAGATTCCTGCAGTCTCGACTGAGTAAACATCATCATCATAAATTACAGCATTATTTGTCCCTTAACAAAGAAAACCAACATATTACCTGGGCTCTGTAAAAGATCCTACGCTGATAAAATGTCCCTGATGAGGTTCAGAGTCGATTAGCTACAGTCCTGCTCAGTATTATTGGCACCCCTTCATTATTTTCATTACTTTAACAATATCTTTAGAAATAAATTGAAATGTGCCAAATTCATGTCATCAGGATCTTTTAATTGAAGGTCCAAAACACTGTAACAAAAAAACAAAAAAAACTGAAAAAATAGCATGTGCAGCAATAATGGCACCCCTCTTCAGTATTTTGTTGCACACCCTTTGGCACTGATGACAGCCTCCAAATGTTTCTTGTAGCCATCTATAAGCTTCTTGCTCTTCTCAGCTGGTATTCTCTCCCACTCTTCCTATGCAAATTGTTCAAGCTCTTGAACATTTGCAGGTTTCTTTTCCCCAATGGCAGATTTCATCCATACCAAAGATTTTCAATCGGATTGAGATCAGGACTCATTGCTGGCCATTTTAAAACAGCCCATTATTTTCCTTTTCAACCATTCCTGTGTGCTTTTGGATGTGTGCTTTGGGTCTTTGTCTTACTGGAGGGCCCATGATCTTCGACTCAAACCAAGTGTTCTTACACTGGGTCGGACATTTCGCTCTTAAATTTCTTGATAATTCTCTGATTTCATGATTCCTGTGATACGGTCAAGGCCTCCAGTACCCGATGCAGCAAAGCAGCCCCAAACCATTATGGAACCTCCACCATGCTTAATTGTTGGTAGGGTGTTCTTTTCCTTGTAGGCTTCATGTGGTTGCAATTAAAACCACCTATTCTAAATATGACTGCATGATCATAGTAGCTAATGAAGTATAATTTACAAAACTTAATATGTGAACATTACTTCTGCCAAGTTTGAGTCTGATAAAGTGATGCAGCGCAAAGTTAGAGAGGTTTATAAAGAAACTGTAGCGGAGGCTCTGCAGCCACAGCTCTGGCTGTGCAGCGGAGGCCGTTTCACGGCGCTATGAGAACTAGAGCCTTATTTAGCTGTGTTTTTGTGTGAAAGTAACGCACTGAAAATTCTCTAAATAAAGCATGAATGCAGACCGATATCAGACTTTTTCGATGGGAGTCCGTTTATTTGTGTTTTTGGTCAAGTAAAATATGGCCCCGTCTGACTGCAGCGGAATCAGCAGACGAGCAGAACCGAAGCAGGAAGAGGGAGTTAGGTCCTAACACCCTGGGCTTCTGCTCCACAGAAACACTGCTGTAGAGGTAATTTCTGCCCTAAACCTTGTGATAGGACCCAACTTGTTCAATCCCGGAATATCACTTTAAAGGCGTTAAATGATTTCAAGGCCGTGTCAAAGTACTTTCTGAACATTTTGAGCACAATGCTAGTATAGTAATAATAGCACAAAAGCTTTTGCACAAAAGAAACCAACAAACATCAAAAATGACAAAAGGCAAAACAAACGAAATACAACTGCATAATAAATCCAGGGATACTAAGAACCTGTTCATTTGTCATAAGAGGACTCAAAAATAAAACACGAGAGCATGAGGTTCAAAAAAAGATCTAAAATAATAAAAAACATTTTCTTAAAAAGGCTGTGAAAGGGTAAACACAGATGATGGAATAAATGGACCATGTAACTGATGTACCTAACAATGTGGTCAGAAAGTGTGTATTAAAATGACTTCATTTATTCATAACTGTGTGAGTCGTTTTAATCTTTCTTTGTTTGGCCTTTGCATGTACGATTGAAAGGTAAAATTCAGCTTTATAACATGACATAGTATCTCCATAATGCACACAATAATATAGTTTGCACACTGTATTAATCAAAATACACATACAGTCTGTATAAATTACCAAAAGCACATTAAATAAGAAGGCCTTCAGCTCACATCACAGCAGACTTTGGATCACTGCGTTGGCTCTCTGTGAGTCAAAGGATAGATTCTAAAATCATTTCTTTGGCTTATAAAACACTAAATGGTATTGAGCCAAAATAGCTTTCAGGTCTTTGGGTCCGCTACCAGGCATCCAGACCCTGCAGGTCCACTTGGACAGATTTACTCACTGCTCCAGTGTCAGGCCTAAAGAGGAGGAGGCAGCTTTTAGTTTCTCTGCTCCTTAACTGTAGAACAAACCACCAGAGAACATGTGGCTCTCTTCTTCTGTGAACTCTTTTAAAAGTTATATTAACACATATTTTATCTACATTTGTCTTCGTATAAGTCCAGCTTCTTCATAATACTCTTTTTCCCTTGTTATACTCTCTTTTTAATTACATTTCTTTTCTATTTTCTAATTTTATTTCCATTTCTAGCTTTTGACTGTACATATTTCAAAATCTAATTGGGCTAATTTTATGTTTTTAATGCTCACAAATATCTGTTTTTTAACTCTGGAAAGCACAATGAATTACTTGATGTATGATTTGTGCTGTATAAATAAAGTTGGCTTGCTAAAGATGCTACGAGGAGTTTCTAAGTAATTAGAAAAAAGTCTCACTTTTAGATATATGCCTGATGGAAATACACACTTTAAGATGAGTTTTATAGCATCAAAAAAGGTTATCTATAAATGCTATTCCTTCGCCTCGAGTTCAGGTCGGACTGGACTGGCCTGGATACTCAACTTCAGGAACAAGACAATTAAAATTAAAACTAGAGCAAATTTATATTATTCAGACACGTCTTAGAGCACCGGGCTGTAAGTAGCGACGTATAGCCGGCTACAAAACTACAATAAGAAGTTTTCCAAAAATTGCTTGTTGTCTTGGTGTGTTCCAGTTGTAGTCAGAAGTAGGAATTTCCGAGTTCCGAGTAGGAAACTGTAACTGGAACGTCCCCCGAAGTCTGAATTTCCTACTGGGAACTCGGTGAAACCTCGCCACCCCCGAGTTGACAATGGAAGATGGATGCCCCCAGTGTGAACAGTTATTTAGCTCCTGTAATAATCAATTTATTTACACTTCTGACTGGGGTGTGTCGCTCTACATCAGCTGTATACATAGTATTGTTAGACTTATATTTACAAAAATGCTGCCATAGTGATAATCACATTCTTCATGTGATATTTGTGAACAACAACACAGGGCGTGCTAACAACAGCTAACAATAGCCTGGTAGATCGGCATGTTTTTTTCTGTTTTCAACTGGAACGCCGATAAGTTGGAGATGATGTCACTCCCAGTTCCGAGGTTACTGGAACGCAGCATTACGACAGTCGCCGTGCGTGCTCATGGGTAGCAGAGTCTTAATGTCGCCGGTAATAGATTCTCCTCATAGCACCTTTAAGTTGATGTTATGTTGTTTTTACAGCTTCTGTTTAAGTCTGTGACAGAAATATCTAAAAAAACAAAAACAAAAGTAGGCTCTTGATCTTACTTAATTAAAGTACATCATAATGATGCTGCATTGTACAAGATCTAATTATTTGATTGCAGATCAAGCTTTTAAAGTCATAAAAGTCATGAATCACAGAAATAGAGGGTATCAAAGAGTGGGTATTGATAGGTCTCATTGTAAAACCACTCTTTAAAATGCATTACAAACAGGTTTAGAAGGTATTTTAATGTTCAGTAATCATAGCTTTAAGTTCTCATGTTATATAATTAGTAATAGTGATCATTACTCATTTAATGCTTTTGTGTGTAGTTAACACACTTCTATTGAGTTAATTTGTGCATAAAAGTGCAAAACAATGTGCAAACACTGCAAATAATTCTGTAATCAAATTAATATTAAGTATTTGATGTTAACTGTAATATATTGCCTTGAATTTAAGCCATCAGGAGGTTTGAAATGTCAATCAAAAAAAGTTCTAATTATAAAGACAACCAACTCAAGGCAAAATTACAAAATTATTTAATGATCATTACATTTCATGTAAAAAGTATCGGTATCGGCGATACTAGCCCTGTATTTACTTGGTATCGGATCAATACCAAAATTCCCAGTATCACCCACCACTACTGATTACAATATATTGCAAGAATGATAGTGTCAATAAATGTTTATCTTTTAAAATAAAGTCAATAATCTGCATATTTTACTCATACATACACATTATTTTATGTAATATTGACAGCCTTTCAGTTTTATTGTAATGCAGCTTCTAGAATATTTATAATTTCTTAAAGCTAAAAGCACAACATTACAAAATCTGTTATAAAACATAAATTATCAAGGGTGCTTAAAGTATGATCTTAAGCACTAACTGTGGTGGAGCTCATAAACAGGCTTATAATGTGTTTACACTGTGTGATAAAAAGGGGACTCAGAGAAAGTCTTACAGAAACTTTAATAAAACTCAAAAGTTTTTTTTCCTCATCATGTAAATATCAGATTAATCTGACAACAATGAAACATCGGCCAACACATTTTATCACGCACAGCAGAGAGAACATGCACATTCAGCCAAATCTGCACAGTTGGCCTACAAATGCAGTGAGCATGCACAGGGCAAACTTTTTTTTTTCCACACAACTTAGCGTGCTGTCTAATAAAAACGGTCGATGACTGTTTTGATAGAGCAGGGTGACTGATACCTCCCTCAGCTCTTTTCTGTACACAACCTCCCGACCCTTGGCTCTGTCCAAGCAAACACAGTCTGCACGCAATGCACAATGATTAACCCGTAGATTGTCTATTGAGGGGGAGAGTCACTCAGTAGGCAAAAAGGGAAAAAAAACTGGCACCGTCCCATCAACTACTCTGCTACTCCCTTCATTTTTCTTTTTTCAACACACATCTCCAAACCACAGCACTTGATGTGTCTTGATTAAATCAAGCACCGTGTAAGCTCAGTCAACATGGAAATTTTAAACTCTTTATAGGTTTATGTAGTCAGTGCAGGGAAATTTAGCAATAAGAAGTAAGCCCTCTTGTTTATCTCCCTGCCTCATCGTGCAAATAGATGTCAGTGTAATGACTTGGTCTGATTTATATAAGCTCTGCTAAAGCTTTTGTTCGTGCAAGAAAGAGTTGGGCAACTGGCAGGCCTCCTAATTCCTCAGTGTCATCCAAAATAAAGGGTAAATTATACCTAATAAAAAAACTGAGCTGTAATTGCTAGTGAAAGTGTCTGTGAAACCCCACTTTATTAATTTGTCAGAACAAAACTGCAAATATCAGTAAAATACATTTTGATTAACATGCAAACTCTGAGCACTTGTATTGAAAAGGTAATCTTTTACTGAATCTGTTTAGTACATATAACTAACAGGCTATTTCAGTATTTTTGAAGCTCGGTTGTAGGGCTGCAACTATCGATTCTTTTTGTAATCGATTACTCTATCAAATTTTTGTCGATTAATTGAGTAATCAGATAACTGTTACATTGCGCTCACCTCTTGCTTTTTTCAGTATTTTTTTTTTTCAAGTTTGGTGACTTTTATTATATTTGTATTCATGCTTGTCTCTTTTTGATAAATTATTGCCTTTACTACTGTACCATATTGATGATCTTATTTTGCTTACTTTATTTCTAGAACCAAATAATATCATACTTAGATACTAAGATCATTTAACTAACTAATGTACATTTCTATAACATATGAAAGCATTCCCTACACCTGCTTCCTCTACTCACTGTCAGTGTTTCCTCTTCTACTCTCTGCAATCAAATTAAATGGAAAGTTATTAGATGGGAAAAGTATGTGAACAAAATACACATGATTCTGGGCAAGTAGCCTCCACATTGATTTACGTTCTGAACCAGCCTTTACATGGAGCCATAATCAAAGTAGGTTATTTACTAGCCCATATCTCAGTTATTGATCTTCTGTTGATGTATCATGAGTGTCATCCTGTTGTGTCGCTCTGACGCGCAGACAGGATGTTTACTGCTGACGTGCTGCAGCATTGACAATGTGCTATCATGCTAAGCTACATGCTAAGCTAACTCCGTTTGACATCAGACATACTGCGCTGTGTGTTCTTTTCGTCCCTTCTTGTAGTGACCACAAACTTGGGACACTCTCTGCCATTTCTTCTGCGGACTCTCTCCTTTCTGTCCCTCTCTTTTCTCTAGCAGGCGCGTTGTGCCACAGAAATCACTTGAGTCAAAATCACTCATCATCATTTGGTTCATTATTAGTTTCCTGTGCTGTTGTTGAGTCTTCCTGAGTTCACAGAGTGAAACAGCACATTGGCAGAATCAATTCGCACAGGAAGAAGAACGTGTAGCCATTTGCTGAATCGTAAAAAGTTCAAGACAGAGGGACTTTCTGCAGGAAAAATAAAATACCTGCCGATGACAGCATTATATCTATCCCCTTTAGTTGAGAGAATCAAACTGAAACAAACTGTCTCTCTCACAGTTAGGGTCATTTTAAACAGACTTGGTAACCAAAGCTGCTGAACATTAATCTAAGACAACCACAGTAGTGTTGACATTCATAATCATATAAATTGTGCCTATAGTCTCTACCCCTCATATTTAAAGGTAAGACTGTCTATGAAGCCCACATTTATAATGCATTATAATTATTTAATTATTAATTTTATAACATGGATGCTCATGAATACTCATGAACACTACGTCCATAATGCTTTATGAGGTATGAAGCCACGACAATCACAATGCATCATGAGGGAATTCATAATGTTTCATAACTACACTCATAAGAAAACATAATGCTTTATGATGCTTTATATCAACAGTCAGAAAACATTGTGATATCACTTATAACGAATTATAATGACGAGCTCTATCATTCGTTAAAAGTCCATGGAAAGCATCCATGGAACAAGTCATTATAATTCACTTTAAATTACATTATAATGTTTTATGACGTTGATATAAAGCATCATGAAGCATTATGTTTGCTTATAAGTGTAGTTATGAGGCATTATGAATGCATTATAATTAGGGCTGTCACTTTAGTGCATTAATTAGATTAATTAATTACACCGCAAATTAATGCGTTATATAAATTAATCACAGATTAATCATAGCACACAAACATTTTAATATTGTCCAGCTGGAGGACCCGTACATGGCAGTGGCACATGTCACTTCACACATGCGTCTCTAGTCAAACCAAACAAAGCCCAGGTGACAACAGGAATGGCATATTTAAGACTTAGTCTTATTTTATTTTTGAATTTATTTATCTATATTTGTACTACATTCTTTAATAATGCATCAGGCCTAATTGGTTTGCTGGATGTCCTCGACCTTTTTCTTACTTTGAATTTGATTTATGAAACACACTTAAAGTGTAATTTGAGTTGCCTGATTGAGCTTAGAATTTTCTGGACAAGTTGTCCTGACTTTGGTTTTATTTAGTCACCAATAAAAATGTGGATTTACAAATCTTCACTTCTTAGTGTATTCATTTGATTAGTCCTGCACTACAATTTTATAATATCCTAGAATTCAAATTCTTTATGTGGGTACTTTAAGCAGATATGAGATTAAAATGTGATTAATTAGATTAATTAATTATAAATCCAGTAATTAATTAGATTTTTTTTTTTTAATCGTCTGACAGCACTAGTTTGAGCATGTGCAAACAACTGGACATTTTTTTAAATAAATACATACATAGACACACACACAAGTAAAGCTGCATCTGTTTGTTTTGTTGTCATTTTCATCTTTGACATGCATTTCCTAAAGTTTCCTGAAAAACTGTCAGAGTGGGAGCTCTTAGCTGAACTCACTCTCCGTTTAACCGATAGACGACAGGCTGCTCTGCTTGGACTGCACAGACTGAAGGTTGTGGTGGGAGCAACATGTGTGTGTGTGTGTGTGTGTGTGTGTGTGTGTGTGTGTGTGTGTGTGTGTGTGTGTGTGTGTGTGTGTGTGCAGGGGGCAGAAAAGGTTAATATGTGACATGCATGACTTGTTTTGCGTGCCAAGCTTATCCATATCTTATTTCCCCCTATAGAAAAAAAGGATTGGCTACCAGAACAAATGCGTACACACTGTTATCCTGCAGAGCATAATGGCCGATTAATGAATGAGCCAATGACTGTGAGCAAATAGACTGAACATGGTCGGAGATCACAGGAGCCAAATGAGGCTTTAGACAAAGATGAGAACTAAGGTTTTGGGAACATACAAAATACATGTCTTAATCAGTGCAGAATCTATATTACCTGTTTTATTTGAAACATTGTCAACAATAACAGCCTCAGAGTTTTAAAAAAAAGTTAATTAGCGTGTCCTAGCCCAGACAAACTGCAGCATTATGACCTCTTACATAAAACTTTATGGCCTTAACTTTATAGATCACTGATAAAATACAACAGCCCAGCCATGATTGCTCTTTATTACTCTCCTTAATGTTTTATTGATTTATTGGTTTATTCATACTGTTTGATAGATCCTGTAACACAAGCCAACGCGATAGCAGCTCGTGTTCCAGAGAAAACCACTGATGTAGCACAGATCTGTAGCATTTTATGTAATGATCCCGCAAGCATTATAACATCGTCCTACTAACACAAAACATTTGAATGATGTTTGCAGCTCTTTATTTACGATGTCGATGGCATTAGGGCTTGATGATGAGATAGTAATGATGATGATGATGATTATATTGAAATAATCTGACTAGGTTTTCTGTCAGTTGCTGGGTTAGGGAAAAAAGAGAAAAAATAGGTGCTGCCTCAAGCACAACATGGCAGCATCTGTCTAAATGGACTTGAAGCAATTTGTTGCTCTGATGTTGTTCCCTCAGGTCGACTCTTGTTTTTTTCCAACTCTTTCAAAGTTTTAATTTGGTGCATGACAGTTATACAAATATCAGGCAGGGCTTTTGTACATTAGTTAAAAAAAAGTTACAGCAATACAATGTTACATGAAGATATGGATTACTGGGCGGGAAAAGGTCTAGACCAGGGGTGGACAACTTTAATGACCAAGAGGGCCACATAAAACCATTTTTCCCAGCCTGAGGGCCACGTTGTTACAAATTTTCAGAAACTCTCAATGAGTAAAAAAGAATGTTGGATAAACAACATATGAGAATATAAATAAGTCATGAAATTAGAATACAAATATTCATATTTTACAACATAAATACAAGTTATTATGCATAATCAAATGAACTTGACGTAGAATTCAAGCAAATTTAGCTCATATACATGGAATAAAGGTGCTATGAGGAGAATCTATTACCGGCGATCTTAATGTATCTAAAAATGCTGTAGCATTTATACCAGGCCAGTCCTGATGGCTAAAGCTAAGAGGCTTTCTCTTCTTGAACGTGGTCGGATCGTCGAGCTGCATAAGCAAGGCCTCTCGCAGCGTGCCATTGCTGCTGAGGTTGGACGCAGTAAGACAGTCATTCTACATTTTTTGAAAGATCCTAAACATTATGGAACAAAAAAGTCAAGTGGTAGACCCCAAAAAATTACACCTGCGCTGAGCCGGAGGATCTGATTGGCTGTCCGTCAAGACACAGGGCGGTCCTCGACCCAAATTAAGGCCCTTACTGGTGCCGACTGCAGCGCAATAACCATCAGACGGCATCTGTGGGAAAAGGGTTTCAAAAACAAAAAACAATTTCAAAGACCTCGTCTCCTTCAACGCCACAAAACTGCCCGTTTAGACTTTGCCAGAGAGCATCAAACATGGGACACTGAAAGGTGGAAAAAAGTTTTATTCTCTGATGAGAAAAAATGTAACCTTGACAGTCCAGATGGCTTCAACGTTACTGGCATGACAAGGAGATCCCACCTGAGATGTTTTCTACCCGGCACAGTGGAGGGGGGTCCATCATGATCTGGGTGCTTTATCATTCAGTGAACACTGGAGCTTCAGGTGGTGCAGGGTTGTCAAACGGCGGCTGGTTATGTGCAGATGTTGCAGAGGGCATCCCTCATGACTGAGGGCCCTCGTCTGTGTGGTAACAGCTGGGTTTTTCAACAGGACAACGCTGCAGTTCACAATGCTCGCTTGACCAAGGACTTCTTCAGGGAGAAGAACATCACTCTTTTGGACCATCCCGCATGTTCCCCTGATTTAAATCCCATAGAGAACATTTGGGGATGGATGGCAAGGGAAGTTTATAAAAATGGCCGTCAGTTCAGACAGTTGATGCCCTTCATGAAGCCATCTTCACCACTTGGAGCAATGTTCCCAAAAGCTTCCTGGAAACACTCTCATCAAGCATGCCCAAACCAATTTTTGAAGTGATTAACAAGAACGGTGGAGCTACTCATTACTGAGTCCTACTGAGAAACATTTTTGTTCTGGTTTGGAGAGTTTTTTGTCATTTTTTGAGCGATGGTCTTAAACTTTTGATCAGCTGATAAACAGCCTATTTCAGTTTACTTGTTGTTTTTTAATAAATTACTTTCTCAAAGTGCTTTTTGTCACACTCCCCCTTCTTGCTTTTGCATATTGTAGCTCTATTTAAAACCTCTTTAAGGTCCAAATGTGCAAAGTTCATATTCTAGCAATTTTTCAACTGGTCTTAAGATTTTGATCAGGACTGTATCTATCTTGTCTAATCTAATCTAATCTGTTGAATTTAGTTGAGACATCCTTTTTTAGATGGCTGCCTTGAATTTAGTACAATTTGACATTGTAACCTACAACCTTACTATGATCTTTGCTACAGTATCGGCAGGAAAAACGACTGTGTTCCTTATAAATTATGTCTAACATCCATAGAAATTATTTTAAAGCAACATTTTTGATGTAAGGTTTTCTAAGTATTTGTCTAAAAGATTAGAGTCAAACAACAGAACAGTGTGATGTGTAAGCTTTTCATGTAAAAACAACCACACCATTAAAAATAAAATGTCAATCTCAGAAGTGATTGTGCATTTAGATGGATGCAGATGTTTCTATAAAATTATGTTGATACAATGCGCAATGTAAGTGTTCATTTTTAGCCCGAAAAGGATATTTGCAAAGTTAATCGTAGTAAATATTTCTGCATTATACTTTCATATTTTTCTATATAACAAAATGTTATCTTGGCTTTGCCTTACCTTTGTACCTGAGTTAGATACCGTTTTATGAAGGTCAGCAGAGAGAAGTAGCATTTTATTAATATTACATCAGTCAAATGAAGCCTCTTTCAAAACGTAAACAGCCTTCTGATATGATAGAAAAGTTTGTTAGTTGTTTTTTGGGGAATGTTTACAAAGTGGATGTGCACATTAAATCATTTGACCGGTGATGTGTGGCTCCATAGTGCCATGACCTGCACAAGAATCAGGATGAATAAAAGAAAAGACATCGCAGGTTTCCAATATTTTATCACAAACTTATCAGCTTCAAATGGAAACAATTTTAGCCAATTCTAAAACCCATCTTGTTAGTGAATCAGACATTATAGACTGAATTAATGAATCTGTGTGAGGGGTATCCAGCATCAATCATCTACTAAACCAAATAAAATGAACACAAGGACATGAACGAGGCTGCTGGAGGGGTAATAATTCTGAGAGCTCGTCATCAGAAGCAGCTTTCAAAATAAACTCATTAATTATATTTTATGTTCAATAATATTGACTGAGCGTTGGATATTTCTGTAAGCGAGGGGAGGGCTTTGTTGTTTTTTTCAACCATGGCGCCAGCGTGCAGCCGGGGCCAGACAGTTAATTAGGGTCACGACCTCAATTCAGTCAATTTACTCACTTTCAGCGAGGTGGATGTTGTGTTTCACTGCGTGCAGTCTGCAGCATTCCCACCAGCACAAAACTTTCTCTGCTCATAGGCTCGCTGTCACGAGTCAATACAAAGGAAAGGCATCCTAATTAAGGAATATTTTTACAACTGTGTTGTCAATAACAGGCAGACTTTTTACTACAAGTCTTAAATGAGTGTAAACAAGGACTTTGTGCCTCCAAACGATGCACAAGCCTTTTTTTCAGAGAGTCCTCATGGCATATCTACAGATTGAGAAAGCACTTGTATAATAAACACGGCAAAACTTTACAAAAAAATGACCTTCAGGATCCACTCAGTAAAGTTGAGGTAAGAGCTCACAAACAGTTTGACTTCGTAAATGTTTTACAGTGTTTTAAGTCAAATGTTCTTGATTTCCCTCCAGTAAGCTGATGGTATTTATGGACGTCACGCGTCCATAAATACCAGGGATGGGATGAAATATCGTTTGACAATACATCGCGATACAGTACATGACGAAATGCATCGAGTTTGAAGAAAATGGATCGCTAAATAAAGACGTCACGTTCGGTAATAGTGCATGTGACCAGAAGAGATGACAACAAACATTAGCACCAACTACCTTACCTCCAAAAAGCCGAATGATGGAGTTGAATGAGGTCAAAATTGAGGACGCTCCACCTGGATACACGTCATCTGTCTGGCAGTATTTTGGCTTTCTCATTAAAAAAGATGAAGACCGCGAAAACGAGCCTACCGCTCGTTAGCATACACTCTCTCTAACCTCTCTAGGGTTAGAGAGAGTGTTATTGTTTGTGTTTGGCCTGTTAGGCCTTGTGTTTTCTTGTGTGATACTCAAACAAAAACAAATAAGTTGTAATTGCACAGTAATATTTTTTCTTTTTTACTTTTTTGATATTGTATCATATCATGACCCGGGCATATTGAGGTGCAGCGTATCGTGAGTTTAAGTGTATCATCCCATCCCTAATAAATACCTCATTTTGGTCACCGTTGCAGTCGGCCGTCACTCGGTGATGTAACGTCCGCTCGAGTTTCACCTCGATCATATCATACATCATATAATTGGACGTATAAGCAGACATTATTCCAGCTGTATCCTTTTCATTCACTTATCAAACACAAAACTCTGCAGCTGATGATGCAGCAGCATCATCTGTGAGTTTACCGCGGTCCGTCTAGGTGGAACTAATGTCCTCACTGACTAATGTTTCCCACACGGACATGGATCGTTACTCTGTAGTCTGGATGAATAACTGTCTGTCTAGGGTACCGTCACACGTGCACACACCGCTGATTGGCTGTTGCCGCACTGCCACGCACAACATCGCCTGAAAAGATCAACTTTTTTTTACTTTGACATCACGTGACAAGCTATGTGGTAGTGTGAAAAGTGGCTGTCGCATCACGGGAAGGTTAGCCCCGCCCCATCGCAGCTGTACATTGACTTTGCATGGAGAGTGGTAGCCGAGGTAGTACAAGTAGCGTGCGGTGTGAAAGCACCTTTAGGCAAACTCCATGTAATTTAATGCTATTAATTAACCACCATAAAAAATGTATGCTTTTTTGTTAAACCCTGACTCCTAACTGCTAAGGGGATCTACTAGTGCCTGCTGGGAAACTATACAAGCTGTATACTTATTAATGTTCCTCATAAATCCTCAACATCAGACAAAGAATATAGATATAATACACTATTCATTAGGGCTGAAAGATTAAGGTAAAAATAAGAATCTTGATTATTTTAAGTGATATTGAAATCACGATTAATATACACAATTATTCATTTATTTAAAAACAGAAACGTCAGCGCTGGACACTTGTTTTTGACACAAACTTAGAGAACACTTCCTTCATCCAAAATATAATTAACTCTGCACTTAATCAAGTTTTGCCAACATCAAAATGTTAACTCTTCAATTTGCTGTAGTTCAATTATTGAATGAAATATATGTCATATACAGATACTGTATCTTAAATTTAGGACTTAAGAGAAAGAATACTATAAGAGACAGAATTAATGCACAATGTTTATATGGAAATGGCAGGATTAAGACTAAAGGACAAAAAAAGACATGTTAACAAAAGTTCCATAGACAAGACAGTCCCCCTGTCCTTATGGTTTAATATCCTTTATTATCATCCAGTTGCAAACAAAAGAAGAAAAGAAATGACAGACTGTGAAGTACACATTTATAGCATTTTGAAAACACCATGAGAACTTTATTTTGCCTTATAGTAGATGTTATTATCAAGCCACATCCACTCTTTTGTGTTGGAATGAAACAAAGCCAAGTGTTCAGCACGCACAGCGTGTGTGAGCCGGCTTGTTTCGTGCTTTTCCCGCTCTGGGTCATGAGTTAAGGGGTTTTCTTTATGATCCAGCCTTCCTTGGTCTTGCCTATTTACGCTCAGTTATGACACCTTCGTGCTCCGCTGCAGAGGGAGAGGTGACAGAAAGATGGATGACCGAGATATTTCCGCACGCAACTATTGTTATTGCCGCAGAGCGCAAATACTGGCTTGCATAAGGTGGAGGGGTGGAGGAGGGGGACCATTAGCTCAGTTACTAATCTGGTATTCACGCCTGGTCAGGAAGGGAAGGTGATCCAGTAACCCCCCACCCTCCCAGCCACACACACAAACACACACACACTCGGAGCGAACATGTGAACAGTAGGTTCCCGCTTGTTCATGGTTGCGTGAGGAAAACTTATGAGCAGCACTGTTGGGCACATTTTTTATGCTTACGTGGTGACCCTCACTGACACTGTTATCTATTGATTGTGTCTGTTCAGACCTGAACTCATGCAACGTCTATTTCTGTCTCATGAAACACCTGTTACACACATAGACCTACTGATTAACCAGCTGGCTTTGTTTGGCTCTTCCTCTGCGGTTCACAGGCTACAGATCATGTAGGACAGATATACAGCTGAGTCCAGGGTTCAGAGTTTGAATCTGATCAGAGCAAGTTTTAGATGATTCCCTCCAATGATGGACTTGTATTTCAGCATTACCAGGTGTAAATAATCAGCAGGAAACAGAAAAAAAGGTACATATTTGTAAACAAATAAAAAAGTTGCTCATTTTACCACTTTGTGCTTTTAGGCCTAGACAAACAGAGAGCTGTCAGACAGTGATGGTCCAGTGAGGGTCAGACAGAAGGGCTGCGGGGCCTTTTGTGATTACATTATTGGTAAATCACTTAGAAGAAGAAATGAAAATGAGGTCCAAAGGCCTTGACCTTTGCTGTCCGAAATGTAATCATTTTATCTTGAAGTCACAGTGGTCATTTGTGCAGAGTTTGAGGATCATCTCTGAAAATGGTGCACAAATAGCTGAACTGTTAGTGTGGGTTCACACCCTTGACCCCTCTCCTGTGAGCAGTGTTGGGCATGTTACTTTCAAAAAGTGATTAGTTATAGTTACTAGTTACTTTCCCAAAAAAGTAACTGAATTACTAACAGAATTACTCCTTCATAAATGTAATTAGTAACCAGGTAAAGTAATTGATGCGTTACTTTTTTGAAAAATCTTTTCCTGCTTGAACTGTGTGTCTCTGTCTCTGTGTCCTTCCTTGTTGTTACCTGCTGCAGCAGCTCTGACATCATCAGTTCTCCAACGCAGCGCCGACACGCCGCAGCGCGTGCAATGGAATTTGCCTGATAGACTAGAATGGGAGCGAAGTGCTCTAGCCTAAGTTTCAAGGGCGCCGAACCGCGCAGCTCCAGTTGGTGAAGCGCCAGCGCGCGCCAAGGCGCTGGAGATTTTCTGCCCAGCCGCTTCCAAACCTCATAAATTCACTGTCGTTAAGAAAGCACCAGACAGAAAGTCAAGAATCCGAAAATTTTAAAATAAAATACAATAACTCACGAACGTAAATTTGCTCAATTCTTTGTCACTGTGTCAAAACTGGAGGCACGAGCATCAGGTCAGCAGTCGGTCAGAGGGTCCCAGAAACAACACGACACCATGGACAAAGAAAAGTGAATCATAGAGGTCCAGAAATATAAAACACTGTATACATGACACCAAACAAGGATACAAGGATACAAGGATATAGGATATAGGCAGATAGAAGTTGAATAAATGGCGAAGCTGTGTGGTTGAGACCAGCAAAAGGACCTGAGAGAAGCGAAGTGAGGTGCTGTGTATTTCTTTTCTCAGTCTATAACATGTTTTAAGAGCGTGTGACATCGCGCCGTAGGGAGAGGGCTTTGTCTATCAGAGCACGACTGCGGCACAGCGCTTCCGTGTTCCGTGGAATTTGGGGGTGAGGCAGGTCGGACAGCTGCTTGACATCGATGCAAAGTAACGCGCCACATGTCACTGTCAGTAACGGTAACGGCGTTGTAACGCATGAAAAGTAATTAATTAGATTACCTGTTACTGGGAAAACATAACGGCGTTGGTAAGGCCATTATTTCTGACGCCGTTACTCCCAACACTGCCTGTGAGTCTCTTCTCATACCTCTCCCTTCTCTGGCTCAATCCAATGTCTCTCCCTCTCCAAATAAAGCAGTTTTCACCAAAAACACTCACATTAGAAGTGCTCTGAGAGCACAACCCCCTCCCAAAGCATTTTGAGCTGAGTCGTGATAAGAAATTTCAGAAACTAGAAAACGGCATCATCACTCTCAGAAACATTTATAATGAAGGTCACCTGGCCTCTTTTCAACAATTACGACAGGCATTTCAGCTTCCAGCTAGCCATTTTTTCAGCTACCTACAGTTGAGACATTTTTTGAGAACTCACATTCCACAATATGAACACAAACCTCAGCATCAGGCTTTGGATTGTCAAATTGAACCATATACAAGAGGTGCATTATCTATTTTACAGTCTGTGAAAAGCACATCATCAGCTCCATTTAAAGAGGCGTGGTGGAGAGAAGTGGAGAGGGAAATCTCAGATGAGATGTGGGAGACTTGTATCAAAAACATCCAAGATAGCTTGCTTAATGCAAGACACAATTTAATACAGTTCAGGGCAGTACATAGGTTACATTATTCTCCCTCCAAACTGCATAAAATGTATCCACAAATACCATCCCAATGCCTGAAGTGTCAGTGCAAAGAAGGGACACTATCTCACCAATATTATGTCATTTTGGAGAAGGGGTGGGAGGGGCTAGACAGAGTCCTGAGGAGATGCTACATTCACATTTATGCTAGTTTTCCAAAATTACCAACCCCAGCTTTAAAATACAGTCAACCAACGATCCCCAAGAAAACGGTTTTACACAGCTGGAAGTACAGAAAAAAACTATGAACACTCCAGTGGCTTGACACACAAGATCACATCACAACAGGAAAACTTCAGACAACTGTCAAAAGTTGACCAATATGATTATTATACCATCATACCATTTTACCAACCACCATAAGCCAATTCATTTGACTTTGAGCCAGCTACCCTCAGCATGTTTCCCCTTAAACTGTTTTATTACTATTTATTTGGATTTGCACCCTGTCCCATCCAGTGTTTCTGTACAGCTCCTTCTTATCACAAAAAACAAAATGAATGCATTTATTATCACTACTTATCTCACCAGAGTGATTAGGGGAGTCTCCTACGTGACGCACTCATACAATATAAAAGTTTGATTATTCAGCAGAACAACATTACCATTGGCAACTAACAACTTAATGACCGGACTAGATTCAGCAAAGGGCTGAACACTGTTGTAATGGAGTACTTTGACCATACAGCCGATTAGATTAGCATGTGTAAAGGAAACAAACACAGCTTTAAGTGCCAGAACCTAATTAACTGATTGGCCTCTATTTGTCTTACGCAATCTCATAAATTTCATTCTCAACATTCTTTCTCGTCCATAAACAGCGAATTGGACCTGCCGCAAGTTTATATTAGGTCATAGGCAACGTTCATGTGAGGTGTCATGACCCGCAGTCCAAAATAATCCTATTAAGGTTTGCCCGATAGGGCACACGCAAGGCCAGGAGCCGGTTCACTGATGTCCAACTGGTCCAAGGCTCAGCTCTCTTTGATGGGAGAGCGACTGTCTTTTTACATTAATGTTACACTAAGCCTCTGAGTTTACTATCAATGCAACAGTAGTGAGGGCATTAAAGGGCCATTCCACTTATTTATTATTGAAACTGTATACTTAGATTGAGGAGAAGTATCAGGGCTGAAGAGAAAAAAATGATGGCGGTGACATGGGAAAAAGAATCTTTAGAGCTCCATTATGGAAAACACAGAGAGTAAAATACAAAATTTAACCTTGCAAATAGGCTGGTACAAAGCAAAGTTATAATAGTTAACTAAAACAAAACAAAAATTGAAAATACACTGCAGTTAACTCAAACTAATAAAAACTAGAAAACAAAACAAAAACGATAAGTAAACTAAAACTTTATCTTGTGTTCACAAAACTAACTGAAACCAAAATTATAGACAAAATGTCCTTCGTTATCGTTTTTGACAATATTTATTAGCCTTTCGGATTTGAATTAATCCGACACATTTTCCCAACCAATTTTTTGGCAGTTGTCAGCGCCGTACTGCACCGTCATAGCGACGTACTGGGACGTGCCTGTTTACTGCTCTGACTGCAACAAAACGTATTGTTGGAACAACTTTGAAGAAATGGCTAAAGTTGGGAGGAGGCGGCAGTGTCCCATTTGGGATTTTTTTGAGTATGACAGTGAGACAAACAAATGCAAGAGCCTGGTGGAAATTAAAACTGGTGAGGTATGTGGAGCACTTCTTAAGGGGAAAAATCCCACAAACTTAAAAGCCCATTTGAGGAGCACCCATAAGGAGGCTTATACAGCCTCTGAAAACAAGGAAGCCTAAAGTTTATATTGATGTTTATATTTTTTATATTAAGTTTATATTATTTTCTTGTGTTTAAGGCAGCAGCCAACAGTACAGTATCAGCATTGACTGAGCAGTGAGCACTATGTTGGACTCGAAAATAAACAGTATTATAAAATGCTTACTCTGACCTTTTTGAATCCTGCACCTGACAAATAAGGTATGAAAAAAACTAAAACTAAACTGAAACTAAACTAAAACTAAGCCTCGTTGCAAAAATCAAAACTAAATAAAAACTAGAATGCCCGCTCTAAAACTAATTAAAACTAAACTGAAATGGAAAAAAATGCCAAAACTAACTAATACTTAACTATAATTAGAAAGATAATACTATTATAACCTTGTTACAAAAACTATTCAAAACTGCCTTCTTATAGTCTTCCTGTCAAGACCGAATGATATGGCTGAAGAGTTCAAAGAAAAAGACGAGATGCTGCATGCAGGCCTGTAAAAATATATTTTTAACACTGCAGTGTGAGACAGAGGAGTGATAGGGAAACTTTTACATGGCAGGTCATGAGGGAAAATCCTCTTTTCCTCTGCCCTCACTTCCTCAAATTTCGCAGCTCATCAGAGCAGCAGAGACAATCAGGTGAAGATCTCTGTGTCCCATTCTACAGGGAAATGGTTTACCAGAGACTACAGACTAAATCAGCGTTCGTGATCCTTTAAACCTGAAGGAGAATATGCAATCGGCTTATCAAAAAATCCCAACCTTTTTCACATTTGTTCCACCAAATAGATTTGAATTGTAAATGGACTTTCCTTGTATCAGAATATTCTATTCTTTTTTATAAAGCAAATGTATTTTTTGGTAAGATGTTTGTTAGTATCAGCCAAGACATCCGTGCATTTTAATACTATAACTGCTGCAGAAACAGTGGTGGGATGTCAAATTAGATGGTCTATTTGGAGATTTGGCAAAATGAGCCATTTCGGGCAGCACCTTGAAGTGAAAAAAGGGGAGAAGGATGCCATGGAGTATTTGTCTTGAGCACAGAACTACTCTATCATGTAGAGGTGACATGTAAAACACACAGAGGAGTATATAAATCTCAAAAAATACATAACAAGGGCTCTTAAATCCATTGATTCAGCCCAGTGCAAAGCATCAACAGAAGAGAGAATGCAGAGCTGCTGAAAGCTGGTGCTGACCTTTCCTGGACTGACCAGTTACCACAGAGTAAACCCCAGTGGGCCTCACCTGGATATTTCAGAACTAGTAGGGTAGCATCATGTGCTGGACAATAATGTGGCTCAAAGGCTGTTAAGTACCTTTAGGGGAACGTGCTTAGTAGGGATGGGACGATACACTTAAACTCACGATACGCTGCACCTCAATATGCCCGGGTCACATTACGATACGTCACGATGCAATATCAAAAAAAGTAAAAAAGAAAAAATATTACTGTGTAATTACAACTTATTTGTTTTTGTTTGAGTTGCACACAGGAAAACACAAGACCTAACAGGCCAAACACAAACAATAACACTCTCTCTAACCCTAGAGAGGTTAGAGAGAGTGTATGCTAACGAGCAGTAGGCTCGTTTTCGCCGTCTCTGCTGTCCAGGCGCAGTGACAATTTCAATCCCTACTCCATTGACTCCAGCCTTGGTAGGCTGGAGGATGCAGCCGTCCTCCCCTGGTCTGAATCCCCTGACCAGGGGAGGATGGCTTCTCCTCAGCCTCCCTCCTTCCTCCTTCAACCAGTCCAAGCGCTGATATAATCATAATTGCTTTCTCTTCCAGGGAGGAAGAGGAAGTAGACGCACTGATATACATTTTTTTTCTTCTCTTAAATGACTTTGTGTATGTTTGTGACTAAATGAATTGTGGCAAAAAACATGTTTAAACAGAAGGTATATAAACACATTAAGGACAGAGCTGCACAGGTGGTCTGTCCTCTTCCATGCGCTCTGTGGCTCTCCCAGCTGATACGGCACACACAGCCTCTCTCCATCACAAGTCCTGTCTCCTCCATGAGGTCAAAGTCACATCCATGGTGTAAGGCTGTACTGTGTGGCACGTAACATGCATTAAAAATGCACTGACATTCTGGAAACCTGCCTCTGAGGCTTTGTTGACGTGTGCGCACACGTGCGCCTGCCACCAAATTACAGCTGCGGAGGGTGCACATCGCCTGCACCGAAAATAGACCAGGTCGGAGCAGGCGAGCTTTCAGTGCACTTTTCCCACAGATTTTTGGCACAAAATTATCACTGCACCATCCTGATTCTGTCGACACCTCCCCTAGCGTGCCGTCACACTCATCTCAGCACAGCCGGTCTACCAAATTGCCAAATTGACTGCGCACAGTGGTGTGCCGGACGAATTTAACACTGTGCGGGATGTGCCAGGCTCCGCAACTCTGCGCTGCACCATGAAATTAGGGCCCTATATGTTATCCAAACAAGGACTCTGGGCTCAAAACAGTTCTATTGAACTGTGCATAAGACTGAAAGGATCTTAGCTGCACTCATCTCCGTTAAAGTTAATTTTATAATGATTTTTTATTTTTAATCGTGATTTTAAGGAATTTTTCTTGTTCTGTAAAGCACTTTGAATGGCCTTGTGTATGAATTGTGCTCTACAAATAAACTTGCTTTGCCTTTCTTTGCCTAGGAACTTGTGAAAAGTATGTAAGCGGAAAGATGAACAGGGATCAATGGAAAAATACTGAAAACATTAGAAATAACAAAAATGCTTTTTCAAAACTCATGACTTTATATTTCAATCTATATGTTCAAAGAAGATGTCACATATTCATTATCATGTTAAGGCACATTCATTCATCCGGCTGGTGCTAAATCATAATAAACCGTAAAAAGAAAAACAACCTGCTGACAGCGGCGGTATGCAGACACTCACATTGACACAGAGGTACACACCTGCTCTGAAGGTGTGCGTGACAGGCTTTGCGTGAGTAGAAACTAACAACCTTCACAGTCATTACACCTGCTTTTATGTCCAAGAATTCTTTAAGAAGTACATGGCTGTGGGCAAAACATTTTTCCACTCTGTTTTCTTCCTCCTCAGCTCTGAAACGGACAAACGATCCCCCCTCACACCTTCAGGCCGACGTCCAGAGCTCTGCAACCTGCCATGACCTGCCTCTGCCCCCACAGTGGTCAGCTTTGAGCATTACAGTAGCTGCTCACCTCCAGTAGTAATCTCTTTAATCTTTTTACAGAAGGCTGCAGACTCTCCCTGCTGACTCACATTCATCATCTCTACAGGCTGTTTGAACATCGGGCTGAGGAGGACGGAGTCTAATGGTGAAAACAGTACAAAAATGTTGTGCTCCGGTGAAAAGAACAGCCATGGTGATAGCATTCTACCCAAGTATAAGTAAAATCTGCTCTCTTAGAATCTACTCAAGCTGAAGTAAAAGGAACTTATGCTACTTTTTTAATTTTTTGATACATGCAAGAAGGACAACAGCAGAAGTCGACTAACTTCTCTATTTGTTACAGGATATTTTATATAAAATGACCCATATATAAATTACAATGCAATAAAAGAGCAGCAATTCAGCTTTAAAGGTGCAGTGTGCCGAATTTGGCAGCATTTCGCCAAACATAAATGGTGAATATATGGTATAATGTTTCTATTTGTATGTAAAGTCCATCAAAATAGGAGTACAATCATCCCCATTAAACATTTCGTTTATTTTTATTTAGTTAGAAAAAGCTTTAAAAAATTGCATTATCGCGGGCCGCTTTCATGTAGGCAGACATAACGATCCGCCATGTTGTCTACGAGAGGATTTTAGGGACAAAAAGAACGAAACGCGAATCAATCCGCCAGTTCTGAAATCTACCTGGAAGCGGGCTAAGAAGAGGAGAGAGGATGGCGGTAGATGTATAGACAGTTGTTACTCTGCACTAAGGATTTAAACTGTGAGTATTTAACAGATAAAGCTTTGGAAATGGGAGACCACATTTATTCAAAATCACTCGAGTCAAGAGTCCGATCAACTTCTTTCGAAAAAAAGAAAGCATGACGAAATGAAGCAGAATTGTGACAGAAAACGTCAGAAAACAAGGGTAATCATTGGGGTTGCTTTTACAAGGTGGAGAGCCTTGTTTACAAAGTTATGTCTGAAGACTGACACAGAAGTTGCTTGTTTTCTGTTGGACAGGTAAGGGTGCAATATGCAGTTTTATTACGTTTTGTAACAGTGTTTATTACGTTTAAATGAACCCAATTTCAGCAACAGTGCCGGCCGCTAACAAAGCAAACGGCTTTAAAGGTTTTTATGTTTGTAAATAACGCCCATGAGCAGTGGAAAATAAATACTCCATTAATCATACATGTATTACAAAACTCTCATTGTCCGGCCCAGCTTTCCGCCACATTATACTCTCTCTCTCTCTTCTTCACCTTATTTCACCGAATCCACATCAGGCTTGATCTGATTAGCTTTAATGCGCTAATGTTTGTTTGTGTTATTACAAGTTTACAAAACCTACAATCAGCAGCTAACAACTGACCTATAATCTATAAAAATAATGGTTACAAACCTTGTCACTTTAGGAAATGATGTCGTGTTCAGGATCCTTTTTGGTCTTCACAGGATTCCGTTGCTCAGCGACATGACATCTTGGCTACGGTTAGGTTCATTCTAGAATTTGATGTCGCTAAAACGCCAAATTCTTCACACTGCACCTTTAGGTACATACAGTGTTAAGACATACAGTCCTACTCATCATTATTGGCACCCATTTAGTTTAAGTACACAATGTGACAGTACAGTTTCTTTACAAACCTCTCTAACTTTACTCTGCAGCACTTTATCAGACTCAAACTTGGCAGAAGTAATGTTCACAGATTAAGGTTTGTAAATTATACTTCATTAGCTACTACGATCATGCAGTCATATTTAGAATAGGCAGTTTTAACTGCAACCACTTGAAGCCTACAAGAGAAAGAACACCCTACCAACAATTAAGCATGGTGGAGGTTCCATAATGGTTTGGGGCTGCTTTGCTGCATCAGGTACTGGAGGCCTTGACTGTATCACAGGAATCATGAAATCAGAGAATCATCAAGAAATTTTAGAGCCAAATGTCCGACCCAGTGTAAGAACACTTGGTTTGAGTTGAAGATCGTGGGCCCTCCAGCAAGACAAAGACCCAAAGCACACATCCAAAAGCACGCAGGAATGGTTGAAAAGGAAAAAAAAGGCCTGTTTTAAAATGGCCAGCAATGAGTCCTGATCTCAATCTGATTGAAAATCTTTGGTATGGCTGAAATCTGCCATTGGGGAAAAGAAACCTGCAAATGTTCAAGAGCTTGAACAGTTTGCATAGGAAGAGTGGGAGAAAATACCAGCTGAGAAGAGCAAGAAGCTTATAGATGGCTACAAGAAACATTTGGAGGCTGTCATCAGTGCCAAAGGGTGTGCAACAAAATACTGAAGAGGGGTGCCATTATTGCTGCACATGCTTTTTTTTTCAGTTCTCTTTGAAATAGAATATGTAACTTGTAAATTTTTTTTGTTAAAGTATTTCGGACCTTCAATTAAAAGATCCTGATGACATAAATTTGGTACATTTCAATTTATTTCTGAAGATATTGTTAAAGCAAGGAAAATAATGAAGGAGTGCCAATAATACTGAGCAGGACTGGAAGAGTGACATCAGTAAAAAATGTATTTTGCATAATTTTCTAGTAAAAAAGTTCCACATATGTGAATGTAATCTGAAAATTTGCCAAAAAAGCGTTTAAATCATTCAAATCTATAAATAACTTATCTTGTAAATGCCATGTAGTTAATGAGGGCAGCAGATAGTGCTCACCCCTGACAAAATCTCAGTCAGAGTGTTTCTGTGTCAGGTTATCATGTTCTCTCCAAGAATGCATTGGTTTTCTGCCAGCATCACGGTTTCCTCCTATTGACCATAAACAGATTTTTCAATGGTTAATCAGTTAGTCTTGGTTTCCCGAAAGCAAGTGTGCCAAAATCACAATGAGCATTGTGGCAGCATCATTGTGTCATGACCCTGTGTTGTGTCAAGTTACCCTGTCTGTCTTCATGTTTTATGTCTTGTCTGTGTGCTTCCTGTTTTATTTTGAAATTCACATTTCCTTTCTTGTCTACGTAGGCTTCACTTCCTGTTCCGGTTTGTCACTCCTGCTCCCTGATTGTTCCTCCCCAGCTGCGTCTCATTACCCCTCATTACCTCTTGTATATAACCCTCGTGTTCTCCCCAGTCTTGTTGCTGGATTGTTAAGTACCAGTACTCTTTCTAGGCGTTCTTGTTTCATGTCATAGTCCTGTTGCTGACCTCCCTTGTTTTTTGACCTTGCCTTCTTGCCTCTCGTTTTTTTTTTTCTGCTTTTTTGTGTATCGTACCAGCCTGTCCTGATTACCTCCATTGTGTACCGAACCTTGGACTGTGCAATAAACTCTGGTTTTTGGATTCAGATTTGGACTCTGTGGTTTCCTTGCTTGGTTGTTCTTGACACATTGAGTGTCAGCCCTGATACCATTTTCAAGCTTAGGACCCAGTTCCATTAGACTTGTGAAGTCAAAGACAGACCATGAAGGGGGCATCCCAGGAAGTCAACACCCTCCATTCTGGCACAGTTTTAGGTGGTCCTACAAAAAAAATGCACAATATCTAGAAGTCGTACCTCTTTAAGGTGACTAATCAGGATTTCTTTAAATGTACCAAATTATTAAAAGGGAGAAATAATTGTAAGAATGATAGTGACAAACTGATAGACACCTAGATCATAAATCTGTCCTCATCATACTTGTCTCACGAGGGTCCTCATGTCTATGTGGTTTGTAAAGGTATTTATTATGGAGGTATAATCACTGACAACAACAGATAGAGAGACCTTTCCAATATTAACTTTAACATTTATAGGGATTATAAACCGGAGAGGAATGATAAGCAGGTCCATGGAAGCAGGTTATTCATGATTATTTGTCAAGGTCATACTGATATGTGTGTCAGGAACTACCATGCTAAATATCAACAATTTAATGACAACAGAATGGGGCTAAAAGGAAAGGTGCCAGGCTAATGCCACAAAGTGGAATATGTTTCGAAAGGTGTCTCTAAGGTGTGGGGGGGCCAGCACAATAACTTCTGTCTTGTCATTCTTAAGAAGAAGAAAATGTATGGCCAACCAGATCCTAATGTCCTTTAGACACGCTTCTAATTTATATAACTGACTTGTTTCAGTTTCAGAGTTTTTCATGACATCACCAAAGGAAGCATATAAAAGGAGAAAAGAACTGGACCAAGCACAGAACCCTGAGGAACTCCTGACTTTAGTGTACAAAGAGGACATACTGTTCGCGTGCACAAAATGGTATTAACAAGCCTATCCACTGTCTCTCTATCAATAAAGGCACAAAATGCCCACAAAATACATAAAACAAGAAAGACCCTGGTTGACACATGGTTTAAACCAGCAACTGTTTTGCTGGGAGGTGAATGCACTACATTGCACAACCTTGCCGCACCTCATGAGGTCATGTACTTAATCAAGTGTCCAAATATCTTTAAATGAGCCATCCTAAAAGCAGACAGATCCTGGCTAACACAGCAGGGAGCGGTGTATTCTTGTTTCCTTGGTGCCTCCAAACTGCCATAATGACCCCTGATGCTCTCACTTCCTTCCTCCTTTTCCTCTCTCAGGAGCAGCTGCTTGTCAAGTTTGATGTTTTGTACTGAGCCTGCCTGCTAAGAGTTACAAAATACCCACAATGTGACTTTAAAAACTGAAGCAGGTCAGTTTTCAGTCCAGCTGTGCATCATTTAAACTTGTTCTGTCTCCAGCTGTGCGAGCTGCACACCTGTTGTGATCTGACACACAGTCTACAGCCCTCTCTCCTCAGGCGGTCCGAGGGCACAGCCAGACGCTCATCTTTAATCAGGCTCAGTTTCAGCACAGAGGAACACCGTCACACTCAACACTGAAGTGTGGAGGACTGGTATGAGATTATTACAAAACCCAAAACCAGTGAAGTTGGCACGTTGTGTAAATCGTATATAAAAACAGAATGCAATGATTTGCAAATCCTTTTCCACTTATATTCAATTGAATACACAGCAAAGACAAGATATTTAATGTTCGAACTGAGAAACTTTATTTTCTTTTGCAAATGATCATGAACTTAGAATTTAATGGCAGCAACACAGTGCAAAAAAGTTGTCACAGGGGCATTTTTACCACTGTGTTACATCGCCTTTCCTTTTAACAACACTCAGTAAACGTTTGGGAACTGAGGAGACCAATTTTTGAAGCTTTTCAGGTGGAATTCTTTCCCATTCTTGCTTGATGTACAGCTTTAGTTGTTCAACAGTCCGGGGTCTCTGTTGTTGTATTTTACGCTTCATAATGCGCCACACATTTTCAATGGGGGACAGGTCTGGACTACAGGCAGGCCAGTCTAGTACCTGCACTCTTTTTACTCTGAAGCCACGCTGTTGTAACACGTGCAGAATGTGGCTTGGCATTGTCTTGCTGAAATAAGCAGGGGCGTCCATGAAAAAGACGTTGCTTGGATGGCCACATATGTTGCTCCTAAACCTGTATGTACCTTTCAGCATTAATGCTGCCTTCACAGATGTGTAAGTTACCCATGCCTTAGGCACTAATACACCCCCATACCATCACAGATGCTGGCTTTTGAGCTTTGCGCCTATAACAGTCCGGATGGTTCTTTTCCTCTTTGGTCCGGAGGACATGACGACCACAGTTTCCAAAAACAATTTGAAATGTGGACTGGTCAGACCACAGAACACTTTTCCACTTTGCATCAGTCCATCTTAGATGAGCTCGGGCCCAGCGAAGCCGGCGGTGTTTCTGGGTGTTGTTGATAAATGGCTTTGGCTTTGCATAGTAGAGTTTTAACTTGCACTTACAGATGTAGACGAACTGTAGTTACTGACAGTGGTTTTCTGAAGTGTTCTTGAGCCCATGTGCTGATATCCTTTACACGGTGATGCCGGTTTTTGATGCAGTACCGCCTGGGGGATCGAAGGTCACGGGCATTCAATGTTGGTTTTGGGCCTTGCTGCTTACGTGCAGTAATTTCTCCAGATTCTCTGAACCTTTTGATGATATTACGGACCGTAGATGATGAAATCCCTAAATTCCTTGCAATAGCTGGTTGAGAAATGTTGTTCTTAAACTGTTGGACAATTTGCTCACGCATTTGTTCACAAAGTGGTGACCCTCGCCCCATCCTTGTTTGTGAATGACTGAGCATTTCAGGGAAGCTGCTTTTATACCCAATCATGGCACCCACCTGTTCCCAATCAGCCTGTTCACCTGTGGGATGTTCCAAATAAGTGTTTGATGAGCATTCCTCAACTTTCTCAGTCTTTTTTGACACTTGTGCAGCTTTTTTGAAACATGTTGCAGGCATCAAATTCCAAATGAGCAAATATTTGCAAAAAATAACAAAGTTTACCAGTTTGAACGTTAAATATCTTATCTTTGCTGTGTATTCAATTGAATATAAGTTGAAAGGGATTTGCAAATCATTATATTCTGTTTTTATTTACGATTTACACATCGTGCCAACTTCACTGGTTTTGGGTTTTGTAATACACACTAACAGAAGACACCTTTGAGAAACACTTAAGTCACAAGTCCACTAACTATGATGCTTCACAAAAAATGTTCCATGAAAAAAAACATTTGTACAGCTGGTATTGCAGCGCCGAAGTTTGGTAACTTTTAACACATGATCCACAAATGATCACAAATATACGGCTATGCCATGACAAAAAAGCATGGAACACTGGCGAACTCATTGCTTTGTGCCTGGCTTCATACATGCAAAAATCCATCAACTAAGATGTGCCTACAGTCTTGAGTGATAAGTCCAAGAGGTTCAAAATGTCATGAAATCATAAAGAAATAAGGATAAAGATCATGATTACAATAGTATGATGTGTCAGTGTTTTGTCTTCTACCTTTAACAGCACACTTACTCAGAAAAGAATCACGCACATCACTTAAAACTCATGACCCATGATGATTAGTCATGGATCAAATAATGTTAAAAGTCAGACATGGGCTAATGATTATGCATTTCTATTACTTATATGTCATTATAAATCCCCTTATACAGAGATTTGTGTGTTTGTGAATCCTGTACTTATGCACAGCCCAAACTTTTAACCAATAGTGACATCACCTTAGCTCAGGTCAGGACTTGGAGCTCTTTGCCATTCATTAATCCTGATTACTCAACTGCAGTCACCTGCAATGTTACTTCATTTGTAGGTGTTTATGTGTGATGAAGCTGAATCAAATCAAATCAATCTTTATTTATAAGGCACTTTTCATACTTAAAAGCAACACAAAGTGCCTCACAGAGGCTAAAAACAACATAAAAACAGAAAACCCAGCTATCCCCCTCCCACAAATAAAAACACATATCCAGACACACACTTGCGGACATCAACATACGCACACACAAACACACACACATTCATACGAGCTGTCATAAAAGAGAGAAAAAGAGACATGGCTGTGCACCGAGGACTGAGGTAAGGAATAAGCTATCTTTGGGGGCCATCAACACTGAGGAGGGCTCCCGGCCCACGAGGAGCGCAGCCGGAGACTTCCATTCTCCCACGCAGACACAAGGCCCCACAACACAGTGCAGGGGCCTCTGGCCATGCAGGCGGAGCCGTCCCCCGGCAGCGGCCCCAGAAATGGATCAGGAACAGTTCCCAGTGTGGAGAGCCCCCACGAGGAAACACTGGAGCTAAAAACCATCACACTAAAACAATAATAAAAATAGAAGAAGAGAGATAAAATAACATAAAATAGATAACTGAAATAACATGAACAATTAAGAATTAAATACAATAAGAAGTTTGACAATTAAAAGCTTGATTAAAAAGGTGGGTTTTAAGCCTGTTTTTAAAAGTATCAACAGACTCTGCAGCCCTGAGATTCTCCGGCAGGCTGTTCAACAATCGGGGGCCATAATAACTAAAAGCCGCCTCCCCGTGTGTCTTAGTTCTAACTTTTGGTATGGTGTAAAGGCCAGTGCCAGAGGACCTCAGGGTCCGCGAGGGCTGATACGGTAAAAACAGGTCAGATAAATAAGAAGGCCAGAGGCCGTAAAAACATTTATAAACCAGTAAAAGAATCTTAAAATTGATCCTGAAATGCACGGGGAGCCAAAGTAGCATTTTTAAAACTGGAGTAATATGTTCCCGCCCTCTGGTCCTCGTCAGCACTCGTGCGGCTGAATTTTGTAATAATTGGAGGCTGGATATTGTCTTTTTGGGAAGACCAGAGAGCAGGGCATTACAATAATCTAAACGAGAAATGAAATGGTTCAAGGGTGCAAATCTTTCACCCAGACGCTCCAAAAGCAAGCCAACCCCTTTCAGCATGATTACCAACTGCCATAAGCGGAAGCATTGCCCCAGGAAGTCAGAGTTGATTTCTATCAGGACCTGAGCGAGCCCCCCCTAAGGTCCTCAGCCCAAGCACTTATAGACTGAGCTACTGCCAACTTAAGATTTACAATATCCCATTCTAAAACACTGTTCAATCAATCCATCAGTCAATCTGCATTTGTACAGCGCCACACACAACAGTAGAGCAACAGAGCAGGTTGAAGCCATACTCTTAATATTATAAATATTACATATACATACAGTACATACATTCAATACACAAACATATATAGGCTAAATATATTCTTCCAAACCCAACATGAAACCACCATGAGTACAACACTGGGCCACAATTGGTGCCACAATTGGAATAACAGCAATCCACCAGTGCTGAATTTGGGGGTGTGAGCACGGGGAGGTGGACAGAGACAAGGGGACAAAAATGAGAATTTGTGACAGCGACACATTTTATGGACGTCTGGACCTTACATCTGTCCTCATCTTTTTTATCTTCATTGAAACTAAATGCATTAGATATAAGCCTCATTTTATTTTCAAGAAGGTCCACCTCTCTAAATGGTCGTAAAGTTATTGGAGGTGGTATAATTGATCATCATGGACAGAGAGATTGTTGTAATATTAACATTGACAACTTGAATGATAATGAGGTGGAGATATCTGGTGTTAAATTAGACAGTAACACCTAGTTGAACTGAAATTGCATTGGATTAAATCAAATTAAAAATAGGAAATCATGTTAAATGAGATTTTCAGCACTGAAACCATTTTAACCATTCAGACAGACGACGTCCAGATATATAGTTAAACGCTTTATTTATTTTTTGTTTATCTCCTAATAAATTGGTTAATGCAGTAAGCTTATACATAACAATGATTCAGAGTGTACATAATCACGCTGATATCTTTAATGTCTAATGTCACATGTATCAGAGCAGAGCACTGCTGTGTGGTTTTATATATCATTAAAATATGTGATTTGATTGTTCCCTCTCTGGTTAATATATTTCCTTACGCTCTTGTTTTTCAAACAGCTTGAAACACAAAAACCTGAGGACATCCAAGCTCATATATCATTGGAGAAATGTCACAGCCCTTAACTCAGGGAGCAGCCTCACCCAAGGGCCCGTCAGCAGGACTCAGGAGGACAATTGATACAGTCCTGATCAAAATCTTAAGACCAGTTGAAAAATTGCTAGAATATGCATTTTGCACATTTGGACCTTAATGAGGTTTTAAATAGAGCTGCAATATGCAAAAGCAAGAAAGGGGAGTGTGACAAAAAGTACTTTGAAAAAGTAATTTATTGAAAACAACAAGTAAACTGAAAAAGGCTGTTTATCAGCTGATCAAAAGTTTAAGACCATCACTCAAAAAATAACAAAAAACTCTCCAAACCTGAACAAAAATGTTTCTCAGTAGGACTCAGTCATGAGCAGCTCCACCGTTGTTGTTAATCACTTTAAAATTCATTTGGGCATGTTTGATGAGAATGTTTCCAGGAAGCTTTTGGGAACATTGCTCCAAGTGGTGAAGATGGCTTCATGAAGGGCATCAACTGTCTGGAACTGACGGCCATTTTTATAAACTTCCCTTGACCTCCATCCCCAAATGTTCTCTATGGGATTTAAATCAGGGGAACATGCGGGATGGTCCAAAAGAGTGATGTTCTTCTCCCTGAAGAAGTCCTTGGTCAAGCGAGCATTGTGAACTGCAGCGTTGTCCTGTTGAAAAACCCAGCTGTTACCACACAGACGAGGGCCCTCAGTCATGAGGGATGCCCTCTGCAACATCTGCACGTAACCAGCCGCCGTTTGACGACCCTGCACCACCTGAAGCTCCAGTGTTCACTGAATGAAAAAGCACCCAGATCATGATGGACCCCCTCCACTGTGCGGGTAAAACATCTCAGGTGGGATCTCCTTGTCATGCCAGTAACGTTGAAGCCATCTGGACCGTCAAGGTTACATTTTTTCTCATCAGAGAATAAAACTTTTTTCCACCTTTCAATGTCCCATGTTTGATGCTCCAAAGTCTAAACGGGCAGTTTTGTGGCGTTGAAGGAGACGAGGTCTTTGAATTTGTTTTTTGTTTTTGAAACCCTTTTCCTGCAGATGCCGTCTGATGGTTATTGCGCTGCAGTCAGCACCAGTAAGGGCCTTAATTTGGGTCGAGGACCGCCCTGTGTCTTGACGGACAGCCAATCGGATCCTCCGGCTCAGCGCAGGTGTAATTTTTTTGGGTCTACCACTTGACTTTTTTGTTCCATAATGCTCAAGACCTTTCAAAAATGTAGAATGACTGTCTTACTGCGTCCAACCTCAGCAGCAATGGCACGCTGCGAGAGGCCTTGCTTATGCAGCTCGACGATCCGACCACGTTCAAGAAGAGAAAGCTTCTTAGCTTCAGCCATCAGGAGGGCATGACCGTGTGAATGCCTGACAGAAAATGAACATTTGGAGCAGATTTTGACTTTGATAGCCTGTGGTCTTAAACTTTTGATCAGCTGATAAACAGCCTATTCAGTTTTTTTTTAATTACTTTCTCAAAGTGCTTTTTGTCACACTCCCCCTTCTTGCTTTTGCATATTGTATCTCCATTTAAAACCTCATTAAGGTCCAAATGTGCAAAATGCATATTCTAGCAATTTTTCAAGTGGTCTTAAGATTTTTATCAGGTCTGTAGGCTATCTGTCCAGCGACTGAGACGACGTGACGATACAGCTCTAACTATCAACTGTCTGACACCTAAAACATGCTTCTTACTGACTATTACTGTTTGGTTATAGCATTTGGCCTCAAATAGTACTATTAGCTCTGCCACAGAGGTTATGGTTTTTCCTGATGATTGTCTATTGGTGTGTTTTTCTGAACAGATTTTGATCAAATTTTCCAGGAATATTTGTCAATGCAGGAGGAAGAACTGACCTGATTTTAGTGGTGATCTGAATCAAGACGCAGATCCAGGATTTTTTTTTTTAAATAATCTGTTCACATTGCTCAATTGGGCAGTTTTCTACATTTTGGCTAATATTTCAGCTAAACAATGTCAGAAATGCTTTGGTGGAGGTTTGTGCTCTGACTGTTGTATTCTCTACATGACACACGGTAGCCTACTTTGAGTACACTTTAAAAAGGTACTTTTCACTTTTACCTGATAAAAGAGTTCTACTCTAACTTGTAAATCATCATCATTCTGTTCTCTTCCTCATGCCGTGACTTGGACATTACTTGACGTATCAAATAAGCTGTTTCATTTCTCATAAGTCAACAGGTAGTGTTCATGTCTCACAGCAAGGAGGTTGGTGCGTCATCTCCCAGTCATTTGGATTATTTGTATAGAGTTTGCATGTAAGCATTTTCTCCAGGAACTCTTGTGTCCTCCCACAGCCTGAATATAAGCGTGTCAGGTTAATGACTCTAATTTGCCCTCATGTTTAAGTGTTTGTTTGTCTGTCTCTATATGTCAGCCCTTTCATTGGCTGGGCTGACACATATGGCCCTTTTCCACTAGCACGCCTTGGCCCCACTCTACTCAGCCCTACTCGATTTGCAGTGTTTCCACTAGCCTGGTACCTCCTGAAACAAGCTAGTTTTAGTACCTACTCTGAGTCAATACAAAAAGATGACATCACCAACTGCCGGCTACTGATTGGTCAGACATGTCGACATCGATGAGTCATGATCGCGACAACCTAGCATGCTAGCGGTAGCTACCATTAGCTTACCCTCATACGTCTTTTCTTTGCAGCTGGATTGCTCTCGTCCTCGGCTTCATTCTGTTGTATAGCTTCCAAAACTCTCCTGTGCTTCTCAAGGGGTATTTCTTCTTACCACCTGCAGCCTTCTTCTGCTTTCATTTTTACTTGGTTTGTGACAAAAAGACACAGATTGTTGCGTCGCGCTCAAAATAACGTCAACGCAGAGCCGCTCTCTGTTTAAAGCAACACTGCACCCCGTTGGGCAGGCGACTGGGGCTAATGGAAAAGCAGCACAAGTCAAGTAGAGTAGAGTAGAGTAGAGTAGGGCTAGTGGAAAAGGGCCTATAGAGACAAATAGGGGTGCAGTGACCTCTTGCCTACAGTCATCAGGGTTGATTTCAGCCTCCCATGACCTGAAAAGAGCAAAAAAATGCTCCTTTTATACACAATCAACCTGTAAATTGGTCCAATCCTGTGTTTTTTAACATTCTTTGACTGTCCCAGTCTTTTGGGGATGTGTTGCAGGCATCAAATTCAAAACAAATGAATATTGGCAAAAAAAAATAAAAAAAGAAAGGTTAGGGGTTTTAACATTAAAATCTTGTCTTTGTAATGTATTCAGTTGAATAAAGGTCAATAAGGATTTGCAGATCATTGTATTCTGATTTTGTTTCTGTTTAACACAACGTCCCAACTTTATTGTAACTAAAGCAAAAATGAATTCTCCCGAGTGTAATGAAACTTTATGACTAGAAATGAATAGTGGGTGACTTGAATCTCTAAACTTTGCAGGATCTTGTTCTAGCTTTAACTACACTTTTATTTATTTTAGACTGATTTTTCTTAACCCTTTCAGGCCCAAGACCATAGATTATAGCCAGAAAATTCTATTTTTTGGAGTTGAAATGTTTGTTTCACTTTCTGCTAAAATCCTACAAATATTGAAATGTCCATAAAATTCAACATCTAGATTTTTCATATCTCATTTGATACATTAGGTGTTTTTGGCAACTGATAATCCATTTGAGGACATTTTTATCATTTAGGGTGAATATGGGTAAACTGGGACAGTTAAACTTAAACATGTTTATTTTTACATGTGTATACTGCTATTACTAAAATTCATCATTGAGCTCATCATAGGTAAGTATGAGACAAAAAAAAGATTGGTTCCGTGTCAATGACATCACTTCCAGGGGCGTGGCTCACGGTATTCAACTTCCTTTGCGGTGAAACAAGATGGTGGTCAAAATGACATATAGCGTTTTCAGGTGATCGATGTGAGTGTTCTGGAAACAAGAAAACTGGTGGATGGTTCGTAATTGTGATGTATTTTCTTAAGGGGTGTAATGGTGATTCATAATGTTTAAAAATCACATCCATGTGAGTATTACTCTTTTTAAAAAGTCATTTTGCTACTGTCCCACATTAGCAATATTCTATTGCTAATGTGGGACAGTGTGTTATTGGCAAACTGGGACAATCATTTAAATCATTTTAAAGGTGGAAATAAGTTTCCTTTTAATTTATCCCTCATAAATTTTCTAGCTAGCTAGCTCAATATATAAGTACATTTACTTAAATTGCATAAATCAAGCTAGCTACAATTATGCTACGGCCACACCGGACGCGAATTGGCGAATTTTAACGTGCGTAAAGCCTGTAACGCGCCGCGCTTAACGCCCGAAGCTGGACGCTGGACATTTTGACAAGCCGTGGGACGACGCGCGTCCGGGCGCATACGCAGTAGAGAGCCGGAGCCGGTCGGACTCAGTGATGACCTGTGCAGGCAAATCCAGCTGGAAACGAAGATTTACAGAACTTACCTTCAAAACCTGTCTCCTCAGCGACTTTCACCCAAGTCTGCTCCTTTTTGTTCCGGTCTCTGTAGAGTATACACGCCGAATAATATAGCTCCGAATGATAGTAAACAGTGCCGATAAACCTCTCCTCCATCTTTGAGAGGGGCTTGGCGGGAGCAGGGGGCAGCGGGCGTCACCGTCATCAAATCAATAGCGTCGGGGGATGTCATCGCTGATTGGCTGCCGCACCGCAACTGGCGTCGAAAGTTCAATATTTTTTCAACTCGGCGTCGGCGTTTGGGCGTGCGCCTCGGCATCCCATGGCGATCAACACGCCGCCGGTGATTTTGCATCAAAATGGCGTGTTTGCATAGACTTTGTATGTAATCTCGACGCGCGTCCAGGCGAATTCGCGTCCGGTGTGGCTGTAGCATTAGAATGCTGATCGAGATGCTTTGCTAGCCTATACTAGCTAACCCTTTCCCCGCCACCCCAAAAGTAATGCATACTCTCTAAATTGATTTAAACAAAAAACAAAAACTATGATAGAACATTAATTTCTTTTGTAGGTGAAAAGCAAGAATTTAACTTTTAAGTCTTTTACATTATTATGTTGCACACTCAGAGTACAAGTGATAATATTGATATTGATGATAACTGGCCTGATCCTATTTTAGATGGCAAAAAAGAGCATAAAAGGAAGCTTTCACTTGCCGTAACTGTCTGTAACTGATGTCTAAAATCTCTAAGGTATCTTAAAAAAAAAAAAAAACACCTCACACAGCTGTTTGCTGTTTGTTCTTTAAGGATCTTTCCGGTGGACACCACAGACATTTTTGCCTTTGTTTGCCAGCAGGGTCATCCAATTTGTTTTTGTTTGGTGAAACCCTTTTTGTTCCATTCCCAAAGGATTTCAATGGAGGCACTTCTCCCTGTTTTTAATATTTCTATTAATCAGAAATGAATCATTGTTGTTTTATTATTGTCTTTAAATAAAAATGAACTGTGTTGCAAGTGTCCCAGTTTGTCAATATATGTGTCCCACTTTACCAATAGTGTCTGGAAATTCTGGTTTTGGGTTAATTTGTTTTTGGTGTAGGGTAATCCTTCCAGTGTTCAACTTTTCTTTATTTCTTCTACATAGTATAGTAGAGATTTTCAGCTATTTAGAATGGTATCGTGTGATGGGCTAAGACATTTGATTCTTAATCAAAAATTATGTTGAAGGTAAACTTTCAGAAAGTGTCCCAGTTTACCCATATTCACCCTATCTGATTGTATTCAGATGGGTTTTTTTGTAATTTGTTGATCATATTGAGTAGATAGAGGTATTATAAAAGTATGTATCAAATATGATACAATTGGCTTCATAGGGTTAAGAGTGATTTATGTCACAGTCTGGGTTTCGTTTGTACTTATGGATCCGTAAATGTTTTGTATTAATGCTCCATATAAATATTCAAACCGCCCTCACTGCTGCGATCTCTCTAAAGTCTTCATAACTTTTCCCACTAAATGATTTTGAAGAATTGCTCTTAGGCGTGTTTTCTCTCCCAGGCTCCAGTGTGACCCGCTGCGTGACAGAGAGGCTGACCACCTCACCTCTGTGTTATAAGTTCCACTTTTCATAACTTGTTTTCTCCTCTCTGTGGGTTTTCGCCTGTGTGGCACGGCCCCACCGTGTTGCATGACTGCGATGAATGAAGCCTGAGTGGCAGATTGCATGACTCCAAAGCCCCAAGATCCTCGCATTTACAGAAGCTATAGCGCGCAAATATGTGCACCTTCGTGCCCAGCAGGGGAAAAAAAGAGAGTCTCGCGTCCTGCGCTCTTTGTTCTGCGAGTTTAAGACCCTTGTGTCTTTTCCAGAGGCTGCTGCCTTCGCGTGACTTGACCAAGCAGATTTAGGATTGTCCAGAAGACCGGGACCCTCCCCTCTGGACGCCAGCTCCGCTTCTCACGCAACCTGCAGCACCAGAGGCGCAGCCCCCGAGGCGCACAGCGAGAGACCCCGGAGAGGCAGCACACAGCCCGGGGAGGATCAGGACCGAGCCGCCGGGGTTACACACAATGATCCATCAGCCAAAAATAACGTCAGGACTTCCTCTCCACTGGGAACAGACCCCGATTAGGCTACGTGTGTGCAGCTCAGATTTACATCCAGTTATGATTGTAATAAAACTAAACTTATAACTTCTTGTTTGTTCAGAGTAAACTTAGAAACCCTCCAAACCCAAATATCTCAGAAAAGACCGAACTGTGTTTTTACAAACCCAAGACCTAAATATCATCTAAATAGACAAAACATTTCCTTGACAACTGTGTAATAGTAAAGTTTAGAAACTTTGAATAACAGGAGTCACTGTCTCACTTTTTCCAATCCCTGAAGAAAAGGAGAATCATTTCCAGTCTATACAAGGGTGGAAATTTGGAGCACACTCAGCTCACAGTTTATACACGTACATCATCAGTAACCCGGATGTTCCTGGGCCATTCCACCAAAAGAGTGAAATTTCTGTCCCCAGCATATTATTGTATATTAAATGTATAAACACAAGTAATAGTAAATTACAAATTATGTTTTATTACTATACTAAACACCATATACATTAATATTTGTAGAATATTAATGTATAATATTTGTGTGTAATATTTGTAGAAATTACACACACACACACACACATATAGGCCTATGTATATATATATATGTGTATGTATATATATATATATATATATATATATATATATATATATATGTGTGTGTATATATATATATATATATATATATATATATATATATATATATATATATATATATATATATATATATATATATATATATATATATATATATATATATATATATATATATATATATATATATATATATATATTATATATATATATATATATATATATATATATACATTGGTGGGGACATAAAAGTGCACCAAGATGGCACCCTGAATGTTGATGTGTTTTGCATTTATGACTGTTTTTTAATGTCATGTAGAGCTGGTCAAACAAGCAAACTTTCACATTCAGAAAAAAAACTATTCTACCGGTATATACTTTATCTCCAGCCTCTCCTCCTAAATCTGTACTGTCTGTTCCTTGACAAAAATATATCAATGTGACATATGAACAGTGGGACAATTTGGAATTACCCAGACATTTTGATGGTATGGTTATAGTCTGATAAATATATAACCAAAACCAAAAATGACTACTGATACGTGTATTCCCCAACAATATGAATGTATACAGTCATTTTTTTTAACTGAAGTTTTATTGTATTTTTCCCTAGAAACCTATTGTTGGTCTTAAACAGCTGCTGCCTTTCAACACAAAATAATATATGGATAATAAATAAAATAATCAAAATGTGTATCTCTTAGACATTAAATAAAGGCATTTTTTGTTATAACGTCATATACTATGGTTGTGTTTTATGTCAGGGACCATGCGGTAGCGGCATTATATTGATAGGGACGTGTCCCTGACGTCCCTACCCAATTCTACGCCCCTCTATATATATATGTATTTTAAAATGTCATCCAAAACACTTATACATAGCATTTATTTTGTCCCCACAGCCAAACGCTACACTTTACTACAATGCATCATAAACAAAATTCTTCCAAAGCAAATTTTCTTTTGCATTTAAGTGTGACTCCATATTCTATCTACACTTTTAAAACAAAAGTTTTACAAAAAACTCATTGTATTTTGGTTGAAATTCACATTTTAGTGCTGTCCCAGGTTTTCACTCATTGCTGTTACCCAAGCACATTCCCCCTTTAAAATTCTGGAACATGCCACCAGTGACATGTTCTGCAGGAAGTGACATCATTTAGGTCTTCTGCAAGTCATGGGAAGACCAAAAGTAAGTTATCTCTTTTATTTTTCTTTAAATTTAATGATATATTAGCTGTTTTAGAGATGGTCAATCTAACAACTCATTGCTGTTACCCTCATTGCTGTTACTCAAATAAAGAGTAACAGCAAAAAAAGTCATTTTTTGTGATAAATGTTAGTATTTTCATCATGTAACCAACCATTTCTTCTAAATTAACTCTTTTTCTAAAGGAAAACATTGTATGTGGTTGATATTATTATTATTATTATACTTATTCATGGTTCTAAAATGGCATTTAAGTTTTGGTATTAGCAGAGAAAAAATTTCAATGATAATAAACTGTCAAAAGTTGCAATAAATTAAATAAAGTAGGCTGAGATTGACCAGTACTCATTTTGAATGTGTAAATGTCTATATTACTAAATTCTATATTGAAATTAAATGAGAAATGAAGTTTAATTTTGAAGAGTTACGACAAAGAATGACCCTCCTATGTCCTCCAGTTTATTTTAGGTTTCTGCTATTTACCATTCCCCACATGGTCAAATAGTCACTGGATAAAAATTCTCATCTGTGCTCAAATTATTTTAAAGTTCTAATTCAAAGCAAATTAAAAAAGTAGTTTAGTTTTAGTCAACTATACATCTCTACATTTTATTTTATATTGTACAAGTTTAATACATGCAACAATAAAACATTAAAAGTGGCCTGTCAGCTTTGATTTTCATCTGCTTGTTAGAATTAATAAAATATTCACAGTGTATATGAACAGAGTGGCATCAAAACTATGATGTTGTATGATTTGGCAAATCAAATTAGATCAAATAACTCTTTAAACACTGACTCCAACAGTAGGACTTTCCACCAAAGATTAAAAAATAAATCTTAAATAATAGACTTTACATGCAGTGGTAGGTCAGTATTTATTGAATTCAATACAGTTATTGATATTATTTCACAAGAGAAATTGCTAGCACCATCAATAATTTCCATTATTTGGTGAGAAGGGATGACGTCTCTATAAAATACTCAAGAGCAAACTCTACTGTTTGGAAAATAAACAAATTCTTCCTCAGAAATAACTTTAAAACTATTGCATTTTCATTTTTAATCAGCTGTCATCTGCTTTCTGACAGTGAAAAATGTGTTTAATGATCATTTCTGCTCATATGTTTCCAGACACATTTACTCTGGATAAGTTAATCAGTTTCACTTTCTCCCAACAGGTTAACACATCTATTATTATCATAACAGACTGAATGAATTTAATACCTGTCCTTCATATAACTCTGTTTCAGTTTGAATCAAAAGCCTAACGGCTCATAAATCACAGCAGAGATGATGGAAGAGTTTTTTCTCTGCTGTGGAATCTGTTTGAAGTCCTGATTTATGACCTCTTCCTTAAAAGTGCTGTTCAAACTTTTAAGGCATAAAAATCAAAGTATGTTGTTCAAGTATCAGTGCAGACAAGACTCTCGTGTAAAGAGAGTGAGAAGTAAAGTGTGACTGATTTGTAGTTTTTAATTTATAACCAGTGGTCTGACATTTAAGCCTTCCAAACTACGTCACCCATCAGCTGTCACAAAGATTGTTTGGCTTCTTAGAAACTGAATCAAACTGTCATTTACACATTTTATGTAAAGTCGCAGCTTAAAACAGAGACCTTACGTTATTACCTCTCTGCTATGCAAGCAGAACATGAGTTGTGAATTAAAGGTGCTATGAGGAGAATCTATTACCGGCGACATTAAGACTCTGCTACCCATGAGCATGCGCGGCGTTCCAGTTGAAGTCGGAAAAAACATGCCGATCTACCAGGCTATTGTTAGCTGTTGTTAGCACGCCCTGCGTTGTTGTATGAAGAATGTGATTATCACTATGGCAGCATTTTTGTAAATATAAGTCTAACAATACTATGTATACAGCTGATCTAGAGCGACACACCCCAGTCAGAAGTGCAAATAAATGGATTATTACAGGAGCTAAATAACTGTTCACACTGGGGGCATCCATCTTCCATTGTCAACTCGGGGGTGGCGAGGTTTCACAGAGTTCCCAGTAGGAAATTCTGGCTTCGGGGAACGTTCCAGTTGCAGTTTCCTACTCGGAACTCGGAAATTCCTACTTCTGACTACAATGAGAATGCACCAAAAGATGTGACCCAAGCCAAAGCGTGTGTTTGTTGTGATGTGATGCGAGGTAATGTGTCTCTTTCTAGTTACACAGCGGTAGTTTTTGATGTGTGACAACAAACAATTTTTGGAAAACTTAGTATTGTAGTTTTGTAGCTGGCTATATATCTCTACTTACAGCCTGGTGATCTAAGACGTGTCTGAATAATATAAATTTGCTCTAGTTTTAATTGTCTTGTTCCTGAAGTTGAGTATCCAGGCCAGTCCAGCCCTGTCTGACCCGACCCCGAAGCTAAGGAATAGCATTTATAGATAACCTATTTTGATGCTATAAAACTCATCTTAAAGTGTGTATTTCCATCAGGCATATATCTAAAAGTGAGACTTTTTTCTAATTACTTAGCATCTTTAAACCACATCTGGACTCTGCTCCATATCTGAAGACAATAAACAAAAAAATAATGAAACCAAAAAATCATGAAGAATGAGTTTTATCTGGAGCTGACTTTGTCACACATGAATCTGGAGTCATGTCATTTTACAGGATCATTGGATCTTACTGTGTGGTAGAACTAGAGCTGGGAAATATCTGCAATTTTTTAAAACTAACTTTTTTCAAAGTAGATGTAGAGGGGACAACAGACTTTATGCCAGTGGTTCTGAAAGTTGGGTTGGTATTCCCTCGGGTCCCGGGGGTTTACAGGATCCCCAGAAAACAAAGAAAAACTCACACTGTGTAACTCATATTTTATGCATTATTGCATGAAACACTATAAGGCAGGGGTGGGCAACTTTTATGACCAAGAGGGCCTCACAAAACCATTTTTCCCAGCCTGAGGGCCACATTGTTACAAATTTTTAGAAACTCTCAATGAGGAAAAAGAATGTTGGATAAACACAACATATGAGAATATAAATTAGTCATGAAATTAGAATACCAATATTCATATATTACAACGTAAATACAAGTTATTATGCAGAATCAAATGAACTTGACATAGAATTCAAGCAAATTTAGCTAACATACATGAAATTAAGCCAATGAAGTTATTCTCAAATCAATAAAATCATGAGTGTTATTCAAATTTTTAAAGCTCAAATATTTTGCTGCTGCCATTTTTAAAATATAGTATTGAGTAATACTTGATATAATGTTCAAAGGCTTCATAAAAGAGATTTAGAGACACTATTATAGCAAAGAAAGGTCATAAACAACTTACATAAGCCAATAAAATATCAGTCTAGATTATATAGAATTATTTCTATTGGATATCTGAGTTTTCTTCATATTTACAGCTGCTGGTTGGGAATGAATGGCGGGCCACATTTAGTGATGTGGAGGGCCGCGCTTGGCCCCCGGGCCTCCACTTGCCCACCCCTGCTAAAGGGGCTTAGAGAGTAAGCCCCACCAAGGCATCTCTGAAAATCTTTTCCAAATTATTACTGTAATGTTGAAAACTGCCCTGTCCTACAATTTCAACAAATCCTAAAAATGATTTCTGGATTTGCATCTCTGTTCTTTCTTACCACCTGATCAACATTCTCTGAATAATTTTTTTTTTATCACATACTTTCAAGCTATTATTGACAAAATAGAAAACTTCCCAAACTTGAAATGTTAACAGGTTATTAAGACAGGGTTGCATCTGCATCTGTCTCCAGATTAAAACCCACATCTCTCAGATTTTTCTTATGGCCTGATCAACATTCCCTGAAATGTAGTACCAAATTAATTTAGAACTTTTTGAGTTATTATTGCAAATGTAGGAAGTTACACTATTGAGAAATGTTAAGAATCATTAAGAAATTGTCGGATCTGCATCTGGTTTCAGATCACTGCCAAAATCTAAGTACTTTTTCCTTGTTCCAAGACCAACATTCAGGAAAGTTTCATCAAAATTACTTCAAAACTTTTTGAGTTATCCCTTACAGATGGACAACGAACAAACAACTGCAGAAATAAAACAAACATCAGCTGGCCTGATTGATGCTGATATGAAAGTAACATGAAACTAGCACCACAGTCCTCTCCCATACTGTGATTTTCACCATAAATATTAGTCCTACCTTTATTTCATCTAAATATTTAGATTCCTTGACCATGAAAACATACCATTAGCAATTGGTTTCATAATGATATCTATTTTAGTTCAGTAGTTATTCATAAAAATCACATTTTTCATCATGGCGGCCAGACGCTGATCCTGATCAACACCAAAATTGAATCAGTTCTTCCTTTTCCCATGCTGAACATTTCCTGAAAATTTCATCAAAATCCATCCATAACTTTTTGAGTTATTTTGTTCACAGACAGACAAACTCTCTAGAAAACATAACCTCCTTGGTGGAGGTAATACTCAGAAATGGAAGTTAGCACATGATGGGGGGCCTCCGTCACTGGCAGCAGCATTTAGCTGAATGGGCTGAATGTTTAGAAAAACCTGGTTTATATAAATAAGCTTTATTATGAAGGTTTCCAAAAACAGAAGGCTGGTCTAGGCTCTAAAGCAAATTGTTATTTAACGAAACTACTTCAGTAATTTGCTTTACGACCATGAGATTATCTATTCAAAATATGCAGTCTAAATAAGGAAATATTTTTGTTAATTTTGTTTTAATGAAAATTTGTATTGAATTTTATTTTCACCTGTGTGTCATTTTTCAAGTAATTATTGACATTGTGCTGCTGGCTGTTAATAAAAGTGCTCGTATTGAAGTTTGATTCAACTGGATCTGACTTGGAAATAATTTAAGGAAGAGTAAAACTTAAGTGAATGACATGATTAATTTAATGATAGAATATGAGTAATGCATAATTAATGTCTAAAGTCATACATGAGATATTGAAACGTGTGTAATACTGAAATATCATCATGCTCAGAGAACACAAACCTCTGCCAGTCATACCCCACATTATGAGCAGTTATTAATGAAAAAGTTCAGAACTGCCCTGAAAAATGAGTCCAGATCTGGATGTGGATCACTACCAGGGTCTAACCACCTCTTCCTTGTGCCACGACAACTTTAGATTTCATCTGAATCCTTTTGTGGTTAACTAGCAGGCGAACGCACGTAACCTCCGTGTCAGAGGTAATAAATACTCGATTTAGGATAACTCATTGACTGTTAACTAAAACATTACCAGAGGAATATTTGTTATTTTACTTTTTTTTCCCCATATATACAAATGTATTTTTTTAATTCTACACTTTGAGAAAGTCAGTAAAGACGTCGGCACTAAAGTCAAAACTTTAATAAAAAATAGAAATACAGAAATCCACCTCATTCAATGGTATTTAAACATTGATCCAGCTGTTTTCAGATTTTTAACATTCCTGTTGATCCACGACTTTTAAACTTTTATTGATTTGGTATTTATCCCTTTAAAGCCCAAGCCCAGAAATCATACCCAGAAAATTCTAATTTTTTGGAACCGAAATGATTGTTTCACTTTCTGCTAAAATAATAAAAATATTATAATGTCCATAAAATTCAGCATATAGAATGGGGTTTTTTTTGTAATTTGCTGATCATATTTAGTAGATAGAGGTACTGTAAAAGTATGTATCAAATATGATACAGTTGGCTTTATAGGGTTAAATATGACTCTTGACATTTTAATGTTTTACCCCCACAAATCAACTTTTGGAGATATCTTCAACTTTATCCTTGGCATTCAACTTTTTTTTTTTTATTTGACATATTTTAAACTTGATTTAAAATTTCATTTTTTACATATTTGAACTTTTTTCTTGAAAATGATTTCCATTTTAACTTGCATTTCAACAATTTTGGATTTTTCTGAACCTTTAACTTCTCTCTTGACTTAACCCTATAACACCAATTGTATCATATTTGATACATACTTTTATAATACCTTTATCTACTCAATATGATCAACAAATTACAAAAAAAACATCTGAACACAATCAGATAAATGATAAAAAAATGTCCTTAAATGGATTATCAGTTTCCAAAAACACCTAATGTATCAAATGAGATATGAAAAATCTATATGTTGAATTTTATGTACATTTTGATTTTTGTGGGATTTTAGCAGAAAGTGAAATAAAAAATTAAATCTCCAAAAAATTAGAATTTTCTGGCTATAATCTACTGTCTTGGTCCTTAAAGGGTTAAACGAATGTATTAACAGTTTTTCCCTGGAAAATGATTTCACTTAACTCTTCATTTTGTTAAAGAGAATTATGGAAAATATTATCCTCTCATCCTTCACTTTTATTGAATTGAATTATTATTATTATTATTATTATTATTATTATTTAATCTTATTTATATATTTATTTTAACCCCTTTAATATGTTTTATTATTCAATTTAGTTCAGATTTATTGTTTGGAATTTTATTATCTGTTTATTGGATTTCTTTCCACTTCAGTGCATTTTATCTCATTTTACCATATTACTATTTAAAATGCATTTTTTTTACCTATTTATTTATAGATTTATTTATTTTAATCTTATTTCTTATCAAGATTTTATTTCAATTTTATTTATTTATTTATTATTATTATTATTATTATTATTATTATTAATTATTACTTTAGTCTTATTTCCAGTGTTCCCTCATTTTTTAATGAAAGATGGCTTTTCCTCAGTCGTCTTACTGTTTTCTGTTAGAATCTCTTCTTCATGTCTTTGCATGTGTGTGCACGTGAGTGTGTGTGCTGTATGTGGATTTTAAGGGTGGGGGTGAGGGATGGGAGGGTGGGTGGGTTGTATTTTTCATTGTATTTAATTTTTTACCTTTGATTATCTTAATTTTGTTTTCTTCATTTCTGTGTGAAGCACTTTGTGCTACAAAATTTTGTCTGAAAAGTGCGATACAAATAAAGTTTGATTGATTGATTGATCCTTTTTTAGATTTTTTTTTAGATTTTTTTTTAAATGGGACAGTGTGCATTAATAAAAACTGACCTGTTTCCATTAATAAACACTGACATATAAATGCAATGGCTAATTTCCTACCCCCATGCCATTAGCAAGTTTGTGTCAACACATAACACGAAACAGACATCCGTAATAGGAATAAAAACATACGAACATATTAAAAGACATAAAGACTAACAGAGAATAAACATCATATAATCCAAAAACAAACAGGCCACGGGAATTACACACATTGAATTATAAAGTGCTTGAGCGTTAATTAAAGTGTCATTGTGCTAAGGTGCATATTGTAAACTGCCTGGGAGCTCAGGTCCTCATTATATTGCATATTGCCCAATATTGCACAGAGATATATTGCAACCACTTGAAGCCTACAAGGAAAATAACACCCTACCAACATTTAAGCATGGTGGAGGTTCCATAATGGTTTGGGGCTGCTTTGCTGCATCAGGTACTGGAGGCCTTGACCGTATCACAGGAATCATGAAATCAGAGAATTATCAAGAAATTTTAGAGAAATGTCCGACCCAGTGTAAGAACACTTGGTTTGAGTTGAAGATTGTGGGTCCTCCAGCAAGACAAAGACCCAAAGCACACATCCAAAAGCACACAGGAATGGTTGAAGAGGGAAAAAATGGCCTGATCTCAATCCGATTGAATATCTTTGGTGTGGCTGAAATCTGCCATTGAGGAAAAGAAACCTGAAAATGTTCAAGAGCTTGAACAGTTTGCATAGGAAGAGTGGGAGAAAATACCAGCTGAGAAGAGCAAGAAGCTTATAGATGGCTACAAGAAACATTTGGAGGCTGTCATCAGTGCCAAAGGGTGTGCAACAAAATACTGAAGAGGGGTGCTATTATTGCTGCACATGCTTTTTTCAGTTCTCTCTTTGAAATTAGAATATGTAACATGTAAAAATGTTTGTTTTGTTAAAGTATTTTGGACCTTCAATTAAACATCCTGATGACATAAATTTGGTACATTTCAATTTATTTCTGAAGATATTGTTAAAGTATGTATGTATAGTGCATGTTGCATTGCACATTATCCTCTCTCTCTCTCTCTCTCTCCCTCTCTCTCTCTCTCTCTTTCTCTCTCTCTCTCTCTCTCTCTCTCTCTCTCTCAGCGGCTGTTACCTCAGGGTGTCTGGTCAAATGCCGTTCAACATTGTGGATCCGATTGTGAAATAAAAGAGATGTTGAGTCAACAACTGATGTTTAATCTGTTAATCCAAACTTCAACAAGCAGTCAAAGAGCAGGATGAGTGTATATTTATAGTGATTTGTGTACGTGTAGTTCTATAATAGATCTAAGAAAACAGCAGAGAAGTGGATTACAAACAGTTGATCTTGCACGAGAATCCTTCATTTATCATTCGGCTTTTGACTTTAACCATACTGAAGTGGGTTTTAAATATTATTTCTTATTTGCACTCCAAACAGAGTGTGATAACGACATCCTTTCCCAAACGTCTTAGAACTCCAAATGAGCTCAAGCCCCACTTTGTCCTCATATCAAGCAAATTAGAGAAAGACCGTCACTGAAGAAGCTGTGTGGTAAACTGGTTAAATGATCATGATGCATCGCAGAGGAATTAACTTTTCATTTGTGGTGTGCATATATTGTTAATTCCTGTCTTGGGTCTGTGGGTGCACTGACAGGAGGACTACACACTGTGCCCGGGCACGTCCGGCCTCCAGAGTCTGTTTTGTTGTGCGCGCTCAGACATGATGCACTTCCTCTGCTCTCAACACCTGCATCATCAGAAAAGCTTTGACACTGCGTAGCTGCTTTTTGAACTATGAGAAAAAACTGCTCCAAATTATTATTCTGATTCAGAGATGGAGCAAAGATATCGAAGGGCTTCATACTGTTCTAGGAAACCAAGATGGCGGCGCGTGTACACTGAGCTGCTCCTCTCTGTCCTGCCCCTCTGCCCCCCACCACTGACCTCAGGACTGCACCTTAACCCTTTCATGCATGATGCTCACGACAGTAGACAAATATTTGGGATAAAGTTTATGCATTTTAGATTGCAGCACCATGTCCAACTACCAGGTGGAAAATTCCCAAACCATTGTTTTAAGCTTCATAAAATATTATCATTGCACATTTTTAACATATCCTGATATTGCACCTTAAATCTAAAATCTAAAATTGGGTATCATACCTGTATTCAGATTTCACATACTTTTGTATGTTTATTTTAAATGTTGGTGTAATTCACAAATGCATAGTTTGATTAAACAGCAGTAACTCATACAATCTGGATTTTTCTTGCTGTGAGGAGTTTCTAAGTAATTACAAAAAAGTGTCCCTTTTAGATATATGCCTGATGGAAATACACACTTTAAGATGAGTTTTATAGCATCTAAATAGGTTATCTATAAATGCTATTCCTTAGCTTTGCGGTCGTGTCGGACAGGACTGGACTGGCCTGGATACTCAACTTCAGGAACAAGACAATTAAAACTAGAGCAAATTTATATTATTCAGACACGTCTTAGAGCACCGGGCTGTAAGTAGAGATATATAGCCGGCTACAAAACTACAATACTAAGTTTTCCAAAAATTGTTGTCACACATCAAAAACTACCGCTACGTAACTAGGGTCACGTCTTTTGGTTCGTTCCAGTTGTAGTCAGAAGTAGGAATTTCCGAGTTCCGTCCGAGTAGGACACCGCAACTGGAACGTCCCCCAAAGTCGGAATTTCTTACTGGGAACTCGGTGAAACCTCGCCAACCCCGAGTTGACAATCAAAGATGGATGCCCCCAGTGTGAACAGTTATTTAGCTCCTGTAATAATCCATTTATTTGCACTTCTGACTGGGGTGTGTCGCTCTAGATCAGCTGTATACATAGTATTGTTAGACTTATATTTACAGAAATGCTGCCATAGTGATAATCACAATCTTCATACAACAACGCAGGGCGTGCTAACAACAGCTAACAATAGCCTGGTAGATCGGCATGTTTTCAACTGGAACGCCGATAAGTCAGAGATGATGTCACTCCCAGTTCCGAGGTTACTGGAACGCAGCATTACGACAGTCGCCCTTAAGTGCTCATGGGTAGCAGAGTCTTAATGTCGCCGGTAATAGATTCTCCTCATAGCACCTTTAATTCTACTGCCCACTGCGTAAATTCCAAAAATAAGTTAAAACACAGAGGTCAAAGGTGTAGAGGAGGTGACGTTTGGAGAAGATTAACTCCCCTCTCCAAACATTCACACCTGATTTGCAGAAGCTGAATGATACTGGGTGAATATATTTGAAATATCCAAGATTTTTTAGCCATTAAATGCATAAACAGTGCTCTGCATAAATGAGTACACCTCTTCAGATTTGTCAGAAAACTTTTAGTTTCCTTTTACAAGCAACATTTTCTATGGCATACTACTCCACAAAATATTCTACCAAATGTGAGCCATTGATTGCTGAGCAAGATTTTTTTAGTTGAACACAAAAAAAGTTTTTTCTCAATTTAAAATCAGGAAGAAAAATGAGTACACTCTAATGAAAGAGGTAGGAGTAAAGCTCAATTATTGCTATCATATTACCCTTAGTTTCATCTCATTGTAAAACCTGTTAAGCTCAGCTTAGATATTGATTATTAGATCACTTTAAATAGGGGCTGTACTAATTTATGCTGGGTAATGTAGTACACTCTAAAAACTTTAACTACACTGTACTCAATTTAATCTGTGAAACATTTTTACACTTAAATCTGAAAGCTGTGAAATTATTTAGAGTTGTGTAATAAAATTAAGTTAATGTAATTAAAAAGTTGAAGCAGATCTGAACAACTACACTGAGTACCATGAAATATAAAATTTAGTTGATATAATTAAAAATTTAAGTCTAAGCAAGAGTAACTCTTAGTTCAAGCCACTCAAAAAATGAGTAAATATATTTAAAATGTTGAGTTGATGCAACTACATTAAGTTAGTATTTAACAAAACAAATCTGACACATTTAATGTTCTTATTCAAATGTAATTCATACTGGGCTATCAAATATCAGAATAAATATGCTACATTTACTTAATTTTTAAAAATGAAATTACTCTTAAATCTTCGGAGTATACTAGAAATATCAAATAAAGACATTAAAATAAATAAAAGCATGAAAAATTGGGTAAAAAAAACTGAGGAAGCAGGTTGGAACATGTAGAATCTCCAAACTGTATCACCTTTCTTATGAAGGAAAAAGATAAATAAAATAAGTAAGTACATTGGGACTATGATATATGTATATGTATAAATATATATATATATATATATATATATATATATATATATATATATATATATATATATATATATATATATATATATATATATATATATATATATATATATATATATATATATATATATATATATATATAGATATAGATATACATATATATATAGATATATATATATAGATATATATATAGATATATATATATATAGATATAGATATAGATATAGATATAGATATAGATATACATATACATATATATTATCAATTAAATCAAATTCAACAAGGTGGCACGTGGCACAGCAGGTAGTGCATGTGTCACATCAAGAAGGTTGTTGGTTGTTGGTCAGGGCCTTTATGTTGGGGGGTTGCATGTTCTCCTGTGATTTACTCTGCAATTATTTTAATGTTCCTCATCTTCTGTATTCTTAAACAAACATAAGCAGTAGATCTTTTTATAGTAAAACCAATATGACATTTAATTAATCTAAGGATAAAAGATTTGAGAAAAAGTGGAGAAGTGAAGAACAGAAGCAAAATAGATATGAAATCATAAAAACTGGGTAAAAATGATATGAAAGTGGAAAAAGGTTAATAAATAGGTGCAAAATAGGTATGAAATTGCAAAAGAAATGGGGAAAATTGGCAAAAAAAAAATCCAAAAGTGGCTCAGGAAAATTGATTATGACAGCAAAATTGGGAATTAAATTTGAAATTAAATTTCAAAAAACATGTAAAAATTCCAAAAACTGTTCTGACAGTGGCCAAAAATTAATAAATGAGGGCAAAATAGGCATAAAGTTGTAAAAACGAGTTTAAAAAAAGGTAAAAATGGTCCAAAAGTGGGGAAAAAAAGTGTATGAATATAGGTAAAAAAAAATAGGCATGAAATTGCAAAAAACTACATCACAATGCCAAAATGTTCAACACAGTTTGGGCTAAAAATATTGAACCTTCTGTGATTTTAAGATTGCAACAAGCCATATTTAATCTAATTTGCAAATAGTAGAGATCTTAAGCTATGTAGAATGGTATCATGTGATGGGCTGAGACATTTGATTTGTAATCAAAAATTATGTTGAAGGTAAATTTTCAGAAAGTGTCCCAGTTTACCCACATTCACCCTACTTAAGCAATCACGGGACAGATAGAGATGTGGTAGAACACTTCACTCAGAAGTTACTCGAGTAACAACTGCACAGCAGCTCAAGTGCGCCAGCAGCTTTCTATTGCACTTACGTGAGTAAAGGCAATTAGTCACCTTCCACCCCTGGTTCTGAACTCATCTCACCCTCGCTGCACTCGAGCAGTGCAGCACGGTCGCCCTCCTCCTTCCTCCTCCTCCTCCTCCTCCTCCTCCTCCTCCCAGCATCCTCCTGTTCCGAGGAGGTGAAGGTTTGATCACTGCGCTCTCACGCAAACTGGTCAATCTTTAACTCCAGCTGAGAGCCAACAAAGTGAAGGCACGGAATCATGACATCTGACTGTTTGATCAGGACTTAGAACTGCCGCGGTGCCTCATGCAAACTCCGTGATTTTGTAAACTAGTTATAAGGCACGGCATTACAAGACAAATAGACAACACGCAACAGCCCCAGTCTTTACACTGTGTCTAGAGTTTTGTCATCCGGAGGGTACATGATGAACGTTTGTGCAGAAAAGTGGGACAAATACCTCCCTTAATACTGTTTCCCCCATCATCACACCAAAAAAACAAATATCATCATCTGGTACAAAATAGAGTCGGAGTTGGAAAAAAAACACAAGTAACTAAATAAATAACTAGAAAAGAAAAAGGAGAGGAAATAGGTGATAATGAAAAAAGTTTTTGTGTTACATTTGATTTTGAATAAACATGTCCCTAATAATATGACCACAAAGACAGTCAGCTGTGCTAAACCCTGTATTAGAGATAAATGAGTGTGATTAACTTTCTACACCCTGTGATTCATAATTTTGCATGAGCAAATTAGATTTGATCCAGTTTTCCAATCCGATTTCAGAGTTACATCCCTTTCATCTCCTATTAATATTTGCATTGTTATTATATATACAGTTGTATGTGATGTGATGCTCGTGACATTGACTTCTTACCGTTTTTATTCTGTTGTGATATAAGGTTACCGTAAATCCCCGTCTGGACGCGCATGATGTTTTAAGGGTTTTACCATCGACCCCACACTGGACTGCAATGTAAAGTTAAATAGTCTCCTCTTTTTATTGGAGAAGAAATGAACCTCAAATCTTCCACCACGTTTTGGTTCAAGTCACCTTGACATCTTAATTTTCTCAAAATAAGATTGAATCGGCAAAGCAAGTCCGAGGCAATCTGACACAAAGATCCACAAATTCAGTATTATTTAATGTATAAATGTTTTCATTAGGCTACTGGCTTTTACTTTTGCTTTTGTCTTTACAGGGTATTTCATTCTAAATGTGATTTTGGTGCATTAAAAGCTGTAAAATGAATAAAAGGTTGGCTGTAATATGCTTTGTGTGTTTCTTTATGAAGCTTAAGACAGCCATTGTTAAGGGTTTATTAATTAAAATAAATAATAATCAATAACCCCACAAAGCTGTATGCCATTGAAGGCAACACACGGTATATTAATGGTCATAATTAAGAAAAAATGAACGAATTAAAAGATGGATGTAGCCTATAGGCGTTTTTTTAAACGTACAATTTAATGAAATGCGTACAATAAAGTTTTTAAAGTACCTTACCAAGCCGTGGGCATGCCACTACGAGGAAATCCAATTGAGAGTGAAATCTGTTTGCAAGAAAGACCTCGAATACATTTTTTAATAAGCCATCTAAAGGGTTAATCTGCAAAAGAAACACCTCGCAGGCAAAGATGGCTTTATTTCTCGATCACCATGGTTTTTATCATCATTTTTTCAACTTGTGATAAAAATAATAAATGCACGCCCTGCAGCCTAATTAATAATTGATAATCAGGGGTTAGTAAACGTTGTCACAAAGGAGATGATAACAACAATATTCCAGGTGTAATGCTCTTTTTAAAAGTATGAACATTAAAATAAGTAAATAATTATTTAAAAAACACCTTTTCTAACCCGGGCTGCAGAACAGTAGGTGACATGAATTAAAAGCGGACATGTTATCATTACTTTATAGCGTCTGAGATTACACTCTCATTTAATTTTATCTTATCTGTCCATAAACTATAAAACATAAAACGATCCCGGGCAATAAAAAGTCCCTGCAGTGCAAATAACTGCGTCCACATCTGCGAGATTTTCCTCGCTTACATGAAGTTATCTCGCACGCACAGACACCACACACACTCTCCCTCCCTCTCACGCACACCTCTTTCCTCTGCACTTAACTTCATTCATGACAAACACACACACAGAGCAGGGGAGGGGGGTGGTTACGTCATGACCAGCAGCCAATGAAGCTGTGCAGCGCTCTATAAAGCTGGAGCCCATTCTCGGTTGTAGGACATCAAGAAAGTAAACTCGGACGAAACTCAGCCGAAGTTTATCATAACTTCTCCGAGGGGGACTTCTAGGAGTGGAGAGTTTTCTGCTTTTTATTTTCTCCTCAGGTAAGCCCACAATGATGGCAGATGAGCTCTAAGTGTGCAGTTACAGGAGCATGATGTGGAGAGATTTTCCTGCAGAGTAGCTGAAGTCTGAGCTTTGCCTTTGCAGCTGCATTTATCATGCAAAACCTTCATAATGATTGTACTATATACACTGTTATACCTTCTGTGAGTCAATGCATGGTGTATAGACTTTTCAAAGCCTGCATCTCTGCAAGACTTGAGTGTTTTCTGCTGCAGGAGAAGCTCCAGAGCCTAATATAAAACAAAAGCATGCCCTGGGATACTTTTCTGTTACTTATAACTTTTGTAGTGCATGTAATCAACGTGTTGCACAACATTTCTCTTCCTCCCTGCCCTCACTTCTCTAATGCCCCTCCTATTTAATTTCCAGGTTGTGCAGAAACCAGAGAAAAGAAGGAGTTGTCATCATGGCGTTAATGATTCTGCCATTCATCGGCACAGTGTCTGTGTCTGAGAGTCTGGTGGCCATGGCTACAGTGTGTCTGGTCTACCTGCTCCTCAGGTTCTTCAAAACTGAGATTCCTGAGGGGCTCCGTAAACTGCCAGGACCAAAACCCTTGCCGATCATCGGGAATGTGCTGGAGCTGGGGAGCAGGCCACACCTGAGCCTCAGCGACATGACCAAGCGCTTCGGGGATGTCTTCCAGATCCACATTGGCATGCGTCCCGTGGTTGTTTTGAGTGGCATGGAGACAACCAGACAGGCTCTCGTCAAGCAAGGGGATGACTTTGCAGGGCGACCTGATCTCTACAGCTTCCAGTTTATCAATGATGGCAAGAGTCTGGCCTTCAGCACAGATCAGGCTGGCGTATGGCGTGCCCGCAGGAAGCTGGCGTACAGTGCCCTGCGCTCCTTTGCCACCCTTGAGGGCACCACCCCCGAGTACTCCTGCATGCTGGAGGAGCACGTCTGCAAAGAGGGCGAGTATCTGGTCAAACAGCTCAACACGGTCATGAAGGCTGATGGAAGCTTCGATCCTTTCCGCCACATCGTTGTCTCTGTTGCCAATGTGATCTGCGGGATGTGCTTCGGCCGACGCTACGATCATGACCACGAGGAGTTGCTCAGTTTGGTGAACATCAGCGATGAGTTTGTCAAAGTGGTAGGCACTGGAAACCCAGCAGACTTCATCCCTATTCTACGATTTCTGCCTAGCAAAATGATGAAGAAGTTTGTCGACCTCAATGACCGCTTCAACACATTCGTTCAGAGGATCGTCACAGAGCACTACTCAACATTTGATAAGGTACTCCACACTGAGCTATGATCTCTGTTCATCTGTGTTTCACAGCAAACCTTTCTGTCATGTTCATGTCATAGTCACTGTTAGAGCTTGACACTGAGAATGTCCTATCATCTTGCAGGACAACATTCGAGACATCACAGACTCGCTCATTGATCACTGCGAGGACAGAAAGCTCGACGAGAACTCCAACGTCCAGATGTCCGATGAGAAGATTGTAGGGATTGTCAATGACCTGTTTGGAGCAGGTAAGGAGAACTTCTTCTCTTGTTGATTTTGTCTTTGCATTGATTGGACAAGAGGTGCTTACAGGTGCTTTGTATGTCTTCCAGGCTTTGACACCATCTCCACCGCTCTGTCGTGGTCAGTGGTGTACTTGGTTGCTTACCCAGAGATGCAGGAGAGGCTTTACCAGGAAATCAGTGAGTACAGATACAGGAATAACCCTCTATATCATCCTCACAGCATCTATGACATTGAAAATTAAGCACCCATAGATCATATTCAGCTCAGAAAGTTGATTGTTAGTTTTTCCCTCATTCTGAACTCACCGTGATTCCTCTCTTAATCTCCAGGGGACCAGGTTGGTCTGGATCGCACCCCTCGTATCTCTGACAAAACCAAGTTACCACTCCTGGAGGCCTTCATCCTGGAGCTGTTCCGTCATTCTTCATTTCTCCCGTTCACCATCCCTCACTGGTGAGTTTTCCCCCTTGGTGAGAAAAAGCTGCTCATCAGTGTTGAGCAGAAATGAGTTACTTCTGTGATAGTACCATCTTGAAATTACTTTTTTTGTCAGGTTACATCTTCCAAAACAAAAATTATATTAAAATCAAAATTCTTAGTTACTGATTTACCACTAAGTGAAGCCTTCTGCCTTTGGTGAGCTGCTTTCATGATTATCCAAACATGCAGTGACAAGCTAAAATGTTCAGCACAGCTTAAAGGGCCTGTGAGGAGTTTCTAAGTGATTACAAAAAAGTCTTTCTTTTAGCTATATGCCTGATCGAAATACACACTTTAAGATCAGTTTTATTGCATCAAAATAGGTTATCTATAAATGCTATTCCTTAGCTTCGCAGTCGGGTCGGACAGGGCTGGACTGGCCTGAATACTCGGATACATTTTAGAGCACCAGGCTGTAAGTAGAGATATATAGCCGGCTACAAAACTACGATACTAAGTTACGCTACATAACTAGAAAGAGATACATTACCTCGTGGCTTTGCATCCTGTAAGTTGTTGAAAAAAGAAGTTGTAAAGCAATGCAGAGTTCTGAGGAAGGTCCAAGCTGCATTCATTAGCATCACAACAAACACACGCTTTGGCTTGGGTCACGTCTTGTGGTGCGTTCTAGTTGTAGTCAGAAGTAGGAATTTCTGAGTTCCGAGTTGGAAACTGCAACTGGAACGTCCCCCTGAAGTCGGAATTACCTACTGGGAACTCGGTGAAACCTCGCCACCCCCGAGTTGACAATGGAAGATGGATGCCCCCAGTGTGAACAGTTATTTAGCTCCTGTAATAATCCATTTATTTGCACTTCTGACTGGGGTGTGTGGCTCTAGATCAGCTGTATACATAGTATTGTTAGACGTATATTTACAAAATTGCTGCCATAGTGATAATCACATTCTTTATGCAACAACGCAGTGAGAGCTAACAACAGCTAACAATAGCCTGGTAGATCAGCATGTTTTTTTCCGACTTCAACTGGAACGCCGATAAGTCGGAGATGATGTCACTCCCAGTTCCGAGGTTACTGTAACGCAGCATTACGACAGTCGCCTCGCGTGCTCATGGGTAGCAGAGTCTTTATTTTGACGGTAATAGATTCCCCTCATAGCACCTTTAAAGTATTAACATTAGTTTGATTTTGTGTCACAAAAAGAAGCAAAAAAAAATTGTCACCTGCTTTAAACTGAATTTTAATCTGGTTGTAGATCAATGTGAAGTTGAAAAAGCAATAAGTAGCTCAAAATTAAAGTAATCAGTTACTTTAATTCTAAGTAATAAGTTGTTGTCTCTTTTCAATCCACCCTGCTCCTGACTCCGTCTGCCTTCCTCTATAAATGAGCACAGCCACCTTAGAGTGCAGAAAAGTGACATGATACAATACAACAAATAATGGCACAATGACAAATAAGAAAAAAACACATAAAAAAAGAGAACAACAAAATTCAAAATGCAACCATAAATTTAAAAACACAAATCACAAAACACATCCACATATGTGAGACATAGCATAGGGAGGAACAAACAACAACAGATAAGACAACGCAATAAAAGCTGAAAACAACCATATAAAAACACCTCTGTCTGAGTTAGTGTTTTTATTACCCCAACAAGGAGGTATTGTTTTTGCCAGCATTTGTTAGGTTGTTAACAGGTTAACCTAAAAAGTTTTCAACATAATTTGATAGTTCAGAAATAGCCTTTTTTAAATTTTATTTTGCTGATGATCTAGATATCAGTGCAGAACCAGGATTTTTTTTTTAATAATTTATAAACTTTGCTGGTTAGGATGGTTTACCACTTGATCCACATCCAGGTGTGCATCCAGGGATTTTTCAAACAAATTATTAGCTGTGCGGCACAGGGCAGTTTCCCACATTTTGACAGTAACTCACATGACAATACTGGTAAAGGCGTGGAGGAAGTCTTAAGGTTTATTCTGTTTTCTTACTTGATTTGTGATGACCTACTCATTTTTATGGGTTGTGTGATGTTTCTCGCTCGTGGTTGTGTTTGGCACTTGAGTGCAGTAGTAATAAACTGACCTCTAAATTAATTATTCCTACAATAATCCAAAATTCTACATATTATCCATGTCATGGTAAATCTAGGCTTGATCCAAAAGGTGATTTAGTCTAACAGAATTTCTAACATCGACTCTATTAGACTCAGAGAGATGGAAAGTCTTTAAGTTTCAACAAAGCCACAAGTTGAGTTTTTGATTAGCCAAATCAAAACTGGTCCTGGTAAAAAGTCGTTTCTGATTTAAGTTAAACTGACTCACTTTTCTACCATGCAGTAGGCCGTGTTATAGGTACATGATCTGCTACTCTTATATTTAAACTATTTATTCCCCAAAACTCGAAGTTTGTTTTCTTATACATTTATGATTTTACCATCTCCAAGACTTTGGATTTTTTTTCTCATAAATTTTTTGTGTTTATTTTATTTATTTTTGGAGATGCCTAAATCAGCCATTACAGTAACAGCTACCATTTGAAGTGACATTTTCATTGCTGTCTGGGGGTCTCTACTCTCAAGCATGTTTGTTGGTCCAATGTTTTTGAAGACTGACTCTTTATATAATGGGAATGAAGCGGTTTAGTCCCCCCCTCTTCTCTATCCACCATCCTCTCTACCTATTAGGGATGGGATGAAATATCATTTGACAATATATCGCGATACAGTACGTGATGAAATGCATCGAGTTTGAAAAAAAGGGCTCGTAAAATAAAGACGTCACGTCCGGTAATAGTGCATGTGACCAGAAGTGACGACAACGAACATTAGCAGTTGAATGAGGTCGAAATTGAGGACGCTCTGCCTGGATACAAGTCATCTGTCTGGCAGTATTTTGGCTTTCTCATTAAAAAAGACGAAGACGGTGAAAACGAGCCTACCGCTCGTTAGCATACACTCTCTCTAACCTCTCTAGGGTTAGAGAGAGTGTTATTGTTTGTGTTTGGCCTGTTAGGCCTTGTGTTTTCCTGTGTACAACTCAAACAAAAACAAATAAGTTGTAATTACACAGTAATATTTGTTGTTGTTTTACTTTTTTGATATTGTATCATGAACCGGGCATATTGAGGTGCAGTGTATCGTCCCATCCCTACTACCTATAGAAGACATATGAGCCCAGTTTCTTATAAAGTCCTCTTTTCAAAATGTCCTTGTAAAGTCGTTTATCTAATTTTTGACACTTTTTTTTTTTTCCAGCACAACAAAAGACACAACTCTGAATGGTTACTTCATTCCCAAAGACACCTGCGTCTTCATCAACCAGTGGCACGTCAACCATGATGCGTAAGTTCTTTTTGTTGCTGTTACTGAAGTTTCACTAATCGGATAGATTCAGGATTTTTGTCATTCTCTTTTACTGTGAGAGCTCGCCTGGTAGAATGACAAGATAAGCAGTGAACATATCTGGGACTTCCTCCTCACTGACACAATCAATTGATAATCCTATCTCTTCTTTTTCTGCTCTTTCCAGTAAGATATGGAAAGAACCATCTGTCTTCCAACCAGAGCGCTTCCTCACCCCTGATGGCACAGAGGTTAACAAACTGGAGGGGGAGAAGGTGATGGTCTTCGGCTTGGGAAAGCGGCGCTGCATCGGCGAGGTCATCGCCCGGCATGAAGTCTTCCTCTTCCTGGCCATCATCATCCAAAAGCTGAAGTTCTGCTCCATACCTGGAGAGCCCCTGGACATGACCCCAGAGTACGGCCTCACCATGAAGCACAAGCGCTGTTACCTGAGAGCCATGATGAGATCGAGGGACGAGCAGTGAAGCTGTTTTAATGTTGACTCAGGCATTTTGTGAGTCTCCGTCAGGTTAAGAGTCAGAGAAAGAAGCATCTGTCTCTGAGTGTAAGGCACTGGATGCCACATTTAAGCTACCAAGCTTACTGCATTAAAGCAAATCAGTGAATTTTGCTTGCGGCTGCTGCAGATTGTCAGAGATGCCCTGGTTTGTATGAACACATCTCTGCCATGTTTTTCGGTCTCACTGAGATAAATCTGCACGCGATCTGTGCTTCTAAATGAAGTTTAGGAAGGAGTCGTAAATATTCAGTGATTAAGTTGTTCAATTTTGGGACAAACAGTGTGTTTAACTGCATGGGCATTAATATGTAGACCCAATATTTATTTTTCTGTTACACAGTGCTCTGGAAAGAACAGATATTATCTTTGATACATTTAATTGTATAAGCTAATTAATTTTATTCCATTCTGGATGTAAGACACTGAAGCTATATTTGTATCCCAAAATGTGATTTTGTATGTTTCTCAAGCTCTTTGTATTGTTAAAGACAATTTTGGTTGCCTAATGTTTGTAAATATTTGAGGTGATATAGTTTTGCTGCGCATCTTTATGAAATATCAGGACATCAAAAGAGTTTTGGTGATTTTTTTTTATCTGAAGGCTATGCAATATTGTATTTTTACTTATGATGATTTGATGATTGTATAAGATGCCAAGTCCTTTTAAGCAACCACACAAATAAAATGAAAAATAATTTCATGATCTTGTTCTTGTGTTTCTTCTTTAAAATCTGTTACAGTTTTTTTTTAATTTTATGGTATACTTTAAAAATATACTGGTGTAAGATATTGTAATGCAGTGTAACCAGTCAGAAGGTGTAAATATGCCTTTAAAGGGCTGTTGAAGTAAAGGGAGAGTGCAGTTATGGATTTTACTCATATTTTTTATGAAAAGTAAGTCTAGTGTTCAAGACATTAACACTTTCATACAGATTTTGTTTGGCAGAACATGGAGAAAATATGTCAGTTTTTAACGAACAAGTTAAGCATTTACATGTGCATGGTTGGAAAGTGCGCTTGGTCAGTAATCAGGAGGTTGCAGGTTTCGAGCGACACATGGTGATGTGTCCTTAGGCTGGATCCCTTTAGATTTAGATTTATTTTTTTATTTGTTTATTTTTAAAAGATGGGACAATACATGTTAACGAACATATAAATGTAAACATGCGAGATTATAGCCGTGTGGCTAATTTCCCATTGGCAGGTTGGTGTTGTAGGAAGCATTTATACACAATAAAAACAAAACAAGACAAAACAAAGACAAAGCAAAACAAACAATATGAAACAAAGCAAACATAGTTGATCATCAAAAAAAAAAAACATTTAGGCCAAGGGGCTGGTTAAAGTGCAGAGTGCTAAAGTGTAAAGTGCATCATTGTATTGCAAATCGCCCAAAAAAATATAAAGTGCTAATTTGATTGCTTAAAGCTATGGTCTACGATTTGGAAGCTTTGTACATCTTAATAACACCGTTTATAAGGCTGTTATGGTCCTATGGTCCTATCTACACAGTATAAAGACCAAAAAGAACGAAAAAAATCCATTCAGTATATCCGCTGCAAAGCTGCATACTAGCTGACCAATCAAACCTGAAGCCTGTAAGGTTCAATTGGTCCGTGAGTCCACCCAATCCTCGTCTCCCTCACTACGCAGCGTCATGCCCATGGTCCCGCCTCCTCCCCTCTACCTCCGGTGAGCAGCTAGCAGCGTTAGCTACTGAACTATCATGGAGCCGGAAAAGCCTAGCGCCGAAACCGGGAAGCCGCTTCCCTCTCCCGCGGGGCCCAACGGAGCTCTGCCCGCGGGTTGAGGCCTGTTAGCGGGCTAACGGCTAACGAATAGCCTCAGCCGGCCGTCAGACCTTCAGCATCGGCCGTTTCGCCCCTGGTTGATCAGGTAATGGCTTTGTTTACTACAGTGGGAGATGTCTGCTGAATAACTCTGGTTAGTCTGTGCCTGGCCTGGCTAATGACTTGTAGCGGAGCGGGTTAGCCTGTTAGCCGCTAATCGTTAGCATTGTAAGCTGAGCTGGGAGGACAGGCTGAGAAAGATAAATCCTCCCCCACACTCGGCTCCGCTCTGGCGGCGCCAGACCCGCATTGCCGCCGGTCCAGTTGAAATGGCTACTGCTGTGTGTTACAAGGGGGATGTCTGTCGTGTTTGATACTTTCAGTTGAGCTGAGCTGTTTTTGATTGAGTTTGCTGTAGGGATGTAACGGTAACCGGTAAAATGGTAAACCGTGGTAAAATTTCCCACGGTAATCATTACCGTGTCCTATTAAAATTATCGTTATACCGTGTTTGATCACTACACTGTGTCAATAACTCACAGTGATGCTGCTCTTTGACTGAAAGCTGCTGTAACTCCTCGAGTTAACGAGCAGAGAGAGAGAGAGGATTCAGAGAGCCAATTATAGGCAGTTTATCAATATTTTCTGTGTAAATAATACATAAAGTTTGTAAATAACAGCATTAGTATCAATCTGGAGTGTGTTCCTGTTGCTCTTGCGCCGTTTGTTTGCCGTGTTTTGCTTTGTCGTAATAGATCATCTTTTTCTGTCATAGTTCGTGTTTTATGGATTTAATCCATCATAATTTGGAAATATTAAAGAAGGAGATGTCGAGGACATCTGCCATAGAAAAGGGAGGCCAGAGAAGAGTCATGAAGGGGGCTAACTGCTTTAGGGACTATCTTTAGGAAAACAAAAAATAAAAAAAGGCCTGGACATGGTCTAATATGACGAGCTGTAACATGGACACTAATGCTGAAGGCAAACTAAAATGTGTGAGTGTTTGTAAAATAGTTTAAATTCAGTTTTTGGCTGTCTCAAAACTTTGAACATGTTCGCTTACAATTGTTTATGGAGAGAAACCTGTTTAAAGTACAAATTTGTTTTTTTTCTTTTCTTGTAATTACACACAGTTTAAAAACATTTATTACATAATAATGACAAACATTTGCCAGAATTGTTTACTTTCATTTCTAATGAAAAAAGTTTAAACAAATTTACTTATAGAACATTTCTTGACACAATTATTGACAAAAAGGCAAAAGAACTGTTAAAATTATAATATTAAAGGGGTTGAATGATTTCAAGACTGTGTTAAAGTACTTTTTTAACATTTTGAGCACACTGCAATAATACCGCGATAATAACAATAACCGTGATAATTTTGGCCACAATAATCGTGATATGAAATTTTCATACCATTACATCCCTAGTTTGCTGCTGATATATTATGCTAGTCGCTCGTAGCTCTGTCCGAGGGGGCTTGTTGTTATATGAGGCGACACGAGCTGGGGGCGGGATCTTGGAACACGGAGGGGAGAGGTGAGGGAAGGAGGGGCAGGCTGCGGTTTCAAATCGTAGACCACAGCTTTAATGCTCAATTGCATATCGCAGTAATCAAATACCAGCAATGGTAATTTGTGATACCTAGAGTATCTAGGAATATAAAGTGCTAGTGGCATTGCACATTGCTCAGTAAAAATTGGAGATGGAGCCCTTGACAAAATAGATACACGGGACAAATACACAAATTTAGGCCTGTTTATGGGAGCAGTGTTGGTTTTCCAGCAGCCAAGCTTTAAGCTGTTTGGTAAAAGAGGTCAGGAGTTGGAAGTTCGCGTATCGTGCTTGGAGCTGAGTTCCAGGTGTGAGATGCACGGACAGAAAAAGTGGCTTGACCATAGGCACTTTTTCTAAAAGGAACAACACAGTCACCTCTGGAACAGCTCTTGTTGACCTATTTGAGGTTTTTTTTTTTTTTTTTTACAAATTCTTGTAGCGGAGGTGGTGGCCATGGAAAATTTTGTATATCAAGAGAGCATCAGTGTGTTTGATAGAGTTGTCCCAGTTCAAGTGCTCATGCTTTTTTAAAATCTGACAGCGATGGAACGTTTTGGGTTTTCCTCAACCCCCAAATTGCTCCCACTGCTGCATCAGTAGCATGTAAATGGGGTTGAAAGCACATGAATTTGTTAGTTGATACTGATGGACTACCAACAGAGAAACTCTAAACCGTCAGTGAGTGGCTGTGAGATTGAATGGGTGTGAATGGGTAGGTGTGACCTGCAGCATAAATCAGCTTTGAGTAGTCAAAGACTAGACAAAACCTATATGAGATCAAGTCCATTTTCCATTTAGTCCATTTAACTATAAAAAAGATCAAAAAGTACAAATCATACCTTAAAGGGACATCCTATCTTGAAAGATTTCTACTGCAAAAGGACATTACTGCAAATGTTTTACATTTTTTTATCCTGATTACATCAGAGAACAGTAATTACTTACAGTATGCTGTTAAAAAATGACATTTACACGAACAGTACAACATGACCAATTACAATAATGAGAGTAGAACATTTTTTGATACAAACAGACTTCCACCCAGAAATATATGGAAACTGAGAACATTTCTAAACCGCTTATCCCATTCGGATCATGGTGGGCTGGAATCTATCCCAGCTGTCATCGGGCCAGAGGCGGGGTATACCCTGAACCATTCGCCAGTCGATCGCAGGGCCACATAGAGAGACAGACAACCAGCCATGATCACACTCATACCTAAGGTCAATTCAGGGGCGTAGAATTGTGTAGGGATGCTAGGGACACGTCCCTATCAATATAATGCCACTACCGCATGGTCCCTAAATAAAAAACACAAATGTAGTATATAACTTTATGACTAAAAAATGCTTAGATTTAATGCCAAAGAGATACTGAAAGAGTTTTTTTTATTTACTATCCATGTTTTATTTGTATATTGAAAGGCAACGACTGTTTAAGACCAACAATAAAAGTTTGCGGAAAAAATAGAATAAAACCTTGGATTAAAAACATGATTTTATACATTCATATTGTTGGAGAATACACTTATCAGTAGTCCTTTTTGGTTTGGTTCTACATTTATCAGACTATAACCATACCATCAAAATTTCTGATGATCCTAAATGTCCCACGGTTCATGTGCCATGCATGATGCATCAATATATTTCTGTCAACGAACAGACAGTAGAGATTTAGAACAGTTTTTTTCTGAATATGACAGTTTGTTCGTTTGTTTCATTCGCTCTACATGACATTAAAAAACAGTGATAAATTCAAAACACATCAACTTTCAGGGTGCTATCTTGGTGTACTTTTATGTCCCCACCAATGTCAAAATCAAACCTACGATCAATTTGAAGACTCCATTCAACCTACTGATGTCTGTGGGAGGAAGCCGGAGTGCCCGGAGAGAACCCACACATGCACAGAACACAAAAACTTCCCACAGAAAGGCCCTGCCTGACCCGGGGACCACACCGCAAACCGGTGAACTTATTGCTGTAAGGCACGTGCTGTTGTGTCACTGTGCCGCAACAGCACCCGGTAATCAATGACACGGGGCACATTTAAACAGCACTTTGAAATAGTGGTAAATGGACTTGAGCTTACATAAGTCTTACGTAAGACTACTCAAAGCAGCCTTAACATTGCAGGTCACATCTACCCATTCACTCTATTCACTCCCACAGTCTCCTACTGATTTTAGAGTTTCTTTGTCAGTTGTCCATCTGTATTAGCAAACACATTCATGCCCTTTCATAACTTTTTATGAGCAACTGACAGCAGTGGGAGCAACTTGGCGTTATGTGTCTTGCCCAAGGAAACATTATCATGTAGCAGCTGTAGCCTGGCTTGAACTGCAACCTTCTGATTACTGACAGAATGCAGAGTCATCAAAGCTCCACAAACGTAATCAATCGAATAACTGCTGTTTACCTTTGTTACCATCATCAGCAGATACAAACGCGTCCTCTCCACAGGAGTGTCTTTGTAGAGTCGTGCCTGTCAGTAACTGGATAACTCCAGAGGAGATGGTCCATAACAAATGTGAACAAATGTTTAACAAGGGTATTATTGATTCTGAACCATTTTTCATAAATCAGGATTTATTCTCAAATAATGTATTCTTTTGTTCCAAAAATATTTGTAGGATGGGAAGTTGTATTCATGTGTAAGTGACCAAATCAGAAGTATTTGCTGAAGAAAATGGGAAAATTGGCAGTGTCAAAATGACAGATTAATATAAATCCAAGGCCACCTAATCTAGAAAACATGATATTGGTATTAAAATGTCCACATTATTGTTATTTATATAATAATCCAACTGACTCTGAAGGTGTACGGGTTGTGAAATCAAGGAACATTAGTCCTCCTGGTTCATATTGATTCTTGTTGTTTTTTTTAAAAGCGATGGCATAAGTTATGATTTTTTTAATTGGCATTGAGCACTCTCAGCTTAACCGCCTGCAGATTGTCCAAAATGCGGCTGCTCGTCTCCTGACTGGGACAAAGAAACAGGAGCACATAACTCCAGTGCTCTCCTCCCTTCACTGGCTTCCAGTGAGGTTCAGGATTGATTTTAAGATTATTTTATTTGTTTTTAAGTCTCTGATTGAGCTGGCCCCAGATTACCTGTCTGATCTTATTAGGGTTCATCAGCCCTCCAGAGCGCTTCGCTCAGGAAGCCAGATGGTTCTTGAAGTTCCTCGATCCTCTTTAAAAACCAAAGGAGATCGAGCCTTCTCTGTTGTGGCTCCCAAACTATGGAACGCACTACCTGTCAATGTGCAGACTGCAAATAGCCTCTCTACCTTGAAAACACAGCTAAAGATGTACTTGTTCACCTTGGCCTTTGGTGGAGTATAGCCACTTTTATTTGGGACTTTTATTGGTTTTACTGAGCAGTATGCATATTTGAGCTGTACTGTCCCTGTTCTTATTGCTTTTATTTGTTTTTATTAATTTTATTGGTTTTTATTGTTTTATTGTTTTTATCATGTCTGCCTTTTCTACTGTAAAGCACTTTGGTAGGCTGCTGGCTGTTTAAATTTGCTATATAAATAAAGCTGACATTGACATTGACATTATAATATTCAAATTGACATAGAAAGAAATAGCTGTGTTATTTAGGCATGAAAACCCCTCTGCCTTAAACTTTAAAACTCTTCCTTATCTGGAATGAACTTTTTGACACGAAACCACACACACAGCAAAACGGCATCAGTCAACAAAAAACCCAAAGCTCATCACCTTAATAAATTATTACACATTACAAGAAAGATCGAAATGATTGCCATGGAGGTAAGCCGTATTAATTCAAGACAAAAAAGAGGAAATAAAATGAAAATGTGCAGTTTTGTTGCCTTTGTGTGTCCATTTAATTGCAGGGCTTCATGGCATGGATGTATTATACGTTTTTTACAGTCTATGCTTCATGGACAGGTTCCTCTGTGACAAACCACAACAATTTTTTTTTTTTAAACTTTATTTACAAAATTCAACAGTAACAGTTCACAATTTCATCGACGACAATGTACGCTCGAGGTAGTGTGCATCTCATAGTATAAAACAGATATAAAAAGGCAGAGAAATACATCATACAATTCACAAAATTCAAAAATAAATAAAAATATATAAGAAAAATGTACATTAAATTAACAAACCACAACAAACCAACGTGGGAGCTGACGTTCGTGACGTCATGCGTAAACCCGAAAATACAGCATCAACAACAACCGGAGCTTTGGCTTTCCCTGACATCTAACTGTTTATCGAACAGGTAACTTTACCTTTAAGCTACTTATAACTGCCTCACCAAGGATGTGACACCATTACACAGAGATATGAGACTTTGTGCATTTGTTGGCTGTAATAGAAGAAAACTGGGCCGACAGAAGCGGAGCTAACGTTAGCTGTAAAGCACATTACAGCGGAGAACCTCCTGGATGATATACATGTTCAGTTAATTCATCTGAGTGTGGCCTTTCTAAGCCATACATGTGCCATTGTTGTGGTTGATCTTTATCTCAGAAACATTGGTGTTTTAATGTCATACAGGTTAAAGTAACCTTATCTAGATAATTAGAGCTAAGCGGTGTTCGTCCAAAGAGTGACCGTTTTTACTGGAGGTGGTCAGCCGACAGCATCTGAGGCTGTCCTACTGAGGATAGATGTTGATGGTATTGTTAGTTTTTATTTTCATTACTAATAACAATACCAAAAGTCCTGTAGGCCTCAAATCTCTTGATCAAATAACCCGAGGAGCTACTTTCTCAACACGTTTTGTATGGTCACTTGGTAGCTATGACAGCCACTGAGAGTCATCAGTCAGCACGGTTACTAAATAAACCATCACACCAGCTGTTACCAATATCCCAAAGAGATATTAATTAGAAAGGCTTGGGCATTATCGGACAAATTTGGATGTTGAAGAGGGAAACACACTAATTATATCTTGAATTTTTTTCTTGTAAAAAAAAAAACAACAAGCAAAAAAGTCAATTAGATGTCAAATCTTCGGGTGTGCTGTCAAAAGCAAGTGCAATTAGTGGTGTAAAAAGTCCTTGAAACCCATACTTGAGTAAAAGTAAAGATGTCTTATATAAAATGTACTCAACTAAAAGTGAAAGTCACTCATTAAAAAATCACTTAAGTAAAAGTCTTAAAGTAGCTACTATTACAGTTTTTCACAGTTCTTAACACATGTTCCTCAAAACTCTAACGGATTCCTTCAAATTGTACACACAAACCTGAAAACCTCACACACAAAATGCTAAACCTGACACTCCCTTTTCAAGATGAGTCTTTGCCATCAAATCTCTGAACTGTTCACAAAATGGAACTCGTGTTCTCATTTGGTACACACAGCCACATTCTCCAATGACACACACATACCAGTCAATTGATACACACAGCTCAGCATTTGCTGCACACTACCAAGCATTCACAGCATGAAGTGCAAAATTGAAAACCCAATTATAGAAATGCAGCACACAATGTGAATGGCATTGACTCATGAGAATTACCCATTTTTCCTTTTGGAAAATGTCTGTGTAGGCCCACTTCTTCAAACATAAAATATCTCACAAGTATGCAGCAAATCATTGTTTTATTTACAGTGTTTCAGTGCAGAGGCATTTCTCAAGAAAATGAATGAAAAAAAAAAAGTCAAAATGTCCTCTCACTCTTCCCCCTCTCCTTCTCTGGTTGTCGTTGTCCATTGTTCAGTGCTCACATAAACAAAGTAGAGGCTCAAGGCCCTTTTATGCTGCAGCTCCTGATTGAAAATTGCTCACCAGACCTGGGTGTTTAGAGATTTGCATAATTGTGTGTTGTGGGTTGATGTTTTGAGATTTCAATTGGGGCATGTGTGTAACAACTGACCATTGTGTGTACAGCTTTGACAACAAGGTGATGTGTAATTGACATTAGAGTGTAAAGAAGGAAAGTGAGAGTTTAATGCAGATAAGGGAGTGTTTAGATGTGGCAAACTGGGCCGAGCAATTGGTACTTGAAGTGAGGGTTTTGCAAACTGTGCCAAATTATCGATTGTTGTGTGTTAAGAACTGTGAAAAACTGTAAATGTACTTAAGTATTAAAAGTAAAAGTACAAACAAAGAGAACAGGTACAAATAGTTGTTGCTCCCCCAAGCTTTATTAAGTTTAACAGGGTTCCTACGGATCCTTGAAAAGTCTTAAAAGGCAATGAATTCATAATTCTAAAAATAAGGCCTTTATTGGCATTAAAATGTCTTAAATCCAGCTTTCAAAAGTCTTAAAAATATGACCACATTAGTAAGATTTACTTTAGTTTGAACTAAAAAATATTTAGTAGCATTTATATATTTTTCAAAAATAATTCACCGATTAACTCTCATGGCAACATCGTGTAATCACAATAGTGGAACTAACAAAACAGTGATGTGGTTGCACCAGGATCTTTCAGAGCAGACGCGTGTCCTGGTTCTACCTACAGTGCCTGGAGAGAGAAAAAAAGTGGAAAAATTGGCAAAAAAATCCAAAAGTAGCTTAGGAAAATTGATTATGGCAGCAAAATTGGGAATTAAATTTGATGTAAAAATTCCAAAAATGGTTCTTACAGTGGCCAAAAAAAGATAAATGGGGGAAAAATAGGCATAAAGTTCTAAAAACTGGTTTAAAAAAGGTAAAAATGGCCCAAAAGTGGGAAAAAGTGTATGAATAGAGGTAAAAGAAGGCATGAAATTGCAAAAACTGGTAAAAAATGGTATGAAAGTGGAAAAAGGTTAATGAATAGGTGCAAAATAGGTATGAAATTGAAAAAAAATGGAGAAAAAATTGCAAAAATATCCAAAAGTAGCTTAGGAAAATTGATTATGGCAGCAAAATTGGGAATTAAATTTGATATTGAATTTCAAAAACCATGTAAAAATTCCAAAAATGGTTCTGACAGTGGCCAAAAAAGATTAATGGGGGCAAAACAGGCATGAAGTTGTAAAAATGGGGTTAAAAAGAAGGCAAAAAGTGATGTTTTATTCGAAATAAACATTGGGTTAAAATTGCCTCTAACCCAGGTAATGCATGTGGGGTTTTTCTGTGGTTCGTTGTTGACCTGGTCTTAAATTTGATTTCAGACGGCTTTAAAAAAGTCTGAAAAAGTCTTGAATTTAACTTGGCTTGAGCTGTAGGAACACTGATTAACTCTTCCTCCCTCCCTCAGCTCCCTTCACCTCTTACTCCCTCTCTCCATTCCTCCCTTACGTAAAGTCCACAAACTTGCGGTTCATCTTTAGCAGAAGTTGATTTTGAAAATTGCTTGAGTTCAGTCGTGCTCTTAGCGGGCTGAATACAAGTCCTGCAATGCTAAACAGTCATTCACAGGCTACAGAGGCAGGCAGAGGTGTGTTCAGCTTCGCGCAAGAGCACAAATAGTCCATACAGTCCTCTTCAAAATAAAATGTGAAAATAAGTGTAATTTCTATTCACATTTTATTATGTAGCGAGTAACTAAGTTGACAATTTAAATGTAACAGAGTAAAGGTGCGTTCACACTGGACGCTACCTGTACTACCTCGGCGATCACTCTCCATTCAAAGTGAATGTACAGCCGCGATGGGGCGGGGCTAACCGTCCCGCGATGCGACAGCCAGCGACAAGACGACCACTTCACTTGTCGCGCGATGTCAAAGTTAAAAAAAAGTTGATCTATTCAGGCGATGTCGTGTGTGGCTGTGTGGCATCAGCCAATCAGCGGTGTGTGTACATGTGACGGTGCAGTTATTCATCCGGACTACAGGGCGGATGACTTCCTTCTAGGCGGAACTAATCTCAGTGAGGACATTTGCAGACGGACCGCGGTAAACTCACAGAGGATGCTGCTGCATCATCATCTGCAGAGTTTTGTCTGATAAGTGAGTGAAAAGGATACAGCTGGAATAATGTCTGCTTATACATCCTATTATGTGATATATGATATGATCGCGGTAAAACTCGAGCGGACGTGACGTCACCGGCCGACGGCCGACGCCAACGGCGACCAGACAGGTATTTATGGACTCGCGACGCTACATCTGTGGGCGACGCGACTTTGGTAGCTGGGTCGCTTGCGGTGTGAACGCACCTTAAAAGTACCATTTTGTAATTTTTAATGTAGTGAAGTAAAAGTGAAAGTTGCAAAAAACATATAAACTCAAGTAAAGTATAGATACTCCCAAAACATACTTAAGTACTTTAACTAAGTACTATTACTTTGTTCCTTTACACCACTGAGTACAATCCCATCATACACATGGGAAACGACATTAGAATAGACTGCTTGTTACTGAAGAAGTGGTAAGTTGTTTCAACATTAGTGAAATAGAATGCAGTTCATGGAAAAGAAATTCCCATAATTAACTAAACATTTCCAATGTATCTGATTAATGTCAATTACTGTCATTTGTGGTTTGTTAACAATTAATTTGCTGTAATGCAACATTAAGTGTCCATACCTATCCAATATAGCTTTATCCTGTATGTCTTTAGAGGCAGCACTGTGGCTCAAAATACATACATACTATGGAGTTTGTTCTCCCTGTACATGTGTGGGGTCTCTCCATGCACTCTGGCTTCCTCCTGTAGACCAAAAACATGCTCATTAGGCTGATCGAACACTCTAAATTGCAGTCAGGTATGAGAGCGAGCATGTGTGGTAGTCTGTCTATATTGGCCCTATTCAACTAGCACGCCTTGGCCCTACTCTACTCGGCCCTACTCCATTTCCAGCGTGTTTCCACTAGCCTGGTACCTCCTAAAACAAGCTAGTTTTAGTACCTACTCCGCTCTGGTTCTAAGCGAGCAGAGTCGATACTAAAAGATGACGTCACCAACTGCCGGCTACTGATTGGTCAGACAATGTTGTCATCGAGCTACCGTTAGCTTACCCTCATACGTCTTTTCTTTGCAGCTGGATTGCTCTCGTCCTCGGCTTCATTCTGTTGTATAGCTTCCAAAACTCTCCTGTGCTTCTCAAGGGGTATTTCTTCTTACCACCTGCAGCCTTCTTCTGCTTTCCTTTTTTACTTGGTTTGGGACAAAACGCCACAGATTGTTGTGTTGTGCTCAAAATGACGTCACTGCAGTGCTGCTCAGCTGCACGCCGTTGGGCGGGCGACTGGGGCTAATGGAAAAGCAGCACAAGGCGAGTAGGGTAGAGCCGGGTAGAGTCTAGTAGAGTAGAGCTAATGGAAAAGGGCCAAAAGCAAATCCTCCAGCCAGCGCTAACCAACAAGTTGTTTTTGGCTTGTTTTTGCAAAGAGAGGAAAAGAATACAAGACTCTTTGAATATGTCACTGTCTCTCTCTTCTTATATTATAAGAAAAAGTGTCATCATTGACACTAAAATATGGGGGCAGACCGGCTGACTTTCAGCTTTAAACAATTAATATTACCCCTTTTAATCTGGCACCAAACAAGTTAATTTTCTGGACTCCTGTGCTACCTGCTAGCCTGCTCTGGCACAGGTTCGTTGCCTCCACTTTTGCTTTGCTATGTTTTTACCTGATTCCATGTGTCCCTGGCAGAAAGGGGGTTTTGAGCCCTACAGCAATATTAAAACACTGTCTTAAAATAACTGTACAGACAAAGAGGATAAAGTAAGGCAGGGTGTGAGCCTCCTGACAAACTGCTACTACACACTAGCTTGTAGTCGTATCAGCCATGCCCCGAGTCATGCGTAACTTGGATCCTCAATGAAACCAAACCAGTGTTTTGAGAGAAAAATCATTCCTGGCACTGTGGTGTCCAGTAAACACATAAACTATTCTGACAGTAATTCTGATTTTTTATATGATTAAAATCCTTCATACGTGGCTCTGCAATCGGCTAGTTTGGTTCCGCCTCTTAACCAGTGTTAGCTGGGATAGGCTCCACCCCCTTGAGCCTGAAAAGGATAAGTGGTATAGATAATTGATGGATGGATATGGGTTAGGGTTAGGGTTTTAGTGTTAATTATTTTGGTAAAATTAAATAGGCTTGCAGTTGGGTTTGATAAATAACATTTTCAATATCCTGCTTTCATTATCCACTGATAAAGAAAATCTTATAATTTATATTCCAAGGCACTTAATTTACATTAAAGACCATTTATATCCTAAGACACTTGATAAGCAATTTCTCCATCAGTATTAGGGCTGAACATTAAATTGCAAATTAGATTAAATCACAATATGGCTTGTTGCAATTTTCAAATTGCAGACAGTGCAATATTTTTGACCCAAAATGTGTTGAACTTTTTGGCATTGTGATGTAGTTTCTTGCAATTTCATGCCTATTTTAACCCTTTTTAACCCAGTTTTTACAACTTTATGCCTATCTTGTTCCCATTCATCTTTTTTTGGCCACTGTCAGACCATGTTTAGAATTTTTACATGGTTTTTGAAATATAATCCCAATTTTGCTGCTTTAATCAATTTTCCTGAGTCACTTTTGAATTTTTTTGCCTGTTTTTTTACAATTTCATACCTATTTTGCTTCTGTTCTTCACTTCTCCACTTTTTCTCAAATCTTTTATCCTTAGATTGATTTAATGTCATATTGACAAGCCACGAAAACAAAAAAATATGTTGGAGAAGTTTAATAAAACGCCACCGACAGGCTCTTCTACCAAAGCTCATAGACAGTTTGACGTTGGTTTTATTTTTCGGAAAGCCCAGTTTATTTAAAGCCTTTGCTTGTTCATTGTGAAGCAGCATATCATAGTTTACACAACATAACAGACACCAACGAGTGGGAGTCATGTGCTGTATGACAGGAATTTACCACAGCCATGTCCGCACAGTGTTCCACTATTGAGAAATAGAAAAATGATATTGCTTATAGCCTTAGGGACATATGCCGCACAACAAAATGTGTGAGCAAATACCTGACTCACTCTTTAAAAGGTTTCCAAAAAGTATTGACTCAGCACGGGCAGAAAGTGCAAAGTCATTTAACGTCACAGTTATTGACAAAGCGTTGTTTTTTTTAGCATACAGGAGGAAGAAAGTCCGTTTTCACTGCTATCAAATTATTATAAACATGTCAAAGGACAAAACTGCTTCGCATGAAACATGTCACCGAATAACCAAAACTGAAGGTCACAGAGAGTTTCCATCTTTTAAGAGTTTGTAGTTGGCTTAACCAAAAGGCTCTGGACTTGAGAGAGACAGAGCACTGTTCATATAGTGGTCAAAAAAATTTGCAAACAAATTTGGGCAATTAGACACCATGAAGTGCAATTTTGGGTAATTAGGCAACATCTGATAAAAATTTGATGTATAAGATTAGAACATGGATGAAATGGTGATCTGACAGCAAAATCAAGTGAGTTATTTTACCAATTACCATCCATCCATCCTTTAACAAGACAACCATCCATCCATCCATCCATTCATTCATTCATCAAGTAACCCACAAAGTCATCCATCCATCCATCAATCCATCCGTCCATCTATCCATCCATCTATCCATCCATCCATCTATCCATATGTCCATCCAGCCATCTAGTAACACACAAAGTCATCCATCCATCAAAATCACCATCTATCTAAAAAAAATGATCCAAACAGAAACATGTCAGTTGATCAACCATCCATCTTTTCATACTTCCACACCTTCACCCATCCACCCATCTGTCCATCCATCCATCCATCCATCCATCTGTCCATCCATCCATCTATCTATCCATCCATCCATCCATCCATCCATCCATCTGTCCATCCATCAATCAATTCATCCATCCATTTGTCCATCCATCCATTTTTCTGTCCATCCATCCATCACCCCATTCATCCATCCATTCATTCATCCATCCATCCATCCATCCATCTAGTAACCCACAAATTCATCCATCCATCAAAATCACCACCCATCTAAATAAACATTCATCAAAACAGAAACATGTCAGTTGATCAACCATCCATCTATTTATACTTCCACACCTTCACCCATCCATCCATCCATCCATCCATCCATCTATCCATCTATCTTTCCACCCATCCATCCATCCATTCAATCCATCAGTCCTTCCATCTGTCCATCCATCCATCCGTCCTTCCATTTGTCCATCCATCCATCTAGTAACCCACACAGTCATCCATCCATCAAAACCACCATCAATCTAAAAATAACCATTCATCTAAACAAAAATGTCAGTTGATCAACCATCCATGTTGTCACACTTCCACACCTTCACCCATCCATCCATCCATCCATCTGTCCATCCATCTATCCATCCATCCATCCATCAGTCTATCCATCCATCCATCTGTCCATCTATTCATCTATCCATCAATCCATCAATCCATCCATCTGTCGATTCATCCATCCATCCATCTGTCTATCCATCCATCTATACATCATCAATCCATCCATCCATCCATCCATCTATCCTTATGTCCATCCATCCATCTAGTAACCCACAAAGTCATCCATCCATCAAAATCACATCCATCTAAAAATAACCATTCATCTAAACAAAAATGTCAGTTGATCAACCATCCATGTTGTCATACTTCCACACCTTCACCCATCCGTCCATCCATCCATCCATCCATCCATCTGTCTATCCATCCATCCATCTATCCATCCATCAATCCATCCGTCTATCCATCCATCCATCTATCTATCCATCCATCCATCCATCCATCCATCCATCCATCTATCCAATCTATCCATCTATCCATCCATCAATCCATCCATCTGTCGCTCCATCCATCCATCCATCCATCCATCTGTCTATCCATCCATCTGTCTATCCATCCATCTATCCATCCATCCATTCATCCATCTGTCTATCCATCCATCCATCCATCCATCCATCATCCAACTAAAGCCTGTCAATCTAAAAACCCTTACATCCACCTAACAGTTGTTCAGTTAAAGTTTTTAAGTCTTTACAACCCACTGCAGTCCTTTGTGTTGTTTGTTAATAACCTCCTGTATCATAATGAAGCTTTCTTCTTCAATCATTAAGCTCCAGTCTGTTCTCATGGGGTCTTGTTCTGAGCCCTTGACTTCTGCAGTCTGGTAAAGAAAGCAGAGACAGCATAACAGGAAGACTTAACAATATCATGTAATCAAACTCAGTGCACCCAGCCAAAACACTCTGCCTTTGTCAAGCTTATATTTTTGTTTCCATAAGAGGTCTGTCTGTTTAAGAGTGGCTAGAATGACATCTGTAGTATCCTGGGGTATGAAGCCATTGAGTAGTTAATCAACATAATGTCTCATGTGTTGCATTCACACATGCATTAACTTACCAGGTAGGACCCTCTTTTGCCTTCAGAGCTGATGTACAAAACCCAAAACCAGTGAAGTTGGCACGTTGTGTAATTCATAAATAAAAACAGAATACAATGATTTGCAAATCCTTTTCAACTTATATTCAATTGAATACACAGCAAAGACAAGATACTTAATGTTCGAACTGAGAAACTTTATTTTCTTTTGCAAATAACCATCAACTTAGAATTTAATGGCAGCAGCACATTGCAAAAAAGTTGTCACAGGGTCATTTTTCCCACTGTGTTACATCGCCTTTCCTTTTAACAACACTCAGTAAACGTTTGGGAACTGAGGAGACCAATTTTTGAAGCTTTTCAGGTGGAATTCTTTCCCATTCTTGCTTGATGTACAGCTTAAGTTGTTTAACAGTCCGGGGTCTCCGTTGTTGTATTTTATGCTTCATAATGCGCCACACATTTTCAATGGGGGACAGGTCTGGACTACAGGCAGGCCAGTCTAGTACCCGCACTCTTTTACTACGAAGCACGCTGTTGTAACACGTGCAGAATGTGGCTTGGCATTGTCTTGCTGAAATAAGCAGGGGCGTCCATGAAAAAGACGTTGCTTGGATGGCAACATATGTTGCTCCAAAACCTGTATGTACCTTTCAGCATTAATGGCGCCTTCACAGATGTGCAAGTTACCCATGCCTTGGGCACTAATACACCCCCATACCATCACAGATGCTGGCCTTTGAACTTTGCGCCTATAACAGTCCAGATGGTTCTTTTCCTTTTTGGTCCAGAGGACACGACGACCACAGTTTCCATAAACAATTTGAAATGTGGACTGGTCAGACCACAGAACACTTTTCCACTTTGCATCAGTCCATCTTAGATGAGCTCCGGCCCAGCGAAGCCGGCGGTGTTTCTGGGTGTTGTTGATAAATGGCTTTGGCTTTGCATAGTAGAGTTTTAACTTGCACTTACAGATGTAGACGAACTGTAGTTACTGACAGTGGTTTTCTGAAGTGTTCCTGAGCCCATGTGGTGATATCCTTTACACAGTGATGCCGGTTTTTGATGCAGTACCGCCTGAGGGATCGAAGGTCACGGGCATTCAATGTTGGTTTTGGGCCTTGCCTCTTACGTGCAGTAATTTCTCCAGATTCTCTGAATCTTTTGATGATATTACGGACCGTAGATGATGAAATCCCTAAATTTCTTGCAATAGCTGGTTGACAAATGTTGTTCTTAAACTGTTGGACAATTTGCTCACGCATTTGTTCACAAAGTGGTGACCCTCGCCCCATCCTTGTTTGTGAATGACTGAGCATTTCAGGGAAGCTGCTTTTATACCCAATCATGGCACCCACCTGTTCCCAATTAGCCTGTTCACCTGTGGGATGTTCCAAATAAGTGTTTGATGAGCATTCCTCAACTTTCTCAGTCTTTTTTGACACTTGTGCCAGCTTTTTTGAAACATGTCGCAGGCATCAAATTCCAAATGAGCCAATATTTGCAAAAAAATACTAAGTTTACCATTTCGAACATTATGTATCTTGTCTTTGCTGTGTATTCAATTGAATATAAGTTAAAAAGGATTTGGAAATCACTGTATTCTGTTTTTATTTACGATTTACACAACGTGCCAACTTCACTGGTTTTGGGTTTTGTACATGACATTGACCATGTCCACATGTGAATATGTGTTGAGTTGCTGCTATGTCATTGGCCGATCAGGTATATGCACCAATGAGCAGTCAAGCACATGTGCCTAATGTAATACCCCGTGAGTTCTTTGCTCTATGATTTCTTTACCTTCCTCTATCCTGCAGAAAACCCTGAAATTTCCAGAACTTAACTGCATACATGAAAACGGCTTTTTTGTTTATGGTCAGCACTGGACTTCTGCTCCTCCCTTGAAGCTCTGAAGATATTTGTGTGCTCAAATGAGTAATCTGACTTATTGAAAATCATTTCACACTATAGTGTTTTGTTTTTGTATATTTTTGGGCTTATTATACCTGTAGTCATCCAAATTTTTCCTGAGGAGCAGAAGAATAGCAGTGGTTTGTAGTGCAAAGTCAACCAAACCCATGGATTAGAGTAACTTTTTTTACTTTTTACTCTTTTTTTTTTTTTTTTTTGCTAACAACATGGACTTAGTACATGAATTTATTGTTAAAGTCATTGAGATATACTTAATCATACAGGCCAGGGCAGTCTGTGGCTTATCTGTTGTATACCATGGCTGCAGAATTCTGTTCAAACCTATGAAATAACAAATTATGAAAAGTCCAGATATGAAAGCTGTGATTTTCAGATAAGTGGAGAGGATAAGTCAGCAGTAACTTTGCTCGGAAATGTTTTTGTTAAAGGGCAACTTCGGTATTTTTCAACCTGGGTCCTATTGCCCCAAGTGTATGTGTGTATACGATTGACGGGTACAACTCGTTTTAAAATTGGCTCAGTATCAAGGGAGCGGATGCAGCCGGCAGCCGCGAAGCTAGATAGGGGGGCAACTGCATCCCATATAAGTTTGAGCATTAAAGGTGTTTATTTCGCCACAGACCGGTTGCGATCGCCGGTGCTAGCTCTCTAATTAGCATTGTAAGCATTGCGTTTTCCTTCACGTCCTCTGACCTGTGTCATCTCCTGTGAGCTTGTTGCCGGAAGAAAACAGAGGAGCCATGCAGCGCGCCGCTCATAGTGGAGCTGCTTATCCCAGAGGATAGTTGAAAGTTTTACTGCATCGGTATCATGGCTGAATATTTACCAGATTTCGAGAGTGAAGACGAGCCTTTTCATTACGACGGCCACCCGTATTTATTTGAGCCAGAGTATACGGACAAGGAGCTGCTACAAACTCAAGAGCTAACGAGGATAGCAACAGAGGGCCAACGAGCAGACGAGGGTGAAGCAGCGGCCGCACGAACGCTCTAGATTTGTCTCACACACACATTTACTGTTGCCCTAAATCCTCTTCACTTTTTCCTCTCGTTTCCCTCTCGTGTTACAATGCTAATTAGAGAGCTAGCACCGGCGATCGCAACCGGTCTGTGGCGAAATAAACACTTACACAATACATACAATACTTATACGTATTGTATGCATAAAGACATATTAGTTATGCTTACTTTATGGATAGTTGACCACTTGGTCCCTGTGGTTTTGGTCGCCTCCTCCGATTTATTTTGGGTACATGAAAAAAGGTATCCAGCACTGCCCTGTTGATCAGAGGGGGGAGGTCCTCTAATGTAGTTACACAGCGTCGGGTACTTTCTGTATCATCCCACGACACATCGAGACCACGAATATTGGGCAACAGGTCCCACTCATTACACAGACATTCTTCCTCTGTGGGCATAGAGTCACAGCAACCACAGGAGCACCACCAGTCCTCAGAAATTCGCGTTCGTGCCGCTGCTGCTTCACCCTCGTCTGCTCGTTGGCCCTCTGTTGCTATCCTCGTTAGCTCTTGAGTTTGTAGCAGCTCCTTGTCCGTATACTCTGGCTCAAATAAATACGGGTGGCCGTCGTAATGAAAAGGCTCGTCTTCACTCTCGAAATCTGGTAAATATTCAGCCATGATACCGATGCAGTAAAACTTCCAACTGTCCTCCGGGATAAGCAGCTCCACTATGAGCGGCACGCTGCATGGCTCCTCTGTTTTCTTCCGGCAACAAGCTCACAGATGACGTCACACAGGTCAGAGGACGTGAAGGAAAACGCAATGCTTACAATGCTAATTAGAGAGCTAGCACCGGCGATCGCAACCGGTCTGTGGCGAAATAAACACTTTTAATGCTCAAACTTATACGGATGCAGTTGCCCCCTATCTAGCTTCAAGCTGCCGGCTGCATCCGCTCCCTTGATACTGAGCCAATTTTAAAACGAGTTGTACCCGTCAATCGTATACACACATACACTTGGGGCAATAGGACCCAGGTTGAAAAATACCGAAGTTGCCCTTTAATAGAACTATGCCAACATCAGGAAACCACAGACTGTAATTAATGTCAACAGTATAAATGGATGTAAGGGGGTAAGCAGAGGCTTTTATTTACAGCAGGCCCTCATAATCTAGTCATAACCACCCCAGATTGTTTACAAAACAGGAAAATTGTTCCTGTGAAACATACTGAAAAAATAAAGACTAATAGGAGGAAAAAATAGCTGAAGTGAATGCTAGACTACAGTAAAACCATTCCGAAATGTTAACAGTTAAAATGCACTGTTGACATTTTAAGAGGAATTAATGAGAACATTCATTGAACTTATTGTAATGAAAGGTAGATATATCCAAACCTTTAAAACACATGAAACTTTCTTCAGAATTGCAGACTTTTGTTGAACAGAGCATAAAAACCTTAAGACTTTTACACCCTGAATTATTTAGACTCTGGAAAGCAGAAAAATTCAGTCGTAAATAGGGATGGGAATTTCGACTAATTTCCCCGCCGACTAGTCTCAAATTTTATTTGCGACTAGTCGACTAGTCTATAAGCAAGAAAACTCACAATTTAATACACATATTAAGTTAAAAGTTTAACATGCAAATGTGTATTTAGGAACTATTTTAGCCCAAACATTCAGGACAAACTGTTAATTTAAATTCTATTGATGTAACAACAAATGACTGAATAAAGTTGAACAATTTAAAGAGAAATACAATTCTGATACGTTTGCCAATGCAATGCATGGCATTTTTTATATATACTGCTTTGGTATGAAACTTGGATGCAGCAGAATGACAATTCCAAACGTACAACATAGTAGCCTAGAATAGAATTTCCTTGAAATCTCTGGCACTTAAGACTAGTGCACGATTCAATTAAAGCTGTGGTCTACGATTTGAAACCGCAGCCTGCCCCTCCTTCCCTCACCTCTCCCCTCCGTGTTACAAGATCCCGCCCCCAGCTCGTGGCGCCTCATAAAGCCCCCTCGGACTGAGCTACGAGCGACTAGCACAATATATCAGCAGCAAACTCAATCAAAAACAGCTCAGCTCAACTGAAAGTATCAAACACGACAGACATCTCCCTTATAACACACAGCCGTAGCCATTTCAGCTGGACCGGCGGCAATGCGGGTCTGGCGCCGCCAGAGCGGAGCCGAGTGTGGGGGAGGATTTATCTTTCTCAGCCTGTCCTCCCCAGCTCAGCTTACAGCGCTAACGATTAGCGGCTAACAGGCTAACCCGCTCCCCTACAAGTTATTAGCCCGTACAGGCACAAACTAACCAGAGTTATTCAGCAGACATCTCACACTGCAGTAAACAAAGCCATTACCTGATCAACCAGGGGCGAAACGGCCGATGCTGAAGGTCTGACGGCCGGCTGAGGCTATTCGTTAGCCCGCTAACAGGCCTCAACCCGCGGGCAGAGCTCCGTTGGGCCCGCGGGAGAGGGGAGAGGAGAAGGGTGGTCTGCAGCCAGACTGTCTTGGGAGAGGGAGGCGGATTCCCGGGTTCGGCGCTAGGCTTTTCCGGCTCCATGATAGTTCAGTAGCTAACGCTGCTAGCTGCTCACCGGAGGTAGAGGGAGGAGGCGGGACCATGGGCAACATGCTGCGCACTGACTAGTGAGGGAGGCGAGGGAGAGGGGAGAGGAGAAGGGTGGTCTGCAGCCAGACTGTCTTGGGAGAAGGGGGGATTCCCGGGTTCGGCGCTAGGCTTTTCCAGCTCCATGATAGTTCAGTAGCTAACGCTGCTAGCTGCTCACCGGAGGTAGAGGGGAGGAGGCGGGACCATGGGCAAGATGCTGCGCATCATGTGAGTGAGGAGACGAGGATTGGATGGACTCACAGACCAACTCACGGACCAATTAATAGTCGCAGGTTCTTAGGTTTGATTGGTCAGCTAGTATGCAGCTTTTCAGCGGATATACTGAATGGATTTTTTTCATTCTTTTTGGTCTTTATACTGTGTAGATAGGACCATAGGACCATAACAGCCTTATAAACGGTGTTATTAATATGTACAAAGCTTCCAAATCGTAGACCATAGCTTTAACAGTCCACAGAAATATAAAATCAAATTAAATAAATAACACTTCACTAAAACTGAAATACAGGTGGCACTTTGCCCAGTGCATTATACGAACACTGCACACTTCAACAACAGCAAATAAAAAGAAATAATCCACCATCAATAAGTAAAAAAAATGCTCTGAAATGCAGGTGGCACTTTTCACAGTGCATTATGAACATTGCCCATATTCCACATAACAGAAAATATAAATAAATGAATCGCCATGAGAAACAATACTAGGCAGGGTAAGGCTACATTAACAGTTCAATTGCTGCATCAGTGAAAGAAGGAATTTTTTTTCAGTGCAATCAACATATCGCGCAGAGGCATACCTGTCAAGTTTTGGATTTGAAAATAAGGGAAATTTTCCAGCGCTTGCTGTGAGCTGTCCCACCACCCCAACCAAGCTCCAGTATCCCTTACATTTTAAGACAGGAGTACAGGTAGGCCTGTTAAGATAACAAATTTTGCTGGATGATAATTGTCCAAAAAATGATTGCCGATAAACGATATTATTGTCAATATTAATTTGATTTTTTTTTTTTGTTGCATTTTTTCATTGATGTAAATATACTTTATGACATAATAAAGTGAATGCACGATATCAAAAGCAAGAAACTTTCATTTCTTAAGAATATTTAACTGTAATTGGAAGATCAGGAAATTAAAAAAAATAATAAATTGAACAAAAAATATTGTAAATTTAACAAACAAAAAAGACAAAAAAAAGTAATGAAAATGAAATGGCCTGTCTTTTAGCAAAATTGCATGTAAATAAAAATAATTATACTAGTCAAAAACAAAAAAATAGACCCTGTCTCTGTAAAGAAAAAACAAAAGTAGAGTTGATGCAACTAAAAATTAAGCTATTATTTAACAAAACAAATCTGACACATTTAATGTTCTTATTCAAATGTAATTCATACTGGGCTATCAAATATCAGAATAAATATGTTACATTTACTTAATTTTTAAAAATGTAATTACTCTTAAATCTTCGGAGTATACTAGAAATATCAAATAAAGACATTAATAATAATAATAATAATAATACATTTTATTTATACAGCGCTTTTCAAAAACTCAAAGATGCTTTACAAGGATAGAAGGATAAAAGTACATATTAAAAACAATATACATAGAAAACAAGGCAACAAGAAAATACTGAGCCAACAAGAGGACCTACAAAAGACAGAAAAACAGTTTAAAAAATGAGTAAATAAAAATAAGTATATATTGTTTATGAGATAAAACTGGAGAAATTATACGTTAAAGGCGGTGCGAAACAGGTGTGTTTTTAATTTAGACTTGAAGGCGGTAAGGTCTGTGGTGTCCCGGATGTGTTGGGGGAGTGAGTTCCAAAGAGAGGGGGCAGCAACAGAGAAGGCTCTGTCCCCCCAGGTTCGATGCTTGGTCCGAGGGACAGTCAGGAGGTTTGCATCTGAGGAGCGGAGGGTACAGGAGGGGGCGTAGGGGTGGAGCATGTCTCTAAGGTAAGAAGGGGCCTGGTTATGAAGTGCTTTATGGGTGAGTAGGAGGATTTTGAATGTGATGCGGTATGGGATGGGGAGCCAGTGAAGATTCTGAAGGACAGGGGTGATATGATCCCAAGAATGGGTACGGGTGAGGAGGCGTGCGGTGGAGTTTTGGATGTATTGAAGTTTGTTGAGAAGATTTGTGGTTGTGCCATACAGGATGCTGTTACAGTAATCAATGCGTGATGTGATGAAGGCGTGGATCAGGAGAGAAGGAGAAAAGAAGAGAGAAGGGCGAAGGCGGGCAATGTTCCTGAGGTGATGGAAGGCTGTTTTTGTGACTGCGTTGATGTGGTGGGAGAAAGTGAGTTTTTGGTCAAAGATGACTCCAAGGTTCCGGCAGTGCAGTGAGGGTGAGAGGGTGGAGTTGTTGACAGAGAGGCAGAAGTCTTTGGCTGTGGAGGTGAGGGAAGTGGGACCTATAATGAGTATGTCGGATTTTGTGCAGTTGAGTTGAAGAAAATTTGATTGCATCCAGGAGTTTATGTCAGAAAGGCAGTTTGAGAGGGTGGAATGAGTCTGAGGGCTGATGGATTTGGTGGATATGTACAGTTGAATGCCATCAGCGTAACAGTGAAAATGGAGACCATGGTGATGAATAATCTGACCAAGGGGGAGGAGGTAGAGGATGAAGTGGAGAGGACCAAGCACCGAACCCTGAGGGACTCCCTGGCACAGGGGAGCTGTATGGGAGGAGTTGTTGTTTATGAAGATGAACTGGTTCCGGTCGGTGAGGTATGATGTCAGCCAGGTGAGGGCGTTGTCTGTGATGTGTAGAAGAGATTTTAAGCGGGACAGCAGGATGGAATGGTTGATTGTGTCAAAAGCTGCAGTGAGGTCCGGTATTTATTTATTTAAAATAAATAAAAGCATGAAAAATTAGGTAAAAAAAAAAACTGAGAAAGCAGGTTGGAACATGTAGAATCTCCAAACTGTATCACCTTTCTTATGAAGGAAAAAGATAAATAAAATAAGTAAGTAAAGTGAGACTACGATGTTATTTGTTATTTTTATCAATTAAATAAAATTCAACAAGGTGGCACGTGGCACAGCAGGTAGTGCATGTGTCACATCAAGAAGGTTGTTGGTTGTTGGTCAGGGCCTTTCTGTTGGGGGGTTGCATGTTCTCCTGTGATTTACTCTGCAATTATTTTAATGTTCCTCATCTTATGTATTCTTAAACAAACATAAGCAGTAGATCTTTTTATAGTAAAACCAATATGACATTAAATTAATCTAAGGATAAAAGATTTGAGAAAAAGTGGAGAAGTGAAGAACAGAACAAAATAGGTATGAGTAAAAATGGGTAAAAATGATATGAAAGTGGAAAAAGGTTAATAAATAGGTGCAAAATAGGTATGAAATTGCAAAAGAAATGGGAAAAATTGGCAAAAAAAATCCAAAAGTGGCTTAGGAAAATTGATTATGACAGCAAAATTGGGAATTAAATTTGAAATTAAATTTCAAAACCATGTAAAAATTCCAAAAATTGTTCTGACAGTGGCCAAAAATTAATGAATGAGGGCAAAATAGGCATAAAGTTGTAAAAACGAGTTTAAAAAAAAAGGTAAAAATGGTCCAAAAGTGGGAAAAAAAGTGTATGAATAGAGGTAAAAAAAATAGGCATGAAATTGCAAAAAACTACATCACAATGCCAAAATGTTCAACACAGTTTGGACTAAAAATATTGAACCCTCTGTGATTTTAAGATTGCAACAAGCCATATTTAATCTAATTTGCAAATAGTAGAGATCTTAAGCTATGTAGAATGGTATCATGTGATGGGCTGAGACATTTGATCCGTAATCAAAAATTATGTTGAAGGTAAATTTTCAGAAAGTGTCCCAGCTTACCCTTATTTACCCAACTTAAGCAATCACGGGACAGATAGAGATGTGGTAGAACACTTCACTCAGAAGTTACTCGAGTAACAACTGCACAGCAGCTCAAGTGCGCCAGCAGCTTTCTATTGCACTTACGTGAGTAAAGGCAATTAGTCACCTTCCACCCCTGGTTCTGAACTCATCTCACCCTCGCTGCACTCGAGCAGTGCAGCACGGTCGCCCTCCTCCTCCTCCTCCCTCCCTCCTCCTCCTCCCAGCATCCTCCTGTTCCGAGTAGGTGAAGGTTTGATCACTGCGCTCTCACGCAAACTGGTCAATCTTTAACTCCAGCTGAGAGCCAACAAAGTGAAGGCACGGAATCATGACATCTGACTGTTTGATCAGGACTTAGAACTGCCGCGGTGCCTCATGCAAACTCCGTGATTTTGTAAACTAGTTATAAGGCACGGCATTACAAGACAAATAGACAACACGCAACAGCCCCAGTCTTTACACTGTGTCTAAAGTTTTGTCATCCGGAGGGTTCATAGTGAGCGTTTGTGCAGCAAAGTGCACAGCATGGGACAAATATCGCCCTAACTTAATAAATAGGAAAAGAAAAGGGAAAGAAAATCAATGATAATGAAAAAAGTTTTTGTGTTAGTACATTTGATTTTGAATAAACATGTCCCTAATAATATGACCACAAAGACAGTCAGCTGTGCTAAACCCTGTATTAGAGATAAATGAGTGTGATTAACTTTCTACACCCTGTGATTCATAATTTTGAATGAGCAAATTAGATTTGATCCAGTTTTCCAATCCGATTTCAGAGTTACATCCCTTTCATCTCCTTTTAATATTTGCATTGTTATTATATATACAGTTGTATGTGATGTGATGCTCGTGACATTGACTTCTTACCGTTTTTATTCTGTTGCGATATAAGGTTACCGTAAATCCCCGTCTGGACGCGCATGATGTTTTAAGGGTTTTACCATCGATCCCTCATTGGACTGCAATGTAAAGTTAAATAGTCTCCTCTTTTTATTGGAGAAGAAATGAACCTCAAATCTTCCACCACGTTTTGGTTCAAGTCACCTTTACATCTTAATTTTCTTCAAAATAAGATTGAATCGGCAAAGCAAGTCCGAGGCAATCTGACACAAAGATCCACAAATTCAGTATTATTTAATGTATAAATGTTTTACTGGCTTTTACTTTTGCTCATTATTTACAGGGTGTTTCATTCTAAATGTGATTTTGCTGCATTAAAAGCTGTAAAATGAATAAATGGTTGGCTGTAATAAGCCGTAGTTGCTTTGAGTGTCTCTTTATGAAGCTTAAGACAGCCATACGCTTAATTAAAATAAATAATAATCATTAACTCCACAAAGCTGTAAAGCTGCATGCCATTGAAGGCAACACACGGTATATTAATGGTCATAATTAAGAAATTAACAAATTAAAAGATGGATATAGCCTATGGGATACTGTTTTATTTTTTAAACTTACAATTAAATGAAAAGTTTTTAAAGTACCTTACCGAGCCATGGGCATGCCACTACGAGGAAATCCAACTGAGAGTGAAATCTGCTTGCAAGAAAGACCTCGAATACATTTTTTTAAAAAGCACTGCAAAATATTGTATAACAGGCCTTCAAATGTGCAGAGATCTTTCAGGGAAGATAGCTTTATTTCTCGGTCATCATACTTTGATAAAAATAATAAATGCACGCCCTGCAGCCTAATTAATAATTGATAATCAGGGGTTAGTTAACGTTGTCACAAAGGAGATGATAACGACAATATTCCAGGTATAATGCTCTTTTAACATTTTGAACATTAAAATAAGTAAATAATTATTTTAAAAACACCTTTTCTAACCCGGGCTGCAGAACAGTAGGTGACATGAATTAAAAGCGGACATGTTATCATTACTTTATAGCGTCTGAGATTACACTCTCATTTAATTTTATCTTATCTGTCCATAAGCTATAAAACATAAAACGATCCTGGGCAATAAAAAGTCCCTGCAGTGCAAATAACTGCGTCCACATCTGCGAGATTTCTTTCCTCTGCACTTAACTTCATTCATGACAAACACACACACACAGCGCAGGGGAGGGGGGTGGTTACGTCATGACCAGCAGCCAATGAAGCTGTGCAGCGCTCTATAAAGCTGGAGCCCATTCTTGGTTGTAGGACATCAAGAAAGTAAACTCGGACGAAACCCAGCTGAAGTTTATCATAACTTCTCCGAGGGGGACTTCTAGGAGTGGAGAGTTTTTCTGCTTTTTATTTTCTCCTCAGGTAAGCCCACAATGATGGCAGATGAGCTCTAAGTGTGCAGTTACAGGAGCATGATGTGGAGAGATTTTCCTGCAGAGTAGCTGAAGTCTGAGCTTTGCCTTTGCAGCTGCATTTATCATGCAAAACCTTCATAATGATTGTACTATATACACTGTTATACCTTCTGTGAGTCAATGCATGGTGTATAGACTTTTCAAAGCCTGCATCTCTGCAAGACTTGAGTGTTTTCTGCTGCAGGAGAAGCTTCAGAGCCTAATATAAAACAAAAGCATGCCCTGGGATACTCTTCTGTTACTTATAACTTTTGTAGTGCATGTAATCAACGTGTTGCACAACATTTCTCTTCCTCCCTGCCCTCACTTCTCTAATGCCCCTCCTATTTAATTTCCAGGTTGTGCAGAAGCCAGAGAAAAGAAGGAGTTGTCATCATGGCGTTAATGATTCTGCCATTCATCGGCACAGTGTCTGTGTCTGAGATTCTGGTGGCCATGGCTACAGTGTGTCTGGTCTACCTGCTCCTCAGGTTCTTCAAAACTGAGATTCCTGAGGGGCTCCGTAAACTGCCAGGACCAAAACCCTTGCCGATCATCGGGAATGTGCTGGAGCTGGGGAGCAGGCCACACCTGAGCCTCAGCGACATGAGCAAGCGCTTCGGGGATGTCTTCCAGATCCACATGGGCATGCGTCCCGTGGTTGTTTTGAGTGGCATGGAGACAACCAGACAGGCTCTCGTCAAGCAAGGGGATGACTTTGCAGGGCGACCTGACCTCTACAGCTTCCAGTTTATCAATGATGGCAAGAGTCTGACCTTCAGCACAGATAAGGCTGGTGTATGGCGTGCCCGCAGGAAGCTGGCGTACAGTGCCCTGCGCTCCTTTGCCACCCTTGAGGGCACCACCCCCGAGTACTCCTGCATGCTGGAGGAGCACGTCTGCAAAGAGGGCGAGTATCTGGTCCAACAGCTCAACACGGTCATGAAGGCTGATGGAAGCTTCGATCCTTTCCGCCACATCGTTGTCTCTGTCGCCAATGTGATCTGCGGGATGTGCTTCGGCCGACGCTACGATCATGACCACGAGGAGTTGCTCAGTTTGGTGAACATCAGCGACGATTTTGGCCAAGTGGTCGGCACTGGAAACCCAGCAGACTTCATCCCTATTCTACGATTTCTGCCTAGCAAAATGATGAAGAGGTTTCTCGACCTCAATGACCGCTTCAACACATTCGTTCAGAGGATCGTCACGGAGCACTACTCAACATTTGATAAGGTACCGCACACTGAGCTATGATCTCTGTTCATCTGTGTTTCACAGCAAACCTTTCTGTCATGTTCATATCATAGTCACTGTTAGAGCTTGACACTGAGAATGTCCTATCATCGTGCAGGACAACATTCGAGACATCACAGACTCGCTCATTGATCACTGCGAGGACAGAAAGCTCGATGAGAACTCCAACGTCCAGGTGTCCGATGAGAAGATTGTAGGGATTGTCAATGACCTGTTTGGAGCAGGTAAGGAGAACTTCTTCTCTTGTTGATTTTTCCTTTGCATTGATTGGACAACAAGAGGTGCTTACAAGTGCTTTGTATGTCTTCCAGGCTTTGACACCGTCTCCACCGCTCTGTCGTGGGCAGTCATGTACTTGGTTGCTAGCCCAGAGATGCAGGAGAGGCTTTACCAGGAAATCAGTGAGTACAGATACAGGAATAACCCTCTATATCAGGCATGTCCAAAGTCCGGCCCGGGGGCAGCCTCTGTTATAAAATCAATTATATGCGGCCCGCTTGCACCGTTGACTGCTGTATAAAATACTCGTGTACAAAAAACGTATTTTACATTTCACCAGAAGATGGCAGTAGCGCTGTGGCCACATCCTTGTGGCACTTGACTCTTGACCTTTTGTCATCATTTCAGCCCATCCCATTTCAAACATGGCGACTGTAGCTAAAAAACGAAAAGTTAACAGCGACTGCCCCAGATTTCAGAACAAGTGGAAATTGGAGTATTTTTTCGCCAAAATACGAAACAACTGTGTCTGTCTAATTTGCTGCGAAACTGTAGCTATTTTCAAGGAATTCAATGTCAAGATAAAAAGAAAGATTAAAGATATTAGATATGTTTAATCTTTCCAAAAGTGTTTTTTCCAGACAAACTTTTTCTTCATTTTATCTGGTCTTCAAATACAAACGAGTGATTTTGGTTAAAAACTTAAAAATGAAAAAAAAATGTATGTATGCCAGTGCCAAGTCTGCCATTTGCAATAAAAATTTCATTAAATAGTTCATTTGTATTTAATGTTATTGGGTCAAAAAATGTCGGGCTGAATGGTCGGCCCCTGCACATTTTCACCTTACCAAATCTGGCCCTCGTGGCAAAAGCTCTATATCATCCTCACAGCATCTATGACATTGAAAATTAAGCACCCATAGACCACATTCAGCTCAGAAAGTTGATTGTTAGTTTTTCCCTCATTCTGAACTCACCATGATTCCTCTCTTTATCTCCAGGGGACCAGGTTGGTCTGGATCGCACCCCTCGTATCTCTGACAAAACCAAGTTACCACTCCTGGAGGCCTTCATCCTGGAAATGTTCCGCCATTCTTCATTTCTCCCGTTCACCATCCCTCACTGGTGAGTTTTCCCCCTTGGTGAGAAAAAGCTGCTCATCAGTGTTGAGCAGAAATGAGTTACTTCTGTGATAGTACCATCTTGAAATTACTTTTTTTGTCAGGTTACATCTTCCAAAACAAAAATTATATTCCAATCAAAATTCTTAGTTACTGATTTACCACTAAGTGAAGCCTTCTGCCTTTGGTGAGCTGCTTTCATGATTATCCAAACATGCAGTGACAAGCTAAAATGTTCAGCACAGCTTAAAGGGCCTGTGAGGAGTTTCTAAGTGATTACAAAAAAGTCTCTCTTTTAGATATATGCCTGTAAGTAGAGATATATAGCCAGCTACAAAACTACGATACTAAGTTTTTCACATCAAAAACTACCTCTACGTAACTAGAAAGAGATACATTACCTCGTGGCTTTGCATCCTGTAAGTTGTTGAAAAAAGAAGTTGTAAAGCAATGTAGAGTTCTGAGGAAGGTCCGAGCTGCATTCATTAGCATCACAACAAACACACGCTTTGGCTTGGGTCACGTCTTTTGGTGCATTCCAGTTGTAGTCAGAAGTAGGAATTTCTGAGTTGACAATGGAAGATGGATGCCCCCAGTGTGAACAGTTATTTAGCTCCTGTAATAATCCATTTATTTGCACTTCTGACTGGGGTGTGTTGCTCTAGATCAGCTGTATACATAGTATTGTTAGACTTATATTTACAAAAATGCTGCCATAGTGATAATCACATTCTTCGTAGTACAACGCAGGGCGTGCTAACAACAGCTAACAATAGCCTGGTAGATCAGCATGTTTTTTTCCGACTTCAACTGGAACGCCGATAAGTCGGAGATGATGTCACTCCCAGTTCCGAGTCTACTGTAACGCAGCATTACGACAGTCGCCTCGCGTGCTCATGGGTAGCAGAGTCTTTATTTTGACGGTAATAGATTCTCCTCATAGTCCCTTTAAAGTATTAACATTAGTTTGATTTTGTGTCACAAAAAGAAGCGAAAAAACATAGTCACTTGCTTTAAACTGAATTTTAAACTGGTTGTAGATCAATTTGAAGTTGAAAAAGCAATAAGTAGCTCAAAATTAAAGTAATCAGTTACTTTAATACTAAGTAATAAGTTATGGTATCTCTTTTGAACTCACTTCACTCAGACAGACCGAGGTTGTCTAGGTTCAGTTTTGATCTTAACTGTGTGTCTCATTTTCGCTCCACCCTCCCGTCTGCCTTCCCCTATAAAATGAGCACAGCCACCTTTGAGTGCAGAACAGTGACATGATACAATACAACGAATAATTACACAATGACAAGTAAGAAAAAAACACATAAAGAAAGAGAACAACAAAATTCAAAATGCAACCATAAATTTAAAAACACAAATCACAAAACTCATCAACATATGTGAGACATAGCATAGGGAGGAACAAACAACAACAGATAAGACAACGCAATAAAAAGCTGAAAACAACCATATAAAAACACCTCTGTCTGAGTTAGTGTTTTTATTACCCCAACAAGGAGGTTTTGTTTTTGCCAGCATTTGTTAGGTTGTTAACAGGATAACCTAAAAAGTTTTCAACATAATTTGATAGTTCAGAAATAGCCTTTTTTAAATTTTATTTTGCTGATGATCTAGATATCAGTGCAGAACCAGGATTTTTTAAAAATAATTTGTAAACTTTGTTGGTTAGGACAGTTTACCACTTGATCCACATCCAGGTTAACCTGACATGCCAGATGGACAGTTTCATATGTCCGCCACAGAAATATTTCACAAGTCCATCTGGGTAGCTGCTCTTCTGATTAGCTTTCAGAGGCGGGACCTTCAAAACAATCAGTTGCTGGCGATTGGACGACCGTTTGAACCAACCACTCACCTCCTCTGAACCTGAACCTCCCCCTCCTCATCAACCATTCTCCACCTTTGAGCTCCCTCATCCCTCAGTTATCTCCGACCTCATAACCAAGTCCAAACCATCAACCTGCCAGCTAGACCCCCTCCCCACTCCTCTGGTCAAATCCTGCCTCCCCTCTTTGCTCCCCTTCATCTCCACCATTATCCACTCCTCACTATCCACTGGAACTGTTCCCACCCCCGTCAAAACCGCAGCTGTCAGCCCCATCCTGAAAAAACCTGGTTCAGACCCCAACAATTTCAATAACCTCTGCCCCATTTCTCACCTCCCCTTCATCTCCAAAGTCCTAGAAAAAACTGTTGCCTCTCAACTCCACTCCCATCTCACCCATAACAGCCTCTATGAACAGTTCCAGTCTGGTTTCCGTCCCCTCCATAGCACAGAAACGGCCCTCATCAAGATCACCAACGACCTCCTCATTGCAGCTGACTCCGGTTTAATCTCTATTCTCATCCTCCTCGATCTGAGTGCAGCCTTCGACACTATTTCTCACCCCATCCTCCTCCATAGACTCTCCTCCATAGGCATCACCCACACCCCTCTTCACTGGTTCCACTCCTACCTCACAGACCGCACTCAGTTCATCCAACTCAAATCCTTCACCTCACAGCCCTCCCCCGTCACATCAGGTGTGCCCCAAGGTTCCGTCCTGGGGCCCCTCCTCTTCATTATATATCTTCTCCCACTTGGCAATATCTTCAGCAAATTTGGTATCCACTTTCACTGCTTCGTGGATGACACCCAGCTCTACCTTTCCAGCAAACCCGACGCCTCTCTTCCACCTTCCTCCCTCACCCACTGCCTCTCAGAAATCAAACTCTGGTTCACCTCCAACTTTCTCAAACTCAACGCAGATAAAACAGAACTCCTCCTGGTCGGTACAAAATCTAATCTATCAAAAGTTAACAGTTTCTCCCTCACCATAGATAACTCCACAGTGTCCCCCTCCCCACAGGTTAAGAGTCTGGGTGTCATCCTCGACAGCTCTCTGTCTTTTCATTCTCATATCAATAACATCACCCGGTCTGCATACTTCCATCTCCGTAATATAAACCGTCTCCGCCCCTCCCTCACCCCTCACACCACGGCCATCCTGGTCCACAGCCTCGTCACCTCCTGGATCGACTACTGCAACTCACTCCTCTTTGGTGCCCCCCACAAATCCCTCCATAAACTCCAAATGGTTCAAAACTCATCATTACCATCATTACCAGAACCCCCTCCTTTCATCACATCACCCCCGTCCTCCAGCAGCTTCACTGGCTCCCCATCAAGTTCAGAACTCACTTCAAAATCCTGCTGTACACTTTCAAGGCCATTCACAACCTCGCCCCCCCTACCTGTCTGATCTCCTCCACATCGCCACCCCCTCTCACTCCCTTAGGTCGTCCTCCTCCCTCCATCTCTCTGTGCCCTCCGCACCATGGGTAGCAGAGCTTTCAGCCGCTCTGCTCCCAAACTCTGGTACTCTCTCCCCCCGGACCTCAGAAACATCGACTCTCTTCCCCACTCTCAAATCAAAACTCAAAACCCATCTGTTCCAAACTGCATATTCCAAACTGCATATTTCAAACTGGCTTTCTCATTAAAAATGAGATGTGTTAATGTGTTTGGCCTGTTAGGCCTTGTGTTTTCCTGTGTGTAACTCAAACAAAAACAAATAAGTTGTAATTACACAGTAATATTTGTTGTTTTTTTACTTTTTTGATATTGTATCATGACCCGGGCATTTTGAGGTGCAGCGTATCGTGAGTTTAAGTGTATCGTCCCATCCCTACTACCTATAGAAGACATATGAGCCCAGTTTCTTATAAAGTCCTCTTTTCAAAATGTCCTTGTAAAGTCGTTTATCTAATTTTTGACACTTTTTTTTTCCAGCACAACAAAAGACACATCTCTGAATGGTTACTTCATTCCCAAAGACACCTGCGTCTTCATCAACCAGTGGCACGTCAACCATGATGCGTAAGTTCTTTTTGTTGCTGTTACTTAAGTTTCACTAATCGGATAGACTCAGGATATTTGTCATTCTCTTTTACTGTGAGAGCTCGCCTGGTAGAATGACAAGATAAGCAGTGACCATATCTGGGACTTCCTCCTCACTGACACAATCAATCGATAATCTTATCTCTTCTGTTTCTGCTCTTTCCAGTAAAGTATGGAAAGAACCATCTGTCTTCCAACCAGAGCGCTTCCTCACCCCTGATGGCACAGAGGTTAACAAACTGGAGGGGGAGAAGGTGATGGTCTTCGGCTTGGGAAAGCGGCGCTGCATCGGTGAGGTCATCGCCCGGCATGAAGTCTTCCTCTTCCTGGCCATCATCATCCAAAAGCTGAAGTTCTGCTCCATACCTGGAGAGCCCCTGGACATGACCCCAGAGTACGGCCTCACCATGAAGAACAAGCGCTGTCACCTGAGAGCCACGATGAGATCGAGGGACGAGCAGTGAAGCTGTTTTAATGTTGACTCAGGCATTTTGTGAGTCTCCGTCAGGTTAAGAGTCAGAGAAAGAAGCATCTGTCTCTGAGTGTAAGGCACTGGATGCCACATTTAAGCTACCAAGCTTACTGCATTAAAGCAAATCAGTGAATTTTGCTTGCGGCTGCTGCAGATTGTCAGAGATGCCCTGGTTTGTATGAGCACATCTCTGCCTTGTTTTTTGGTCTCACTGAGATAAACCTGCACGCGATCTGTGCTTCTAAATGAAGTTTAGGAAGGAGTCGTAAATATTCAGTGATTAAGTTGTTCAATTTTGGGACAAACAGTGTGTTTAACTGCATGGGCATTAATATGTAGACCCAATATTTATTTTTCTGTGACACAGTGCTCTGGAAAGAACAGATATTATCTTTTGATACCTTTAATTGTATAAGCTAATTAATTTTATTCCATTCTGGATGTAAGACACTGAAGCTATATTTGTATCCCAAAATGTGATTTTGTATGTTTCTCAAGCTCTTTGTATTTTTAAAGACAATTTTGGTTGCTTAATGTTTGTAAATATTTGAGGTGATATAGTTTTGCTGCGCATCTTTATGAAATATCAGGACATCAAAAGAGTTTTGGTGATTTTTTTTTATCTGAAGGCTATGCAATATTGTATTTTTACTTATGATGATTTGATGATTGTATCAGATGTCAAGGCATGAGATCTGAGTCCTTTTAAGCAACCACACAAATAAAATGAAAAATAATTTCATGATCTTGTTCTTGTGTTTCTTCTTTGAAATTTGTTATTGTTTTTTTTTTTTGTATTTTATGGTAAACTTAAAAAATATACTGGTGTAAGATATTGTAATGCAGTGTTACCAGTCAGAAGGTGTAAATATGCCTTTAAAGGGCTGTTGAAGTAAAGGGAGAGTGCAGTTATGGATTTTACCCACAGTTTTTATTAAATTTTTGGTTACACTTTACTTGAAGATGTTATAATAATAATACTTTATTTATATAGCACCTTTAAAAACAGAAGTTTACAAAGTGCTTTAACAGACAGAACAAAGAAAGAAAACAAAGCACAATAAAATCAACAATCAGTTCATCAGCGACCACGAGAGCCAGAGGAAAAGGCACAGAGGATCATTTTAACTAAAGCAACAAAATGAGAGAAAATATAAACTGTGGATTGAAACAGCTGGTAAAATGCATAATGGCAAGAAGATAATAGGACAGTAGACAGATAATGGATTTCCAGATACATAAATTAATTTAAGAGTGTTTAAGGTTGACAACATCACATCAGGAAGATTGAAAATAAGAGGGCAGATAGAAGACTGGTATAAGGGGAAATAGATAAATAAATAAAATAATAATGATAAACACTACTAATAAATGAATCAGTACATAAAATAAAGTGAAATAAAATAATGATAACAGAAAACTGGGTATGTCAAAACAATAAAAGAAAGTAAAAATAGGAATAAAATAATGAGAAACCACGAGAGGGATAAGAACAGCGGATAAAGCAAGTAAGTTAAAAGAGTAGAAAATAAAATAAAATACATAAATAGATAAATAAAATAATAATGAAAAAGGATAAGATCATGAAAATGCAAGTCTAAAAAAGTGGGTTTTAAGATGTGATTTAAAAGACACTGTCACTGATTCGGCTCGCCTTATCTCCTCAGGCAGGGCGACATGTATAATGCTTCATAAGTGTCATTATAATGGTGTATAACCATGTATAAGAACTTGTACCAAGGTTTATAAAGTATTACAAGTGTATTATAATCAAGCCTTTATAATGTTTTATACCTGCACACTCAAGTGACAAGAGTTTAGAAAGAAGAATCTGAAGTCCTGGGTCACATTAGAACCATCCTTACTCTAGCCAGTAGTAAAGAAAGGTTGTAATGCCTTATGAGGATGACTTTAAGAGCTTTTAGTGAAGTGACAACACTGTATAAAGTTGTTAGCATTTGCATGATACAATAACACAATTAGAATCACTTAGGAGCAGGATTTTACTGGCTGGAAGTAAAATGTAAGTTATAAATTAAACACCATAATGATCTTTAAAACAACCTTATTTAGCAAAAATAAAATATAAAGGATGTTGCAGATTATTCTCTACATATTAATACAATTGAAATCTGTAAAAAAAATTTTTGCATAGCTCACAAATTAAAATTCTAGCACCTGAGAGGACTGAAGAATGCAATTTATAACAACATAACATATTTTTTTATAAGGCATTACGCCCTTTCTGTAACCGAGAATTTAGTGTCTGTTCTATGTTGAGCAGTTCTATGTGTGTCTCTAGTGTTCGAGACATAAACACTTTCATACAGATTTTGTTTGGCAGAACATGGAAAAAATAAGTCAGTTTTAAACGAATAAGTTAACCATTTACATGTGCATGGTTGGAAAGTGCGCTTGGTCAGTAATCAGGAGGTTGCAGGTTTCAAGCGACACATGGTGATGTGTCCTTAGGCTGGATCCTTAACCCCAAGTTGCTCCCACTGCTGCATCAATAGCATGTAAATGGGGTTGAAAGCACATGAATTTGTTTGTTGATTCCGGAGGATTAGCAACAGAGAAACTCTGAACCATCAGTGAGTGCAGCATAAATCAGCTTTGAGTAGTCAAAGACTAGACAAACTCTATATAAGATCAAGTCCATTTACCATTTAGTCCATTTAACTATAAAAAAGATCAAAAAGTACAAATCATACCTTAAAGGGACATCCTATCTTGGAAGATTTGTACTGCAAAATGGACATTACTGCAAATGTCTTACATTTTTTTATCCTGATTACGTCAGAGAACAGTAATTACTTACAGTATGCCGTTAAAAAATGACATTTATACGAACAGTACAACATGACCAATTACAATAATGAGAGTAGAACATTTTTTGATACAAACAGACTTCCACCCAGAAATGTATGGAAACTGAGAACATTTCTAAACCGCTTATCCCATTCGGATCATGGTGGGCTGGAGTCTATCCCAGCTGTCATCGGGCCAGAGGCGGGGTACACCCTGAACCATTCGCCAGTCGATCGCAGGGCCACATAGAGAGACAGACAACCAGCCGTGATCACACTCATACCTAAGGTCAATTCAGGGGCGTAGAGTCCCTAACAAAAAACACAAATGTAGTATATAGCTTTATAACTAAAAAATGCTTAGATTTAATGCCAAAGAGATACTGAAAGAGTTTTTTTAATTTACTATCCATGTTTTATTTGTATATTGAAAGGCAACGACTGTTTAAGACCAACAATAAAAGTTTGCGGAAAAAATAGAATAAAACCTTGGATTAAAAACATGATTTTATACATTCATATTGTTGGAGAATACACTTATCAGTAGTCCTTTTTGGTTTGGTTCTACATTTATCAGACTATAACTTACCATCAAAATTTCTGATGATACCAAACATCCCACGGTTCATGTGCCATGCATCAATATATTTCTGTCAACGAACAGACAGTAGAGATTTAGAACAGTTTTTTTCTGAATATGACAGTTTGTTCGTTTGTTTCATTCGCTCTACATGACATTAAAAAACAGTGATAAATTCAAAACACATCAACTTTCAGGGTGCTATCTTGGTGTACTTTTATGTCCCCACCAATGTCAAAATCAAACCTACGATCAATTTGAAGACTGCATTCAACCTACTGATGTCTGTGGGAGGAAGCCGGAGTGCCCGGAGAGAACCCACACATGCACAGAACACAAAAACTTCCCACAGAAAGGCCCTGCCTGCCCCGGGGATCAAACCGGGGAACTTATTGCTGTAAGGCACGTGCTGTTGTGTCACTGTGCTGCAACAGCACCCGGTAATCAATGACACAGGGCACATTTAAACAGCACTTTGAAATAGTGGTAAATGGACTTGAGCTTACATAAGTCTTACGTAAGACTACTCAAAGCAACCTTAACATCGCAGGTCACATCTACCCATTCACTCTATTCACTCCCACAGTCTCCTACTGATTTTAGAGTTTCTTTGTCAGTTGTCCATCTGTATTAGCAAACACATTCATGCCCTCTCATAACTTTTTATGAGCAACTGACAGCAGTGGGAGCAACTTGGCGTTATGTGTCTTGCCCAAGGAAACGTTATCATGTAACAGCTGTAGCCTGGCTTGAACTGCAACCTTCTGATTACTGACAGAGTGCAGAGTCATCAAAGCTCCACAAACGTAATCAATCGAATAACTGCTGTTTACCTTTGTTACCATCATCAGCAGATACAAACGCGTCCTCTCCACAGGAGTGTCTTTGTAGAGTTGTGCCTGTCAGTAGCTGGATTACTCCAGAGGAGATGGTCCATAACAAATGTGAACAAATGTTTAACAAGGGTATTATTGATTTTGAACCATTTTTCATAAATCAGGATTTATTCTCAAATAATGTATTCTTTTGTTCCAAAAATATTTGTAGGACGGGAAGTTGTATTCATGTATAAGTGACCAAATCAGAAGTATTTGCTGAAGAAAATGGGAAAATTGGCAGTGTCAAAATGACAGATTAATATAAATCCAAGGCCACCTAATCTAGAAAACATGAAATTGGTATTAAAATGTCCACATTATTGTTATTTATATAATAATCCAACTGACTCTGAAGGTGTACGGGTTGTGAAATCAAGGAACATTAGTCCTCCTGGTTCATATGGATTCTTTTTTTTTTGTTTTTTTTAAAGTGATGGCATAAGTTATGATTTTTATAATATTTAAGTTGACATAGAGAGAAATAGCTGTGTAATTTTTGCATGAAAAACCCCTCTGCCTTAGACTTTAAAACTCTTCCTTATCTGGAATGAACTTTTTGACACGAAACCACACACACAGCAAAACAGTATCAGTCAACCACAGTGCACGCCTATGCGCCACTGCACTACGAAGCCGCGCAGACCAATCCAGACAGCTTACGAGTGCAGGAGCGCGGTAGACGCACTGCGGAAGTACGATATAGCACTGTTTAGGCTCAAAAATGTACTAAATGACCTCGCTTCAAATTAATTATGGACGTTACCAGGACACTTGGATTACAGCGGACGAGCAGTATGAAGGAAAATAGGCACGCTTTTTGTGGACTTTATGGACCTTTTTTTCGGCTCCGCTGCCCCTGTTAGATGGACGCTTGTTCACAGCGAAAATCCCCCCAGACCTCCAGCTGCATTTGAGACATCAAAAAAGTGCTCCAGAGTGTTGCTCAGCATGAGGGTGAGTAGAAAATTAAGGCATATCATTCTTTGGGTGTAATATTCCTTTAATAAATTATTACACATTACAAGAAAGACCGAAATGATTGCCATGGAGGTAAGCCGTATTAATTCAAGACAAAAAAGAGGAAATAAAATGAAAATGTGCAGTTTTGTTGCCTTTGGGCAGGGCTTCATGGACAGGTCCCTCTGTGACAAACCACAACAAACCAACGTGGGAGCTGACGTTCGTGACGTCATGCGTAAACCCGGAAATACAGCATCAACAACAACCGGAGCTTTGGCTTTCCCTGACATCTAACTGTTTATCGAACAGGTAACTTTACCTTTAAGCTACTTATAACTGCCTTACCCAGGATGTGACACCATTACACAGAGATATGAGACTTTGTGCATTTGTTGGCTGTAATAGAAGAAAACTGGGCCGACAGAAGCGGAGCTAACATTAGCTGTAAAGCACATTACAGCGGAGAACCTCCTGGATGATATACATGTTCAGTTAATTCATCTGAGTGTGGCCTTTCTAAGCCATACATGTGCCATTATTTTGGTTGATCTTTATCTCAGAAACATTGGTGTTTTAATGTCATACAGGTTAAAGTAACCTTATCTAGATAATTAGAGCTAAGCGGTGTTCGTCCAAAGAGTGACCGTTTTTACTGGAGGTGGTCAGCCGACAGCATCTGAGGCTGTCCTACTGAGGATAGATGTTGATGGTATTGTTAGTTTTTATTTTCATTACTAATAACAATACCAAAAGTCCTGTAGGCCTCAAATCTCTCGATCAAATAACCCGAGGAGCTACTTTCTCAACACGTTTTGTACGGTCACTTCGTAACTATGACAGTGACTGAGAGTCATCAGTCAGCACGGTTACTAAATAAACCATCACACCAGCTGTTACCAATATCCCAAAGAGAAGAGATGAAGTATGTATACTTCAATATTCTGCTCTCTTTACCCACCGATAAAGCTGATTAAGCTTCACAGTGAAAGGGGGTATAGAAGTTATCAGACTTCTTATAATTTATATTCCAAGGCACTTAATTCACATTGAAGACCATTTATATCCTAAGACACTTGATAAGCAATTTCTCCATCAGTACCAGGGCTGAACAATTAGTTGCAAATTAGATTAAATCACAATATGGCTTGTTGCAATTTTCAAATCACAGACAGTGCAATATTTTTAACCCAAAATGTGTTGAACATTTTGGCATTGTGATGTAGTTTCTTGCAATTTCATGCCTATTTTAACCCTTTTTAACCCAGTTTTTACAACTTTATGCCTATCTTGCTCCCATTCATCTTTTTTTTTGGCCACTGTCAGACCATGTTTGGAATTTTTACATGTTTTTGAAATATAATCCCAATTTTGCTGCTAAAATCAATTTTCCTTATTCACTTTTGAATGTCTTTGGCTTTTTTTCTACAATTTCATACCTATTTTGCTTCTGTTCTTCACTTCTCCACTTTTTCTCAAAACTTTTATCCTTAGATTGATTTAATGTCATATTGGTTAAACTATAAAATGATCTACTGCTTATGTTTGTTTAGGAATACGTAAGATGAGGAACATTAAAACAATCGCAGAGTAAATTGCAATTTTGGGGAAAAATATGGCAATTATATTATTTTCTCAAATCGTTCAGCCTTAATCAGTACTTAGTGTAAAATCCTGTTATAGCATCAGCAGAGCATTTGTTCCATCTACCTCATGTTATGTTTTCAGCTGTTTATATTTTCCAGGCACAACATCTCAGCGGACACAATGGCCTCAGACTGGCTGGGTAGTGTTGTGTCTATCAACTGCGGGCTGGCTTTGGGAGTTTATCAGGGAGAGGTGTCAGCAGTTGATCATGCAAGCCAGACAATCTCGCTGAGACAACCGTATCATAATGGAGTCAGATGTCCTGTTCCTGAGGTCATTTTCAGGTGAGTCTGACAGGTACGACCAGATCCTCCTGTTCAAATGCCACCAGATTTTTGAATAACTTTTAAGCCAATATGCTGAGAAAAAAATGTCGTCCCCTTGTAAAAAAAGGAAAAGGAACCAAGTTTTTAGGACAGCTTTTTGCAAAATGACAGTTTTAATAGGCTCCAGCCTGACCCTCAACCTCCAGTAGGACTGCAGCTATCGATTCTTTTTGTATTCGATTACTCTATCAAATTTTTTGTCAATTAATCGAGTAATCGGATAACGGTTACATTGCGCTCACTGCTATTTTTTTTACTTTGAATCACTACACATTATTATTATTGGTAGCACACAAAACAGAAAAGCCAGGTCACTTAAATTAACAACTTATTTTTCTTATTTTGAACATTCTGAGCAGAAATGGGATCTCAAAATCAAAATCTATACTTTTATTTTTACTCTGGGACATATCTTGCTTTTTCATTCTTTTTTTTAAGTTTGGTTATTTTTATTTTATTTGTATACATGCTTGTCTCTTTTTGCTAAATTATTGCCTTTACTACTGTACCATACTGATGATCTTATTTTGCTTACTTTATTTCTAGGACCAAATAATATCATACTTAGATACTAAGATAATTTAACTAGCTAATGTACATTTCTATAACATATGAAAGCATTCCCTACACCTGCTTCCTCTACTCACTGTCAGTGTTTCCTCTTCTACTCTCTGCAATCAAATTAAATGGAAAGTTATTGGATGTGAAAAGTATGTGAACAAAATACACGATTCTGGGCAAGTAGCCTCCGCATTGATTTACGTTCTGAACCAGCCTTTACACGGAGCCATAATCAAAGTAGGTTATTTACTAGCCCATATCTCAGTTATTGATCACATTAGCTGCTTCTGTTGATGTATCATGAGTGTCATCCTGTTGTGTCGCTCTGACGCACAGACCGGATGTTTACTGTTGACGTGCTGCAGCATTGACGATGTGCTATCACGCTAAGCTACGTGCTAAGCTAACTCCGTTTGACATCAGACACACTGCACTGTGTTTTCTTTTCGTCCCTTCTTGTAGTGACCACACACTTGGGACACTCTCTGCCATTTCTTCTGTGGACTCTCTCCTTTCTGTCCCTCTCTTTTCTCTTCCTTCATGATTTTACAAGCCGCGCAGCAGTGGAGGTAGCAGGCGCGTTGTGCCACAGAAATGACCATCCGTGTCAAACACCGGCACACAATTTGCCCCGAGGATATTTTGTAATCAAATAATCGGAATTATCCGAGGAATTGTTTCAGCTCTACTCTTAGCTCTGTCTAAGGATATTTCTGTGTTTTTCTCATAGTGCCATGGACATCAAGGAGTTAAAGTTCGTAGATATCCAGAATCCCTCCAACAAGCCGAGCTCTGTCCAGGAAGCTAAAACAGAAGCCAGCTTCATAACATCAGGACGGCTCACTCAGATCAACAGAGCCTCTCAGCCTCATGTCACAAGCAGCTCTGCTCCCATCACCATCCTGCGCAGAGGTATGTTCATGTCTGACCCGCTGCTAAGCTGCCTCACAGCTCAGTCCTCTTTAAATCTGCTCTAGCAAACAAGAGGTACAAGTTAGAACTTTTAAGTCCAATAAATGGCACTTAAAAATTATCCACCAAACTTGTTGATGTATTTTGATTTTGTTTACCAAAAACACATTTATCTTAATTTAAGTTACAATTACCGAAAATAGTCCATGTAATACAGCATTTTGTAAACCCTTCTTTTTGAGTATAGATTACATGTTTTAGCATCAGTCAGTGCTAAACCATGTTTATTTGCTTCATGAGACACCTCTATTATAAAAAGTGTAGGGTTAAGACTTTATGGTGGATAACTGCTGTTAAAAAGTCACACCATCCCCTGACAACGCCATTTCAGTGTGTTTCACAGCTTGCTGTTTCGCAGAGATGCTGCTGCTTGCATTACTTTAAAGGTGCTATGAGGAGAATCTATTACCGGTGACATCAAGACTCTGCTACCCATGAGCACGCGCGGCGACTGTCGTAATGCTGCGTTCCAGTAACCTCAGAACTGGGAGTGACATCATCTCCGACTTATCGGCATTCCAGTTGAAAACAGGCCGATCTACCAGGCTATTGTTAGCTGTTGTTAGCACGCCCTGTGTTGTTGTATGAAGAATGTGATTATCACTATGGCAGCATTTTTGTAAATTTAAGTCTAACAATACTATGTATACAGCTGATCTAGAGCGACACACCCCAGTCAGAAGTGCAAATAAATGGATTATTACAGGAGCTAAATAACTGTTCACACTGGGGGCATCCATCTTCCATTGTCAACTCAGGGGTGGTGAGGTTTCACCGAGTTCCCAGTAGGAAATTCTGACTTCAGGGGACGTTCCAGTTGGAGTTTCCTACTTGGAACCTGAAATTCCTACTTCTGACTACAACTGGAACGCACCAAAAGACGTGACCCAAGCCAAAGCGTGTGTTTGTTGTGATGCTAATGAATGCAGCTCAGACCTTCCTCAGAACTCTGCATTGCTTTACAACTTCTTTTTTCAACAACTTACAGGATGCAAAGCCACGAGGTAATGTATCTCTTTCTAGTTACGTGGCGTAACTGGAGCGTTAAAACTTAGTATCGTAGTTTTGTAGCCGGCTGTCTGACCCGACCACTTAGCTAAGGAATAACATTTATAGATAAACTATTTTGATGCTATAAAACTCATCTTAAAGTGTATATTTCAATCAGGCATATATCTAAAAGTGAGACTTTTTTGTGATTACTTAGAAACTCCTCATAGCATCTTTAAGTACTAATCTTATTCCAAGATGTAAGCAGAGGCAAGCTAACACTACCCATTGACTCCCAGTGTTTGAGCTAAGCTAGTTAGCTATGCCTATCTCTTCCTTGTTACTACATGCAAAGTTGAAAGAATGGTGGGGATTGTGGAGTGAGGCAAGACACGAAAACAAAACAATATGTTGGCGAAAGTTTAATAAAACGCCACTGACAGGCTCTTCTGCAAAAGCTCATAGACAGTTTGACGTTGGTTTTATTTTTCGGAAAGCCCAGTTTATTTAAAGCCTTTGCTTATTCACTGTGAAGCAGCATATCATAGTTTACACAACATAACAGACACCAAAGAGTGGGAGTCATGTGCTGTATGACAGGAATTTACCACAGCCATGTCCACACTGTGTTCCACTATTGAGAAATAGAAAAATGATATTGCTTATAGCCTTAGGGACATGTGCCGCACAACAAAATGTGTGAGCAAATACCTGACTCACTCTTTAAAAGGTTTCCAAAAAGTATTGACTCAGCACGGGCAGAAAGTGCAAAGTCATTTAACGTCACAGTTATTGACAAATCGTTGTTTTTTTTAGCATACAAGAGGAAGAAAGTCCATCTTCTCTGCTATCAAATTATTATAAACATGTCAAAGGACAAAGCTGCTTCGCACGCAACATGTCACCGAATAACCAAAACTGAAGGTCACAGAGAGTTTACATCATTTAAGAGTTTGTAGTCAGCTTCTATTGTCATGAAAAAACAACAGTTCATGAGTGAGTACTTTTTCATTGACTGTCATCCTCAAAGCCTTAAAAGATACGATGGTGATTACAGTTTTCATATAGTTTAATTACTGATGAAATCTAAAAAGAAGTTGGTCAAATTACAATAAGTAGTGTCTTCCAAGGTGATTGTTTCTGGCTTATATCAGAGTAAAGGCTGTTAAAGATTTTAATACTCATTTTAGTGACCTTTGTATTAAAAAAACTATTGTTTTGTTCATTGTATGAAAGAGCTGTACCGTTAGATCTGGAACATTAGATCTCCAATCAGATTTCTTAACCAAAAGGCTCTGGACTTGAGAGAGACAGAGCACTGTTCATATAGTGGTCACGAAAATTTGCAAACAATTTTGTGCAATTAGACACCATGAAGTGCAGTTTTGGGTAATTAGGCAACATCTGATAAATAATTTGATGTCTAAGATTAGAACATGGATGAAATGGTGATCTGACAGCAAAATCAAGTGAGTTATTTTACCAATTACCATCCATCCATCCTTTAACAAGACATCCATCCATCCATCCATCCATCCATCCATTCATTCATCCATCCATCCATCTGTCCATCAATCCATCATCTGTCCATCCATTCGACCATCCATCTACCCATCCATCTATCTATCCATCTATCCATCCATCTATCTATCCATCTATCCATCTGTCCATCTGGCCATTCATCCATCCATCCATCTATCCATCCATCTGTCTATCCATCTATCCATCTGTCCATCTGGCCATTCATTCATCCATCCATCCATCCATCCATCCATCCATCCATCTATCTATCCATCTATCCATCCATCTGTCTATCCATCTATCCATCTGGCCATCTGGCCATTCATCCATCCATCCATCCATCCATCCATCCATCCATCCATCCATCTATCCATCCATCTGTCCATCCAACTATTCATCTGTCCATCTGGCCATTCATCCATCCATCCATCCATCCATCTATTCATCTATCCGTTCATCTGTCCATCCATCTATCCATCTGTCCATCCATCCATCTAGTTACCCATAAAGTCATCCATCCATCAAAATCACCATCCATCTAAAAAAACATTCATTCATCCAAAAACATGTCAGTTGATCAACCATCCATCTATTCATACTTCTACACCTTCACCCATCTATCCATCTGTCCATCCATCCATCCATCCATCCATCCATCCATCCATCCATCTGTCCATCCATCCATCCATCCATCCATGCATCTAGTAACCCACAAAGTCATCCATCCACCAAAATCACCATCCATCTAAAAACATTAATTCAAACAAAAACATGTCAGTTGATCAACCATCCATCTATTCATACTTCCATACCTTCACCCATCCATCCATCCATCCATCCATCCATCCATTCATCCATCTATCCCTCCATTCATCCATCCATCTAGTAACCCACAAAGTCATCCATCTAAAAAAATTCATCCAAACCAAAAAGATGTCAGTTGATCAACCATCCATCTTTTCATACTTCCGCATCTTCACCCATCCATCCATCTATCTGTCTATCCATCCATTCACCTGTCCATCCCTCCATTCATCTGTCCATCCCTCCATCCATCCATCCATTCATGCATCCATCCATCCATCCATCCATCCATCCATCTACTAACCCACAGAGTCATCCATCCAACAAAATCGCCATCCATCTAAAAAAAACATTCATCCAAACAAAAACATGTCAGTTGATCAACCGTCCATCTATCCATACTTCACCCATCTGTCCATCCATCCATCCATCCATCCATCCATCCATCCGTCATCCAACATACAACTTGTCCATCTAAAAACCCTTACATCCACCCAATAGTTGTTCAGTTGTTAATGATGTTTTTAACAACCCACTGCAGTTATTCGCGTTGTTTGTTAATAACCTCCTGTATCATATTGAAGCTTACTTCTTTAATCATTAAACTCCAGTCTGTTCTCATGGGGCCTTGTTCTGAGCTCTTGACTCAAAATCTGCAGTCTGGAAAAGAAGCAGAGACAGCATAGCAGGAATACTTAACAATATCATGTAATCAAACTCAGTGCACCCAGCCAAAACATTCTGCCTTTGTCAAGCTTATATTTTTGTTTATATTAGAAGTCTGTCAGTTTAGGAGAGGCTAGAATGACATCTGTAGTATCCTGGGGTATGAAGCCATTGAGTAGTTAATCAACATAATGTCTAATGTGTTGCATTCACACATGCATTAACTTACCAGGTAGGACCCTCTTTTGCCTTCAGAGCTGATGTGATTCTTAGTGGCATAGATTCAACAATGTGCTGGACACATTCTTCAGAGATTTTGGTGTTAAATGGCATGATAGCACCACATAGTTGACTGCACATCCATGATGCAAGTCTCCTGTTTCACCACATTGCAAAGGTGCTCTGTTAGGTGAGATCTGGTGACTGTGGAGAACCGGAGAACATCAAACTCATAGTATTGTTTGAAACACCAGTTTGAGATGACCTTGTGGTATATTAAATCATACTGCTGGAAGTAGCCATCAGAGGAAAGGTACACTGTGGTCATATAGTGATGAACAGTTATTAAGCTCAGGCAGGCTGTCCTCAGGTGGCCCTAAGAGGCCAAATGTGCACCAAGAAGATATCCTCTACTCCATTCCACCCCCAGCAGCCTGAACAGCTGATAAAGGGCAGGAAGGACCCATTTGACCCTACCACCTGAATCTGACAGCAGAAATTGAGACTCATCAGACCAGATAAGATTATTCCAATAATCTTGGGCCAATTTTGGTGGACCAGAGATCTGCTGCTCACTGGAAATATTCTCTTTTGTGGACCATCCCCTGCAAACCCTTGTAGATGTATCCAAGTAGATAAGCAGTCTCTGAATACTCAGACTAATACTCAGAGTCAAGTAAATCACCTTTCTTTGCATTCTGATGCTAAGTTTGAACTTTAACGGGTGGCCTTGACCATTTTATTATACTATACTATATTAAATTAGACTAGTTTGGGGTGCTGGTTTGGCGTAGTGGTTAGCACCCCATGTAAATGCTTCTGCCGGTCCAGGTTCCAATCCCGCCTGTGACCAGTTTGCAGAGTGTCTTCCCCTACTCTCTCACCCCCTTTCACAAGCCTATCCACTGTCTCTCTCCTATCAATAAAGGCACAAATGCCCAAAAATATACATTTAAAAAAATATTAGACTAGTTTAGATTATATTATATTCGATTCATTTTGATTTGACTACATTATACTTGATTTGATTAGATTCGATTAAATAGAATATTATTAATCCCTTGGGAAGACTACCTTAGGGAAATGAAGATTCCAGCAGCATAGCAAGCACACAGGGTGAGAAAACACACAGATATCACAAATTAAAAAAAAAGTTCAAACAATTTGCAATTATAGATAAGAAAAACAAAATAAAGATGTGCTACTGCTCCTTCCCGTCCTCTGTCCTCCCGTTACCCTCCTCCTCCCCGAGTGAGGAGTTGCACAGTCTGATGGCCTAAGGGACAAAACACTACATTCAGAACAGGTCTGTTGAGCTGCTGTAGCTGCATCTGTCCACACTTTAGCTGCTTTACAGTTGGTTTGACCCTTTTTGAAAGCTTGATATAAGTAGACATGAGAAGCAGGGAGATTAGATTAGATTAGATTAAGGATGCACCTAATATTCGGTGGACGAATATATTCGGCCGAATAATGCAAAAAAGCTATATTCAGCCTTCGGTGGAGTGAGGTAATAGCGAAGCTGAATAGTACCGTGTGACGCTATGACGAAATCGACTACGTCATTGCATGTGACTGTGGCTAAGCAGGCTGTCACTTTTCCTAAAAATCAAACTCAATCATGCACCCAATTGAAAATATTAGATCCCCCCCCCCCCTTTGGATGAATAGCCGACGGCTGAGCCCACAAATAAGTGGAGGACAAGTGACTAAACTGTTTGTCACAGAACACAGGGCCTGGTCTTTGATTTTAAGTTTGCCATCAACGGTGTAGAACCAAAAATACTTCCACACAGCTCTCCTCAGAACATTCGGAGCTGTTAATGTCCGCTCGGAGTTTAAACTCTTTGTTTACTGAGGTCAAGAGAGCACCGGATGTGTCTAACGGTCAAGCTGCGCTCACAGTGCCCTCTGTTGGACTGACTGGTTCACTGCTCCAGACCTGATGTGTCGCCACACTCAATATTTTACATTCAAATATTTATTTACTATTCAGTTCCGGATTTTTATTCCCATATTCGATCGGTTATTCAAATATCAAATATAAAGTGACAGCCTTAAAGCAGAGTTGTGTCAAAAGGACAATTATTTATTTGTTGGTATTATTGGTTTATATCCACTTCAATGCACTTTAGTACTTTTTTAATACAAGTTTTGTTTTGTTTGAAGGGTTAATTTGAATGAAAAACTTTGTTGGGCTTTTTTTGAAAATCAAAAGCTACTGCAATATTTAAAAAATGTCATAATATTCAATAAACAATTACTTTCTTTTAAAAACATGTCTAAAAATGTACTCTAAGCTATTAATGCACTATTAAAAAATATAGTGAACTACTTTGCCTCCACATTGGATATTCGGTATTCGGCCAAGTGTTTATATTTTATTCGGCTTCAGCCACAAATTTTCATTTCGGTGCATCCCTAGATTATATAGAAGTTTATTTGTCCCTTTCGAAGACTCTCTCAGGAAAATTAAGATTCCAGTAGTACCATATTTACAGCAGATATAACTAGAAATTTAAATAAAAATAGAAATATGGCTACCAGCTGGCCACTGCTCCTTTCTGTCTTCAGTCTTCCTGTTAGTCTTCCTCCCCCCTAGTGAGGAGTTGTACAGTCTGATGGCCTTCGGAACAAAATAGTTTCCATAATGTCCAATCTACATTATAATGACCATGTCCACATGTGAAAATGTGTTGAGTTGCTGCCATGTCATTGGCCGATCAGGTTTATGCACCAATGAGCAGTCAAGCACATGTGCCTAATGTAATACCCCGTGAGTTCTTTGCTCTATGATTTCTTTATCTTCCTCTATCCTGCAGAAAACCCTGAAATTTCCAGAACTTAACTGCATACGTGAAAAAGGCTTTTTTGTTTATGGTCAGCACTGGACTTCTGTTCCTCCCTTGAAGCTCTGAAGATATTTGTGTGCTCAAATGAGTAATCTGACTTATTGAAAATCATTTCACACTATAGTGTTTTGTTTTTGTATATTTTTGGGCTTATTATACCTGTCGTCATTCGAATTTTTCCTGAAGAGCAGAAGAATAGCAGTGGTTTGTAGTGCAAAGTCAACCAAACCCATGGATTAGAGTAACTTTTTTTTACTTTTTACTCTTTTTTTTTTTTACTAACAACATGGACTTAATATATGAATTTATTGTTAAAGTCATTGAGATATACTTAATCATACAGGCTAGGGCAGTCTGTGGCTTATCTGTTGTATACCATGGCTGCAGAATTCTGTTCAAACCTATGAAATAACAAATTATGAAAAGTCCAGATATGAAAGCTGTGATTTTGAGATAAGTGGAGAGGATAAGTCAGCAGTAACTTTGCTCGGAAATGTTTTTGTTAATAGAACTATGCCAACATCAGGAAACCACAGACTGTAATTAATGTCAGCAGTATAAATGGATGTAAGGGGGTAAGCAGAGGCTTTTATTTACAGCAGGCCCTCATAATCTAGTCATAACCACCCCAGATTGTTTACAAAACAGGAAAATTGTTCCTGTGAAACATACTGAAAAAATAAAGACTTAAAGGAAGAAAAAATAGCTAAAGTAAACGCTAGAATACAGTAAAACCATTCTGAAAAGATTAAAAGCTACAGTGCACTGTAGACGTTTTAAGAATAATTAATGAGAACATCCAGTCAAGTAATATTTTTCTGTTATGACTATAATTATTTGTAATTAAAGATAGATATATCCAAACCTTCTTTAAAACACATGAAACTTTCTTCAGAATTGCAGACTTTTGTTGAACAGAGCATAGAAACTTAAGACTTTTACACCTTGAATTATTTAGACTCTGGAAAGCAGAAAAATTCAGTCCTAAATCAGAGATGGGGGTGTTTGTACAATTGTACTTTATCATCCTATGTGATGCTCAGACCTGATCATGGCTCAATTTCTTGTCTGTGGAGTTTTACCAAAATCCCAGTCCTTAACAAGGGTGATGTTACGGGGGTTTAACCCTGTAAGGCCCAAGACCGTAGACCATAGCCAGAAAATTCTAATTTTTTGGAGATTACATTTTTATTTGTCCATAAAATTCAACATATAGATTTTTCGTATCTCATTTGATACATTAGACATTTTGGCAACTGATAATCCATTTGAGGACATTTTTATCATTTATCTGATTGTATTCAGATGTCTTTTTTTTGTAATTTGTTGATCATATTGAGTAGATAGAGGTATTATAAAAGTATGAAGCAAATATGATACAATTGGCGTTATAGGGTTAAGCAATCTCTTTACAGAGAAAACATTCACAACCCTGTAGTTTGATTGAAACAGTGCTGACTAGGGATGGCAGTACGTGACGAAATGCATGGAGTTTGAAAAAAATTGATCGCGAAATAAAGACGTCATATCCGGTAACAGCGCATGTGACCAGAAGTGACAACAACAAACATTAGCACCAACTACCTTGCCTCCAAAAAGCCGAAGAATGGAGTCGAATGAGGTTGAAATTGAGGACGCTCTGCCTGGATACAAGTCATCTGTCTGGCAGTATTTTGGCTTTCTCATTAAAAAAGACGAAGACGACGAAAACGAGCCTACTGCTTGTTAGCATACACTCTCTCTAACCTCTCTAGGGTTAGAGAGAGTGTTGTTGCTTGTGTTTGGCCTCTTAGGCCTTGTGTTTTCCTGTGTGTAACTCAAACAAAAATAAATAAGTTACAATTACACAGTAATATTTTTTCTTTTTTACTTTTTTGATATTGTATCGTGACGTATCATATCATGACCCGGGCATATCGAGGTGCAGCGTATCGTGCGTCCCATCCTTAGTTCTGACATTGCTGCCAAATCTACAAGTTCAAGCGCACAAAAATGCAGTTTTTACCCTTCAAATAAAAGAACCATGGATATCAGACTTTTCAGAGGCTTGAGCTTCTCAAGGCTGATAAAGTCTGACAGATAAATGCTGTTTGAATACTTTGGATTGGGTTGTATGAGGAACTTCTTAATAGTCAGTCAAGTCCCAGCCATGATTATAAGGCAACTTTTTTGTTGACTTGTGGCTTTTTTTCAAGTTCATGTGTAGGTCCTTGACTACACCCAGATTTCTGGACTTGGTACTGTTTTATGATTAAAGTGATGACATGTCAACTTTTAGTCAATTTTATTTGGGTCCAAAACATCACTTGTGGATTTCCTTTTTGTTCAATAGTGAACAAAGGAGGCAGTTTTTGTTCAAATAACTTATTTTATTGTTTTTTTATAGGCGTATTTATAACAATACGAACAACCAGAGCCAGTAGAAGCTGTTGATGTTTAGCAGAAGAGCCTGAGTGGAGAATTTTTGGAAATCCACTTGTGTTTTTGGAATGCTCAGAAGAAAAAAATCTACTAGTATTATCAATGATGGTCTTTCCTTTTTTGGTTGCACCAGGTTTTGTTCCAATTTGTGCCCGAAAATTGAGTTTTTTTGTTTTGTTTATGTTTTCCGTTTACACAAGAATGGCGCCCGAATCTGCAAACTTTTGAAACCAGAGTCCAGAGTGAAAAGTGTTGAACATATTTTCATGTAAAAGTTGAGCATGCACTAGGGCTGGGATGATTCACTTTTCTCCCGATTCGATTTTTTACAATTTTTTAGGTGCCGATTCGAATGAAATTGCGATTCTATGATATTGCTGATTTTTGCAATCTTTACTTAGCTTTTTTAACCCCAGTGAAAAAGATGAACAATGATGATGCCTACAGACTATATCAGGAAAAATACACATCACATGTGAGCCTGTTTTTAGGATTTATTCAGCAATATATTTTAACCAGCTGTTTATACTCTCTCTTCAAAAGACTGAAATGCACTTAAAAGTGGCTTATTAACCCTTTAAGCATATTTTTTAAGAAAATATTCAATTTTGCTATCAAGTTTTGAAAAGACTTTAGCTTCAAAGTGGTTAGTTACCCAGCCATCATCATCACTGTAATTTACGAGCCAAGCATGAACGCCTCTGCTGCCTTCACTGTGCTTTTTACCCCCAGCTTCTCCCTCGTCTGACCAGAGCTCCAAGGTCTTTCTCATTCCCGCTAACACCGTCACTTTTCGCGGTGTTTTGAGCTTCCCTGCATCCCAGACCACGTCCCCTCCTCGGCACTCGCCGATGACCACCCCGGCCTCGGAGAGGCAAAGCATCAGCCTCGGTATGTGCTGCTTCGGGACTGTAATGGCGCGCAAACTCTTTGAATAGAAACCTGTCATCTGTCCACTATCTGCTGGTGAAAAGTAGTAACACTATTCAGCACTATTTTAACAGCTATGGCCTGTTTTATCCGGCAATGTTGCATGCCGCAATTTTGCGACTTCAGCGCCTAAAGAGTTTGGGAGGGGGGGGTCGATTTTTGAACAAAAAAATGGATTTAAAAATCGTCAGACAAAAAAATCCTGATGCTTATGTGAATCGATTTTTTTCTCCCACTCCTAGCATGCACCCAGGAACAACAGCTACGGCCGCTACTGAACAGCATGTGTGCTGCTTATTGTGCTGATTTTGTTATCCCTCCTCAACAAAATGTGGATTTGCTGCAGTGATACTCAGACCGGCAGAGACTTATTTGTTGTGCCATTTAACTGAAAAGTTTGTGTTAGTGCACAGACGCATATTGTAACACTGCTTGTTCACTACAAACCTACATCAGCAACCACTGGGCTGGCATGCAGGCTGCCACGTTTTCAGTCATTCTTCAGTCATTTTCACACCATCTCCGTGTGGATGTGGAGCACTTTTGAATAGGGATGTGTACCGTGGACCGGTACTTTCATGTACCAGTCCCTAATTGGGTCGGTACCCGAACACTGTTAAGAATCTGGAAAAACGGTACTGTTATCGGTACTTAAACATCTCTTCAACTGTCACGTAGTTATGACACTACCGCCGTCCGGCTCAAGCATGTTGGTGAGGGCTAAGCGCTCAAAGGTTTGGGCTCACATTAGCAAAGTTAATGAAAACTCGGTCCGATGCAATCTTTGTCAGAGAGAAGTTGCGTCCAAGGGGGGAAATACTAGCAACATCACCAAACACTTGAAGCGCGCACATAGTATAAAGCTAAAGGAGTACAGGCTGTTTGATTGCTATAGCAACAGGAGTAGAGTTAGCAGCCTGGCTAACACTAAAGACTGCAGCACCGACAGAGACAGACTCTATTATCCTCCCCTTCAGTAAAGACCCTGCAGAAAACAACACAGTCACACAGGGTTAAACTCTTGACGAAGCACCGCTGCACTTGGCCGTACAACTTGGATGAAAAGCAGACGGCACAGCTCTCTTCAGATGAATCAGAGCTCGGAGCGAAAACTCTTCGTTTACTGAGGTCAAGAGAGCACCGGATGTGACTGACGGTCAAGCTGCGCTCACAGCGTCCTCTGTTGGATGAAACGGTCCACTGCTCCAGGCGCCCTGATGTGCTGCTACACTCAATATTTTACATTTGAATGTTTATTTACTATTCGGTTACAGATATTTATCCCCATATTCGAACAGTTATTCGGTGAGAGCCCTAGTAGTCATCATTACAGCATTAATTTTAGCCCCACAGATATATGGGTCTGTCTGTACATGCAGTCTGTTGGGTGGCATGAAGGGGTTTTGCCATCTCCTTAGCTTTCTTTTTGCCTCTGAGAAGCATTTGTAATGTATTACCTCTATTCTGTTGAAGCTTTATTATTACATTGTGGTAATAAAAAAATGGTTGAATCTTTTGATATCTTGTAAAGTCTTTATTTTTTACACAAAATTACGTGTTGTAGTATCGATAAGAGTATCGATACCGATAAGGAGTATCGGTATCTGTATCGGTATCGATAAAATCATAACGATATACATCCCCACTTTTGAAAATTAAAAGGTAAAACCTTTCTGTTTATGGTGACAGCATTGTCGTGTAAATGAGGCCTTAACTCGATAAAATGTCCCGGCCTGAGCTTTGAGATACTTGCCTCTTTATCTAGAATGCAGGTGTTGGAAATCTTCCAGACTCTATAACCCATAATTTCCATTGTAGCTTGGCTCTAATGGCTGCCAACATTCATTAAGTAGTGCAGAGATGGCTGAAGTACTTCTTCAGTCACATGTCTGAGCAGTGCCCGGACGCACGTTGATACAGAGAAGCACATCCACATCCCAAGCTGTGCCTGTGGTTGTAAAAAAAAAAAGGAAAGAGCATGTTACTCAACCTTCCTGATTAGATAAATGTTAAAAATGGCATTTCCTCTTGTCAACATCCACTCAGCAGGAAGTCTGACTGCTCGATGGCTCTGTGGCCTCAGCAGGAATCAGTGAAGTCTGTTCACTTTCACACTGAGGATCTGAGAACAATGGAGAAGTCAAAGGTCAACAGAGTTGGCAAATGGACACTGAGTAATAATCTTTAGCCTCGTTGTAAATTTGACCTCTAAGTCACTGTTTTTCTCCTCTGAGGAAGATGAAGCTTAAAAAAATAAATAGAAACTTGCTTCTCTTTTGTTTCTTTTAGAGGAAGGAAAATCAGCGATGAAGACAAATGTTTAAAAATAAAATTAACTGGGCTAAAATAATCTTTGTTCACAGTCTCAATTGTTAACAGTTTCACTCTTTTCAAAGCCACAGTAATGAAACAATATCATCTCAGAAATTTTAACACTTGGTCATATAAAAAAGTGCACTGGTATATTAAGGCTAAACTAGAAAAAGAGAGAAAATATATGTGTAAAAATAGATACATGTATTTTTTCTAAATTCAGAATTTTAAAAAAATCAAGATTTTTAAATTGAAATTCACAAGAAACAAACCTTAACATTTTCAAGTTCATAAAGACAAAAATAGTAGCATGAGACCCGACTTATGAAATGATATGTTTTTGTTTTCAATTTTTTTTATAGCTATAAATATATAAATGTTTGTTTGCAGTAACATCTCATGAGATCTTGTTCAGTAGAAAGCAACGCTAAACGCTGATCACACCAGACTAGCAGGGTTGATACCACAGGCTGCTTCTCAGCACATCCAAAGAAGAAAAAACTACCCAAGTTAAAAGATCCATCTTTGGATTTTATGAATAGATTATGAACCAGTTAAAGGGAAATCAATTAAATCGATTTTTTTAACCCAGCGGTAAAAAATATATGACTCAAAATTTGCCTTTAAATCAGAGTGGTGACTTTCTAATTGACATAAATACTATAACATCTGGGGAAAGAAATGTTACCAGACTGTTTTAGCAAACAAGTCATTTTGCTGGAATTGGCTGATTATACTTAAAAAAAACGTTGCTATTTTAGTTGTTATTGAACTTTCAGATAGTTTGCTTAATGCTGTCTAGTCCCTGTCAGACGGATTCTTGGTTTATTTTGATTTTTGATTAATGTCCTTATGTATGATGTTTAAAGGATAAGTTTGGTTTCTACAGCTTTCACATTGTTTATAGAATGAAGTAGAACAATATACTCACCCAGAAGGCTTTCCTGATCCAAACAGTGCTTCAGGAGATATTTAGATCCAAAATCGAGCGGCGGACATCCGTATAATGGTAGCACACGGGGCATGTATAGCGCCGCTCCTAAAACTGCATTAATCGTCCAAAAACTCATTAGTTTCACCAATATTTCATCATGGTCCGCTCACGCTACTCCTCCATGACAGTCCGGTGTCGCTCCACCCATGTTTTTGTGACTGTGCTGACCTCTGAACTGGAAACTTTGTTTACGTCTGCCGTTCATGTGCAGTACGGCTTCCTCCTTTCGATGAGCTCCTCATCTGTAAACTCTGGCTCGAAACTGTAAGGACACCCATCATATTCAAAGTTCTCCTCCACAACATCTTCATCCAGTAGATGTTCGTCCATTTTGCACAAAACTGGAAGAAGAAAGTTGTTGCGTAGCCGGCGGTCTTCTCCTGAAACAATGAGCTGGACTGCGCATGCACGGAGGCAAACATTCTTCTTCTTCAGTCACAAAAACATGGGTGGCGCGACCCCGGACTGTCTTGGAGGAGTAGTGTGAGCGGACCATGATGAAATATTGGTGAAACTAATGAGCTTTTGGACGATTAATGCAGTTATAGGAGCAGCGCTATACATGCCCCGTGTGCTACCATTATACGGATGTCCGCTGCTCGATTTTGGATCTAAATATCTCCTGAAGCACTGTTTGGATCAGGAAAGCCTTCTGGGTGAGTATATTGTTCTACTTCATTCTATAAACAATGTGAAAGCTGCAGAAACCAAACTTATCCTTTAATCTTTTTCATGTTTCTGTGCTCTTAAACTCGAGTGCTGATGTAGTTTGACATTGAATCTTAATTGCAGTAGTCTCTTATAGTGCAGCGTTCATTTCTTTGTCAGACTGGGAGTTTGTTGGCCCTGCAGCGTCTCCCTGTGTGTTTCTGTTGAGAAGCTGAAGAATGGGACCAAACAGTGTCTCAATGCGCCCCCTCCTCCCCTGAGATTCCCATAGCGTGCTAAAGCCTTGTACCAAAGTTCCTCTTTACAATATGTGTGTGACTAAGATCAATAAACATTCCCCCTCCCTCTCCGTGTCTGCTCCTAAAGAGAAGCCTGTCGTTCGTGCCTCCGTGCCCTCCTGTCCCCTCTTTCTCTCTCTCCCCTTCTCCTCTCCCGTCCTCGCTCCTGCTTAGCACAGGAAACCAGCCCCCCCGCACCCACACCCTTCCCCCTCCCAGACAGGAAGCCATGTTGTCCCAGTGTGCTCGGAAAGGCCAAAGCGATATCAATTGTGGAAGAAATGTTTACCTTTGGAGTTTTTATTTTAATCTCCTGCTCCCAGGCCGGTGGCCAGGGAGCTGATGCCCAAATTTCACAGGGCCAGCGTGCTGATTGGCCTGGGCAGGGCTGCTGCTTTCACACGCAATGCCATGCTCCCAAGAAGCCCCCAGCCACAAAGGAGGGAAAGCAGGGTGGGCCACTGCTTATACAAGATCATGGATGCCACAGATTGTTGCTGAATATCTGCAATTGATCTTTATGGGAGAGTAGGATGGGAGTTTAGAAGCTGCTTTCTTTAATGATGCTTTTAAACGTCTGACTTTAGAAGACCCTAAAAAGACCTCATTAGGAGGGCATTTAAGAAGAGCTGTTACGAAACTCTTCCCACAACCAAGGCTTTAACAGTTAACTAAAACGAAACTAAAAATGAAAACTAAAATTTAAAATACATTGCAGTGAACTCCAACTAATAAAAACTAGAAAAGAAAACAAAAAACTATGAGTAAACTAAAACTGTATCTTGTGTTCACAAAACTAACCAAAATTATAGACAAAATGTCCTTCGTTATCGTTTTTGACAATATTTATTAGCCTTTAGGATTTAAATTAATCCGACACATTTTCCCGAACAATTTTACGACAGTTTTCGGCAGTTGTCAGCGCCGTACGGCACCATCATAGCGACGTACTGGGACGTGCCTGTTTACTGCACTGACTGGCTGTGCTCTGTGCCGCCAAGAATCGGTTGTTGGAACAACTTGGAAGAAATGGCTAAAGTTTGGAGGAGGCGGCAGTGTCCCATTTGGGATTTTTTTGAGTACGACAGTGAGACAAACAAATGAAATTAAAACTGGTGAGATATGTGGAGCGCTTCTTAAGGGGAAAAATCCCACAAACTTAAAGTCCATTTGAGGAGCACCCATAAGGAGGCTTATACAGCCTATGAAAACAAGGAAGCTGAGGGTTTATATTGATGTTTATGTTTTTTATATTAAGTTTATATTATTTTCTTGTGTTTAAGGCAGCAGCCAACAGTACAGTATCAGCACTGACTGAGCAGTGAGCACTATGTTGGACTTGAAAATAAACAGTATTATAAAATACTTACTCTGACCTTTTTGAATCCTGCTCCTGGCAAATAAGGTCTGAAAAAACTAAAACTAAACTAAAAGTAAGCCTTGTTGCAAAAATCAAAACTAAGTAAAAATTAGAATGCCCGCTCTGAAACTAATTAAAACTAAACTATAATGGAAAAAAAAGTCAAAACTAACTAGTACTTAACTATAATGACAAATCCAAAACTATTATAGCCTTGCCCACAACAGCGTGCTTCTTTTGCACAGAGATGAAGTACATGTTGTTGTTGTTGCTAGGGCTGGGTATCGATTCCGATTTTCTGGATCGATTCGATTCACGATACAATAAGATATTTATTCAGTCTGGGCAGGGTTCCCACGTGTCCTGGAAAACCTGGAAAATGATTGCCCAATTTTCCAGTCATGGAAAGCATATGGAAAATGAGAAAAAAACCAAAATGTCCTGGAAAAGCTTAAATTGTCCTGGAAAATGGACAAGTGAAGTAAGAAATGAAGTAAAGATGTTCTTGGTAACTAATGTACACGTGGCCAGAAAATGTGAGTAGGTAAATAATATAAGTTAAGGCATAAGATATAAAAACTCAAAACAGTGGGGACAAAAAGAAATAATAAAAAATTGACAAAATAAAATTTAGGCTAAATTAACAAAAGTAGAGTAAATAAAGATTAAAAAATACGTATAACCATAAATTTATAATATACTCAACAAAAATATAAACGCAACACTTTTGTTTTTGCTCCCATTTTTCATGAGATGGACTAAAGATCTGAAATTCATTCCAGATACACAATATTACCATTTCTTTCAAATGTTGTTCACAAATCTGTCTAAATGTGTGATAGTGAGCACTTCTGCTTTGCTGAGATAATCCATCCCACCTCACAGGTGTGCCACATCAAGATGCTGATCTGACACCATGATTAGTGCACAGGTGTACCTTAGACTGTCCACAATAAAAGGCCACCCTGAAATGTGCATTTTTTTTGCTTTATTGGGGGTCTGGGGACTCAGAACCAGTCAGTATCTGGTGTGACCACCTTTTGCCTCATGCAGTGCAACACATCTTCTTCACATAGAGTTTATCAGATTGTCAATTGTGGCCTGTGGAATGTTGGTCCACTCCTCTTCAATGGCTGTGCGAAGTTGCTGGATATATTGGGAACTGGTACACGCTGTTGTGCGTGAGCATTTGCCCACTCAAGTCTGTTACGGCGACGATCTGGAGTCAGGTTAAGACCCCGATGAGGATGACGAGCATGCAGTTGAGCTTCCCTGAGATGGTTTCTGACAGTTTGTGCAGAAATTCTTTGGTTATGCAAACCAATTGTTTCAGCAGCTGTCTGAGTGGCTGGTCTCAGACGATCTTGGAGGTGAACCTGCTGGATGTGGAAGTCCTGGGCTGGTGTGGTTACACGTGGTCTGCGGTTGTGAGGCCGGTTGGATGTACTGCCATATTCTCTGAAACGCCTTTGGAGACGGCTCATGGTGGAGAAATGAACATTCAATGCACGAGCAACAGATCTGGTTGACATTCCTGCTGTCAGCATGCCAGTTGCACGCTCCCTCGATGCTTGCGACATCTGTGGCATTTTGCTGTGAGACAAAACTGCACATTTCAGAGTGGCCTTTTATTGTGGACAGTCTAAGGCACACCTGTGCACTAATCGTGATGTCAGATCAGCATCTTGATGTGGCACACCTGTGAGGTGGGATGGATTATCTCTGCAAAGCAGAAGTGCTCACTATCAAACATTTAGACAGATTTGTGAACAACATTTGAAAGAAATGGTAATATTGTGTATCTGGAATGAATTTTAGATCTTTGAGTCCATCTCATGAAAAATGGGAGCAAAAACAAAAGTGTTGCGTTTATATTTTTGTTGAGTGTAGTAAGACACATAAAAGCCAGACTAAACAGATAGCCAACAGACAATGTTCATGTTGGAGAGTTAGAAACAAATAAATTCTAAGATTAATATGAACAATATCTCGAGATATTGTTCATCATTGGTCAAATGATGAACAACAAATGCTATTGTTCAAACATTGTCTTTGGCATATTCAGCTGCACTTCACTGTACTACAATGTTTTATTTTATTTTTATGGTCCTGTGTTGTTTTAATTTACCATCCTTTTAATATTTCTGAGGCACTTGTCTTGTAAAAGGTGCAGTACTAAAATCACTGATGCACTGACCAAAAGCATTGTAACAAACTTTAAAGTCTTTTTTAGAATTCAGTGTGGGAGTTTAAGGCCTGCTGTTGCACCTCTGCTGGTTTGTTTGTACTAAGTCAGTGCCGTTCACACTCTCTCTCTCTCTGCTTGTTATGCATGAACCTGTTTGACTTGGAGCTCTGCCCACTTCATTCAGATTTTTCAATCATAGCATGACAAAACACTTCCTTGTAAACAAAGGCTGTGTTCACTGCAGGTAATTAGCTTTTACAGCTGTTCACACAGATAAACACACAAACTAAATCTCCTTTAACTCCAGCAAGATGCACCAGTATTTATGTTTTTATTACCGTATGATGGATACATGTCTCATATTTCACAGTATATTTATTAAGAAGTACAGATGGAAGGTTTTTTAACCACTAAATTGGTACAAATACATTTGAGGTAGCTGAAAGCAAACTTGAGAGCCTCGTGAGAAAACAAAACCAGAAATGGCTCTTTCTCTCAACATCACACTTCCTCTGCACTCACACTTTTTCAGTGTGTTAGCAACAGCTGCTTGTTTTATGATAATATTGCAATTTAATGTGGGGCCTGAATTGCAGAATTTTTTTGTAAGACCAAAAAATGTGTCTTAAGTTTTATACTAATTTTTTCTGAAAACTTTTATGGAGGAGTTACTGGACTTCTCAATGCAAAGAAGCCTCCATGCTGCTTCTTCTAATAGGGATCCCAGTCCTGCAGAGTTCCTTAATGCATCCATTACAGATGCAAAATATTGAATTTATTATATTATACTATTACTATATTATATTATATACTTATATATTGAACCAATATGAGACAGATATTTCTCATCATCGCTGTTACCAATATGCTGATATGTTTACTTTTACTTGTCAGACCTTTTCTTTTCATTAATTTTGTTGCATTTGCCTTTAAAAAGATGTGTTTACTGATAGTGTTTATTTCTTTATATATTTTTTAATTAAGGCATTAGGGGTGTCCCGATACAGCTTTTTCACCTCCAATATGATATCAATATTGCAGCCTTGTGTATTGGCTGATACCGAGATGGAACCGATACGACATCAGCAGGAATCAAACAGACTTTTATTACTTATTTTGTAGTATGGACTGTAAGAAAAGGCTTGATCAGGTGAGATTACTCAAACAAGGAACAGTAGTCAGTAATAGTAGGTATGAGAAAAACTGACCCATTTGTTATTAACTAATGGGTTGATATAAAGACTCTGCTACCCATGAGCACGCGCGGCGACTGTCATAATGCTGCGTTCCAGTAACCTCGGAAATGGGAGTGACGTTCCAGTTGAAGTCTGAAAAAAAACATGCCGATCTACCAGGCTATTGTTAGCTGTTGTTAGCACGCCCTGCATTGTATGTGATTATCACTATGGCAGCATTTTTGTAAACATAAGTCTAACAATACTCTGTATACAGCTGATCTAGAGCGACACACCCCAGTCAGAAGTGCAAATAAATGGATTATTACAGGAGCTAAATAACTGTTCACACTGGGGGCATCCATCTTCAATTGTCAACTCGGGGGTGGCGAGGTTTCACGGAGTTCCCAGTAGGAAATTCAGACTTCGGGGAACGTTCCAGTTGCAGTTTCCTACTCGGAACTCGGAAATTCCTACTTCTGACTCCACCTGGAATGCAACAAAAGACGTGACCCAAGCTAAAGCGTGTGTTTGTTGTGATGCTAATGAATGCAGCTCAGACCTTCCTCAGAACTCTGCGTTGCTTTACAACTTCTTTTTTCAACAACTTACAGGATGCAAAGCCACGAGGTAATGTATCTCTTTCTAGTTACATAGCGGTAGTTTTTGATGTGTGACAACAAGCAATTTTTGGAAAACTTAGTATTGTAGTTTTGTAGCTTTTGTAGCTTTATATCTCTACTTACAGCCCGGTGCTCTAAGACGTGTCTGAATAATATAAATTTGCTCTAGTTTTAATTGTCTTGTTCCTGAAGTTGAGTATCCAGGCCAGTCCAGCCCTGTCCAACCCGACCAAGAAGCTAAGTAATAGCATTTATAGATAACCTATTTTGATGCTATAAAACTCATCTTAAAGTGTGTATTTCCATCAGGCATATATCTAAAAGTGAGACTTTTTTGCAATTACTTAGAAACTCCTCACAGTCTCTTTAAATAAATTTCACCTTAAACATAAAAGTATACTATAATTAAATACAATAAAAAAAGAATAATTAGAGGACCCTGGAAAGTAACCTCAATAAATCCAATAAAAACAAAGACCTATATTTTTAAATAGCAAAATAACCACTGTGTTTAACTTAAACATTAGCATGCCCTACTAATGGATTAAATTTAAAAAAATAAATTAGAATGGACTTCTTGTATCAGAGTGCATATTGGAGATTTTAGATGCAAGCTGATATAATCCGATACTTGATTTTGCTGATATCGGACCAATATCTGATATCAATATTGGATCAGGACACCCCTATTAGGCAATCACTGGTAATAAAAATTGAACATTTTGGCATATTCACTTGCTCTGCCAACGTTTCAGCCAATACTGGATGGCCAATGTCATCTGTGAATATCAACTTCAATCATCTGATACTGGTGCATTTCCATGTTATTTTCTGCTGCTACTGTGCCAGTAATAACATGATTTATAGTTTCTTTTAATAATAATTCTGTTAAAAGCATGCATATGATGTTCTAGTAAAAGTAGTAGGGGTAAAAGATTTAGTTTTAAGAATTGATGAGGCTTTTTTTTTATTCATGATGTAGGAAACATCTTCCTTCTAATATAAAAAGTGTTTGTAGTTCCTCCTCAAAGTGTTAACTTCATGAAATTCACTCTTTCACTCAGTTTCAGTGACCTTTTATATGCTGAGTCTCTTCTTCTTGAAGAATGTTGAAAACATGCCCACCTCTGTATGCCAGCTCTACGTCAGGTGACAGTGTGCTCACAGGAAAGTAATTCAAGCAGGGAAATAAAAACAGATCATTTCAGGGAAATACAGTATCTAGTTCAGACATTTTTTAAAGGGGTTCTTGAACCTGAGTAAATTATTTAGAACTCAGAACTCAGCTGCACGGATGCTGACGAGGACCAGAAAGAGAGCCCATATAACACCAGTTTTAAGGTCTCTGCATTGGCTGCCTGTTTCTTTTAAGATAGATGTTAAGATTTTTTAGCTGGATTTTAGAGCTCTTAATGGTCTCAGTCCTTCTTATTTATCTGATTTGCTTTTACCGTACGAGCCCTCAGGTCTTCAGGACTGTTAACAGTTCCCAAAGTTAAAACAAAAACTTACGGTGAGACATCTTTTTACTACTATGGCCCCCACCTATGGAACAGCCCACCTGTAGACCTGAGGGCTGCACCTAATGTTAATGTCTTTAAAACAAACTCAAAACCTGCTTTTTTAGTCGAGCTTTTACCTGAATTACCTTTTAGTGTTTTTATTTATTCTACTTACAGTCCGATTTTTTTATTTCATCTTATTTTGTTTTTTATTTTTTATATCTTTGCTATCTTTCCTTATTTTATTTTTTAGTTTTTCTAGTTTTTTTTTTTACTTCATTTCAATTTATTATTTATTCTTATGATTTTTAAAATTCTTTTTCTTATTTTGTTTTATGATATATTTAATTTTATACTTTTTACCTAACCTCCAGTGTTTTCTCATTTTTAAACCTTTAAGATGGCGTTTCCTCAGTATGTACTGGGTACATCAGTGTGCTTTATTATTGTCTTTTATTTATGATGCTTTTTATCAACACTGTGTATGGATTACGGTGTGGGTGGGTTTGGGTGATAAATCCTTCATTTAATTCATCTGTCTGTTTGTAAAGCACTTTGTGCTGCAGTTTTTGTCTGACAGGTGCTATATAAATAAAGTTTGATTTGATTTGATTTAGTTAATGACATTCTTGAATTTCATTTTAATGAATGGAGCTGAATTTCCACCCTCTCCTGTTCATTACAGAGAAAAATGTTCTCAGTAAGTCAAATTTAAGTCATTGTACAAACATAGCTTTCGTTTGTGCCAGATTTTAAATAATAAATCTCATTAATACCAATTTAACAATGGTCAGTAATGATTTTGTTTGGGCTATGTTAGAAATTTACGGAAGCATATTGCTGCCACCTTGTATGAATAAAAATTGATCAGTAACATGTTCTGACGTGTTATGTTTATTGTTAGAACAATATATTTTCACGTTATAACGTAATAATCTTTATTGTAAGAACGTGAAACGTTTCACGTTATAATGTGATAGTTTGTTAACAGGTCTGGTTCACCGCAGCTTCATAAAAAAAACTCTCCAGTAGGACTGGGTCTTGGGCCATGGTCTCCTGCATACTGCATCCGCTTCCTTGCAAACTGTTAATCAGGTCCTCATCACATTATTAGCTGTTTTTTCACGTTTTTAAAATATAATTACAATATGATTATCCCATTTGTACAATGTAAATGATTACATTTTTACAATATAATAATCACATTTATGAAATATAATTATCACATAATTACAATATAATTATCACATTATCACAATAAAATAAAACATTTTTACAATATAATTATCATGTTTTTACAACATAAATGATCATGTTTTTATAATATATATTATATAAGGTGGCAGCAATATGCTTCCGTAGAAATTAGTTACCTGAATGATTGACATTGAAAAGCACTACAGTTTTAATAAGCAGAGAAAAAAAAAGTCATTTTTAAGGTATAATCAGCAAAAATCATGTTTTTAAGCAGACTTAATTATTTCTGTTTACTTTTAATTCTCCACTGCTTCTTCTCGCCACATCCTTTAACTAAGAGGTGTGCCTTTAGAGGATAGAATAAAATTCAAATTAATTCATCCCACATTCAGTTAAATTCATCACAACAGGATATTTTATTGTGCAAATGAGAAACTTACATTTATTATAATTTGGAAATGTTTGCAGGCCAAATTACATGGTGGCAAAACTTGTAAAAAAAAAAAAAAGCAGTTAGGTCAAGAAAAGACTCAGAGAGTTGTGAAATGTTCACGAAACACTTGGATAGTTCAATAGGTCAGTAGGTCAATGGCAGGTTATATTACCATGAGTGGGTATAAAAGGAAAACACTCCTGAAAGACTGACGATTGTGCAGGATAGGGCTGAGCAATTAATTGCAAATTAGATTAAATTGCAATATGGCTTGTTGCAATTTTCAAATCGAAGGTTCAATATTTTTAGCCCAAAATGTGTTGAACATTTTGGCAGTGTGATGTAGTTTTTTGCAATTTCATGCCTATTTTTACCTCTAATCATTCACTTTTTTTTCCACTTTTGGACGATTTAACTCTGTTTTTACAACTCTATGCCTATTTTGACCCCATTCATCTTCTTTGGCCACTGTCAGAACCATTTTTGAAATTTTCACAGGATTTTTTAAATTAAATTTCTAATTTAATTCCCAATTTTGCTGTCATAATCAATTTTCTTAAGCCACTTTTGGATTTTTTTTTGCCAATTTTTCCTGATTTTTTTTTTTGCAATTTCATACCTATTTTGCACCTATTTATTAACCTTTTTTCCGCTTTCATACCATTTTTACCCAGTTTTTACAATTTCATACCTATTTTGCTTCTGTTCTTCACTTGTCATATTAGTGTCATATTGGTTTGACTATAAAAAGATCTACTGCTTATGTTTGTTTAAGAATACATAAGATGAGGACCCCTCTGTAGGATTGTCCACCTTGGAGAAAAAGACTGTGTAGGCAGACTGTCCAACACTTTATGAAAAATGTTTCTCAATGTTTTATTGAAAGACATTTTAAGATTTCACCAGTCCATAACGTCACCAACAGGTTAAAAAAATCTGAAGAAATATTTACCCAAATGGTCCATGGACTGAAGCAGCATTGAATGACCTGCAACTGGGCTCTGCAATAAAAAGTGGCCTCATTCTGGAGAGCATGCTACAAACAGTGTCGGCTCAGGAAAACTTCAGAAAACCATCATTTTTAATAGAGACTAGGGCACAACATCATCGTTAGTGCTTTGGGTATAAGTGTCTTCAGTCCTCATTAAAAAAAAAAAGTTAAAGAGATTGGACTGAAGTAATGCAAAGAATCTACACCATGGAAAAACTGGCATGTCTGATCAGACTGGACCTGGATAAATTTGAAGGACTTTGGCAAAAATGGATAGAATTTGTAAAAACAAATAGGCTGCACTTTAATAGATAAAGACAAGCTGTCATCCCCTTGGTTCACTGCTACAGATTTCAGATTGTTAGTGCTACTTGTATTGTTAGTTCATGTTATACTGTCAGTATTGTAAATAATTTTGTGATAAGTGTCATTATTATCACTGTTTGGGATTGAAAGTTATAGTATTTTTTAATCTTAAATTTATATGTGTGTGTGTATATGTGTATATATGTATGTATGTATTGTGTATACACATATTTTTTTATTATTTAATTATTGTTTTTTTTATTCTAATTTCTGTTTTTATTTTTTATTTATGTAATTAATTAATTAATTTTCTTTTTTTTAATTTTGGCCGTATCTTCTGGTTGATATTGATGCTCATTAAAAAGATATGTTGATTAACGACAAGTGGATTTATATGACTGATTGATTCCTAAAGTGGCATTTGGCATAATAGTGCCATATAAGTAAACTCATTGAAAGTGATAGAGAGATTTTTTTTCTTTTCCAATACAGTCACCTTAATATTAAATAACCTATTTTGTATTAGCTTATCCAACTTAAGTTTTTTGTTGTTGTTGTTGTTTTGTTGGGAAAAAATGTGCTTTTAAGATACATTGAAAAGTGATACAATGACACATTTCAATAAAACAGAATTTTTTTTGGTAACACTTTACTTATGCAGGTATAAAACATTATAAAGCCTATAGCCTTATAAAGCCTACATTAAAAAGCCTTTATAAAACATTATAGAGGCTTGATTATAATACATTATGTCCACACTTTTAATACTTTATAAACCTTGGTACAAGTTCTTATACATGGTCAAACACCATTATAATGACACTTATGAAGCATTATACATGCATTATAACGTCTTATGCATGTGCTTCTAATGCATTATAAACTAGACCTTTAAATAAAGTGTTACCTTTTTTTTTAATTTGATTTTTTTTATTGGAAACAGAGTCAAAGGAAATACAATGGTATAAATTCGAAATGTACAATGTTCTCTTTTTTTTTTTTTTTTTTCCCTAACAAAACCCATTATCTCTGTATTCAAAGAAAATTATAAAACATAAAAGCACAAAAAAGAAATAAGTAACTAAATAAATTAATTAATTAAAATAAAAATGAATTAAAGAAATAGATAGTTCTTGAATAAAATAAATGATAATAATAACAATAATAATAATTAAAAATATATAGGTAACATAAAATAAAATAATTATAATAATAAAACATGTATACATCAATCCATATTAGAAACATATGCACACACACACACATATATATATACATAGACACACACACACACATATATATATAAATATATATATATATACATAGACACACATATATATGTTTATACATGCACACATGTATACATACACACATACATATATAAAATAAAATGTAATTTTAATTATATATTAAATAAGTAAAAATGGGGTCACCAAATAACCATGGGATGAGAAGAAAAAATAAATAAATAAAAAATAAAAATAAACTAAATAATAATAATAATAATAAATAAATAAATAAAAATAAATAAATGAAAAATAATAATAAATAAAGGGTGGGGGGTGGGGGACAGAGGAGAGTCTAAGTTGGGGGAGAGACTGGCAATGACTGAAAATAAAACAGAATTTAAAAAAAGTTAAAGAAAAGGTGATTAACAGCTGTGGTAGCTTTACATAAAATATTTAACAACCAAAGAGTTTTAAATCCAGCAATGAAGTAGCGTGTTTTTTTTTAACAAATGTTTGATTTTTGGATCCTTAATGATCAGTTCATAATTTGAAACGTCATCCTAATGAAAATGTACAAATGTAAAAAGGATGACATAAGAGATGCATTTTGACTTTTAGGTAAAGTTACAGCTTCCTTTCAGTCTACTGATCAATAGAAAGCCCCCGATTCTCACTTATTTTCTTTCTATTTATTTTCTATGGTAGCATCTAAACATGAGCAGCCAACGATTAACAAGAGACGAAGCAGTTATCTGTCATTTCCCAAAGGAATTTAAAATTTAGGAGAGCAGTGAGATGTGGCCTTTAGTGGAACTAAATCTGACTTTACTTACTTTCAATATATGATTTCTTAACTGTCTTTTTTCAGTTACTCTATTTATTTTCCTTTTCTGTTGTTGTATTTCTTTTGATCCCTTTAATGCCCTCACATCTCTGCTGTCACTGCATCATTGTTCTCATATAATTCATTTGCTCTATGCTGCGTGTTTAATAGGGCTGAAAGATTTGAGAAAATAATCTAATTGCAATATTTTTCCCCAATATTGGGATTTACTCTGCCATGTTTTTAATGTTCCTCATCTTATGTACAGGGTTCCCGCTGATCCTTGAAAAGTCTTTAAAGGCATTGAATTCATTATTCTAAAAATCAGGCCTTAATTGGCACTAAAATGTCTTAAATGCAATTTTCAAAAGTCTTAAAAATGTGAACACATTCGTGGCAACATTGTGTAATCACGATAGCGGGATTAAAGAAAAGGGTGATGTGGTTGCACCAGGATCTTTTAGAGCAGACGCATGTCTTGGGTCTAACTACAGTCCCTGGAGAGAAAAAAAATGGGGGACAAATGCCAAAAAAAATCCAAAAGTGGCTTAGGAAAATTGATTATGGCAGCAAAATAGGGAATTAAATTTGAAATTTCAAAAACCATGTAAAAATTCCAAAAGTGGTTCTGACAGTGGCCAAAAAAATGATGTATGGGGGCAAAATAGGCATAAAGTTTTAAAAACAGGGTTAAAAAAAAGATTAAAGTCATGTTTTATTTAAAATAAACATAGAGTTAAAATTGCCCCTAACCCAGGTAATTCATGTGGTGTTTTGTTTGTTTGTTTTGTTTGCTTCAGTTGTGGTTCGTTGTCGACTTGGTCTTAAATTTGATTTCAAATGGCCTTAAAAAAGTCTGAAAAAGTCTTGAATTTAACTTGCCTTGAGCTGCAGGAACCCTGGATGTATTCTTAAACAAACATAAGCAGTAGATCTTTTTATAGTAAAACCAATATGACATTAAATCAATCTAAGGATAAAAGATTAGAGAAAAAGTGAAGAACAGAAGCAAAATAGGTATGAAATTGTAAAAACTGGGTTAACAAAAATGGTACGAAAGCAGAAAAAAGTTAATAGGTGCAAAATAGGTATGAAATTGCAAAAAAAAAAAGGCAAAATAACTCAAAAGTGACTCAGGAAAATTGATTTTAGCAGCAAAATAGGGATTAAATTTCAAAAACCATGTAAAAATTCCAAACATGGTCTGACAGTGGCCAAAAAAAAAATGAATGGGAGCAAGATAGGCACAAAGTTGTAAAAACTGGGTTAAAAAAGGTTAAAATAGGCATGAAATTGCAAGAAACTACATCACAATGCCAAAATGTTCAACACATTTTGGGTTAAAAGTATTAAACTGTCTGCGATTTGAAAATTGCAAAGAGCCATATTGAGATTTAATCTAATTTGCAAGTCATTGTTCAGACCTAATATGCTGTTCTGCAGCAGTATTGTATGGAGTGTTTTATTTGTTTTGTACATCCATATTAATGTTGGCTGTGGGATGTTTGTAAAGACAGATTGAAGATGGATCCCCAGCCCCCACGCTGACTGATGCTCCGTCTGTGTGGCGTCCTTCTTGGTATTGACTCAGGTCTGACATGAGCTCACGCTGAGTATCGTCTTTGTGTCGATGGCAGTGTACTATGACTGAGCCTCCCATGCAGTGTCTTGCGTGAGAGTGTAAAGTACCTTAGCTGTCACAGTGACAGTAGCGTGCGACTGTGCCTCTCTGTCTCCTGGTTAGCGTGAGAGCTCAGCATGGTTGGGGTTGAAGGCCAGGTTTTTCCAGTTTTTCTTTTTTTTGTTCTCTGTTCATTTAGCTTTTTTTTTTGTTTGTGCTAACATGTATGTTAACTTTATTGAGAGCTGCTCAGTCGGCCATTGTATGTTTTAGTGTGTCAGCGGTGTTTTGTTCACTTGGCGGGTTACAGTAACTAACCGTGAGAGGAGAAGGCCAAGAGTTTGACGAGATGAGAGGAGTTTCGAGCATCAAGTCATGAGTTGATACTGCTGGTTGTTCATTGTGTGTGTGGATTAGAGCACTTACACAACACTGTGATGTATAGTGCGAGGGCACGTAGCTCATTTAAGGTGATTAAGATGTGGGCAGAGCGGAGAGAGAGGAGATGTCTGGGAAATTACCACATTTTAGGCTTGAAGTAAAAAGCACAAAAAACTCTCAAAAGTGTTTTTGGTTCATTTCTGGTCAAATTCTAGTCACAAAAATGCTACAACCTTATTGGATTTGCAACTTAGACTATTACCTTAGTTTGATTTAAAAATTGATTTTGCAGTATCCAATATGCCAGTAATTTAAAACCAGTTTAAGCAAATGCAGATATTAATTCTAGTGTAAATAATATTCATTTTGAAACAAATACAGATATATATCTATATCTATATCTATATCTATATCTATATCTATATCTATATCTATATATATATATATATGATTTCAAATCGCAGACAGTGCAATATTTTTAACCCAAAATGCGTTGAACATTTTGGCATTGTAATGTAGTTTATTGCAATTTCATGCCTATTTTAACCTTTTTTAACCCAGTTTTTACAGCTTTATGCCTATCTTGCTCCCATTCATCTTTTTTTTTGGCCACTGTCAGACCATGTTTGGAATTTGTACATGGTTTTTGAAATTTAATCACAATTTTGCTGCTATAATCAATTTTCCTGAGTCACTTTTGAATTTTTTTGCCTTTCTTTTTCAAATTCATCCCTTTTTTGCACCTATTAACTTTTTTTGCGGTTTCGTACCATTTTTTTAACCCAGTTTTTACAATTTCATACCTATTTTGCTTCTGTTCTTCACTTCTCCGCTTTATCTCAAATCTTTTATCCTTAGATTAATGTAATGTCATATTGGTTTTACTATAAAACGATCTACTGCTTTTGTTTGTTTAAGAATACATAAGATAAGGAACATTAAAACAATCACAGAGTAAATCCCAATATTGGGGAAAAAACCACAATTAGATATTTTTCTCAAATCGATCAGCTCTAATATTTACCAGTGCAAATAATCTTCTTTTGGTTCATTTGCCTTTCTGAGAGTTATTAACTACGGCGCCTGTATTTGATTACAGACATTTAAAACCTAAAACAAAAAGTGCTATATTTAAATTTACCTTTAAATTAAGATTTAAACTTTATTAGTAATCACCACATTTTCAGTTTGATTCCTGAGGTTCACAAAAAGAATTTCAGTTCTTAAACACACTTACAAGTCAAGCAATCAGGAGGAAATTGAGTCTTTTTCAAGAGTGAATCAACATTTATTTTATTTTTATTTAACCTTTATTTAACCAGATAAATCCCATTCAGATCAGGATCTCATTTACAAGGGTGACCTGGCCTAGAGGTCAGCAGCACACGTCATAATAAATACAATTTTCTAGTTATGTATGTTTTTTTATACCTTCCCAGCGTTCTTTGCACTGTCTAAATGCTTATGACATTTATTCTCTTTTTGTCTTTCAGTTGCTGCTTGGGGACAAATGTGTTTTGTTTAATTAAACTGAATTTGGATTGAAACGACACAAATTTCAGCTGAGGACTGATTTAGATTCATACTGCATAAATTCATCCGCACATTGTGTTGATAGTATCAGCTTAACTTCTCGTATTTCCTGATATTAAAAATTATGTTAAAATACTGTGCATCGGAGACAAATCTGAAACATCAGCCAAAATGAGCACTGACTTATTCTTACTGTAAGCCATCACTTCTCCACTTTTTCTCAAATCTTTTATCCTTGGATTAATTTAATGTCATATTGGTTTTACTATAAAAAGATCTACTGCTTATGATTGTTTAGGAATACATAAGATGAGGAACATTAACACAATTGCAGAGTAAATCACAACATTGGGGAAAAAAATCGCAATTAGATTATTTTATCAAATCGTTCAGCCCTACTTGTATCTCGTTAAACTGTTAGTGAAGCCTGTAAAAATGTGAGAGCATTTTTACTTCTGAGTGCTTTAAATGATATTTTTACTTTTTAGTTAGATTACAAGAGACTGAAAAAAGTACATTTTTCCTGATTGAATTTATTCTTTTCAGGGAATTGGGGCTCTAAATATTGCTTTTAATATCTTGTTATTAAATGTTAATCTTGACAAAGGCTGTGAATTTTAAAAGACAATACAGGAATTGCAAAAGCCAGGATTCAAATTTAATTTAAAACATGGAGAAGTCTTTTTTCTGAAGGATAACTTTCTGAAACTGTATTATTCATTGAAGAACTCCTGAAGTTAAAGATGGGATGCACCTTTAACCAGCATGATATCAGTATATGCAGCTACTTAAAGCTCTGTGAATATTTTCTGCAGATAAATCAGTGAAGTGTGGGTAGGGATGTATACCGTGGACTGGCACTTTCATGTACCGGTCCCTAATTGGGTCGGAGATGATGTCACTCCCAGTTCCGAGGTTACTTGAATGCAGCATTACGACAGTCAACACGTGCTCATGGGTAGCAGAGTCTTAATGTGGCCGGTAATAGATTCTCCTTTAAGTAAATGAAGTCATACTACATAAGTTAAGTGTTGGGTAGCATTAGATGAAAATGATTTGAATTTCTCTTATAAAGGTGTCTGTGCTCTTCAGCTCCTGCAGGTTCATCTCACAGCAGAGGATCCTCCCAAAAGAAAAACAGAGTGAAGAACGGAGGAGCTGGAGGGCCCATGAGGCAAAAGGATGACGAGTGCTTTGGAGACGGGACTGATGAAGACCTGGACACAGACTTTGACTTCGAGGGGAACCTGGCTCTGTTTGACAAAGCTGCCATTTTCTCCAAGATTGGTGGAAACAACAACCACACCAACAGATCACAGCAGCACAGCGGTCAGGGTCAACCAAGGCCTCTGAACTTCCGCCATGATGAGAACATTCTGGAGGGGAAGCCCGTCACATATCGACAGATCACGGTGCCCCAGCATGGAGGCAGAGAGTACTGCACAGGTGAGGCTGCATTCATCTCAAACACACACACTGTACTGGAGACATGGCACAGTGTGAGCTCTCAGGGCATCTTTCTGGACCTGAGGTTTCTTACACTGTCCGTCTGACAATGAAAAAGAAAAGGGGATGAATCACAACACAAGCTCTTAACCATTCTGGGATTTCAGACTTTGTCAGTTCTTTGTGCGTGCATCACACACACAGTATTTAAAATCCTACTTCTCGCTCGTGGACTCAGGAGTTAGGCAAGACATGAAATCTGATTGGGCCGTACGGCTTTAGGTTGCTGACAGCCTTTGTAGATTGGAGCTTAACAAGGTGGGTCTGTCTGATTATAGACATTGAATCAGGTGGATCCAGCTGCTGCACAAGGTTAGAGCTATTAGACTTGAAAGGTTATGCAATCCTACTCTTCATTATTGGCACCCATGAAGTTTAAGTACTCAATGTGACAGTACAGTCTCTTTACAAACCTCTCTAACTTTGCTCTGCATCACTTTATCAGACTCAAACTTGGCAGAAGTAATGTTCACATATTAGGGTTTGTAACTTTTACTTCATTAGCTACTATGATCACGCAGTCATATTTAGATTAGGCAGTTTTAACTGCAACCACTTGAAGCCTACAAGAGAAAGAACACCCTACCAACAATTAAGCATGGTGGAGGTTCCCTAATGGTTTGGGGCTGCTTTGCTGCATCGGGTACTGGAGGCCTTGACTGTATCACAGGAATCATGAAATCAGAGAATTATCAAGAAATTTTAGAGCGAAATGTCCTACCCAGTGTAAGAACACTTGGTTTGAGTTGAAGATCGTGGGCCCTCCAGTAAGACAAAGACCCAAAGCACACATCCAAAAGCACGCAGGAATGATTGAAAAGGAAAAAAAAGGCCTGTTTTAAAATGGCCAGCAATGAGTCCTGATCTCAATCGGATTGAAAATCTTTGGTATGGCTGAAATCTGCCATTGGGGAAAAGAAACCTGCAAATGTTTAAGAGCTTGAACAGTTTGCATAGGAAGAGTGGGAGAAAATACCAGCTGAGAAGTGCAGGAAGCTTATAGATGGCTACAAGAAACATTTGGAGGCTGTCATCAGTGCCAAAGGGTGTGCAACAAAATACTGAAGAGGGGTGCTATTATTGCTGCACATGCTTTTTTTCAGTTCCCTCTTTGAAATTACAATATGTAATGTATAAAAATGTTTTTTTTTGTTAAAGTATTTTGGACCTTCAATTAAAAGATCCTGATGACATAAATTTGGTACATTTCAATTTATTTTTGAAGATATTGTTAAAATAATGAAACTAATGAAGGGGTGCCAATGATACTGAGCAGGACTAAAGGTCAGTTTTAGGTTAATACTTTGCTTATTATTTTTTTATCCTCCCTCTGCCTCTCCTTTCTTTGTCAGTGAACGCAAACAGGTTAAAAAATGTGTGCATAGCCTACACCGGAGTGCACACAGACTACAGGAAGGAGGCCCCCTTAAAAGTAGGCAAGTTGAGTTGAGTATCCAGGCCAGTCCAGCCCTGTCCGACCCGACCAGAAGACTAAGGAATAGCATTTATAGATAATCTATTTTGATGCTATAAAACTCATCTTAAAGTGTGTATTTCAATCAGGCATATATCTAAAAGTGAGACTTTTTTGTAATTACTTAAAAACTCCTCACAGTCCCTTTAATGATGAATTTGATAGGTGTCAGCTGAAAGGTCATCGAGTGTCTTGATCATTGCTTGATTGTGAATATAGTATCTGAAGACTTTGGTAGACTTTGAACAAATGTCCTCGAAGACTCAAGAATGACCTTTTTTGTTTGACTGTCCAGATTAATATCCTTTGACTTTGGTTCCAGGGATGTTAGGATAGAAGTCCCTCATTTAGTTTGAAGGATTTTCAGGTCCCTCTCACAGCCATCCTACAGTGTTTGGTTCTTTCCAGCATCATTGTTCACACTCACCATTATCTCTTTATGCACCAGTTTGTTAGCATGGTACACTTAAGATAAAACAAAGCTCCTGTTTTGGACATTTTATCACAGGCCCTGTCAGCATTTTGAGCACAGTGTGTTTGTTTTGGATGAGCTGCTTATTCCTCTGAGTTTGAACTTTGAACAGAGGCATCACATGTTTGTCTCATAACACTATTGAAACACATCTAACATAACTTTAGAGGTTTTCAGACTTACTGAATATGCCGCAGTGGGTGTCTCTCTGTGTGAGTTAAAGTACAAGAAACGACACATTTAGCTTTAACAGTTAACGCTAGACGTGACGCCAATCTACCCCGCTGGTCAAATAAAGGTGAGCTGGGGTCAGACTGACTGACTGGAATAGTATCTTCCATGAAACTGTTTATCACGGAGGGGACTTTTGACCCTCCGAACAGCCCGCAGAGATGATGAATTTGTCCTTTTTCTCACTTAGTCTAAACTCTAGAAACCCCCTGTTGCATAACTGGTGAATATAAACACACTAGATAAGTAAGAGGCACGCTAACACAGGCCCAGAGTCCAAGGTGTGAGACAAAGTGGTGAGGCAGCAGAGTTTGAGGAGGGTTTGTCATATGAGTGTGGGCTTAATAAAAGACCAGGGATCAACCTTTACCTTCTGTGGTCCCATCATAAAGTTTCTGGCACAGCTGATGCCAAACTGGGGTAATTCCAGTCATAGAATTCAAACGTTGTTGTGGATATTATAAAAATAATGAGCCTGTTCAGAAAGCAGATGCTTTTTGTGCTGCATGCAAGGGCTGAAAAAATATGTAGCTATTACTTTTTTGGTACCACAGGAATTAAAATTGTGGAGCTTTTTTTAATTTTACAACTGATAATTAAAGCAGTGGTTGTTATATTTCTTTAGGCATTTGTTAAACAAAAAGTGTTAGCCTCTGCTGGGATTTGATACGCCAACATTTTCTCTGGTTTCATGTCTTCCTTTACTCCCAAGTCCATAACAAGAAAGACACAGTCCACTGCTAGTCAAGGTTATAATAGTTAACTAAAACGAAACTACAAATGAAAATTCAAAATTCATTGCAGTTAACTCAAACTAATAAAAACTAGAAAAGAAAACAAAAACGATATGTAAACTAAAACTGTATCTTGTGTTCACAAAACTAACTGAAACTAACCAAAATTATCGACAAAATGTCCTTCGTTATCGTTTTTGACCTTATTTATTAGCCTTTAGGATTTAAATTAATCCGACACATTTTCCCAACCAATTTTACGACAGTTTTCGGCAGTTGTCAGCGCCGTTCGGCACCATCATAGCGACGTACTGGGACGTGCCTGTTTACTGCTCTGACTGGCTGTGCTCTGTGCCGCCACGAAACGTGTTGTTGGAACAACTTTGAAGAAATGGCTAAAGTTGGGAGGAGGCAGCAGTGTCCCATTTGAGATTTTTTTGAGTACAACAGTGAGACAAACAAATGTAAGTGCCTGGTGGGAATTAAAACTGTTGAGATATGTGGAGCGCTTCTTAAGGGGAAAATCCCACAAACTTAAAAGCCCATTTGAGGAGCACCCATAAGGAGGCTGATACAGCCGATGAAAACAAGGAAGCCCAGAGTTTATATTGATGTTTATATTTTTTATATTAAGTTTATATTATTGTTTTGTGTTTAAGGCAGCAGCCAACAGTACAGTATCAGCACTGACTGAGCAGTGCGCACTATGTTGGAGTTGAAAATAAGCAGTATTACAAAATACTTACTCTGACCTTTTTGAATCCTGCACCTGGCAAATAAGGTATGAAAGAACTAAAACTAAACTAAAACTAAAACTAAACTAAAACTAAGCCTTGTTGCAAAAATCAAAACTAAATAAAAACTAGAATGCCCATTCTAAAACTAACTAAAACTAAACTATAATGACAAATCCAAAACTATTATAACCTTGCTGCTAGTTGCTGCTCGCTCAAACACTGGGAGTCAATGGGTATAGCTAGCCTGACTCTTCCTACAGTCATCAGATGAAGTCTTCAGCAGCTCAAAACAGTCCTGCGTTCTTGTTGTGACTTGTTTTTTTTTTTTTACCCTTTTATGTTACGTCATCTCATCACTATCTGAAACTCATTCTGGTATTGTCTTCTTTAACTCCTAAACAAAAGCTTTGTTTTGTTGACCTACTTCTGCAGTGGTTTTTGCTAGAGATGTGACGATTGCTAATGAGGCAAGTCTTTTCATGGCTCTTTAAAGTAAACAGCTGTTCCTTTATGAGCCTTTCTGAAATTTGAAGGTAATTAACATTTAAGAACGGCTCGCAAATGAACAGCTTACTCCCAGCTGTGAATTGGTTCTTACTGTTTTTTTAAAAGAGCTGTTCAAAAGACTTGCCTCAGTCTTGCACGCCACATCTCCACTGCAAACCACCGTAGAAGTGAGCCACCAAACCAAGTCTCTGTTTAGGAGTTTAAGAAGATAATACAATGATCGTTGAAGATAACGTAACATAATGACAATGCAGTAAAGAAATACATGAGTTTTAACAAGCACACAGGACTGTTTAGTACTACTGAAGAGTTTAAGTGATGACTGTAGGCAGAGGCAGGCTAGCTATTTCCATTGACTCCCAGTGTTTGAGCTAAGCTAACTTGTGGTGTGTGATTTTTGGCCATCTCTTTCTTGTTAGTGGATGCACAGTTGATAGATGGCGCCTATCTGCTTGTCATGGACTCAGGAGTGAGGCAAGACTCGAAAACAAAAAGAAATGTTGGCAAATCCCTTTAAAGAAGATATTTTCACTAGGCTGGGTTAAAAAAATCAATTTAAATCAATTTTCCTTTAAATGGTTCATAATCGATCCATAAAATCCAAAGATGGATCTTTTATCTTGGGTAGTTTTTTCTTCTTTGGATGTGCAGAGAAGCAGCCTGTGGTATCAACCCTGCTAGTCTGGTGTGATCAGCGTTTAGTGTTGTTTTCTACTGAACAAGATCTCATGAGATGTTACTGCAAACAAACATGGTGGAAGCTCTATATGGGCACCACTGGAGAGTTTAAAAGCCGGCGTTTGGATGTACAGTATTTTAGATTTAACAAGTACAAAGGAAAATACAAGTTGGACAAAAAACAAGTAATATGCAGAATATACATTAATGCATATCATTAAAATATGATTAATGTAACTGCTTTGGGTCCAGTTCTTAATGATAAAACAATTTTTAATGATGTACCAGGTCAAAAGGTCATTTTTTAAATTTACAGCACTATTTTAACTGATGGCCCTTTTCCACTAGCACGCCTTGGCCCTACTCTACTCGGCTCTACTCGATTTGCAGCGTGTTTCCACTAGCCTGGTACCTCCTACAACAAGCGAGTTTTAGTACCTCCTCACTCTGGTTCCAAGCGAGCAGAGTCGATACTAAAATGTGACGTCACCGACTGCAGGCTACTGATTGGTCAGACAGTGTCGTCATCGATGAGTCACGACCTAGCATGCTAGCGGTAGCTACCGTTAGCTTACTCTCATACGTCTTTTCTTTGCAGCTGGATTGCTCTCGTCCTCGGCTTCATTCTGTTGTATAGCTTCCAAAACTCTCCTGTGCTTCTCAAGGGGTATTTCTTCTTACCACCTGCAGCCTTCTTCTGCTTTCCTTTTTTACTCGGTTTGTGACAAAAAGCCACAGATTGTTGTGTCGCGCTCAAAATGACGTCACCGCAGTGCCGCTCACCCCGTTGGGCAAGCGACTGGGGCTAATGGAAAAGCAGCACAAGGCTAGCAGAGTAGAGCCGGGTAGAGTCGAGTCGAGTAGAGTAGGGCTAATGGAAAGGAACCATAAGACATCCCAGACTGAATAAATAAATATCGAATTGAATCATGAATCGAATCGATTTGAGACCTTGTAATATTGAATCGAATTGATCCAGAAAATCTGAATCGATACCCAGCCCTAATTTTCACAGATATAGATAAGGTGAGCCGTGAGATTTTGGCATGATTTTGTGGGTGCTTCTGCCTAAAAACAAGCTGAAATCCACTGGTTTAAAGGGTGTAGTGTTGAGACAGCCCTTTATGTGGAAATATTGCAAATGTTTTTGTTAAATAGTGTATGGGAGTTTATTTTCAATAGCTGTTCTATAAAACCCCAAACCACACTGTGATCTGTTTCTTTGCCTCTCATTCATTCTTGAAACTTCTGTATCTGGACCAAAGTGTCCTTGAGATGAGCCTGGTACAGAAGTGTAACACGTAAACAACTTATTTAGGTTTTTGCAACAGTTGATGGACATCTTAAGTATGCCTTCAACAAATAAAACTCAGCCACAGTTGGGATAACTTTATTAAAAGTCCAGTTTTGGATGGACCAAAACAAACAAAAGAATTCTAACTGCATTTAAACATTGGATATAGCAGCTCCAGCTCATTGCTATTGTAAAGGTCCTGAAAATAACATACAATAAACAGTTTTAAATTGCATATCAAAAGCTTATCCAACTACTATCTGTCACCTGAAGCTCTTTTCAAGGCAGACTAGAAACAATCTGCATTCAAGGAAGTGTTTACATTGTCTTATCTGTCCTACAAAATAGTAGAGCTCAGCTGAATGAAAAATGACAACAGCTTTTTATGTCACAAGCCAGTTGTGCTTCTGCTGGGGTTTTCCAGGACTTTCTTCCAAACTCGATCTGATTCCAGTGACAACAGAGCAGCTTAGCAGGAGGATCTGCCTACCATCCTGCAGACAGCTGCCAAACACAGACTCTTTTCCTGACTGTGCAGGCAGATCTGCTTCCCAGGGCTGTCATCATAATCCCCGTCCTCTGCACTCTGTAATTAGCATGCTGCCGCACAACCTTACATAAACAGCACCTCTGAAGCAGGAACAAACCGCAGTCTTGACCTGGAAACTTTGCCAGTAAACAGATAAATCAACAATAAGAGAGCAGAGAAAGAAAAACAGAGTGCCGTAACACGCTGACAGAGCAGTTTAATGTTCCTGTTTCTATAGACTATCATTTATTATAAAGGGTTACAGTCTGTGTGTGTTTAGTTCTGCTATTGTCTTTCTTTCCTGCAGAGTGATTGACTCCAGCTGTGCAGCTAAACCTCAGTGCAGCAATGCCAGGCTGCAACACTAACTGCAACTCAGCCAACTGGTTTTCTTCTTTGTTTGCTTATTTAACCGTTTATTCTGATCATCCCTGCGGCTGGCCATATTGTAGCTGTGCCACAACTTTTACATGCACCTGCTCCAACATGAACCAAACACTGTGGTCCACAAGCGTGCCAAGGCCTCTTTTCTTTCTGCTTCACCTTAAAACAAGGGCAGTATGCAGACTTGGAGTTTTCTTTTTTTCTTTTTTACAACATTAGTGTTATTTTGGCAGCTGTTCTACATTTAGTTCTACTTCTGGTATGTAGACAAACCTTCATCATTTTTCTTCCTGACAGCTTTAGTCTAGTTTTAGTTGCCTAAAGCTCAAAATCATTTAAATTCAGTTTTGGTCCTTTATTTTTAGTTGTTACCCGAAATGGACTTGAGCTTGTATAGCATTGTTTTTATTTTCTTCCTGGTAACTCAAAGTACTCCTGCACTACAGGACAGACCTACCCATTCACACCCAGTCCTACTCATGCTCCAGCAGTGTAAATTAGGGCTGAAAAATTAATTGCAAATTAGATTGAATCACAATATGGCTTTTATTTCAATTTTCAAATCGCAGACAGTGCAATATTTTTAACCCAAAATGTGTTCACCATTTTGGCATTGTGATGCAGTTTCTTGCAATTTCATTCCTATTTTAGCCTTTTTAAACCCAACTTTATGCCTATCTTGCTCCCATTCATCTTCTTTTTTTGTGTGTGCCTTGCCACACCATTTGACACCCGCTGTGTCATGTCATGCTGTGCTGAGAAGCTAATGTATATTAAAAAATAAGTCTGAAAGGTGAACTGCATTGAATACATTAATTTTATTTACTTGATTCCTAAACTGATAGGCTAGTAAAATGCCTTACACTATCATGGCAACAATTAAATTAAAATAAAAAGTCAGTGGATGCAATGCTTTTGAAAAGTCCTTCTCGTGTGCTTTTGTCATTTTTTTTGGTCTGTTTTAGTGTTAATTTTTACAGCACTTTTAATTCAGTTTTAGTGTTTTTTCAGTGTAAGCTTTTAGTTTTAGTCACAGTTTAGTCATCTAAATTGTTTTAATTTCAGTCTAGCTTTTAGTTGATGGAATTTCACAAAATTTTAGTCGATGAAATCCGCTGTACATTTAGTCATCTAAAATTTTAAGTGTGAAGTGTAAGGCATGTTTTAATTTTTCCTTAAGTTTCTGCAGTCATGTTTTACACTTGGATCCCACCACCACAAAGCTGAGGCAGCTGTGATTGGATGTCCCTCTGAACTCATCCAACCTTTTGTGATTGGATATATCCCTAACTAGTCAAACATGATAAAAGTAGATCTGATTGGATTTAGTATATATCAATCATTTTTGTTTAGCTTGTATCTGTTGACAAAAATGTCCTTTCATTTATGGCCCTTTTCCACTAACGCGCCTTGGCCCTACTCTACTCAGTCCTACTCGATTTGCAGCGGAACTCTGGTTCCAAGCGAGCTGAGTCCATACTAAAAAATAATGCCACGGACTGCCGGCTACTTTTTGGTCAGACAATGTCGTCATCGATGAGTCATGAGCGCGACAACCTAGCATGCTAGCGGTAGCTACCATTAGCTTACCCTCATCTGTCTTTTCTTTGCAGCTGGATTGCTCTCGTCCTCGGCTTCATTCTGTTGTATAGCTTCCAAAACTCTCCTGTGCTTCTCAAGGGGTATTTCTTCTTACCACCTGCAGCCTTCTCCTGCTTTCCTTTTTTACTCGGTTTGTGACAAAAAGCCACAGATTGTTGTGTCGCGCTCAAAATGACGTCACCGCAGTGCCGCTCACCCCGTTGGGCAGGCGACTGGGGCTAATGGAAAAGCAGCACACGGCGAGTAGAATAGAGCTGGGTAGAGTCGAGTTGAGTAGAGTAGGGCTGATGGAAAAGGGCCATTAGTTTTACTTTCTGCCAATGTACACTTGTTTTTTTTTGTTATAGTCTAGCTTTCTTCCGGGGAAAACAGGTTACTGATAAAAACAATGACAAAAATAATTAGTGGGCAAAATTAACACTGGTCTATTTAGAACTCTAAATACTATTTTATTGGAGTATTAATTTCACTCTCTTGCAGCCTTCAAAGTTCGTCTGTTGCAGCGCTGCAGAGAAACAGAGCAGCAGCCTCGTCTATCCCTCTCTCTCCTCGCTCAGGTCTTAGTCACTCATGGCCCGCATCCAGCCAGCGTGTATTGCTTTCAGCCCCGTCAGTTCCCTTGTCATGCTTGAAGGATTGCTTCCAGCTCAGTTTATTTTAGCGCCGCCGTGTACTCATGGCTACCCGGTTTTGCAAGTTGCCTGCTGACACTGTTTGCTGTACATCGAAAGTGGGTGTGTGTGTGACATGTGTTTTGTTGTGTGTGTATAAATCAGTGTGCGTGTGTTACGGAGGAGGAGATGGCGTGTGTGTGAAGAGGGGAGGGGTTGTTTCAGTGCCGGTAACCTCAGCAGGAGAGTTATTAAGCCGAGCACCTGGTGGGGTGGTTGAAAAGCAATTAGTGCATAGTAGTGCAACTCCCAGTTTTCCTGATCTTGGCACTCAAGGCAGCAGTTTGCATGACAAGAAGCATTTGACTCTGCTGTGCTTATCGTGCTCACGTGAGGCCTCGAATGTTCTAGATTTCTACTCCCTACTGAAACATATTAGCAGTCTTTGTGTGGTATCCATGAAAGAATGGAGGGAGGGGAGCAGGACAAACCTCAAGATAAGAGATTTCCATTCATGCACACCATGAGTGTCTGTGTTTGTGATTATCTGCTGTGTGAGGGTGTGTGTGTGTGTCTCACTGTCTGTCTCACATGCAAAGGGTGAGGAGTTCTGGGAGTATTTCAGCCACAGAGAGTTCACTGCAGGATGAGCTGTGTGGAAATTTGTCGAGTTTTCAACATTAATGACTCACCAGCCACTTGGATCCCCCCTTCCCATCAGAATGCCTGAAGTCTTAATGGCATAGTTTCACTCATCAGAGAGTTTGGTTGAAATAACAGCACCACACACTTAATGCCGATTTGTCTGCTGCACATGAATCTCACATTCCACCACATCCAGAAGGTGCTCTGTTGGATTTTGATCTGGAGACTGTGGAGACTACTCGGGCTGCAACTAACGATTATTTTCATAATCGATTAATCGGGCTATTATTTAAATGATTAATCGATTAATCGGATAATGCCACATTTTTGCAATTTCCTTTACAATTTTGCTTAAAGCAGTATTCCGGGATGGAACAAGTTGGGTCCTATCACAAGGTTTAGGGCAGAAATTACCCCTACAGCGGTGTTTCTGTGCAGCAGAAGCCCAGGGCGTCTGCACCAAACTCCCCCTCCCTGCTCCGGTCCTGCTCGTCTGCTGATCCCTCTGCACTCAGACGGGGCCATATTTTACTTGACCAAAAACACACATAAACGGACTCCCACCGAAAAAATCTGATATCGGTCTGCATTCACGCTTTATTTAGAGAATTTTCAGCGCGTTACTTTCACACAAAAACACCGCTAAATAAGGCTCTAGTTCACATCGTGGCGTAAAATGGCCTCCGCTGCAGAGCCACAGCGCCTCGTAGCCAGCTGCGGGCTAGGCGCCGACATCGGTACTGGATGCATGCTACCCTATGGAGGCGGTGTGAGCTCCGCCGTCTCTTGCAGGAGCTGCGTCTGGACCACGGCCGGTTCCAGCGGTACTTCAGGCTGACTGTTGCCCAGTTTGAAGACCTGCTAGCCAGGGTTGGTGTCAGGATCTCCCGCCTGGATACCAACTACAGGCAAGACAGTCCAGCTGCAGCTGCGGAGCGCCTTTCCATCTGTCTCCAGTGAGTTTAGCAGTTTGTCAAATTAGCAAGACTCCGACCCCCAGAATGCCCTGCGCCAGTGACGATTTCCACGCTGATAGGCTGTCCAGGCGCGTCAAGATGCTCGCTCGAAAAGTTCAATTATTTCAACTTGAGTGTCAAGCGTTGAGCGGTGAGCGTTTTTTTGCTGGAAACGATCGCCGCTCAACGCTTGAACGCTTGACGCTGCTCTATGCTCGCCCTGATGCAGCGTCCATTCGCGTCTTTACATTGACTTTGTATGTAATATCAACGCGCGAAAAATTTGCGACGCTTTCGGTGGGAACACGCCGTAAGATGCTAGTTTGAGATTATTTTAGCCTAATGTCATGGCTGTCTCTCCCCTAAAAGTTTATTGTATTTTTATTTACCCTATTATTTAACCAGGCAAGTCCCACTGAGATCAGGATCTCATTGACAAAGGCAACCCTATGATACAGGATGAAACTACTGTCTCACCCCTGGACACACCCTGTAAATACACCGTCAGTAGCGCTGCTACAGCACTTCGGGGGTGTTCGTCCCGCTCCAGCTTGGTTAATACAACGATATGATGAGGATTCCATGAATTTTCATCCCGCTGACACGACGTCAGCTCCGCTCGAGCTCAGTTCGCATCATGTAAGCCCCGACTGAGCCCCGTCACTTGCGCTGTCTTGAACGGGACATAAACAGATACGTCCTTGTCAGTCGTCCTCATAAAGCTTTCAGGATTGAGCCACGATCAGCCCGACTGAGCTCCGTACATGCCACGCTAATACTGTTTGCATAAGGACTGCATTAGGCTTCCATCCCGCTATACTGAGAGCGCCGATTCTCCACAACAGTTTTGAACAGTTCAAAACTGTCGCGACCCTTCCACGTTCCCCACCGTTCATCCACGACTATACAAGGCTGATCCAGACCAAGTAGCACATGCACCACGACCAAAGCACGTTTTATCAGGATTATGACAATCGTGCACAATCGCCATGAGAAACGGGAATGTGTGACTGGGGCATTACAGTGGAAAATACTTAGATATCACCTTCATTTTAAAGATATCAAGACAGAGTGTTTGGAGCATATTCCCAGCCCTACTGAGGGTTTACAGCAGGAGGAGATTTTTGTGTTTTTGTGAAAATATGAGTGCTTAAGTTAAATTTTGGGAGCACCAGTGAGGCCACCAAGTTCTCAGCTACCAGCCGGTGGATCTGCAGGAGGCCATTAAGGACTTAACAGCCTCCCAGCAGCTTTATTTATCAAAGGGATCCTGAGCCGGGCAGGTCCCCCCGCTTGACTTTCATTACCCCCCTAATGTCCCACAGGCAGTACGCAGCCGCGGATTAGCAAAGGTTCTTTAAAGGTTTCCACTCACTTTAGTTTGTTCAGTGGTAAAGGGTTGAGTTGTAGGTCTGTAATACAGTTAAAAAACCACACAGGAGAACAATACTGACACAGCGAGGGGCAAGACATGGCCAATCACTGACAGCCAGAACGGTTTAAGGGTTTAGTTTTTGATTAATTCACTAGTTTAGAGTGGTGTAGTGTTGGAGAGTGAAGCTATAAAACAGGTTGAGCATGCTGTGAGATTAATGTGAAGTCATTAAATATCAGACCTGGTCAGACAGTTTGCGGAACTGTTTTCCACATTCATGCCAGGCTTCTCGTTGTAAAGACAGACTACAGCAGTGTAGAGTAAATCTGGACAAATCCAACAAAATATCAGAAGAGGAAAATACTCCATTCGTATTGACTCACTGCACATATGTATACAGTCCTGATCAAAATCTTAAGACCAGTTAAAAAATTGCTAGAATATGCATTTTGCACATTTAGTCCTTAATGAGGTTTTAAATAGAGCACCCACATCATGATGGACCCCCCTCCACTGTGCCGGGTAGAAAACATCTCAGGTAGGATCTCCTTGTCATGCCAGTAACGTTGAAGCCATCTGGACCGTCAAGGTTACATTTTTTCTCATCAGAGAATAAAACTTTTTTCCACCTTTCAATGTCCCATGTTTGATGCTCCAAAGTCTAAACGGGCAGTTTTGTGGCGTTGAAGGAGACGAGGTCTTTGAATTTGTTTTTTGTTTTTGAAACCCTTTTCCTGCAGATGCCGTCTGATGGTTGTTGTGCTGCAGTCCGCACCAGTAAGGGCCTTAATTTGGGTCGAGGACCGCCCTGTGTGTTGACTGACAGCCAATCAGATCCTCCAGCTCAGCGCAGGTGTAATTTTTTTGGTTCTATCACTTGACTTTTTTGTTCCATAATGCTCAGGATCTTTCAAAAAATGTAGAATGACTGTCTTACTGCGTCCAACCTCAGCAGCAATGGCACACTGCGAGAGGCCTTGCTTATGCAGCTCGACGATCCGACCACGTTCAAGAAGAGAAAGCTTCTTAGCTTTAGCCATCAGGAGGGCATGACCGTGTGAATGCCTGACAGAAAATGAACATTTTGAGCAGATTTTGGCTTTAATAGCCTGTGGTCTTAAACTTTTGATCAGCTGATAAACAGCCTATTTCAGTTTACTTGTTGTTTTCAATAAATTACTTTTTCAAAGTGCTTTTTGTCACACTCCCCCTTCTTGCTTTTGCATATTGTAGCTCTATTTAAAACCTCATGAAGGTCCAAATGTGCAAAATGCATATTCTAGCAATTTTTCAACTGGTCTTAAGATTTTGACTGTTTTGACTGTGTACTTTCTGTCACACAGTGATATGAATAAAAGGACATTACTCCTCCTTTGAATTTTTTTGTTTTATTAAAAAAAACTAGAGCAGACAGCTTAATAAACAAGTCTAAAGGAATCAAGTCTTTGTAATAACTAAAAAATCTCTATTTATAATTTATCAAACAGTCAAAAATTATGTTTAAAAATAAAATAGATATTTTAACAGTATATGTGGTTTCGGGCAAGCTGAAAAGACGCTGTAAAAGCACTGATCAATGCATTAATCTGCAGATCACTGATCAGAATGACATTAAAGAAACAGGAGGAGTGGTTGGTGCACAGGTCCTGCATGGCAGATCCTGCAGTGCATTGTGGTATTTGTCTTAAGACTAGTATGGGTGCTATTTGATGGAGGGCCATTAATAATAGACATATGAAATTTTGTTGCAGTATGGTTTTACCACATTCCTAGTGAAGAATGAAAAAAAAGAAATCAAGGAAATGTCTATTTTCTGCATATTTCTGTTTTGTGTATGGCGTAATGGTAATATCTTTACCACAGAGAAATGTGTCGTGTTCTTTGCTATCTTATGTCTCAATTGTTTGGATGAGAATTTGTTTTATTTCTTTACAGTAATTGTTGAATAATTTTAACAGATCACTCCCTGTAGGAGGGATGACACCTTACAACACTGGCCACCAAATCTAAAAACCTTGGCTTTATTTTCATAGTGTATGTATTATATCTATCAGCAGTTTATTTGAACGAGCCAAACTGAATGAACTGTGTATCTGAGTAACCATCATGCCTCCCCCATGTTTAACCCTCCCTGATCTGTCACCACCAGCCTCTGGATACAGGTGTCAGGTGTTCGTATGTATATGATGTTTGTCCCCATTGTTGTCACGCTAACCTGCTGCATGTTTTGACTGAGGCAGCAGCCTGTGGGGGGTCCTGCTCGGTGCAGCCCTGTCTCAGAGCTGTGATGTTTTGGGATTGGTCAGGCAGCGTGTGATGGTGCGTGTGAACTCCGGGCCCGCAGGGAAAAGGCGTCATACTCAGACTGCCTCACGTCCGTCATGTTTTGTAAAGGCTGCCAATCTTCCCTTTGTGCCGCAGACAGCAGTGACAAACAGAGGAGGAAACGGAGAATCTTCCCTGATGGGAACAACATTGGGTCACGAGGAGGAGGACGGGCTTTTCCTTTGGGAGTTTGTGTCACTTACTCGTACTCACCCACTTGAGATTCTGAGTACGAGTGTTTGTTGTTTTCTGAGCAGTAAGGTTTCTTGGAGGTCAGGTTTCTCTGTTTCACCTCTGATGAGGATAACTGCAAGTTGACAAAGGTGTAATGGTTCAAGCTTTATTAAAACAAAGTATCAGGTTTTTAAGTAATGCCAACATATTCTACAATCAGATGGATTAGGGCAGTATTGTTTTTTACGTTTATTTTGCATTCAAATAATGTTTGTTTTTTTCTTCTGACTTCTTCTTACCGTTAATGAACACAGCATTGAATGAATTGATCTTAAAGCAGGCATGTCCAAAGTCCGGCCCAGGGGCCAATTGTGGTCCGTGTTCAAATTTTCACCGGCCCGCAGTCTCTGTTATAAAATCAATAACATGTGGCCCTCTTACACCGTTGACTGCTGTATAAAATACTCGTGTACAAAAAACCTATTTTGCATTTCACCAGAAGATGGCAGTAGCGCTGTGGCCACATCCTTGTGGCACTTGACACCTGACCTTTTGTCATCATTTCAGCCCATCCCATTTCAAACATGGCGACTGCAGCTAAAAAAAGAAAAGTCGACAGCGAGTGCCGCCAATTTCAGTTTTTTCGCCAAAATATGAAAAAACTGTGTCTGCCTAATTTGCCACGAGACTGTAGCTGTTTTCAAGGAATTCAATGTCAAGCGGCACTACCAGACAAAACGTGCTAAATATGACAAGCTAACTGGGGCCGAACGCGGCGAAAAGTTGAAATAACTGGAAGCTTTTTTAACGGCACATCAGCGCTTTTTCACAAGAGCCCGTGAAAATGGAAATGCCACAAGGGTGAGCTACGAGGTGGCAACGCTGATTGCCAAGCACTGCAAACCTTTGACTGAGGGTGAATTTATTAAAGACTGTGTGCTGAAAATAGTTTAGAAAATTTGTCCTGAGAAGAAGCAAGATTTTGCCAATGTCTGCCTGGCTCGTAACACTGTGGTACGGAGAATTGAAGACATTTCATCAGATATTGAGAGACAATTAGAGTCAAAAGCTTAATGGTCGGCAACCGCACATTTTCACCTCACCAAATCTGGCCCTCATGGCAAAAAGTTTGGACATCCCTGTCTTAAAGTAATAGAAAATGAAGATGATACACTGTATTAGTCCATCCATCCAACTGTTCTTTACCTCTTCTGCTGATTCCTTGGAGTGCCTGGAGAGAACCCATGCATGCACAGGAAGAACATGCAAAGTCCACTCGAAAATGCCCTGATTAACTCTGAGAATAAAACAAACATCAGTGATTAAATATCATTACTAGGTCTGTAAAGGCAACTGATGACCAGTGCTCACAGCACATCATCTGCACTCTGTTTCTGCAACATTTTCCGCTGCATCGTTCGAATGGTCTCAGTGTTACCATTTAATTAGTGACCGTGTTAGAGGGTGACTTTCAGGCAACTGTTTTAATCTATTGGCCCTTTTCCATTAACCCTACTCTACTCGACTCTACCCGTCTCTATTCTACTCGCCTTGTGCTGCTTTTCCGTTAGCCCCAGTCGCCTGCCCAACGGGGTGCAGTGTCCCTGTAAACAGCTGAGCGGCTCTGCAGTGACGTCATTTTGAGCGCGACACAACATAGTGTCAATAAATGGTATTGTTAGACTGATATTTACAAAAATGCTGCCATAGTGATAATCACATTCTTCATGTGATATTTGTGAACAACAACACAGGGCGTGCTAACAACAGCTAACAATAGCCTGGTAGATCGGCATGATTTTTTCCGACTTCAACTGGAACGCCAATAAGTCGGAGATGATGTCACTCCCAGTTCCGAGGTTACTGGAACGCAGCATTACGACAGTCTCCAAGCGTGCTCATGGGTAGCAGAGTCCTAATGTCGCCGGTAATAGATTCTCCTCATAGCACCTTTAAACTACGAGAACTTCAGTCCTTAGACCATCGTCTCATCTTACATTAAACGATACCACAGATGTGTCATCTGCCACATGTGACATGAATCTCGTCAAAGACAAAACCCAAAAAGTTCTCCCGGTAAACTTCTGAGGACGGCACATTTGATAGCGTGGGGTAACCATGACAATGGCTCGGCGTTGTTAGCGCAGCATTTCTGCATCTCTCTCAGTGTCCCAGCAGTGATCTCCAGTCAGAAGAAGAGCAAACACATGATTTCCCATAAGACAGCTTGAAGAGTCGTTCTTTTCTCCTCTGTTAAAGGAGAAATTGAGTCCATTTCTGATTAAACTGCAGATCTTTCTGCATTTACTGAGATCACTTTTACACACCACTGTTGTTTTCAAACACATCTGCTCCGCCTCTGTCCCCTGATTGGTCCGTTAAAGCTGGAGAGTTTTTATGCATTAGGCTTCTTGTGCTTGAGTTTTTGGGGGGTGGAGAACAATTTTTAGACCTACCACAATAATCCAATGAATTTCAATGAAAATATCTCAAGTTGAGGCTTTTTCAGCAATTTTTTGAGTGAAATTAAAAAAGAGATTAAATAGATTAATTAATTACAGGTCATAATTAATTAATCACTCATTTTTTTAATCTACTGACAGCACTAATATGAACTTTTCTCGGCTATCTTTTGTTTTCCCATCAGTGCTCTCTGTTCATCTTTGGCCTCTCTGCCTTTTTCTTTTAGAAAAGAAGAAGAGAGCGATTTTCAGGCTGTAGTTTGGATGGAGGGCTGCTGGAGTTCGTGCTTGTGAAAACATTTTTGTGCCTTGTGTCTTGCCTCAGGTCACTTCATCAGATGTTCGCTGGAATGGGATGATGTTGTTATTTACCAATAAACTCCTCTGTCATGCTCTAGTTCAGTTTAGTCAGAAATAACTAAATGTACATGCCATCTCTCTGACCTCATATTTTTCTCCTGCAGATTCAGGCTTGGTGGTTCCCAGCATTCCCCACGAGCTTCATAAGCGTTTGCTGGCAGCTGCAGAGCGCCGGGGCCTCTCTGTGGAGCGCAGGCTGGAGACCATCGGTGTTTGCTCCTGTCAGATGGCGCTCACGCTGCTGGGTGGACCAAACAGGTAAAGAAAAGCAAGAAAGCAAAATTTAAAGAGTTTACAGAAAGATAAATCACTCACGACTCTTCAGGAGAGGTGACCTGATGATGTCTTTATTTGTTCAGTGCATCAACAATTTAAGTTATACTGACTTGGAAGAGCCCCATATGTAGTTAAAGAGGCCATTATTTACTTTGTGAGTTTTATAAATCCTTTACAGAGTTTAATCTGTCTCACAGCACCTTCATAAATAAGACAAAAAGTCTGCAGCGTTGAGATTTCTCCCTCTTCTCTTCAGCATCAGGGCACTATCAGGGGTACTCAGTTTATGAAAACTCAACTGATATTTAACATTAGTGATTGTGAACAATAGGGATGGGAATTTCGACTAATTTCCCCGCCAAATAGTCTCAAATTTTATTTGCGACTAGTCGACTAGTCTATAAGCAAAAAAACTCGCAATTTAATACATATATTAAGTTAAAAGTTTAACATGCAAATGTGTATTTAGGAACTATTTTAGCCCAAACATTCAGGACAAACTGTTAATTTAAATTCTATTGATGTAACAACAAATGACTGAATAAAGTTGAACAATTTAAAGAGAAATACATTTCTGATACGTTTGCCAATGCAATGCATGGCATTTATTATGAATACTGCTTTGGTATGAAACTTGGATGCAGCAGAATGACAATTCCAAACGTACAACATCGTAGCCTAGAATAGAATTTCCCTGAAATCTCTGGCACTTAAGACTAGTGCACGATTCAATTAACACAGAAATATAAAATCAAATTAAATAAATAACACTTCACTAAAACTGAAATACAGGTGGCACTTTGCCCAGTGCATTATAAGAACACTGCACACTTCAACAACAGCAAATAAAAATAAACAATCCACCATCAATAAGTAAAAAAAATGCTCTGAAATGCAGGTGGCACTTTTCACAGTGCATTATGAACATTACACATATTCCACATAACAGGAAACAATAAATGAATCGCCATGAGAAACAATACTAGGCAGGGTAAGGCTACATTAACAGTTCAATTGCTGCATCAGTGAAAGAAGGAATTTTTTTTCAGTGCAATCAACATATCACGCAGAGGCGTGAAGAACAAGATGCATGATGCTTAACCGACTAGTAAAATACTAAACGATTAATAAATGAGTAGGCGGTTAAACGATTAAACAGCTAGTCGTGCACATCCCCAGTGAACAACAAAACCAAGCAGTCACCCAAAGTGACAGTATGAGCATTATTAAAGTACTTTTCTATGACTGGCTTTTAACTGATTTTATGTCTTATAATTTCCTCTTATCTTTTTATTTATTTTAATTCTTGTAATCTGTTATTTTTCTCCATTTAAGTTCAGATTTATTGTTCAGAATTTTATTCTCAACTCAACTCATCTTTATTTATAAAGCACTTTAAAGACAACCACAGCTGAAACAAAGTGCTGTGCACAAACAGACAAAACAAAACAAAACAGACAGAAATTAATTTAAAACAATGGATAAAATTCTGTGTTATTTGATTATCTTTTTTTCTTCAGATGTTATTACACATTTAGGCTATAGTTAGGCCATCTCATTTACGATAATATTATTTTAAATTTTATTTTAATTATTATGTATTTTTACCTATAGTATTTTAATCTGATGTCTGTTCAAGATTTTAATTGTCTTTGTAGTATTAGCTCCTGTTTCCTCATTTTTAATTCAAGATGGCATTTCCTCAGTCCTCTAGTTCTGTTTTCTGCTCCTCTTAATGTGTGTAAGTGTGTGTGAGTGTGTGTGCTGTATGTGTATGGCTTTGGTCTTGTATTTTCATTGTAGTCAATGTTTTGCTTTTTATTTATTTATTTTAATTTGACTTTATTTTATTTCTTATTTTAAAAGCTTTGTGCTACAAGATTTTGTATAAAAAGTGTTATACAAAAAAAGTTTAAGTGATGGTAAAAATAAATGAAAAAGGAAACAGACAAAATAACATTTTTTAATTAACCCTTTAAGGGCCAAGACCATAGATTATTGCCAGAAAATTCTAATTTTTTTGGAGCTGAAATGTTTCTTTCACTTTCTGCTAAAATCCTTAAAATATAAAAATGTCCATTAAATTCAACATGTAGATTTTTTGTAACTCATTTGATACATTAGATGTTTTTGGCAGCTGATAATCCATTTGAGGACATTTTTATCATTTATCTGATTGTATTCAGATGTTTTTTTAGTAATTTGTTGATCATATTGAGTAGATAGAGGTATTATAAAAGTATGTATCAAATATACAATTGGCTTAAAGGGTTAAACTGATTTAACAAAGTACAAAATGTTCAGGGTAGAGTTTTAGTAAAAGAGTCAGGAAAAGTTGTTTTTTATTATCTTTTTTCCCATTGAAACATTACTGGTGTTCAGTATACTAACAAATAAAATAAGTGATGCCATAACTGCCAGTGCTGCCACCATCCCAGGTGTCACATGGCCTGACAGAAAATGTTCCCTCGTAATTGTTTATTTGAAAGCTTCTCATCTCAAAAATATGACAGACAAAGCTACACAGATCATTCTGGCAGTGTCATTTTTAACTCTTTTCTCTTGTAAATAATCCATTGTCATAATCCTGTGTCAAAGGCCTTGGGCCTCCTGATAAGACCTCTTCTTAGAATTATGAAGGTGTGGAAAAGTCTCGTAGGCAGGAAGCTGTAGTACCACAGTGGAGTTTGTAGAACCTAATTTTAGAGTTGTTGACCTAAAACAATTTCTATTGGCACTTATATAAAAAATTCTCACTGTAACTCCACCTATTATCCGTCTCTTCTGGCGCTATCAGCCCGAGTAAATTAAAACATCTGCGTTGGCTCTCAGGGCCTTTAAGAAAGCAGTACTGTGAAACAAAAACTACTATTTTTTGAATGCTTGTTTTATTGAAAAGTCTCTTCAGCAAAAGACAGATATGAACAGTGGAGGTAGGCGGAGTGGCTGTTGGTCCTTACTTTATTACTGTGGGCTGAGGACTGTGGTCTGTGGATATACAGTATCTGTCTATCTATCTATCTATCTATCTATCTATCTATCTATCTATCTATCTATCTATCTATCTATCTATCTATCTATCTATCTATCTATCTATCTATCTATCTATCTATCTATCTACCTATCTATAACTTTATCTATATAAACGTGTGTGTGTTTTTTTACTTTTCATGCCTGTCCTGACAGTGGACAGGGTTGATAGTTGGAGAGAAAGTACAGCATGACATGAGGTAAAGGAGCCACAGGCCACATTTAAACCAGGTCAGGCACCTCCAGGACTGCAGCCTATGTATGAAGTGCACGAATGAACTGCAAACTCACCTTCACTTCCAGTTCCTACACTTTAATATTATTGAATGATGACCCAGGTGGGGGCATTCACCAGCCATCTTTGTGGGCGGGTCTGATTGCAGATATTCTAACTGTATTATCCTGCTGCTGGACCTCGTCCTGACATACGCTACTTTTACCCATCACTTTTCACATTTTAATGGATAATATGCAATTAAAAACTCTGAAATAGGGGTGCTGGTTTGGCGGAGTGGTTAGCACCCCATGTGTTTGCTTCTGCCGGTCCGGGTTCGAGTCCCGCCTGTGACCAGTTTGCAGAGTGTCTTCCCCTACTCTCTCTCCCCCTTTCACAAGCCTATCCACTGTCTCTCTCCAATCAATAAAGGCACAAAATGCCCAAAAATATACATTTAAAAAAAAAAAAAAACTCTGAAATAAGAGCAAATATAAACATAAATATGGTTCAAAAGCCATACAGCTGCAGGTGTTTTAGAGAGTCATGTTCTCTTTTTCTATCAACCTGCTGTGTTTGCTGCAGAGAGGAGGACATCTGCAGAAATATGGCTCAGATAAAACATACTGAAGGAATCCTCACCTTTAAACAAGCTTTATTAAAGGTGCTGTGAGGAGAATCTGTTTCCGGCGACATAAAGACTCTGCTACCAATGAGCACGCGTGGCGACTGTCATAATGCTGCGTTCCAGTAACCTCAGAACTGGGAGTGACATCATCTCCGACTTATCGGCGTTCCAGTTGAAGTTGGAAAAAAACATGCTGATCTACCAGGCTAATGTTAGCTGTTGTTAGCACGCCCTGTGTTGTTGTATGAAGAATGTGATTATCACTATGGCAGCATTTATATAAATATAAGTCTAACAATACTATGTGTACAGCTGATCTAGAGCGACACACCCCAGTCAGAAGTGCAAATAAATGGATTATTACAGGAGCTAAATAACTGTTCACACTGGGGGCATCCATCTTCCATTGTCAACTCGGGGGTGGCGAGGTTTCACCGAGTTCCCAGTAGGAAATTCAGACTTTGGGGGACGTTCCAGTTGCAGTTTCCTACTTGGAACTCGGAAATTCCTACTTCTGACTACAACTGGAACGCACCAAAAGACATGACCCAAGTTACGTAGTGGTAGTTTTTGATGTGTTACACAAGTAATTTTTGGAAAACTTAGTATTGTAGTTTTGTAGCCGGCTATATATCTCTATTACAGCCCGGTGCTCTAAGACGTGTCTGAATAATATAAATTTGCTCTAGTTTTAATTGTCTTGTTCCTGAAGTTGAGTATCCAGGCCAGTCCAGTCCTGTCCAACCCGTCCATGAAGCTAAGGAATAACATTTATAGATAACCTATTTTGATGCTATAAAACTCATCTTAAAGTGTATTTCCATCAGGCTTATATCTGCAAGTGAGACTTTTTTGTAATTTCTTAGAAGCTCCTCATAGCATCTTTAAATAAGATACAGCCTCCTGTTCCTGATGTACTCCAGAGCTTCTTGTAAACACGGTATTCTGGTGGAAAACTTCTTCATTCAGTGTTTTTACCTTTTTGTAAGAAAGAAGGATTTTAAAGTCAGTAGAGATCTGCACAGTTGTAAGTGAAGGGATTTCCTCCCTCTCTGTTACTCTTGAACTGCCCTGAATGCTCAGGATAGATCACACTGACTAAAATCAGTGGAGTCAGGGTGTTGTCCATGATGAATGGACTCCCCGACTTACAGTGAGCAGTCTAATGTGTCAACACTAATGGCTTCCTGGCTCATATTTCATCGATATGATTTACAGCAGTGTGGAGTCATTGACTTCTGTTTAATTACAAGAGAAATGAGCTGCTAAGAGCCAAACATCCATGCCTGAGTAGTTACGCAATCATTAGAACTGGTCCATGTCGTTTGTTGTTTTCATGTCATGTTTGCAGGTTTCCATGGAGATCATCTTTACTACCATGTTTCTACATGAGTGAGCAGGTGTTAACCTTGACCCCCCCCCCGAGGAGGTAGCTGAGTGCTCACACTGCAGGTCACAAACCTCTGATAGACCTGAGCAGCTCTGTTTGGTTTAGTTTACCTGCAGATTTATGAGCGCTGAGGGTTTAACATCAAAGAGCAGGAGCGCTCAGGCTCATATAACAAACACACGTATTGTCTCAGCTCGTTTTATCGCCTTAACACGGTCAGACTTACAAGTCTCAAGTTAACACTGGAGCCACTGTGAGTGCAGATCAAGTTTAATGTTCTCTAACAAGGAAAAAGACACTACATAGGTGTAAATACGGCAGTGCTATAAAGTACAAGACTTCATCACATGGTACGTGTAGGAGCTATTTAGTGTTTTTTTTGTTTAGAATTTATACATTTTATTTAAAGGAAAAGTTTGGTTTCTACAGCTTTCACATTGTTTATAGAATGAAGTAGAACAATATACTCACCCAGAAGGCTTTCCTGATCCAAACAGTGCTTCAGGAGATATTTAGATCCAAAATCGAGCGGCGGACATCCGTATAATGGTAGCACACGGGGCATACAGCGCCGGTCCTAAAACTGCATTAATCGTCCAAAAACTCATTAGTTTCACCAATATTTCATCATGGTCTGCTCGCGCTACTCCTCCATTACAGTCTGTGTCACCCCAGACATGTTTTTGTGACTGTGCTGACCTCTGAACTGAAGAAGAAGAACGCTTGCCTCCGCGCCTCATCGATGACGACATTGTCGGACCAATCAGTAGCCGGCAGTCGGTGACGTCATCTTTTAGTGTGGACTCAGCTCGCTTGGAACCAGAGTGGAGTAGATACTAAAACTAGCTTGTTTTAGGAGGTACCAGGCTAGTGGAAACACGCTGCAAATCGAGTAGAGTAGGGCAAAGGTGTGCTAGTGGAAAAGGGCCATAAGTGTTAGCACAGGAGTTTGGTTTTCAGCCATAGAATTAGCTTTTATTTTCTTTTTTTCAGCTCCAAGTTGCCCACAGCATGAATCTTCTCAGCATCCAACATGCTCATGTTGATAAAATCTCCTTTTCCCGTTTTCTGTATCAATATTTTACAGCTCCATATCACATTTTTTTGGTAAAACTTAATAGAAATTCTGTCCATTTTGTCATTTCTGAATGTCTCCAGACTTACCCCAAAGAACCTCCACCAGAGACCCACGGTGGTGGTTCTGTGTGGGCCGCACTTACAGGGGGCTCAGGGCTTCAGCTGTGGACGACAGCTGTCCAACCATGAGGTGGAGGTCATCTCGTTCCTGCCCAACTTTCTCAAGATGCACGAGTCGGTCAGCAGCGAGGTGAACCTGTTCAGCCGGACCAGCGGCAAGCAAGTGACCAGCGTCAGAGGTAAAGTAAAAGACTCGGGGGTGTTGTTCTTGGGGTCTCCCCTCAGCCTTCATCAACACTCAGTGTTACTGCTCTTCATTCATTCTGATTTATTTATAAACAGATTTTTGTATCCATGTTTTGACGATGTTAACAGCAAAAGTAACAGGAAGCAAATATTTCTTAGAGGGATGCAGGATATTAGATTATTGTTATTCAATCAATCAATCAATCAAACTTTATTATTATAGCACTTTTCATATAAAATTTTGTATCACAAAGTGCTTCACACAGAAATAAAGAAAATAAAATTAAAATAATCAAAGGTAAAAAATTAAATATAATGAAAAATACACCCCACCCACCCTCTCCTCCCTTCCATCCCTCCCATCCTTGCTATCCACATACAGCACACGCACTCATGAAGAAGAGATTCTAACAGAAAACAGTAAAGGACTGAAGAAACACCATCTTTCATTAAAAAATGAGGGAACACTGGAACTAAGAAAAAAACATATAAAACAACATATGAGAAACTTAACAATTACAGACAGAACGATAAACAACCAATACAACTAGAAAAGCAAAAGAGCACAGACCTCTGCCAGCACCACAGTCCTCACCCATATTGTGAATTTCACCATAAATATTGGTCCTATCTTTATTTCATCTAAATATTTAGATTCCTTGACCATGAAAACACACAAACATGCACAAAAACTGAAAATGGTCCTATCTCGCAATGTTAAAGAATCCTTTAAAAAAATTCAGACAGTGATCCAGATCACTCCCAAAATCAAATCATTTGTTCTTTGTCCTAATCCGGACATTTCCTGAAAATTTCATCGAAATCAGTCCTGAACTTTTTAAGTAGTGTTGCTAACAGAGAAACAAACAAACAAACAAACACCGCCAATAACATAACCTCCTTGGCTGAGGTAACGAAAATGGGTAACCCAGAAGCACATGATCATTAATGACACCAAAACTGAGTCGTCTTTAAAACCTGGTTCAGGTTCAGTTTAAAATGATTCCAGTCTGGTTCCAGTTTAAGGCCTGAAGTTAAAGCGTTCCACCTGTTGATGCCTTGAACAGAGAAAGCAGTTTGTCCCAGTGAAGGTTTACCAAAGAGTTTATTCCAGTTTCCATCCGCTGCTCTACCTGTTGCAGACCCGATACTCTGAGTGGAACTACAAAGGAACCTGATGGTTTAGACATTTATGGAAGATTTAATGAAATGATCAAAGTTTAACATGTTCGGTTCCTCCAGTTCATGACAGCAGTGTGACGGAAAGATCAACAGTCTAATCATGTAGATTTGCCATCGCAGTCCTGCTCACCATTTTTACATGTTTTATATACATGTTTCTGTTAAAGAAACTAAAAGAAACATTTAGCAGTAATAATGTTATGGCACCTTTTGATGTGACCAGTCTGGAGTCACAATGAAACACAAAACTTTGTCAACGGGACTTGAGGTTAAAGATGTGTATTGAATCTAAATTGTTTGATTTTTAGGAAAATGTTCACTTTATTGTGCTTAACATTAAGATCTAAATACATTAAAGTAGTTGTGTGTTGTTTTTCTGAGTTGTGGCCTTTGGTAGTTTCCTGTAATAAATAAAATCATTTAGAAATGAAAGCAACACACTGGCAGATGTTTCCGTGCATCGTGCGATGTCCGGATAATGAGACTCATAAATCATTTGTGTGCCATCTCAAGCCCTCACACTCTGCACACCTGATGTCATTTAAGTCTGCGTGAGCTCAGTGGGTGCAGACTGGGACTGAGCCGAGCACTGTGTGTGTGCAGAGCACTGACGCTGCTTTAGACGGACCAGCTAAGATAAATGTCGCCCTCTAGTGGAGCGGCCACACTCAGAATAGACTTGTGTATTACATTGTGGAATCTTAAATGTGAGTCTTTGCACTCATTGAAGGGCAGATATTACTTTAAAATTATCTCCTAGTTTCACTTTTTCCAAGCAGGTGCACCAAATGTGTCCTTCATGATTTGTTTTAGCCTTCTCTGCAACAGCTGACTCAGCAGTTGTTTTATTCCTTCTTTTTCAGACCTGCCGGAAAGCCCCGTGGACCTGGTGATAAACTGCTTGGACTGCCATGAGAACCCACTCCTGAGGGAGCAGTCCTGGTACCAGTCTGCTGCAGAGTGGGCCAACAGTAACAGAGCTCCAGTCCTCAGCATCGACCCTGCAGTGAGCGAGCAGCGTCCGAGCATCGAGGCCAAATGGACCCTCTGTTTGGGCCTCCCGCTTCCTTTAGCAGAGACGGAGAGCAGAGTCTACCTCTGTGACATCGGCATCCCTAAACTGGTTTTCCAGGAGGTTGGAATCAGCTACCACTCACCTTTTGGATGTAAATTTGTTATTCCCCTGCACCCAGCCTGACATTTTGACCACTGTTACACCACTGTTACAATATTTAGTTATGATAGGACAAGAGAGGGAAGGTGAGGTTTGAAAGGCTCAAAAGTAGGATCTGGTGGTATTCAGTTACTTTGTACCATGAACCTTTTACCAAATTTTCCCACTGTTTACAGATTTACCATCACAGTTATTAAAAGAATCTCAATGCACTACAGTGTTCAGACCAAGCACTCTCCAACGAAGAGCACGTCTTTATTCAATTAGTAAAACACTTTTATTTGTTATTCACATGATGATTTATTTGAAAAGAAACACGATCAGACTGTGCCTTATCAGTCCACACGGTTTATTCCTGCTCACTTCTCCTCCCTCTGTATGTCAACAAATGCACATTGGTGTACGGCAGCGCAGTTACAGTCAACGACCACAGAGGGCACTAGAGAGCAGAAAGCCGGAATCGCACATAGTGGGGCTTTAATTATCTTAAAGATGCTGTGAGGAGTTTCTAAGTAATTACAAAAAAGTCTCACTTTTAGATACATGCCTGATGGAAATACACACTTTAAGATGAGTTTTATAGCATCAAAATAGGTTATCTATAAATGCTATTCCTTAGCCTTCCAGTCGGGTCGGACAGGGCTGGACTGGCCTGGATACTCAACTTCAGGAACAAGACAATTAAAACGAGAGCAAATTTATATTATTCAGACACGTCTTAGAGCACCGGGCTGTAAGTAGAGATATATAGCTGGCTACAAATCTACCATACTAAGTTTTCCAAAAGCTGGTTGTTGTCACACATCAAAAACTACCACTACGTAACTAGAAAGAGATACATTACCTCGTGGCTTTGCATCCTGTAAGTTGTTGAAAAAAGAAGTTGTAAAGCAATGCAGAGTTCTGAGGAAGGTCCGAGCTGCATTCATTAGCATCGCAACAAACACACGCTTTGGCTTGGGTCACGTCTTTACGACAGTCGCTGCGCGTGCTCATGGGTAGCAGAGTCTTTATGTTGCCGGAAATAGGTTCTTCTCATAGCACCTTTAAACACAATGTGGATTAATAACACTCACTTAAATGAAAACCACAGTGGGACGCTGGTTTGGCAGAGCGGTGGGCAGCCAGGCATCGCCCGTGTGTGATTCTGTCCGCTCGGGGTCAAATGTGGCCTGGGGTCCATTTTGGAGTTCCACCCCTCCTCAGTCGCTCCTTTCCCACAGGCCTAACCACTGTTTCACCCGCCATTAAAGACATAAAATGCCCCCCAAAAAACTTACAAATAAACTAAAGCCTGTTTCTCCTGGGGTAGTTTTTCCTTATTTAAACTCTAAGACTTTTACATTAAAGGTGGTATGAGGAGAATCTATTTCCAGCGACATAAAGACTCTGCTACCCATGAGCACCTGCAGCCACTGTCGTAAAGACGTGACCCAAGCCAAAGCGTGTGTTTGTTGTGATGCTAATGAATGCAGCTCGGACCTTCCTCAGAACTCTGCATTGCTTTACAACTTCTTTTTTCAACAACTTACAGGATGCAAAGCCACGAGGTAATGTATCTCTTTCTAGTTACGTAGCGGTAGTTTTTGATGTGTGACAACAAGCAATTTTTGGAAAACTTAGTATGGTAGTTTTGTAGCCGGCTATATATGGCTACTTACAGCCCAGTGCTCTAAGACGTGTCTGAATAATATAAATTTGCTCTAGTTTTAATTGTCTTGTTCCTGAAGTTGAGTATCCAGGCCAGTCCAGCCCTGTCCGACCCGACCATGAAGCTAAGGAATAGCATTTATAGATAACCTATTTTGATGCTATAAAACTCATCTTAAAGTGTGTATTTCCATCAGGCATATATCTAAAGTGAGACTTTTGTGTAATTGCTTAGAAACTCCTCATAGCATCTTTAATACTCTAGGGATGTGATATTTGTGTCATTTCAGAGAGCTCTGTCCACATGAAGGTAGGTATTTTAAAAATTGAGCTTTTCCTCCTACGTTTATAGAAATGGATGCATTTTTAAGCAAATTCATGTCTCCACAAAAACACATAAACACCCTGTTAAACACCGTGTATTACCTTGTATGTCCGTGACATGCTCTTTTTTGCAATTTCAATGCAAAAGCTGTTTTTATTTTCATTTCTATTCCAACCACAATGTCCTACTGCTGTTAACTGGTGATACGTGGAGAGTTGAGTAAATATTTCTTTGTTTTGATTTAAATTGAAGACAAATCTGATCATCCTGATCAAATTCTGTTATTTAAAAGTTTTACTGGGCACTCCTGTTAGCATGTGCTGCAACACATGTAAATAACAGTACTTGTCGGAGTGGACCTTTATATTCACTTAAAGAGTGTTATTATTAACTCTGATAGTGTTAATATGTCTAAACAGGTTTAGTGTACCATAAAGATAATCAAATGAAGTTGTTCGTTTATGTTTTCTCTTCCTCCACAAACACTCACACATCCTCTCTTTTTCTTTCTCATGCTCAGACACAGCTACTATCCACTATGTGACTGTGGTTCATCAAAACAAATTTTAGATCTTTATTATTTATTGTTATTTATTTCTAAGCACTTTTTAACCTCAAGAAATAAGATGTTTTAATTTATACATTACTAACATACAGTGTACCATAAAGTTTGACTCCAGGGATCACCCTGATGTGGTGCCATGCCATCGTGTGTTTTTTTATTTGATAAATTAGACCTTCATCATTAACCGGAGCTCTGGTATCACTTTAAAAACACATTTAAACAGGAAGTGGGGCTGCTGCCGGGAACAAGCACACACTTACAAGAAATAATAAACATGCACACATTATCCCGCAGGATTTTCATGGCTGTTAATAAAGGGAAAGTATTTAGATAACCCTGATATGTTTTTACCACATTCCCACCCAGTCCTACTGAAGAGCTGATACCTGTATGTGTCACACGTTAAAGCTTTCGGTCCATTCGGTGCGTCTGAAACCACACGGTCAGGACTTTTGCTGGTGTCCTCTGAAAGCTCCCAGGGGCTGCCGGCCGTTGCGTGCGACACCTCTTGTTTTTGGGAGGGAAAGGCTTCCTGTTCTTTGGTGTGTTTTGATAAGGGCTCTGTGCTGCGAGGTGAACGTGTTTACAAAATGCTGACCACTGCGAGTCTATCTCTACCCTCTGACCTTAGGACCTGTCCGAGCAGCAGAGACTGACTTCCTGTTTCCTCCTTCAGATAGCATGGCTGCACAGCTCAGGCTAAAGCCGTCTGATAACTAGGGCTGAACAATTAATGTCAAATTAGATTAAATCGCAATATGGCTTGTTGCAATTATCAAATCGCAGAAGGTTTAATGTTTTTAGCCCAAAATGTGTTGAACATTTTGGCATTGTGATGTAGTTTATTGCAATTTCATGCCTATTTTTACCTCTATTCATTCACCTTTTTCCCACTTTTGGACCATTTTTACCTTTATTTTACCCCGCTTTTACAACTTTATGCCTATTTTGCCCCCATTCATCTTTTTTTGGTCACTGTCAGAACCATTTTTGGAGTTTTTACAAGGTTTTTGAAATTTAATTTCAAATTTAATTCCCAATATTGCTGCCATTATCAATTTTCCTAAGCCACTTTTGGATTTTTTCGCCAATTTTTCCCCATTTTTTTGCAATTTCATACTTATTTTGCACCTATTTATTAACCTTTTTCTGCTTTCATACCATTTTTACCCAGTTTTTACAATTTCATACCTATTTTGCTTCTGTTCTTCACTTGTCATATTAATGTCATATTGGTTTTACTATAAAAAGATCTACTGCTTATGTTTGTTTAAGAATACATAAGATGAGGAACATTAAAACAATTGCAGAGTAAATCACAATTAGATTATTTTCTCAAATCGTTCAAAGATGCTTTACCAGGGTTCTCACGCATCCTGGAAAACCTGGAAAATGATTGCTCAATTTTCCGGTCATGGAAAACATATGGAAAATGAGGGAAAAAGTGAAGTAGGAAATGAAGTAAAAATGAAGTAAGTTGGTAACTAATGTACACGTGGCCAGAAAATGTGAGTAGGTAAATAATGCAAGTTAAGGCGCAAAATATAAAAAGTCAAAACAGTGGAGACAAAAATAAAAAATAAAAAAATGACAACAAAAAAATTTAGGCTAAATCAACAGCATCTATTCATAAAAAGTAGAGTTAATATATAGATGAATAAATATGTAAAACCATAAATTTATAATAGTCAGACACATAAAGCCAGACTAAACAGATAGCTAACAGACAATGTTCAAGCTGGAGAGTTAGAAACAAAGAAATTCTAAGATCAATATGATCAATAGTTAGAAATATTGTTCATCGACCTCTAATCTTGTTTTTTAGAAGGCTAATTGAAAACTGCCCACAGCAACAGTGTAACTTCAGTTGGTTATGTGACACTGGGAAAAGTCCTGTAAAATGATTTCTAGAAAAGAGTGGGAACCCTGCTCACTTTGGATGTTTAGTAGATACAGTCTGTTACATTGAGAGCTTGTTTTAGGCTGAAGTTTTTAGACTTTGAAACTAATTCTTAAATTTCACAAAGCTGGTACGAAAGAGTGAGGCTGAGTAATGAAAACCATGGTTTTAAACTTTGATATGATGGTAAAGTTGAACTCTAATATTATTGATACCTTCCTGACACGACTGCAACAGAAACATAGATATGGACACCAAATATTCCAAATATAATATAAATGCTGCAGACAAAGTCCTGACACTTTAGATGCTGTCTAAACTGTACAGTCAGGTTGTAAAAAAGGTTTTAGGCCTTTAATACAATGGTTTTAAAGTGATAAAATCGTCATAATTTCTGAGTTTAAATGAACAGAAAACAGTATTCTCACTAAACATTTCATGTAGAATCTCTTGGGGTCAATCAGAATATTACAATCAGTTGTTTTTACTACAAAATCCTTTTTCATTTCATTCATTTTGTTTTTGTTTTCATATCAAATCACTGAGCATCACATTTGCTAATAACCAGAGAAAATGAGAGGTTAAATGCAATAATATTAAAATATAAACCAGATTTTCTGTGGTTAAGAATGCCAACTTTAAAGCATCAGGGTCATTCTACAGAAACGTGGATTTTTGGGATGGCAAAATATCTTTGTTTTATTTCTTTTTTTAACATTTAAACTTCAACTACATTGTTACATATGTCATTGACTTTATGAATACACATAAATGAAAGCTTGATGATTTTTTGTTTTTTTGGTACATTTAATAAAGTGTATCCACACATCTGATTGTCACTGGTGTTTCTTACTGTTACCCATAAGAAAGGTAACACCAGTGACAGTTTCACATAAATACCCTTTAATAAAATGACACAGCATGTTACTAATCTGATCTATTCACTAAATTATGTCTTCTAAATACATTTTTATTTGTTTGTTTGCAATTCCCTGCCAATAAAGTTGGTAACACCAGTGACGTCAACTAAAAGCTTCCTATGAAATCATGAGATAAATGTTAATATTTCTGAAAACTGAAAAGGACAATGTTCTTACCAGGGTCCCTCTTCATAGATCTTCAAGAAAGAGGTCAAAGGAAGTCAAGTGATGTCATCAGAGTGATTTCTTTTTCCAAAATAAAAGACTTTTGTCACATGGTAACACCAGTGACATGACTGCAGGGGACGACTACTTTTAAATATATTTTATAATACTTATGTGGCATTTTGTTTTAAAATGTAATTTATATCATATATTTGATAGTTATTTATACATTTTTGTACTTTTTTTTTTTAGAAAAACATATTTTTAAACTCAAAATCCAGCACTTTCTCTCCATCAATGACTGTGGGGACGAGCACTTTTGTTGTGGTTGGGGTTCTAAATAATTGATTAAAAGCAAATATTACCAAGCTGATGGCTCCAAATAGTGTGACAGCTGAAATAATATGTTTTTTAAATAAAATACTTTAAAAAATCTAACACAAACTGTTTTCTTCAGGAGTAATACATCTCTTAAGGCTAGGGACAGAAAAATGCATGTTTCTGTAGAATGAGCCATCTCGGCTAACCAGAACACACAGTGCACAAAATAATGTGACATTCAGAGTAATTTTACAAACAAATACAAGAACAAAACATCAATGTGGATGCTTAGATTTTTACTCGTAAACTAAGCAAATTTAATAAAAACAAAATACATATAAACTAAAATGTGAAAGACAGAATTAAGGGTAACACTTTACTTAAAGGTCTAGTTTATAATGCATTAGAAGCACATGCATAAGACGTTATAATGCATGTATAATGCTTCATAAGTGTCATTATAATGGTGTATAACCATGTATAAGAACTTGTACCAAGGTTTATAAAGTATTACAAGTGTGGACGTAATGTATTATAATCAAGCCTTTATAATGTTTTATACCTGCATACTCTGTGCAGGTATAAAACATTAAAAAGTCTATAGCCTTATAAAGCCTACATTATAAAGCCTTTATAAAACATTATAAAAGCTTGATTATAATACATTACGTCCACACTTGTAATACTTTATAAACCTTGGTACAAGTTCTTATACATGGTCAAACACCATTATAATCTTATGCATGTGTTTATAATGCATTAAAAACTACACCTTTAAGTAAAGTGTTTACGAATTAAGAGATTAGGTAACATTTTCTATGAAGCCCACATTTATAATGCATTATAACGGCTTCCACAATATATTATAATACATTTATAATGCTCATAACTACACTTATAAGCAAACATAATGCTTCATGATGCTTTACATCAACGGTCATAAAACATTGTAATGCCATTTAAAATCAATTATAATTACTTGTTCTTTGGATTATAATGACTAGCTCGTTCATTATAAGTGATATCATAATGTTTTATGACTGTTGATATAGTGCATCATAAAGCATTATGAGTGTAGTTATGAAGCTTTATGACTGCCCTCATAAAGCATTATGGATGTAGTGTTCATGAGTATTCATGAGCATCCATGGAACAAGTCATTATAATTCATTATAAATGACATTATTATGTTTGAAGATTGTTGATATAAAGCATCATGAAGCATTATGTTTGCTTATAAGTGTAGTTATGAGGCTTTATAATGCATTATGGATGCTGTTATAATGCATTATAAATGTGGGCTTCATAGAAAGTGTTACCAGAGATCATTTTAAAAATGCACTGTTGTGATGATATCCATGAAAAAACAAAAAATAATGAGGTTTATCTTTTTTAATTCAAATTTAAAACCGAAGAACTCTGAGATTGGAGTCAGACTTCTGAATTTAATCTCAGTTTTCATAGAATTTCCTGCTGTAGTAGCTGGATTATGCCAACATACTAGGGCTGGGTTCAAAAAATCGATATAATCGATTTATATCGATTTTCCTTTAACTGGTTCATAATTGATCCATAAAATCCAAAGATCAATCTTTTAACTTGGGTAGTTTTTTCTTCTTTGGATGCGCAGAAAAGTAATATGCAGAATATGCATTAATGTATATCATTAAAATATGATTAATGTAACTGCTTTGGGTTTAGTTCTTCATGTTAAAACAGTTTTAATGATGTACCAGGTCAAAAGGTCACTTTTTAAAATTTACAGCACTATTTTAACGAAGATATCCCAGACTGAATAAATATGGAATTGAATCGTGAATCGAATCGATTTGAGACCTTGTAATATCGAATCGAATCGATCCAGAAAATCTGAATCGATACCCAGCCCTACAACCTACTTAAACAGAAGTATTAAAGTCCTGCCCTTAAATGTATAAACATGTAAGCAATCCCAGAGCAGCCCCAGCGTTGACTCAAACTTAATATTTTTTAATTTCACCTGAAAGACAAACTTGCATTCCTCTTCTGAGACTTGACATTAACATTTTCCTAATTCTCAGCCAGATTGGTGAATCTGCTTGTCATGTTTTGGTTTGGAAATATTAAGTATAGCAGTGCCATCAAGTTTCAAAAACATAAAATCATTTCAAACATGGTTTAAACCAGAAGAGTTATGTCTCTAGAGTTTTTATTTTATCATGAGTGATCGCTCGTGTCCACCTGCAGTAACTTTTAGGGCCACCAGGGGGCGTCGCTGAAGGAAGCACTGATTAAAAACATGAAAGTCTTCACTTGCATATGTCTGAGTACATGTTCTAGTACAAACTGAAAAGTGTGCACGTGCTTACCTGCACACAAATTAAGAACAAAACATTATTTCATTTTATGCTTCTGACCCTTTTTTTTTTGTTGCCACGGTATTAAAACAGAAATAAAAGTTATTTTCATTTCAGTATCACATCACAGTTTTAATGCCTGTAGCACAACAACCATGTTTTAAGTACGACCAGGGGGTGATCTGTTCAGCCTAATGTAGCATGTTTTACAAAATGGAAGCAAAAAAATAATTATTTTCTATGTATTTATTAATCTGGGAACTTTTCACTATGAGTCCAAAC